>CM062809.1:837177700-838646045 GCA_031772625.1 Pinus tabuliformis | reverse complement strand
CTCACCTCATTGAGATCCGAAGGGATAGCCACTGCGTCGATTTGTGTAAATCTGAAGGGAAAAAATCTATTTATTTAATATTTGTTTATGAGTTGTAATAATATATTGTACTAAGCACTTTGTTTTTCAATTTGTATTAAAGATAGAGGATTCAAAAAATTAAGATTTTTTTCCTTTGTGTAAAACAAAGTGGTCGCCATAGTGGAATGTTTGCATCAAAACATTATTTACACGACCTATTGGATGAGAAAGTTGTGAGACCACAAAGCTATGGAAATATCGAGCAGGATTGTCGAGGCATATCCTTTTCCATCATTGAATTAACCGATGAAGAGTTAGAGTTATTATGTATGGGAGGAATTTATTGTATCAAAGGGTAAAAATGTTATTAAGTGTTTAGGCAAAGATTTCAAGTGACTATGAAAGACGCAATTGAATATCAATATTGTTTCGTCATAGATTTCTATCTTGGATGAGAAAAAGTATGATTATTAGTCTATTAGAATGAGAACATTGCAGTATTCTGATGATGTTTAGGGACACGTTACGTATGGGTATCTAGAATATGTTGATTAGACACTAGAAATGGCTCTAACAAATGTTGAGAGAATATTATTGAGGGAGAATAGAAAGAGGGAAAACAAAGCTCTTGGCATTATTGAACAACGCTTAGACGATGTCATGTTTCCAAAAGTGTCAAGTGCAAAGTCTCTAGAGAAGATGCGGAACACTCTTAAATCTTACTATCAGGGTGTATCGAAAGTGAAGAATGTCAAGTTACAGAATTTGAGAAGAGATTTTAAGAATCTGAAGATGCAACATTGTGAAACCATGGATAGTTTTATGACTCAAATCAAGAGTATTTTTAATAAATCGAAATAATATGGTGAAATCCTTTGAAATAAGGGGGTGATTGTGAAAGTCATCTATAGTTTTTCAAAGAAATTTGAAGTTGTGGTTGTATCCATATATGACTTTAAATACATGAGCCAAATGTAAATTCATGAGTTGATTGGTTCACCTATTGCACATGAATCTTGAATGCCTAGATATGATGATAGCACATTGGAGAATGTCTTCAAAACTCAGTTGCAATTTACTAAAGGAAGAGGTGGAGGAAGGTTGAGTAATAGAGGAAGAGGAAGCATAGTAGTGGATCAAAGAGGTACGCAAGACAATTTTGAGCATAAGGAAAAAATCTAGGCATCACCTTTCTAATTTAAAGGGGAGTGACATCAGAACCTAGCAGCAAGGAAATCAAAGGTACAATAAGTCTAAGGTACAATGTTATTATTGCAAAAACTATGTTCATTTTGCTAGTAATTTATGGAATAAATAGGCAAATGATGGTATGTAGTCTGCCCACATCACATAAAATTTTAAAGATAATTGAAAGCCATCTTTTTGACCTATAATATGACTCAAGAAATTTCAAATGACATTTGGTTTTTGGAAAACGGTTGTAATTAGAGAAATTTTAAGGTCTAAAATGGGTCTCTTAAGGAATACTATAAAATAATAGTGGAAATAATAAAATAAGATTAGATTATATCATCAAATTTTAGAGTGCAAAAAGGAAAAAAACTACTTTTTATCTTGTATTTTCGAGATGCACAATTTAATTCATCATCCAAGTTGTACCCATGTTGCATACTTTCGATGGACCCTATTACACAAAAAATGAGAAATACATGAAAAAACGTGATTGGTATCACGTTTTCCACACATTTCTCATTTTTCGTGTAACGGGGTCCATGGAGAGTATGCAACATGGGTATTGTTGGATGTGTGTTATATTCTTTCCACGTGTGCAAACCCAATAATAGTGGAGTGGACCCATGGATGGGGGCCAAACCCAAAGATGGTGGGCGAACTTACCCATGGTTTTGCACATGGTTTTTGGGCACGATGAATTTTGCCCATGGTATTTGTGGATATTATCAAGAAAACTACAATTATGTTCTAATGTAGGGTTAGTAAATTAGGGTTTATGAATGCTTCAACATGTATATATATGTATTGTAATATTGAGAGGAACATAATGAAAAATCAATCTGGTATTCCTAGTTCTAGGAGTTCTTCCAAAAAAAATTGCACTTTCGTTGTCGTAATCTATCCTTATAGCTCATTGTATTAAATCTATACTTGAACACAATCTCTGTAACAAAATTGTTTCCTTTCTTGCATGAGTGGCTACCATGTATTGAGCCTTTGTAGTCGAAATTGAAACTACACAATGTCTCTTCTTCATTTAATTGATTGTTGCTCCAAATAGGTTAAACACATGGCCACTTGTAGATCTTCTCTGATCCAAATCTCAAACCCAGTTTGTACCAACAAAGTCATGTATGTCAAAAAATCTATCCAATATTTTTATTCCTTTGTAGCACATACAATAATCCTTAGTGCCATGCAAATACCTGGAAAATCGATTCACTATTGTCCAATGCTCCTTCCCTAATTTTGACATAAACCTACTCAATATTTCCACTACATATAAAATGACTAGTATGGTACAAACCATTACATACATCAAGCTATCAATTGCACTTGCATATGGAACATGGGACATTCCCTCTTCCTCTTCCTGTGTCTTTGGATACTCTTCAACAGATAACTTTACACCTACAGGAATAAAAATTTTCGTGGTTTTCTCTCCTGCATATTAAACCTCTGTAATATTGTCATCATCATACTTCCTCGGTTTTAACGAGAGCTTCCTCTTTTTCCATTCTCATTTTATTTTCCTATTAGCACTCCTAGTGTCCCAAGGCTAAGAGAGGAAACCGACGAAGGTAACCTCAAACCAATCTTTAGATTTGCTAGCTAGCCCTACCAAATGAGAGAGGGCTCTCTCAAGAATCTCACAACCAATAAAATGAATGGAAAGGAAAATAGTACTTAGGCAGGTATATTTAGCTCAATAAGGTTTGATTTTAGGGTTTGCTAGAGTAGGGTCAATAGGTCTAGGAAACTAGGTCACAGTTTCAAAAGATCAACTGCAGAGATATAATGGGGCAATGTAGGTATGTTCATTGAAATATTGGAGTTTTCATTTTGATATAGGGTTGAAATAAGGAAGGATAAAAATGAACATAAACTTATGAATTCATTTATCAAAAGAAAGAACACATTGCATGAAAATATCATCAGAACAGAGCATAAGACTTATGAATTTTTCATGAAGACTACTAAGATGATCACATGAAATAATTAAGATGGAAGTAAGGAGACATAACATTCATACTGATGATAAAACAAAGAAGAAACACTGTCACAAAATCATACCACAGGAATCCCAAGATAATACCTGCAAACTGCCTGTATTACTCATGCAAAAGGGATGGTGCACACTAGCTTCAAATCCTTTGACTCACAAGCATCCAACCTCTAATCCGACTTAGATCCAACTACAAATAGATGAAAAACTACATTTCCCCCTCTCAGGGGTCGAATCCATCATCTTAGGAACTATTTATATAAATGTCAACAAACCATACCAAAAACTAGGGAGGTTAGAAACCAACACTCTGTTTAGACTAAAACCAACTTAGTTGACTTTACAAGCATTTATGACCAAAAAATTTACATGAAAATGACCTTAACTCTCACTATGACATTCAATTACATCATCAAAAAATCTAAGAAGACAAGATACACCAAGTGAAAGTGATTTTTACCCATCAAACATCGAAATTTGACTTCCTGGCAAAAGCGCAGTGAAAATCTCAAAAGCACAAGATGCCTTTGCAAAAGCACAACGTGCTTTTGTAAAGCCCTTTTTAGTCACTATTATGTATCCTCAAGATGAATTGAAGGTTTGTGAAGAAATCCTAGGATGCCTAGAAGACCACTAAACCCATAATCCTTCAAAACTCCACCTCCATGATGCCCAAAAATCAAATCTCCTAGGGCTACTATAGAAGCACAACGTGGGGTCCAAAAAGGAGGTAGAAACATGAAAAATGACCTACTTTTTTACCTTTTCTCCAAAATTATGAGCTGACATGGAAAAGAAAGTACATGAAGGTGATTTAGGGATCAAGGGATATCCATTCATGAAAGCCATTTACGATTTGAATGCCTTAAGAAAAAGTGCAAGGTGGCCACGCTGCGCTTCTGTGCAAGTGAATTGCTAGAACACCAAAAATTCAAAAATTGACCAAAATTTCTCAAAATTCGCTGAAACTTCATCTTTAACATATTTCAGTGATGTCCGAGACAACTAGAGAGGCCTTAGCAATAAAATCCAAGTTATCCTTCTTCTTTAGCTTGATTAGGGTTTTGTTAAGTTTCCTTTCCATGCTTCAAACCCTAATTTTGGAAATCCAGTTCCTCGTGTAGTAATGTCTAGCCATGTGTCTATGAATGTTTGTGGCTCTATTTTCCTTCCTCGGGGGCTTCTCCAAGTACTCACGAACCTTCTCAAGCAAATATTCCTTGTCTTTCTAAAGCTTAATTGCAATAGTGTCAACAGGGTCTCTTTGTACCAATGAAGGAGATGGCTCCTTGTCTTCAACCTGCTCTTCTAAAACAATCACTGCTTTACCTTTGTCCTTTGCTTTGATGGATGATGGAAGGCCTTGTGAGGTAATATGTTGCATCAAGGACACCTTCAAAAGTATGTTTTCTTATTTCAAGAAGACCACCATGTAGTTTGCCTTGGAAAGATCATCTTTGAGTGCTTAGATTTGTGCTTGTTGTTCCTTAATAATATTTGCATCTGGCTTCTCTTCATGGTCCAATATTTCTTGTTCATGAGGCATCTCCTCCTCATCTTACTACAAGGGTGACTCATTCTTGTGCTTAGGTGATTTCTCCATTTCTCCTTCAACTTTTTCAATTTTAGCTTTCTTATGAAACTGTTTAGTTTGTAACCTAGTCAACCGTGAAGTGTAGACACCTCTTTAGTGATCTCATGGGAAAAAACCAATCTTTTCCCCTTCTTGTAGGCCTGTGTGATCTCTGCTCCAGGTTTTTTTTTGACTGAAAACTTAATAGATGAGCCAACCTCATGTGGCCTTAGTGGTGCTGATGGAGTGCTATGACTGGTAGGTTGACTAGTGGTAGGCATAAAGTTATTTGATTCCAAGAATGTCTCCCATGAGATATTAGCCTATCAAAGTTGATGAAGAATAATGAAATTAACCAAAACATGATGAAACAAGTCTTCCTTTTGATCTTTCCCTTTACTTTGTACCTTCTCCGTTATCTTGACAAGGCTTCTGTATAAGTAGTGAGGTAGGTTTAGAGGTTTGATTGCTATGAAATGTGTCAGTAGTCTTATGTGATACTGGTACAGCCTCGAAAATCTCCCTTCACATGTAAAATATTCTATGATCATCTTCAGAAATGGAGTATATCTATCCAACAACTTTCTGAAAGGAAAAATGTGTGAGGGAGCATCTTTGTAGTGTGGTATCAAGAATATCTTGCAGCTTTCAATGTCCAAATTCATCCCTTTAAACCAAATATATCCTTGGTTAGGGATACCTATGGTTGAAGCTATGGCTTCTGCTAATATGATGAAGTCAATCCCTGCTATTGTGGTCTTATCCAACCTGAGATTTTTGGAAAAAAGGTTTGTCAACTTCCCATGGGAACCTGCCTCTTGAATCCTTTCGCAAAACCCTAGACAACCAACATCTTCAAATGATTTCTTGATGTATGATGAAACATTGATCTTTATGATCTTGGATGGCTTAAATTTGGATACAAAACCTCCCTTATTGTATTTTTTTTTTCTCATTGTCTGAGGTTTGAGTTTGCATGATAGAAACCTTAGGTTTGGTAAGACGAAAGGGTAGGGTTGAATTGGGGAAAATAGGGGAAAATAGGACAAGTAGTTTGGGAAAGGGAATGGAGGGGATAGGGATGAGTGAAATTTGTGGGAAAATTCTAGGGGGTGAGGATATCTATTAGGGAGGCTAGGGAAGTGAAACTTCTTGAAAAGAGTGAGGGGAAGTAGGGAAGAAAAGGATAGAACAATGTCTTAACGTAGGATTTCTACAAAAGTGCAACCTAGGCTTAGGGTTTTAGGGAAAATGAGAGGAAATGAAGGGAATGGGTATGGGAAATAATTGGGAGAGTTATATAAGGTATGTATGGGGGTGATAAAGTAGAAAATTGAGGTTTTTTCTCACTAAAACCAACCAAACACCAAAGGAAACCAAAAATGCAGCAAAAACCCTAGGAGAGGAATTTTCACCATTTACTGAAGATAATTAACTAAATAAGAGCTTATGAGAGGCCACTTGCTTCATTGGAAATCTATGGAACTTGTTTGATGTTGATTTGACCCTTTCAATTCTTTGATTTTCCTCCTTTTCCAAAAGTGCACGAAGGTGCTAGAAGTGCAACGAAACTGCCAGAAGCGCAATGAAGCTAGGTAAGCAAGGGTTTTAATAAGGAAATTTGATGCTCTAGTGGTTGAGATGAAGCTTGATGATGGAGAGGTGCTCAATGAAGATGAAATTAGGATTTATAAGCTTGGATGGTCTTCTTATAAGTCAAAAGTTATTTTTTTTCTTAGGTCATGGAGTGACATCACTTGTATTTTTGAGAAATGAAATGATATGATAGTGCACAACAGATTTATCACTTTATTATGCAAAGTTACATCTTCATAAGGAGTAAAATGTACCTTAGGAATCATTTAAAATACTTTTTTCCCTAATTACTAACTCCCTTAATGATAACTATGGTGATGACATGAGTCTTATATGACTCATTGATGATATGGCCTAATGATGACACCAAATGGATATCTAAGACCATGATTAAAGACCTTTGAACCTTTGTAGTATGCATGATAATGATATGATGACCTTCAATGATGACCAAAACACTCTTTTGGTGGCTCATCACAAGGAGTGATGAAAAGACCATGATGGAAATACCATGAATATGGAGGGTGTAGTAATGACCTAAGACTGATCAATGATCAAATTTTATTTGAAAATTTGTTTGAAACTATAACAATTTGACCTAATGACCCTATTAACCACATGGAAAGAGTACATTTGATCGTTGGTGACTCATAGACACTAACATTTCCTACACAAAATATTTTATAGCACCAAGATTCTTCATGTCGAATTTAGACGACAACTAGGTCTTCAAATATTGGATAATTTCTTTTTCATTTCTGATTATCAACATATCATCCACAGTCAATATGGAATAAATAACACGGTCACCAATTCCTCATATATATGTATCAAATACACATGAAGGAAATTTAATGGAGAGATAATTAAAAATTTAACAGTGAGATGTAAAATTACCGAGACAAAAAAAATTAACACAAAAAAATGATAAAACATGCACATAATACACAATATATTTGTCTTGGGAAAACCCCAACGCTGCAAAAAAAACAAACCTAATGAACTTTCATTTTCCTTGTCCAAAACCTTGGCTAACCCGAACAAGTGATCCTTCACCACTCACCTCCCTCGCCTTCATTACAACGAAGTACTCTTGAGCCTTTTAAAAGTTACATTACATGAAATACCATAGGTAGAAAACCATGGGTATGTTATACAACGTGCCCAAACCAACCATTGTTTAACTTGGTCAAATTTAACTCTATCCCCAAGTCAATTTTATCTAACATGTACTCCTTGGATGCAGAATTAAATTCTACATCCAAGTGATCTCACTCAAAATTTGAGTAAAAACATAGGGAGATAAGTTGAATTTATAAGTTGAGAAAGTAGTTTTTTATTTTTTATTTTTTAATCTTTTTAATTTTTTACTTTAAAAATGGTGAATCACCCCCATGGTTCAAATCATCATGAATTCTATTGTTTCTTATAAATTTGATTTTGGTTGTACATTTTTTTAGGCTGATTTTAGACCTAAAAAATTCTCTAATGAGCAATCATATGACGAGAAACAAGGATTTGTTTACTGGTCTAGCAATAGTATTTGGTATGAGTTCAAGCTAGGCAACCATTAAAGGTTAATGAGTGATTATTGTTTTTATTAGAAACAATGAAAGATGAAAAAAATATAATTTATGTTATGTACGTAGATTAAAATGCAATTTGTTGAGAATTGGAAAACTACTAGAGAAAAGTTACAAAGTGTTCTTCAAGAATAAAGTATGTATGATCATTGCTACATATCCAAGTAAGAAGATGATAGAAAGAGTGGAGATGCAAAAGAATATGATGTTTCTACTTATAATGAGAAATGGATTAAATCCCCCCTTGAATTCTTATAAAACTAAGAATTTGGATAAATCTTGGTTATGGAATTTCAGATATGGTCATTTACATTTTGGTGGTCTATTTTTGTTGTAGAAGAAACATATGGTGAAAGGGAAACCCAATATTCAACAACTAACCATCTCATGTGAAAATTTTATACTTGCAAATAATCATAGAAAGAAGTTTGTATCTAGAGTTTCATATAGGGTGAGAGATCCACTAGATATTTTACAGAAAGATTTGTGTCGACTGATGCAAAAAGCCTCATAAATTGGTAATGTTTACTTTTTAACTTTTATTATTGCCTACATTAGAAAAACTTGGTTTTATATTCTGAAACAAAAATATGAATCTTCTACTATAGTTAAGAAGTTTAAAGCTATGGTCGAAAAGGAAAATGGAAAATATATTAAAATTTTGAGATCGGATAGAGGTAGTGAATATAGGACAAATGATTTTATTGAGCTTTGTCAATCTCATGGAATCAAGATACAATTCACTCCATGTTATTCTCCACAGAAAAATTGAGTGGACGAAGGGAAAAATATAACCATTATGAATATGGCTCAAAGCATGCTAAAGGAAAATCATTTATAAAATGAATATCATGAAAATGTAGTAACTTGTGTTGTTTATATTCTTAACATAAGTGTAACTAAGTGTTTAGAGGATTGAGTTCCCTAGGAAGCTTGTTGTGGTAAGAGTTTTAATATATCTCATTTAATACTTCTAGGTTTGTTTCTTATGCACATATACCTAAAGAGTTGAGAAAAAAGTTAGATTAAAGAAGTGAGAAGCATATGTTTATTGGATATAGTGATCATTCTAATTCATATAGACTCTATAAGCCAATAACCAAGTATATTAGCAATAGATATGTTGATTTCAAGCTATTAGAAGCTTAGGTGGAAGCATAGATAAAACTATTATAGAGGGAGTTGTATTATCTCACGGAAATGATGATGGAAATGAGAAAGAAGTACAAGGGGGATAGTTGATTCCATACACACCCATTGCAAGAACATTAGCAAGGAAATCACCACAAGTCATCCCATTATAGTTCAAAATTCCAAGAACTCAAAATCACAATGAATCATCATGTTATGGTGGAAACCAAACAATCAGATCGAATTTAAGTAATCAATCTAATCCTACACTAGCTACATTAAGAAATATAATTAAAGCTCAGAATATTGAAAGTTTAAATAAATTTATGAGCGGGAAGATGAAATAGATCATGTTTCAAATTTTTCATTAATTGCATATGGCCTTGTAAATTTTTATTAAGTTGTTAAAGAAGACTTTTGTATTAAATCTATGGATGAATAAATTGATATTAGAGAAAAAAATAATACTTGGGAGGTTGTATAACTTCCTTAAGGTAAGAATAATCTAGGTTTTAAATGAATTTGCAAAACCAAACTGAATTTTGAATGAAAAATTGAGAAACATAACATAAGAGTTGTAGATCAAGTATTCAGTCAAAAACATGGGACCGATTATAATGAAACTTTTACACCCATCACTAGACATAACATAATAAGGAATATATTAGATATTACAACAAAAAAATAAAAGGAAAATGTATCAGATGGATGCTAAGTCAATATTTCCAAATGGATTTTTGAAGGAATAGATTTAGGTGAAAAAACCTTGAATATATGAAATTGATGGACAAGAAGATAGAGTTTACAAGTTAAAGAAAGCATCATATAGATTGAAACAAGTACCTTGAGTATGGTATAGTAGAATTGATAAATATTTGAATATACATGGATTCATTACTAGTCCAAATGAGTGAACTTTATATACAAATGTAAATGGAGAAGGTAAAGTTTTGATAATTTTTCAATATGTTGATGATTTGGTTTTGAATTGAGATCTTTCAATACATGATTTTAACACAACCATGATTTTGTTTTTGAGATGAATGAATTAGGGAAAATGAAATATTTTTCATGGTATTAAAGTAGCTCAATCTGAAGATGGTATTTGTTTGTTAATCTGAGTATTGCAAAGGATATATTGAAAATGTTTAGAATAGAGAATTGAAAACTAGTCATAACACCAATTGCAACTTGTACAGAAATCTGTGACACGGTTCAAGATTCAAATGTTTATCCAAACTTATGTTACAAATTGGTTGGTATTCCTATATATCTGACTACAACTAGACCTAATATAATGTTTTCTATAAGTAAAATTTCCAAATTCATGGAGCCTTGGAAGAGTACAGATTGACTAGTTAAGAAAAAATGATTTTAATATATGTTGTTGGAACAACAAATTATGGTATCTTGTATACATTAGATTTAGATTTTAAATTAACTGGATAAAAAGATAGTGATTTCATAGGAGATACTAATGATAAGAATAAAACATCTCGATATGTGTATAGTTTTGGATTGGGTGTAGTATCATGGACATCAAAAAAGAAATCCATTGTGGCTTTATCTTTTGTTGAGGAAAAGTATGTTGTAGCAATAGCAACGCATTGTCGAACTATATCGATGAGAATAATTTTGACAGAGTTGTTGCATGAACAAAAAGTACTAATTCAAATTGTATGACAATAAATTTGTTATTGCATTGTCACAAAATCATGTTTTCCATGAGAAGAGTAAGCATATTGATACACGATATCACACCATTCAGAATTAGTAACAATAATGAAACTTGTATGTAGTTTTATATATTAAAAGGCCAATTTGTATATATATTTACAAAACTCGTACTAAATGGCTTATTCAAAACTCATAGGAAAAATATAGGAGTATTTATGGTGTAACAACATTTTTGTGTAACAACAATTTTGATTTAACCATTTTTTGTGAAATAATTTAGGGGGACAATGTCGAATATTATAATTATTTCATGACTAAAGGGCCAACACAGCCTTAGCCCATCAAATTTCAAAAAAAAAACTCACCACCTCAGCTCGCCAAATTTGAAGGGACAACCACTCCCACAACTCGTGGAAATCTAAAAAGGAAAAAATAATTTTTAATCCATGTAACTGACTTCAATTTTTGTATAAATATGGATGCAAAAATAGATTAGTATAATATATTTTTTTGTTTCAGTCTCAAAATTTCATTAGTCAAAAGAGGTATTACAAAGGAGTATTTTTTTCCCTACTTGACAATTAGATGATCTTGCGGTTGTGTAGATCTCGCTTAACTAGATTATCAATTAGAGAAAAGAGGATCCTATAATACATTTGCTATTCCAATGGACGATGTGCATATAAATAAAAAAACTAAGCATACAACTACTAAAAGACTTCATTTGTTATAAATATAAGTTTTCATTTAGCTAAAATATGTGAACTGTGATGAACAGGAGAAATAAGATCCTTGTGGAACCGAGAATAGAGATAAATGGTCTTGACCCCATATCTCAAGGTGCCATAGCCATCCTGACCTTGATAATTGATTCAGAAATGAGAATCCTGATAACACGAACCATGAGCACTCTGACCACAAGCAACTTGACCATGAGCATCTTGGCAAGTAACACCTTAACCATGAGCACCACGATGATCATGATTTTGTCTATTGTATTCACTACTACATCACCCCATCCTATGCAAGTGGGAGCCCTAAAATCTTTGGCCATGGGATAAATAATTGTTGGTAATTAGATGGTGCAAATGGGACAATGGTTTTCTAAATACTCCAAGGTGCCAGAATTAATGACATCAGCTTAAAGCCACCATTGTTTGGAAACTCGTGAAGCTAGTAATCTTCTAATGAACATTTCTCTTCCTACAAAGATTTAATTTTCCTATGATTCTTATACTTCTACCTATAGTTTCTAACAAATGGAAAAGAAATGGAAGGCCCTTGGTGACATATGAACTAGCAGGTTGAGGGTTGCCAATGATCCCGAACCCCACACTGCCCTAATAGATGCACGACTGTGTTAGAGGTGAAATAGGAGGTGCATGGATATACAAATACATTTGCTTGGAGGAAACCAAATAATTCCTAAGGAGGGGCCTATGAATGTAAACAAAGCTGTAGAGAAAACCAATGGTATAATAATTATGGGCTGGCATATCCTAAAATTTGGTGGGAGATACAATACAAATCCAATGAGAACGTAACCCATCTAAATATGGTATCTTCCATGATATAAGGTTGCCTTATACTCACGAGTCAAGGATCTAGTCCAGGTCGTTATAGTTCACCATTATTTTCCTGTAATCCCGTGATGAGTGAGTGTACCTCCCCATTGAGTAAATTAATGCCTATGGTGTGTGAGGTGTTATCATACTATACATAAACATTAGGATGTGCATATGATAGGGTAGGTGGATGAAATCACCATCCATGTTGATCATGAGCATGAATTTTGGCCTGTACTCACTCCCATTATAGGGGAGATAGCTTGCAGGGAAAGGTAGATGCATGGTATCCATAATATGTCATGAATATCTGGAGGCCAAATTCCTCTAGGTAGGGAGTCTTGTTCTCAAGTGTGTGGTCTACAAGATGATCGACTAGCTTATTTCTTGACTGGCGAATATGTGAAAGTAATGGATCATGGATGCATTTAAGCAAGGAGGATACAACATTGACATGTGTTTCAATTCTCCAATATCCATATATTTTTGATAGTTGTGTGCCAAATTGGACTTTTTTTAGAATGCTTATGTTGAGGAGGGAGTCTCCTTTGATAATCGGTTGATTGTGGTTGAGTTTCATTGATTTTTTTAGCCATTGTTGAAGCCCCCATAACTCGACTTCATTGTTTCTGGTGATACCAAGTCTATCAGCATAGATATGAACGATATGCCCTTCACTGTTTCTAAAAGTTCCTCCCAAACTAACAGGCCCTGGGTTACCTCAAGATGATCTTGTGAAATTTAACTTAATGAATCTTGAGGGAGTAAGAGATCACTTCGAGAGACTATAAATCTGATGAGAGACTAAAGATAGCAGGGATTTTTTTTTGGCTAATCCTTAGATGATGCAATATGCTATGTTCTATTGGAGGAAAATCTAAGTCCTAAGTTGCCTAGTGCTAAGTGGCTATTGTCTCATGAAGGTAAGAGAGGATGAGGTTCCATTTGTCCTACCATGAAGTTGAAGAATGATTGAAGCTTTGAGCATTTATTTCCTTTAAA
Source organism: Pinus tabuliformis (assembly GCA_031772625.1). Lineage (NCBI taxonomy): Eukaryota > Viridiplantae > Streptophyta > Pinopsida > Pinales > Pinaceae > Pinus > Pinus tabuliformis. Next base: position 838,632,698 of record CM062809.1, on the reverse strand, counting down.
ATTTTCCAAGTGATGAAGCATGGGATTGAATGCCATGATTGATTTAGGATAGGAGTTCTGAAGCGGGAAACTGTCCAATGAACTAGTGAAGTAGATATAGAGTTGGTCATGAGATTGTATCACCTAAATTCAATTAATGCTTGATTCTAGAGATCATATGATATAGGACATGTGATAAATAAATGAGTATGATCATCCTCATGACTGACACATAACATGCAAATCGAGGGACCCAGAAAACCACTCTTTTGCAACTTGTTCCAAGTTAATGTTTTGTTTATAAGAAGTAACCATAGGAAAAGGTTATTTTTTGCCAATGCATGAGCTTCCAAAGATGCTTACATATGTGTTGTGAGTCTATCCTTGATACTGGCTTGAGATCTTGTAAGAATCCCTGATATTGAAGGTTGTGGATGTGTCATATCCCCAATGATGAATATCTTGACCTTCCTTCATTGGAATGTTTCTGGTTTCTAGTACCGGCTTGAGACGTTTATGCCCATCCAAGTGACTCCTCGAGTATATTGGTGATTGAATTTTCAAGGAGATCCAGAGAAAATTGGGAGGTCCTAGATCCTAGAAATGAGGCACTAAGGTGAGACCATGTTATTGACAATTGTGGCTAATATCATTCTCGTGATCCGAAGAAGAGAGTATGGGCCATTGGTTTCACGAATCATCCTTGAGAAGGTATTAGGTCCTTATAATACTAGTTTATCCCCCTTATTGTTATTTTTGTGCCCATGTAGCCCCCATACTCTTATTATTTCGCCCCATAGAAGCCCACTATTGTTATTGGTATTACCTTAAATTATTATTGTTATGTAGGTTGTGATTATATTGTAACCCTTTAGACTCCTATATATACTAAGAAGGTCTTTTCATTTGAATCATCCAATAATTTCTCATTTATTCAATGTAAAGGAGGTTACACCCTCGAAGAGGGGAATTTTCAAGTCGTTGATCTATCTTTTCTTCTATTTTGTGATCTTGTTGAGTAACAAAAGTGCTATCATCCCATTGCGAAATTAAAAAAGAAATGACCTTGAATTAGGAAATTATTGTTCTAGGATGCATTTTGTATGTGAGATCCATGAGGGGACTCCGTTAGGTGAAAAATTTAACATCTATGAAGCCCATGAGCATATTTATTAGTCCACATTTGACACCATTTGGCTATGGGGTTCTTGAGCCACCTCCACCATGCTTTAGCACTCAAACTGAGATCTCTTAACCCAAGACCTCCTACTAATTTTTGGAGGCACATATTGTCCTAGGCTACAGAGGCCCACTTTTTCTCCAAGATCGCCCCTTCGCATAGGGAGCATCTAATCTTGCAGATTTTGTTTAGAATAGTTTTGGGGGAAGCTAAGGTTGATAGGAGGTAATTAGCCATGGATTGTAGAACATATTTCAAAAGGGTGAAGCACAAAGAAAGTTAGGGTTTGAAAGGTCCAATTGGAAAGTTTCAATTGGAACTTCAGGAGGAGCTTCTCTCACACTGGTATGAAAAAGGGATTAATAGTAAGTGTCGGTGCTCCTAAGTATTTGATCAGAAGGAAGCTATTTTTAAAACTTGGTAGATGAGATATATGAATTTGGATAGCTTGAGGGGTATTGAAGAAAAAAAAATTGATTTTGTTTTATTAATATAAATACCCAAGCTGCAACAAAAGTGTGAAAGATTCTTTTGAATTTCAATACCTCTTGAATGAAGGGTTGGGCCATTAGGAGGTTGTGATACAAAAATTTCTAATGAGCATAGTGCTAGTGGTTAGAACCTAGGGTAGTGCCTTTAAGATGCTTCTAGGAGAGAAAATGATTGATAGAGTGACTGAGATGTTCAACTATGGGCGTAAAGATGTAAGGATACATTGGGTCTCCTTGTCAAATGCCTGTTGAGGGAATGAAGGTAGGGGAGGGGGAACTATTTACCAGGACTGAAATAAATTCTTTGGAAATGAGAGCCATCACCCACGATATCCATTTTTGATAAAACCCATAAGTGTAAGGGTGTGATAAATGTACTTCTAGCAGATATTTTCAAATGCCTTGAACATGGCAAGATTTAAGATCATGCCTAGTTGTTTCGAGATATAGAGACAGTGGTGGTGCTCTTATGACAGAGTAATAATGTTTAATATTTGTCTACCTTCAAAATAACATATTTTCTCAACCGAGATAAGAGAAGGAAGAAGGATAAGAGAAGGAAGAAGGAGCCTTAGCTTGTTGGAAATAGATTTAGAGATAAATTTCTAGATGACATTACATAGGGATATAGGATGAAAAACAATTGAAGATGAGACATTGGAATATTTGGGCATAAGAGAGATAAAAGTAGTATCGAAGGTTGAAACCAAGGAGGTGGTCCTGCAAGACTCCTCTACAACTTGCTAGACATATTTTCCAATAATAGACCAATAGACTTGATAGAATATGGATATAAATCATCCAAACCCAGGGCTTTATTTTTTTGGAATGCACATGATGACCTCTTCCACCTCTTTATGAGTGATTTATTTAAAAAGAGGGGCATTGCAATCTTTTGTGACAAGCCTGGCAATATGTTGTGTAATTTCTTGTATGTAAACCTTTCAGTTTGGGATCAAATTTGTAAGGAGAGAGTGAAAGTACTAGTTGAGGCTTCTTGAGATTTACTCATGTTCTTCCTTTGGTTGATTGTGCTCATCACAAATGAAATGAATACAATTTTTCTACCTATACTGAAGCATTGATTTGTGGAAGAAATTACTCTTATTCCCCCTTTTTCATCCATTCTACTCTTGATTTATACTTACCAGGGATCTTCTCTTTAATAAATCTCTCATCTAATTGTTTCTTCAATAATTTTTCTAATGCTGAAAATTGTTGAGATCTCCCTCCGAGATGATGGATTGATGAACGTCCTTCATTTTTGCCTCAAGTTTTTTTCTTTTTTGTGAAGGATGTTGTTGGAATCCATGACATTCTAGGAGTTTAATTTTTTCTTGATGTTTTTTAATCATTGTTGGAAACTATACATGATTTTCCTAGATATGTAAGAAGGCGATTGTAACCAGGTTTCCATGTTAGAAATAAATTCCTCATGGGATAGCCAAAAGGCTTCAAATTAGAGCAGTTTATTTATCGGTGAGAATGTCGAGCTTAACTGAAGAACTATCATCCAGTGATCTAAGCCGTGTCTTGGGAAAATGACCACTTTTATGTTGATCCCTAAATATAAATAGGGATCCAGAAACTCAAAATATGTCCTACCTTGAGGCAACTTGATTTCAACCTCCTCTTTTATCGTTCCATCTATGCATGCCATTGGAAATTTGAATATATATCATCTGTGAAGTTTCAATATAGGTGTTCAAGAGCATGAAATTATCCTCCAACCTTCTAACCCTGCCCTTCTTTACATGTAAAGAAGAAATCAAGTCAAAATCACCTCCCATAACCAACTAGACTGGGTTGACTAGGCAGGCTATAGAGGAAATATTTCCAATGATTTTTTTCTTCTCAAGGGGTGTACTGCGGGCATATGCATTCGATATGAAGCCAATTTGTGAGGAGCCAATGAGATGGAAACAAGCCTTCAAGATGTGGGGTAGGGAGAAAGAGTCTTTGAGGGTGACCGTGGTTGGATTGAAAAGGATTGATAGGCTACCCAAGGAACCTTTGGCACATTTAGAAATGAAGTTTCTATTCTTCTAGAATGAATTTATCAATTAACTGAGGTTGTCATTGGTGCATTTTATTTATTGGATAATTGGTGTATCAAGTTTCTCTTTGGCGATTTGATTATGTAAGAGTCAGTGCTTAGATTTGTGATTTAGGCTACACACATTTCATGAGGTTATCTTCATCATTGGGATTTGGAGATAATATGGAAGAGTGCAGTCATGAGTGCCACTCTACCTAAGTTAACTGCAAAGTCGCTCAGGTCTTGAAAAAGTTCGTTGTTGGTTTTCTAACCTTTCTTATTTGGTTCTTTAGATACAATGAAGGAGTCATGAGGTGCATTTTTCTTGATTCCTTGAGAAGAAAGTTGGGGGGAAAGGGAAGAGGTTGTACCTGATGTGATTTCCTTATTGAGAAGTAGATCTTGATGCCCGAGATATGATTTTGTAATCATCTCGATTAGCTATTTTGGTATTGCAACATGACTTTGTTTTTCCATTATACCATTATTTTTTGTTGGTCGATGTGTTCCAGATCTAAATCGATAAACTCCTATTCTTACATGGGAGAAGGAGTTTCAGGGTCATAGATTTTTTCAACTGTAATTGACCCTCTGGGGGGAATGGATAAGGTAGATTAAGAATTCAAAGGGCTTTCTTGAGAGGGCTAACTAGGTTGTTGATATTGTTATCACTCAGAACTTCTCCCTAGAAGTTTTCAAAAGAAGGAAAGGACCGAGGTAACCACAAACCAACTTTTAAGCATAGGCTCTAGCTAACCTATGGCTCAGAGAGGTCTCTCTCTACATGATTTAGCCTTGTTTGCTGGGATTTTAGGCTAGTTCTAAAGGTTTAGGGGGGGTTTTTAATTTTGTATTGAAGGTTGGATGGTGGGATCCTTAAAACAGATGGATACAATAATGTCTTTGGACCATTGGGCTATGGAGTCAGCAGGAGGTCAGTAGAGCTAGAATTAACTCACTAAAGGAAGTCTTCATAGGGCAAGCTAGCAAAGTACAGTGCGGGTCTGTGGGCCAGATGGGTGAAAAGGTCTTAACCAGGGTGAGAGAGCAATTGAGAGCTCTCAGACCGGGATTAAAACAAGGACCAGAGGATAATCGAAAACAAATGGCAATTAAGGATCCTTTGCTATAGATTACAGGGAGACAACCTAAACTAAGGATCAATCAAGAATTCCTTAACTTAGATAATCAGTAGAAAACATTTAAATGCATAATAGCTAAAATAGAGTGCAATGAAGCAAATTATGAGATATCATTCCATATTATAGCATTCAAATATAGAAACACATTATAGATTGTGGAAAAACTTTAAAGAAAGATAAAAAAAACAAGAGAAAATACTTTTCTGCACTTTTCTCTACACATGAATCCTGTGAAATATCTTGTCTTCATTCATCAACCCAGCTTGTTGGTCCAGTCAGTGATACAATAAATTACAGTATATAGAAATGTATAAGAATCCACCCTGCATACTTCAAATTATGAAGTATTAATACATAAATTATTACAAAATATCTCAAAAAATACTTCAGATTTAATCTAGTAAATACAAACTATCTTCTTGCAAGAAGATAGAGATAGCTATTGAACTGTTTCATGTTGTCCCTTTTATTGTGGTGCTGCTGACTTTTATGGTTGGATTTAAGCCCTTTATGTTGGCTTACTATTGTGGTCTTTTACACTGGAATCTTCTTTTGACTTTTATCTTTCACCTGATACTCTTTGACACTGATACACTTTGGCATGTTGACCTGTTTTCATTTGTTTACCTGGATGTTCTACTTTTATTGTATAGTAACCTTTTTACTGTAAATTTCTTACAGTAAATCAGTCATCTTTTCCCACCATTCAGCATCAGGTAATTTGAAATTCATCATCTTATTATATATCTCATTAGCCTTAGTATACTGGAAAAATTGGGCTTGGTGACGAACAAGTGTTTTATCTCATTGCTGGAGGAAAAACAAGTTCTAAAATGTATTATACAAAACTTTGCCTGTTGGCAGTGCTTTTATCGCTGAAGTGCTAGCTTGTTCTTTAGCCAACTGCCTGAGTCTATTATCATAGTCCAGTTGTGTCATAATTTTTCATTAATGACCAATGGACTGGGCAATCCTTTCTCCCAATGGCTACCTCCATGTTCTGGCACTTTTCTTCCAAGTTTAGCATTAGGTTTCTTTTGGAAAGGACCTTCCTTATTTCCAAAATGGTTTCATTTCTATATTCTATATCTAGCTCATGAAGTTCATATATGATTTTGCTGTTAAGGAAGTGGATGAGTTTATTGGCATCCTCACACATGTCACCCAATTCCTCCTTGACCTTTTGGATAGCTTTTCTAGCTATCTTTATCAATTCTGTCTACTCAAAAATAACTTTCATATATGGCCAAATATCTTTGATGGAGTCAATGATATTGGCCCATAACAATTCCTTGGCTTGCCCAAGGGGTTTCTCCAATGTTAGGTATTTCTCCATATCTTTGACTCTTTCACTCATTCTACTGGCCTTTTGTGCCTCTTCCTTTGGCATAATTTGGGAAAGTTTGTAGTCAGTTTCTAACTTGCCACCTTTTCTCTTAGTTTATTCATTTCTGTACCCTGAATAGACATTTCATTCATGGATATGATTCATTTGTCTGCCAGGTGGAGCTGTAGGTGCTAGTGAGGCTGCTAGTGTGGAAGGGACTATTGTAGATACTGTAGGGATGACATTTGTGGAAGTTGTGGCTATGTCAGTTTGTTTTAATTGGATCAAGCTATCCAATTATTTCTCTATCTCCCTTAGTTGATCATTGAGTTGTAGGACCAAGTCCATCAACTCCTCATGCTTGTGTTGGGTCTCCAAAACTTCAAGTGTTTGAGGATGTTGCAGCTGGGGTATTTTTAATTGCTTCTTAAGTGCAACAATATCATCATTTTTCTTCTTTATGAGATGCTTTGTAGCTTTAATATCTTTGCGGATCATGTCCCAACTCAATAACTAAGTCTTCCAAAGACTTAATCCTCGTACCCTTGGCCTATGAGGAGGCCTTCTCCAATTGAAACTATGTTGAGATATTATTCAATGAGTTTTGTAGCTGATGGGAAGCGATGGCTTTACCTGTGAGGGTGGAGTATATCATCTCTCCAGCCTATTTATGTGGTTCTATTTGGTCTATTGGATGAATATCCCTTTCCAACACTTCAAAGTCAACCCTCTTTAAGTCTGAAGATGTCTTGGGCTGCTATGTTGTAGGTTTGGTAAAGGACATTGGAAGCTTTCCCTCCTTGATGTCCAAAGTTGACATCAACCTTGCTTGATTTGTGGGAGTGATTTTTAGATATTGATCATATGTCTGAGATTTGAGCTTCTCATTCCTCATTTTGATTTCTTTATATCTGTCCTTTATGTCTTGGTCTTTGTCAGCAGGCTTACTAAATGAAGACACTTCCACACTTAGCTACCTTTACAACATCTGAGTTTGTGATGTGGATGGTTCTTGTGTCTCCCTAGATTAGGTTTATGCCCTTTATTCTGTCTAAATCAGTGTTCGTCACCTATGCTGATCCTTCTATATCCTCCTTTTTACAAATAGGATTGGGCCTTTTCCTTTTGCTGTGACTGGTTTCACACTGTACATTAGGTGTTTCCATGCCTGAAGTAGAAGCTCCCTCTCTATTTCTCTTGGGATTTATTTCTTCATTTTGGGGAGTCTACATGATAAGAGGGGTGCTCATGGTTGGCTCTTGCAATTCAAGTACCTACAGAATCGAGATTTCATCAAACTACCTTTCCAAGTCACTAAGGCATTTTCTACATCTACCTTTCTATTGTCTCTGTCTACCAGAGTGTTTTCCACCCATTCAAATTGATTTGCATATATTTCTAACTCTGGTATGGGTTGGTGGATATAAGGTCACAACTTGGCCTTTTTTCTCAATCTGGTCATGAATTATTGAGGATCATACCTCCACATGAAACTCTGTTGGAACTTAATTTGCTACAAAATTTGGCCTACTTCCTTCCTTGCCTCTCTAGAATTGCAGATGAAGGGGCCCAACTGGTTTTTTACTTTGAATTGTAATCTTTTCTTGGCTGAGTAAAAAATTATTTCATCAGAGTTCATTATTTTCCTATAGTAATCTAGAGAAAATAACCTCATGGGGAGAGATTTGGGTAGTTTATATGGTGCAATCTGGCACCCATAAATCCTTCTCTATGTGGTTTTGGTATAGGTACCAATCTCCTACATTGTTTTGCTTGGAAAACTGAAGGACCCTTTTGATTTCTGGACTTATCCTAAGAGGAGGGCTTCCTTTTAGCATAGTCATGACTGGGTGAAAAAAAGAATCTATGAAATATGAATAGGTATATGGTGAGTCATACTTATGGAATAGTGGGGTCAAAAAAATGATAGACCTGGGTTGTCCTTTGGTATCCAACTTCTGGAGGGGAAAAGGAAATTTGTCTGGCTACTAATATAGAAAGATATGGTAGAGAACAGATGAGTATTTAAACACTCTTTCATTGTTCATCATGGTGAATTGTTCATGCATTCTCTCAACTATGAACTCAGCATAATTGTATACAATAGCAGGAGGTTGTCCTGGGGTATAGATTGACATGAAAGCCAGGACAAGTTCATCAACAAATTCATTATAAGAGCAGTCTAGGATACATGATATCATGGTGATGATTTGTTTGCCCCTTTCATAGAACAAGGCATAAAGTTATGGGGGGGATTTTTAGGAATGTATTGCTCTTCAACAATGAAATCTTGGAACAATTTGGCCAGTCTGGAGGGACTTAGTTTGGAATATTGGTCTAACAAATCTCCAATTGAGAGTGGAGTCAAGTTTGGTCCTAGTTGGATTTGCAACATTTCATTTGTGGATTCAGTTGTGATAGTAAACAACACCTTTTGGTCATGATACATTATGGTTCTATGGCTAGGAATGTAGCATGCATGGCACATATGAACAATTTCTGGGAAGATATGTACTTGGGGGAACTGATACTTCGGAAAATTTGATCCCAAAGGCCAATATCATCAGGATGGTTGAGGTATCTATCCCTACTTAAACAATGGATTTTAAGCAGGTGGCCCTGTCAGCCAAGGGGTGGTGGTCAAGCTCCAAAGAGGGAGTTGTGATAGGTCTAATTTTCAGGTCAACATGGGAGCCATTATTCAGTTGTTGTGGATTTGAACTAGGTGTTGGGGGTTTATTCAAAGGTTTTCGATGGAAATTGGAAACTTATCAGAGGGTTTGGCTGTAGGTTCCTTAAATTTAAAGTCTTTTTCAATTAATTTTACTTAATGAAAATACTTGATAGGACGAACGTTTCCAAATTTGAAAGGGGAGATGTATTCTATGGTGAAATACCTAGAATTTGGTGAATTGGCTTCAAATTGATGGTTTGCAGTAGCTGCAGAGGTTTGTAAAGTTCTGGTAGAGACTGAGAGGTTAGTTGGGTTGTCTGTAGTGTCTTCTAGAGTGAATTTAGAGGTCTGTGGCAAGTTCGACGTTTGCAGGAGTCGCACTGGTTTTCAGAGTTTATGAAGAAAAATGAGTGAAAAGGGAGAAAAGAGGGCTTCACGGACTTTTATAGAAGAATGATTATTTTTGGTGGGTTCATTTATGAATGAACAGTTGGTGGTTTTTTCAGTTAAGCGGGGAAGCAGTATTGGAGGGTCATCACACTGCTTTTGTGGCACGGGCAGTTTTTAGGAGGGGTCACTTACAGAGAAAAATGAGTGAAAAGGGCGAAAAGAGGGCTTCACGGACTTTTATAGAAAAACGATTATTTTTGGTGGCTTCATTTATGAATAGATAGTTGGTGGTTTTTTTGGTTAAGTGAGGAAGCGGTATTGGAGGGTCATCACACTGCTTTTGTGGCATGGGCAATTTTTAGGAGGGGTCACCTGATCTACCTTAGAGTGCAACACATACCATTCGGGGTGTCGGGGAAACCTGCCTTATCAGGTGGGTAAAGTTCGGTGATCGGGTTCGGCGATATGGCTGTAGGCCGTTAGATTTGGGCGCTTATGATCTGACGGTAGTCGAGTGGAGAAGATGCACAGAGGAAATGTACGAGAGTTGAGGGGGGACCCATATCTTTAATATTCGGCGGTATGAGATTAGTTTAGGAATTAAACTTGGGTTCAGTGATCGGGCGGGGCTTTAATCATTGAATTAGGGAATCGGGTGAGGCTAATGACAAGATTAACTTAGGTTTACTGGGATTAGGTAAACTAAGTGAGATTGCATTGCAATATGGGTAATTTATATAGATTTTATTAAAACTAATGGTTGGGATATTTAATTTAGGGGTTTAATTAATATACGGGAAAAGGTAATTATAGGGGATTTATATAATAGAATTAGAAATTAATATGAAATAAATGAGCAAGGTGGTTAATATCCCTTAAGTATAATGAAACACTTAATGTTTGTGCACATATGCTCAATACTTAGGATAAAAGGTTTTTTGTGGGTTTTTGGGTGAAAAGTGGTTTACATGGAGTTGTTTTTATTTTCCTAGGCAAAAGAGTTTAACCATAGGAAAAGGGGATCTTATTATGGAAATGAAGGGGGAATGGATGGAGTTGAATCTTATGAAGTGGATTCTTGCACTTGTGCCCATAGGTCATTGAGCCGAGGGTCTGGTCCCTCCAAAAGTCAGAGAAATTCTCTAAGCCTCTTTGACTTAAAGGATTTAAGTACTTAGAACTTATTTATGGGAAATTAGTTAGTAGAGGGGTGAAATGACTGAGGGGATGTTAAATAGACCAAGTTGTAAACCATTGTCCTTGCTTTGTTTACTCCTTATGCACATTTGAAAGATACATTTAAACATGACATAATTGCTTTTGTGTGATCACTTGATATTTTTGCAACCTTTCTTCTACTTACCCATTTACTTACCCTACCATTTTTTCTTCATTTTATTTGGGTGCATTTAGGCTAGAAAACCCTTATCAATCCTTTTCTTTTACAAAGTAAACTATCTAATTCTAACCTTATATCATCCAAGGGCTCAGATTAAATTGATGAGCTCCTTTTATTTTCTCTACCTATCTAATGATCTGCCAAGATTAAACTATTTGGTCATGTTTTATTCTCTAACTATAAACATAAAATTCAAAGCATGGAATAATCAAGATTAAACAGTTTGATTACCATGGATTGTGGCATGAATAACAAGCTGCACACAATCATTATTGTGCATGAAAGTAAATAGTAGTGGCATTTTGACTTGCACACTTTCATGGTCTCTTTTGTTCTTTTTTTTTGGCGGGGGGGGGGGGGGGGGGGGGGGGGGGTTCATATATTTTCATTTTTTTGACCTTCTCTTATTCTTTTTTTCCTTTGATTATTCTTTTAGGACATACTCTCTTTACATTTTTTAATTTTAATATGGAAAAAAATTGCAGAAAGCAAAGGTATGTAGAATATTACAAGGCCTAGCCTTAGTCATTCAAAATTATGACTCATATTGGTATAGGAACCTAACAGATATGAAGATGGGGCTTCCTAGTTGTGCTCATTATCCCCCTATGATTTTTGAAGGATAGTAAATTGATTTGTCCATTGGTCAACTTTGGCACGATGGCTCTTACCCATGGTATTTGTGGATCTCGTCAAGAGAACTATGGTTGTGTTCTAGTATAGGGTTAGTAAATTGGTGTTTATGAATGCCTCGACATGTATATATATGTATTGTAACATTGAGAGGAATATAATGAAAAATCAATCTGGTATTCCCAGTTGTAGGAGTTCTTTACGAAGAAAATTTCACTTTGGCCAACATAATATATCCTTATAGCTCATTGTACTAAATATATACTTGAAAAAATTATCTATAACAAAACTATTTCCTTGCTTGCATAAGTGGCTTCCATGTATTGGTCCTTTGTACTCAAAACTGCAACTACAAACTATCCCTTGCTCATCCAATTGACTAATCCTCCAAATAGGTTAAACACATAACCACTTATAGATCTTCTTTGATCTAAATAACCAACCCAATCTACATCAAAAAAACCATGTATGTCAAAAACTCTATCGAATCTCAACATCCGTTTGTAATACATACAATAATCACTAGTGCCACACAAATACCTGAAAGCTTGATTCAATATTGTCCAATGCTCCTTCTCTAGTTTTGACATATACCTACTCAATACTTCCACTACATATGCAATGATTGGTATTGTACAAACCATTACATACATCAAGCTAACAATCGCACTTGCAGATGGAACATGGGACATTCCCTCTTCCTCTTCCTGTGTCTTTGCATATTGTTCAACATATAACTTCACACCTAGAGGAATAAGAACTTTCACTAGTTTTCTCTCCTATTGATGCAGGGGCATCTGACCATCCTTAATCAAAAGAGGAATCCAAAGCAGAGAAGAAGGAGGACGTGGACCATCGAGAAAAATAGGAAATAATTCTATTTAAAATAGAGAAAATGATGGAGCGGATAAAGTCTCTCGAAGACTTAATTCAATGTAATTTGCCACATATGCATGTATGCGTACAAGAAGAATTAAGGGTATTTGAGTAATTGTGGGGAGAAATCGTGCATCCTAAATGATCCACGACTGTTGTAATCTCTTATAAAAGAGAAGCCCATATGTGTGATAGAGATAGAGAGTAATAGACAGAAACCTGTGAAAACAGAGTATTCCGAATGTAGTCGAGAGGAGAGCTTGCTCCTAAGGATGAAATGCTTTAGCTTGTAATCGTGCTATGTATAATATTAAGTGTGTGTTTATGTAATAATGTATTTATGTGCTATCTGTGTATACATGCGATGATGGCTTGAATCGAGTGTTACTATATTACTGATCGACCATCGAACACTGTAGGATCGATGGCAATCCATTGTTTAATGAAATATTATTTATATGAGTGTTTTGTGTGAAGATAGAATATGGCAAAGAAACTGGGGTTTTAGCGTGAATCCATCAATAAACAGAGGATGAATGGCGTAGGTAGAAGGAATGAGAACCGTCAGATCGTTTAGATCGACGGACAGCAATCACGGAAGGTGAAGAGAACTAGAAGTAGATCTAAGTCGTCGATCTCATAGATCAACGGTCATCGCGAAGCTTAGATGCGTGAACGTTAGCGCACAAGCAAGGTAGTTTCGCCACGGGAATGGTATTTCAAGCGAGGTATAAGCTATAAGTTATATTTCAAAGAAGGCACCTGATTCCATTCAGAGGCGGACATGTAGTAGCGAGGAGAAGAGAGGAAACTACTTTATCGGGCGGTTAATCCTCGTGCTTGTGTCTCACCCGAAATTGCTATGGACCATCAGATCCATTAAGTGAAGATCAATGATGGAGGAGTGTCATGTAAGTTTGAGTGAGTAGGAAAATACATCGGTCAGTGGATCGGAGGATGTAATGGATGGTAACAATCTAATCACTAATTGCAAATTAGAGACAATGAAGGACAACGCCGATAGCAATGGAGTGCGGACCCGCCGATAATTATGGTTGCGAGTGTATAGATTTTGAAGTCCGGAATTATGCTCAGCTGTGGGTTTTCCGTGTATTTCCCATTTTTCCTTTGTATTCTAATTAAATGAATGGTCTGGGGTTTTTAAAGGAAAATCCAATTACAGTGTTGTGGTCCGAGTTCTAAGGCATAGCGCTATTAAGTGCTTTCGATAGGTTTGTGGGCCATAACCCACAGGCCTCGGGATCGAATTTTCTAAATGAAAGGTGAAATTAGTCTTACCCCAAAATCACCTTTCATCATTTGGTATCAAAGCAGGGAAAGGTTAAAAGGGAAAGGTTTTCCTGCGAGAAGGAAGAAGAGTTTGAAAGTAGAAGGAGAAGAGGTATAGTTGTGTTGGAGACTAGAGAGTTATGGTGTTAGGCCCCTATAATATTAGTGATGCCCCCATTAATATTGTATTTGTATCCCTTATTAATATTGTTGTGCCCCTATTGTCCCCATATTGTTATTATTGTGCCCCATAGAATCCCTCTATTGTTATTTTTGTGCCTTTATATTATTATTGTTAGGTCGGCTTGGTTATATTGTGACCCCTTAGACTCCTATATATAGAAAGGAGGTTTTGTCATTTGAATCATCCAAGCATTGTTCTCTTGTGTAATGTAAAGGAGGTTGCCCCCTCGAAGAGGCTGAATTCTAAGGCGTTCAGCTATCTTTTCTATCTTTTTGTGAGTTGGTTTCATAACATTTGATATCAGAGCTTTGGATTCTAGGGTTTCACTTCTCCAAATAGGTCATCGTGGCATTTTCGTTATAACCTTTTTTTGCGACGTTTCAGAAGAAAAAAGAAAAAAAACCCATTTGAGACGAAATTGCACTGAACCTAGGGTCCGAATTTCAGATCTTTTCGCGCTATATTTGCAGAGATGTGATCTAAGGAAGTTGGTATTTTTGCAGACTCTTGAATTACATTCCAAACAGGTGACCTGGGGAAAATCGTCATAACTTTCTCTTTGAGCATCGGATTGAAATTTTGTAAGAAGGTACAGAAAGAGGACAGATTGTAGTTTCTTGTATATATTTTTCAGAGCCAAAGGTAAAAAAAGTGACACGTGGAACTTCATACAAGTTAGCTCTTCTGGAAAGGTCTATAATCGGGTCATCTTAGGAGATTGTGCATAATTCTTCCTTGGAGAATCTGATTTGGATCAGACTGGTGGCATTGGAAAGAGGATGTAGAGGGCTACTACAGGTCACAATTTTAGAATTGGATGATCTGAAATTACAGAGATACATCAGATTCAATATCAAGCTCCTACAAAGTGAAAAAAGGTGTGTAGTTTTTTTATTTTATTTTTGAATAAGCTTTGTTTGAAAAATTAGTTTGAAGGAATTCAAAGGGCATAGTAAAGCATTATTATCAGTAATTGATGCCCCAAAGAAAGAAAATGCAAACACCTAGTAAGCAACCTGAAAGCTCTAGCATGACTCAAGAAGAAGGGGAAGAAATGCAACATGATATATCAAAATTACGAGACCAAGTGCAACAAGTGTCACTTGCACAAAAAGTAATAGAATCTAAGATGGATGGATTAAAGAAAGATGTAGAAGCTAAGATGGATGGTTTAAAGAAAGGTGTAGAAGCTAAGATGGATTGTTTAAAGAAAGGTGTAGAAGCTAAGATGGATGGCATGGAAGCTAAGATGAATGGCATGGATGCTAAGATGAATGGCATGGATGCTAAAATGGATGGCATGGATGATAAGATGGAAGAATTGAAGATAAAATTGAATAAATTCCTACAAGAAATGGTCACTAACGTTGAAAGGGTAGTAAAGGAAATTCATGATGAGAACAAAAGAAATATTAATCATGATTTCATAGACTCTAACGTTGGATCGAAGACCCACCATATTCAAAAAATCGATATGCGGAAGTTTGATGGCAAGGATCCCGCAGCATGGATATTACAGACGGAGCAATTTTTCGATCTCAATAATGTGCAAAACACACAAAAGGTACGTATTACAATTTTATATTTGCAACCAAATCAGTTTGTATGGTATCAATGGATTTTCTCTCGTAAACAAATTATCACTTAGGCAATTTTTACAGAAGAATTGACAGCACATTATGAGGATACAAAAAGCAACACCTGTTTTAGCCAATTGATAAGTCTCAAACAAAAGGGTTCAATAATGGAGCACATTGAGGAGTTCCAAAAATTGAACATAAGGGTAAGAAATATTCCAGAGGAGCATAGGATTGATGTGTTCATAGGGACTTTAAATCATAATATCCAACATGATGTTCACCTTTGGGAACCTGATTCATTAGAGAAGGCATTCAGGTTAGCAAGAAAAATGGAAAGAAAAATTATGGCAACCAGGAAGCATACCTCTCACAACTATAAAGATGGAAGTGTTGTTGCCCCTAGCCTTCCACAACCTATAAGGTTGACACCACAAAAATTGGAAGAAAAAAGAGCAAAAGGGCTTTGTTACAGTTGTGATAGAAAATACATTAAAGGTCATAAGTGTGCTGAGAAGAAATTATTCTACATAGATTGTGAAGAGGAAGAAGAAAAGGAGCAAGAAAGGTCAAAAGAAGCAGATATTCTCTAGGAATAAAGCCTAGATAAAGAAGAAATGAATCCAACCATATCTTGTAATGCATTGGTTGGAATTACCACTCCTCAAACCATCAATATAGAAGGACAAATCAAGAAGAAAAAGGTAATAGTGTTGATTGATTCAGGAAGTACCCACAATTTTATTCATTGTAAGATAGCAAAAGAATTGAATTGCTTCCTATATCTAGCACCAGAGTGTTAAGTGATGGTTGCAAATGGAGGAACGATAAATTTCTCTGGAAAGTGCCATAATATCAAGCTATCCAAGGGAGAATATGTATTGAAAAGCCCAATGCTTTCCATTCCAATGGGAGGTGCTGATGTTGTACTAGGATTCCAATGGCTACAATCCTTGGGTACAATAGCTTTTAACTTTCAAGAACTTTTCATGAAATTTTATGCGGAAGGAAAGGAAGTTGAATTAAGGGGTATTGCAGGGAAACTTGGAAATATAATAAGCTCTAACTGTATGACAAAGCTTCTAAAAAAGGAACAATGAGACGTAATTGCACACTTATGTTCTCTAGATGTTTTCACATCGAAATCATCTATTTCTCCAGATCTCCAAAAAGTCTCGGACAATCATTCCAAGGTATTTGAGACTCCTAAAGGTCTCCCACCTATTCGTGATCATGATCATGTTATTCATTTGATTCTAGGAAGTGTTCCTCCAAACATCAAGCCGTACAAATATCCGTATGCCCAAAAGAGTGAAATTGAACGTATGGTTGCATAAATGCTTGAGGCTGGTATAATTCAACCTAGCCAAAGTTCTTTCTCTGCTACAGTAGTATTGGTGCACAAGAAGGATGGATCATGGCGCATGTGTCTGGATTATAGGGAGCTCAACAAGCTCACTATTAAAGATAAGTTTCCCATTCCTTTCATTGATGAATTATTGGATCAATTGCATGGATCAATTTACTCGACCAAGTTAGATCTTTGTTCAGGATATCATCAAATCATAATGAAGACTCAAGACATTCTGAAAACAACATTTAGAACTCATGAGGGTCACTATGAGTTTTTGGTCATGCCTTTTGGCCTTACCAATGCACCTTCTACATTTCAAGGTTTGATGAATTCCATTTTCAAACCCTTCCTTAGAAAACTTGTGTTAGTACTTTTTGATGATATACGAATCTACAACTAGTCTTGGAAGGATCATGTTGAACACGTTGACAGGGTTTGAGGAGAAAAAATCATATGCAAAAAGATCCAAATGTTTATTTGGAGTACAAGAGGTGGAATATCTAGGTCATATTGTATCTCATGAAGGAGTTAAGGTAGACCCTAGCAAAAGTAAAGCCATTAAGGAATGGGAAATCCCCACATCCATAAAGCATTTGTGAGGATTTCTTGGGTTGACAGGGTATTATCGCAAGTTTATTAAGAATTATGGGAAAATAGCAGCACCACTAACAACATTGTTGAAGAAAAATGAATTTTCATGGACTCTAGAAGCAACAAAGGCCTTCGAATATCTTAAAGAGGCAATGTGCCAAGCACCGGTCTTAGCTACACCAAACTTCACAAAAACATTTATTGTGGAATGTGATGCTTCCAGAAATGGAATTGGTGTTGTTTTAATGCAATATGAAAGACCCATTGCTTTCGAAAGTCGTCCAATCAAGGGAAAGTATTTACACAAAGCTATTTATGAGAAGGAAATGTTGGCAATACTACATGCACTTAAGAAATGGCGACCCTACCTAATGGGAAGACACTTCAAGGTAAAAACGGATCATGATAGCCTTAAATACTTTTTAGAACAAAGATTATCCTCTGAAGAACAACAAAAATGGGTCACAAAGATCTTGGCTTTTGACTTTGAAATCATAAATAAAAAAGGGAAGCAAAATATTGTGGCAGATGCACTCTCAAGAAAGGATGAGGATGTGGAAGCATTGTTGTGTGCCATTTCTATTATCCAATTAGATTGGATAAACGAAGCAAGGGAGGAATGGCAGAATGAAGAAGAAGTGTGGGAACTCATTCGAAATTTACAACAAGATTCCAGTACATCTGATACACTTAGCTGGAAAAATGACTCGTTATGGTACAAAGATTGCTTATATCTCTGTAAGAATTCACAACTCAAACAAAATATTCTTCTGGAATTGCACACTTCTCCCATAGGAGGGAACTCAGGATTTTTAAAAACTTACCACTGGGTTAAGAAGGAATTTTTTTGGGATGGCCTTAAATTAGATATTCAAAAGTTTGTGGTGGAATGTTTGGTATGCCAACAAAATAAAGCTGAAAGAATTAAGACACCAGGTCTATTACAACCTTTATCCATTCCAAACCAATGTTGGGAGGAGGTTTCAATGGATTTTATCACAGGTTTACCCAAGTCTGAGGGAAAGAGTGTCATCATGGTGGTAGTTGATAGACTTACCAAGTATGCACACTTTTGTGCATTATCACATCCATTTAAAGCCGATACAGTTTCTACGGCATTTATGGAAACAATTCAAAAGCTACATGGAAACCCAAAGATTATTGTAAGCGACGGAGATCCCATTTTTACAGGAAATTTTTGGACAAAATTATTTTCTTGTCTTGGTACTCAGTTAGCTCATAGCTCATCTTATCATCCTCAATCTGATGGGAAAACAGAGATAGTAAACAAATGTTTGGAAGGATATCTTCATTGCTTTGTATCTAATAAACATACATAATGGGTCAAATGGTTTCCTCTGGCTAAATGGTGGTATAACACTTCCTGCCATATTGCAACAAAAATGACCCCATTTATGGCACTTGATGGATATCAGCCACCATCCATCACATCATATTCAAGAAAAAATTCTAAGGTTCAAGCAGTGGAACATCACATCGAGCATCAACAACAAGTTCTCCAACTCTTAAAGGATAACCCACTGCTGGCGCAAAATAGAATGAAGCAACAGGCAGATCAACATCACAATGAAAGAAGTTTTGATGTAGGTGATTGGGTATTCGTACGGCTACAACCATATAAACAAATGTTCCTCAAGCAATCTAAGAAGGATAACAGATTGTCACCAAAGTATTATGATCTGTACAAGGTGTTGCAAAAGATTGGTACTATGGCATACAAATTGGAGCTTCCTGCAGCTTCTCAAGTGCACCCAGTTTTCCATGTTTCATGTTTAAAGAACATTATAGGCGACAAGCTCCCAGTTCAAACAATATTTCTAGAACTTGACGAGGAAGGAAAAATTATATTGGAACCGGAAGCAGTCATAGAAATAAGAACTCGACAACTACAAAATCGATCCATTTCAGAGTATCTCATCAAGTGGAAGAACTTATCCGCTGAACATTCCACATGGGAAGATGAGAATTTTATACAAAATCATCCAGAACCACTCAAGCATTGAGGACAACACTTTTTTGAAGGACAGGGGCATGTTAGGTCCCTATAATACTAGTGATGCCCCCATTAATATTGTAGTTGTATCCCTTATTAATATTATTGTGCCCCTATTGTCCCCATATTGTTATTACTGTGCCCCATAGAATCCCTCTATTGTTAATTTTGTGCCTTTATATTATTATTGTTATGTCGGCTTCGTTATATTGTGACCCCTTAGAATCCTATATATAGAAAGGAGGTTTTGTCATTTGAATCATCCAAGAATTGTTCTTTTGTGTAATTTAAAGGAGGTTTCCCCCTCGAAGAGGCTGAATTCTAAGGCGTTCAACTATCTTTTCTATCTTTTGTGATCTGGTTTCATAACATATGGTCTTTACTGTCATGCAGCGAACAACAATGGAAGGTGAGAAGACTTGCAGCAACCTAGAGAAAGGAGTGCTCAATTGGTTCCAAAGGAGAGAACTAGAAGGATGCCAAAAGACTAAGCTCAGAGGAGAAAGCTTGGTGAGGTATCATGTAGTAGAGGAAGACTGTTACTGCAGAGGTTGATTGCAGCTCATAGAAGATCATGAAGGCAGTTCCACTGAGAAGTGGGTAGAATTGCTAAGGGACAAGGAGAAGCATATGAACAGGAGGTCATAAATTTTTGTGCCTTGGGAGTCTGATGCAGGAGCATCTTACCCTCCTTAATCAAAAGAGGAATCCAAATTGGAGAAGAAGGAGGACATGGACCATTGGAACTGAACCGAAGAAATATGTTAAAATAGAACTAAATTGATGGAATGAATAAAGTCTCAAGGAGACTTAACTAAATGTAATCTTCCATGTATTGATCCAGGTGGATTTTGGTGGCCACCCACCTATCCCATTTGGACCCCAACAACTGTCTCTCTCAGTTTTTCAGTTTCCTTAATTATAGCGCAGTTTACTATTTTTAGCAGTTTTCGGGTCCTAAACTTCCGGAGCCGTTTTGAGGCCCTAAACGATGTTTTTTGGGAAATCTACCTCCATGTGTTTTTTAAATAGAAATCTATCTTTTCTGTCGTAGTCCTTAGAGAGATCTTTCCAACAGGCTATCATGCTCGTCAAATGGAGATCGTATGCCAAAGTTACGACCCCGGGAAGTTGATGTACCAATTTATCCAAACGGGGCCCATAGTTTGGCGTTTCATCTTCTAGGGTTAGGTTTTGGAATGTTAAGGGTTTTCCATTGTTTCTCAATAATAAATAGGCCTTCGAGCCTCATTGTAAAGACAGTTCGAAACAGTTCAGAGGCATGTAGCTGACACATCTCCTCTCAGAGATAAGCTACCATCGCCCTAGCTGGGTTATTTCTATTTGTAAGCATATTTCAATATTCTCCATTAATGAAACGAAGTATTATTTCCGCTACATCTCTGTTTTTATGGTTATCGCATCTCTGTATTTATGGTTATCTATGTAATCTATTGCGTTCCTGCTTAAATCCGAATCAGTGGTATCAGAGCGGTCTTCTTTTTCTTTGTTTTTCTTTGCATGTCCCCAACGAGGTCGGGATATAAGGAGTTAGGGATTGAATTGGTCAAATCTTTGCAAGACCAGCCTCGCAAATCTTGAAGACCTCCCGTGGCAGATGAGAAGAAAGACAAGGGGGCAGGGGATCCTATCAAAATCTTGCTCGAAGAAGCCCTCGAGCGGCAAAGGAATGTGATGATGGATAGCTATGCACAGATCCTTCAGCGGCTACCCAGAGGCGACGCATTGGCTTCCAACAGCTACTTTGGAAACGCCACACCATTTAAGGTACAAGTTAATTTTGAAATCCCCATCGTCGAGGGTCAAATAGACGCAGATGCCGTAGATAAATGGTTAAATCTTCTAGATGGGTATTTTTTTGTTCATGAATTTTCAAGTCAGGAAAATATTGTTTTCGCTCTTCTCAAAGTAGCCCCCCACGTCAAGGACTGGTGGGAAACATACTACGAGCAGAAGGATGAAAGTACAGGCTCACTGTTTTCAGCCGCCCCCACTTGGAATGACTTCCAGGATGCCATCAAGGAGCAGTACTACCCTGTCAAAAGCTATGAGGACAAATACATCAAATGGACCACATTGGGGTAGGGACGAGACCAAGATGTACTAGAGTTTACAAATATTTTTCATACCCTTCGCACATAGTTAGGTATCAAAGATTCTGAGCTGCATCTGGTACTCAAATACCACTGCTGCCTACACAGATACATCCAGGAAGAGATGGAGTTCTTGAACATCTCCTCACTCGGCACAGCATACCGATACGCTGTCAAAATCGAGCAAAAGTTCAAACAGAAGAAGCGAGACTTTGGATCTGCAAATCCGAAGCCCAAAGGACAAAGCCAAGGCGGGGTGACCCAAGACAACCCCTCTAAGCTGCAAGAAAAGAACAACACCACGAAGCCGAAGAAGGACACAAGAAAGTGGTGTGAGTTCCACAAGAGTCCCACTCATAACACAAGTGAGTGTCAGACCAAGCAGTCGCTGGTGGCTGAGTTGAAGGCTTCCGAATGAGATGCATGTTCTGACTCTGAGCCGGAACCCGACAAGGGGGATGGAAAAGGGAAGCAAATCATTGGTACGGATCCTAGTGCCACTGTTGCCACTGCCAAGATCTAGAAGAATGAGCCCGAAGAGCTAGAGGAGGGGGAACGTCTTTTCCACTCACAGATGTGGGTGAAGGGTTCACCGCTGCAACTCATTGTCGATAGTGGCAGCCAAAAGAACCTCGTTTCAGTAGAGGTCGTGAAGCGGTTGGGCCTACCAACTATGCCACACCCACAACTGTATAGTATCGGGTGGCTTGACGAGATCTCAAAGTTCACCAGCAGTGCCGCCTTCCCTACAGCATCAAGCCCTTCACAGATGAGGTATTGTGTGATGTTACACCTCTGGATGTTTGCGATATACTATTAGGCCAACCATACTTGTGGAGGCGACATGCTGTGTATGAGCCAAGGCCTCGCGCTGTCATTATTTCTTTGGATAATTCATTAAACAGGATACCAGAGGTAGCTCCACCTACCACCACCTCTTTGATCACTGCTAAGAAAGGCAGCAAGCTCATCTCACAGACTAGGAAATTTATTTTATGTCTGGTTCGCTCCCAAAGTAAGGGGAAGATCGTTGCTACATCCATGACCGCCGCAAAGGGTTCCTCCACGCAGCAGCAGAAACATAAGGATACAGTCATGACAGGACACAAGAACAACTTCTCCTTACCCAGAGGGGTACCACACAAGTTTCAGGTGGGCGAAAAAGTTTGGTTACATCTGCAGAGAGAACGCCTTACCAGAATCCATCAGAAACTCAGACCGCTTTGACATGGTCCTTACACCAGTAACAAAGCTGTGGGAAACAATGCTTTGAAGCACAGTATTCCTCCATTCCTTCACTTGCACCGATTTTTCAATGAGGACCATCACCGACCATGCTTCCCACCATTTCTAGACACATCAGAGATTGCAGAACAGCTCACTGGAGACCCAGCTCAGCAGAAGCTTCCTCATCTCAAGGAGGAACTCAACGCAATGGGGACCATTGCTTCCTAAGGGGGGAGGAATGATCCAGGTGGATGTTGGTGGCCACCCATCTATCCCATTTGGACCCCCACAACTGTCTCTTTCAGTTTTTCAGTTTCCTCAATTATAGCGCAGTTTACTATTTTTAGCAGTTTTTCGGGTCCTAAACTTTCGGAGCCATTTTGAGGCCCTAAACGACATTTTTTGGGAAATCTACCTCCACGATTTTTTTAGATAAAATATCTTCTTTTTAGTCATATTCCTCGGAGAGATCTTTCCAACGGGATATCATGCGCGTCAAACGGAGATCGTATGCCAAAGTTATGACCCCGGGAAGTTGATGTACCAATTTACCCAAACGGGGCCCATAGTTTGGTGTTTCATCTTCTAGGGTTAGGTTTTGGAATGTTAAGGGTTTTCCATTGTTTCTAAATAATAAATAGGCCTTCGAGCCTCATTGTAAAGATAGTTCGAAATAGTTCAGAGGCATGTAGCCGACACATCTCTTCTCAGAGATAAGCTACCATCGTCCTAGCTGGGTTATTTCTATTTGTAAGCATATTTCAGTATTCTCCATTAATGAAATGAAGTATTATTTCCGCTGCATCTCTGTTTTTATGGTTATCGCATCTCTGTATTTATGGTTATCTCTGTAATCTATTACGTTCCTGCTTAAATCTGGATCATGTATGTGTTTAGATGAGAGATTTGAAGAAAGGATATGATCGGATGCTTCGCAGTGATCCAATCTAATGTTTCCTTATATATATATATGATGAACCTACATGTTCAATAGAGAGAGACAGAGAGTAACAAATAGAATTGTGTAAGCATAGAGTATTCACAATGTAGTCGAGAGGAGAGCTTGTTGCTAAGGCTGAAATGCTTTAGCATGTAATCGTGTTGTGTATAATATAAAGTGTGTGTTTATGTAATAATGCCATTATTTATTATCTGTGTATATATGCGATGATGGCTTGAATCAAGTGTTAGTATATTACTGATTGACCATCGATCACTGTAGGATCGATGGTGATCCATTGTTTAACGAAATGTATATGAGTGTTCTGTGTGAAGACAGAATATGGCATAGAAACTGGGGTTTTAGTGTGAATCCATCAATAAGTAGAGGACCAATGTTGTAGGCAGAAGGAATGAGAACCGTCAAATTATTTAGATCGACGGACAATAATGGTGGAAGTTGAAGAGAACCAGAAGTAGATCTGAGTCGTCGATCTCATAGATCAACGGTCATCGCGAAGCTTAGATGCGTGAACGTTAGCGCGTGAGCAAAGTAGTTTCGCCACGGGAATCGTATTTCAAGCGAGGTATAAGCTCTAAGTTGTATTTCAAATAGGGCACCCGATACCATTCAGAGGCGGACACATAGCAGCGAGGAGGAGAGAGGAAACCACTTTATCGAGTGGTTAAAACTCATGCTTGTGTCTCACTCGAAATCGTTGTTGACCGTCGAAACCACTAAGCGCAGATCAACAATGGAGGAGTGTCATGTAAGTTTGAGTGAGTGGGAAAAGACATCGGCCATTGGATCAGAGGATGTAATGGACGGTCAGGATCTAATTGATGATCACAAATTAGAGATAACAAAGGACAACACTGATAGCGATGGAGTGTGGACCCTTCAATAATTATGGTTGCAGATGTATAAATTTTGAAGTCTGACCTTATGTTCAGCTGCAGGTTTTCCGTGTATTTCCTGTTATTCCTTTGTATTCCAATTAAATGAATGGTCCCGGGTTTTTAAAAGAAATTCCAACTATAGTGTTGTGGTCCGAGTTCTAAGGCATAGAGCTATTAAGCACTTCCGATAGCTTTGTGGGCCATAACCCATAAGCCTCAGGATCTAATTTTCTAAATGAAAGGGGAAATTGGTCTTACCCCAAAATCACCTTTCGTCACTTATATATTAAACCTCTGCAATATTGTCTCGACATACTTCCTTTGGTTTAACCAGAGCTTCCTCTTTGTCCTATCTCAATTAATTTGCGTCCCAAAAATCTAGTGTATATCACCAAGATTCTTCATGTCTAATTTTGAGGACAGCTGACTCTTCAAATGTCGTATGATTCCTTTGTCATTTCTGATTAGCAACATATCATCCACATACAAGACCAAATAAATAATAGTCACTAATTAATTTAAAACACACACAATAATCTACTTTTCTCTCTGTGAAGCCAAGTCCTCATATATATGTATCAAATACCACATGAAGGATATTTACTAGAGAGATAATTAAAAATTTACTGAAGAGATATAAAATTATCAAGAGAAAAAAAATTAACACAACAACAATAATAAAACATACACATAATGCACAATATATTTTCCCTCAGAAAACCCCAACTTTGGGGAAAAACCAAACCCAATGAAATTTCATTTGTCTTGTCCAAAACCTTGGCCAACCCAACTAAGTGATCCTTCACCGCTCACTTCCCTGGCCTTCACTACAACTAAGTACTCCCTATCCTTTTAAGGGTTAGATTACATGGAATATCGTGTTATGAAACCAACTCACAAAAAGATAGAAAACATAGATCAATGCCTTAGAAATAAGCCTCTTCGAGGGGGCAACCTCCTTTACATTACACAAATGAACAATTCTTTGATGATTCAAATGAAAAAACCTCCTTTCTATATAAAGGAGTCTAAGGAGTCACAATATAACCCAGCCAACCTAACAATAATAATATAAAGGCACAAAAATAACAATAGAGGGATTCTATGGGGCACAGTAATAACAATATGGGGACAATAGGGGCACAACAATATTAATAAGGGATACAACTACGATAGTAATGGGGTAATCAGTAGTATTATAGGGACCTAACATGCCCCTCTCCTTCAAAAAATTGTTTTCCTCAACGCTTGAGTAGCTCTGGATGCTTCTGTATAAAATTCTCATCCTCCCATGTGGAATCTTCAGCGGATAAGTTCTTCCACTTGATGAGATAGTATGAAATTGATCAATTTCGTAGCTTTCGAGTTCTTGTTTATGTGACTGCTTCTGGTTCCAATATAATTTTTCCTTCCTCATTAAGTTCTGGAAATATTGTTTGAACTGGGAGCTTGTCGCCTATAACCTTCTTTAAACATGAAACATCGAAAAATGGGTGCACTTGAGACACTGCAGGAAGGTCCAATTTGTATGCCATAGTACCAATCTTTTGCAACACCTTGTACGGACCATAATACTTTGGTGATAATTTATTATCCTTCTTAGCTTGCTTGAGGGACATTTGTTTATATGGTTGTAGCCGTAGGAATACCCAATCACCTACATCAAAACTTCTTTTGCTGCGATGTTGATCTGCCTGTTCTTTCATTCTATTATGCGCCAAAACGAGGTTATCCTTTAAGAGTTGGAGGACTTGTTGTTGATGCTCGATGTGATGTTCCACTGCTTGAACCTTAGAATTTTCTCTTAAATATGATGTGATGGATGGTGGCTGACATCCATAAAGTGCCATAAATGGTGTCATTTTTGTTGTTGTATGGAAGGAAGTGTTAAACCACCATTCAGCCAGAGGCAACCATTTGACCCATTGTGTCTGTTTATCAGATACAAAGAAACAATGATATCCTTCCAAACATTTGTTTACTATCTCAGTTTTCCCATCAGATTCAGGATTATAAGATGAGCTATGAGCTAACTGAGTACCAAGACAAGAAAGTAATTATGTCCAAAATTTCCAGTGAAAATGGGATCTTTGTCACTTACAATAATCTTTGGGTTTCCATGTAGCTTTTGAATTGTTTCCATAAATGCAGTAGAAATTGTAGTGCCTTTAAATGGATGTGATAATGCACAAAAGTGTGCATACTTGGTAAGTCTGTCAACTACCACCATGATGACACTCTTTCCCTTAGACTTGGGTAAAACTAAGATAAAATCCATTGGAACCTCCTCCCAATGTTGGCTTGGAATGGATAAAGGTTGTAATAGACCGGGGGTCTTAATTGTTTCAACTTTATTTTGTTGGAAATCCAAACATTCCGTCACAAAATTTTGAATATCCAATTTAAGGCCATCCCAAAAAAAATTCCTTCTTAACCCCGTGGTAAGTTTTTAAAAATCTTGAGTGCCCTCCTAAGGGAGAAGTGTGCAATTCCATAAGAATCTTTTGTTTGAGTTGGGAATTCTTACAGAGGTATAAGCGATCTTTGTACCATAGCGAATCATTTTTCCAGCTAAATGTATCAGATGTACTAGAATCTTGTTGTAACTTTCGAATAAGTGCCCACATTTCTTCATCATTCTTCCATTCCTACCTTGCTTCGTTTATCCAATCTGGTTGGATAATAGAAATGGCACACAACAATGCTTCCACATCCTCATCCTTTCTTTAGAGTGCATCTGCCACCACATTTTGCTTCCCCTTTTTGTAGATGATTTCAAAGTCATAACCCAACATCTTTGTGACCCACTTTTGTTGCTCTTCAGAGGATAATCTTTGTTCTAAAAAGTATTTCAGGCTATCATGATCCGTTTTTACCTTGAAGTGTCTTCCCCTTAGGTAGGGTCGCCATTTCTTAAGTGCATGTAGTATTGCCAACATTTCATTCTCATAAATAGCTTTGTGTAAAAACTTTCCCTTGATTGGACGACTTTCAAAAGCAATCGGTCTTTCATCTTGCATTAAAACAGCACCAATTCCATTTCCTGAAGCATCACATTCCACAATAAAGGTTTTTGTGAAGTCCGGTGTAGCTAAGACCGGTGCTTGGCACATTGCCTCTTTAAGATGTTCGAAGGCCTTTGTTGCTTCTGGAGTCCATGAAAATGCATCTTTCTTTAATAATGTTGTTAGAGGTGCTTCTATTATCCCATAATTATTAACAAACTTGCGATAATACCCTGTCAACCTAAGAAATCCTTGCAGATGCTTTATGGATGTGAGGATTTTCCATTCCTTAATGGCTTTAATTTTGCTAGGGTCTACCTTAACTCCTTCATGAGATACAATATGACCCAGATATTCCACCTCTTGTACTCCAAAGAAACATTTGGATCTTTTTGCATATAATTGTTTCTCCTCCAATAGTTGTAGCACCCTATCAACATGTTCAACGTGATCCTTCCAAGAATTGCTGTAGATTATCATCAAAAAATACTAACACAAATTTTCTAAGGAAGGGTTTGAAAATGGAATTCATCGAACCTTGAAATGTAGAAGGTGCATTGGTAAGGCCAAAAGGCATGACCAAAAACAAATAATGACCCTCATGAGTTCTAAATGTTTTTTTTGGAATATCTTCAGTCTTCATTATGATTTGATGATATCTTGAATGAAGATCCAACTTGGTGAAGTAAATTGATCCATGCAATTCATCTAGTGATTCATCAATGACAGGAATGGGAAACTTATCTTTAATAGTGAGCTTGTTTAGCTCCCTATAATTCGGACACATGCACCATGATCCATCCTTCTTATGCACCAATACTACTGGAGTAGAGAAAGAACTTTGACTAGGTTGAATTATACCAGCCTCTAGCATTTCTGCAATCATACGTTCAATTTCACTTTTTTGGGCATAGGGATATCTATACGGCCTGATGTTTGGAGGAACACTTCCTGGAATCAGATGAATAGCATGATCATGATCATGAATAGGTGGGAGACCTTTGGGAGTCTCAAATACCTTGGAATGATTGTCCAAGACTTTTTGGAGATCTGGAGAAATAGATGATTTCGATGTGGAAACATCTAGCGAACATAATTGTGCAATTACACCTCTTTTTTCATTTTTTAGAAGCTTTGTCATACCGTTAGAGCTTATTATATTTTTCGCTTTCCCTGCAATACCCCTTAATTCAATGTCCTTTCCTTCCGCAGAAAATTTCATGGAAATTTCTTGAAAGTTAAAAGCTAGTGTACCCAAGGATTATAGCCATTGGACTCCTAGTACAACATCAACACCTCCCGTTGGAATGGAAAGCATTAGGCTAGTCAATACATATTCTCCCATGGATAGCTTGATATTATGGCACTTTCCAGAGCAATTTATCGTTCCCCCATTTGCAACCATCACTTGAAACTCTGGTGTTGGATATAGGAAGCAATTCAATTCTTTTGCTATCTTACAATAAATAAAATTGTGGGTACTTCCTGAATCAATCAACACTATTACCTTTTTCTTCTTGATTTGTCCTTCTATCTTGATGGTTTGAGGAGTGGTAATTCCAGCCAATGCATTACAAGATATGGTCGGATTCATTTCTTCTTTATCTAGGCTTTGTTCCTGGAGTATATCCTCTTCTTTTGACCTTTCTTGCTCCTTTTTTTCTTCCTCTTCACAATCTATGTAGAATAATTTCTTCTCAGCACACACTTATGACCTTTAGTGTGTTTGTTATCACAACTGTAACAAAGCCCTTTTGCTCTTTTTTGTTCCAATTGTTGTGGTTTCAACCTTATAGGCTGTGGAAGGCTAGGGGCAACAACACTTCCATCTTTATAGTTGTGAGTGGTATTCTTCTTGGTTGCCATAATTTTTCTTTCCATTTTTCTTGCTAACCTTAATGCCTTCTCTAATGAATCAGGTTCCCAAAGGCAAAAATCATGTTGGATATTATCCTTTAAAGTCCCTATGAACACATCAATCCTATGCTTCTCTGGAATATTTTTTACCCTTATGTTCATTTTTTGGAACTCCTCAATGTGCTCCATTATTGAACCCTTTTGTTTGAGACTTATCAATTGGCTAAAAAAAGTGTTTTTTTTTGTATCCTCATAATGTGCTGTCAATTACTCCGTAAAAATTGCCCAAGTGATAATTTGTTTACGAGAGAAAAGCCATTGATACCATACAAACTGATTTGGTTCCAAATATAAAGTTGCAATACGTACCTTTTGTGTGTTTTGCACATTATTGAGATCGAAAAATTGCTCCATCTGTAACATCCATGTTGCGGGATCCTTGCCATCAAACTTCCTCATATCGATTTTTGGAATATGGTGGGTCTTCAATCCAACATTAGAGTCTATGAAATCATGATTAACATTTTTTTTGTTCTCATCATGAGTTTCCTTTACTACCCTTTCACCATTAGTAAGTATTTCTTGTAGAAAATTTGTCAAATTTGTCTTCAAATCTGCCATGCCTGTCTTCAAATCTATCTCCAAATCACCCATCTTAGCTTCCACATTATTCATCTTAGCTTCTACATCTTTCTTTAAACTATCCATCTTAGATTCTGTTACTTTTTGTGCGAGTGACATTTGTTGCACTTGGTCTCGTAATCTTGATATATCATGTTGCATTTCTTCCTCTTCTTCATAAGTCATGCTAGAGCTTTCAGGTTGCTTACTAGGTGTTTGCATTTTCTTTCCTCGGGGCATCAACTACCGATAATAATTTTCTACTATGCCCTTTGAATTCCTTCAAAATAATTTTTCAAACCAAGCTTAGGCAAAACTTTAAAAAAATCTACACACCTTTTTTCACTTTGTAGGAGCTCGATATTGCCTCTGATGTATCTCTACAATTTCAGATCATCTAGTTCTGAAATTGCGACTTGTAGTAGACCTCTGTGTCCTCTTTCCAATGCCACCAATATGATTGAATTTAGATTCTCCAAGGCACAGTTATGCACAATCTCCCAAGATGACCTGATTATAGACCTTTTCAGAAGAGAGAACTTGTAGGAAGTGCCATGTGTCACTATTTTGACCTTAGGATCTGAAAAATATACACAAGAAACTACAGTCTGTCCTCTTTCTGTAACTTCTTATGAAATTTCATTCTGATGCTAAAAACAAAAGTTATAACTATTTTCCCCAGGTTACCTGTTTGGAATGTAATTCAGGAGTCTACAAAAATGCCAACTTCCTCAGATTATATCTCCACAAATATAGTGCAAAGAGCTCTGAAATTTGGATCTGCGGTTCAGAACGATTTCAGCCCAAATGGGTTTTTGTTTTAGCATTTGAAGCGTCGCAGAAAAAAAGTTATAGCGCAAATACCACGATGACCTGTTTGGAGCAGCGAAACCCTAGAATTCAAAGCTCTGATACCAAACATTATGAAAACAGCTCACAAAAATATAGAAAAAATAGATCAACGCCTTAGAAATAAGCCTCTTCGAGGGGGCAACCTCCTTTACATTACACAAATGAACAATTCTTTGATGATTCAAATGAAAAAACCTCCTTTCTATATATAGGAGTCTAAGGAGTCACAATATAACCCAACCGACCTAACAATAATAATATAAAGGCACAAAAATAACAATAGAGGGATTCTATGGGGCACAGTAATAACAATATGGGGACAATAGGGGCACAACAATATTAATAACGGATACAACTATAATATTAATGGGGTAATCACTAATATTATAGGGACCTAACATACCATATCTATAAAGCCTTGGCTATGCTATACAACATGCCCAAAACCACCACTAGTTAACTTGGTCAAATTTAACTTTATCACTGAATCAATTTTATCTAATAGGTACTCATTGGAGAAGGAATTAAATTATGCATCCAATAAGTGCTCTCACTCACAATTTGAGTAATATCATAGGGAGATAAGTTAAAATTACGAGTTGAGAAAGTCGCCTTTTAGTTTTTTATTTTTTAATCTTTTTACTTTTTTACTTGAAAAATGGTGAATAATCCTACATGGTTCAAATCATCATGAATTCTATTGGTTCTTATAAATTTTATTTAGGTTGTACATTTTTATTTTGAGGCTGATTTTAGACCTAAACAATTCCCTAATGGGAAATCATATGACTAGAAGCAAAGATTTGTTTGATAGTCTAGACACTAGTATTTGGTATGAGGTCAAGCTAGGCAATGATATAAAGGTATGCATTAAAGGTAAAGGAGTGTCTCTTGTTTATATTAGAAAAAATGAAAGAAGAAAAAATTATGATTTGTACTATGTAAGTAGATTAAAATGCAATTTGTTTAGAATTGGAAAACTACTACAGAAAAGTTACAAAGTTTTCTTCAAGAATAAAGTATGTACAATCATTGGGAAATATCCAATTAAGAAAATGATAGCAAGAGTGGAGATGGAAAAGCATATGATGTTTCTACTTATAATGAGAAATGGATTAACTCCCTCCTTGAATGCTTATAAAACTAAGAATTTGGATGAATTTTGGTTATGGAATTTGAGATATGGTCATTTACATTTTGGTGGTCTATTTTGTTGCAGAAGAAACATATGTGAAAGGGAAACCCAATATTCAACAACTAACCAAGCTCGTGTGAACATTGTATACTTGCAAGGAATCACATAGAGAAGTTTGTATCTTGAGTTTCATATAGGGTGAGAGATCCACTCAATATTGTACGCAAATATTTGTGTCAACCAATGCAAACACCCTCACTAATTAGTAATGTTTACTTTTTAACTTTCATTATTGACTATAGTCTAAAAATTTGGGTTTATATTCTGAAGCAAAAATATGAATCTTCTACTATAGTTAAGAAGTTTAAGGCTATGGTTGAAAAGGAAAGTGAAAAATATATTAAAAGTTTTAGATTAGATAAAGGTGGTGAATATATGCCAAATGATTTTATTGAGCTTTGTGAGTCTCATGGAATCAAGATACAATTCACTCCATGTTATTCTCTACAGCAAAATTGAGTGGATCAAAGGAAAAATATAACCATTATGAATATGGCTAAAATCATGCTAAAGGAAAATCATTTACGAAATGAATATTAGGGAAATGTAGTAACTTGTGTTGTTTATATTCATAATATAAGTCTGACTAAGTGTTTAAAGGATCAAGTTCCCTAAGAATCTTGTAGTGGTAAGAGTTGCAGTATATCTCATTTAATAATTTTAGGTTTATTTCTTATGCAAATGTACCTAAAGAGTTGAGAAATAATTTAGATGAAAGAAGGGAGAAGCATATGTTTATTGGATATAGTGAGTAATTCTAATTCATATAGACTCTATAATCCCATAACCAAGAAGTATATTAGCAATAGAGATATTGATTTCAAGGAATAAGAAGCTTAGGTGGAAGAATAGATAAATCTATTATAGAGGGAGTTGTATTATCTCATTGAAATGATGATGGAAATGAGAAAGAAGTACAAGGTGGACAATTGATTCCATATACACCCATTGCAAGAACATAAGCAAGGAAATCACCACAAGTCATCCCATTATAATTAAAAATTCTAACTCAAAATCACAATGAACCATCATGTTATGGTGGAAAACAAACAATAGGATGAAATTTAAGTAATCAATCTAGTCCTACATTAGCCACATTAAGGAATATAATTAAAGTTCATAATACTAAAAGTTTAGAATAATTGTATGAGTGGAAAGATGAAATAGATCATGTTTCAAATTTTGCAATAATTGCATATGGTCCTGTAAAGTTTGATGTTGTTAAAGAAGACGTTTGTATTAAATCTATGGATGAGGAAATTCATGTTAGAGAAAAAAATAATACTTGGGAGGTTGTATAACTTCCTGAAGGTAAGAATAATATAGCTAATAAATGGATTTGCAAAACCAAATTGAATTTTGAAGGCAAAATTGGGAAACATAGCGCAGGAGTTGTAGATCAAGTATTCAATCAACAACTTGGGATCGACTAGAATGAAAATTTTGCACCCATCACTAAAATTAACATAGTAAGGATGGTATTAGATATTAAAACACAAAATAAATGAAAAATGTATTAGATGGATGTTAAGTCAACATTTCCAAATGGATTTTTGGAGGAATAGATTTATGTGAAAAAACCTTGAATATATGAAATTGATGGACAAGAAGGTGGAGTTGACAAGTTAAAGAAAGCATCATATAGATTGAAACAAGTACCCTGAGTATGGTATAGTAGAATTGATAAATATTTGAATATACATGGATTCATTAGGAGTCAAATTGAGTTAACTCTATATACAAATGTAAACGAAGAAGGTAAAGTTTTGACAATTTTTCAGTATGTTGATGATTTGGTTTTGAATCGAGATCTTTCAATATATGATTTTAGGACAACCATGAAAACAAATTTTGAGATGAATGACTTAGGGAAAATGAAATATTTTTCAAGGCATTGAAGTAACTCAATCTGAAGATGGTATTTTTTTGTTAATCTTAGTATTGAAAATGATATATTGAAAATGTTTAGGATAGAGAATTGGAATCTAGTCGTAACACCAATTGCAACTTGTACAAAAATCAGTAACAAGGTTCAAGGTTCAAATGTTGATTCAACCTTATGTCACAATTTTTTTGGTAGTCTTATATATCTAACTGCAACTAGGCCTAATATAATGTTTTCTATAAGTAAAATTTCGAAATTTATGGAGTCTTTGAAGAGTACGGATTGGCTAGTTGGAAAAAAAGGTATTAAAATATGTTGTTGGAAATACAAATTATGGTATCTTGTATACATTAGATTTATATTTTAAATTAACTAGATAGATAGATAGTGTTTTTACAGGAGATATTGTCCATAAGAAGAAAACATCTCGTTATGTGCATTGTTTTAGATTGGGTGCAGTAGCATGGACATCAAAATATCAATCCATTGTGAATTTATCATTTTTTGAGGAAAATTATGTTTTAGCAATAGCAGCGGAATGTCAAAGTATATAGATGACAATAATTTTTACCAATTTGTTGCATGAACAAAAATAACTAACTCAAATTGTACGACAACAAATTTTCTATCACATTATCATGAAATCATGTTTTCCATGAGAAGAGTAAGCATATTGATACATGATATCACTTCATTTGAAAATTAGTAAAAAATAATGAAACTTTCATGTAGTTTTATATATTAAAAAATTAATTTTTAGATATATTTACAAAACCCTAAGAAAAAGGCTTGTTCGAAACTCATAGGAAAATTGTAGGAGTATGTATGGTCTAAAAGAATTTTTGTGTATTAATTTTGATTCAAGCAATATTTTTGTGAAATAATTTAGGGGGAGAATGTCATAGATTTTAATTATTTCATGACTAAAGGGCCAACACCAACTTAGCCTATTAAATTTCAGAAAAATGCACCACCTCAACTCACCATAATTTGAAGGGACAACCAGTGCCACAACTTGTGGAAATCTAAAAAGGAAAAAATATTTCTTTAATCCACGTAACTAACTTGAAATTTTGTATAATTATGGATGCAAAAATATAGTAGTATATATTTTTTGTTTGAATCTCAACATTTCATTAGTCAAAGGAGGTATTACAAAGGAGTATTTTCCGCCCTACTTGATAAGTAGATGATCTTGAGGTTGTGTAGATCTCTCTTAACTAGATTATCAGTTAGAGAAAAGAGGATCCTATAATACATTTGTTGTTCCAATGGATGATATACATATAAAATAAAATAAAAAAATAATCGTACAATTGTTAAAAAACTTCATTTGTTATAAATAGAGAAAATGTGCACAAGTTTTCATTTAGCTAAAAGATGTGAATTGTGATGAACAAAAGGATTAAGATCCTTGAGGAACTGAGAATAGAGATAGATGGTATTGACCACAGACCACAAGGTGCCACAAGCATCCTGACCCTGATCATTGATTCGGCCATGAGCATCCTAACAATGAGAACCACAACCATGAGCACTCCAACGACAAACAACTATACCATGAGCATCTTGGCCAGTAACACCTTAACCACAAGCACCTCGATGACCATAGTTTTGTCTATTGTGTCCACTACTATGTTGCCTCATCCTACGCAAGTGGGGGCCATAAGATCTTTGGCCATGGGATAAATAATTGTTCATAATTAGATGATGCAAATGGGACACTATTTTTCCAAATATTCCCAGGTGTCATAACTAATGACATCAGCATAAAACCATCATTCTTTGGAAACTCGTGAAGCTAGTGAGCTTCTAATAGTTGATCCTCTTCCTACAAAGATTTAATTTGCGTGTGATTTTTATACTGCAACCTGTAGTGTCTAACAAATGGAAAATAAATGGAAGGTCCTTGGTGACAGATGAAGTAGCAAGTTGAGGGTTTCCAATGATCTAGAACCCCACACTTCCCCAGTAGATGCACGAGTGTGTTAGAGGTCAAATAGGATGTGCATGGATATAAAGATGCATCGACTTGGAGGAAACCAAAAAAATCCTAAGGAGGGGCATATGGATGTAAGAAAAGCAACGACGAAAACCAATGGTATGATAATTATGGGCTGGCATATCCTACAATTTGGTGGGAGATACAATACAAATACATTGAGACGTAACCCATCTAAATATGATAGCTTCCATTATGTAAGGCTACCTTATACTCGCGAGTCAGGCAGCTAATCCATGTAATTATAGTTCACCAACATTTCCCTATAATCCACAGTTGAGTGAGTACACCTCCCCATTGAGTTTTTTAATTCCCATGGTCTGTGAGGAGTTATCATACTGTATATAGACATTGGGATGTGCATGTGATAGGGTATTGGATGAAATCACCATTCATGTTGATCATGAGTATGAATTTTGGCCTGTACTCGCACCCATTATGGGAGAGAGATATTGTAGTGCTATGGAGATGCATGAGCTCCACAATATGTCATGAATATCTTTAGACCAAAGTTCCTCTAGGTAGGGAGTATCATTATGAAGGGTGTGGTTTGTAAGATGATTGCCTAGCATATTTCCTCACTGCTAATATGTGAAAGTAATGGAACATGGATGCATTTAATCAAGGAGGATACAACATTGACAAGTGTTTAAATTCTCCAATAGCAATCTATTTTGGATAATTGTGTGCCACATTGGAGTCTTTTTAGAATGGTTATAATGAAGAGGGAGTCTCCTTCAATAACGATTTGATTTTGGTTGAGTTTCATAGAAAATTTAGGCCCTGTTTTAGCCCCCATAACTTGAATTCATTATTTTTGGTGAAAGCAAGTTTGTTAGAATAGATATGAAGGATATGCCCTGTTGTAGGGAAAAGTATCCGACTCGGATGACCCTATCCCACTCTAAGGGTGATAGTTCCTTAGCAACAACTGTAAAACAAACTACTTAAGGTTTACTTCTTTATGAAAGCAAAAGAGAATGGAGAAATGCACTAACTGTTGCCTTGCGCTTAATGTCGAATCCAAACTCTTCTCTTTGGCCGCTTGCTCCTAGCTCCTTGTTCTTTTGCTTGCCCAGCTACAATGAGATCCTGCAAAATAACGAAGAAGGAAACTACAAGAGGCATGCAATCATAACTGGTTCATGGATTAGTGTAAACCAAACATGCAATCATCACAATATATTATTGAAACAAGAGCACATAGAAGAACCTCAATAGCTTTTATTAATGAAGAAGTAAAGGTTCTGAGAGTATTACAACCATTGAAGGCTCCAACCCAGCAACACCTCCCAGCAGAAAGAATTTCTCCTCTTCACCTCTCTCAAACAATCACCCAATAACTCAATAGTGAAACCAACAGCATATCATTACTTTGCACAAAATTCCAGCCTCCTTAGCTCATAGGAGAGAGCTCAATATATAGATGAATTGAGAAAGGATGAGTCAGCTTGCAACTGATGTGTAGCTGCCTTGTGTCCTCTCTCTCTTCAGTTAATCTTTAGTTGATCTTCAGTTCTTGAGTCCACTTGGAGAACCTTGCTTCCACTTGGAGAAACAGAGCCTCTGACTCATCACAAGGCGAAATCCCTGATCCAAGTGTCATTTTTGGAAGATTCCAAAGCAATGACTCATTGTGCCACTTGTCCCATCCCGCTCAGCGCAGGTGGCCTTTGTTCCACTTGCTTTGCAACGCAGATACACCATGGAGCAACTGAGTTTCAGCGCAGAAACCTAGTGGAGCACCTGCTTTGATTTCAGGATTGCTTGTTTTTGAGTGTTTTCAGGTGGAGAACTGATCTGAGAGCTGTTGGTTTGCTGACCTTGTTCCTCTAGGGGTAGGAACATCATGTTTAGGGAACTTTGGATCCCTTGGATTATTGACAATTCATGCTTATTGCTGTAAGGCACAAAATTGTCTATAACAGATGCCCCCTAAAGTATGAGGTCGTTTATCGATTGAAATGCTTTATTGAGAGGATCCGAAGTTCATTCAATCTGCTGAGAAGTGTCCTGTAATAAGATACAATACAATACATTATTTTTCATACATTTTCATGATCTAGCTGAGGCGGGCATTCCCATGCTCAGCTTTATAAATACATTTTGGTACATAGAACAGACGATCGTCTGATTGTAGACTGATAATTCTCTGCTGAAATTATCATCCTTTGAGAAGGATGATCATCTGCTGTAATGATGTACATATCAAATGCCTTTATGTCCTGAATATATATCGCAGCCCGGATGGATGAAACTAGATCCGGGGTCTTCAATCTCTTCCGATCTTCACTCGATGTACAAGTCGGTCCATGTGAGAATTTCTTGAAGTCGAACATGGAAAGACATCGCTTGATTACCGGTCAATGATGTAAACCGTTAACAAGCGCGAGAGGAATCACCGATAAGGATGATGACCCTCAAGGTACGACAGTACAATCCACATGGTGGGAATAGAGGACTTGGCGTCGACCACCATGCAAAATCTTCTGGTTGAAGGTCATTGATGTATACCTGTCGCCGGAAGTGAGAAACTCGCCATTGAGGCATGCAAGCTTCAAAGTACTGAGGGGGGTGTTCCTAGATCAACTCCTTGGATAATGAGCTGATGTCGACAAGGAGCGATCCGTCAAAGGAGGGCCTTAATGAATCCCACATCAGTGACACGAAACGGAGCTAGTGATTGTGATGAGGTGAAAACAAACTGTGATGTATGATTCAGGGTGGCGGTCATGAAGTGGATGAAGGATAATGTATGGCAGTGGGTGGAACACGGTTGAATCTTTATAGAACCACATCTCTTGAACATATAACGACACTGATGTGATGGATTGGTAGCATTACCCCAATTGTGGATGGTGTGGCGAGGACCATGGTTATGAGACCGGCGAATGAAACAACCCAACCCGATGTGATACGGAGGACAAAGTGTCATGTTCAAGAGCGACTTGCTACCATTAATGATGTGAGGTTCTCCCAATTTTTCCCCAGTCATTGCTGACCAGTACCTCTTTATTTTTGTCAAGCTTGAGGAGGATAACATATGCTTGTTCTATAACCTGCCCTTCGGGCAAGCCCATCGCTATGTTTTAACGAGCCTAGCGATAGGGAAACTCGTTCTCGTCTAAAGACAAGTTTGTCGCTATTTAATCATTTTAACGAGTCTAACGACAAGGAAAACTTGGTCCTTTTCATTTTTAGAGAGTCTGAAAAGGTACGAAAAGTTAACTCCAAAACTCCTTTTTCGTCTTCTAATCCCTTAAGTCCGAAAAAGTATAAAACCATACAGAAGGGATGAATTTTCGATTTCTTTAACGAGCCGAACAAAACAAGCGCTCGATCTTTTTGTGCAATAATCCCTCAGGTCCAAAAAGATTAAAATATAGAGGAGGGATAGCTCTTCCGGTCCTTTTTAACGAGCTGGAAGGCCAAAACTCGGCAAACTTTTCATATTTTACGAGTCAGTGAAAAGAGCTCAAAGAAGACTCGTCTTTTGAGGAACGAGTGATAAATAGGGATAGCAGCAGATTCCAGGTACATGTTGGAATTCTCCAATCACGGCAGTGTCACAAGGATGGCTAAGTGAAATCACTCTTCGCAGTTGTTCCTCAAAATGGGTAAACACACATATGGAGGTGAACGATTGGCCAAATGAACGGATGGAGGTGATGGCATATAAACACGACCAAGGGCTTTTAATATGGCTTTCAAAGGTTACATTTCTCCAGGTTATTTACCGGTTCATTTTTTCTGGATGAGCTTGAACTGCTAGGGAAAGATTGCTCACAACTTGTGTTTATTTTTTAACGAGCATGAACTCTGTACAAAACTGCTCGATTCTTGCGTTTATTTTTTAACGAGCATGAACATTGCTAAAACTGCTCGATTCTTGCGTTTATTTTTTAACGAGCATGAACATTGCTAAAACTGCTCGATTATACCAGTCTTAATACAAGGAATGCCTTAGGTGAGGTAATCTTATTTAAGGAGCGATACCTCACTAATTACTCCAATTTGGCAGGTTTTAACTTTTGCCCTTCATCCTTTCTTTATGCAAGCTGGAAACGGCTAATCCTACGAGTTTAACGGGTTAGACCTACAGGTTTAAAGGGAGGACCTAAAAATTTAAAAAATAAATAGTCGTCCCGTGCTTGCACTCCAAAAGGTTTGCATGCCCCCAGGT
Source organism: Pinus tabuliformis (assembly GCA_031772625.1). Lineage (NCBI taxonomy): Eukaryota > Viridiplantae > Streptophyta > Pinopsida > Pinales > Pinaceae > Pinus > Pinus tabuliformis. Next base: position 838,592,779 of record CM062809.1, on the reverse strand, counting down.
ATAAAGTATAATTTCGAGATTCTGTCCTCTTACTTATTATCCGAAAAATGGCTTTGTTTGCTGCCGCAAACTAAACTCTCTTTTCGGCGATGTCTATCATTAGGTTGCTAAGGATGGTGACTACTTGTTACAGCAATTTCCTCTCTTTCTTTGAAGACTGCCCCTACTCTCTTTCAAAACATATTGTTTTAATGGGTGAGGCTTGACATTCAAAGATGGTGTCTTCTTGTTGTCGCAAATAGATCTCCTCCTTAGGAGAGCCTACTTTTTAGACAAAGGGAGCGATTCTTCCGCTTCAACATAACTTTGACAAAAGAATTTTATCCTAGAACAACCCTCTCTTCCTTTTTCGGACGGGGTACGGACTAGTCCATTCTTCTGTGGAAATTAACTTCATACCCAAGGTTTTCTCTGCCCAAGGCAGGCCAGGGTGCATGCCCCCTGGGTCCCAGTTCTTTTCTTCTCGAATTACTCGCATTCATCGGGAAGTAGAACCGGGGGCGGTGGCATTCCTTGAGTGAATAGACCGTTAAGGGATGGTATTTGACTATTTGCGATGCGTGATCCTGGAAATGAAAGTTGGTCTACGAGCTTGACCATTCTTCCTTCGTGCGGAAAACACATGACTCTAAAGAGCGAGGACACTATTGCCTCCATGCAATATATATAGTCTCGTCCAAGGAGTAAGTTATAAACCAAGGGTCCCTGGACGACCATGATGTTCATATGAACTGTCTTCCCTTTCAATGTAATTGGAACATTGGGGAGAATCCCTAACGGGTGACTGGTTCCTTTATCAAAACCTGATAGATTTCTCATCTCAGGTAAAAGCGTCGGGCAACCCAGTGCTTTCCAAGCAACAGAGGAAAGGATACTCACAAATGCCCCTTCATCAATGATAGTTCCAGCCATCACCATTCTGTAGATTTGGACTATGATTCTGAATGGGATACTGGCTGGTAACCGGGGTCTGCCTAGTTGATTCCAATCAAAGGATAGAACTAGGTTGCTTGGTGGTGGGACCGAATATACGGCCGGATACGACCCTGACGATGTTCCTTCCTGCGATAAAGGAATGGGCGCATTGCCCTGATGCTCATCAGAGTCTGTATTGATGAAAAGAATATGGACGGTGTCATCCTTATCCTCTTCAGTGAGGGTGTCATTTGAAGATGGGTCTTCAATGACGGAGTCATTGGATGATGAAACCTCTGAAGGAAGAACCGGGTCAACTGCCGTTTCGACCTTTAGACTTTCGTCTGGTCTGGATTCAGTAGGTTGATTCTCAATGACCGACACTTCAGCTGACCACTTGAGCGGGTCAGCTGGATTTTCAACTATCGAGGTATTAGGCGTGAGTTTTTGATATCCAAGAGGAAGTCGTAACGGTGAAACCGGACGATCTTCTAAAACTCTCTTTGCCTCATCTAAGAATGGACATCGGTGGATGGCATGCTCGCCTTCACACAACATACAGGGTGATCTTGGTCTCCCTCTTCGTCCTTCACTCTCGCTAGTTGACGGACTGCAATCAACATGACTACCAGAGGTTGATGCTACCGGATTGTGCAACCTTGGGGACCAGTCCCTTAGTATCCAGGGAATACAAGGACAATCACGATGGAAGTGGGTCCCTTTGCAAATGACACATGGCGATTTAGGCCCGGTCGGTGCAGTGTGTGGGTTTTTGTCAGCCGTCTTCAGCTTGCCCCCAGTCGCCTTCGCCATAGGCCCCTTCTGCTTCTTTTCTCTCTTCTTCTTTTCCTTCTTCTCCATGGGAGGCTGACTTTTGCCGGCTCTACCTTGTGAAGATGAAGGATCAGAGGAAGAATTGTAAGAAGTGGAAGGCTGGTGGGTAGCTCTAGACTGTTCTGACTGTTGATTCGACTGCTCAGGATTAGTGGTGATCTGGACTACATTAGTTGAAAAGAGCCATACAGGTAGGCCAATTGTCAATCCTGGAAGTGACAATGTTGCCATATGAGGCGCACCAACATCTCCCCAAGAGGAGAAGGGATTTGGACTTCCACCAAGGTTATTTCCTTGGTTGGTGGGCTCCATACTTTTCAACTGAAAGATCAACGTGGGAATAACAGGTGATTATGTTTCGCTTAAAATAAATTTTATTAACGACGCTTTTAGACACAAACTTGCTTTTTCATGTTTTAAGAGTCGAGAAAAAGCTAAAGATGACTCTAGTCGCCTTCGATGTTTTAACGAGCCCGAAGTGACAAATGCTCGGATGGACTTTTTCAGTTATAGAGTTTGAAAAAGGCCAAAAGAAACTTCTCTGGAGTTCTAGGCAGAGGGTGTGCCAAACTTTTCGCGACACCACAGAATACGTTTTACGGTACGGGTGGTCGATCTTCGTGAATGTTGTGTTCACTGCATCGCGATCAGTAGGGCGGCCGACACGGCTTCCTATGGATAAAGGATAATTGCCTATAGGGGTCTCCCAATATATACACGACGGTACGTGGGAGCACAAGTCCGTATTAGTGCCACCGACTCTCAGGAGGAATCACCCACCTTCGTAGAGATCGACAGTCACTATGTTTAACGACGTCGGAACACGTCTCTACCTAGACCTCTATGTGTTTGCGTTATGTTACAAAGCATTGTTATGTAAATTGGATTTATTTTAATGTTGATCTTGCTTAGCAGTTTGCCTTTAAGGATCACCACGAGATGTATATAACAAATTCCTGAATGCAGTCTAAGATGAGAAGCAAACTTTTCAATCTTTCAACTTTGAAAACCTTAACTACTGAGGGAAAAGAAAGGCAAATCTTTTCACACAGATCATAGAGCACACACTAAATGCAAATTTTTCCTAAATCGTCAAGCAAACAGTCAAATGCAAAATGCACAATGCATGTATTTTCTTTTCCCTTTCTTAATGTGGATGGATTACAAAAAGAAAGTGGTTATATAACTTTGATTTCGATTTAGAGCGAAAACAAACAAGTTTGTCCAAAATCAAAAGACACCTTAAGATTCACTTGCTTAATCACTGGAAATACATGAAATCAAACCATACTAACGAAAGTAAAAAGACTAATCAGCTATGGACAGCAAACAAGCTAACTCTTTAGACCAGCAAAATGCCTAACACAGGTTCATATCTAAGAGGCCAAAAGCAAGACTAGTTTACTCTTCGTCATGGGAAATTGTAAATGAGTAAGAAATAAAAAGAACAAGTACAATTTCGTTATATAACAAAGGCAGAATGATGGCAAGTAATATTGGTTTCAGAACAGGCACAAGACTGACACTTAGCAGCAAAATCTAAGTGAAAACAGGCAAGAGAAAAGGAGGAAACCCCAAATGCACCAGGCAAACTTGGGCCAACGCAGGTGCTGCACAACCAATCTGTCTCTCAGCGCAGGTAGCCCCTTCGGGACCTGCGTTGCAAATCAGGTAGCCTGTGTACTACCTGCTTTGGAAAACGAGAATTGCGTTTTCACAATTTCCGGGTCATAATTTTCTCAAAAATGCACGGTTTTTGCTCAAATCAGAAACAATCAGTCAAGCACACTCAAAGGGATGATTAAGAAGGTGCAAAGCTATCACTAAGAGCTTACAAGGATCCTTGTAGATCAGCTCTTCAAACCATGAACTTGCTCAGAAATGAGCTAGAGTAGCTGCCCTCTACTTCGCTTTTGATATAGTCAAAAGCTTTTCGATTTGGTACTCTTTTGTTCATGAAATGAATAGCAAAATACTACAAACACAATCAAACGGATACGATCCCCAGCGGAGTCGCCAGTTTGTTGTAGGGAAAAGTATCCGACTCGGATGACCCTATCCCACTCTAAGGGTGATAGTTCCTTAGCAACAACTGTAAAACAAACTACTTAAGGTTTACTTCTTTATGAAAGCAAAAGAGAATGGAGAAATGCACTAACCGTTGCCTTGCGCTTAATGTCGAATCCAAACTCTTCTCTTTGGCCGCTTGCTCCTAGCTCCTTGTTCTTTTGCTTGCCCAGCTACAATGAGATCCTACAAAATAACGAAGAAGGAAACTACAAGAGGCATGCAATCATAACTGGTTCATGGATTAGTGTAAACCAAACATGCAATCATCACAATATATTATTGAAACAAGAGCACATAGAAGAACCTCAATAGCTTTTATTAATGAAGAAGTAAAGGTTCTGAGAGTATTACAACCATTGAAGGCTCCAACCCAGCAACACCTCCCAGCAGAAAGAATTGCTCCTCTTCACCTCTCTCAAACAATCACCCAATAACTCAATAGTGAAACCAACAGCATATCATTACTTTGCACAAAATTCCAGCCTCCTGAGCTCATAGGAGAGAGCTCAATATATAGATGAATTGAGAAAGGATGAGTCAGCTTGCAACTGATGTGTAGTTGCCTTGTGTCCTCTCTCTCTTCAGTTAATCTTTAGTTGATCTTCAGTTCTTGAGTCCACTTGGAGAACCTTGCTTCCACTTGGAGAAAGAGAGCCTCTGACTCATCACAAGGCGAAATCCCTGATCCAAGTGTCATTTTTGGAAGATTCCAAAGCAATGACTCATTGTGCCACTTGTCCCATCCCGCTCAGCGCAGGTGGCCTTTGTTCCACTTGCTTTGCAACGCAGGTACACCATGGAGCAACTGAGTTTCAGCGCAGAAACCTAGTGGAGCACCTGCTTTGATTTCAGGATTGCTTGTTTTTGAGTGTTTTCAGGTGGAGAACTGATCTGAGAGCTGTTGGTTTGCTGACCTTGTTCCTCTAGGGGTAGGAACATCATGTTTAGGGAACTTTGGATCCCTTGGATTATTGACAACTCATGCTTATTGCTGTAAGGCACAAAATTGTCTATAACATGCCCTTCATTTTTTTCTAAAAATTCCTCCCAAATGAGCAGGCCCTTGGTTACCTCGAGATGTTCTAGACCAATTTAACTTAATGAGGCTTGAGGGAGGAAGAGACCACTCCGAGAGACTATAAATCTGATGAGAGATTAAAGGAGAAGGGGAAGGTTTTATTTTTGGCTAATCCCTATATGATGCGGTATGTTAATAAGTTGGAGGAAAATCCGAGTCCTGAGTGGCCTAGTGCAAACTGGCTCTTTGATCATGAAGCTAAGAGAGGGTGAGATTGCATCTATCCTACCATGAGGTTGAGGAATTATTGATGGTTCAAGAATTTCTTTCTTTTGAAATTTTCCAAGTGATGAAGCATAGGGTTGAATGCCATGATCGATTTAGGATGGGAGCTCTGAAGGGTGAACTTGTCTAATTATCGAGTGAAGTAGATATAGAGTTGGGCATGAGATTTTATTACCTAAATGCATTTAATGCTTGATTCTAGATCTCATAGGATAAAGGACATGTTAGAAATAAATGATTATGATCCTCCTCATGACTGACACATAACATGAAAATTGACAGACCCAAAAAACCCCTCTTTTGCATCTTGTCCCAACTTAATGTTTTTCTTATAAGAAGTAACCATTGGAAGAAGGTTATTTTTGGCCAATGCATGAGCTTCCAAAAAATTCTTACATATGTTTTGTGAGTCCATCCTTGATCTTGTGTTAAGATATTTGCAAGACTCCTTGATATTGAAGGTTGTGGATACACCATATCCCCAAAGAAGAATATCCTTACCTTCCTTCATTGGAATGTTTCTAGTTTATAGTAACACCTTGACATGTTTATGCTCATCCAAGTGAGTCATCGAGTATATTGGTGATTGAATTTTCAAGGATTTCCATAGCAAATTGGGAGTTCTTGGGTGCTAGAAATGAGCCACAAAGGTGAGACCATGTTATTGACAATTGTGGCTGATATCATGCAGATTATCCAAAGAAGAGAGTATGGGCCATTGGTTATTGTTATTGTTGTGCCCATGTAACCCCACATTGTTATTATTGTGCCCCATAGAATTCTACTATTGTTATTTTTTTTACCTTAAATTATTATTGTTATGTAGGACGTGATTATATTGTGACCCTTTAGACTCCTATATACAATGAGGACTTCTTGTCATTTGAATCATCCAAGAATTTCATTTATATAATTTAAAGGAGGTTACCCCCTCGAAGAGGCAAATTCGCATGTTGTTGATCTATCTTTTCTTTTGTTTTGTGATCTTGTTGCATAACAAAAGTGCTATCATCCCAATGTGAAATTCCCAAAATAAATGATCTAGAATTAGGAACCTATTGTTATAGGAAGCATTCCATATGTGAGATCCATGAGGGGACTCTGTTATGCGAAAAATATAAAAGGTATGAAGCCCATGTGCATATTTATTAGTCCATAATTGACATCATTTTGCTATGGGGTTCTTGAGCCACCTACACCATGCTTCGGCACTCACATCGAGATCTCTTAACCTAAGAAATCCTACTAATTTTGGGAGGCACATATTGTCGTAGGTTATGAAGGCCGATTTTTTCTCCAAGATCGTCCCTCCCCATAAGAAGGAGAACCTAATGTTATATATTTTATTTACAATGGTTTTAGGGGCAGCTAAAGTTGATAGGAGGTAATTAGCAATGGATTGTAGAATATATTTCAAAAGGGTGGAGCACAATGAAAAAATGAGGACTCAAAAGGTCAAAATGGAAAGTTTCAATTCAAACTTCAGGAGGAGATCCTATCACACTGGTATGCAAAGGGGATTGACAGTGACGGTTGGTGCCCATAAGTATTTGGTCAGAAGAGAGCTATTTTTAAAACTTGGTAGATGGAATATATGAACTTGGATAGCTTGAGATGTATTGAAGAAAAATAATATGTGATTTTCTTTTGTTAATATAATTACCCAAGGCCGCAACAAAAGTTGCAAGGATTCTTTTGAATTTCGACCCCTCTTGAATGGACGGTTGGCCCATTAGGAGGTTGTGATACATAAATTGTTGATGAGCATAGTGTCAGTGGTTAGATCCCAGGGTAGTGCCTTTAATATGCTTCTGAGAGAGAACACGATTGACGGAGTGACTGAGATATTCAACTATGGGCAAAACGATGTAAGGTGAGATTGGGTTTCCTTGTCTTATGCCTCTTGATGGAATGAAGTTAGGGGAGGGGTTTCCATTTACCAGGACTGAAATGAATGCTTTGCAAATGAGAGCCATCACCGATGATATCCATTTTTCATGAAACCCATAAGCCTAAGGGTGTGATAAATGTACTTCCACCAGAAATTTTCAAAGGCCTTCAACATGTCAAGCTCTAAGATCATGCCTAGTTGTTGCTATACGGAGAGAGTGGAGGTGCTCTTATGATAGAGTAATAATGTCTACGTTTTGTCTGCCTTCAAAATAAAATATTTTCGTAGAGGAGATAAGAGAAGGAAGAAGGGGATTTAGCTTGTTGGAAATAGATTTGGAGATAGTTTTCTAGATGACATTACAGAGGGATATAGGATGAAAAATAGTTGAAGATGAGACATTGTAATATTTGGGCATAAGAGAGATAAAATTAGTATATAACATTGAAACCAAGGAGGTTGTGCTGCAAGAATCGTCTACAACTCGCCAGACATATTTTCCAATAATGGACTAGTAGAGTTGATATAATTTGGCTATAAATCCATCTGACCCTGGGGTTTTATTTGTTGGCATGCGCATGAAAACCTCTTCCACCTCTTTATGAGTGATTTCTTTGAGAAGAAGGGCATTACAATCTTTTGTGACAAGCCTGGGAACATGTTTTGTAATTTCTTGTATGGAATCCTTTCAGTTTGGGATCAAATTTGTAAGGAGAGAGTGAAAGTATTTATTGAGGATTTTTGAGATATACTCATGTTCTTCCTTTGGTTAATTGTGCTAATCACAAATGCAATGAATAAAATTTTTCTACCTGTACTAGAGCATTTATTTATGGAAGAATTTACTATCCTTCCCCCTCTTTCAGCCATTTTACTTTGGATTTATACTTACAAGGAATCTCCTCTTTAATAAATCTCTCATCTAATTGTTTCTTCAAGACTTTTTCTAATGTTAACAATTCTTCAGATCTTCCCTCTGAGATGATGGATTGAAGAACGTCCTTCATTTTTTCCTCGAGTCTTTTCTTTTTGAAGGATGTTTTTGGAATCCATGAAATTCTAGGATTTTTTTTTTTCCTGATGTTTATTAATACTTGTTGGAATTGATATAAGATGTGCCTAGAGATGTAAGTAGATGATTGTCACTAGGTTCCCATATTGCAAATAAATTCTTGATGGCATAGCCAAAAGACTTTAAATTGGAGGGGTTTCTTTATGGGTGGAAATGTCCAACTTAAATGAAGAAATATCATCCAGTGATCTAAACTATGCCTTAAGAAAATGAAAACTTTTACGTTGATCCCTGATAAAAATAGGGATTCGAAAACATATTTCCTACCTTGAGCCAACTTGATTTGAACGTCCTCTTTTATTGTTCCATCTATGCATGCCATTGGAAATTTGAATATATACCATTTGTGAAGTTTCAATATAGGCATTGAAGAGCATGAATTTCTCCTCCAACCTTCTAACCCAACCCTTCTTTACTTGTAAATAACAAATCAAGTCGAAATCGCGTCCTAGAATCAATTAGACTGGATGGACTAGGCAGGCTATAGCGGAAATATTTCAAATGAAATATTTATTCTCAAGGGGCGTATTGGAGCCATATGCATTTGATATGAAGCTAATCTATGAGGAGCCAAAGGGATGGAAACAAGCCATCAAGAAGTGGGGTAGGGAGAAAGAGCCTTTGACGATGGTTGTGGTTGGATTCCAAGGGATTTATAGGCCACCTAAGGAACCTTTGGCACATTTAGAAATGAAGTTTCTATTCTTATAGAATGAATTTATCAATTGACTAAGGTTGTCATTAGTGCATTTTGTTTATTGGAGACTTTGTATATCAAGCTTCTCTTTGGCAATTTGGTTACGTAAAAGTCAACGCTTAGATTTTTTATTTAGGCTACACACATTTAATGAGGTTATCCTCATCATTGGGGTTTGGAGATAATATTAAAGAGTGTAGTCATGGTTGGAACTCTACCTAAGCTAACTACAAACTCACTCAGGTCTTGAAAAATTTGGTTGTTGGTTTTCTAAACTTTTTTCTTTGGTTCTTTGGCTATAATGGAGTGGTGAGGTGCATTTTTCTTGATTCCTTGAGAAGAAAAGGCGGGGATAAAGAGAATAGGTTGTACCTGCTATGATTTTCATGTTGAGAAGTAGATCTTGATGCCCGAGATATTATTTTGTAAACATATTGATTAGTTCTTCTAGTGTTGCAACATGACTTTATTTTTCCATTATACCATTATTTTTTGTAGTTCGATGTGTTCCAGATCTAAATCGATCAACTCATCTTCTTCCATGGGAGAAGGGGTTTCAGGGTCATAGGTAGTTTCAACTGCACTTAGCCCATTGGGGGAAGGGCTAAGGTAAATTTAGCATTCAATGGGCTTTCCTGAGATGGCTAAATAGGCTGTTGATATGAAGATGGGGCTACCTAGTTGTGCTCATTATCCTATGAGTTTTGAAGGATAGTAAATTTATTTGTCCATTGGTCACCTTAGGGGTGTGAGTTATCTCCTATTCATTTTGTCAGCCTTCGTTTGCCTCTAACTATGGTAAAACCATCTTCATGCAGAGGTTTCGCAGGTTATTGGGAAAATTTTATGGAGAAGACTGTGAATAGGTGGCCATAAGAATGGAAGTAGCGACACATAAAGTGGATTTTCTCATAGTCAATAGGTTGATCCCATATTATATATTCACAATTTAGATGAATTATTACATGAAAAGGATTTGTGAGATTAAAATACATGCATAGCCCTACATATGAAGTGTATAATCATTTTTTAGTGATGTATGGTAGCATGTCAAACTCCCAGATTTTATTTTAAATGTGAGCTACTATTTATGGATCCCAGTACTCTTAAGGAGGCAATACAAATGGATCCAAACTAGAAGGAGGGTAAAATCTTCCTTGTCAAGACTAAATCATGAGATCCATGGACACAGAAATTGACCCACCGAGTTCATTAAGTAGGGGCCTCCCTCAAAGATATGATCTTAATGCTCCACATTGTTGAAGATAATTGTAAAGAACCCTTTGGATCCCAATTTTAGGTTTTATTCTCATATGATTGTCGAATTATTCCTAATCCAGTTAATGAGGAGTTATTCTAAGGGCTAGGGTCTAATGGACTTGAATATAATTGCATTATATTTCATGTGCTCCACTATCCAATGCAACTTGGCAGTCTAGATTTGTAGCAAAGGGCTTTCTGCAGCCTCAGGGTGATAAGAGCTATTAGGCTAAGTTGATGTGACTACTTAATTGGGTGGATAATTGGAAGGATTCGAGCAACTTGGCTCCACTAAGTCTGAAGTGTCGGTTGGATAAGAGAGGGTTGTAGTTCACTGGTATAGGATATCAACTCCAGGCTTGTGTGATTACTGCTAACTCAGGTTGCTAACACTGATTGATTTGAAAGAGTGGATGCTCCGCGCCCCCCCCCCCCCCCCCCCATGATGGGGGCACCATAGGTGCTAAAATAATGGTTGCAGAACTGAAGTGGATCAAACCCTAAGAGCTGGTTATAGATCAAAGCATCCTACACTATCATAAACACAAGATATTATTTTGCAAACATAGTAGTATTGTAGAGTATCTTCACATAGTTTTATTTAGTTGTAGTTGTAAGTTTTTATAACACAATTGTAGTTGTTCATTGTTAAAAAAACATTGCGGAAACACCCTTGTTTTCTTGTTATAGTTGTAGAAACTCCCATATACATTGTGGGGACATATCTGTAGCTTCTTGCTAAAATAATGTATCATATTTTTAATTAAATCTATGTTTTTACATGTTTCAAATATATTGCTACTATGTGTTGTTTTTTTATATTTGTATGAGTTAGGAGTTGTAAATACACATTCTATTGGTGTTTGCCTCTAGAATTTTAAGCTCAAATGAAAATGACGGCATTGCTAGATGAGTTTGAATAGTGAGGAGACGAGGGATGAAAACCTAGGGTTTACAGTCTTTAGCAAGTGTTGAACTCCATGGAAGGGTGCAAAGGAGGGAGCTCCACTCTCTCCTACAAGCAGGTTGTGGCCAGCCGAGGTAAGAAACCAATAGAAGATGTCAGAGGTCTTGCAGAAGAAGGGAAAAAGAACTTGGAAGAGGAGCAAGAGGGAAACAAATCAAGGAAGAATAATAGCACAAAAGAAAAGGAGGATGAAGACAAGGAACAGGGAGCAAAAACCAAGGAATAGAAGGGACCATGTAAACCCAAAGCTGAATTCACACCCAGAGTAGTTCTGAATGATCCTACTCTGCAGACACACACGGACCACATGAGGACATATACTATCATTTGTAAATTCATGGGATTATGGCCCACTGAAAAGGCATTACAGATGTGGATTAAATACCACTGGAAACCAAAAGGAAGCATTGACCTACATCTTGGGTCAAAGGGATTCTTTACTGTGGTCTTCACAAATATTGAGGATAAAGATAGGGTGTTTGAAGGAGGGCCCTACTTCTACGCAGCAGCAGGCCTCTACATGCGGCCGTGGATGATGAACTTTGTCCCAGAGCATGAGACTTTCACTTCAGTTCTGGTTTGGGTAAGACTCTACTCCATCCCTCTTGATTACTGGAAAAGAAAATCGTTAAATGCCATAGGGAATAAATTAGGGTGTTTTGTCAAAGCTTCTGAGGCCACCAGAATGGGAAAATACACTTCCTTTGCACGAATTATGGATATGGATCTCTCTGGAGCTCTACCGGATAAGGTTATCTTGGAAGTTTTTGATGAAGAATGGGTGCAAATAGTAGATTATGAACATATTCCATTCAGATGTCACAGATGCCATGAGCATGGGCACCTATTCAAGGATTTCCCTCTCAGTAAAATAGAGAACAAGAGTAAAGCTACCACAATGAAAGATATTGAAAGCTTTCACAAAGTGAGTCATAGAGGAAAAGGGGGAAAAAGGGGACCAAAGCAACATCAAGCAGAAGGGCCACAGGCCAGTCTGAACAGGTACCAAGTACTCGAGGAAGAAGAAGAGATAACAAAAGTAGATCAGGGAATGGAGGGAAGTCTAGTGGAGAAGGAGAAAGAAGAAGACAAATATCAAACAAAGGATAATAATAAATAGAAATAGGCCATGATGAGCGATGCAGAACTGGAGATGAACCAGGAAATGACCCAGAGTGAGATGGAAATTGAGGACCATGAACTACAGGAGATTCTTGATAGAGAAAGCTTAGATTTGGAAGAGTTCTTGAAACAGGGAACCATGGGAGGGGTGGACTCATTACCTCAAGAAAATTTTACTAGAGTACAACAGCTGTACATATGGAAAACTCAGGCTAAAGGGATGGATAGGCAAAGAAACACTGAAAGACAGGGTAACAAAGGTGTGAAAACTATGAAAAACACAACAAGCCTAGCACCAAGATACCCAGGAAAGAAAAGAGGTAGAAAAAAGAAGAATGAGCTTTTGATGGAATGTGGAAAGCTAATGATTGATTTAGGTAAGATGAAAGACCTAACTAGTTACTCCTTTACAAATATTTAATGATGAAGTTCACTTCTTGGAATATCAGGGGTCTAGGTAGTAAAAGGAAACAAATATTACTTAGTAACAGAATGAAACAAGAAGCTCAGGATATGATCTTTATCCAGGAAAATAAATGTTCCATTCAGAAAATAAAAGAATACATAGAAAATGGCTCAATCGATTTGAGTTTCTAGAAGTCAAGGCAGAAAATACAGCAGGAGGCATACTAACTCTTTGGAACCCCCAAAAGATTGGCATTATAGATGTTGAGACTTCTAGAAATTATTTATCAGTGGTTATTCAACCTATGGGGGATAGGGATACTTATTTGGTCACAAATGTTTATGGCCCTCAAAGAATCGATGACAAACTCAGGTTTCTAGATTCTCTTGTGGATCTTAGAGAGACACATGTAGGAATACCATGGATCATGGGTGGGGACTTCAACATGATCAAATCACTTTTGGAGAAAAAATGGGGAACCAAAACTCTAAACAAAGACTCTTTAGACTTTCAAACTTTTATGGATAAGATGAAGCTAGTTGACATTGATTCGAGTAATGGTCTCTTTACTTGGAACAATAAAAGAGGAGGAGAGTCTCAAGTAGCCTCAAAGTTAGAAAGATTCATCATCTTAGAAGACTTTATGCTCATTGATAAGGAAATGGTAGCGAGAATTCTCCCCTTTGGAGGCTCAGATCATTGGCTGGTTCAACTGGAGGTTCAGGGCATTGGTACCCCCAGGAATAGACCTTTTAGATTTGAGAATATCTAGCTCACCCATCCAGATTTCATCAGCAACATTACGAATTGGTGGTCTAAAGATTTGCATATTCAGGGTACAAGAATGTTCCTTCTACACAAAAGACTAAAACACATCAAGCTCAAGCTTAAAGTTTGGAACAAGAATGAATTTGGCAATATTTTTGAAGGAAAAAAATATGTTGAAGATAAATAATAGGATCTCAACCAATCCCTTATCACGGTTTGCTTTGATAAAGTCAGAAATGATCAAGCTATCAAATATCAGCAAGACTGGGAGAATTTATGTAAACAAGAGGAAATATTCTGGAGACAAAAATCTAGAGTTCAATGGCTAAGAGAAGGAGAGCGAAACACCATATTTTTCCATAGATCCACATTGGAAAATAGAGCTCATAATAGAATCTCTTCGATCAAGGATGAGGGAGGGAAACTTCTTAATTCCCATGAAGACATAGAAGCTGTGTTAGTTCAGCACTTTCGTGGTATAGCAAAGGAAACCATTTTAGATAGAGAGCATTTCATCAAGGACTTAACAAGACATATACCTAGGCTGGTATCTAGAGAGGATAATTTCAACCTCAATAGACCAGTGACTGAAGAGAAGGTTAGTGAGGTCCTCAAGGAAATGCAGAATGGTAAAGCGCCAGGCCCTGATGGCTTCAATGTAGATTTCTTTAAAGCTTGCCGGAATATTGTTAAACATGATATTCTGAATGTAGTAGAATATTCCAGGATGAATTATAAACTATTCTGAAGGTGCTCAACACCTCCTTCATCTCCCTGATCCCTAAACTGGACAATGCCCAAACTCCAAATAAGTTTAGACCTATAGCTTTGTTCAATGTGGTTTACAAGATAATATCCAAGGTTGTTGCTAATAGACTCAAACCTATTCTTCCTACTCTAGTGTCTAGGGAACAATCTGTTTATGTGGAAGGCAGGAAAATTCTCAATAATATCATTCAAGCGCATGAGGTGGTGCACTAACTGACTAGCAATAATAAGGCTTGAATGATCATGCAATTGGACCTAGCCAAAGCTTATGATAAGTTGCACTGGACCTATATTAGGAGAGTTCTTATTACTTTTGGGTTTGATCATAACTGGGTTAGATGGGTCATGGCCCTGGTAACTTCCTCCAGCTTTTCAATTTTGGTTAATGGATCTCCCTTCGAGACTTTTATTCCTTCAAGAGGCCTCAGGCAGGGAGATCTGCTCTCTCCCTTTCTCTTCATCCTCATGATGGAAGGACTTGGTCGGTCTATCAAGCATGCAAAAGAAGTCGGTAAAATCAAGGGTCTCCAACTTTCTAAGAATGGACAGGCCTTAACTCATCAACAATTTGTTGATGATACCATGCTGTAGGGATACCCCATGGTCAAAGAAGCTCTTGCATACAAACAAATCCTAAGTGACTTTTCCATGGCTACAGTTATGGAGGTTAATCTTTCCAAATCTAAGATTTTTTCTTTAATACCAATATTTCTATTCAAAGGAATATCTCCAGAATTCTGGGCTTTCAAAGGGATGTCCTACCTTCAAAATATTTGGGAGTTCCTCTAACTGCTAAACCTTTGCACAAGAGCATTTGGGAGCTGGTGATTAATAAGATGCAGGATAAAATCAGGAATTGGACTATTAGATCTTTAAACATGGCTGGTAGGTTGGTGCTTACAAAGGCTATTCTTCAGTCAATACCAATTTTCATGTTATTAGTACTCCCAGCACCAAAAGGAGTCTTACAACAATTCAGAACCATTCAAAGAGACTTTCTTTGGGGTAAGGGGAAGAAAAGAAAGAAATGGGCCTTGGTGGCTTGGGAAAAAATTTGAAAACCTAAAAATCTTGTGGGTCTTGGATTGGATGATCCAGAGGTTCTAAGCAAGGCTTTAGGGGCAAAATTATGGTGGAGTTGGGTAAAATACCCAAAGGCTCAGTGGGCTAGTATCTGGAAAGAAAAATATGCCAGCACTTGGCAAATTAATGATAACATAAGGATGTCTGGAAGTAAAAGGGCACAGAATTAAGGCACATTGTCACTACCAAGCGGATGAAGACATGATGGTGTATCAAAATAAGGCCATGGAGGCGGGGTCTAGATGATTAGGTCTCATTATGATTTTCTATTTTTCCATAGTCGGGTCCTTCATGGGTTGCTCGGCAGATTCTACTTCTCGAGTAGTTGGCCGGAGGGATGGAATTTTATTTTACATGGGTTCATGAACTGGTACAAAGGGGATGGAGCAAGAAGCCGAAATCCGGGTTCTCTTGGCGGTCGGAATACCCCAGATTCTCTTTACATGGACACAATACCGCTCGTGGAGTGGTATTCAATTTATCGTGAGCCTTTCAAGATGGAAGTGGTTTTTATGAAATGGGAGAGATTCCACTCTCCACACGACGTATGGCCAACGGGTGGAAATGAATACCGCCCTCATCGCACGCTAATTACCAGTGCCTTAGACCCTTGCGATATGATCCTCAGCCGTCGGATTGAGCGCGGAGGATCCACGGTCAGGAATCAAAGAGCATGTAAGTGGGGCCAAGCTATTAATCGCTGGGCTTCTAGGTGCTGCAATGTTTTCCTCAGCTGTTGGATCGGGAAAGGAGTTTTGATGGTTGAGATTAAAGGTTGCAAGTCCGATTGTGGACCTTTTTCCATCTCATGGCAGGATTTGAGAATTTTGGGTATTCCTTTTGCTCGAGTGTTATTCCCCCATTCAAACTCGTTATCATGTAATTTTAGTCCTTTTTTTGGATTTCTGTGGGTTGACCGTGGCAATGTCTAGCATTTGAGGGTTTTGCATTAGGGTTCGGGGTTTTCACCTTTAACTCGATGCCCTTGGTTTTTAGAGAGTAATTTTTATTTGGTCCATGGTTCCACGTGGATGGATGTATTTTATGTAAATCATTTTCCGGATTAATGATAATGAAGGTATGACTCTTGCTTTAGCAAAAAAAAAGTAAATACACATTCTATTGTGCACTTTGTCTAGCATTGTTATATAGATGTACAAAAACTAAATTTGTTGTCCAAAATTGTTAAATAAATAATTTAATTTTTCAAAAAAATATATAATATTTGTTTCTAAAGTTTAACATTAATGTAGTATAAAACAAATTTAACCTAATAACAGTCAAATGGAAAATGGATTTATATAGTCACATTTTTATAAGGACTAACAAGAAACTCGCATATGAAATGTTTAAAAAATTGTATGGTAAGAGTTAATTAATTTATTATTAGAGACATGATTATATGAACAAATAAGGAAGGTTGTTTTAATTTGTATAGTTTATTGTGTAATTCATCATTATTCACTTTTGGAGTTGATTTTTATGTTCATATTTGATGTGCATTGCTTTTACATTGATTTAACATGTTATATTGAGTATGTACTTGATTTTACTTTAATTATAATGGATTATTTCATGATCTAATTGAGTGCTACCTATTCATTATATTCTGGGGTTACTTAAAGTGTTTTCACCTTGTGAGGAGAAAATATTTCATCCTATACCCTTAGTGTTGCTTTATAAACATATGTATGGTTTAATTTGGATCGATGGATTGATGTGGTGGCTACAACATTGGACACACATAATGGGGGGATGATTGCTTAAGGGAGGTACTTAGCTAGGTGTAAAATTGATGGACATCCCAAAGAGGGAAAGTAACCCATGGAGTTTGTGACCATGCGATACATAACTTGGAGGTTATACAACTTAATTGGGAATGCTTGTACTAAGGAGAATAATTCATTGATGTTGGTGACAAGCTCAAAAAAATATTAAGGAGAAGCATTGGAACTCATTGCCCACATTGGTACACATGATAACACCATTAGGTGCATGACATGACATGGAACACAATTATAAGAAGCTTTACTTGAATGGAAACACCTATTTAAGAAAACCACCATGGATGAGGGGCCATTAGACTACTATCTTGATGGAGACTACATAATATTAGAGGAGGGGTGTCCACTAGAGAGGTTTACATGTATATATATATATATATATAGATATATATAGATATATATATATATATATATATATATATATATATATATATATATATATATATATATATATATATATATATATATATATATATATATATATATATATGTATGTATGTATATATATATATATATATATATATATATATATATATATATATATATATATGTATGTATATGTTCAGATACACAATTTAGGAAGTGTGTATTTGATTTTAATCTAGCATTGTCTTTCGATTGCATAAATTCTAACACTTGCTTTTCATGTTGTATACCATAACATAGAGATGAATTTGTTGAGTGATTTAACATATATCTAGAATATCTATTATATTCTTGAAATATGTGTGCTCTAACAACAAAAACTATAGATTTTCACTTGTAGATTCCACATCTTATGTGATATGCTAAAACAAAGGAAAAGAAACTACTCTACTCTTCAGCAGAAACAAAAATTGAATCATGAAAACACTAAATAGAAAAGGAATAATTTCAATCACACATAACACAATATTTATCTAGGGAAAGAAACTACTCAAGAGCCCAACTACCTATATTGCATTAACCAAAAGATCGCAAAAGAAAATACAATGCTTCTTCAACCCTAATAATCTTTACACAAGTACACTCTATCTCTCTGCTTCACAAACCAACGCAAGCCAAGAATTAGCCCATTCTGTTGTCTACCAAGCCCCTACTTCCTTGCATGATTCCTAATAGAATTATCCCATATTTAATTGGGAAATTCTCCACTCATAAATGCACAATCCATCATAGGCCTTCTACTGATTACATGAACCATCTATACAACTAGGAAAGTTATACAATGGATAGTACATTATCCCTTAAATCAAGTCTCAACTAGGTATTCCCCTTAACTAACATGCATGAGTTATTTATGAGTGAATCTACAGTTAACTGGTGGAGTAGTGAAACTGCACTGAATCTGATCCCCGCTACTAGACCTCCTACTATTTCCTTCAACTCTTTGAACTAGTTTAACCGACTTTAACTCAATTCGATTGAATTAATTAATTACAAATCAAAATAACTCAACCTCAATCCTTAAAATTTAGGCATCATTTTATATGAATCTATATAGACTTCCAAATAGAATTTACTAAGCTAACTAAGTCAACATAACTTAGTTAACTATTACAAGTTGATACGAGAACAAAATTTTGAATTAATTCCCAATTGAATTCAAGAACAAATTAAATTAGGATTCTATCAAAAAGAAAGGGATTATCAACTACCCCGATCTTGCCTTTGTGAAACTCGAATTTACATCTTGACATAGCCTTTGTCATAACATTTGTATCCTCCTCCTCTCTAGGAATGTACTCCAACAACATGATTCTCCTATGCACATTGTCTCGAAGACAGTGATATTGGATATCAATATGCTTGGATCGATCATGAAAACTTGGATTCTCATATATATTGATACAACTCTAATTATCACAGTAAATCACTATTGGATCCATTTTCTGACCAAAAAACAAACAACAATCGCCCTCATCTAGATAGCCTCACATTCTTCTTGATAGAAGCCATCTACTTTGCTTCATATGAACTAAGTGAAACTGATCTATGTTTCCTACTATACCAAGAAATAGTTGTTGACCCAATACTGAAGATTCCAATGGATGTGCTCTTCCTGTTAGATGGACTCCCTTCCCAATTTGCATTAGTCAAGCCTTGAAGCTTCACTCCATTTGTCTATCTATTCCAAAGACCAAACTGATTGGTGCCTCTGAGGTATATCAACACATGTTTGGCTACCTTCCAATACAGTTTGGTTGTCTTAACCATAGATTGAATAATCTAGTTACATCATTAACACATGTTTGGTCGTGTGTTCACCAAATACATGAGTGAACCCACTAGTTGTATATAAATAATAGCCTCCACTACTTCACCGGAAGTAGCATCCTCCTTCCTCTACTTACCAGCTATAGGAGTCTTCATGGGTTTACTGCTCTCCATGTAGAACTTCTTCAGTATCTCATTAGCATACTTTCCCTGAGAACCAAATAATTCCTCATCCTTACCATACTTCCATCCCCGAAAGCTAGCGCATGAGCCCCAAGTCCTTCATTTCGAACTCTATTGCAAGATCCTCTTTTCAATATTTGATCAGTTTATCATCACCTACCATAATCAATTCATTG
This sequence comes from Pinus tabuliformis, assembly GCA_031772625.1. NCBI lineage: Eukaryota > Viridiplantae > Streptophyta > Pinopsida > Pinales > Pinaceae > Pinus > Pinus tabuliformis. Next base: position 838,573,284 of record CM062809.1, on the reverse strand, counting down.
ACATATAAAGCAGTATTAAACAATTTACCTTCAACCAAAATATTGAAAGGGTTCACATCTGCTTCACTTTTGGTGAAGCCCAACCCAGTAAAATAGGTATTGTTATTGGTTTACCAAGAACGGGGTGATTGTTTCAGTCCATAAAACACTTGCTTGAGTCTACACACATGTAACTCTCTGTTGAAGGTCTCAAATCCTTTCGGTTTCTCAATATACACCTATTCCTCAATCATTTTGTTTTGGAATGTTTTATTTACATCCATCTAGTGTATCTTCAATCCCATCTGCGTTGACAGTGCTAGAATAGATATGATTGATGAGTACCTTGCTACAGGACAAAAATTCTCATCGTAATAAATCTCCTCTAGATGAGAGAACCCTCTCGCTAGAAACCTAGCCTTGTGTTTCTCCACAGTACCATCAACTTCTTGCTTTACATTGTAAATCCATCTGGAACTCACCACTAACTCTTCTATGGGTCTTGGGACTAATCCCCAAATACTGTTCCTGATAATGTAGTCATACTCGTCAACCATGGCATTAACCCAAACTGGTTGTTGCACTCCCACTCATCAGAGCCATGTAGAAAGTGTACATCTTTAGTGAACTCCTCTTCCTATGTTTTGATTTGGGTGCTCCCACATTCTCTCTAGCATTATACAGTAACCTGTCAGCCTCTCTGGTGTGCTTTCTCCCATCTCTGGAAGTTTCAGAATGAGTGGGTGCTTCCACTCCCTGCTCCTTTTCAGGTGGTTTCTCCACATCATCCTGAGGTTCCTACTTTGGAGTTAAAATCTCCTCAACTACATGTATCTAAAGCTATCTATGAAGGGAACATCTCACAACCTTCTCTTCATTGAACTTCACATCTCTACGAACCATTGTCAACCTGTTGGTTGGAAAGTGCACCTAATAGCTCTGAGGTGTATTAGTTTACCCCACAAACATGCCCAACTCCGATGTTGTCTTTATCTTTTTCCATGCATATTTGGTAACATGTAAGTAGAATGATGAACCAAAGTTCTTGAAGTGTGCTACATCTGGTTTCTTAGCTGAAAAATCCTTTTCCGATGTACTCATCCCCAGAATGAAATGAGGGCTTTTGTTTTGCATATAAACAACTATGTTGCATGGTTCAGCCCATAACTGTAATGGTAGGCCCTGATAATGAAACATCGCTCATGCCACTCCCACAATAACTATGTTCTTCCTTTCAGCCAACCCATTCTGCTGTGGGTTATGAGGTGCTATCAACTCCCATTGAATTCCTTCTAATGCACAGAAGTTTTTGAACTCATTCGACACATACTCTCCACTGTTATAGCTTTTGAGAGCTTTAACTTTCCTACCAATATATTTCTCGACAAGTGCTTTAAATTCATAAAACTTTGAGAACGTGTGATATATCTTCTTAATGAAGAAAATATAACACTTACGAGAAAAATCATCAACAAATATAACATAATACATGTGCTTGGTCGTGGATGTTGTCGAGAATGATCCACACACATCTGAGTGAACTCAATCAAGGATCACCTATGCTCAACTGTACTTTTCATGAAAGGAAAATTTTGTCTACATCCCTAATGTACACCCTTTTCATGTGTCTCTCTTGTACCCTTGGGAAGTCCTGTAGAAATTTTCTTCATGATCTTCAAAGCACCATGACGCAAGTGACCCAACCCCTTATGCCACAACTCACTGATGTCTCGGCTCTGAACCTTCTCTACTTTAGTGCTCAAGGAAATGCAATCTTCTACCTCCAATTTGTAGGCATTCTTCATTCGAACCCCTATCCTGTTCACCTCTCCTGTGGCTATGTGATGAAGGAGCGCCTTTCCCTTCCTAAATATCACATCATAGCCTCTATCCTCCAACATGGCAAGATAAACCAAGTTCTTCTCCAAACCTGGAAACATAACATATCGTAAAGTGAAGGGAGAACTAGAATCCCTCTTAAAGGTAACTGTACCGAGACCAATTGCACTATACCTCTCATCATCACCCATCTCAATATGCATATAGAGATCCTTCTCTTCCAAGTTACTGAAGAGCTCTTTATTTTTGGTCATATGGAATGAAGCTCCATTGTCTAGGTACCACACACTACCCCTCATCCATGACACCATACAAGAAATGAACTTTATCTGCCACTCCTCTTGAGGGATTCTTACCAGCCATCCTGTGCAGAAAATTTGTGGCAAACCGTCCCAGCTCGTGATAGTGAAAACACTTGATTTTCGACAAGTCCTTCTTGCCACCCTGACAAGAATTTGATTTTGAATGGGATGGATTCCCCTTCCCTTCCTTTACCTTACTAGCTAAGGAACAATTCTCCTCATCATCATGCTTTGATAAGGATCTGTCTCTAGTGTTCTACCGAATCTCTTCATGTACCAAGTCAGACCACAATCACTCCCACTCTAGTAGCTTCTCCCTCCCATTAACTGAGTCCTGGTAACTGTGCTATCTCTGGGGAAGTCCTAGAAGTGCTGGCCTCACCAGATCATCTTTTGCAATAGTAATCTTGATACTTCCAAGCTTATATTGACATTGGGTGAACTTGGTCAAGTACTTCGGAATTGAGTCGCCCTTCTCCATCTTGATCTTTCTTGGCTTGTCCTTTAGTGCCAACTTCCTGTGGTCAATTTTGTTCTAAAACAGGCTCATCCATGCCTTCCACATTGCAAATGGAGTTTCCTTACCATGGAGATTCGAGAAAATATGAACTTGAACTCCTTCTACAATAATCCTTCTCGCTTTTTCCACACACTTTTTCCATTCAGCCAGAGCTTGAGCATCATATCCTAAAGGCTTTGGAATATCATGATCTATGAATTTGTTCAACATGTTGTCTTCCAACACTGCCTCCATCCCTTCCTTCCAAGCTATGTAATTCAAGTTTCCCTCTAGGGCATACTCAAGTCTTAAACCGTAGAATGACATCATGCTGACTCTAAAGTATGAAACTGTAAATTTTGATTTCTCCTACATAAAAATAATGTATTCTCCTCTTCTATAATGTCTTTATCTCATACCATGCATATTTTTACTTGCAGATTCAACAACTTATGTGATATGCTAAAACAAAAGACAAGAATCTACTCTACTCTTTAGCGGAAACCAAAATTGATTGATTAAAAAACCATGTAGAAAAGGAATAACTGCAATCACACATAACACAATATTACTCTTGGGAAAGCAACTGCTCAAAAGCTTGACTTTCTATATTTCATTAACTGGAAGATCTGAGAAGAAAATACAATGTGTGTTCAACCCAAACAATATTGGCACAAGTACAATATATCTCCCTGCATCAAAAACCAATTCAAGACGACACTTCACCAATCCTATTTCCTACCGAACCCCTACTTCCTTGCACAATTTCTAAGAGAATTAGCCCATATTTAATTCAGAAATTATCCGCTCATAATTGTGCAATCCATCATAGGCCTTCTACTAATTGCATGCACGATTTGTACAACTCAGAAAATTATAAAACTGATAGTATATTGTCCCTAAACTCTAATCTCAACTTGGTCTTCCCATGAACTAAGGTGCACGTGTTATTTATGAGTGAATCTACAGTTAACTGGTGTAGAAGTGAAGTTGCACTAAATTTGATCCCCACTACTACTTCCTCCAATTGTTTGAACTAGTTTAACTGACTTTAACTCTGTTCGACTGAATTAATTAATTGCAACTCAAAATAACTCAACCTGGACCCCTAAAATTTAGGTATCACTCTACTTGAATCTAGATAGACTTCCAAATCGAATTTACTGAGCCAACTAAGTTAACTTAACTTAGTTAAGAGTTCCAAGTCGTTATGAGAATAGAATTTCGAATTAATTTCCAATTTAATTCAAGTGCAAATTAAATTAGGATTTCTTTTTGTTATTTTTAACAAAAACTTATTGGCATATGTTTACTATATATTCTCTTCAATTTCATAGTGTGCTGGGATCAAGTGAGATTAAATATTATGTGTTTTTTTTACTATAAATTAATATTTCACATTGCCCCTTAGGATGAATGTCATTGGGAATGGATCCATACAAAATTTAGTGCAAAGTGGACTCTCTAAATTTAAAATAAAATGCATAAACATGTAAATTTTAACATGGTAGCAAAGTTATTTGGTTGAAGTTAGTCTATTCATGAAGAGGATTTTGTGATTTAAATCCATTATTCTAGGGTGTGGTACTTCACATTGTTGAGATTAATTTGATGGTGAAACCCTAGTCTGATTGGGAAGAGCACTTGCAATCATGAAGGATTTGATGCATTGATTCCTTGGTTTATCTTGTGACGAGACTACACTCTCATTGTGATAGGTGGTTGATCTACTATATATATGGTTATTATGGTTTTATTTTTAGTAAGTTCAATCCCTAGAAGGATTTACGATAGGTGGTCAACGAGGGATCCAAATATGTTTTCACTAGTGATATGTGGTGGATCTACATTATTGTTGGTTGATATGGATTAAATTTTAGTTAGTGAAATTTCTAGGAGGACCTATGATAGATAGTCGATTTATTCTAAAAGATACTAGAATGCTTTAATTTATTTATAAATGGCATGGATTTATTTAAAGGGGAATCATATCTAAGAGGATATACATTAGATGGTTCATCTCTTACAATACATTTAAATTTTTTTCCACACAACATAGGATGACGATATACTTTATTATTAGCATATATGTGATTTATATTTCAATAAGTGCAATGTCTTGGACGACTTACAATAGGTGGATTATTTTTCCCAGTATATGCTAGTGTTTCAAATGGTTTGATGCATGTGATAGACAAGTGTAATCATTTAATTTTGTTTTATCTAACTCGAGATGGGATTAGTGTTTCAAATGGTTTGATGCATTTGATAGACAAGTGTAATCATTTAATTTTTTTTTATCTAACTCGAGATGGGATAATTCATTCTCTGATAGACTCATGATTATTTATTGATTTGTTGTGCTTGAGTTGTAACTTGAGGATTTATAAGATTGGTTGGGTTTCTTAGTTTTAGTTATTGTTGTAAAAGGATGGAGATTCAAATATGATTCCACATATTGTACACTTGTTGAGAAAATGACCACTGAAGGTAAATCCATCGATACAAAAATCATTTTTCTAATCTTCAAAGGCAGAATGGGTAGTATAATTTAGAATAGTCTTTCAGTTTGATTAATTTTCTAGCTTTAAATAGTGCAGCACGTGCTTTAAATAGTGTAGCACGTTACATGAAATCATATGAGTAGTAAAATAAATAATGTGAGATAAAAGAGCATCCAAAAATGGATTTTTTTTTGGCTTGAATTCCGTTTTTTAATTACTTCTATAAAAGTATGGAAGGAAATAATTGAGTTGTTAGCAAATGGTTGAAGAAGCATAGTTAAGGTTTTGAAAAATGAGGAAATTATTTTTATTTGCAAATATAATTAAATACTTAGAAATTTGGTAGTTCAAATTTCCTTTCTATTTATCGTTATATATTAAGTTAATCACCCTTTTGGATTTATAAGTATGTTCACATATTTTATCTATTACCTTTTTGGATTTATAAGTATGTTCAATGTGTGGAATAGAAGCATGTTAAGGTTCGTTGTACATATTTGTACTTTTCTCTAAATGGTAGATACCTTTTTTTATAACTTTCTAATATTATATCATAATCATTTTAAATCCTTGAAATATTTCATTTATTAGTCCCTGCCCTCCAGGCATGGACTATAGTAATCGTTCCCGGCGGATATAGCATTAGTTGACCTGCTTTTATTCCCCGGTCATCAGCGATAACCAAAGTTTTAGTTTTATTCCCGCTTGTTAGCTATATACAAAGTTAACCAAAGTTTTGAGAGGGACGCTGATTTCTTCATCTTATTTGGCCTCTTTCCAAAAAATCGAAGCTAGACTTCAAAAACCAAAGCTAATCTGAAGCGAAGACAATAGGTTATATTTACCAAAGCTAATCTGAAGCGAAGACAATAGGTTATATTTTTGTTTGTCCGATATTTTCAAATTATCAGTCCCTGCAACCTAAACTAATGCTAAACTAATGTTAGCATTACTGGAAGGCATTAAATGTTATCTCAAGCATCCACTGACACCTTGGTATATACCAAGCAGGTCTAAGCATATTATCATAGTATATTTCTTTAGTATACTAAGAGAACAAGCATCTCGCTGTCTCTGCATGTACAGCTTCCGCGGCTTCGTCGAAAACTGCTATGGCTTCGACAACTGCCATGGCTTTCTCGAAGTGTTATGACCTTTAGAAAACTGGATAAATTCATTCTAAGAACCTCAGCGAAGAATGCAATTGCAGGAGTGGAAGCAACGGAAGAGTGGCAGAAATGGAGAGAGCGCTGGTTCTTATAGTTGTGCGGCTCCTTTCATCTGCACCTGCACCACAGAAGGCTCCTTTCATCTGCACCTGCACCACAGAAGGCAAGGTATAAATTAATTTTCCTGCATAGAAAATATGGGATGATGACATTTATTTCTAGGATTATCCTCCCTTCTGTATTCTATTTACAATAATTATTTTATTTTCAGTATTTATTTATGCTGAAAATTAATCTAAAAAAAACTAATTTCGTGAGTTACTATTCAGGTGCACTGAGAGTGTTATGCTATTACTCTATCTAATATTGCAGATCTTTTACATATGTGACCAGGATGGAGATGAGTGCATAATTTTAATACATGGTGTGCAGTGCAGAAGTACAAAAAAAAAATTACATTGTGTAGAGGGCAGAAGTAGAAGGCTCCTTTCATCTGCACCTGCACCACAGAAGACAAGGTATAAATTAATTTTTCCGCATAGAAAATATGGGATGATGACATTTATTTCTAGGATTATCCTCCCTTCTGTATTCTATTTACAATAATCATTTTATTTTCAGTATTTATTTATGCCGAAAATTAATCTAAAAAAAACTAATTTCATGAGTTACTATTCAGGTGCACTGAGAGTGTTATGCTATTACTCTATCTAATATTGCAGATCTTTTACATATGTGACCAGGATGGAGATGAGTGCATAATTTTAATACATGGTGTGCAGTGCAGAAGTACAAAAAAAAAATTACATTGTGTAGAGGGCAGAAGTGCTAAAAAGAAAACTTCGCCTTCCCACAGGTAATCTACAGTCGTTGTTTCGGACAATGAAACCGAAGGTGGTGGTGAGGGTACCTGAGCAGTTGACTTGTTTGGTCCTCAGATTAATTAGGGTACTATTAAAAGCGCGGGGCCATCTTGGTGAAGAAACAAAGCCAGTGAGGTAATTAACTAAAAGCACAACAGAATGGTTTGATTGTTTTCGATTTCATAGACCATTCAATAGCATTCTTAATAATTTTTCACCAGCGGCATTTCAATTTCATTATTTTATCTTTGAATAAAAAGCGGGTGTGGAATGTGAATTGATATTAGGAATGAAGTTCTTTCTGGAACAACAATTGAGCACCCCGTGCAAAGTATGGTCTTCAAACATTCAATTTCAAGCAGTAAGCTACAAGCATTGAATGAAAAAAAATCAAGATATTCTCTAATGCTTTAAACAGTACTTCAAACATACTTCAGACAATAAAGTACAGGCATTCGCGGAATTCAAGCCCTAATTAAATGCGATAAAAGAGGGAAAAAATTTGAAAACATACTTGCTTCCTTCCTCGGTAGTAACAACAATAGCTTTCACTGTGTCTTGCAGCTCAACCAGCTTGTTTCTCAACTCTTCCTTGAATTTCTGTTCCCTGCTAAGGAATTCCTCTAATTCTTCAAACCTAGCGTTCTCGGCTTCTAACTCCAAGTTCTTTTCTCTGATAAACCGCCCGGCTCGGCCTATTAGTCTCTTGCAGACTTCTAATTTGTGGCTCAAATTGGTAGTCTCCTTCAGCACAACATCGTCTGGTGTGAAATTTGGCAGAAGTTCACCAAAATACTTGACAAAATATAGGCATTCCTCTGCTTTGAGATGCTCCAGCACAGCCTCCTCCTCTGCCTTGGCAATGTCAACCCTAAAAATTTTGTCATTTTCTTGCTTCCTTTTCCGTTTTCTGAAGCTTGGGTTGCTCTGAGAAGCGGGAGAGCTTTGAATCTTTGCACTTATGCCAGGAACTTCGGCATCTGAATGCTGCTCTGATTTGGCTATTTCAGCTTACTCTTACTCTTCTTCAGTCCCCTGGTGTTGGGCCTGCTTTTTCTAGTGAGCACCTTTGTCTTGCAGTTCGCAGCCAAGGAAATTGCGCCATATGCATATATTGTCCACCGAATCCATGGCGGCCTATTTGCCTCCTTTCTGCTCGGTAAATTGGTCTGGAAATATCGTAGCCTGCGGAGAGAACGATCTGCTCGGAAACAGAATGAAGGTGCCCATGAATTCGACAGAGAATATCTGCAGAATCTGACAGGCCTTCCTACAATATTGACTTACGAGATCATAGAGATAGCCACGGGCGGATTCAGTAAAGAGATTGGAAAGGGAGGATTCGGCTCAGTTTATGAAAGAATCATGAAAGAGTGAACCAGTCCAGGCAGGGACTAGCAGAGTGGGTTCCTCGCTGCCACAGAGAATGAGCCCCTCACCTCCCTGTTGCCTCAGAGCGTTGATCTACTGTGTCAGGTTTCGCTATGACGCCTGCGTTACCCAGAATATGTTTTACACACAAGCACATGGCTTGCATGCAATGCACGTGGTAACAGAGAGATAGAGTGGTCTTCCGAGACAGCAACTCCTCTTGTTGTATTTGAAATTTGGCTATGCCATTTCACATGGCTTGGGGACATGCATAGAAAATGAGAATTGGTAATGTAAAAGGATTATAATATACTTTTTATTAAAGTTTGAATGTCCCGGAGTTGGTGCTATAAATGGCAGAGTTGTTAAATAAGTAGAAACCTGAAATCTGGGCAACAACATAACTCGGTTATCAAATTATTGATTTATATGTGAGAATCCACTTTATGAGAATAAAGACTTAGTTATGAGACAGCATGTTTACGTGTATAAGTGGAAGTAATGCCTTTGTTGAGATATGTGCCTTGAATTATTATCCTTGAAGGTACGTGGAATTATACAGCGATTCTTTGTTGGAGGAGAGATAAGGAGTGCTCATGTTATATTTTAAATATGTTTTGCATATGGTCAAAGACTCTCATGAAATATTATGAAATTAACTGATCATGGAATATTAGGAATGAGGAAGCATAGAGGTGTATCAGCACCCGAGTTAGTAGAGTATCGTCGTTTTAAAAATGAGAAGTGGAAATTTGTAGGAGAAGTCGATATATAATCCAGCGTGCATTTTATAAAGAATTTGTTTTTTTCCAGACTTGTTCGGGGCAGATTTCTCTGCATTTATGAAGTTATCCACACAATTTTACGTTGGATAATGACGGTATAATCTATGGACTGGCTGCTTACAAGGTCGGCTGGGCAGCGGGTTTCATTGCCAAACGTACACTTTATTATATTTTATAAAGTTAATTAAAATCATGATAGAGCATACAAACGACGAGTTAAATCGGCCATGTCAAGCAGTGCCGAGCATGGTCCCATGGAAACCCAGAGAGGCGCAAACACAAAATTGACACACAAACAAACAGTATTGAGTTGCTACTTTTTTATTGATGTAATAAATTTGTCTTTGAAACAACTATCTATAGAGCTGGGGCTTTTGGCTTCTACATATACTTGATTCTACTCAAATAGGGTGAGAAGTATTTATGTTTTCCGGGAAGAGACTCACTCAAAATTCAACATGTAAATATGTATTATATTTAGTTTTTCCCCAATAAGATCAAATGCGAACTCACTCACGCTTTAATCCGGACTCAGAGTTTCCATACTTGTCAGCATGACTCTCAAGCATGCCTTTTCTTTCAAGCCTCCTTCCTGTCCTTATGAACCTACGTCTTTGTCTAGTTTTGAGTCGCCCGGTACACGTAGCCTATGTCGCCAGTCAATCGTTACCCGGAGCCTTCGAGTTAACCTGCTGCTTATTCGCGCAACAAGTAGCCTCCCGATGATGATACTTATCGTATAGAACGTCATTACCCGCTAGCCACGACTGCTGCTGCTGCTTTTCGTGCTTGTGCTTGAGAGCCTTCTGAGTAGCCAGCATTCTGATCGTTTTCGTTCTTTACGTCAAAGGTACACTTTCAAGTCCCCGTATTCTCGTTATGAAACTGCTATCGTTTGACTTCAAAGTTTCATTGGCATTGGCGGTTCAGCTGTAGTGCTTCTTCGTTGCCATGTAGTTCGTATGCTTCTGAGTCAAAGCCTCATGACCCTTGTAAGAAAGCCTCGGAGCCTTTAGCTCCGTTATAAGTACCCTTAAAAGCCTGTAAATGAACCTGCCTCATTTCACTCTCAAGCCAGAGAACCAGAGCCATCTGCCTGTCGGGCGAATGACCTTCACTCTTCAGCCACTCCTCCTTCCGGACCTGATACTTGTGCCTATCGGTCCCCTTCTTATACGTATCATTTGCGTAACCCCCCCTCAGAGCCCTCTGAAAAGCCTTCGAGCCCTTATTCAAAGCCTTCTGAGACCTATTCACAGGCTTTCGATCCTGAGACCTAATGCATGTATTATTTACGTATCTCCTACCCTTAGCTCAGACCCTGACTTGGCTGAGACTGACTTGGCTAATACTTATCCACCGCCTACGCTCTTGGCCTGGCCGTACTACGCCCAAGATAATGAGACTAAACTCCTGGTTCAGACCCTTACCCTGTCCATCTAGGATGATACGCTCTGTCCTATAAACCTCCTCGCGGGTGGCTCACCAGACCAATTGATGACGATTTTAAGACCTAGGTCGAGGACAAAAAGTTGAACTTTTTTTAGAATTTAATAAAAATTCCCTCTAAAAAACTAATAGTGGAATTACCTGCAGCAATTAGGCTACTAAAAGCCTTCTTTCAGACAACGCAATCCCTCCTAGAAGTAATTATAGTGCTCTCAAATGATACAAACATGGAATTGACAATGTTTGTGATTCTTAGACAAATAATTTCAAACCCTCATGAAATCACTTAAATTTCCCCAAGTTTTTGGCATGAAGTGTAATATTAGATTTCATCGCAACTTCCCTCTTGAAGGTTTTCATATATTTTAATTACTTGTTGCATCTGATTCTATTTAATTACCCCACTTAAATTTTCACTTCAACATGATTAATGCAAGGAAACCAAGATGAGAAAGTGAAAGAAAAAGATATTTACATGTGGACTAAAACAATACATCCAAGATGGACCCTAATGTATTATGTACAATATATCGACCACTTCTCCTTTTACCTCTAGGTCCAGTTGTTTGGGGAACCCTTGAAAGGATGTCAATTGTCGCGAGCATATTTTTGGCGTGGACTAGTGAAAAAAACATTCGACATTACTTCCTCTTTTTAAATTAGTTGGTGATTAGGATCCATGGTTTCTGGAACGAGCCTTATGATCTCCTGAAGTTTATCACTCCACATATCTTGGCATGCGAGGTGTTAAGACAATGACTCATGTAAATTACTCTTAATTTGTTTCTAAAAGTAAAAATAAACTTTTCAGTTTTCGTTATGGAGTTTCCTCCTTGATTGCTAAACATAAGACAACAATTGACGTAATCGAAAAAGAATTGTTATCCTTTGGTTTGGAAAAATATGTTTAATGGAAATATGATCCATGTGGTATTAATTCTAGTTTAAGGAAACAGTTGGTTTGTATTCTTACATTCATGAATTTAGTACAAAGATTTAATCATTGTCTAATGTCTTTCCCTCACCTCAGAAAAGAAAAAACCATTAATATTTGTGGGTGGCCGAAAAGTAGAAAATTCATGAAATTTAAACAGAAATAGAGTCAAGTAGATACAATGCCTTAAGGATCATTCAGGTCAATAATCCATATCCTATATAACCAATACTCACATCAGCTAACACTTCCTTGAAGAGGAAGATAAATGAATTACATCTGGAGAAAGTGGGACACATAGCTAAGGTGAAAAATGATGAGGAAGATGAAGTCAAAGCCTTTGAGAGAAATTCAGAATAGTTACCCAAATAATTTTTACAGACACTTGAAGAATCATAGTTGAAAGATTAAGGTGAACATGCATTATCCGTCAAGAACAACTTCATCAAATGGAATGATGTAGAAAGTATCGAAAGATAGCTAATATTGCTACCCTATCAAGTGCAAATTGTAGAGCAAAATTAAGGGAAATTTCAGCCTAAAAGTGCCCATGAAATTTTCATGTAATTTCCATGTCATAATATTAAACCAATCAAAATCCTTTAAATTTAAAAAGAGGTACATGTAAACATTTTGGAGGGAAAAGAAGAAAAACTATCTTTTTAATTTCATTTTTGACTTAGCTTGTGATAGGTTTACGAAAATTTCAAATGTAGAATCTCATTGGACGCGGAATTAAATTCAACATCCAAAGAGTACCCATTATGCATATTTTGAGAAGACCCACATTGGTAAAAATTAAAGATACATTAAAAAAATGTGGTGAACACACGTTTTCAATGTATCTTAAATTTTTACCAATGTGGGCTTTCTCAAAAGTATGCATAATGTGTACTCGTTGGATGTGGAATTTAATTCTGCATCCAATGAATGTCTACACTAGAAATTTGAGTAAACCTATAAGGAGATAAGCCAAAAATACAATTAAAAAAAAAAACAATTTTTTTTTCTTCAAAATTCATAATTCTTATTTTATTATTTTCTCTTAGGAGGCAACTTTTAGGCTGAAATTTCCTCTAATAATTATACTTGGGGAAATGACTCCACTACAGGTCCTGCATTTATATTTTCCACTAAATTTGATAATAGCATGTTTAATCTTACTATGGTACAACCACAAACAGATGATAGTTAAATTTGTTGGGCTCCATAGAAACCTATTTTTGGATAAATGTAAATAGGTTGACCGATTTTAACATGGTCAATTGGCACAAGCAAAACAAAGAAGTTATGGCCAAAAGGTTGTTGGACTCAACTGCCAGTAATAGCAAGATACGAAAAATGTGCACTAAATATGGATAACAACTCAATAATGCCAAAGTGGAATTGAGAACTAAAGCTAATCAAATCAAATCAAAGAGCTAGAAAATAATCCAATAAGCCAATCAAGCCAACCTAAGAATGAGAGCACTACCAAAAAACTTCTGGAAGAAAAAAACAAAGAAATAAAATGCTTAAAATTGGCTACAAATATTCCTGACTATGTCGCAACCAGTTTGATAATAGCCATAAAAAAGGAAAGAAATGGAGATAAAACTACAAGAAATGTAAGAGGCCTTTCATATGAAGGTTGTTCGAAGTCAAAGAATAAGAAGAAACAACAAAAGGTTCAACAATGAATTTGAAGAAAAAGAAAAAAGGCACATCAACACAATCAAATAATACAAAGTTACCATGGATAATGCTTTAAGGCACATTAACACAATCAAATAATACAAAGTTACCATGGATAATGCTTTAAAGCAAATTGCAACTAGAGTAGCTTATTTCGAAAAATTAAAAATGGTTGAACTCAAGATCTCACAACTAGACTATAAACTTAAGGATCTGGAATTGGTAAATGAATCCGTTGAAAGGCAGTTGTCATACTAGGTGGAAATAAAAATTTAATTCATTGAGGAAATACATAACACACTTAAACAAAATCAAGAAGAGATTAGATCATTCTAGGAAATTATAAATATTCCTTTAATAGGTAGTCAGGTTCTCATAAAATTTAATAGGTAGTGAAGTTCTGATAAAATATAAGGGTGAACTATTGGAGAAGATCAATTAAAAAATTTCACAAATTAAGCCATATGTTAAAATATTATAAGTTTTCAAGAAAATAATAATAATAAATTCTAATGTAGAGATTAAAAATCTTACTCCTTAACTCGAGGATCAGTTGAAAGAAGTGGATCAACTCATATGTTATTTGAACTCATTAAAATAAGAAACGATTGAAGCTATGAACCTCCCAACAATAAATGGATAAAAGAGAAACACAAATATATCATGGAAATGGAACACAAATTTCAAAAGGCTATAAAAGATATCGATGATTTTAGGAGAGAATGGAATTATCTGGGAAGGTTTGGTATCCCTTTCTTTTAGGAAAATGAAGGTTGTCTAGTTGGAGAAGAAGTCTTCCAAGATGAACTAAAAGTAACCTAGCGGGATCTAGGATTCCTTTCAACTGTCAAAGAGGGATTTGTTTATGCACCATTAGTGATAAACTCTTTGTGCAAATATTTCAACATATCAGCAATATTAGACAAATTGATACAAGGCCTGCCTCTTGCACATTACCAGCGAAAGTCTTATTAGTCCCTGCCTCCGGCCTAGCAGGGAGTATAACATTCGATAGGGCGTTGACTTGCTATTAAATTGCGCATTGACCGTCAATTTCACGTTGACTTGCTATTAAATTGTGCGTTGACCATCAATTTCTGCGGGTTATTCACTGTTTAACCAAACTTTATGTTGGGCTTATGCTGGGCACTTTGTCTGCCAGAAAACTTTAACCAAAGTTTTCAGTTCACCCTCTTATTGCCCGCCTCACTTGGCTCGATGTGCGCACAACTTAATTTTTAATTTATCTTAAGTGGTTGCGCACAACTTAATTTATCCTAAGTTGTTCTTGGTCCGATGTGCCTGTTCTCCGTGTCATGCATGATGCAAGTGCCAGATGTTTGAAGTATGCAGAGGCATCCAAGAAATGCTTTCTCTGGAGGAGATGACAAGAGGAGCAGAATAGAGGAGCAGAGGAGTAGAGCAGGGAGTGTCGACCAGCTAGTTTGAGGAGCAGAGTGCATCTTCCATCGTTCACCATATGTTCACCATGGTTTTTCACGCACCATTTTTCATGGACACTATCGATAAGGCTCGAAGGAGAAATGGTCAGGTACGGCACCCTACCTCTGCTCAAGGGAAAAACAATGTTTCAAGCGTAGGCAAAAGCAAATTATATGAGAAGTTTCAGAGATGTGTTCAGAGATATGCTCAGAAAAGTCATAGTGGTATGTCGATCCAAATCTCTTTTCAATTAATTGAAACATATATTTCCATTTCAAGTTTTCCATTGAACTGAAAAGATGTTGTTTGTTTCCTTTCCAAGACTGTAACTTTGGCATACACGCAAGAAATTCAAGTTGGAATGGGACCTTGTGGGTAGCTGAGGTATCCCTCATACCCTGAAAGCAACGACAAGGTAAATCAATTTTCTTTTTCCTGGACAACGAAAAATTAAAAGTTGTGATACAAATAGGTGAATCCAATATATTTCTCTGTGTGACCACCCTAAATTTACTGTAACCACCTAAATTTTTGGAATCTATTTGTCCAGTACATGAAGGCTTCCTGAAAATCCTGTGCAGAAACTGTTGGGAATGGAATTTGATGGATACCCCTATGCGGTGTATTTGTCCTGTTTTTTCAATAATCATTGCACCACTGCAAAATTTGGAAAAAATAAAAATATTAATAAAAACTAAAATAAGAAATATAATAAATAAAAAAACTTGTAAACATGTGGAGGCAGTGCATGCAACTCCAGCTGTCTCAAACTTTTGCTTAGCTACTTGTTTGCATTACACGCTACATGTAGTTTTTGTTGCCTGGTTGGTTTCACCATGGCGATGTTTCTACCTGCAAATAGAATTGATTTTCCTGTGCACCTCCATTGTTTTTTTTCATGGCTTTTTCTTGCCCAGTCAAATCTATTGTGCCTGACGCAGTCAAAGATTTCTTCAGCTGCCAGGAATGAATTAGGGTTCACCCTGCACGAATATGTCCATGGCCATTTACTCAATTCTGTCTTTTCTCTCGAAAAATGAGAGGGTTTTGAAAATCATTATTATTGTATAGAATAAGAATAAAATCATTATTATTGCATAGAATTGGAATAGGAATGCACTCGCTCATGGCCAAAAAAAATATATCGTTGATAGCATAATATATACACTGTGAATTACAGAAAAATCTCATGAAATTTAACCAAGCCAAAATTTAAAATCTTCGGGACAATTAAATGCATGTCGTTAAAACATAATCTCAACGAAAAAAATGTAGATTTATGAAGTTAAAAACTTGGAATTGAAAACTACCTCTGGAGAGCAACAAAGACTTGATAATGGGAAAAAAAACACCTTTGGCTCTAGCATTCGTACTAGACATTGTTGGGGCAACAAGCGCTTCACTCATGGTCAATCCTTCACTCATGTTCAATCAGTCAATCCTTAGGAAAGCACTAAAATGGTATTCCTAGCCATTTGAAAATATAATTGCTGATTCGATGCCCCAACCCTGTCTTCCCAAGGCCTAGTTAAAAATAATTAATATTATTTTGTATTAATGGAGAAATGGTTACATAGTTGTAATGTATCTCCTTAGTTTAGGATTTGATCCTAGAGTTTAGGAGTGTGGTTGCAACTTCCTGATTTCCAGATTTGTATTTAATGATGTAATCTTTTTATTGATGCAAATAGAGTGTACGAGAGTGATCTCTCTGTTTTGTGAGTGTAGTCTCGAGGTGCAGGCCACACCTGTGAGCTACATCTCCTTATTTTCAATTATGTTCACATTTTCTCTTAGTATCATAGCTCAGATTGGGTGAGCCTAATCTTTTATCACCTTTGTGGTTGAAGTGCCTTTGTAGCTAGCTTGCCTGTGTGGTAGAATTGCCTGTGTGGCTTGAAATGCCTCTGTGGCCGTGTGTACACAAGAGCTATGTGCTCAATTGAGCAGGTGGACTGCAGAACACCTGGCTCGGACTCGAATTTTTTTTCCTGAGTAGAAGGGGGTTGGCGCGGGTTTTTGGCTCGAGAGTGCGCCAGAATTCTAGATTGGCACGTCTGTTCGGTTATTAAGCGTGCCACCACGCCAGAATACTGGATTGGAGCGAAATTTAAGGGGGAAATCGCGCCAGACATTTTAACTCGCACCGATTTTATCTTGGCACAGGATTTTCACTCGGGAGAGTGCCAAGGTGCGGGATTTTTGCTCAAGAGAGCACCAACTCACCTTCAAGGGGATCTACGGGAAGCCTCATCTTCGTTTGGCGATTTGGGAGGGGTGCAGATTGACGAAGTTGCAGATCTATCCGGGAGAGGCAGATCGGATCAATTTTGATCAGATCAATTCTTCGACTGTATTGAAGATGCCGAATTTTCTCATCGGAGCGGGATTGCCAGACACTGTAGATCGGTGGTAGAGGTGACAGATCGATCTGATAGTATTGTTTTTTTGTTGTTGGGTAGATTCATTTTGTAGATATGATCAGAATGAGTAATATGATGGAATCTTACCTTCACGAGTCTGGTAAACTTGATGGATCTAACTTCACGAATTGGAATTTTAAGATCTAGACCTTGCTTGAGGGTGTGAATGCTTGGTCCATAGTTACAAGCAATGAGCAGAAGCCAAACGCAGGGCCATAGGAGCAAGATTGGGAAAAACGAGAGAACAAGGCCAAAGTCTTGTTGAATATGTCTGTGAAGGACAGTGTTATCCCCCACATCAGAGACTGTAAAACGTCCGCGAAAATCTGGACGACCATCAAAATCCTATATCAGACCTAGAACACTAGTCGAATTATGGCGCTTAAAAGCAAGATATTTTCAATTCGGATGGACGAAAGGGAGACTGCTACTGCATTTTTTGCGCGAATTAAATATGTGAAAGACGGACTGGGGGCCATCGGAGAGACAGTGTCTGGCTTTGATCTCATCTCAATCACACTGAGCGGGATGCGTGATGAATTTCAAATGTTTGTTACTAGATTGGCGGCAAGGGAGAAGCACCCACATTTGAAGATCTGACAGGGATCATGCTGCAAGAGGAGGAGCGGTGGCAAAACCTGAACCCCCAGAATGATGATCTTGCGCTGATGGCGAAACAACGATCATTCAAAGGAAATCAATCACAGCAGCAATCAAAGCAGAAAGGAGGAACATCACATAAGAATTCACATTCACATAAAGGTATGCTTGCAAATAATTCTGAAAAGAAATATTATTATTTTGGAAAGTGGTGGGCCCCAGTATTGCAACAATAATGCTACAACTCTTGGAACTCCCTTCTTTAATTTTATCAACCAGATAGTTCGTAACAAACTTGGAAGCGACGGTGTTGTATGCACAAGTACTAGCTCTTGCCGTAGCTGTCACTTCGTCAGCTGGCACAAGTCTGCTATGGGCTTAAGCCAACTTCTATGAGCTCTTAGAAGAATCTTATTAACTGATGGATGAAAACTAACTCAGAGGAAGCTAATCTACCTGCGGAAAGAAACTGAAAGCGGAAAAGAAACGCAAACCCTATCAAACCCTAATTCTACCAGCTAGTCCTACTGATGCAAAGATGAGAATGCAAACTACTAAAAGAGATGTCGTTACTTCTATGAAGGTAAAATACATGTGTCTAGACTACCTCTACCTAAAGAAAACATCTTTTTGTATTTTTGAATTAGTTATTAGAATTATCATGCATGTGCTTTTAACTAGCTTTTTACTGTGCAGAGGTGGATCAAGGAGGAGACATGCTTGGAAAAGGTTGGGAAGGTATAGAGAGGGCCTAAGGGGTCCCTAGCACCCTTCCAGAGAGTTTCACAGAGTTTGGCTATCAAGAAACCTCATTCGTGAGCTTCTACAGGAAGTCTGCAAGGGTTCTACAGGATGTTCTGGGATTTCTACAGGATGTTCTGTAATTTTTCTACAGGATGTTTAGAAATGGAGTTTTGGAGCATGGATGGAGGGAAAAAGGTGGAAGAATGAGTATGGAGGTGAAATAGGGGTGTAGGGGAATTCCAGACTTGGAGGATGGAGTTGAGGAGAAGGTGTAGATGGCTGGACTTGTTCTAAGAAGACTGGACTAATGCTGCAAAAAAAAGGTAGGGTTATGAGGGAAATATGGCAATGTGAGGCAAGAAACCAAGTTAGGAGATGGAGAAGATGGGTTTGAGGGGGTCTGGGCAGATAGAGAAGTGGTACAAGTTCTCTACAATTTGTGTTTCCAACTGAACCAACAAAGACATGCAAGAAAACAAAGATCTAGTTATGCTACCCTAATATGATCTGGCTAACAGTAACGAGAATGGACCACAGCTTTATTTGCAAGGAAACCATGTATATTAACTATGAAATGAAGTATTCAAAGATCTGAACATGTAACAAACCTCTGCAAATGAAAACAACACATTAAGGATTGCATGGTAAAGCAAACTAGTGTTTTTGTTTGGGACAGCACGGTTACTTCAACTCCATCCCCTGATCCAGTAAGGAAGAGGTGAAACCAAAAGTGTTTGCTGACCCTTTTTTGGAGCCATTTTCCTGTTATTATCCTACCAATCTATTCTAAACATGAAAAGCTACTTTAACCATCAAAAGCAATCTAAATAACAAAGCAAGATTCAAATCTAAATAACAGATTTTATTCTAAGAATGCAGAAAAAATACATAAAGATAAACAAAGGATGTACTAGGCGCTTGAGATGGGCCCAACCCCAAGAGCTGCAGCATCCTAAGAGAGGTTTAGAGCTGGTGCAAAGCTCGATTCATCTTTATTGATCAAGAAATGTTACATTCCAAAAACTGTCCACAAGGAGAACTTGAAAATGTGTTGAAAGCAAAGCTAGTCTACTGCCTAAAAATCGAACTACAAAATGACTATAAAGTGACTAACTACTGGCTACAAAATGACTAACCACTAGCTAACCAAAATGAGGCCCTAAGCCTTCTTATTTATACAAATTGAGGACCCCAACAGTCCTCCTAAACTTTAGGGACTCGGCTGCCCAAAACTTGTAGTTAACAACAGTCCTACTTGACTTGCTTGGCTGCCCTTGTGTTAATTGATTTGGTGGCCCTTGAACTCCGAGATGATAGTGGAGAATTCGAGGTAAGGGCCCATAAATGAAGGGGACACCTTCCTACAAATCCTCTCCCTTGTTCTCCCACGAATTTGGCTGCCAAGTGCTCATCAAAACCTTCAATTTTGTCTCCAAATTGACCAAAAAGGCTACACAAAGCACCCATTAGACTTGTTGGCATAATGACTAACCCAATTCACTCTATTAGCATAAATATAATAAAAAACATGCAATAAAATAATGAGAATGGTGGATTAAGTCAAATTCGGAGGTTGAATGAGCCCAAATAATTATCCAAATTTTTTGGGGCTCATCATCACCGCCCTACTGAAAGTGTTGCTCATCCTCTGAGCAACCAATTTATCTCCTCATCTTTGATGGCCCTGGTGGCCTCCCTGTCATGCCAAGCTTATAAAGTGATTCCCTCTTCTCTATCATGAAACCATGCTTTTCTCTTTGTTTCTTCCCACTGCTTGTGCTTCTTTTCTTAGAGAATTCTCAACTTCCTGCAGAACTGTCTCAGCATCCTGTAGAACTGTTTTTAGGTCCATTATATGAATTCTCTCTCTTCCAGTGAAGGTTTTTGGCTTCCTCATTCATAGGTGATGGACATCCTTGAAGGAGGCTCCTCCTTTTGTTTAGCTTTTGTGTCCTGAATGGCAATTTGCTTCTTTGACTGTGGTTTGGGGTCTGCCCGTTCTTATCTGCATGCCCTTTCTCGCCTTAAAATATAATGGAAGCTCCCTCTTTCACTTCTCCTTCAGCTTGGGAGAGGTAATTAGGGTGGCCAGCATAGCTGTTGCCTCCCTAGCTAGGATTTCGGTCGATTTCTCCTTCTGCTTCCCTTTTTCAGGACTTCCTGTAGAAAGTCCTGTAGCTGATTTCTGTCTTCCTGTAGAAATTGTTTCAACTGTTTTGGTTTTCTTGGCTGGGGGTTCCTTCTCCTTGACCTATGCTATGGTTTCCTTGGGTGTGTCCCTACTTGTTTTTACTTTTTCAGTCCTTTCTACCCTGATTTGCAACCGTTTCTCCCTTGGCATTTGTGCCTTTATTCCACCCACAGCTTTGGCCTTGGTAGCTTAGCCTTTGTCTTATTTCTCTTCTTGTTTTTCCTGTGGTGGCCTGTCCTGGGTCTTCTTACCCTTAATTTCCTTACCCTTAGTTAGCTTCTCTGCCTCAATATGCTCCTTTTCCTCACTACTGGATGAAGTGTAAGTTCACATGACAACCATGGATAATGTTGAATCATGAATCCCCCTGGCATGGTAAGAGTGCTCCCTTTTTCTTATTCTTTTTTCAGAAACAGAAATGTTGTTTATAGTTTCCCCCTGGACTCAAGGAAGAATTCCTTGGCTATTTGATATCATTGAACAACAATCCCCTCGTTTCAAGACATTTGCTGCCCAAATACTCGACTGTGAGAAGGGAATTAGGCTCCCACAGACAAAGTGTAGAGCTTAATTTTCATCCCCAGCATGCATACAACCACATAAATTTCACATTCTGCATGCACATGTTAGTCCTCACAGTGCTTTAACTTTTGTACAGGAGAAATTTGTTAATAGGAACCGTGGAGGGGAATATGATGCAGAACCAACTGAAAAATTTCGTGTATCACACAGCAAAACTACCATTCTTGACCCACAGGAAGCTTTGTTTCATACTTTCTTATTCAAAAACAGTTTTAATTCGCCACCTTTCAGATGTATCATGCATGGAAGAGTGTTTTTTCAAGACTACCACTTTCGGGACTCCCAATTTGTCGAAGAAAAATCCAAGCTTTTCTGCTCTGGAAGGCTCTGCTGTACTTTCCTGTAGAACGTCTTCCTGTAGAAATGCCTGTAGAGTGCCCCTACGCCTCTGAGCGAGCCTGATACGTGGGATAATTTCGAAAACAGGTAGAAACCAGTGGAGGATGACTAGTTCATCATTTTGTGGAAGCGGAGGATGCATACTTCAGTCAAGTGCAAATGGACAGCAGGTGGTGTGAGTTTCAGCCGAGCATTTTACATTGCGGCGTGATTCTTGGTGAGGGAGTGAAGTGGCCAGGTGTACGTGGCCACATGCAGACTGCAATTCTATTTATTAACTGTATGTTTTCTTCTTGATCAGTTGCACTAGAGTTCAAACGGCTAACACTCCCTGTTTTTTCCTTTTTTTCTTTTTTCTTTTTTTTTTAAATTTCACGTGAGTTGTCTAACACATACGTTGCATGATTCCTGGCTGATTGATAGAGAATTGGACAAGGAACTATCGGCTTAATCTTTCTATATTCGTGGCTCAATTCCACCATTCCATTCATTCATGCAGTTTTTAAATTAGATTTGTGCAATAGAAGAACGAGTTTCAGTCACGTACTCGAAGTCAAATGGCTGTTGTGAGGTGTTGTGGCTAGTCATTGCTACATGCACTGGTTTATTTGATTGCATGAGGGCTTGGCTGATGATTTTTGGTTATTTTCCTTGTGTAGGTGTCCTCTGACCAGATCTAAGCTACATGCATTTGTTTCCACGTTCAAATCTGCACCTTCAAGCTGCTGTTGTTGAATTTTCACCAGACCAGAACTTGTTTTCGCCATTGCTCCCAAACAGTAAACCGGATCGATTTGAAAATTTTTGAGCATGTTCCTATCATCATGATGCACCTCCCATAGAAAAATCGTGATCAATGGATGCACAGATTTCGAGAAAAATTGAAAATGAATGAAGATTTCAGAGATCAATTTCTCGGAAACCGTGAATCAGAATCAACTGAAACTGCTTGGGTAGGTTACTATCACCCATATGCATCTCCCCATGAAACAGGTTTTGAAATGGATGCACAGATATGGAGAAAATGCAAAAATGGCTGAAGGTGATGGAGGCTGATTTCTTGGAAACCGTGCACCAGAATTGGCTGAAACTGCTCAGGCATGTTGCCATCACCCTTGTACAATTCCCCATAAAACGGTTTTTCAAATGGATGCATGGTTTTCAAGTTAGGGCAAAAACAAATTCTGTTCTATGTATTTTTTCTTCAAAGCATTCTGCAAGTTTTTGCATGGTGAAAAAGAATGAGCTTGGGCTGCGATGCAGGCATGGAGATGATGGAAGAGGAGTGTGAAAATTGAAGGAGGACTTCTGAACCCTTGAGGAAGCTACCATGTTCGTCAAACTACTTTTTTCAATCCATTTTTAACTGCTTGTAATTTCTATAGGAACTTCCTGTAGAAAACACAGTTTGGAGGAAAGAAGCACAATGACATGGAAAAAATGATGGAAAAGGACGAGGGATAGAAAAATGGATGTGTGCAGGCCTCATGGACATATTCCCAGCCTTCGGGTCCTCTTCGGAGATCAATTTGGCTTTTTTGTAAGCTTCCTGTAGAAGACATAGTTTTCATAAAAGAAGCACAATGAGGTGGAAAAAAATGATGGGAAAGGGTGAGGAATGGAAACATGGATGCTTGCAGGCATAACCAATAGATTCCAAGCTTTAGATTCCCTTCCAAAATCGAACCTGGCTCGCTTGAAGGTTCTACAGGATGTTTCCTGTAGAAATACAGAACTTCCGGTAGAAGGCACAAAAATTCCTTTGTCTTTGTTTTGAGTGATCCTCCTGACCTGCAATGTCCTTCTTGCAACCTGCAATTATCCAATGGAAATTAGGTTTATTTTTATTTCTCTTTTTCTCCTTTTCTTTTTTGAAAAACAACTAGGGCGCCTCATGGAGGTTTTCACCCTAATTGCCTGCCCTGTGCGCCTCCAAGGGAGGTTTTCACCCAGAGATCTTATTCTCTTTCTCTTTTTTCCCAACCCATTGACCGCCTCATGGAGGTTTTCAATCAATGAGCAAATCTAAGGCGCCTCCAAGGAGGTTTTCACCTCAGATTATTATTCTTCTTCTTATTTTCATTTTTTTTTCTTGTTTCCTTTTTTCTACCCTACCCTACTTGAAAAACAAAATCATTTTCAAGTATAAGAATACTTCCAATGGAGCCATGTGCACATCGAGATTAAAGACAAGATGATGTGAAGGCTCAAAATGCATGCTTTGACAGCTATCCAAATTTCAGAGACAAAATGATCTGACTTTGAAGGGATCAAACATAGCTAAGGAAGAGAGTACTGCTGCAACTTAGTGACTGTCTGGAACCATATCTCAATATAGCTCTGATATCCTTGGGTCTTTTGCTGATTTGGATCATGTTTCATGTCACCTTCTAACATGACTTCCTCATCTTCCTCTTTTTGCTGATCTTTCTCTTGAATACATGGAAGATTTGATGGTAACCATGAGGGAACTCTCTCAATCTCTGATTCTGATCTCTTCTCTTCATCAAGTGCAGCCCATGGTTCTTTGATCTCCTCTTTGGAATTTTCTTTTGCCTTTGGTCCTTCAATGTTGTCAATATAATCTCTGTTTTGCAACACTCTTCCTGAGCTTTGGTGAAGATCATTGAGCTCAGGAGGAGTCATTTGGACATGTTGTGCCTCAGCTTTGCAATTAGGTTGAGCTATTCCAATGAGCGGGTTTGGAAATGGTGGTATGGGTAGTTGAGTGGGGGTGTATATTTGAGATGGATGTGGATGGGGTTGTGGTTGGGCAGGAATTTGGGGCTGCCTTGATGGAGTAGGAGGTAATGGTTGTGGATGAGCAGGTGGTGGAGGAAAAGAAGCGGGAGGAGTGTTGTATTGGGGCCTCCACCCCTGATGAGGTGCATTCCATTGAGGTTGTGGCTGAGCATAATAGTGAAACGAATGAACAGCTGGTTGGGCATAATATGGATCTGTGAAGGAACACGGAGGAGGTGTTAACCAGGAAGGATGAGCAGCGGGACCCTAAGAAGGCATGAAAGTGGCTTGATAGGGGTCATAATAGGTCTCAGATGTCCCTTGCAGTTCCTGCTAGTAAGATCTAGGTCCATGTGGCCTCCTTTGGTTCATATAATAGAGTGGTTCAGTGGCTCCTTTAGCCTTTTGACAGGCAGCTTTGATTCCGGGCAAGGAAGGGCACTAATTCGTATGATGGTCTCTTTCACAAACAAAACACACTTCTATGGAGTGCAATGGACATTCGTTCCTAGGATGCTTTCTAGTGCACCTGGGACAGAAGATGGCCAAAGCCCTCTTGGCTTCCTCTTGCTTCTTTTCGATCCACAGGGTATTCAATTGCATGGCAAGAAACTGCCTCATATCACTCTTGAAATATTCCATCTGATCTTCAAATTCATCTTTGGACAAGGGACTACTCCCAAAATTTCTGCTTGTAGCCATTTTCTCCAGAGGAATGTTTTTTTCTTCTTCTTCCCTTGAAGTTCTTCAAATATGTCTTGCGGTCCACCTAAGGGTTCTTTAATCATAGCCATCGAAGAAGAGAGAAGGTTGGCTGTGTGAAGCAATGGGGGTGTTGTGCAATCATTTTTCTTAATTATATCTACTCCTACAAGGCATGAAAGGAAATATTTTTGGTTGATTTTGCTTTTTCTGCTTGTACCTGCAAAACTAAAATAGATTGAACTACAACTAACTATCTTGCTGAAATGGAAATGCGGAATTGAAATGAAAGCAGGAAAGGACTAATCTATTTTGCTATAATGAAATTGCAGGAATGAAATGTTAGGCTACTCTTGCGGAATTGAAATGATAATCTACGCTTGCATAAATGAAATTGCGGAATTGAAATGCTAATCTATGAAAACACGAAATGTCTAATCTACTTTTGCGAAATGAAATTGCAAAATGGAAATGAAATAAACTACTTAGCAGAAGGTTGTAGTAGAAAATAGATGAAAAGCAGAAATCACCAATACTCTGACGCTTCCCCGGCAACAGCGCCAAAAAGATGGTGGGCCCCAGTATTGCAACAATAATATTGCAACTCCTGGAACTCCCTTCTTTAATTTTATCAACCCGGAAGTTCGTAACAAACTTGGAAGCGACGGTGTTGTATGCACAAGTACTAGCTCTTGCAGCAGCTGCCACTTGGTCAGCTGGCACAAGTCCGCTATGGGCTTAAGACAACTTCTATGAGCTCTTAGAAGAAGCTTTTTAACTGATGGATAAAAGATAACTCAGAGGAAGCTAATCTACTTTCAAAAAGAAACTGAAAGCCAAAAAGTAACGCAAACCCTAGGAGCAAACCCTAATTATATCAGCTAGTCCTACTGATGCAAATATGAGAATAAAAACTACTAAAAAAGATGTCGTTACTTCTATGAAGGTAAAATACATGTGTCTAGACTACCTCTACCTGAAGAAAACATCTTTTTGTATTTTTGAATCAGTTATTAGAATTATCATGCATGTGCTTTTAATTAGCTTTTTACTGTGCAGAGGTGGATCAAGGAGGAGAAATGCTTGGAAGAGGTTGGGAAGGTACAGAGAGGGCCTAAGGGGTCCCTGACACCCTTCCAGAGAGTTTCACAGAGTTTGGCTATCAAGAAACCTCATTTGTGAGCTTCTACAGGAAGTCTACAGGGGTTCTACAGGATGTTCTGGGATTTCTACAGGATGTTCTGTAATTTTTCTACAGGATGTTTAGAAATGGAATTTTGGAGCATGGATGGAGGGAAAAAGGTGGAGGAATGAGTATGGAGGTGAAATAGGGGTGTAGGGGACTTCCAGACTTGGAGGATGGAGTTGAGGAGAAGTTGTAGATGGCTGGACTTGTTCTAAGAAGACTGGACTAATGCTGCAAAAAAAAGGTAGGGTTATGAGGGCAATATGGAAATGTGAGGTAAGAAACCAAGTTAGGAGATGGAGAAGATGGGTTTGAGGGGGTCTGGGCAGATAGAGAAGTGGTACAAGTTCTCTGCAATTTGTGTTTCCAACTGTACCAACAAAGACATGCAAGACAACAAAGATCTAGTTATGCTACCCTAATATGATCTGGCTAACAGTAACGACAATGGACAACAGCTTTATTTGCAAGGAAACCATGTATATTAACTATGAAATGAAGCATTCAAAGATCTGAACATGTAACCAACCTCTGCAAATGAAAACAACACACTGAGGATTGCATGGTAAAGCAAACTAGTGTTTTTGTTTGGGACAACACAGTTACTTCAACTCCAACCCCTGATCCAATAAGGAAGAGGTGAAACCATAAGTGTTTGATGACCCTTTTTTGGAGCCTTTTTCTTGTTATTATCCTACCAATATATTCTAAACATGAAAAGCTACTTTAACCATCAAAAACAATCTAAATAACAAAGCAAGATTCAAATCTAAATAGCAGATTTTATTCTAAGAATGCAACAAAAACACATAAAGATAAACAAAGGAGGTATTGGGCACTTGAGATGGGCCCAAGCCCAAGAGCTGCAACCTCCTAAGAGAGATTTAGAGCTGGTGCAAAGCTGGATTTATCTTTATTGAACAAGAAATGTTACATTCCAAAACCTGTCCACAAGGAGAACTTGAAAATGTGCTGAAAGCAAAGCTAGTCTACTGCCTAAAAATTGAACTACAAAATGAATACAAAATGACTATAAAGTGACTAACTACTGGCTACAAAATGACTAACCACTAGCTACCCAAAATGAGGCCCTAAGCCTTTTTATTTATACAAATTGAGGACCCCAATAGTCCTCCTAAACTTTAGGGACTCGTGCTGCCCAAAACTTGTAGTTAACAGCAATCCTACTTGACTTGCTTGGCTGCCCTTGTGTTAATTGATTTGGTGGCCCTTGAACTCCAAGCTGATGGTGGAGAATTCGAGGTAAGGGCCCATAAATGAAGGGGACACCTTCCTACAAATCCTCTCCCTTGTTCTCCCACGAATTTGGCTGCCAAGTGCTCATTAAAACCTTCAGTTTTGTCTCCAAATTGACCAAAAAGGCTACACAAAGCACCCATTAGACTTGTTGGCATAATGACTAACCCAATTCACTCTATTAGCATAAATATAATAAAAAACATGAAATAAACTAATGAGAATGGTGGATTAAGTCGAATTAGGAGGTTGAATGAGCCCAAATAATTATCCATTTTTGGGGCTCATCAGAAAGAAGGGTCATATACAGAGTGAATGTTATAAGAAGCAAGTTGATGATGCAAAGAGGAAGCAGGCAAATGCAAAGCACAAAGGATACTTTGTTGAAGAAGAAGATAAAGACTTCAATCATGAATTTCGACTGTTCACAGTCGACTGTGCCCTTTCAGCATCTAATGAGGACGATATTTGGTATGTCGATTCCGGAGCATCCTCTCACATGACAGGTAAAAAGGAATTCTTTGATAGTCTTGAAGGAAGTATAAATGTATCACAAATCTACCTAGGAGATGATAGTGGATACAAGATTAAAGGTTATTTGGTGATTTCAGTCAAGTTACCAAATGGAAAAATTAGTCACCTTAAAAATGTTTTATATGTACCTGGAATTAAGAAAAATATGATATCTATATCCATGATGGCTGATCAAGATATGCAAGTCGAGTTCTTCAAGACTCATTGTGTGATAAAGGATTGCGGGAATGAAATAGTTGCAACAGGAATGCGAGTTGGAAGCCTATACAGACTGGATGCAAAAAGTATACCAAAGCAAGCCATGGTTGCAGGAGGATCGACAGCCGAACAACTCTGGCATCAGATGTTCAGTCACTTGAATTTGCAGGATCTCATGTTATTGCAGAAGAAAGGTATCGTTGAGGGGCTCCCTATCTTTCGTAATATTCAGTTAAATTGTGATGGTTGTGCCTTAGGAAAAATGCATAGAGAACAGTTTCTTGTGCATGATAGGAGGAAGGAAACAGATATTTTAGAACTAGTGCACACTGATGTATGCGGACCTATGCAGACAAGGTTGCTAGGAGGAGCATATTATTTTATGTTATTTACTGATGACTGCACTAGATATTCATGGGTTTATTTTTTGAATAAGAAAAGTCAGACTTTCCAGTGATTTATAGGGTTTAAAACCTTGGTGGAAAAATAGTTTGGTAAGAGTATAAAAATTCTCCGATCTGATCAAGGGGGAGAATACAAACTAATGGAATTCATGAAATTCTGCAAATCTCATAGGATTGTTCAGTAGTATACAGTGTCACACACACCACAGCATAATTGAGTTGCAGAGCGCAAAAACAGAACCTTAGTGGAGTGCGCAAGGAGCATGTTACAAGGTAAGGGTCTGTCTAATAGTTTTTGGGCAGAGGCTATTAACACTGTTGTATATTTGATGAACAGAAGTCATGCCAGGTATCTTGGCTTCAAAACCCCTTTTGAAGCTCTATATGGATTTAAACCAGCAGTAAACCATCTAAGAGTATTAGGGTCAAAAGAATTTGCCCATATACCCAAAGCTGATAGGAAGAAATTAGACCCTAAAGCAGTTAGATGCATCTTTGTTGGTTATGGCACAGAATTTAAAGCATATAAATTATTCAATCCTGAGTCTTGTAAGACATTTGCAAGCAGGGATGTAGTGTTTCATGAACAGGTACAGGAAGGGAAAGATGACGTTGGTGAAGATTGGGCAGGTAACTTGGATGATCGAAGGTCCATCACAGGTTACGCATTCAGCATAGGATCCGGGGTCATAGCATGGAGCAGCAAGAAGTAGAGTACTGTAGCTTTTTCTTCTTGTGAAGCTGAGTATCAAGCATTGTGTGCAGTGACGCATGAAGCGATCTAGTTGAGAAGGCTTCTTAATGATGAAGGAAAAGAACAAAAGAATTCTACTTCCATCAAAAGCGACAACCAGAGCACCATTAAATTGGCACACAACCAGTGTTCCATAAAAACACCAAACATATAGACACTCAGCTCCATTTTATCAGAGAGAAAGTACAGTCAAAAGAAATTGTTATTGAATATTGTAAAACTTGTGACAATGTGGTTGATATTTTTACAAAGCCTCTTGCACGAGTGAAATTTGAATTGTTTAGAGGGATGTTAGGAGTTCAGGAGAACCCTTTCTCCATTAATGGGGGGGAGTTAAAAATAATTAATATTATTTGTATTAATGGAGAAATGGTTACATAGTTGTAACGTATCTCGTTATTTTAGGATTTGATCCTAGAGTTTAGGAGTGTGGTTGCAACTTCCTGATTTCCAGAGTTGTATTTAATGATCTAATCTTTTCATTGATGGAAATAGAGTGTACGAGAGTGATCTCTCTATTTTGTGAGTGTAGTCTCCAGGTGTAGGCCACACCTATGAGCTACATCTCCTTCTTTTCAATTTTGTTCACATTTTATCTGGTCTCATACAGAGGAAATAAATGACAAACAACCAAATGACCTCATTCTTCAAGGTGTTGAATGCAGTAAAAAATATGAAGGCCTGAGTTATAACTGTGATGGCGAGTCCAAGGAATTCCCACACCCCATCCACACAAAGCTAAGAACGACCCACAGCACAGTAGAGATAAGAAAGCATAGCAATTTCCAGGCCAAAGGGATTAACTCAATCCATTTAGAGACCAATGTCAGGCAATGAGAATGATAGATATGGATGCATAGGCTTTGTTCCTTGCCACTTAGATAGCAATGCAACAGTGGAATTGTAAATTAAAAAGTTTAATGAAAAATAATAAATTAAATTAAAAATAACCTAATAAAACCATAAAAGTTTTAGATTAAGTATTAGAGGGCTTGCATGTAGGCCAGGTGGATTCTTTGGCAACCCCATGTTTTTATTCGGATAGCAACGCAACAATGGATTTGTAAATTAAAAAGTTTAATGAAAAATAATAAATTAAATTAAAAATAACCTAATAAAAATATAAAAATTGTAGATTAAGTATTAGAGGGCTTGCATGTAGGCCAGGTGGATTCTTTGGCAATCCCATGTTTATATTCGTGGTTGATTGATGTCTCCCGACTGAGAGGAGTATAATGAGCAGCTAAGTCGACTAAGTGTCTGCCCAATTAGTCGACGAATACTATGCAATAGCTGATGGATGCCAGTGGAAAAGAATCGATGCAGCTGCTGCTTCTTGTCGGAAAATTTTAAAATGTCATGTGGTAGCTTTATAAAGGACATATATAAATGCTCGTGCAAATAATTTGGGCACTGCTTATACCAAATATTTTACTTGAGAAATGTTGACAGGAAGGCATTGGTTGAGCTTGAGATGGATCATAACAGGGAGAACAAAAATGGAAAAGAAGACTTTAATTTGGGTATGTGTCCTTGTGGTCTGCTTCTCCTAATTTCCAGTTATAGAGAATGGAAACCATTATGAGATGGTAATGTTATTTCATCTTCTCTTTTCAAGGGACTGATCTTGCTTTTCTTCAAGCAATCCAACTATCCCCAAAATATAGTCATGATTATGTTGGTATGTGTATGTACAGTAGCAATTAGTAGATTTTCATCTTTGTACCACTGTCTTGATTTTCTGTTCAATGTGTGTTTATTACCAGTTATGCTTTATATTATGAGATGCGGACTATTGATATCTATATAATTGGGATCCTTGTCTGTTAAAGTAACTCTGGGGAATACTCCCAAAATATTAGAGGTTGCAGGCATTTTCATATATCTGGCACCAGGCGGAAGTCGATTATAGTGCAGAATATTTTATTTCCAGGGAAGCAAATTTAACATCTATAATTGTATGAGATATAACCACTTTACAGTTATAACCACTCAATACAACTTTTGCCTCGTAGATCAAGTAGAAATCTAAGAGCTCTGCCACTTAATACAACTTTTGCCTGGAAGATAAAGCAGAGATTTAAGAGCTCTGCCAAGAACCTTCTTTTTCGCTTGATTTTGCAAGCAGTGCATGCAGGTGCGTACTTTATTCGTGCAGTGGAATCAGTGGCGTAGCTCATCTTTGGAAAATGGAAATCGGTTGTATGAGCACCTGTTCTCATCAGTTTTTCTATTATCATGAGCGTTATATTAGGACACAGCGAAGTTTTTTTTCAATATCAAAATGTGTTTTCTTCTTTGTGGTAAATGTTAATATACGTTTATGGATTTATGGTTATTATTAAAAACCATGAAAAGTTCACATAGTTGAATCCATTTAGAAATAGGTCAATCCATTTAGGCTTGTGTAAGCAGATCCATTTTTTTTTAATTTTTTAAGTAAATTATAATATTTTGAGTAAATTTATTATATTAGTTTAATAAATGGCACATAATTTTATTATAATTATTGAAATGTATAATTTTATAAATTTTAATTATATATATATATATATATATATATATATATATATATATATATATATATAATTAAAATGTATAATTTATATATGTGTGTGTGGGGTATAAAATTGGTAACGACATATCATTTTTTAAATATAAAAATAAAGATATTTTAAATTTTATTTTGAGAATATGTATAAGTTAATAAAATTATGTTTTAGGTTTTATTCGGAAAATAGATATAAGACAATTAATTTTTGAAAGTAAAAATTTCTCAAATAAAAAAGTAGGTGAATATTGTATTGATCTTCAAACGAGTAGTCCACTGTTGCTGGTTCTAAGTAAATATCATAGCTTGTTTATTTCTTGCCATTTCTGAATACTATATTCTCTGCAATAGTTAAATCTTTTGTTTTTATTGATAGCTATTTATATATGATTTATTACAGCCTTGAAGGACATTGCATCTCGGATCCAACATGAATAACATAGCATTCTCCTTCACAGCCATATACTATAGTCACAACGTAATCCTTAAATAAGTATCGATCCCCTATGCTGGTTTCTTTACTACTCATGCCCATGCCCATTCCAACATTCTTGGAAGGAATTATAGCCCTCCATGAATAGATATTGAACAGTGAAAATACGAACAGCAAGCTACAGAATTTGCAGCAACCAATCAAAGGACTCGGTTGCAAATTTCCCATCCCAGTCTAACCGGCTCAGTTTAGATAATGTAAGAATACATCGTTCTAAAATAGAGGATACAACAACAATATCCATTGTTGTATCCTCTTCTCCCTCCCTTGTCTCGTTCGTAGTTTGATGGTAGGTAATCTGTCGCAAAGACAGAAATAGTGTCTCTCCTTGCCCAAGCAACAAGATTTGCTTTGTTCAAGATGCAAAATCATGAAAGATCCAATTTTTGGCAATTCTGGATTCTCATTTTATCTTAAAGAGTTAAAGATACTCATCTTTAAGAATTTCTTGTATTCTATTGTTGAATCATTTTTTAAAGTTTTTGTTGTTTCTTTGCAGTCATGGTAGCTGAAGGGGAAGCAAAAAATTATCGGTGAGCTTATCTTGTTTCTCTTTTATCATTGATATACGCTATAAAAAATTATCGGTGAGCTTATCTTGTTTCTCTTTTATCATTGATATATGCTATTTGCCTTTCTTTTCTGGTTTCCAGGAAATTTTATTGGATCTCAGAGCAAAATCTTGTATTTAGAATGAACTGAGTTTTCTCCAATTATTTAAACTGATTTTCATGATTTTTTTATGAATTCGGATGGATAAACATAGTATGACTTCACATTTGTTTCAGAGTCACGATTCCTCCAAAAATTCAACACCACGTAAGAGCACAACAGGATCACCTCTCCCCGCCCTTTAGGGCTACTAACAGAGGTAGAAACATAATTATGATAATATCCTTTTCTTTACCCTTTCAACTCATTTAAATAATGCACTTATTCAGAGTACTAACGTAGATAGAAACATAATTATGATAATAGCCTTTTCTTTACCCTTTCAATTAATTTAAATAATGCACTTACGGGTGTTATGACCATATGTCCAGCACTGTACCTGTACCTATAACTAGACATGGTTATACAATTATTGCTAAAGTCATTGGAGAGTAAAATGTTTCACAATAAACCAATGTCTATGTATACCTTGAGAAACATAACATCTTCTGTTTTGCAGAAAAGAGGCCAAGTGAAAGAGCAACAATTTATGAGAAAGCTACAACAAATGGAGGAGGAGGTAAAGCCCAAAATACCAATTGCACAAAGGTTGCCCCTTACAACTGATGAACCACAGGCAAGTTTTAAATTTATGCAAGCCAGTTTATGTATCATGGTGATGATAGTTTTGAATGACTGAATTCCTATTTCAAAAGTTCAATATGCCATCCAAAGTCTCTTATTTGAATTATATTATAAAGTGCATTTTGGCAAATTTACAGCTTCTGAGAAAGCCCCCAGTGAAAGAGCAAACTAAGCCATTGAATATAAAGCTTCACACAAAATCCAGAGCATCTGAAAGGGCTGAATTCGAAAGGGTTGAATTCGATCACTTTGTATCTCCAAATCCTGTTCCTAAATGATTTTGTGCATTTCTGTTTAGCATCTTCATTCCAATAAAGCTTCTTTAAGTTCATAATGATTCTTGTGATACTTGGACTAGGTGGATGAAAAGCTTTCCTATCTAGAGAAACAAAGGCAGGAAGAGCTACGACTCAAGAAGGTATAGGTTTCAATTCCACTCGCATTTCTCTTTAAGTAACTCTTTTGGAGGCTAGTACCAACTGTATCTGGTATTTTATTAACAATTGGTCCTACTCCGTCACTTGCATGCTATAGATCCTTTTCAACTTATTTTACCTCCTTTTGGACATAACTACATTGATCTATGAAAACCTTTTTCTGGCACAAGCTACAGAATAAATAATGAGCACTTGGTTCAAACCAAAGCATTTGTATTGTATTGTTGTGGCAGACCCCAGCGGGGACTACCGCCACGGTAGTGGCTCCCTGGTTTGATTTTGGTTATCTTGAAGTTTAAGAAAGTACTATGATTGTCGCCAACCTAATGGGATTATATTGTTAGGTTAAAGAAATGATTAAAACCGCAAGTTATTTTAAGCACCAGCCACTGTATCTATGCAGATGATTCCCCCACTACAGTCCATAGTTGAATACTTTGAAGAATCGACGGAAGAATATATAACTATGGAAATTTTTCCTGACTCGGAGAAGAAAATCATCTCCCACTACAGTCCATGGTTCAATACTTTGAAGAATCGACGGAAGAATATATAATTATGGAAATTTTTCCTGACTCGGAGAAGAAAATTGCAAACAATGGGGGCATGTCACTGATTGCCACATCTACGAAGCTGGATAAAGTGGCCAAACAATATGCCAAAGGAAAAAATGTCACCATAAGATAACTTTGTTTACTTCATTTAACTATCACATTACTTTTAGTTTAAAGATAGTTACTAAAAAATAATTAACTTATATTTGTATAAAGGACCTTGTTTCTCATTTTTTAATCGGTCAATTTTTTAGGTGAAATAGACATATTTTGGAAAGGAGGTCTGATTGCACCTGGTGCACCAACTCGATCTCATGTTTCATAATTTTTAATTAATTTAGTTTACACGTATGGTATATTTTGGCATTCTGTGCATTTTTTGTTTGTTTGTTTAATTTCTACTAAAATGAATCGATGGCTAATTCTTATTAGCTCGGTCATTTGTTTAAGTGATAGTTGCAATATCTGGTTTATTTTCCCTTGCCATTGTACTACATTAGGTATTCCAGATCAAAAAAAGCCTTGTGAGATAAGCCAAGGAACTTAATGCTTTAGCTTCATTGCAGGTTGTTATGTTAATTAATTTAGTAATGTATACCTTATGTGATCTCCTTTGCATTGCTATGTTATAATATTTGAATATCAACTCAATTATTGACATGATCAAGATATATTAGTTCAACTCGTTATGATCTAAATTTCTGTCTGATATTACAATATCAAATAATTTTAAATTCACTTTGCTCATCTCTGGCACAGTTTTATGAGATAAACATAATGTGATATTGTGCACTTGATTTTTATGTCTCTCGTAAGCGAGCAATTACTTTAACATATCCTTAGTAAATTCTCTTTTTATGTTTGTAATTTTATTTATTTATTTTTGTTTGAAATATTTGCGTTTACTTTTTGATATGTCATCCATGGGGTTTCCCTGTGATATTTAAACATATTTTGATATTTTTTTGATGTATAAGTTTCTTACACCTACGATATTATAACATAATACTTGTTTTATATGATAGTAGTAATTTGGTCAAATCACAAAGATATAATAGATATAATTTAGCTACAAATATAGGAAATATCCACTAAGGTTGGCTACAGGAAACTAGTCAGTTAGCCTGAAGCGGGAGGACTTGGTTGTTAGTGAATGTATTTTTAATTGTTACTTAGTTGTCAAAAAAATTAAGAAATCAATATACCACATAGTCATATTTGGCGTTGACGGATTGAGAGATATTTTAGTTTGACAAATTGTTTTTTATTTCTTCATTATTCTTAAACTAAATTTAGAGTTCGATAGGAAGCATTGATCTACAATTATGTTCCTTGAATTATGCATATGGTCATTATCTCTTTAGAGCCCCCACTAAATGGGAAGTGGGGGTATATTGGTGTGATGGTGTGAACCAAGTTACTCTCTTGTATTCTCCTTGGATGCTAACCATTAAAAGGCTTATTTGAAAATGCCTTAATTAGCTACTTGGGGAGGGACATGTTTGTGAGTAATGGTTTCTTGGATGCTAAGGTGTGTGGAGTTGTACTTATGTTTATTACTGTATTAGAGTAGGTGAGATGTTACTTCATAAAGGTGGAGAATTTTTTCAACCTTATGGAGTAACCAAAGTTGTAGGTTTTAGTTTCAAAGGGAGTTGATGGGTGTTACAAAAGAATATTTTCTCACAAAGTGGGATTCATAGCTTTTGGGGTTACTGCAAAACTTTTTTGACCATGGTAAGAGAGCACAATGTCTCATATTCTTTCCGTTATGGCTCTTGTACATATGGATGGCTCAATTTGGATGAATTTTTGAGCATGGTTAGAGTGTGTCCATGACACCCTTACCTAGGAGGTCGTTACCCTAATCAACATGATTATTAACCCATTAGATGCACATATTGGGAGAGTTGGTTACTTGATTAGGGGACATATCTATGTAGTAGGAGGAGAATTATAACTTGTAAGGGGGAACTTAGCACTTAGATATTAGCACCACATAATATATACATTATAGGTTGGACACTCGGCATTAAGAGGCTTGAGTTGAGGAGCATACATCATGGAGATTAGTGGTGGACTTAGACACATGTTACGGTATAACATCAAATTTTAGTGAGCATGTTGGTACACATAAGAGAAGCATTAGGAACATGAGAGAATGTGTGGAACACAATCAAAATAGGAGTTCCTTGTATTAGGAAACTTATATAATATGCCACCAAAAAAAAGGGAAAAATGCAGTATTATCTCAAATAAGAGCACATTATTTTGTATAGGGGGCATTACCCAAGGAGGATTATGGATTGGAAAGAGTTATACCCTAGGCTTTGGATAAAACCTAGATTGAAACATGTATATACTTGTATTATAGAGAAATAAATCTAGGTTGGTCTTATTGTATATAAGGGAAGAAAGGTATCATATATTATCATGATTTTGTGATCTTCTTTGTACTTGTCCTGTCAATGTTAGCATTCATGAGGAAACCATAGGAGATAAAGAGAAATAGAGATATACTGGTTGTTATTTGAGAGATTTATCTCATTATGTTAGGTTGTAAGCCGCACATATTAACTGTAGAGAAGAAAATGACATTGGAGGTAATCACATTTCTCGTGGTCATTTTGCAACACAAGGGTTTCCATTTTTATAGAAGACATAGAGAATGAGGATAAAGTATTTTATGGTTTTTGAGAATTTTTTTATAGAGTGTAAATCCATGATAAGATACTTATGGGATTTGTGTGATTCCTTACTTAAATATGGGAGAAATTATTATGCTAGGGTAAGTGAATATTTCCACCAATGAATTTAGTTAAAATGAACTCTAGATATATATATATATATATATATATATATATATATATAGGAGTGTGTTTATCCATGTTATGGGGGGCTCTTTGTATTCCTCGTAGCTCATCATTTCATCTACCTACTTATTATTTACAAATTATTTAAAATAAATAATGATACTAAAGGATTATGTGTCAGAAATTCCACCCATAAGTGGGAGGGGTGCTTGTGAGTCCAACCATTATTATGAATTTTTCAGACCTTTTTCTTTAGAACACCTCTGTGAAGATGCCTAAAATTTGGTCATTTGTGAAACAATGTATCAAATGAATAGTCTTGGCACATAAATGAAAAAAAATGATACTTTTCTTTGACGTGAATATTTTAATCATGGAATTTGGAATTTTTGACAACATGATTGCAAAAGTAACTTCAACTAGAAAAGTAATAGAATTTACACATTTATTTTGCAAGTATTCAACTATTTTCTTGAGCTACACAATCTCTTTTGTTTCTTTAATAGTTGACACACGCACTGTCTCTATCATATAATCTATTGGAACTGGTATTTTTCTTGACATCCAGGAGACAACTATTGATCCAAGCCTCATAAAAATAACTTGAAGTCAATGCCCCATTTTCTTTGTCGCTGTGAAATTATAAATAAAAATATAAAATCAAATTGAATTCATCCACCTTAGAATACTTGAGTACAAAATATTAGGTTTCATTTAATCATTACAAAACTCTTTTTGTAGTATACCAATGTCATTCACAACGCTTTGATATAAACCTAGAAAGAATCCTAACAACAAATACAATATCTAATATCGTGGTGGTGAGGTGGATAATACTTTCCACAATATTCCTATTCTTGGTTAAGACATGAATACATTCTCCTTCAAGTTTCCATTCAAAAAATTAGTCTTCACAAGCAATTGATGGAATTTCCATCAAATTTGTGCAATTGAGGAGAAAATTGTGTTGATCATGGTCCATTTTGTTGTGGAGTGGAGCAAGGGATGTTTCCTCATAATCAACACCTTCCTTCTATGAAAATCATGTTTCCACAACCCTTATTTTTGTTTTTCAAGTGAGACATTTGATTTGTATTGATTCTTGTAGAACCACTAAAATTCCTAGATTAATTCTAAATTGAGGGTTCACCAACTTCCATGTCTAATTCTTAATCAAAGCATCATATTCCTTATAAATCTCTTCTTTCTACTAATCATGAATAGTTTCTCCTTGAAAGGAATTTCTTTCAGAATTAGTAGATAAATTCAATTCAAAATCATATGAAACATCCATATCATGTACAACACCTAAATTATAATTATATATATTACCTCCATATTGTTTCGTGGAACCTCAAGTCCTTGATTTTCAAGCTGATTAGGATGAACACTCTCAAATATTTTGATGATCCACTTTGATGAACCCTTTTTCTATGTTATAGGTATTTGTACTAATTGAGGTGGTATTACATTAGGATTCAACCTTCCAATATATTCAATAACATCATCGAAAGGATATTTTTATTTCAAATAAGTAGCCAAAACATCATGAAGGGGGATATGGTGATTCAAAAGGAGATTTTGGACATTGATACAAGATATGGATCCCACCTTAAAGATGTATACTTTGATTGATGAATTCATGATATGTATTTACATGATTGACACTATATAGACAATCTAGTTGCATCTCTATAAGATTACTAGTCTTGGAAGATTCAAGGAAAATTACATCTTTGGGACGAATAAAGTTCTTGCATATGTCATTGTAAAGATGATAGGCCTTGGTGGTATTTGAACACTCCATGAATTTTTACTCCCAAATATTTTCATCAAGCTTGTTTCTTTTCTCCTAAGATGCATCATTTTTTTTATCAAGTAAGAGTAGGACCTTCTATTAAGCTAGCCAATAATACATAATTTACATGAAGCCGCACCCACTCTGTGAGAGTTCCACAGTCAGCAGGGTAGGCAGAAACCTAACCACTCACCCAAACCCAAGAGAAGCCAAA
Source organism: Pinus tabuliformis (assembly GCA_031772625.1). Lineage (NCBI taxonomy): Eukaryota > Viridiplantae > Streptophyta > Pinopsida > Pinales > Pinaceae > Pinus > Pinus tabuliformis. Next base: position 838,533,661 of record CM062809.1, on the reverse strand, counting down.
AGAAACCCTGCACTCCTTGGAAGACGAGTCCACCGGACCGAGGCCCACAAAAAGCTACTAGTGTCCCACCGAGGGTCCACAAGAGAACCCACAACAGACCACCCAAAAAACTAACTTACGGACTCGACGAAAGCTATAGGCTTAGTCCTCTAAACTTTTTCAGGTCTGAAACATTCAAACAACTTGCACGAACAAATCACCACCATTGACTACTCAACTTAGATCCAATGGCCTTCGTGGATATTGGGTGGATGAGAAGTACAAGGGTTAACCATCCGATGAGGTTGGTTTTCTCTCACCTCTCGCTGCAACGTGTCACGTGATGAGTGGAATCAGGGCCAACTTCAAAAAACTAGAAACCATTCAGACCTCGCCCGATAAACCACTTGTGGTTTTGAATCCGTTGTTTCGTGGAAAAGAATTTACGCTCTGGCACCAAGCGATGACCATCAGATCAGTCCTGCAAGCAATTTGTGAGCCTTCTGCCTAGATTCTCTGTCAAGCACCATCTAATCAAAATGAAAACATGCAACCAAATCTGTGGTGCTACCTGAGTCAGTACCTTAACCATCCAACCAAAAGTAATAAAAGCTTTGGAAAGCAGCCAAAACCAAAAATGGTCAGACAATTTAGGGTTCACCATCTTCCCGCCTGTCTCTTGAATCCCTTCGATCTATCGTGTTCATCCATACTTCCATATCTTTGGTTGCCAGATAGAGACAATCCTACCGCAGTTTTCTTGTAGCTAATGTATCCCAAGCATACCAAGAATTCCTATCCCTATTGGTCACTCCTTCGTTCACCAACCGATCCGCTAACATGCTTTCTTTCCTTTTCACATGGAAAAATCTGAGAGTTTTAAGGGTTTGTAGGTGGAAGTGGATTCGGTGAAAGACCTGCAAGAGCTTCCAATGCTTCGACACTTTATTTGGAGAAGTTCTATTACATATTTTCTTGCCCACTCTAATGATCAATTCTGAATCTGCTTCAATGATAACATTATGTGAATTTGACTCCACCAGGATTTCCAAGCATTGCTCTAATGCTAGGATCTCAGCCATGTTATTAGTGGCCTTCCCCAAGTGGCCATGGAAGATTTTCTTTGTTTTCCCTGATAATCTCTTATGGCACCCCCAAATCCAGCTAAACCTGGGTTGCCCTTAAAAGATCCATCGATGTTAACCTTGAAGAAACCATAAGGAGTGGGCTTCCAAATGCTGGCCCCTGTATATATTAAGCTCACTCCCTTTATTATTCCTTGAGGACTTATGGATTGGAGACCCAAATGAAGTATAATATTCTCCTCTTGAGGCAGAGGAGGACCCATAGGAAGTATCCTCAATAAGCTTCTTACTATGTCTTTAAGTTGCCTTAGAATTTGATCAATTATGTGTTTGGGCTCGCTTGTTTTGTCTTTGAAGATTGGCATGTTGCGCTCTTTCCAAACATTCAAAATGACAAAGCATGGAACCAGAATCTAGGCTTTGTTAACAATATCATTCCCTGAGAAGTTCTTCATCCAATTTTTCAAAGTGTTGGATATGTTGAGACTATCCCTATCAGTTTGTATAAAGATTGAGGCCACCCAGTCCCACACCCTAGATGTGAAATGGCAGAGGTTGAGAAGGTGTTCAAGTGTTCCTCATGTGAGCTATAGAGGTGACATTTGGAAGGGCCAATGAAGCCTTTATTTAGGATATTCTCCCAAGTTAAGATATTTTGATGCACTAGCCAGATGAATAACTTTATTTTCATCCAGTGGGGGTTTTGCCAAAGCTTGTTCCAGACTTGATCAGTATTCACAAAGTTAAATCCTGTGACTTCCTGTTTTTCCTCTTTGAGGTTAAAGTTACCTTCATTATTCTTTCCCCATCTTAATTGGTCAGGTGAGGAGGAAACCAGAATCCTTCTATGCTCTAAGTCCTGGGTGAGAGAGTATGCCTTGGCCTTTAGAGGACTCTAGCCAATGTAACTTAGATCCTTCCATTTCCTCCATTTCTCATTATTCCTTCCTTCGTCCCAGATTTATTTTACCAAAAAAAAATCTTTGTTATCTGTGTCACTCTTGAGAGTTGCCAAGTCATCCCTATACAAGTTGGGTTCTTGTTGCCAGCTATCCTCCCAAAGTCGAGCAAGGTCCCCTGCTCAAATTTCCCAGAAATAATGTTGTTGAAAAATGCTTTTATTCTCCCAGGAAAGGTTCCAAATGTGGGAGCCCCTGATTTTTCTTGACATTCTAATATGATCCTTCTCCTACCAATACTTGGCATACTTTTGTTTCCAAATCTTAGCCCAGGGGGCATTTGAATCCTTGATCCATCTCCACCAAAGCTTATCTCCCGAAACTTTGTTGAGAGTCTCAAGATCATGCAGCCCCAAGCTGCCATGGCTTTTGGGCTTGTAGATCTTGTCCTAGGATACTAAAGCCCACTTCTTTTTCTCTTCCCCTTTGCCCCACAGAAAGTCCCTTTGTATGCTCCTTATCTGCTGCTTAATACCTTGAGGAGCAGGGAGAGCTGAAAACATGAAAATGGGAATGGCCTGCAAGACTGCCTGTGTGAGCACAAGGCGCCCTACTAAATTTAAAGACCTGCATGTCCATTTTCTGACCTTGTCCTAAAGTTTATTTAATATTGGTTCCCACACTTTCTTGCTTAGAGGTTTGTCAGTAAGAGGAATGCCAAGATATTTGGAGGGTAACTGTTCCCTTTGAAAACCAAGAATTCTGGTAATGTTTCTCTGAATAGCAATATTAGTGTTAAAGAAAAATACTTTGGACTTGTTGAGGCTTACCTCTGTACCTACTGCCATAGCAAAGTCGTTTAACATGTTTTTGATTGCTCTCGCTTCCCTAACTGTGGGTATGCCCTGCAACATTTTATCATTCGCAAATTGTTGATGAGTGTTTGCCACTCCATCCGAGGTAAGCTTGATACCCTAGATTCGACCTTCAGCATTTGCCCTTTTGATTGCCCTACCTAGCCCTTCCATCATGAGGATGAAGAGGAAAGGTGAGAGCGTATCTCCTTGTCTAAGTCCTCTGGAGGGTGTCAAGGTTCTAGATGGAGCACCATTAAGAAGAATGGAAAAACTAGTCATGGTAACTAGTGCCATAATCCATCTTATCCAATTTTGGTCAAAGCCATAGGCTTTTAGAATTGCTCTTATATAAGACCAGCTTAGTTTGTCATAGGCTTTCGCTAGGTCCAACTGAATGATCATACCCACTTGTTTGTTGCTTTTGAGAGAGTGTACCACCTCATGCGCTTGGATGATATTGTTGAGAATTTGTCTTCCTTCCACATAACCTGTTTGCTCTTCCGAGATGAGAGAAGGTAGAAGGGGCTTGAGTCTATTGGATATCACTTTGGAAATGATTTTATACACCACATTACATAATGCTATGGGTCGAAAACCATCCAGATTCATGGAATTTTCCTGCTTAGAGATTAAAGCTATGAAGGAAGCATTAAGAGCCTTTAGAACATTTTTAGATTTTCTCGAGTCTTCCACAACCTCGAGGATATCCTGTTTGACTGTTTCCCAGTAGGCTTTGAAGAAGTCTACATTGAATCCATCCGGGCCTGGTGCTTTTCCACTTTGCATTTCATTAATCACCTCACTAACCTCCTCTTCCGAAACTGGCCTATTAAGATTGTGGTTGTCCTCTCTAGTAACCACCTTAGGGATGTACTGGGTGAAATGATCAATGAACCTGGATCTATCCTCCATGGGCTCCTTTGCAATATTGAAGAAGTGTTGTACAAGGATCGATTCCATATCGTTGTAAGAGACAGGCTCAATGCCTTGAGATTATTTGATCTTTGTGATTTGGTTGTGTGCCCTATGAGCCAGAGTGGATTTATGAAATAACTTTGTATTTCTTTCTCCCTCTTTAATCCATTGAATCCTAAATTTCTGCCTCCAGAAAATTTCCTCTTGTAAGCATCGTTCCTCCCATTCTTCATGCAAAGAGTCAGTTATTTTTTGCCTCTCTTTGGTGAAGCCCTTTGTGATGTTGATCTGATTGATTTCCTAGAGCTTCTGCTCAATTTCTCTTTTGGCATTGAAGATATCAGCAAATTGCTTTTTTTCCCAAGCTTTAAGTTTGGATTTAATGTGTTTAAGTTTCTGCTGGAGAATGAACATTTTAGTGCCTTGAATGTTCAACTCCTCCCTCCACCATTTATCAATGTTACTAGTGAATTTAGGGTGTGAGAGCCAGACATTTTCGAAACTGAAAGGTTTTTTTCTCAGAGTGCCCATAATGGTAGCTTCCAGCTATACCGGCCAATGATCCGAGCCTCCAAAGGGTAGAATGGAAGCTGTCATGGCGGGTCTTGTGAGGAGGAGATCCTTTAAACAATAAATATATCAAGTTTGGAAGCCACTTGAGAAGCCCCTCCCCTTTTATTGTTCCATGTAAAGGTTCCATTTATTATTTCAGTGTCCACTAGTCCCATGTTCATAATGAAGTCCTGGAAGGCTATGGAGTCTCTGCCTAGTTGTCTAGTGCCTCCTTTTTTCTCTGAAAGAGATATTATCATATTGAAATCTCCTGCAATGATCCAAGGCATATTGGGATGTCTTGCTCTTAGATCCTCCAAGGAGGTGAGAAGCTTGAGTTTATCTGATTTCTTTTGAGGTCCATAAACATTTGTAATCATATATATCTCCTTCTCACCTATAGGTTAACACACCAAAGACAGATAGTTCGCATCCACGATTCCAAATTTATGTGGATCCCACAGTTTGAGAATCACCCCTGTCGAGTTATTTGCCTTAAATTCTAGATACTCATACTTGATCAACCACTTATTATGAATTTCTCTTATTTTATCCATCGAACATTTTGTCTCCTGAATAAAAACCATGTCTAGTTTTTCTTCTTTCATTATGTCACTTAGATCCTTTGTTTCCTTCTACTCCCTATACCTTTAATATTCCAGGTTGTGAGCTTCATTAAGAAAGGTTAGTAAAGGAATAGCTGGTGAGATCTTTCATCTTACCTGAGTTAATCTATGGTTTTCCACATTTGTTTAGTAGCTCATTTTGTCTTTTTCATCCTCTTTTCCTTCCTGAGTTCTTTGGAGATTGTGCCTGTGAATTCTCCATCATTTTGACCCCACTTGGCTCCTGGATTTCATGGTTTCTTTTGACACCAGTTCCCTTCGATTGTGACCTCCATAGAAAGAGCTGTTGTACTCTGTCATAATCTTCTTTTGGCAGGGAGTCCACTCCTATGTTCTTTCCTTGTTCCATAAATTTCTCTAGATTTAGATATTCCCTATCTAGAATCTCTTGTAATTCATGTTCCTCTGTTCCTGCCTCACTTGGAGTCATCTCATGGTCCCTACTGATCTCCATGAAGCTTGGTAGATCATCCTTTTGCTAGTTGTTTACTGTGATATCCTCCATTTCAACTTCCTTATCCTGCTTCTTGGTTACGTTCTCCATGTACTGGACTGTCTCCATGTTCTCCTCTGCTTCCTCTAGGATTTTGGAACTGTTGTGTCTTGTGTGTTTATCCTCACTGATATTCTTGTGTGGATGTTTACCCCCTTCCCCTTTGCCCGCAACCTTGGTGAAACCCTCGTGATCTCTATCCAAAGTAGTTTTCCCATTGCCTTCCATATTGTTTGTTGGGCAGTCTCTGAATAGATGGACATGTTCATGACATTTGCGGCACTGAAATGGTATGTGCTCATAGTCCATAGTCTGCACCCATTCTTCATCATATACCTCTAAAATTATTGCTTCCAGAAGGGCTCCAGATAGGTCCATTTCCACACATATTTTGGCGAAGGAGGTATATTTTCCTTTTAAGGTTGCCTCTGAGATCTTTAGAAAATGCCCTAGCTTATTCCCTATGGTTTTCAAAGATTCTGGTAGCCAATAATTCAGAGGAAGGGAGTATAGTCTAATCCAAACTGGTACAGATGTGAATGTCTCACATTCTGGGACAATGTTCATCATTCAGGGCTGAATGTAGAGTGCTGCCGCATCATAGAAATAAGGCCCCCCTTCGAACACTTTGTCTTTGTCCTCTAGGCTTGTGAACACCACCATGAAGAAGCCCTTAGATCCCAAATGTAAATGTATTTCTCCCTTTAGCTTCCAATGGCTCCTTATCCAAACATGTAACACCCTCTCGATCGGCCATAACCCTGTGAAATTGCATATGATTACATGTTCTGTCATATGGTCCCTATGCGCTCGTATCGCTGGATCAATCAATATGGCCTGGGGAATAATGCTAGACTTGGGTTTATAGACTCCCATAGTCCTTATGGAAGTCATTTTTTTACTACTGCCTCCATTCTCCTTTTCTTTACTTATTTCCTGTTGATTCCCTTCCTGATCCTAAAGTTCATTTCTTCCAAATGTTCCCTTGCCTCTTACTTCTGAAACCTTTTCCAACGATTTTTTGAAATGCTTCCCTCCTGCGTCCTTACTTCCCTCTGTTACTACCTGACTGTAGGAGGGAGCGACGCTCCCCCCTGCGCATTCCGCCATGGAATCCTAAGTCAAAACCCTAGCACAAATTCCAACCCTAGCTCAAGTTGCAGCCTTTTGGAAATTCCAGAGCCGATTGGTCCAAATAGGACAAATCTCCTAAGATGCATCATTAAATGCATATGGTTGTACCAAATTTGTAAGGATTCTTATTGTTAAGAGCATAATATGGACACTTGATTTTTGGCATATACTACGTGTAGAACTAAATAAACAAAAGACATAAACTTTACATTTTTGAAAAAGATCATAGAGAAAACCATATTTAAGATAGTCCTCTCCATTCTTTCAACTATGTCATTTCGTCAAGGATTTTATGGAATGGTAGTTTGGTTTTGAATCCCATGTTGGTGAATATAGTTTTCAAATTCATTACATTATTAGCACAAATATATCCAATATATTTTCATGCTTCATTTCAATCCATACATGAAAATTTCTAAAATCTCAAAATCTTGAGTTTCTTTTTTAACAAATACACCAACCACATCCTAGTGTAATTATTAATATAAGTTATCATATATTTATTTTCACTAGTGGATAGAATAGATATGAGGTGGCACAAATTAGAATGTATCAATCCAAGTTTCCTACATTCCATGGCAGTGGAATCATAAAAGGCTTGCTTGTTGTGCTTTCTATGGATACAAGGATCACATTACCTTAGTTACCTAGGAATAGTAGGAAAACTATAAACTCCATTATTTTTCAATAAACTAAGGATGTTATAATTTATATGTCCAAATATAGAATTCCATAGAAGAATAAATGGAAATATACCTTCATAGTGATGAGAGATATGTGAAGAATTATCAACATGAGAAAGTATCACTTTTGACATGTAAATTGTTGTGGATGTTTCACTAGATATTTTACATGAAGGAGAAGTCAAAATAATCTAAAATCTATACTTTGAAGGATTTGTTACTTTTAAATTCCATATTTTTTATTATTTATTTTCATTGTTTATGCATAAAATAGATAGAATGTGGAAAATAGAGAGCACTGAAATATAAATACACACCGACCAGAATGAAATATCAAGATATTGTCTTGGGAATTATTTCAGGAGAAAATATAGTTAGAAGGTGAGGTTGCTGTACACTCATTTCCTACAGTGGAAATGATGCAAATAAAAATAAAAGGAACTCTCTGTATGGTTACCTAAGACTGGTGGTGCATGGGATACTACATAATATACACCCCAATGTTCTACTTTCTCTTTATCCTCTCTCATCTACTCTTTTCTACTATGGAAAAAAATGCAAGAAAATAGAGTGGAACCCATTTCCACAATAGTGGCTAATGGACCTCCCATTTAAGTAAAACATAAGGACCATCTAACCACCCCTAGGTACAAAAATGGTACTATAAACCTTGATTTTTACACTAAATAACACTTTCCTAGCTTAATGAGTTCTTAGGAGGGTCAAGAATATTTTTCATTCTTTATCTGCCTAACAAGAATATTGTGTAGGATATTAAGGAGATTTTGCACAAATTTCAAGGATATATAGCGAGAGATATACATGGGCTTGCTCCCTACTATGAAATACTTCTAACTTGGATACTAGAGGATAGTAAATACTCCGTTGTATTGTTGTGTGCTGACCCAAGATACATAATCCAACTTTACAAGGATTTTGGAGGGAAATTAGTCCTCTTCTCATGGAGGTTTCCCTGAACCCATTTTTGAATAAATAAATGGTTTGAGTATCCTATTATAACAAGTAGAAAGAAAGAGAATAACAACATAAGATCATTACAAGAATTTTAGTAGAATTTATATAATTTTTACCATGTACAAACAACGTTTTTGTTCATGGAAGAAATATTTTATTTTAGTTCGTAGTCCAACTTTTCCTTAAGGGTTTTGAGTTTACTTGGGTTATGACCTACCTCAAGGACTCATTATCCCTCATATAGTATTACTTTTTATGTATTTTTTAGCATTGTAGCTCATTTATGAACATTACTTTTGTGCATGGTTATTTAGATGGTTTATGAACAATATTTCATTAAAGGTACCTAATTATTAGGTGATAATATTCATAGTCGTTACATGGTCAAAATAGCGTTCTTGTTTTTTCATTTTCTTTAATTTACTTTCTAATGTTTATTTTTTGTTTCTCATTCATTGTGAAACTATGTGTACACAGTCCCCTCTTTTGTAGCTACAGAAAACTCTACATCCATGTATCTTGATTGGATTGATGTTTCTAGCTAGTCTAATGACTTGGAAATATGCGCCTTAGAATTTCAAATCCTCTCCCTTGTTTCCTTTTCTCCCCAAACTTGAATTTAGAGTATTTTCTTTCTCACTGGATACAAAGGTTAGGAGGATACCAAGGTTTATAATGAGCATTGTAGTTTTCACTGAAAGGAAATGGGATGTTCATAGCTTATTGAAAGCATCGAGGCGATTTTGACCCTTTTTGGATAATAAAGCATAACTATAGGCCAATTTATGACGAAATTTTGATTGATAAATTTCTACAAAAAAATACCCTACTCCCATAGGCGTTGATGGTTGAGAACATAATTCATATATAGGGTAGCCTAGTTATTTTGAATAAAGTTCATGAGAAGATTTGTTTCTTACTAGTTCTAAGCAGAATAATATGAAAACCATAGAAATTAGTCCCTTTCTGTCAGCTAATAAAGAGGACCAATTGTTCACTATAAAAGGAGGTATCAATAAACATCAATTTAGGTACAACCATACTATCAACATTTTATGATCATCAAAATCATGATGAAATCTAGCATCAGTTGAGCAACAATGGAAAATATATTTCAATGAACTTTCCATACATACCACACTTTCTATTCAATAATTGGACATTTTTGGGCATAATAAGACTAATAAAACTGAGTATTATATATATATATATATATATATATATATATATATATATATATACACACACACACACTATTTTGGACTATTAAACCCAACATTCATTAATATAAAGGAAATATATCCATTCTAGCTCAAATCTCAAATAATAAAAGGCTAACAACATTAATTAATCCATAATCAAAACTCCTATCATATATGGTATTTTATGCTTAGTGACTCCTTCTTGGAAAGTGTCATTGTGGACTTAGTCTTATGCTATTATAATCTTTGCTCTATATTACCAAGATTACAACTCTACAGGAAATGGAATGAACAGTTTCGAGAATAAATATTGCAAGCCAAATTACAACAAATTTATATACATAAACATAAAAATGTGCACAACATCTCACCTTGAGTGGCCCCCTTCAAGGATTGGTGTGTGAATTATTTGTGAATCACCACACCTTTAAGATATAATCATGGATAGGAAAAATCTTGAATGTGGTTGTTAAACAAGGAAAAACTATTGCAAAGTGTCAACAAAAGGATAGGAAATTCTCCCCAAAATATTAGGATATCCCTGTGTATATAAATGAGTATGGTACTTTCTTATCTCAAAATAAAGTGTTAGAGACGCTTAAATAAATTTTTATAGTTATGGTTACAATGAACTTTGGAGTGCTACGATCCATGGTAAATGTAGGTTTCTCAAATGTGAGGGGTTGTAAGTGCAACCCCCAATTTGGGATTTTTTCCCCAACTGACCCAGAATTTACCCAATGTTACACCAAACATTAGAGAATTTGTGGTTTCCCCCTTTATTAAAATTATAGACTATAGGTTTGGATAGGCTATTCCGTCCTCCCATAGAAAATTAATCCATTGGGGTTATTACAAAAACTAAAATAGTTCATTAATGTGCAACTCAAAGTGTTGGGAATATAGGCCATCCTCATCTCACCCCAAAAGCATGTGGAAATATTGGATTCTTCCAATGAAAATATCTCAATCCATGTTACAACTACCCAAAGAAAATCGCTATAAAAATCCAACTATTAAAGTCACTCCATCAATAAATGTCAAGGAATATCAAAATATTTATAAAATCCACAAGAAACAACACGTTTTTTCTGGTAATGCTCAATCCATCAAGTATCACTCCTTAATGTGACAAATAAATCAAGAATTTGGTAATCTCAACAACAATTCAATAAGTATTCCCTAAAACTTATATATATTTTCATATCTTGATAGATGGCCATCATAGTGGAGTGAAGGTAGGTGTTGTAGCTCTGATACCACTTGTTGTAGATCTAACCCAAGACTATATAGATCTGAGATAAAAATATAAGACAATTCAAATAAACCCAGAAATAATACGAAATGATTCTTTATTGATCAAACCCTTAAGGTAGGGCAACACCATACGTTCACTCCTTAAGGAAGGAGAACACTCCACAAGCCATATTCATGTTCATACAATAATCCTTCACTATCTTGACATGGAGTCTCTAGCCTCTATATAGGCCTCATACATACAATACCATGGGCCATTACCATGGTTCCCTCATACCATCAACTAATACCATGGGCCCATTACATTATTATTAACTACTTGTGGTCCCTTACATGATATGGGTTAACCACCTTATTTATTGCTATGGCCCATCCCATTATTACATTATTACCTTGGGTACCTCCCTTGGTACCCCATATTATCCCCCCTAGGTATATAACAGTAGGCCAATATATGTCCTATTATAATAGTTCAATAATATGCAACTACTTGTGATTAATGCATCACCTATCTTATAGAATGGATAAATAATATCATTGTTTCAAGAGCGTGGAGAAAATGAAAATGACTTAGAAATTGGTTGAGGCAAGAGGTTTCACACCATGAGTCAAACATTCAAATTATAAGCCTTCATTATCTCTTGCCTTATTCACCTACAATTTAATAGAATGTTGCTAGGATTTATATAGAGGTGGAAGAATTCATCAAATGAGCCAAGGGACACACAAATTAGGTATTTGGTTGGGAATTTCATAGATTTGGATGCATAATGAGATCATAAATGATGAACATGGATACTTTTGGAAACAAATTTTAGATGAAGGCTTTGGCTAAATGCACCGAGGCATGGAAAAGTTTAATCCTTTATTGGAATATAATATGGTGTTTCATCATCCTACTAAGAGAACAATATTCTAGGTGGGTTACTACTACTAGTTCAAGGTAATTCACTATAGACTTGTGTGTGATATTTATATTCATTCTTCCTCAAACTATTTGGTAATTAGAAAAGTCCAATGACATTGATAAAATTGTCATGTGTGAGGAGTGAAAACTTTTGATAGAACCTTATTTTCCACATAAAAAATAGGTACATGCTATGATCATGGAAAAAATATGAAATTTCTAAACTTACTTAGAGTCATACTAAGAAATAATTGATAGGTATATGTAGCCTTATCTCACTTAATGAAACATTGTATAGAGAGATCCCTTAATACAAGGTGTAAACAAGGAGAAAAAGACAGGCATTCAAAGGGAGGAAAAACAACTACTTAACAAAAAAGAATCACATCAAAAAATACAAAAATGTAACAAGTAATAACTAAACAGAAGAAAGAGATAATATGTAGGAGACTAAATAGTGCCCTTGTATCAAAGATATTCCAATCTTTACCAGGTGAGTAAACAATCAATACAATGAAAGAAAGGTTATAGCAAAAAAATATGAAACCTCATATTTCAAAGATGAAAAATTCCACTTTATATATAATTAAGGGCTTCAAATACAATCACATAAAAAATTTCCACTCTGTCTCATATTATTTTAACCAATGATTGCTATCAATTGTAAATAAATGAATTCAAAATTTTTAAAAGTATTACTAGTACTAATTTGACTGCCTTAAAATGTACTTATGCTATTCTTAATGGTCCAAAATCCAATACCTCCACTTAATATAGAGGGTTATCTCTTTCATTTAAGGAATCTACTATCAAAATGTAATGCGCCTTATGGACTAATTACCCAAGGAGGATAAAATAACATATCCAACCCCATAGGCTATAGTCATTGATAAAGGGGAAACCCATTATCTAATGTTTTGGGGTAACATTGGGTAAGTTTGGGGTAGCAGGGGAAAAAATCAGGAATCGTGGGCTACGCTTGTAACCCATCAAGAATATTTAAGGATAAGTACCCATAAGTAAATATATAAATAATAGAGAGTTATAATCAGTTAGTCATCATCAATTTTGATTAGAATATCTTCATTTTTATTGAGCTGAGGCTCTGAGGGTCTTAATACCCCTCTTTCATTTGTCAATTTTCGGCGGAGGTGATCCCACCCTAAGTAGTCACCTTCTTTATCTACCTTGTTACATTGTACTCCCTTAAGGTGACTAAGGTCTATTCTAGCCACCAAGGAAGCAATTTGTTGTGGTTATGTGTTTGGTCAACAAGCCATTTTAGGAGCATTGATAGGTCTATCTATGGTATATATGGTAGTTATAGGTTTTTGGGAAGTATTACTCTTAGGGCACATTTGTGCTCATATTTTATTATATTGATGAAAAACAAGGCTATGGACCCCACCCAGAGGCTCCGAAACCTAAGAAGAATAATGTGGTCCCTCCCTCAACCAAACAAAATTTTTGTAGGGGGTATATAGGGTCAGCTTGAAGCAAGTAGACCTCATAATAGTGGTTCCTTCCTTCATGAGGATAACAGGATAACCCCTATCCATTTTACAAGTAAATGTATACCTCATTCAAGGGGTCAGTGAACACACGTATAACATGATATTGGATCAAAAGAGGGCTTTAATAAGCCCTAAGCGACAATCTAGAACAATAAGACCAATGCAAGAGATTACTCCCGCTGTAGGAGGAAACTCGAAGACAGTTTGAAGAAGTGCAAATGAAGCAGTAGTTAGACAATGAGTTTTTAACTTGTCTAGTAACCATGTAGTTAAAAAATGCTAGTGTGAGTTATAGTTAGAATGTTGTTGGTCTATAGTAAATTGATAGTACAATCGTAACTATATTGGCGGAAAATTTCTAATTTTCATTGGATTAATTCTGATTTCTTGAAGAATCCTATTGTTGTTGAAAACATTTATATTTGTGCATTAAATGGAAGGACGCCTATTGTTATATGAATGTGCACTACTATTCTATAATACCTTTTTATTTACTGGACACCCTAGTAAAAAAATACCCTAAGGGAAAAATCTCCTTGGGACATCACGCATGTTATCAACCACCTTAATAACATAAAGAGGCTTCCATTCCACTGAATAGGCCCTTATACCTAAAATATCCCTTCAACTTGTGAGAGTATTATCTCTATTGAAAGAATTCACTAAAATGAAGAATGCATTCTATAATGAAAAATAGAATTAGCATTGCCCTTATTCAGTTTCTTCAACATTGGATATAATTAATCAACAAAATAATAGCATCACATAATTTATGAATATCAAGAGCAACATGTTAACTAAATTTGCACACACACAAAACAAGAAGGTGGGGTGTCAATACTTTAGAATAAAATTAACAAAAACTTTGGACTTTGGCCTACAAATTGCAAATTCACCTAGGGAAAACTTTTATGTTATTTCTCTTTTGGTTCAATTAGCACTTCATATGTATCAATTCTAGAACAAATTTAATATTTCAATTTTTTTACTAAAATAACTTTCAAAATGAAATGAAATAATATTATTGACCTTTGAAGACCAAAGAAAGGTCAAAGGGACTCAAGAATATAGTCAGTATGACACATCTCCTAAAAAGGAACAAATATAGGCTAGTTATAATGCAGGAAAAAAAATAAGAAAAAAAATAGGAGGTTTTAACTAATGAAATGAAGCTTGTACAATGCATATGAGAATAGTGAAGAAGAATATGAGCACTTAGATAAGTCAAATTAGTCTTAGTGTCATCACTCTAAGAATATTTAATGTTGTTGATTATGGGGTCATCTTTTATTATGAAGCATTTGGAAGAACTTATTAAGTCATTTTCTATAAATAAAAGTTGTTAATTTTGCTATGCAATATCCTATATATAACTTCTATGACTACATTTTTCCACTTGACCTCCTATTACTTAGGTAATTATTACTTTAAACAAGTGAGTCTACATCGTAAACCATGTCGTTTTGGTGCATATACTCCCTAAGATGTAAACCAAAAAAGTTGTCTCAAGTCTTGATCATATATCTAAAATTCAAATATCTTTGTCCTTGACCCTAGATCACATCCCATGCACTTGGGGTTGTTTCTCATTAAAATTTCAAATTCTCTTATTAATTTTCATCACTATCAATTTCTCATCTTAAATTTTGTATGATAATATTTTGTCAAAACTCAAGAAATTTATTTTGTCAGGCATATTTTCCCTATACTTTTTATCCATCATAAAAAATATATCCCATGTGCATTGATGTTGTCCAACTCATTTTTTCTTTCATCACAAACTACAAAGAAAATGAAAAAATTGAAAGCTCTCTTCCAATATTATTATGACTTGGTTATTTGACAAGCTCTTTTCAACAAATAAATATTTTTTCATCGGCTAGAACAACCATTTTTCCTTAGTCCATATTAATATATACAAATAAAATGAAAAATAATTTTGGTCCAGAAAGGTGAAAGGAGGAAAAAAAAATTTATCATGGTCCAGAGGCTTACACAACTTGTTGCATATCATATGTCAGACAATTCCACTATTATTATAATTTGGTTATTTTACTAGTGTCTTCAACAAATAATTACTTTTTCCTTTTAAGAAAAAAGATCTTAGTAAAGTATTCCCCCGATATTTATTGTGACATCCATTTTCTTAACCCTCTTATAAATATTATATTATGGATTGCAAATTCATGTACTTGGTGCTTAATTAAAAATGATGAGTGGTTAATATGGGACATGGATTTATATGTCTATAGTAGGAGGAGTTGCATGAAAGCTTAGTCTGCATTTGAGTCATCACCAAATACCCTATTATAAGACATGGGCCTACTGCAAGTAGGTAATGAAAGATGTTGGATTTTGATCAGAGGATGAGTCTGAAAGCCATCTTCTGGGTAGTATTAATAGAGTCAACACATAAGAAGAATTGGGGTAAGTAGGACATTTAAAAAAGAAGAGAGTGGTGTACTCATTGGGCTTGCACAACCTTGCATGCATTAGGTTTTTTCAATATTCTTGGTGGAATAGTTTTCATGGGTAGAAGTCTATAATGTGCCTATATTATGATGATGCCTAAGCATGTTGTGTGTAGAATTCCAGAAGAGAGTTCAATGGACTAGGCATGCTCTATGATAGCCAGATGGGACACCGATGAAGAATGTTGTCTAAGAATTCACCATGTCCATTTTCTATGTTCTCGAGCATGACAAAAAAATTAGAGACTATGCTCGTTGAGAATTACTAATAGGTTGAGACAACCCATAGGTAGAGGTTTGAAAACATGTAGTGTGGTATAAGGGGGTTGTGAAGATAGGTGTGAGGTTTGATGACAAGATACTAAAACGTGTGCTCTTATTCATACAATAGAACGTAGCTGAGAAACCTCCTTCTTTCCTTATCTCCCTCTCCAAAAATGGAATTGAGACTCTATGTGCCGTTATTGAACCCCTGTGACATTGTGGTTGTTGAATTAAAATCCATTTTCGTGCAATGGGTGGGAGTTGTTGAGGAAAATACCTCCTCTCACTTTGAATATAGCTCAGTGATGGTTAACTACATGAAAAAGTGTAGTGCAATATTCCTAAGGTTGGGTGGAGACCCAATCTCAGTTCCCGTAACTATGCATAAGATAAGTTTGCATTCATGTTCTTGTGCATTTTAATATGATGTATATGTTTTTCGTGTGGAATTCAATGCTTATATTAACACTGAGGAATGTGATTTCTTGTAAGAATATTGAATATTGGTTTCATGTGTAATTTATGACGAATGGTTTGATCCTCGTGTTTAAGTCTTAAATCTGAATTTATCCCAATTTTTTTGGTATATGAGTTGTGTAAACCTCATTATTATTACAAGATTGATATGATTCTAAGATTTCTTGGGAATCAGAGATGCATAAATTCTCATAGAGTGTTAATAATAGGCAATGTATAAAGTGGAAATCTCATGAGGGACAACATTGTCAATGGTATCTCGCAGGCCAAATATTTATATGCAAACATATGTCCTTGTGAATTGCACCAAATTTTACGAGAAGCAATGAAGAAATTATGTATAGAGGGTGCTTAAGATATATATATATATATATATATATATATATATATATATATATATATATATATATATATATATATATATATATATATATATCTATAGAGCTTAGGGTTGGAGCAAAATATTGATAGATTAGAATGCTAACGAGGGATCCCTCTTATCTCTACATACCTCATGGTGGGTACTCCCTCTCATTATATCAATTCAACTTGGAGGAATGTTTGACATTGATTTAATAGCATGGAACTAATATTGGAACCATAAGTGAGAAACGCCCCCCCCCCCCCCCATCATGACGTCATGAGGAGGGAGGAGGGTGTTCTCATTCTAATTTGTGCTGTCGGTTTCCTGGATTACCATAACCATCAAATGGGAGGGACTTCAGGGTATCAGGACCTTGATGATTTTTTTTTGTGCACAATGTGTTTTGGATGACATATGAAGATTGAGACTAAAGGTCAGTGCATCGAGCAATGAGAAAAATTACCATCTCACGCTTAGGAATTGGTGAAAACCTTTAAAACACATAATTATCTTATAATGTAAAATTCATGCTTACACGAGATCTAGAACCCTAATGGGACCTAGGCCACCTAGAAAGATGACACATACTCATGGTGATGTGGCATCTAGGAAGATTTCCATGTGGCATGTTCCAATGGCCATTTTGGGGGGTAAAGTGCCCCAAAATAATATGAAACATGGCACTCCCAGTGCAAGCCACATGGATGGATGATGTCAGCATGATGTCAAAGTGATGTCACCTCTGGTTGGTATCATATTAATGTTTTCCATAGAGAATCAATGATGTAAGGGTGAGATTAATGGATGATATAGGAAATAAATATGACAACTATTAGGAAATCTCACAAGCTTAGCGATTTACGAGTCAAGAGGGGAAATCAGGGCCTTGGTGATTTATGAGCTAAGATCGGAAATTAGTATAGCACTTGACAAGGACTTCTCCATCTCGAGACCTCAACGAGGTTGGAAGGGTTCACTAAGGGAACAAGCTGAGGAGTGAGGGCCAATCTGGGAAATCCTCTCGTTGATTAGTGAGGAGGTATTTCCATTTCACCGCAGTATTTTGTAAAGTCATTAGGGTAAATTTCATCCTAAAATTAGCCTCCTAAGGAAAAATAATAAGATAATAGTTAAGAATTTTGGAGGGAAAAGAAGAAAACTATTTTTTTTCAATTACTTTTGACTTATATCCTTGTAAGTTTACTCAAATTTCAAGTGTAGACACTCGTTGGATCCATAATTAAATTCTTCATCGAATGAGTATTCATTGTGAATACTTTTGAGAATACCCACATTGATAAAAAATGAAGATACATTAAAAAACGTGTTCAACACATTTTTTTAATGTATCTTCAATTTTTATCAATGTGGGTATTCTCAAAAGTATGCATAATGTGTACTCGTTGGATGTGGAATTTAATTACACATCCAATGAGTATCTACACTTGAAATTTGAGTAAAACTATAAGGAGATAAGCCAAAAATACAATGAATTTTTTTTCCCTCCAAAATATTTACATGTACCTCTTTTCAAATTTAAAGAATTTTGATTGGTTTACATATTGTGTATCTAAAAATTTCATGGGTACTTTGAGGTTGAAATTTCTTCTAATGGCCCTGTAACAACTTGAGGAAATGTTGAATGGTCGAGATGGAATTATATGGGAATTCAATGAACTACAAGTCATGAAGGGTGGAGTCTGGAGGTATGGTATGAGATGGCATGTAGATGTGTGCCCATGTGGAGGTGATTGGCATGAGATGGAGTGCCACATGGGTACCACATGGAGGCCACATTAATGACACATGGCAAGATCAATTACATCACAACAGGTTATTGGTTGAATTTTTAAATGGCCATACCTTTTGATCTGAAAGTCTAATTGAGGAGAAATTGAAATTGTTGAAAATCTCTAAATGAAGTGGTTGTAAAGGTGATGTTTATTTTAGGTTTTGAGGAGTTCAAAAAATGATGAAATTTTTATATCCCATCTCCATAATGGGACATTGGAGGCTGAGTCAACAATAGTGACACCTCCCTTTTGTCTTGGTTTATACAAGGTGGATAAGAGGGTTTGCTACAGAGTGGTATCAGAGAATGATTTAGTGTTTGGACCTAAATGGGTTCATGATTGAGTAAAGTGGACCTAGAAGAATATGTCAAAGAGCTCTAGCACAAAATGTAGTAGATGAAAGAGAATATTGTTGTGTTTTGTTGATGGCATTTGATTTGTGGAATGCGTGTTGACCAAAATGATGTTTTTAACTTGTTAATTTATTTTGAAACATGTACTATTATCACCCCAAAAATGTTCACCTAGGAATTTCTTACTAGGTGAATCGAAATACACCATGTAGGATTAATATTTCCATGGTGAAACCCACATTCACCATAGGAAATAATTTAGTAAACCATTTTCCTAAATTATTTCTCATTAAAATCTAAAAAACCCTATGAGAATAATTGAATAAATCATAACTTATTTAATTTTCTCTAGAAATAAATATTAAATTATTATTTCATACTTATTTGTTAATTACTTTTTACTTGATCGCCTTGGAATAATCAAATAAACCATTATTTATTTATTATTTATTATTTTCATTATGAGATAATTATTAAACCACTATTTAATAATTATTTCATTATTAATTCTCACAAAGTGATTAATAAATCATTTTTCTCTGTTAATTACTTCAACCACTTTCTAAATAAAGATATTTGACAATTTGGAATATATTTTCCCTCTAAAAAATATAATAAAGTATTCACAATGGCTAGATTTTGATTCAATGAATAATATTTTATTATTTTCTACTTTCTAATTTCACTCAATGCTTTTTTATAAATAGGTGGTTTTTTGTTTCATTCTTCATATTGATCATTCTCTTCATCACCACTATCGTCTTGTCACATTTGAACTCCCACTTGATTTCAAGCTATTTTTGTTTTCTTTTTTGCCCATTACAAGTTGAGAGAGAGAAACAAATCATTGAAGCTTAAGGATGTCGAAAGGAGCTATCCGATGGAGGGGGATCTATATGCCCAAGTTTATAAGTTCCCCTCACCAGGTGTATCCTTTCTCTTAATAGAACTTTCTTATTCATATAATCGATTAGGTTGCTACACTTTTATCTTTTTGGTTATATCTTTATGGTTGTACACGATCTTTTGTTGCAGGGTTTTTCTTTGTTTTTCATTACATATATGAAGCATAGACAATGATATTTTTTTGTTAGGGTCACTCATCACGAGTGACTTAAGTGAAGCATTTTTGTTACACATATTAAGAATTTCATACTAACAAATGGTGACTCCATTGGTGTAGTAATTGAGAACCTTGGCGACTATTGTTTCAACTATCGTCAATGTTTTTTGAGTTAATTTTAGCCCTCTCAATCTCTATTTTTAGATTTATCTTACTTTCTAGAAAACTTTTCACTTCTGTTGGGGTTTCACATCTTTCCCTTAAAACATATTTTTACACCACTTTATTCCCTTTAGAATCTAGTGTGGTCTTGCCTCTATAGGATCCCATTGTAAATCCATTTTTTTGCAGCCTAGAGCCTGCCATTTTCTAGCATTTCCACCGTTGTTGTTTGTTGGTTTTCTACACCATTTTAGTAGATTATTTCCTTTAGATCTCACTCCCTTGGAAATTAGATATTTTGGCCATTTTTTGTTTCTTTGAGTTTCTTTTTGTCCCTCTTTTCTTTTGTTGCTTGATTGCCTTCTTGGGTGGGGGGTTGTGTGCTTCAATTTGTTTTTTATTTACTATTCATTTTCAGTATTATTTATAGTGTATTCACTTTATTTTAAACAACAATATCATGATCAAAACATTCTCAATTAACTCATCCACTTGACACATTTGTCACACACACCTTAACTGAACGTGAGCTTGATTAACGCCACCAAGCCAAGACTTGAAACACTACACCTTAATAATTTAGCTCACATAGATTGAGCCCACTTGGCCACCATGACCAAAACAATCTGTATAGTTAGCTGTAGGATTAGTGTGGAAGGCTTCCAATAACACCTATTTATCACCTACAACGAGACATAGAAAGTTGACATATTAAGGAGATTAAAATCCTTCACCATCCCATGGTCTAAAGCCATAGTGCTTTAGAAACCCGATTCAGAGTAGGTTAGGCTAGATCATGGTGCCAACATTTCTCCTCAGGGCTACCCAACCAGTGGTAAGGAATTCTATGTCATGGTTTATCACCAAGAAGCTTAAGACTCGACCAACCCCATGAGAAAAAGGTAACCTTAGTGGTCAATTGTTGTTGTTGGGAAAAGTATCCAATTCAGAATGCCCCTATCCCACTCTAAGAGGTGATAGTGCCTTAGCAACAAACAAGTAAACTTATTCGAGTATTCTTCTTTATGAAATGAAAGTGAGGAAGAAGGATCTAACTAACCTGTATCTTCCTCTAGTTTGTCGATCCAAATCACTCCTCTCTTCAGTAGCTCCCAGCTTCTTGCTCCTTCACCGGCCCAGCTTCACCGAATTCCTGCAAGATCACAAGAGAGAGAAACTACACAAAGATACAGATATACATTCATAAAAAGCTCAAGATCAGATTAAGCTAAACATGTAAGCATAACAAAACATCATTGGTATACAACATGTAGGAGAAACTCAAATAGTTTATTGATATGATAATAAAGTCCAAGAGGAGATACAACCAAGTGAGTTCCGATCCAGCATCTACCTCCCAGCAAAGGAATCCCTTACTCTCCTCCAACAAACCATAAATCACCCAATGTGCTAATCTCAATCTCAAACCAACAACAATTCTCTGCAAAGTACAAAATTCCAGCCTCCTGAACCTCTGGGTAAGAGATCCATATATAGATGTGAGCAGAGAGGATGAGTCAGCTCATGTTTTGACTTGTGGCTTGTCTCTGTCAGTTCTTGCTTCCACTTGGAGGTTGAGAACCTCTTACTCATCACTAGTCGAATTCATTGTGGCAAGTGTCATTGAGGAAGATTCTAGAAGCTTCCATGGTCTTTCCACCTCGTTGAATGAACTTGCCATTTGTCATTTCCCGCTCAGCGCACCCTGGTAGTGCTTCTACCTGCGTTGCAGTGCACCTAGCTAGTGTAATCTCTGCATTCCAGCGCAGACAGCTAGTGGAGCCTCTGAATTGATCCTGAATTGACTGTTTCTGAGTGGTTTTTGGTGGAGAACTTCTGGGAGAAGCTGTCTTTGGTTGACCTTGTTCCTTTAGGGGTAGGAACAAATCATTTAGGGACTTTGGATCCCTTGGATTATGGACATTTCATGCTCAATGCTGTAAGGCACAAAAATGTCTATAACAGTTGCCCCCTAAAGTATGAGGCCGTTTATCGGGTGAAATGCTTTATTAGGAGGATCCGAAGTTCATTCGATGCTGGGAGGATACCTGTAATAAGATACAATACAATACATTATTTTTCATACTGCTTTCATGATCTAGCTGAGGCGGGCATTCCCATGCTCAGCTTTATAAATTCATTTTCCTGTACATAGAACAGACAATCGTCTGATGGTAGACTGATGATTTTGATGAAATCATCATCCTTTTGGTAGGATGATTATCTGTTGTAATGCTGTACATGTCAATGTCTTTATTTTTCCTGAATATATATCACAACCCGGATGGATGAAACTAGATCCGGGGTCTTCAATCTCGTCCGATCTTCACTCTAAGTACAAGTCGATCCATGTGAGAAATGTTCTGAAGTCGAACATGGAAATACATCGCTTGATTACCGGTCAATGAGGTAAACCGTTAACAAGCGCAAGAGGAATCACCGATAATGATAATGACCCTCAAGGTACTGCAGTACAATTCACGTGGTGTGAATAAAGGACTTGGCATCGAACACCACGCAAAATCTTTCGGTCGAAGGTCCTTGATGTATACCTGTCGCCGGAAGTGAGAAACTTGCCATTGAGGCATGCAAGCTTCAAAGTACTGAAGGGGTTGTTCCTAGATCAACTTCTTGGATAATGAGCTGATGTCGACAAGAAGCGATCCGTCAAAGGAGGGCCTTAATGTATCCCATGTCAGTGACACGGAACGGAGCAAATTATTTTGATGGAGGTGAAAATGATCTAATGATATATGGTTCAGGGTGGCGGTCATGAAAGAATGAAGGATAATGTATGGTAGTGGATGGGACACGGTTGACTTCTCTGGATGACTTCTCTTGAACATATCGGCGACACTTGTGTGATGGATTGGTAGCATTTACCCCAAAGGTGGATGGTATGGCGAGACCATGGTGATGTGACCAGTGAATGAAACAACCCAACCCGACTCAGGCATGGAGTGGAAGTGTCATGTTCAAGAGTGACTTGCTACCAATAAAGTTCTTTGAGTTTCTTCCCAATTTTCCCCAGTCATTGCTGACCAGTACCTCTTTATTTTTGTCAAGCTTGAGGAGGATAACATATGCTTGTTCTATAATTTTCCCTTCGGGCAAACCCATCGCTATGTTTTAACGAGCCTAGCGATAATGAAACTCGTTCTCGTCTAAAGACAAGTTTGTCGCTATTAATGTTTTTAACGAGTCTAACGACAAAGATAACTCGGTCCTTTTCATTTTTAGAGAGTCTGAAAAGGTACGTAAAGTTAACTCCGAAAGTCCCTTTTCGTCATCTAATCCCTTAAGTCTGAAAAAGTATAAAACAATATAGAAGGGATGAATTTTCGACAGTTTTAACGAGCTGAACGAAACAAGCGCTCGATCTTTTTGTGCAATAATCCCTCAGGTCCAAAAAGATTAAAATCTAGAGGAGGGATAGCTCTTTCAGTCACTTTAACGAGCTGGAAGGCCAAAACTCGGCAATCTTTTCATATTTTACGAGTCAGATGAAAAGAGCTTAAAGGAGACTCGTCTTTTGAGGAACGAGTGATAAAACGGGTTAGCAGCTGATTCCAGGTAAGGGTTGGAATTTTCCAATCACGGTAGTGTCACAAGGATGGCTAGTGAGATCACTCTTCGCAGCTGTTCCTCAAAATGGGTAAACAATCAAATGGAGGTGAATGATCGGACAATGGAAAAGTGGAGGTGACGGTGCAAACACGACCAAGGTTTTAATGGCTGATAATGTTACATTCACGGTGGTTATTTACCAGAGGGTAGTTAGTTTTTTAACAAGCTTAAACGCGGAAAAACACTGCTCGGTCTTATGTTTATTTTTTAACGAGCATGAACTATGTGCTAAAATTGCTCGATGCGGGTTTATTTTTTAACGAGCTTGAACCCTACAGTAACACTACTCGTGATAAGTTTGCATCCCCCCAGCATAATAATGCAAATCGAGGTGCATGCCCCCCAAGCTTCATTGCATTCAACTTGGTGGTTGGAATGAAGGTTTACCTTTGAGACTTGGAAAGGGGATTTGTTTCATTTTTTAATGAGGTCGACACAGTAAAAGAACTATCCTCATGACTCCTTGTTTCATTTTTTAACAAGGTTGACACAAGATAAGAACCATCCTCGGAGTCCAAATCCATTAGATATAGAAGGTTTCATATTCCACTGTGGCCACTTCCGCCAGATTACTCGGAGGTGGTAGGGCAAAAGTACCCATTAAGGCTGGGTCCTTTAGGAGACCTACTCCGATATTTTGGAGCGAATGATTGCTTCCATGGATCATTGGAATGCTTCCCGTAACTTGTGAACTGTTGGGGAGAAATGTTTGTTGGTCGACGATTGTAATTCCTCCTTGGAAGGGAAATGCAATATTCCTGAAGTAGGTTGACACAACTACGGCCATGGCATATATCCAGGGTCTTCCCAATAGGATGTTGTAATCAAGGTTTCCGTCGATTACTTCAACATCAATTTCTACTGTTTTCCCTCCTAGTTCAACTTTCAAGTTATTTAGAATACCATATGGGGTATATGTCCGTCCATCAAATGCTTTTAATGTCGTCGAAGATTGCGACAAGGTTGGAGATCCTAATGTTTTCCAGCAAATCATCGACATAATGCATGTAGATGCCCCCTCATCAATAATTGTTCGATGAACAGTTTTGTTGAGGGTTTTCACTTGAATAAGGAAAGCTAGTTGAGCTGGTAACTGAGGGTCATATCCTTTATGATTAAAGGCCACAAGATTGGAATCCATTGGGTCAATCCCACCTATTGCTGATAATAAAGCTTGCTCTTGGGAGAGGCAATTTTGCGGTACCTTAAGCGTCGACATAGCGGACGGTGATTGGGCCAGGTCCTCTATTATATTATATATCTGTGTTATTTTTGCACGAGGATTAAATGTCGACTTGTGTACTACTCCCTTTGGCGACTTTATCATTTGTTCAGGAATGATGGGTGGCACAACTTTGGTCAAAGTCGTTGTCGAACTATTAGGTTGTTCATTAGCCTTGTTATTCGACACCTGTGGATTCCCGTAATCTTTATTCCTTGCCAAAGCATCATTTTGCTGCTTTGAGATAGACAACATAAGCACTTGGGATCAAGAAGCATTTTGATTAGCAACCAGTTTGGTTCCCGTGCTTGGAAACGGATCAGTCAATACTGCTGAGGTTTTTGAACTCTTAAAGAGTTTCTTAACTTCAGCTATATGTGGACAATCTCTCGTCCAATGATCCTCATCGCATATATGACACCCCGCAGGGGGTTTCCTTTTTCTCCCTTTCTTTTTCTTCTTGCCCCCTGGTTGCTTCAGTTGTTTGCCCTTGTCGGTCGACACGGCATTTACTTCCGAGGCAAGAAGTTCCTCATTTGCATTTTCACTAGAAATCTTACGGGCCTTTTTAGATGTAGCCTTTGTCGATTTCGTGTCTGTCGCACCAATCACGCCATCGATGGCATGAGAGTCATGGATCGATTTAGGAGGAGGAAGAATTGAGAATTCCGGTCTAGGGGCGTTAGGTATTTTGTCGTACAGCATGCCAGACTGAGTATAGACCAAGTCCAGATATTGCGCACGAGCGATAACTTGCTCTTTAGTTACGACTCCCCCCTTTGCCACATCTTCTGTGATAGTAGGAAGTAAAGACTTGATAAACCATTAAGCTAATAACTGATCGGGAACGTACGTTTTTACCATCCTGCGACGACGTCACCACTCATGTATATGATCAGATATGTGAGTGGCCGTCGTCTGCTTGAAGTTGGTAAGGAGTCCTGTTCCCGTTTCATACCTTATTGGTAATTGAAAATGGGTTAAAAAGGTTGTGTCTAGGGTACTGAAGTTGTCGAATGAAGCTCTAGGCAATTCGATATACCATTTTTCTACCGGACCAGTTAACGTCCTCTGAAAAAGGCGAAGCCTAATCGAATCATCGTTTAGGGTGTTTGATGAACACCACAGATGAAATGTCATCACATGATTCGATGGATCTTCACCCGGATTTCCATTAAATTTAGGAATATCTGACGGAAGTTTATGCGGAATCGCTGGCCACCAAGGGGCATATGCAATTAGATTATTCGTCAGCCAGTTTAGATCTGGTAATTCTAGAGTTGCTACAAAGGGCAACTGTTGATTCATATTAGGCGAAGCATACCCAGGATAAGATGGAATCGCCTGAGCAATGGGTCTTTGAATACCAGCATAATGTATTTGATGTTGGCAACTTTGACAAGGTTGATGGGCATAACCACTATAATATGGTTGTTGATAACCGCTTTGGAAATGTGGTTGCCCATTGCTTACAAAGACTTGTTGCTCAGGTCCTTGATATGATTGCTGGAATGGCGGTTGTTGAGTTTGAACCAGCTCTGGTTGTTGGACCATTTGCTGTTGACCAATACTGGATGATTGACCATGATGAGGAGTCACAGTACTTGTTTGATCCTGACTCGCTCCAGATAAGGAGGCACTAACCTGAGGTTGTGATTGAGTCGTTGAGACAAGAGGTTGTTGTATTGCAACCTGAGAAACTTGTGATTGACATACAACAGGTAACGCTTGTACTTGCGATGCAGTCACCATAGCAGGTATAGTGGGAGTATTCGACACAGGGTGGACTGGTTGCATTAAATATACAACCCTTGGTTGCTGAGGTAGTATTGGTACCCAACCGCTGGATGTAATTCCAGTTTGACTTGAACTTTGTTGTAAACTCTCATATGGTTATTCTCTGGGAGGGAACAATGAAAAGGCATACTGCCCTCCATATGGTGGCAATCCAGTACTTAAAGGGTAGATTGGCCTTTGAAGACACATTGGATCAATTTGTTGAGTTTCAACATAAGAAATACGAGATGATAATCCAGATGAAGAAATAGGAACTAACCATGTCGTCGTCTCTGATTGGACTCCGGCTTGTTGTTGATAACTTGTCGGGATAGATGTTATACCGGCGAACATCGTTGGAGTAGCAGCAGGAGGTTCTGCTGCTTCTGTGTCGGATGACACAGTCCTAGATGTCGACGGTTGTTCAGACATATCTAGTCTATCCAAAAGATTTCTTAGCGATTCTACAAGAACTTGTGATGAAGGGAGACTAACTTCGAAGATCAACGAGGGAAAGGTGATGATTATTCCGTTTAAAATAAATTTTAACGACGCTTTAGACACAACTTGCTTTTTCAATTTTAAAGAGTCGAGAAAAAGCTAAAGATGACTCTAGTCGCCTTCGATGTTTTAACGAGCCCGAAGTGACAAATTCTCGGATGGACTTTTTTTTCCGTTATAGAGTCTGAAAAAGGCCAAAGGGAACTGCTCTGGAGTTCTAGGTAGAGGGTGTGCCAAACTTTTCGCAAAACCGCAGAATACTTTTTAAGGTACGGGCGGTCAATCTTCCCGAATGCTGTGTTCAGTGCATTGCGATCAGTAGGGCGGCCGACACGGCTTCCTAAGGATAAAGGTTTTATGCCTATAGGGGTCTCCCAATATATACTCGACGGTACGTGGGAGAACAATCCGTACTGGCGCTATCGTCCCTCAGGAGGAATCACCAACCCATCAGCGAGATCGACAGTCACCAGGTTTTACGACGCCGGAACACGTCTCTAGCCTAGACCTCTATGTTGTGCATTATGTTACAAAGCGTTGTTAAGTTCATTCAATTTATTTTAGGTTTATCTTTCTTAGAAGTTTGCCTTTTTGGATCGCCACGAGATGTATGATACAATTCCTAAATGCAGTCTAAAGATGATAAGCAAGCTTTTATATCTTTTCAACAATGAAAATCCTAGCTACAAGGGGAAAAGGAAGATACAAATGTTTCTCAAAGAGCATAAAGCACACTGTAATGCACTTTTCCCTAAATCAAAGCATGCAAACTATAAAAATGCAAATGCACAAATGCATGTATTTGTTTTCGCTTCCTTAATATTGATGCCTAAAAAGAAAGCTGTTGTACAAATTTGAATTCGATTTCAAGTGAAAACATAAACAAGTTCCTTTTTCAGAATCAAAAAGACGATTACGACACTTTATGATTTACTTGTTTCGACACTAGAAATGCATAAATTCAAACCAAACGACAAAAGTAAAAGCTAAATCAACTGTGAATAGAAAACAAACTCTCTCCTAAGATCAAAACGACACTTACGATAGGTCTAGATCTAGGGGCAACAGTATGACTAGTTTACTATTGTAATGGGAAACTGCAAATGATGTAACAAATACACAAAGGACAACTACAGTTTCTTTATACAACCGAGGCGGAATTGAGGCAAAGAAAAGGGGTTTCAGATAGGTACACTGATTGATAACAGGCTGCAAAAAACAGAGATAAAACTGAGCAAAAGGAATCAGAGAACCACAGCTGCACAAAGAAAATACTGATCAGCGCACTCCCAACACAGAGGATTTGACATTCAGCGCAGGTATCCTTCACAGGACCTGCGTTTAAATGCGGAACCTCTTCACAGAGTCTGCGCTGAAGCAGAAACGAGAGTTGTTTCTGGGTTCTGGGTTACGGTTTGCAGTTAAATCTACAGTTTTTGGCTGGATCAAGATATCAATTAGGTACAATTAGGAGGATGATTTATAGGAGGACTAATATCTATCACAAAGGGCTGTTAGAGCACTTGTGGATCAGCTGTTCAGATCATAAACAGGCCCAGTGAATGGACTAGAGTAGCTGATCTCTACTTTGCATTTGTAAATGGCAAATGCAGTTCGATTCGGCACTCTTGAGTTTATGAAATGAATAGCAATAGAAACACAAATAAACTAACAAGATACTTTCCCCAACGGAGTCGCCAATTTGTTGTTGGGAAAAGTATCCAATTCGGAATGCCCCTATCCCACTCTAAGAGGTGATAGTGCCTTAGCAACAAACAGGTAAACTTATTTGAGTATTCTTCTTTATGAAATGCAAGTGAGGAAGAAGGAGCTAACTAACCTGTATCTTCCGCTACTTTGTCGATCCAAATCACTCCTCTCTTCAGTAGCTCCCAGCTTCTTGCTCCTTCACCGGCCCAGCTTCACTGAATTCCTGCAAGATCACAAGAGAGAGAAACTACACATAGATACAGATATACATTCATAAAAAGCTCAAGATCAGATTAAGCTAAACATGTAAGCATAACAAAACATCATTGGTATACAACATGTAGGAGAAACTCAAATAGTTTATTGATATGATAATAAAGTCCAAGTGGAGATACAACCAAGTGAGTTCTGATCCAGCATCTACCTCCCAGCAAAGGAATCCCTTCCTCTCCTCCAACAAACCATAAATCACCCAATGTGCTAATCTCAATCTCAAACCAACAGCAATTCTTTGCAAAGTACAAAATTCCAGCCTCCTGAACCTTTGGGTGAGAGATCCATATATAGATGTGAGCAGAGAGGATGAGTCAGCTCATGTTTTGACTTGTGGCTTCTCTCCGTCAGTTCTTGCTTCCACTTGGAGGTTGAGAACCTCTTCACTCATCACTAGTCGAATTCATTGAGGCAAGTGTCATTGAGGAAGATTCTGGAAGCTTCCATGGTCTTTCCACCTCGTTGAATGAACTTGCCATTTGTCATTTCCCGCTTAGCACACCCTAGTAGTGCTTCTACCTGCGTTGCAGTGCACCTAGCCAGTGTAATCTATGCATTTCAGCGTAGACAGCTAGTGGAGCCTCTGAATTGATCCTGAATTGACTGTTTCTGAGTGGTTTTTGGTGGAGAACTTCTGGGAGAAGCTGTCTTTGGTTGACCTTGTTCCTTTAGGGGTAGGAACAACTCATTTAGGGACTTTGGATCCCTTGGATTATGGACATTTCATGCTCAATGCTGTAAGGCACAAAAATGTCTATAACAATTGTCACCCTATAGGACTAGGTGTGGGAAAATATTTGGTTATGTACTCCACCTTTCTATAGATAGCTCTACTTGTGGGGATTAGATTCTGTCAAGTAAGAAGTCTCTTGGGAGGCCATAGGAAATAGTAGAACTAGGACTTGTTTAAGGATTTAGATCACCTCTAGGCTAGAGGTTGTTTTTT
Source organism: Pinus tabuliformis (assembly GCA_031772625.1). Taxonomy (NCBI): domain Eukaryota; kingdom Viridiplantae; phylum Streptophyta; class Pinopsida; order Pinales; family Pinaceae; genus Pinus; species Pinus tabuliformis. The sequence continues at coordinate 838,503,581 of CM062809.1, read as the reverse complement.
CTTTGATAGGACATGTTTTCTTGAATTAAACTAGCATATCACTATAGTTAGTTTACACTTGACACCAATGTATTAGGTGTTTTCTTGTTGTTTGTTACTCTTTTATCTTGTCATCACCCTTTACTCCCTTCAGCCATATTTGTCTTAACACGATTGCTCCCCATAGGAATTTGTCGCGGAGACTTGGTGGCCTTCACTCCTGGTCTCATTTAGGACATCTCACTCCTTCGCATTGTAACACCCTCCTCCCACATTTACCCAAGTTAACCAACCTACTAAGGTAAACATGTGACAAAGATTTACTACTATATGACTCAACCTCCTAGATCATCTTAATGAAGTAGAATCGACCAACCAAAACCTTACTGACTTCCCTCAGGTCCTAGAGGACCCCTAAGGGTTAAACCACCCTTCTAGGTGTCAAGACTATGAGTTAACCTTTTTTTTTCACTGACTTGAACTCCCATTCACATGTACAATCTTACATCCATGTGATTGAAATCCTCTAGTCACATGCATAAGCCTACAAGTGTGTGGTTGTAGTATTTTTTCACATTTATGTGCCCGTTATGACAAAATTTATGTCACCTTTTCAGGGCTTGACTCCAACTCATTGCTCAAAACTTCATGAAAGTTTCCAAAACATTAAATTACTCAAGCAAAAAGGCTCTAACGGAAAACTTATTTAATAACTTGACCTAACCAAGCCTAACCATGACATGCATTATGTCAAACACATCATGAACATGTAATGTATAGGTCATAAATACACATCTAAACATAGGGGTCTCATACTTATCTGAGAATCGTTAAGAAAGTGTGATGCCCTCTCACAATAGCTACATTATCATCTATTAGGTCATACATTCATTAACCATTCATTTAGTAATAAAAACATGATGAGAGCCATAACTAATGTTTGTCACAAAACCATGCATATAACCAACAAATTAACAATGATAGAACGACCATTAAAATCACATAATAACTAGCACATTTGCTAATAAAACTGAAGAGGAAATATTCTTATTATTCATACGAAAAATCCAACAATGTCAGGGAATTCCACATACCACATGACCATAGATTAGGATAAACCAAATATTTCTTTCAACCAAGAAGCCCCATGCCATATTCCAAGCATGAATGTGGGATCTCATGGAATAAACCAAGAAAAATAAAACCAGTGATTCCATAGGCCAAACCGCCTCAACCCTCAACTAATTTTTCCACCTTACGATCGGGCATCACTAACCATCACTAGATCGATCTCTACCAAAGTTGTCGAGGGCTCTAGAGTGTTTGTCCCAACCTTGATTCCAGGACTTGTAACTGAACCCACAACTATTTTCGAGCTCCAAAGAGTTTATCAAACCAATAATTCTAGTACTAGTAACTCAAGCCACCAAGGGCTCCAAATCATTTGTCCAACCAAGGCTTCTAGGACTAGTAATTCAACCAAAGTTGTTACAGGGCTTCCAGAGCATTTGTCCAACCAAGCCTTCCACAAAATAGTAACTCAACCCACAACCATAACGAACATGAGCACTAATCAAAAAACAAAAGGAAAAACCAACAACATCATGGCTATCCATGAAATGGAAATACTAGGCAAAATGACTATCAGTCCAAGTCATCCTCCATGCCAATGACAAAACATAACAAAATAACTGCATCCATATGCCATGCATGCCAAAAATAGCAAGGAAAGCATACATGCAACTTGGTTCATGCAAAGTAAACCCAATGTAGTTGTTGATCTCGATGTTCCCTTACACTTTCTAGATTTTCCTTTGCCTTCTTTCTCCAAATCCAGAGTATGCCAAAAATCCTCAAGAGTATGAGGGAGATAGAATAGAGAGACAACTCTAAGCTAAAACTGACAAAAAGGCCATAAATTGATCCTCATAAGAATTTTTATCATCGAAGCATTTATGTTCCTCATATTTCATTATTTTCCTTCATTTTCCTCCTCACATGCATTATGTGACCTTTCACCTTCCTTTTTTCCTATTTTCCATTATTTTCATAAATAAAATGCCAATTAATGCCACTTTTCCTTTTCCATTTCCTTTTCCAATTTCCATAGCCATTAATTAATCACTAGTGATCCCCATCACTGTGTTTTCACCCAACATTCAACTTGGAATACATGTCCCATGACCTTGGTATTATTTTTCCTTTATTGTCTTTATTACATGGATTTTTAACCAGGGTTATTATAGAAACCCCCCCTTGGTGCAACACCATCCTTAGTATTCAGTGGCACCTATAACCAGCAAGACCACTAAAAACCAAAACATACTACCCATGGAGATTTATAACTTATCTCGATGCAATATTTGCAATGAACAACCATCTGAAAATAAAAAACAACGTAACCAACATGAGAACATGGAAACCATACCACTTATTGGATCTTTATAGAGAAACTTGATGCCGTATTTATATCATACATATGCATATATACACATAACCAAAACACAACAACAAAACATATACCAAAAGATATCCACTCAACCAATGAATAGAGAAGGATACATAGCCCGCATATGATCAACCATCTCCCACGTAGCTTCATCAAGCCCAAAGTGCTTCCATTTCACTTTAACTTCCTCATTTGCTTGATTCCAAAGCATGAACATATTTCACTGCAAAATGCACTAAGGTTATGGATAGAATTCTCCTCCGTTTCCACCTGCAATACGGACCAGTCAATAACATAATCAACATCTTTCACATATTGTTTAATCAATGACACATGGAAAAAATCATGGAATTTCAATGTTAGAGGAAATTCAAATCGATAGGCTACTGGTCCAATCCTCTCAATAATATTGAAAGGCGTGTAATACCGAGGTGCCAACCTAGCACGTGACCCAATCCTCAAGGATATCTTCTTGGGTGTAATGCGCAAGTACACCTATTCCCCAACCTAAAACTCCTTAAACATCTTGTGTTGATTTGTATAGCTTATCTTCCTGTCCTATGATACCTTTAAATTATTCTTGATAACCTGCATTTCTTATTTAATCTCTGCCAACATGTCTGGTCCAATCGACACCCTAATGACTAGATCATTCCAACTCATGGGAGTATTGCAATTCCACCCATAGAGTACCTCAAATAAAATAATCCTTAGTGACTCCTAATACCCATTTTTCTAAGGAAACTTCACTAGTGGAAGGTACTCTTCCCACTTCCGTTGATGATGCATAACATATATTCTAAACATAAACTCTAAAATCTCATTGACCCTTTCTATCTGCCAATCTATTTGTGGATGTTAAGTTGTATTGAAGGCCAACTCTATCCCCAATCCTTCAATAAATTCTTTCTAAACTACAAGAGAACTTAGCATCTCTCTCTGATACAATATTCTTTGGAATACCATGCAACCTCACTATATCTCTAATAAAAGCCTGTGCTACCTAGCTAGCTAGATGAGTTAACTTCACTGGAATAAAGTGAGCTACCTTAGTTAACTTGTCAAAAACAACCATAATAGGATCATGTTGTCTATATGTCCTTGGAAAACTTTTAATTAATTCCATGGAAATGGCCTCCCATTTCCACTATGGAATCATAATCAACTGTAGTAAACCACCTAGATGCTTACACTCTACCTTTACCTATTGACAATACAAACATCTAGCCACAAACTCTGCCACTTCCTTTTTCAAATTTGGCCAATATTGGAACTTCTTCACCTTTGCAATGGTTTTTGATATCCATTATGACTTGAATAGGACTTAATGTGAAATTCCCTCAAGATAATCTTCTTGATCTCATTGTTGTTCGACACATAGATCATGTCCATAAACCCGATCACACCATTTTTTGTAAGATCATAATCCACATCTTGTTCACATGTACCCTATTGTAACTTGTGCCCAAGCTCCCTGTACATGTCATCATGTTGTCCTTCCTGTAAGAACTGATACTATAAATTTGTTTCACAAGAACTCATAGGCACTATATGATTTACCTGCACTCTTATGCTAATAGCATCTCTAACCTTTTTCTCTTTACCCTTAATATACATGATCTCAAAGTTAAACTCATTGATCGTGGCCAAGAATCTAGCTTTCCTGACATTCATATTCAGTTGATAAAATAAGTATTTCAACCCATTCTGATCACTCATCAAGATGAATCGCCTACCAAGAAGATAAATCCTTTAGATCTTCAAAGCATGGATGATCACTGCCAACTAAATATCATGTGTCACATAGTTTTGTTCATTCTCATTCAATTTCCTTGGTTCATAGCATACCACCTGTCCTTCCTGCATCATGAATCCACCAAGTCCTTTCTTACAAGCATTTTTACACACCATAGACTCTTTATTTGGATCTGCAATCTTGAGAACTAGAGTATTGGTAAGCAATTGCTTCAACTATTCAAAAATTGTTGTGCATTTCTCTATCCATTCAAATTTCCTTCCTTTTCTTTGCAAGGATGTAATATGATAGGTAATACATGAGAATTTCCTGATGAACCTCCTATAATAACATGCAAACCACATGAATGACCTTACCTCATCCACATTCCTATGATTTTCTGATTCTATGATAGCTCTGATATTTTTCGGGTCCACTGTTATGCCTTCCTTAGAAACAACATTCCCCAAGTAATGTACCTATGTCTGAAAGAAACTATATTTACTAATCTTGACGTGCAACTAATGCACTCTTAGAAATCTAAATGTTGTTGCTAAGTGTTCTGCATGTTCTTCCTCATTCTTAGAATATATCAAGATTGCATCAAAGAATATAATCACAAAATTATCTAGATATGGACGCGACACATTATTTATCAAGCAGATAAAAGTAGTGGAGCATTAGCCTAACCAAATGGAACTACAAAAAAATCATAATGTCCATACATGATCTGGAAATTAGTCTTGTAGATGTCCTTTTCTATGATGCATACTTGATGGGATCATCATCACAGATCAATATTCGAGAACACTACTGCTCCCTTCAACTGATCAAACAAGTCGTCAATCCTCAATAACGAATACATGTTCTTAATGGTTACCTTGTTCAAGTGCCTGTAATCAATGCATAATGTGAGAGTACCATCCTTATTCTTCAAAAACAATATTGTTGCACCCTAAGGTGACACACTTGGCCTAATGTATCCCTTGTCAGGAATTTCTTTCAACTTTGACTTCAATTCCGCTAACTCTGGAGTGATCATCTTGTAAGGTGCCTTTAATGTTGGTGTTTCCCCTACTAGCAACTCAAAATCAAATTCCACTTCCCTATGAGGCAATAACCATGAAATCTCTAGTAGAAACACATCCTGAAACTGCTGCAAAATAGGATACCTGTTCAAGATCTTTTCATCCTCAACATTTTTACCTTTGTCACTGGAAATGTGCACTGCAAACAAGACACACCCTTTCCTGCGACTATGCATAGTTATAACCATTCTAACTAATGTAACCTTCTCGTTACCATGCACGATTCTTTGTTCTCCCTTGATTCAAAGAAATGTCGTAATGTTCGAAATTATTTTTTTATTGGTAGATAATTTCTTGTGAGAATGGATTGAGAGTCATTTATTATTTAGAAATTAGAAATGAGAAATAATTTAAAGAAATTCTAATACATTTCCCACAATCTTCTTTTCCACCTTTATTGAATATAACAAAAAAACCTTAATGCACAACCAGATCACAATAAGACTCATATAAGTGAAGATGCGTGGCTAATTGATCAACCTAAAAGAGTTAATTACTAGCTATTTGACTTCTTATTTACCTTATGTTAGAGCATGAGACTCATATTGGCATGTATAGGTTTCCTGTACCCAATTTAACAGTTGAATTTGCTCTATATCTATTGGACATTTGCAAAGGCTATTTATATAAGTACATGAAAAAACACATGGCATTGACAATAAAATCAATTTACATAAACCTCCATACCTAATTCATCGACCTTAAAAAATAAATTATCTTATACAATTTTAGTTGTTTGCCTTCTTATTTTATTTATGTCCATAGAGGTGCTTATATTAGAAAGAATATGTTAAATTTCAGAAATTCATTAATTACAAATATTACTATTAGTTAAGATTTAATAATGAATTTGAACAATGTTATTTTTTAGTTGTTTGGCTTCTTATTTTATTTATGTCCATAGAGGTGCTTATATTAGAAAGAATATGTTAAATTTCAGAAATTCATTAATTACAAATATTACTATTAGTTAAGATTTAATAATGAATTTGAACAATGTTATTTTTTCAATTAATGTTTTTAAGATTGTAACAATTAAATATCAATAGAAAGCTCCCATTTTTTATTATTACCATTTAATTAATGATTATGATTAAATTTATTAAACTACATTTATTTTATAAATGATATTTGTAATTATTTTTTCCCCTCAAATTTGGAATCTAATTAATACATTTATACCTTTTCTAATATAATTTTATGATTGAGTTTAACAATATTTTATAAATTGTTAATTTTTATTCTAGATTTTAATTTAATTTTTTAACCTATTTAAATTAAATTAGATTTTATATTTGAGTTTGGTAGTATTTATAAATTATAAAAAAAATTATGTTCAATTTCGATTTAAGCATTTAACCTATTTAATTTTTTTAGTTATAGTTTATTTATTTTAATTTTATTTAGCTATTAACATTTTTTATTATAAAGATATTATAATTTTATATTTGATATATATTTGTGCATTTCATGTTTGTTGTTATTATTTACATATTTACATATATTTTATTAGATAGATAAATATGTTTATATTAAAAAGAGAATATCATATTTTTTTTTCTTTTAAATGTATTATGCATATTTCATGTTTGTTGTTATTATTTACATATTTACTTCTATTTTATTATATTGATAAATATGTTTATACTAAAAAGAGAATGTCATAAATTTTGTTTTCTTTTAAATGTATTATGAATATTTTTCAATGTGACAAAAAATAAATGAATTGTGTTATTATAGTTTTCTTTCATATTTATATTGATGTTCTAATCTTATCCACAATTATCAATAATTTAACTTATATAAATAGGTTAGTAATATTAATTGTTTAACTGTAAATGAAATAATATTGATAATTAAATGTTTAAAAAAAAAATCAACTATGTTGTCATAGTTTTGTCCCATATTTATATTGATATTCTAATTTTATTAACAATTATCAATAATTTAACTGATATAAATAGGCTAGTAATATTAATTATTTAAATGTAAATGAAATAATATTACTAATTGAAAGTTTTAGAAAATTATTTTATTTTTAGAATCTTTTAAAATTAATTATATATTTAGAAATTTAATTTATTTAAATTTATCAAATCATAAAAATAATATTAGTAATGAAATTACATATATATAATAAAATTTTATAAAATAAAAAAATAAAAAAATAAGAAATATTAACCTTAATTTAAAAGTAAAAATAAAATAAACAAATATTATTAAAATAAAATCAATTCTCAAGAGATCATAAAACTAAAGATTAAAGATTATACCCAAAATTTTAATGGGAGGAAAAACATCAAAAACGCTCCTTTTTAAAACCATAACCATAGCATCATACTACCAACTTCTTTTTAATGGCATTAAAGAAATATATGATGATTTGATTTTTTTTAAGTGTTTTTATTGATATTTTTGGAAGTTTTTTTGGTGGTTTTTTCTGAATTAATTTTTCTATAATCTAATGAAAATTTAATTAAATCATAAGTTGAATAACTCGCTACAATCAAAGTGCGCTAAGAATTTTTCAATATTCAATCTATATATAAAATTAAAAACAATTTAAATAACACAAATAAAAATTTCACCTCAAAATTTTCCACCAAATTTTAGCACTGAACAATCAAAAAATAACACAAAAACCAAATCCCTTTTTTAAAAATAAATAAATCATATAACTATCATCACCCAATGACAGTTATATAGCCGACCAATAATTCTGAACGTAATGAAATCATTATGGAACGTTCAATATTATTAATAGCCAGCCCGAACTAATATTGGGTAGACATTTTATTACTCATTTACTCATTTCTCTCATCGCTACGTCCGACTGTTTGTATTTGTAACAGGATGGTGAAATCAAAGATGCCGCGTACTCATAAAAAATGCCGTGATAATGGTTACGAAACTCTTCGCATGGCACAGATGGGAGTACAGAAACATGCCGGAGATATGGAAAGATTCTCAAACCACTCCCTGACTGACAAAAAATTCCCAGACAATGACTATGAATCTATCCGGAAAGCAAGGATTGCAGAGAACCAGGTCCGGCTGGCACAGTTAGGACTCCAAAAGCAGGCAGGAGATTTGATAGCACTCTTAAGGGTGGCAAAATCCGCGAGTAAATTCAAAAACCACTCTGCTCAGAAATCGGTGTTTGAAAACAAAACTCCCATTCGCCGTTCACAGCGTTTGAAAAAAACAAATTCTTCTACCCCAAACACTGAATACAAAACACTTCCGTCGACTTTTTCGCAAACCGAAAAAGACGGATTATTTCACTCAGATAATGAGAAGAATCTTTCCAATGGCGAGATAAGACCGGCAAATGCGCAGTTACCCAAAAATTCCCATGCTGATGCGCTTCTGTCTCCTGATTTATTGTCCCACCGCTGTAACAGGAAAGGCAGAGACCTAGTTCGTAACTCCATTGTGGGCATTTGTTGTCATTTTTGCAGGCAGAAGAAGGCCTGCCGGGAAGAAAATTGTGAACGTTGTCGTAATCTGGACGTTACAAAGGTTTGCGTTGGTAACACAGAATGCTCAAGATGCCATTCTGGTACTGGTGTGATTTGTCGACGTTGTTTGAAAATGCGCTATGGGGAAGATATTGAGGAGGTGCGCGAAAATAAGAATTGGATGTGTCCTCATTGTTCAGAGGAGAGTGGAATAAATCCATACTGGATTTGTAACAGCTCTATTTGCTTGAGGAAACGGAATATTCAACCTACAGGAATTGCAGCGTATAGAGACCTAGCTATGGGATATGAATCTGTAGCTCACTATATTGCCGATGTCTTGAAAAAGCAAAGTTTCACCGGGGAAATAGATTCAAATGACAATAAGCACGGCCGGGAAATAGATTCAAATGATATTAAGGACTAACTTTATTTTCTCTTGGGCCCTATAACCAGTTACATGATCATTCATACGTTGGGATAGATTATATTAGGGACTCCAATTTCCTCTACCGGTTTCTGAATTTTTTTTCCGTCTTTTGGATTTTGAGTACGTACCAATAACCTATAAAAAAGAGTTATGATTCATGGATGTTAAGAATTTAATATGCAGGGTAAAAGTGTATGGGTGGAGTTGAAATGTATATGTAATAAGCGTTTGATTATTTAACAACGTACTCAAAATAGGAAATGCATAAAAATGTCTACTATGGAGGTTAATTGATTTGTTAGGAAATGCATAAGAATGTGTACTATGGAGGTTAATTGATTTGATTGATTTGCTATCGTAGATATGGAGGTTAATTGATTTGATTGATTTGCTATCGTAGATATGAGTATAGCATATATTTTTGGAACTAGTTTTTAATCTATAATTTTATTATCAAAATTAATTCTATATTTAACATAATTGAAATAAGTTAATTTTTAATAAATACTTTATAAATAGATAATATTTTGTAAACAATTTGTAATTTATATTTTAGGATATTTCAGCATATAGGAAATAGTTAAATATAACTTGGTCTAGTGTAGAGTTAAGTAAAGTGTGTTTATTTACTATGTATTTTTGTAACTTACAATCTGACTGTCACAATATGTAGTAATCCAATGGTTCATTCTCTCCTAGGTATCACCAACACTTGATATGTGGCTTAACACTCGATTGGTCCATGATCTCTACTTAACGAGCATGGAGGGTTATTTGTAGGGTAACCATTCATGAGATATAATGACCATTATTTTTAGTAAATATGGATATTATATTAACCAATGAATTATCTTAATACTGAATTATATTTAATTTTGGATATACATATACATTTATTTAAATTAACAAATGAATTCTTTTATTTACCGGGTTTAGCCATTTATAGGAATATTAATAATTAAATTAAGGGTTTGACTAGGATCATTAGGTTAAATTAGCCGTTGGCAATATAGCCGTTGGAGTCTCTGCACACTCTATTTAATCAGCTAAGCCGGATTAGTTCTTCAACTTGTCCTGATGATGAACCACACTGGTTGGTTCGAAACGCGTCGACAAAAAATGGTTTATGTGATTTTGCCGAAGATTTTCTAAACATTGTTATGGATCACAGAAGTCTAAATTCCTTAAAAAAGCTTATGTAAATTTTTCATTTTTTTATTAATAAATTTCCTGAAGTGGCTGCGTTGGCTCAGGCCGTGGACTGTTTCCCTCTTTGAGGTATTAACCACGTCAACAATACTAGAGTATCAAAGCTATTTGAGGGCCGCATTTGTTGGTGATCCAAATCTAAAGCCGATAGAACTGCATCCAACTGTTGTTTCCTAGATCTATTGTTTTTGACTGGTTCTGGGCTGAGATGACTGCTCTATTGTGTTAGGAGCATCTGTTTCTGGTAGCCCTAGCTACGTCACTTTCAAAATCTGGAGGTGTATAGTGTTTATTTGCAGTTTCTAGTTATTTTCTCTTTGTTTATTTTGGTTTATTTAACTCTTTATTTTTTTATTACCGGATCTATACCTTTCATTCCTATGTAAGCCATTTGCCCTGCGACTCTGTGTGATCTAGGCACATCAGAAATAGAGAGGAAGGACTTTCCTTAATGTGATCTTGGAAAATCAAAAACATTGAGGAAAATATTTAGTTTCCAGTGAAAGTTAACTTCAAGCCATAAGGTTTGTTTTTTTGTATGTTCATGTTGGGTTTTGTGTTTTTTTTGTATTCTTGACAGTACCAACTATTTCCAATGGTGGTCCTACATTGTGGATTTGCTTAAAATAAAGGTCTTTACAGAATAGCCTCAGGCCAAAAAACCAAACTGAAAGGTGAAGATAAGGTAGCTACATGGGAAAATAGGCAAGATCAAGCACGTGGGTTGATAGGGATGTCTATTTCTCCAGATCTTAGATTCCATATTGCAGAAATTAATACTCCTGATGAAGCAATGAAGCCGATGACTAAAGTTTTTGAAAATAAAAATGAGCTTAGAGCCCATCAACTCAAAAATGAGTTGTTTACATTGGACACCAATAATTTTTCTTCCAATGAAGATTTTTTGTCCAAGTTCAAAACCCTTAGACTTCTCTTGGAAGGTGTTAATGTTAATAAAGAAGATAGTAACCTTATCTATTCCATTCTTACTAAGTTGGGACCAACCTACTTTATGTTTGTTTCCACCTTCCATTCTATAAGAGAAGCCTTCATTTCTCAATGAAAAACCTACAAGTCCCCTTCCTTTGATTCCTTTTCTGATTCTTTAATAAGAGAACAAGAAAAACTCTTACATCATGGTCTTCTTAATCTTGGAAACTCTTCTAAGCAAGCCTTAGCCACTCAGCAGCAACCAAATTCAAAGAATCCTAAGAAGTCATATCCTAAAAGGAATGGTCCTAAACCAAAAAAGGGTCCTAAGCAATTCCAGTCTCAAAATGAAAAATCATTTGAACAAAATGATAAGGAAAATGAAAACAAAGGAAAGAAGACTAATAAACATTGCCACTTTTGTAATCGAGATGGCCACTTAGAATCTAAATTATTTAAGAAGATGAAAGCCTTCGAAGCAGCAATGAAGAAGCATAACATCCATTTGGAGCACTCTTCAACTTCAACTTCATCTTCATATTCAGGAATAACACTTTCTGCATGTGGTCGTCAAGCATCTTAGTCTGGATATCCACTAAATGTATCTTCTTTTTCTCATTCTCATGAGTGGCACATTGATTCTGGAGCTTCTTATCACATGGCCAAAAACAAAGCCATGTTTTCTTCTTTAAATGATTGTAACACCAAAAATATATATGTTGGTGATGATATATCTCTTAGTGTTGTAGGGACTGGAACTGTTCATAGAGACAATGGTCAATTTAATGATGTATTATGTGTTCCAACCTTATCCTGCAACCTTCTATCTGTATATCAGATAACTCATTTAGGTGAAGGTAAAATCATTGAATTTTCACCTCACGATGTTGTAATTAAGGACCTAAGAGATCCTAGACATATTTTAGCTACTAGCATTTCTGATGATTATACAAGGTTGTATAATATTAACAACTTTAGGTCATCAAATCTTCCCTCGGTATTTGTTGCTCATAACGATGAAGTGATCAGACTTTGGCATGAGCAATTTGGTCACTTAAACTTTCACTCCCTTCAAAATCTATGTAAAGAAGATATGGTGACATGTCTTCCAATGGTATCTTGCAAAGATGGTGTTTGTTCTAGATGTGTACTCGGAAAACATCATCAGGATAGTTTTGGAAAATGTGCCTCTTGGCATGCCTCAGCCCCTTTACAACTTGTGCATAGTGATTATGTGGTCCACTTCCAATTGTTTCATTCTCTGGCTACAAGTATTTATTATTTTTCATTTATGATTTCTCTAGACGCACTTGGGTAGACTTATTAAAACTCAAGAGTGAAGTATTTAACATGTTCTTGGCCTTTAAAGCCTTCGTTGAAAAACAATCTGGACATCAAATTCTTAAGCTAAGATCTAATAATGGTGAAGAATATGTTAACAAAAAGTTCATCAACATTTGCACTGAGAATGGAATTCAAATGAAACATATTGTTCCATATACTCCACAACAAAATGGTGTAGCTGAAAGGAAGAATTGCACCTTAAAGTAAATGGCTAATTATATGCTTCAATCTGAAGGACTTAATCTTAATTTTTGGGTAGAAGCAATTAATTGTGCAAATTACATAAGAAATCGCACTCTTACTAAGGTTTCAAATAACATCACTCTAAAAGAAGCATAGAGCTTAATTAAACCAGATGCAAGTCACTTTCCAGTTTTTGAAAGTGAAGCATGGGCCCATATTCGAGATGAGAAACATAAAGCTTTAGATCCTAAGAGTGAAAAATGTATTTTTTTTTTATATTTTGAAGAATTCAAAGGATATAGACTTATTCCACTTAAGTCCAAAAATGTCATCATTAGAAGAGATGTAAAGTTTGTTGAAAATATATGAGCCTATGAGCCTAGTTCGGCGGATGTGCCACCTCTCTCTATCTCTTCTACTTTTGAAAGTATTTCTTCTTCAGATGATGAAAGCGAGGATGAAAATCCCCCCACCTTCTTAGGATCCTCTTTCAACTCCTCAGCTTCCAAAATGGGTTTATACTACTCAGGATGTAGCTGGTGCGATGATCCTACAAATCAGCGAAGTACACGTTCTTAGTTCAATACAGCCTCTTCTTTACTGCTCAAGCTTGAGCGAATTATGATCCTGACACCTTTGTAGAAGCTTCAAGCCATCCAGAATGGGATGCAGCTATGAATGAAAAATATCATTCATTATTAGCAAATGATACATGGGATCTTGTTCCTTACCAAAGGGACAAAAAATTGTTGGATGCAAATGGGTTTATAGAACCATGTATGGACCAGATGGGAAAATTGATAAACATAAAGCTCGTCTTGTTGCTAAGGGTTTTTCACAAGTTGAAGGCATTGACTATACTGAAACCTTCTCCCCTGTTTCCAAAATGAACTCTATCCACCTTATTCTTTCCCTTGCTGCCTCTTTCAAATGGGAAGTCCATCAGATGGATGTTAAATCTGCCTTCTTGCATGGGGACTTGCATGAAGAAATCTATATGGAACAACCTATTGGCTTTATACAAACAGACTCCAGTCTTGTATGTCGGCTTAAGAAATCCCTTTATGGTCTCAAGCAAGCTCCTTGGGCTTGGTATGCCAAAATGGATAGCTTTCTTTTAGAATCTGGCTTTTCTAGGTGTTATTCTGACAATACTGTCTACACCAAGAAAGTGGGCAAGTCTCTTATCATTCTTGTTCTTTATGTTGATGATCTTATCCTCACTGGTAGTGATCCCAATCTTATCAACCATGTGAAGTCCAGCCTTAAAAAGCAGTTTGAAATGATAGCCTTAGGACACTTGCATTATTTTCTTGGTCTTCAAGTCTTGTAATCCAAGGAAGGTATTTCCCTTTCCCAGTCCAAGTATGCCTGTGATCTTCTATGTCATTTTCACTTGGAATACTATAAGCCAACCCTTTCGCCCTTTCCGTTTGGAGCCAAAATTTCAGTCACTTGTACTTACCCTGAAGTTGATGCTACCTTATACCTTCATTTTGTAGGAAAACTTTTGTATATGACCCATACTCATCCTGACCTTTCCTTTGTTGTTGGCCTTATTTCTCGATTTATGCAAAACCCACATGAAATTCATTGGAAAGAAGCTAAAAGAATACTTCATTATGTTCGAGGTACAGTCTAGATTGGGATTCGTTATAGTGAAGACCCATCTCATCTATTGGTTGGTTTGACTAATTCTGATTGGGCTGGTGACCTTGATGATCATAAGTCTATTGCAGGTTATGTGTTCACTCTTGATTCAGGACCTATTACATGGGCTTGCAAGAAACAAAGTGTCATTTCTCTTTCTTCAGCAGAAGCAGAGTATCGTGGTGTCGTAGAAGCTAGTAAGGAAGCCTTGTGGCTTCATCAAATCCTGCCAGCGTTTGGCTTTTAGTATCAATATCCGACTACACTTTGGTGTGATAATCAAAGTTCCATTCAACTATGCAAAGATCCAGTCCAACATTAGTGTAGCAAACACATTGAACTACACATGCACTTCATCAGAAAGCTCATTCATGAACTGCAATATTGTTCAACAGATGATCAAGTTGCAAACATCTTTACAAAGGCAAATTTTACTAAACTTCGATTTATGGCTGGAGTTCAGGAAGTTGTCACTAAGGGGGGATAGGCTCTAGTGCCCCCTTCCTTCTCCTATTGTGTTATATTTGTACATCCTTCAATCCTATCCCAAGTTGTTCTTAAGGGGGGATGTTAGGATATTCCGACACATAGGAAATAGTTAAGTATAACTTGATCTAGCATAGAGTTAGGTAAAGTGTGTTTCTTTACTATGTACTTTCGTACTTACAATCAACGGTCACGATATGTAGTGATCCGATGGTTCATTCTCTCCTTGGTATTACCGACTCTTGATCTATGGCTTAACACCTGATCTGTCCATGATCTTTATTTAAAGAGCATGGAGGGTCATTTGTAGGGTAACTATTCACGAGAGAAGCTTATGTAAAATTTTCATTCTTCTATTAATAAATTGTCTAAAGTGGCTGCGGTGGCTCAGGACGTGTACTGTTTCCCTCTTTGAGGGTTTTAACCACGTCAACAATACTGGTGTATTGATCTGTGATCTATTTGTGAGCAGTGTCTTTTGGTGTTCTGTCTAAGGAACTTACCCTGTAAATTCCTACACCATGCAATATTATTTTAATTAATTTAGAATCTTTTTCACTATAATATATATATATATATATATATATATATATATATATATATATATATTCCTAATAACTATTTTTTTAATTAAATACATAATATTTTAATAGATAATCTTAACAACAAATTTTAAAGTAGTATTTTATTTACCTTATTAACTCATTTTTAGCAACTATCCATGTTATTTATTTCCAAAGAGATGGATTTTTTTCACATTGTCATGAGGATGAACCACATTAGTTTGTTTGAAACGTGAATCAAATCCTAATGATGTCATTAATTTGAAAAGCATTTATCTACATTATGGATCAAAAAAGCCTTAGATCTAACTATATAAGAACAATTAAACAAGGTTATTTTATTTGGTATTATTTAGTAATTCTATATTATTAATTTGTTATAGTGTAATTCTTTATTATCAATTTTTTGGAGCTGTGTTTATTTTTATTTTTGAGATAGATGTTTTTTACATTAAATTGTCATCTTATTTTATGTTTTTTTTTGGAAATTAGGCTTCAACGTGCGATTTTACTCCAATCATAATATAATATTTAAAGTTTTAATTGATTGTTATTTATTTCTTGCATTTATAAGCTATTTTAAAGTTGTTTTCATTTGGCCAAAGCATGGCTTTGGGTGATCTAATTTTGGTCAAAGCATGACTTTTCTTATAATATTACATTGATTTTCATAAATACAAAGCTGTTAATTTGATTAACATGATGACTAATCCTTTGGATGCACAAAGTGTGGTGGTAGATTTCTCAATGGTGGGGGCAATATGGGAACTTGGAAGAGTGAACTAAATACATAGTTCCAGACCATCTAACATATACTATGGAGGTTAGACTCTCGAAATGGGAATGCTAGGGCCGAGTGACATCATGGATGTTGGTGATGGGCGTAAAATGGTATTGAGGAGCACTAGATCTTAGTGCCCACATTGGAACACATGAGACTAGCATTTGGTACATGAGATGACACATGGAACACAATTAAAGTTGTTACTTTCTTGTAGCCACTTGTATAATAGAACCATCATGGAAGAGGGAGCATTAGATTGACATATTGTTGCAGAGTATACTATCTTGAGGGGATGTTAATTTGACTACATATTGAAAAATACTTCTAAAAATCACATTAGTTAACACCTTGTGAATATGAACCTAATACACAATCCCAATTTAAAAAACATGTACTTTCACTAAATATTGTAGGTATCTATTTTTCATTAACATTTTTTAAACCCCTTTATATTTTTCATTAACTTTCCCCACTTTCACTAAATATTGTAGGTCATTTTTTCATTAACATTTTTAAACCCCTTTATATTTTTTTCAATAAATTTGAGATCCATTTCTTTATACTTGCTAATTTTAAAGCCCTTTAACCCTATATATCCACCAATATATTATGTCATTTTCCCATATGTTAGAGAGGCTAAAATAGTATTTGGCTTCTCTTTCCTTATAGAAGTTATGAATGGGATTGGGAAAGGCATTAAGTAAATTTTTTCCATGGCGAAGATTATTAAATTTTGAAAACAACAAATTAAAAAATAAGTAAAAAGCTCTGAATTTACTAATGGTAAATATTTGGTGGTTTGTTAATGATGGAAAACAAATCTTTTCAATGAGTATTTGCTTGTTTGTGATGCGACTGTCCCATTTTTCTAATTTAGTTCTAATTAGAGGAAATTATGGCCATGATTGGTTGGTTTACAAAACATGCTCTCATCACATTCACTTTTTTTTTTAAGGAATTTGATATTTTTTCCAATGAATATCGAAAAGATTGAATGGTGAAGGTTTTAGAACATGATAAAGTAAAGGAAATTTATAAATATATGGAATGGAGCATTAATTTGTCATTAGGAAAAGAATTCGATGGCAATAAGGAATAAAAATTTGAAGGTGTTGGTATGAGGAAAATTAATAGTGAGGATGATGCTCTACCTTGATATGAACTCTTTAACCCTTAATGCATGCCAATTCATTTCACATATGTGTTTTCCTATTCCATCTAGGATTCCAAACACAAGTTTGATATACCATTGCTTTATAAGAAGACACTAAAGTTTTTTAATTTAAGCATGGAGTGCTAGATGTAAAGGTATTGAAGAGGATGAGTGGAGAATGGCTACTTCTCTGGCTTGTATTTTTTACAAGTTTGACAGTGGCCATTTAGCCTAGATAGGTGGAAATATATAAGTAGGTATCGATAAATGATGAATTATTCTCTCAAAAGTTTCCCCTTAATTATTTTAAATTATTTGTTAAAAATAAAAAGTTAATTGAATATATATGTATATAGTCATTTAACTTTTAGTTTTCCCCAAGGATGAGGACTTTTAAATTAACTTTATCTAGAATATGAATGAACCACAAGTTTCTTTGGAGTAAAAGCATGTGAAATATATATATATATATATATATATATATATATATATAGATATATATATATATAGATATATATATATGGATATGGTAAAATTTCCCTATGTGAATCAGAAGATGTGTGTTGTCATATAATTTGGTATGGCGCAAGATGAGGCTTTAATATATGACCTTAAGCTTGTAAATTTTTCTTTTAATATTTTATTATGAACTCTATATTTTTATCTTAGGAAATAAACATGGAGATGCATCAACCAAATTTACCTAATGTAATGGACATTAACCAAATTTACCTAATGTAAGGTTAATTTTTATCTATTCATAGACCTTCTTATATTGTTTTGATCTTCTAGATGTTGGGGTTTAGAACCAAACTAGCTTTTGAGAGATAGTTAGTGCCTTCATTCCTTTGCCTATAAACATGGTCATACAGAAATTTGCGAGAAAATTATGAGGTGACCTACTATATATATATTGGAGATGAGGTTGTAGGGTATAGTTATGCAAACTTCTGGGATCCATTGTCCATGTTATAATCGAGAGCGAGTCCCCATAAAGATGGATATGAAAACTTATTTAATCCAATGCAATATGAAGTGATAATTTTATGCCCATATGATCTACATAATTGTTTGTAACTAACCTAGGCCCTCTGTGTAGAAATTCCTATTGTAGATAAATAGTTTATGCAATATACTAAAGCAAAATACAAGATCTACTTCTAGAACAAACTTTGTGGAAGATTAATTGAATATGAGCAAGATCAATTAGAACACATATAACTGAGAATGAGAAATCAATAACACATGAACACAGAAGAATAACCCGAGGAAAGCCTCAGCCTAAAATGACAATCTTTTTATTATCATACAAGTGGAAATATGTTCAAGTTACAAAAAGAATCATCTCACAAGCTATCCTGCTCTCTCTGCAACCAAACAATACAGCTCATAGACTGAGTAGACATAAGATATGCCTTTCCTCAGGCCTCCGAGCCTCCTATTTCCTTGCACAAATTTTCTTGGGGTCTAATGATGCCACTTGTGTGATTAGCCTCATCACACACTCACTAAACTGAAGAAGTAACTACGCAATCTCCAAGGAAAGAATTCCTTCTGCATGTAATAGATATTCACAATGGAATATTCCTACATCTTATAGTACACTATTCCTCCATCTGATCTCAACTAGGTTTTTGTCTGAACTGACATGCATGAGTTATTTATGAGAGAATATTCAGTTATCTAGAGAGGAGCAGTTACATGCATACATGCATTAACTAACTAAACTCATAATTAATTCAACAAGTTGTTTGAACTAATCTAACTGGACTTGACTCAATTAACTGAGCCAACTAATTACAACTCAATATTACAACCCGTCCTTATCTCTTTAATTAATGGATAAATTCCTCAATCAATGGAGAAATTGTTGCATGTCCCCACATAGACTTCATGTTTGATTTTCTACAACTAATTAACTCAAGATGAATTAATTAATTATTTTACAAACAATTGCTAAGATCGAATTCAAATTTTTACTTCTTTATTTTAGTTTAGGGACTAACTAAAATAGGAAGGTATCTCAAAATACTATTTATAATAGTGCTAAATTTAGAACTTCTATATTTATCATTTCTTGTTGCTATTTCCAACACTTTGGAAATGGAGTAAGGATGAACTTGAGTGGTAGAGAATACCCCCTGCTCTCCTCTTTGGGGAATTTATTTTGGAAGACCCATCAAAAAAATCCCATGGGTGGTCTATTTGAATTAAAATCTTTACATTTGAAGCCTTAAGCTAATTGTCACTATAAGATCTAAAGTTTTCCAGAGTGGAAAATATGTTTATAGTAATTTTAATAGAGAATATAACAAAGTTCTAAAATATTGGCTGATTCAATGATTTCCTAATCCACCATAAAGGAAATAGATTGAACATATTTTATTTAATTGAAATGAATTATTATATCTTCTCCACTTCAATTCCATTGTTGCAAATTACATGTCAAGCTCATAAGTATATAACTATTATAACAAAATATATATATGTATATGTATATGTATAGGTATATGTATAAATATACATATACATATATAAACTATTTTAGCTGTCTTAATAATTCCCACAATTGACTTGTATTAGTGTAGAAACAAGGAAGACATGAGCAGGAGAATCGACGTTTTCGTAGTTCTAATTTAGGTATTTTTATTTTTCTTTAATCTTCTTTTAAAATTGTAGGGCATCAATAATTTCTAATACGATTCTAAGTATCAAAGATGAGTTCCCTAGTGGGAGGGGTTGGGCACCCCTACTTCAAAAATGTTGTAATTGGACATTCAAAGAGAGGACCTGGTAGTGTGGAAAAACCAGGGGGTAGTGGAGTTTCAAAGGGTCTTCTTATCTTAGGCAAACAATGGTAAGCTAGTTTGATGCAACACTGTATACTAGAGGCAGCAAAAAATCCTAGTTTTGTAATTCCACCAAATAGCTTGGGAGACCATCATAGATGAGTGAGATACCATTCTTGCATTTGTAAGTTTATTGGTGGGTGACTAACATGAAAAGAGTGAGAGTGGTGAATTCAATAGAAATGATAGCATAAAGGGAAATTATACTTCAATCTAATGCCAAAAGTGTTTTCACTATGATTTTTTCTAGCATGGAGGATAAAAATAGGTTTTCTGAGGGTGGACCCTATTTATTTAATAATGCACGACTATAGGTGTGCCATTGGGAAGAATGTTTTAACCCAGAAAAATAAGAGTTTTTGGCAACACTAGTCTAGGTGCGACTCTACTCACTCCCAATGCATTTTTAGATTCTAAAACGTTTTGAGGGAATTGACAACTCAATAGGAAACTTTGTGAAGGTATTGAAGGTTACCAAGAAGGAGCATAATATGTCTTATGTGAGACTTCATGTTTACATGAACATTTAAAATACCTTTCTAAAGTTAAACATGTTATATTTTAGTGTCATCTCTGCCACAAGTATGGACATATATTCAGAGATTATCCACTTTTAATGAAGGGCCAATATGGCTCTAGGTTGGTCTTGTATGATGGCTTCTCTAAGCATACTTCTAGAAGTCATAATAATTGGGAGAGAACTGCTCCATCTTAAAATCAATTTGGGGATAAGAATACTTTTGCATCTTTGGATGGTACAAAGGAGTATTTAAATTTACTGGATGGTACCATGATGATAAAAATGAATGGGAAATCCTCAAGGGATAAATACATTGAAAAGAGGAAAATTCCAAACAAAGAAATAGTCGAGGCAAATATGGTAAACTCTTTTCTGTTGCCTAGGATAATTGAAGTAATATCTTTGACTAAGGAGAATTTTGATACCATAGAAAAATAGAAACACACACTTTTTACCCTTATAAATGATTGGGTGATGCAAGACTTGGGGGAACTTTTGAATAATTAAAAGGAGCTCTACCCTTGGGCTTATTCGAATTGGAAGAATAAAGCTTGTAAGAATAAATTGGGGGATAATGAAACATGACCTATACAATATTTTAAGGATAAATGTGAAGAACAAATTGTTAAGGATACTAAAAGGAAAGGAAGAAACGCATCGCAATAATTGCTTTAGAATACTCGTGAAAGAACTCATCAATGCACAACAAGCCATGACAATATCAGAGTTTTTCCTTCCCTCTAAATAATTATCCTAATGAAGATTACACATGGAATATTTTCGGTTTAAATAGTAAAGGTAAACAACTTTATTTACAGGAATGGTTTAAAGTTGAAAAACCTTCCTTGGTGATCTTCAAAGAAACCAAGGTAAATTGGGTCAAATAGGCGCTCACTACTAAAGGAGGTGTTAGTTTATGGCTCTTGATTCTAGAGGTAGTGTGGGTGTATTAAAATGTTCTAGAATCTTATGGAAGTTATTTTCTAGGATTTGATTTCATGTGCTTGAATTTTTGCTAGCCAATTTTGTTATCTTGGTTCCAAAGACATGGTGAGCTCGATAGTTGTGTATGGTCCTCTTGTGATGGGGAAGAAACTTGTATTTTTGGAGAATATACAGGTCCATAGAAGTATAACTGTAAATTCTCTTTGGATTCTTGAAGGGGATTTGAACTTAATAAGTATTCTCAATGAAAAAAGGGTGTGATTTACAGGTTAGATTTCGAATCAACCTATTTTGTAGAGTTTTTGGAGAAATTACAGTTTGTACACATGACAACCATTAATTGTATTTTTAATTTGAATAATGGAAGGGGAGGAAAAATCAGTTATGGAAAAATATGTCTTTGTCGAAGTGATTATTCTTCTATATCTATATTCTAACCATTGGCCTATTATATTGGAATTAGACTTTATGGAAGTCCCAAGGAAAAAACCTTTTATTTTTGAAGGTTTTTTTTATTTAGGAACATAAACTTATCGAGAAATCCAATGTATGTTGGGAGGAAATTATGGTAAAAGGTAAGAATAAGATGCATATCTTTCAGTTGAAACTTAAGGAATTGAAAACAAAGATTAATTTGTGGAATAAAAAATATTTTGATAATTTTTTGAGGAGAAACAACCTTTGTATTATCATATGCATGAATAGAAGTGTATGAACCTTCAAGTATGCACATCTAAGTTAATGCACAAGGAGGGGGTCACATAGAAAAAGTTAGAGAAGAGAAGATAATAGAAATAAACCATTTGGAAACAAAAATATGGAGCTTAGTGGCTAAAAAGGAAAAGAATAAATCTAAAGTTTTCCATAAATCTATGATATGGTGTAGGTATAGTAATCAATTTATTGCGCTAATTTAGAGAGATGGACTACATAAGCTTCGACATTAAACACTTGAAGATTAGTTGATTTTTTATAATAGGGAGGTACTTATAGAGTGTTTTCATAATTGAAAGACAAAAATTAACAAGATTACGTCTTGTATTCCAAAACTTATTAACAAGGAGAAAAATTTTGTGATGATGAGGTCGATATCATTCCAATAAGTCTAGGATGTAATTATATTTATGCCTTGAGATAAGCAGCTTGAGCCATATGGGTATACATTAATTTTTTTCAAGGCCTATTGAAATTTTGTAGGATATCAGATTCATGAGTTGGTCGATGAATCTAGAAAATGTCATTCAATGTGGGAAGGGTTGATTTTAATGTTCATGTCTTTAGTTCCTAAGCATGGAAATTTGAGGGATCCTATCGCTTTTACGCGCATTACATTTTGCAATGTTATCTATAAACTAATATCCACTATCATCCCCTAAAAAATGGTCACCTAGCCATTTCTTACTATGTTGATCGAAACACCAAGTAGCATGGGATTTTACACATTAAAACTCACTTTCACCTTAGGAAATAATTTAGTGAACTATTTTCATATATTATTTCTCATTAAAACCCAAAAATTCCATGAGAATAACTAAATAAATCATTATTTAATGTTTATTACTAATTCATATTTGACTTTATCCCCATAACATAATTAACAATTCGTTTTTTATATTTAATTACTTTAACCATTTTCTAAATAAACATATTTGATCATTTCAAATAATATTTCTCTCTAGATATATCATAATATTTTGTTATAAATAGAGGGTTTTTCTCCTCATTCTTCACTATTACCATTCTCATAGTCCTCATTATCATCACGTGACATTTTAGCTCCCACTTTTGAGTTCAATCCATCACCATTTTCTTTTATCCATTGCAACCATTAAGTGAGAGAAATTTGAAGTTGAAGTGGAGGGTATTCAAGGACCCATCCCACAGAGTGGGATTTGTAGATATAATTCTCCATATTCTCCTCACCGGGTGTGGTGATGTTATTTTGATAATAATAAAAATCATTCCTTTTCCATTGGGTCTATTTTGTTTCGTGTGATGTTATTTGCTATTCTTTTTGCAAGACATATTTTGCAGGGTTTTTAATGTTCATTTTGTACATCTTAAATCAAGTTCAACTGCCATATTTTATTGTTGAGGTTATTTATCACCAATGACTTAAGTAATTTTTTTTGGTACACTTCTATAAAAACTTCATATTAACAAATGCCGAATCCATTGGGTCTTTAGCATTCGTCAACAAATGGTGACTCTGCTGGTCAAAAAATTCAGAACTATAGTGACTATTGTTTTAGAATTTTCCAACATTTTTCTTGCTCTCACTTTCTATTTCTATTTTTAGATTACTACTCTTTTTTAGAAAAATATTTATTCTTTTGGGTTTTTGTTACTTTTTTATGTTCCTCACAGTCGGTCTCTTGGATCAAATATATGATTCCCCCCCCCCCCCCCCCCCCCCCACCCACTTCTATTATATTCCCCTGAATGGTCCACCTTCTAAACCTTTCAATCCATATCATGTCCCTTGCTAAGCTAACCTAGTATTCCCCTTTGTCTTCATTCTTGCAGTCAAAGGACTGGGGAGATATTTGAAAGTAGCTAACCACTAAAACATTGTAAATGGCTTCAGCCTTTTTGTGATGATGTGTCTATTACCCACCATAATTTGTGGATGAAATATTAATCTTTCCCCAAGCCTCCTTGTGAGAGGTTTAGGCAGTGAAATCCATTCCTTCAAACTTCATGCATGCTTCATGTAAATTGATTAATGGAGATAAGTCTATTTTTCTTTTCTTTCGAACCAAACTTATGGCTTAAGGCCATCTTGCATGCATTCTTGAGCTTTGGATAAGTAGTCTCTCCAAAAAATAATTAGGAGTGACAGTTGTTGTGAATCCATGAAAGGAGAATGTTAGAAAGGAGTTTTCCAAAAAATTTCCACTAAGTTTGAGAGTTGGGCCCTTAAATCCCTTATTATGGTAGGACACCTAGTTCTACTCAAGTTAGTCTTACATGAAATACCTATGTACCAATTATCATCATTAGCCACCTTTCAATATTTATGCAATGTTTTCAATACTTTATTTAGAAATTTCTTATGACAGTGAGTAAAGAATGATAATAAATGGGTATTAGTGGCATGGAAGAAAATTTTCATTCCCAAATTGGTAGGGGGACTAGATCTTCATGATCTCAAGATGTTGAATAAATCCCTAGGAGAGAAACTATGGTGACAATTGCTCCAAGGAGGGATGTACCTTTCGAAAAAAATATAAAATATAAAATATGGTACTTCATACACCTAATTAGAGAAATTTTTATTTCCAAGTTTCCCTTGAGAATCCTCGATATGAATCTAGCACAAACAAATTGTAATCTAATCCAAGTTCACAAATTTTAGGAGATAAGAAATTGGTACACTACATGTTTATGGAAAGATTATTGGCTACAATTTCCAAACCATAAACATCAAGAAGATAGTTAATCACTAAAATTTAGAAATTGAACCTAACAAGGGGACAACGAGAATGAAAAGACAAACCTACCTATGAAGAAAATGGATGAATCATGCCATACTATAGAAGATACAGTGAAAACCTTGAACCCGGGCCCACTTTTCAAAATGTAGATCTTTGCACAAAATGGGTAGTTAAACAAAACGTAATGAAAATTGTAGGTATTAAAATGAAAGTATGTTTCCAAACCAGAAATTTACCTTGAAATCTATTCTGTACCCAGCGAGTGAAGCTATAACCTTTGCAATTGAATCACATGGACTATGAAGCCTCAGTAAATCACCATGGAAGGTTGCAGGCATAATAGCACTAACAGCACAAATCCTAAAGTAATAAACCATTGAGAAGACAAAAGCCTCAGTGCAAGGGGAGAATAGCAGAATGAGGCTCGATCGAGAATTGTTGGGGCAAGTTAGTTCCCATGTCCTCCGACCTGCTAAACTGCTGTCGTCCAATCAACTCAACATTCATGAAACATATATTAAAACACAGATCCCAAGGGATGGATGCCAAGTGGACAGATCCAACCAGGTTTCCAAATACTCCCAACCCACTATGGATTCCTTTGGTGGGCTTCTTAACCCAGCATGAAACCATGTTAATCATTACATGTGATAACCTAGATTTGAAGCATGAATTAACGATCACAGTTTCTTTCCATAAATACCATGGTTTTTGTATTGAATGTGTGCCAAATAAATTCATATCCAAACCTTTATTATATTTTTGAGGCAAATTAATCTTTGTCGGACAACTTAATATTTAACCTTTACTATATGTGTGTGTGTCTGTGTGTAAGGTTTTCATATAAAAATATTTTTTTGTGTCGTTGTTGGAAAAGTGAATAGAGGTGTATGATAAGTGGCATCACTACAAGTTTCAGCACTATGGCCCTTGGGAGATAATTTAATCATTTATGTTAAATAACCATATATGTATTTGTGTTAACAGTTAGTAGAAGGAAAGAAATATGAGGAGAACTGAGCATACCCCACAGAGACCAAGTATAGGAATTGGTCCTAATACACCAACTAAAGGGATCCCAGAGATGTGGGGACAGTTGGGAGAGGAGGCACAACATGTTAACACAAACCTATATGAAACAGTACAGTAACTAAAGGGAAAAATGGCAAGGTTAAGGGAAGATAATGAACGATTAATGAAAGAGTAGGAAAGGATTATGAAAAGTCTTTCTGATAGACAAAGCCACAGACAATGAGATCCAAGTCCTTATCCTGAAAATAGGGCTAGCAAGCACAACAAAGGAATATAATTTCGAATCTAAGGGAAATCAGGATCAAAATGGAGAAGAATCTGATAATATCCTTGGTGCCATAAGAATCCAAAGAAAGAGAAAATAGAATTGCATGATGAATTAAAAAAATCAAGCCTCCAATGTTTGTTGGTGAGAAGGAAGAAATTACGAAAGCCTGGATGATAAACATGAAAAAGTATTTTCAAATTTATGAATACAATCATAATCTAAAAGCCTGTTTGGTGATTTACCAACTACAGGGAAAATCCAACTTATGGTGAGAGGAGATAAAAACAATGCATAGAATTGGTGAACAAAAAATAACCTAGGAATATTTCCATAAACATTTTAAATATTAATACTTGACATAACACTTCTACAATGAAAAAACAAAAGAATTTCATGATATTATACTAGGAAATCATATAATGGATGAGTTTATTACAAAAATCACCTCACTGTTGAGATACGTTCCATATATATATATATATATATATATATATATATATATATATATATATATATATATATATGTATATGTATATGTATATGTATATGTATATGTATATGTATATGTATATGTATATGGATATGGATATGTATATGTATATGTATATGTATATGTATATGTATATGTATATGTAGATATATATATATATATATATATATATATATATATATATATATATATATATATATATATATATATATATATATATATATATATATAGTCTACCAAGATTTATGAAAGAATTATTAGAGTTTGACAACCCCAGGACCATGGATGAAGTCATTAAAAAGTCCAAATTATGCTAATAGCACATGAAACGAAAAGGGGATCGAGGTAAGAAATTGAAAGAGAAAAAAGGACAAAAAAACCACAATCTGGGAAAGGATTCAAATCCTCAAACTTCAAAAAATCTTATAGAAACTCATAGAATAGGCATCTAGGAAAATTTCAACTGAAGTAGGAAGTGTCACAGAGTAATATAACAAGCATGAAATAGAGACAACAACCAGACCACCCTTGTAATTTTGGGGATGTGGAGGGCCACACCATGTCAAAAATTGTCCCCAACAGAAGGGATCGGAACCTATAGCTCAGCTTCCAGAAGCTTCTACTATGTGTGAAGTTGCAAGAAGTCCCAAGATTAATGCTGCAATGGAGGACCATCAGGTGGAGTATCAATCAACCATGGTGGAATTTGAAGGTAAGATTTTTAACCACTCTGTGTCTATTCTAATTGATGCAGGGGCAAGTTTAAGTTATGTCAGCCTCAATTTAGTGGAAAAATGTCATTTACAATCAAACAAGTTTAAACAATCATCGCTAGTACAACTGGCCACTAGGGCTAAAAGAAGAGTGACTGCTAAAATTGATAATTTCCATGTAATACTGGCAGATCAGTCATTCATTGTGAATCAAAACATTTTACCTTTAGGATCGTCTGATGTTTTAATTGGAACGGATTGGTTGGAAACCCATTAGTCACTTGTTGATTATAAGGAGAAAAGAATTATTTATTTAAATGAGTAAGGGACTAGACAATAAGTCCAAGGTGTGAGAAAAGACATAAAATTAAGACCCATTACTACGTCACATTTGGCTAAATGTATGAGAAAGGGTTGTCAAATTTACGTTGTACTAGCGGGTTATATCAATTTTAAAGAGAAGACAACTACTATGGAGAATTTATCCATTGTACAAGAATTCATGGATGTTTTTCCTAAAGATATTCCTGGATTACCTCCCCAAGTAGATGTGGATTTTACTATTGAGCTCATACCCAGAGTTGATCCCGTATCTAGGACCCCTTATCGTATGATTGTGCCTGAGTTAACAGAATTAAAAATGCAACTACAACAGTTGCTAGATAAGAAATATATTTGACCAAGCGTGTCACCTTGGGCAGATCCAGTTTTGTTTCTTAAGAAAAAGGATGGAACTTTAATATTATGTATTGACTACATGCAACTATATAAATTAACAGTAAAAAATAAATATCCTCTACCTCAGATCGATGATTTGTTTGATCAAGTTAAGGGGGAAGTTGTATTTTCCAAGATTGATTTACAGTCGGGATATCATCAGACAAGGAGAAAAGAAGAAGACTATATATAAAACATCCTTTAGAATACGTTACGGGCATTACGAATTTGTAGTTTTTCCCTTTGGCTTAACAAAGACCCCAAAAACATTCATTTGCCTCATGAATAGTATATTCCACCCATATTTAGACTAGTTTGTGTTGTTTTTTATCAATTATATCCTTGTTTATTCCAACAATATGGAAGAGAATCAAAAGAATTTTAGAATTGGTTTACAAACTCTGTGGGAGCTTCAGTTGTATGCAAAATATAGTAAATGTGACCTTTTTAAAGAAAAGATCCATTATTTAGGGCACATAATTACCAAAGACGAAATAGTCATAGACCCAGAGAAAATAAATACCATAATGGATTGGCCAATACCAAAAAGTGTGGAAGATATAAGGGCATTCATGGGCCTTTCTAGTTACTACCACCGATTTATTCAAGGGTTTTCAAAGGTATCTCACCCCATTACCTCTTTATAGAAGAAGGGGGAAATCTTTAGATGGAAAACTCAGTGTCAACATAGCTTTCATCGTTTGAAGAACTTGCTTACAACTACTCATATTTTAAAGATTGCTAATCCTAACAAGGATTTTGTTGCTTGTACAGATACTTCCAAGAAAGGTGTAGGAGGGGTCCTCGTGAAAGAAGGAAGGGTGGTTGCTTGCAAATCTAGGAAACTAAAGAACATGAACAAATATATTCAACATATGATCTAGAATTGAAAACAATAATACATGCCTTGAAAATGCGGCCACATTATTTAATGAGGAAAATATTTGTAATAATGATATATCACAATAGTTTAACCAATTACTTCAAATAAAGCACTCTAAACACTAGTGAGACACGATATAACGATCAACGCCTTATAATTTAGCCTCTTCGACGGGGCAACCTCCTTTACATTACATAAATGAACAATTCTTGGATGATACAAATGAAAAAACCTCCTTTCTATATATAGGAGTCTAAGGAGTCACAATATAATCCAGCCGACCTAACAATAATAATATAAAGCCACAAAAATAACAATATAGGGATTCTATGGGCACAGAAATAACAATATGGGGGTAATAGGGGCACAACAATATAAATAAGGGGTATAACTACAATAGTAATGGGGTAATCACTAGTATTATAGGGACCCAACATGCCCCTCTCCTTCAAAAAAGTGTTGTCCTCAACGCTTGAGTAGTTCTGGATACTTCTGCATAAAATTCTCATCCTCCCATGTGGAATCTTCAGCGGATAAGTTCTTCCACTTGATAAGATACTCTCAAATTGATCGATTTCGTAGCTGTCGAGTTCTTGTTTCTGTGACTGCTTCCGGTTCCAATATAATTTTTCCTTCCTCGTCAAGTTCTGGCAATATTGTTTGAATTGGGAGCTTGTCACCTATAACCTTCTTTAAACATGAAACATGGAAAACTGGGTGCAATCGAGAAGCTGCAGGAAGCTCCAATTTGTATGCCATAGTACCAATCTTTTGCAACACCTTGTACGGACCATAATACTTTGGTGATAATTTATTATCCTTCTTAGCTTGCTTTAGGGACATTTGCTTATATGGTTGTAGCCGTAGGAATACCCAATCACCTACATCAAAACTTCTTTCACTGCGATGTTGATCTGCCTGTTGTTTCATTCTATTTTGTGCCAACACGAGGTTATCCTTTAAGAGTTGGGGACTTGTTGCTGATGTTCGATGTGATGTTCCACTGCCTGAACCTTAGAATTCTCTCTTAAATATGATGTGATGGATGGTGGTTGATACCCATAAAGTGCCATAAATGGGGTCATTTTTGTTGCTGTATGGAAGGAAGTGTTATACCACCATTCAGCCAGAGGCAACCATTTGACCCATTGTGTCTGTTTATCAGATACAAAGCAACGAAGATATCCTTCCAAACATTTGTTTACTATCTCAGTTTTCCCATCAGATTGAGGATGATAAGATGAGCTATGAGCTAACTGAGTACCAAGACAAGAAAATAATTCTGTCCAAAAATTTCCAGTGAAAATGGGATCTCTGTCACTTACAATAATCTTTGGGTTTCCATGTAGCTTTTGAACTGTTTCCATAAATGCAGTAGAAACTGTACTGGCTTTAAATGGATGTGATAATGCACAAAAGTGTGCATACTTGGTAAGTCTGTCAACTACCACCATGATGACACTCTTTCCCTCAGACTTGGGTAAACCTGTGATAAAATCCATTGAAACCTCCTCCCAACGTTGGCTTGGAATGGATAAAGGTTGTAATAGACCTGGTGTCTTAATTGTTTCAACTTTATTTTGCTGGCAAACCAAACATTCCGCCACAAACTTTTGAATATCTGATTTAAGGCCATCCCAAAAAAATTCCTTCTTAACCCTGTGGTAAGTTTTTAAAAATCCTGAGTGCCCTCCTAAGGGAGAAGTGTGCAATTCCATAAGAATCTTTTGTTTTAGCTGGGAATTCTTACAGAGGTATAAGCGATCTTTGTACCATAACGAATCATTTTGCCAGCTAAATGTATCAGAAGTACTGGAATCTTGTTGTAGCTTTCGAATAAGTGCCCACACTTCTTCGTCATTCTTCCATTCCCCCCTTGCTTCGTTTATCCAATCTGGTTGGATAATAGAAATGGCACACAACAATGCTTCCACATCCTCATCCTTTCTTGAGAGTGCATCTGCCACCACATTTTGCTTCCCTTTTTTGTAGATGATTTCAAAGTCATAACCCAACATCTTTGTGACCCACTTTTGTTGCTCTTCAGAGGATAATCTTTGTTCTAAAAAGTATTTAAGGCTATCATGATCCGTTTTTACCTTGAAGTGTCTTCCCATTAGGTAGGGTCGCCATTTCTTAAGTGCATGGAGTATTGCCAACATTTCCTTCTCATAAATAGCTTTGCTTAAAAACTTTCCCTTGATTGGACGACTTTCAAAAGCAATGGGTCTTTCATCTTGCATTAGAACAACACCAATTCCATTTCCTGAAGCATCACATTCCACAATAAAGGTTTTTGTGAAGTCCGGTGTAGCTAAGACCGGTGCTTGGCACATTGCCTCTTTAAGATGTTCAAAGGCCTTTGTTGTTTCCGGAGTCCATGAAAATGAATCTTTCTTCAATAATGTTGTTAGAGGTGCTGCTATTCTCCCATAATTCTTAACAAACTTGCGATAATACCCTGTCAACCCAAGAAATCCTCGCAGATGCTTTATGGATGTGGGGATTTTCCATTCCTTAATGGCTTTAATTTTGCTAGGGTCTACCTTAACTCCTTCATGAGATACAATATGACCCAAATATTCCACCTCCTGGACTCCAAAGAAACATTTGGATCTTTTTGCATATAATTGTTTCTCCTCCAATAGTTGTAGCACCCTGTCAACATGTTCAACATGATCCTTCCAAGACTTGTTGTAGATTAGTATATCATCAAAAAATACTAACACAAATTTTCTAAGGAATGGTTTGAAAATTGAATTCATCAAACCTTGAAATGTTGAAGGTGCATTGGTAAGGCCAAAGGGCATGACCAAAAATTCATAATGACCCTCATGAGTTCTAAATTTCGTTTTCGGAATGTCTTCAATCTTCATTCTGATTTGATGATATCCCGAACGAAGATCCAACTTGGTGAAGTAAATTGATCCATGCAATTCATCCAGTAATTCATCAATAACAGGAATGGGGAACTTATCTTTAATAGTGAGCTTGTTGAGCTCCCTATAATCCGGACACATGCGCCATGATCCATCCTTCTTGTGCACCAATACTACTGGAGCTGAGAAAGAACTTTGACTCGGTTGAATTATACCAGCCTCTAGCATTTCTGCAACCATACGTTCAATTTCACTTTTTTGGACATAGGGATATCTGTACGGCCTGATGTTTGGAGGAACACTTCCTGGAATCAGATGAATAGCATGATCATGATCACGCATAGGTGGGAGACCCTTGGGAGTCTCAAATACCTTGGAATGATTGTCCAAGACTTTTTGGAGATCTGGAGAAATAGATGATTCCAATGTGGAAACATCTAGCGAGCATAATTGTGCAATTACACCTCTTTGCTCCTTTTTTAGAAGCTTTGTCATACCATGAGAGCTGATTATTTTTCCTGGTTTCCCTGCAATACCCCTTAATTCAACTTCCTTTCCTTCCATAGAAAATTTGATGAAAAGTTCTTGAAAATTAAAAGCTATTGTACCCAAGGATTGTAGCCATTGGACTCCTAGTACAACATCCGCACCTCCCATTGGAATGGAAAGCATTGGGCTAGTCAATACATATTCTCCCATGGATAGCTTGATATTATGGCACTTTCTAGAGCAATTTATTGTTCCTCCATTTGCAATCATCACTTGACACTCTAGGGCTGGATATAAGAAGCAATTCAATTCTTTTGCTACCCTACAATGAATAAAATTGTGGGTGCTTCCTGAATCAATCAACACTATTACCTTTTTCTTCTTGATTTGTCCTTCTATCTTGATGGTTTGAGGAGTGGTAATTCCTGCCAATGCATTACAAGATATGGTCAGATTTAATTGTTCTTCATCTAGGCTTTGTTCCTGGAGTATATCTTCTTCTTTTGACCTTTCTTGCTCCTTTTCTTCTTCCTCTTCACAATCTATGTAAAATAATTTCTTCTCAGCACACTTATGACCTTTAGTGTATTTGCTATCACAACTGTAACAAAGCCCTTTTGCTCTTTTTTCTTCCAATTGTTGTGGTGTCAACCTTATAGGTTGTGGAAGACTAGGGGCAACAACACTTCCATCTTTATAGTTGTGAGTGGTATGCTTCCTGGTTGCCATAATTTTGCTTTCCATTTTTCTTGCTAACCTGAATGCCTTCTCTAATGAATCAGGTTCCCAAAGGCGAACATCATGTTGGATATTATCCTTTAAAGACCCTATGAACACATCAATCCTATGCTCCTCTGGAATATCTTTTACCCTTATGTTCAATTTTTGGAACTCCTCAATGTGCTCCATTACTGAACCCTTTTGTTTGAGACTTATCAATTGGCTAAAAAAAGTGTTTCTTTTTGTATCTTCATAATGTGCTATCAATTCTTCCGTAAAAATTGCCCAAGTGATAAATTGTTTACGAGAACAAAGCCATTGATACCATACAAACTGATTTGGTTCCAAATATACAGTTGCCATACGTACCTTTTGTGCGTTTTTCACATTATTGAGATCGAAGAATTGCTCCATTTGTAATATCCATGTGGCGAGATCCTTGCCATCAAACTTCCTCATATCGATTTTTTGAATATGGTGATTCTTCGATCCAACAATAGCGTCTATGGAATCATGATTAACATTTCTTTTGTTCTCATCATGAGTTTCCTTTACTACCTTTTCACCATTAGTGACCCTTTCTTGTAGCAACTTCTTCAATTCTTCCATGTCTGTCTTCAAATCTGTCTTCAAATCATCCACCTTAGCTTCCATGCCCTTTATCTTATATTCCATGCCATTTACCTTAGATTCCACGCCACTTATCTTAGCTTCCACGCCATTTATCTTAGCATTTGTTAACTTTTGTGAGCGTGACATTTGTTGCACTTGTTCTTGTAATTTTGATATATCATGTAGCATTTCTTCCTCTTCTTCATGAGTCATGCTAGAGCTTTCAGGTTCCTTACTAGGTGTTTGCATTTTCTTTCCTCGGGGCATCAGTTACCGATAATAATGCTTTACTATGCCCTTTGAATTCCGTTAAACCAAGCTTACACAAAAATTATAAAAAAAAAACTACACACCTTTTTTCACTTTATAGAAGCCTGATATTGAATCTGATGTATCTCTATAATTTCGGATCATCTAGTTCTGAAATTTATACCTGTAGTAGCCTTCTGCGTCCTCTTTCCAATGCCACAAGTCTGAGCCAAATTGGATTCTCCAAGGAAGAGTTATGTGAAATCTCCCACAGTGACTTGCTTTTAGACTCGTTCAGTAGAGCGAACTTGTACGACGTGCCATGAGTCACTGTTTCAACCTTTGAATCTAAAACCCACATACAAGAAACTAAAGTCCGTACTCTTTCTGTACCTTCCTACGAAATTTCAATCCGATCCCCAGAGAGAAAGTTATGACGATTTTTCCCAGGTCACCTGTTTTGAATGTAATTCAGGAGTCTGCAAAAGGCCAACTTCCTTAGATCATATCTCCGCAAATATCGCGCAAAAAGCTCTGAAATTCGGACCCAAGGTTCAGCGCGATTTCTTCTCAAATGGGTTTTTTTTGCGACTTCTGAAACGTCACAAAAAAAAAAATTATAGTGAAAATGCCACGATGACCTGTTTGGAGCAGCGAAACCCTAGAATCCAAAGCTCTGATACCAAATGTTATGAAACCAGCTCAAGAAAAGATAGAAAAGATAGATCAACGCCTTAGAATTCAGCCTCTTCGAGGGGGCAACCTCCTTTACATTACATAAATGAACAATTCTTGGATGATACAAATGACAAAACCTCCTTTCTATATATAGGAGTCTAAGGAGTCACAATATAATCCAGCCGACCTAACAATAATAATATAAAGCCACAAAAATAACAATAGAGGGATTCTATGGGCACAGAAATAACAATATGGGGGTAATAGGGCACAACAATATAAATAAGGGGTATAACTACAATAGTAATGGGGTAATCACTAGTATTATAGGGACCCAACAGGCTTCCTTTTTAAGTGAATTTGAATTTGAAATAAAATAGTTAAAGGGTAAGGAGAATTGTGTGGTGGATGCATTAAGGCAGAAGGTAAACTGTGCGTATGAAATTCTATTTTCTAAGGTAGAATAAAATTTAAAGAGAATCCTATATAAGATACTAGAAATGACCCCAAGCGTTATTTCTTATGGTAGAAAGCAAGCATCCTAGCTACGAGTGAGTGACAAATTAGATATGAAGTAAATGTAAAAGAGTTGCTTGTGTATCAAAAAGCATGTATGCGCCCAATCAAATCATTATTAAGAATATGTTCCTTGGCGAGTACTACAAGATTCGTTACACATCCCACTCAGGCTAACAAAAACTTATCACTACCTTGAGAAAGAAATATTTTTGGTCGGCATGAAGAAAGAAGTAACTGAATACTTGTCCAAGTGATTGGAGTGCTAGTTGGTGAAGTTCGAACACCAACATCCACCTAGATTACCTCACCCCTTACCCATTCCAAAATTGAAATTGGAAACTATCATGATTGACTTCATTACTGGCATACCTAAAACCAGATGGTAAAATGACTTGATCATGGTAGTAATGGTTAAACTAAGTAAGTCTGCACATTTCATTCTAGTCCAATCCAAACAAAAAATCATGCAAATTGTAAATATTTTTATGAAAGAAATATTTAGGCTGCATGGGATTCTGAAAGTGGTAATCTTTGATAGAGATGTTAAATTTATGTCTATTTTTTAGAAAGATTTGTTTAATGGATTAGGAATTCAAATACAGTTTAGTACTAGGTATCATCCTCAGAATGAAGCACAGACAAAGAAGGTCAACCAAGTCATAGATGATATGTTGCGGATGTATGTGATGCAGCAAACAATAAAATAGGAGGATTATATTCTTTTATTAGAATTGGTGTATAACAACAGTTATCACACCTCTCTAAAAATGAGCCCATTTGAAGTATTATATGGGTGTAGAAGCAGAACACCTATTAATTGGACTAGCCCAGAGGATAACTTAATCCTGAGACCGGATATGCTAAGAGAAATGGAAGAAGTGGTCAAGAAGGTAAGGGAAAATTTAAAGGCGGCTCAAGATAGACAAAAATCTTATGTAGATAAGAAGTGAAGCTTTTAGGAATTTGAGGTAGAGGACCATGTGTGTGTGAGAATTAAACCAAAGAGAAACACTTCACATTGGGGAATTTGTGCTAAATTAGCTTCGCAATTTTGTGACCCTTTTCAAGTTTTATAATGCATTAGGCTGATGGAAAATAAGCTAGCCTTGCCTAGCCACATACACATACACAATGTGTTCCATGTCTCATTATCAAAGAAATATATTTATGATCCCCGACATATAATTGCTTGGAAACATGTACAGGCAATAGTGTACAATACATAATGTAGAAAAAATATTTAAGGTATATACATGTAACAGTCAATTAATTATAATTGAATGTTGTGGTTACAGGTCAAGCCATAAGGAGAGTTTCTAGTTGAAACCCTACGCATCCTAGATCAGAGAGAAGTACAATTACGGAGAACAATTATCACCAAGGTTAAAGTGCAATAGAGACACTTTAGCCCAGAAGAAGATACCTGGGAACATGAGAAATTATCAAAGAAGCATACCCCACTCTATTACAAGATTAGAAAAACATCAGGAAAATATTTCACTCAAGGGGGGTAAGATGTAGCAACCCCTAGTAACTTCATAAACAAGGAATTACTATTTACTATAGTAGGAATAATATGTTTTGAACTATGGGTCATGAAGGCTGAGACATAGTAACAAGTGTATATGAATGCTTGTTAATCTTTTCTTTATCATTAATAACTTTTCATAACACTGCATGTTTAAACCATGATTGGGAAAAGAATAATAGAGTAATCATACCTTAGGTAGTTGGACAGTTGGGGGTACAACTTGTTACTAACCCAAAATCCTCTTGGGAAATAAAGACTCCAAAAAGAAATCCAAAATTGTATTAGGAACCTGAGTCAAGAAAAGGAGTAAAGGAGAAGAATACTCTAGAACTAGTTGGAAAGTGGAGTCTATCAGAGGCTAAAAGCTCAATATTGGAGATTCGAGACTAAGTCTACTAATGATTAGATAGTCTGAGGAATATGAAAAATCTATCCAAAGAACTACCTGAGTGTAAGGCAAGCTTGCAAGGGGTGTAGTGAAGTCTAGCGTCAGTGTTGGGTGGAGTATTGCTCTTCCCTGTGGTTCATTTTTGTTCAAAAAAGGAGGTAAAGTAGGTTTCCCCCTCGAAGAGGCTACTTTTGAAGTTGTTGATATATCTCTTTCTTCTATTTTGTGAGCTGGCTGGATAACAATTGGTATCAGAGCTTTGGATTCTAGGGTTTTGTTGCTTCAAAAAGGTCATAGTTGAATTTTCACTATAAATTTGTTTCTACGAAGATTCAAAATTGGAAATTAAAACCCATTTGAGATGAAATCGTGATGCATCTCATGACCAAATTTTAGATCTTATCTCTCTCTACATTCGGAGATATGAATTGAGGAAGTTAGAGTTTGTACAGGCTCCCAATTTGATCTCAAACAGGTCACCTTGGGAAGCTCCTCATAACTTTCCCTCTTAGCATCGGATTCAAATTTCATAAAAATTGATAGAAATAGAACGAACTGTAGTTTGTTGGCTATCAGTTTCGGAATTGAAGGTCGAAATAGTGACACATACATGGCATGTCATACACGTTTTCTCTAATGAACTAGTCTATAATTAGGCCATTGCAGGAGATTGGTCATAACTCTCTTCGAGAATCAAATAGTGATCATACTTGTGGGGTTGGAAAGAGGACTTAGAGGCATATCACAACCTGAAATTTCAAAACTTGGAGATCCAAATTTACAGAGTTAAATTCATTTCAAGATCGAACTCATACAAAGGGGGAAAACAAAGGTGTGTAGTTTTTCTTTTATAATTTGCATAAGTTTTGTTTGAGAAACTAATTTGAAGTGATTCAAACGCATTGTGAGCATAATTATCATTACTTTTTGACCCGAAGAAACAAAATGGAAACACCTATTAAGAAACTTAAAATCTCTACTATGACACATGAAGAAGAGGAAGAAATGCAACATGATATATCAAAATTACGAGACCAAGTGCAACAAATTTTGTTCTCACAAAAGTAACTGAAGCTGAGATGGATGGTTTAAATAATGGAGTGGAAGCTAATATGGATGGCATGAAAGCTAAGATGGGTGGTATAGAAGAAAAACCTAAAGGAAACATGGAATATTTGAAGATAGATTTGACAAATTTGCTACAAGAAATGCTTACTATTGGTGAAAGGGTAGTAAAGGAGACTCGTGATGAGAACAAAAGAAATATTAGTCATTATTTAATAGACTCTAATGTTGGATTGAAGACCCACCATGTTCCAAAGAGCGATATGAGGAAGTTTTATGGC
Organism: Pinus tabuliformis; assembly: GCA_031772625.1. NCBI lineage: Eukaryota > Viridiplantae > Streptophyta > Pinopsida > Pinales > Pinaceae > Pinus > Pinus tabuliformis. The sequence goes on along the minus strand of CM062809.1, from coordinate 838,464,872 downwards.
AAGGATCCCGTAACATGGATACCCCAGATGGAGTAATATTTTGGTCTCCGTAATGTGCAAAACAAAAAAAGGTACGCATTGAAACTTTATATTTGGAACCCAATCAGTTTATATTGTATCGATGGATCTTCTCTCGTAAACAAATTGTCACTTGGGAAATTTTAACGAAAGAAATAATAGCACATTATGAGGATACAAAAAGCAACACCTTTTTTTAACCAATGGATAAATCTCAAACAAAAGGTTTCAATGGTGAAGCACATTGAGGACTTCCAAAAATTGAATATAAGGGTAAAATATATTCTAGAGGAGCATATGATTGATGTGTTCATAGGGACTTTAAAGGGTAAAATGCAACATGAGCTTTTTCTTTGGGAACTAGATTCATTCGAGAAGGCATTCAGGTTGGCAAGAAAAATTGAAAACAAAATTATGGCAGCAAGGAAGCATACCACTCACAACTATAAAGATGAAAGTGTTGTTTCCCCTAGCCTTCCACAACCTACAAGGTTGAAACCAAAAAAATTGGAAGAAAAAAGAGAAAAAGAGCTTTGTTACAGTTGTTATGGAAAATACACTAAAGGTCATATGTGTGCTAAGAAGATGGTTCTTATAAAATTGATTTTGGTTGTACATTTTTGTTTTGAGGCCCATTTTTGACCTCAAAATTTCTCTAATTGTGAAGAGGAGGAAAAAAAGGAATAAGAAACATCAAAATAAGGGGATACACACTAGCAACAAACCGTAGAGAAAGAAGAAATGAATCTGAAAATATCTTGTAATGCATTGGTCAGAATTAACACTCCTCAAATTATCAAGATAGAAGGACATATGAAGAAGAAAAAGGTAATAGAGTTTACTGATTCGGGCAATACCCTTAATTTTATTCATTGTATGATAGCCAAGGAATTGAATTGCTTCCTATATCTAGCACGAGAGTGTCAAGTGATGGTTGTAAATGGAGGAACCATAAATTTCTCTGGAAAGTTCCATAATATCAAGCTATCCATGGGAGAATATGTGTTGAATAGTCCAATGCTTTAAATTGCATTGGGTGGTGCTGATGTTGTACTAGGAGTCCAATGGCTACAATCTTTAGGTATGGTAGCTTTTAATTTTCAAGAACTTTTATTGAATTTTTTTAAGGAAAGGAAATTTAATTAACGGTTATCGCCAGGAAACCAAGAAAGATAATAAGATCTAATGATATGACAAATATTATAAATAATGAACAATGTGGTGTAATTGCACAATTATGTTCGCTAGAGGTTCCCACATTGGAATCATCTATTTCTCTATAAGTCCAAAAAGTCTTGGACAATCATTCCAGGGTATTTGAGACTCCCAAAGGCCTCCCACCTATTCGTGTTCATGATCATGATTTTCATTTGATTCTAGGAAGTGTTCCTCCAAACATCAAGCCTTAGATATATCCTTATGCCCAAAAGAGTGAAATTGAACGTATGGTTGCATAAATGCTAGATACTAGTATAATTCAACCTAGTCAAAGCTCTTTCTCTGCTCTAGTAGTATTGGTGCACAAAAAGGATGGATCATGGCACATGTGTCCAAGTTATAGGGAGATCATGAAGCTCACTATTAAAGATAAATTTCCCATTTCTATCTTTGATGAATTATTGGATGAATTGCATGGAGCAATTTACTTCACCAAGTTGGATCTTCATTCAGGATATCATCAAATCCGGATGAAGGCTCAAGATATTCCAAAAACAACATTTAGAACTCATGAGGGTCATTTTGAATTTTTGGTCATGCCTTTTGGCCTTAGCAATGTACCTTCTACATTTCAAGGTTTGATGAATTCCATTTTCAAACCATTCCTTAAAAAAATTTGTTAGTATTTTTTGATGATATACTAATCTACACAAAGTCTTGGAAGGATCATGTTCAACACGTTGATAGAGTGCTCCAACTATTGGAGGAGAAACAAATATATGCTAAAACCTCCAAATGTTTCTTTGGAGTAGAAGATATGGAATATTTGGGTCATATTGTATCTCATGAAGTTGTTAAGGTAGACCCTATCAAAATTAAATCCATTAAGGAATGGAAAATCCACATATCCATAAAGCATCTACGAGGATTTTTCGGGTTAACAAGGTATTATTGAAAGTTTGTTAAGAATTATGGAAGTATAGGAGAACTTCTAACAACATTACTGAAGAAAGATGCATTTTCTAGGACTACAGAAACAATGAAGGCCTTTGAACATCTAAAAGAGGCATTGTGTCGAGCACCGGTCTTAGCTACGCCATACTTCACAAAAACCTTTATGATGGAATGTGATGCCTCAATAAATGGAATTGGTGTTGTTTTAATGCAAGAAAAAAGAGCCATTGCTTTCAAAAGTCATCTAATCAAAGGAAAATATTTACATAAAGCTATTTAAGAGAAGGAAATGTTGGCAATACTACATGCACTTAAGAAATGTCGACCTTACCTAATGGGAAGACACTTCAAGGTAAAAATAGATCATGATAGTCTTAAATTTTTTTTAAAACAAATATTATCTTCAAAAGAACAACAAAAATGGGTCACAAAGATGTTGGGTTATGACTTTGAAATCATCTACAAAAAAAGGAAGCAAAATGTTTTTGCATATGCACTCTCAAGAAAGGATGAGGATGTGGAAGCATTGCTTTGTGCCATTTCTATTATCCAACCCGATTGGATAAATGAAGCAAGGGATGAATGGAAGAATGATGAAAAAGTGTGGGCACTCATTCAAAAGTTGCAACAAGATCCCAGTACATCTGATACATTTAGCTGGAAAAATGATTTGTTATGGTACAAAGATCACTTATACCTCTGTAAGAATTCCCATCTCAAACAAAAGATTCTTCTGGAATTGCACACCTCTCCTTTAGGAGGGCATTTAGGATTTTTAAAAACTTACCACAAGACTAAGAAGGATTTTTTTTCAATGGCCTTAAATATGATATTCAAAAGTTTGTAGCGGAATGTTTGGTTTGCCAACAATATAAATTTGAGACAATTGAGACCCCAAGTCTATTACAAACTTTACTCATTCCAAGTCAACATTGGGAGGAGATTTCAATAGATTTTATCAAAGGTTTACCCAAGTCCAACGGAAAGAGTGTCATCATGGTGGTAGTTGATAGACTTAACAAGTATGCACACTTTTGTGCATTATCTCATCCATTTTAAGCTAGTACAATAGCTACTTCATTTATGGAGACAATTCAAAACCTACATGGAAACCCAAAGATTATTGTAAGTGAAAAAGATCCTATTTTCATTGGAAATTTTGGACATAATTATTTTCTTATCTGTGCATTCAGTTAGCTCATTTTTCATCTTATCATCCTCAATTTGATGGGCAAACTGTGATAGTGAACAAATGTTTGGAAGGATATCTTCGTTGCTTTGCATTTGATAACCAGACACAATGGGTCAAATGGTTGCCTTTAGCTAAATTGTGGTATAACACTTTCTTTCATATTGTAGCAAAAATGACAGCATTTATGGCACTTAATGGATATCATCCACCATCCATCACATCATATTTAAGAGAAAATTCTAAGGTTCAAGTAGTGGAAGATCATATCAAGCATCAAAAAAATGTTCTCCAACTCTTCAAGGATAACCTCGCTTTGGCGCAGAATAGAATAAAACAACAGGTAGATCAACATCGAAGAAAAATAAGTTTTGATGTAGGTGATGAGGTATTTATACGACTACAACCATACAAAAAAATGTCCCTCAAGAAAGCTAAGAAGGATAACAAATTATCACCAAAGTATTATGGTTCATACAAGGTGTTGCAAAATATTGGTACTATGGCGTATAAATTGGAATTTCCTACATCTTCATGAGTGCACCCAATTTTCCATGTTTCATGCTTATAGAAGATTATAGGTGACAAGCTCCCAGTTCAAACAATTTTTCCAGAACTTGACGAGGAAAGAAAAATAATATTGGAACCTGAAGCAAGCACAGAAACAAGAAATTGATCGCTACGAAATCAATCAATTTCATAGTATCTCATCAAGTGAAAGAATATACCTATTTAATATTCCACATGGGAGGATGAGAATTTTATATAGAAGTATCCAAAACTACTCAAGCATTGAGGAAAACACTTTTTTGAAGGAGAGGGGTATGTTAGGCCCCTATAATACTACTGTATTCCCTTATTATTATTGTCATTCCACCCCTTAGTATTATTATTGTGCCCATGTTGTCCCCATATTGTTATTATTGTACCCCATAACATCCCACTATTATTTTTTTTGTTCCCTTACATTATTATTGTTATTTTGGCTCTGATTATATTGTGACCCCTTAAACTCCTATATATAGAAAGCAGGTCTTCTCATTTGTATCATCCAAGAACTATTCATTTTATGTACTATAAAGGAGGTTGCATGTTAGGTCCTTATAATACTAGTGATTCTTCCATTACTATTGTCATTGTAGCCCTTATTGTTATTGTTTTGCTCCTATTGTCCCCATATTGTTATTATTGTGCCCCATAGAAGCCCACTATTATTATTGTGACCCCTTAGACTCCTATATGTAGAAAGGATGTTTTGTCATTTGTATCATCCAAGAGTTGTTCATTTGTGTAATGTAAATGTGGTTTCCCCCTTGAGGAGGCTTATTTCTAAGTAATTGATCTATCTTTTCTATCTTTTTGTGAGCTGGTTTCATAACATTTGGTATCAACGCTTTGGATTCTAGACTTTCGTTGCTACAAAATAGGACATCATGGAATTTTCACTATAATTTTTTTCTAAAATGTTTCAAAAGCTAAAACAGAAATCCATTGAGCCAAAATTGCAATGATCCACAAGTCCAAATTTCAAATCTTGTATCACTATATTTTCAACGATATGATTCAAGGAAGTTAGGCTTTTTTGTAGGCTCTCGAATTACATCCCAAACAGGTGACCTTGGGAAAATTGTCATAACTTTCTCTCTGAGTATCAGATTGAAATTTCATAAGAAGTTATAGAAAGAGGACAAACTTTAGTTTTATGTGCATCGTTTTCTATTCGGAAGGTTGAAGTAGTGACACATGGCACTTCGTACAAGTTCACTTTACTAAAAAAGTGTATAATTAGGCTATCTTGGTATATTGAGAATAATTCTTTCATGGAGAATCCAATTTTGATCAGAATTGTGGTGCTACAAAGAGGAATCAGAGGGCTACGATAGTGCTCAATTGCAGACCTTGGAGATCTGAAATTTCAGAGATACATGAGATACAATATCGACCTCCTACAAAGTAAAAAAAGGTGTGTAGCTTTTTTATTTTATTTTGCATAAGTTTGATTTGAAAATTAGTTTGAATGAATGCAAAGGGCATAATGAAGCATAATTATCATTAACTAATGCCCCGAAGAAATAAAATGGAAACACCTAGTAAGAAACCTGAAATCTCTAGCATGACTCATGAAGAATAGGAATAAATGCTACATGATATATCAAAATTATGAGACCAAGTGCAACAAAATTCACTCTCACGAAAAGTAATAAAATCTAATATGGATGGTTTAAAGAAAGACGTAGAAGCTAATATGGATGGCATGGAAGCTAAGATGGATGGTTTAAAAAGGGGCATGGAAGCTAATATGGATGGTTTAAAAAAGGGCATGGAAGCTAATGTGGATGATCTAAAGAAAGGCATAGAAGCTAATATGAATGGCATGGAAGCTAAGATGAATGACATGGAAGCTAAGATAGATGGAATGGAAGCTAAGATGGAATATTTGAAGATAGATTTGATAACGTTTCTATAAGAAATTCTTACTAATGACGAAAGGGTAGTAAAGAAAACTCATGATGAGAATAAATTAATGTTCATCATGATTTCATAGACTCTAACATTGTATCAAAGACCCACCATGTTCCAAAGACTGATAAGAGGAAGTTTAATTGCAAGGATCCCATAACGTGGATAGTATAGATGGAGCAAGATTTCAATCTCCATAATGTGCAAAACACAAAGAAGGTATGCATTGTAACTTTATATTTGGAACCAAACCAGTTTGTATGTTATCGATGGCTTTTCTCTCATACACAAATTGTCACTTGTTAAATGTTTACGGATCAAACGATAGCACATTATGAGGATACAAAAAGAAACCATTTTTTTTAGCTAATTGCTAAATCTAAAACAAAAAGGTTCAATAATGGAGCACATTGAGGACTTCCAAAAATTGAATATAAGGGTAAAAGATATTCGAGAGGAGCATAGGATTCATGTGTTCATAGGGACTTTAAAGGATAGCATCCAACATGAGGTTCACCTTTGGGAACCTGATTCATTAGAGAAGGCATTCAGGTTGGCAAGAAAAATTATGGAAAAAAGGAAGCCTACCATTCATAATTATAACAATGGAAGTGTTGTTTCCCCTAGCCTTCCACAACCTGCAAGGTTTACACCACAACAATTGGAAGAAAAAATAGAAAAAGGGATTTGTTACAATTGTGATAACAAATACATTAAAGGTCATAAGTATGTTGAGAAGAAATTCTTTTAGATAGATTGTGAAGCCGAGGAAGAAAAGGAACAAGAAATGTCAAAAGAAAAGGATATACACCAGGAGAAAAGCCTAGAGAAAGAAGAAATGAATCCAACCATATCTTGTAATGCATTGGCTGGAATTACCATTCCTCAAAATATCAAGAAAGAAGGGAATATAAAGAAAAAAAAGGTAATAATTTTGATTGATTCGGACAGTACCCATAATATTATTCATTGTAAGATAGCCAAGGAATTGAATTGCTTCCTATATCCATCACCAGAGTGTCAAATGATGGTTGCAAGTGGAGGAACCATAAATTTCTCTGGAAAATTCCATAATATCAAGATATACATGGGATAATATGTATTGAATAGCCCAATGCTTTCCATTCCAATGGATGGTGATGATGTTGTACTAGGAGACAAATGGTTGCAATCCTTGGGTACAACAACTTTTAAGTTTCAAGAAGTTTTCATGAAATTTCCTATAGAGGGAAAGGAAGTTGAATTAAGGGAATAGAATGAAAAAGATTCGAAAGAAAGGAAAATGACGCATAATTGCACAATTATGTCCACTAGAGGTTCCCACATCGAAATCATCTATTTCTCCAGATCTCCAAAAATTCGTGGACAATCATTCCAAGATATTTGATACTCCCAAAGGCCTCCCACCTATTCATGATCATGATCATGCTATTCATTTGATTCCAGGAAGTGTTCTGCCAAACATCAAGCCTTACAGATATCCTTGTGCCCAAAAGAGTGAAATTGAAAATATGGTTGTAGAAATAGTAGAGGCTGCTATAATCCAACCTAGTCAAAGTTCCTTTTGTGCTCTAGTAGTATTGGTTCACAAGAAGGATGGATCATGGCACATGTGTCGATATTATAGGGAGCTCAACAAACTCACTATTAAAGATAAATTTCCCATTCCTATCATTGATGAATTATTGGATGAATTGCATGGATCAATTTACTTCACCAAGTTGGATATTTCTTCTAGATATCATCAAATCAGAACGAAGACTAAAGACATTCTGAAAACAACATTTATAACTCATGAGGTTCATTATGAATTTTTGGTCATGCCTTTTGGCCTTACCAATGCACCTTCTACATTTCAAGGTTTGATGAATTCCATTTTCAAACACATCCTTAGAAAATTTGTGATAGTATTTTTTGATGATATACTAATCTATAGAAAGCCTTGGAAGGATCATGTTCAACATGTTGACAAGGTGCTCAAACTATTGGAGGAGAAACAATTATATTAAAAAAAACTCCAAATGTTTCTTTGGAGTACAATAGCTGGAATATCTTCGTGATATTATATCTCATGAACGTGTTAAGGTAGACCCTAGACAAATTAAAACTATTAAGCAATGGAAAATCCCCACATCCATAAATCATTTGTGAATTTCTCGGGTTGATAGGGTATTATCACAAGTTTGTTAAGAATTATGGGAGAATAGCAGCACCTCTAACAACATTATTGAAGAAATATGTATTTTCATGGACTCCAGAAGAAACAAAGGCCTTTGAACATCTTAAATAGGTAATGTGCCAGCACTAGTATTAGTTACACGCAACTTCACAAAAACATTTATTGTCAAATGTGATGCCTCAGGAAATGGAATTGATGTTATTTTAATTCAAGAAGAAAGACCCATTTCTTTTGAAAATCATCCAATCAAAGGAAAGTATTTACACAAAGCTATTTATGAGAAGGAAATGTTGGCAATACTACATGCACTTAAGAAATGGTGACCCTACCTAATGGGAAGACACTTCAACATAAAAACAAATCATGATAGTCTTAATCTTCCAAAAAGCAGCAAAAATTGGTCACAAAGATGTTGGGTTATCACTTTGAAATCATCTACAAAAAAGGGAAGATAATATTGTGGCAGATGCACTCTCAAGAAAGGATGAGGATGTGGAAGCATTTGTTTGCACCATTTCTATCATCCAGCGAGATTGGATAAAAAAAGCAAGGAATGAATGGAAGAATGACAAAGAATTGTGGGCACTCATTCAAAAGATACAACAAGATCTCAGTACATATGATACATTTAGTTGGAAAAATGATTCATTATGGTACAATGGTAGGTTATACCTATTAATAATTTCCAACTCAAACAAAATATTCTCATGGAATTGCACACCTCTCCCTTAGCAGGGAACTCAGTGCTTTTAAAAACTTACCACAGTGTTAAGAAGGATTGTTTTTTGTATGACCTTAAATCAGATATTCAAAATTTTGTGGCAGAATGTTTCGTTTGCCAACAAAATAAGGTTGAAATAATTAAGACCCCAAGTCTACTACAACCTTTATCCATTTGAAACCAACATTGGGAGGAGGTTTCATTGCATTTTATCACAGGTTTACCCAATTCCAAAGGAAAGAGTGTTATCATGGTGGTAATTGACAAACTTACCAAGTATGCACACGTTTTTCCATTATCTAATCCATTTAAAGCGAGTACAATTTCTACTACATGTAGAAATTTTGCAAAATCTCTACAAATCTTGCTCTAAGACCATGTAGAAAATCTGACTATAGATTAACCTGATAATGCAACATACATCAAAGAAAAATACTATAACCTACTTCTACTATCAATTTGTGGAAGCTTAAAGAGCGAGCTAAACAATATAACCAGTAGAAGAAGAATTAATGCACAATACACATAAAAATACTTTGGGGAAAGCCTCAACTAAAAACCCCACTATCTGTATTATCATACAAGGTGGAAATACATAAATATTATATAAAGCCTTAGCTCTCACGGCCAGGAAACTCTCAGTACAATCCTCACAGATGCTCATAGGAAATCCTGGCTTCTCTCAAGCCTTCTCCTCTACCCTCCAAGCTCCTATTTACTTGTGTTTTTCCTTTGAGATGATCTCATTCAACCAAGTGGAAAAACTTGATTTATCAAGTGGACGATCTCTTGATCCCACACATTGTCAAAACTGCACAATCCTCAGGAATGACCCTTTTTCATGCATGAGTTTTCTTTATAAGAAAACACATACAACTGATAGTACACTATACTTGTCTTTAATCTCAACTAGGTCTTTCTCATAATAGACATGCATAAGTTTCTGATGAGGAAATCTTCAATTAATTGGAGTACACTAGTTGAGTGCATGCATGCATCAATTAACTGTTAACTCTCTATTAGTTCCTCAAATAGTTTGGAACTAATTTAACTCGACTTAACTCAGTAAACTGAGTTAATTAGTTACAACTCAAATATAACTCAATCTTATCTCCTTAATTTCAGGCTTATCTCCTTAATTTAAGGGATAACTCTTGCATGACTTCAAAAAGACTTCTAACTTGAATTTCTCCAACTAATTAAGTAAAAATAACTGAATTAATTATTTACAGGTAGTTGTCAAGGATAAATTCGATTTTAATTCAGAATTTAATTCAAGGAGAAACTAAATTGGAATGTTCTTGTTTCCACATTTCAATACTCCCTCTCAACAACAAAGGGATTATCTACCACCCCGATCCTGTCTCTATGGAACTCAAATTTACACTTTGACAATGCCTTTGTCAAAGTGTCAGAATATTTCTCCTTTGTTGAAATATACTGCAGCAACATGATCCTCCCATCGTCGGTAGCTTGATTTATTGTATAAAGGCAATGGGAACTCACGACTGACTTGTTCTCTAGTTTCGTAACCACGTCCCAAACTGTTAAATTGGAAACTAAGGCCAAACTCCATGTGGGTTGGCTTATTTATGGCAGCTGATATTTTTATTGGATCCCTCTCATCAAGAGTTGTAAGATTGATCAGAAAATCATCCGATTCCGATAAGTATTTATGGAGATATGAATTTGTTTTGTTTATATAATTATTATCAAGCCGACCATCTCTTATGTAGGCTCTAGAAGCCCAAACAACATGTCTATTCAATCATCCACCTTTAGTATAAATAAGAGAGGATTTGAAGTCATTAGCACAACGCATTCTTCAAGTGATCTCCTCCTCTCCATGTCTTGGGTTATTGGTGAAGGAGATACACTAGGAAGAATATGCTAGCCTTGGATGATGCCCTAGCTCTCACGCAGATATGGAGCATCTACGTACAACAATCTCTAATCCGTTGGCAATGGAGAACTAAATGCACAGCAAATACTCTATATGTTGTCATGCACATACGTAAGATCAAGCAGACTTACATGCTGGAGACACACATGCTGTTAAGGTAAATGTAGTCATGATTGCATATACATTGGGCATTATATATACGCTAGTCAATACGTTGTGTGTAAGTTCATACGCTGGAAAATGAATATGTATATGAAGAAAACATCAATACAGTCACACGCACAACATCTGAACAGAGCAAATGACAATAAAGTCATACATTTTCATGTCATCGCACTCAGTGGAACTCACACATGTATACGCCCTCATATAAGAACTCGTTCATATATACTCGTAGTCTTGTTCATGATACATGCAGTCCTATAATACGTTGTTCATGGTTCACACACAGATTATGGAAACATGTAATACATTGTTCATGGAGTAATACGTTATTCATGAGCCGCAGTGATGAATATGTGTCGTAATAAAATGCATGGTAATCTACACGATGTTCATGATCGGATTCAACAACGTGGTATCTACACGATGTTTAGGACGTAGGCAAAGATGCATGAACACACACACACACACACACATATACGTTGTCTAGAAACACGCAATATGGGAATGAAGGAATATGGATATATGCGGTCATGAAGGAAGTAAAACCATACCCTGTTCATGGAAACATATAAACTAGAATACGCACTGTAATACATGCCGGTAGATACGCAGCAACTTCATGAATGTATGTGGATACGCAGCAAAAGCAACTCAATGTATATAGATATGCTTCAGAATGGAAAATTCATATATATACAAGCCATAATCATTACGAGATGATGTCATATTGATGATGTATGGAATGCAGATGTATACAAGTTAAGGCAGCACATAAATGAACACAGTCAAGGCAATAAGGTAAGGAACACAATGTATGAAATGTTCTCATATAGACAGTCAACATATTAACGCAGTCAATGAGAAGCTGTGATGATCAGCGATAAAGTCATGATCTAGTTCTTGTGAAATCATGATCTTGATATAAAGATCACCTATGGGATAATTTTAAAGGGACTATCATGGTGCAACAATGATGATAACAGCAGTACTAAAGATATCGGTGATGAAGTACAACACAGGGCTACATGATGATGGAGGATGTTGCATCATGGTCAGCATGATGCAAATTATGGAAAGCATGATGTATGGGCAGCATGATGTATGAGATCATGAGCAGAATGACCATGATGATGCAGCAAGATGGTGCTACACAGTAAGGTGTAGCAAATGGATGAAATGAAACACAATGATAGGTGAAGGAGTCACCTTGAGAATCAGTTGAAGCAGAATGTCTTCAACTGATCTCATCATCATACGAAATGATCTATGCTAGATCTAGATAAGTTAAAGTGTTGACTTCTGTTGTAAATGTAATCTCTCTCTCTCTTTCTCTGTTGAACTTTGAAGATAAAAGAAGATTTGATCAAAGGGTTTCCCCACACATTGTGGGGTTTGTCCCTAGCTCACACCATATCTTGTGTCCTCTCTTGGCTTGTCTTCTGCATTTTATATTTATGTTCTATCTGCAGTTTATCTTAATGCTAATGTCATTGCTAACTGTGTAAATTTAAATAAATTTCTCTAGCATAAAACATACCTAAACTTAACATGGAATTAGAGCCAAGTTGAAGACAATGCCCAATCAAGAGTGAAAGAGAAATCACCAAAGGCAGTTGGGACAAGACAGAAGGATTAATGCGTTCCCCATAATTCACTTACGGTGAAGTCGAAGCAGAGAATGTTATCAGAATGGCGTAGCAGAATTTTCTGATGACCCATCTAAAGATCACTTCATTGGGAAGTTCGGATCTAAGGGTGGAATGAAAGACAGATGCCTTATTAAAATAAGTTCAGTTGTTAGGCGAAGGAATGTCCGAATGGCAGAGACACATCTCTTGATGAAGATAACAATCATTCTTGGGACATCTTCAATGATCAAAGGAATGATTGGTAATGCAGGTCATCAAGGAAATGGTCGACTCTTCCACAAAAGCAAGGAACCCCAGAATCTATTTTATGTACCTGATCACAAGAAGAACCTGATGTCCATCCCATAAATGGAATTCAAAGATTACACGATGGCACTTATCAATGGAAAGGTACGTGTTTGAAAATAGATCTTTCAAAGATGTTTTTGAGTTCAGGGTTGTATCAAGTTGTAGGAAGTCGACTGGGGACCATGTCCATTGACTTAGCACCAAAGGTCTGTGAATCAGATAGTGACTTGGATGCCTAAGTTCAAAAAGGAGCATGAAGGTACATGTTTGAAATGTATGAAAGGAAAATATTATAAGGGGACCATTCCCCTCATGCAAAAGGTCCACAGGTTTGAAACAACCCTAGGAGTTTGAGAATCATGATCAGGGAATCTCATGTATACAGGTGGAAGAAATCCCTCTATGGCTTGAAGCAAAACACCTCAGACGTAGTATGAGAGGATTGATAGCTATCTAATGCAGCTGAGATTCACTAGGAGTGAAACCGATCCAAACCATTACTTGAAGGTTATGGATGATAAACCTCTCATACCAGCACCTATCTCTAATAGGTGCAGATCCTGTCATTTGTAGAAGATAGAGGGAGTTGGATTCTGAATATGGGAAGATAAACTGCTAGCCTGTGACTACCTTGAGGATCTTAAATTTCAAGGTTATATGGTAGTGATGTTGGACTTGATTTGGGAAATGCCTCTGTGTTTCTAAAACTCATTCGTGTTGATGTTCTTGGTGAAATTTTGAAGTTAGCATGGTGAGCTCATATTTGGTTGAGCCTCACTGGATTGGTTCCAAGAATCTTCTGAGATATCTTCAGGGCACAATCTCTCATGGATTGAGATACACTGCCAGAAATATGAAACCACATGACTATTCGAATAATGAGTGGGCAGGCAGTATGGAGGATCACTAGAGCACTTCTCAATGTTATTTCTCTTTGGAATCTGCCTCGATATCCTAGATGAGCAGGAAGCAGAAGTCGGTGAATCTGAACACCACCAAGGCAGAATACATTGTTGATAGTATGGCTTTCTGTGAGGCAGACTAGTTGCTAAAGCTCTTCAGTGAGCTATTTGTACACATGATGAATACCACTGTGATTCTCTGTGACAACCAGACGTTGGATTCGATTATTGAGGAATCCTGTATTCGAAAATTGCTCCAGTAGATAGACATCAAATACTGCCTTATCTTGGATATGGTAAGTCGATGATCAAGGAGGCTCCTTTGCACTGAGATGATGTATAGGACAGAGCCCCAAGGAAAGATAAAATTTGTGATTTTCCCAAACGACTTGGAGCAGTCGAGAGACCTTTGTAAAATGGTCCTACATGTTGCATACATTGAGCTCTAGGAGCTCTTGGGGGCTTGCAGTTCTACTAGAGCAACATATGACCAAACGGTGACTCACCCTCCCCTGGTGGTGCGCACTAGAACAAGATGATTCGCTCTCTTGTGGGACAAGATGATTCACTCTCTTGTGGAACAGGATGATTCACTCTCCTATGTAGCAAGATGATTAGTTCTCCTATGAGTCCTGGATTGATGTGTTCTCCATGGCAATTAGAAGGATTGATGTGTTCTCCTATGAGGCCTATATTGATGTGTTCTCCATGGCAATTGTAGCAGGATTGATGTGTTCTCCTGTGAGGCCTGGATTGATGTGTTGTCCATGGTGATTGTAGCAGGATTGATGTGTTCTCCTATGAGGACGGGATTGATTAAGTTCTCCTGTCGAGGCATCCTATCCATGTAGTCTAGGACTCATGGGAAGTACCTCTCATCTAATCAATAAGTAGGGAAATGAAGTTAGGGACCATAGTAGTACCGATGGATGCATCGTTGTATCTACCGTACTCCCTGTTATAGACATTTTTGTGCCTTACAGTAGTGAGCATGAAATTTCCATAATCCAAGGGATCCAAAGTCCCTAAAAGACTTGTTCTTGCCCCTAATGGAACAAGGTCAACCAATGACAGCTTCTCCCAGAAGTTCTCCACCAAAAACCACTTAGAAACAGTCAATTCAGGATCAATTCAAATGCTCTACTAGCTGCCTGCGTTGCAATGCACCCCAGTACACTAGCTAGGTGCGTTGCAATGCACCTAAAAGCACTATCAGGGTGCGCTGAGCGGGAAATGACAAATGGCAAGCTCATTCAACGAGGTGGAAAGACCATGGAAGCTTCCAGACTCTTCTCTAATGACACTTGCCTCAATGAATTCGACTAGTGATGAGTAAGAGGCTCTCAACCTCCAAGTGGAAGCAAGAACTGACAGAGAGAAGCCACAAGTCAAAACATAAGCTGACTCATCCTCTCTGCTTACATCTATATATGGATCCCTCATCCAAGAGATCCAGGGGCTTGAATTTTGTACTTTGCAGAGAATTGTTGTTGGTTTGAGATTGAGATTAGTGCATTGGGTGATTTATGCTTTGTTGGAGGAGAGGAAGGGATTCCTTTGCTGGGAGGTAGATGCTGGATCGGGACTCACTTGGTTGTATCTCCTCTTGGACTTTCTTATCATATCAATAAAACTATTTGAGTTTCTCCTATATGCTTGTATATCAATGATGCTTTGTTATATTTGCATATTTGGTTTATATCTGATCCTAAACTAGTTATGAATGTAAATCTATGTCTTTTGTGTAGTTTCTCTCTTCTGTGATCTTGCAGGAACTTGGTGAAGCTGGACCAGTGAGGGAGCAGGTAGCGAGAAGCGAACAAAGAGGAGAACGAGTGGATCAACAAACTAGCGAAAGACACAGGTTAGTTACATCCTTCTTCTCCATTTACATTTCATAAAGAAGAATACGAAGATAGTTTTCCTTGTTTGTTGCTAAGGCACTATCACACCTTATAGTGGGATAGGGGCATTCCGAATTGATTCCTTTGCTGGGAGGTAGATGCTGGATCAGGACTCACTTGGTTGTATCTCCTCTTGGACTTTCTTATCATATCAATAAAACTATTTTAGTTTCTCCTATATGCTTGTATATCAATGATGCTTTGTTATATTTGCATATTTGGTTTATATCTGATCCTAAACTAGTTATGAATGTAAATCTATGTCTTTTGTGTAGTTTCTCTCTTCTGTGATCTTGTAGGAACTTGGTGAAGCTGGACCAGTGAGGGAGCAGGCAGCGAGAAGCGAACAAAGAGGAGAACGCGTGGATCAACAAACTAGCGAAAGACACAGGTTAGTTACATCATTCTTCTCCATTTACATTTCATAAAGAAGAATACGAAGATAGTTTTCCTTGTTTGTTGCTAAGGCACTATCACACCTTAGTGTGGGATAGGGGCATTCCGAATGGATACTTTTCCCAAAAAAAATTGGCGAATCCGCTGGGGACCGTATCTAGTTAGTTTATTTGTGTTTCTATTGTTGTTCTTCTCATAAACTCAGGAGTGTCGAATCGAACTGCATTTGCTATTTACAAATGCAAAGTAGAGATCTGCTACTCTAGTCCATTCACTGGGCCTGTTTATGATCTAAATAGCTGATCCACAAATGCTCTAACAGCCCTTTGTGATAGCTCTTAGTCCTCCTTTAAATCATCCCTCTAATTGTACCAAATTGATAGCTTTTATCCGGCCAAAAACCTTAGATTAAACTACAAACCGTGACCCACAACCTAGAGACAATTCTTGTTTCTGCTTCAGCGCAGGCTCTGTGAAGAGGTTATGCATTTCAACGCAGGTCCCGAGAGGGCTACCTGCGCTGCAATTCAGTTTCTCTGTGTTGGGGGTGCGCTGATCAGCCTTTGCCTTGTGCAGTTGTGGTTCTCTGCTTCCTTTTGCTCAGTTTTATCTCTGTTTTTTGCAGCCTGTTATCAGTGTGTGTACCTATCTGAAACCCCTTTTCTTTGCCTCAATTCTGCCTCAGTTGTATAAAGAAACTGTATTTGTTTTTGTGTATTTGTTACATCATTTTCAGTTTCCCATTACAAAAGTAAACTAGTCATACTGTCGCCCTTAGATCTAGACCTGTCGTAAGTGTCGTTTTGATCTTAAGAGTGAGTTTGTTTGCTGTTCACAGTTGATTTAGCTTTTACTTTTGTCTTTTGGTTTGAATTTATGAATTTCTAGTGTCGAAACAAGTATTTACTTCAAAATCGTAAAGTGTCGTAATCGTCTTTGTTGATTTCGAAAGAAGCTTGTTTGTGTTTTTCACTTGAAATCGAATTCAAATTTGTACAACAACTTTCTTTTTAGGCATCAATATTAAGAAAGTGAAAAAAAATACATGCATATGTGCATTTTCATTTTGACAGTTTGTATGGATTGATTTAGGGAAAAGTGCATTTACAGTGTGCTCTATGCTCTTTGAGAAAAGATTGTGTCTTTCTTTTCCCCTTGTAGCTAGGATTTTCATTGTTGAAAAGATATAAAAGCTTGCTTATCATCTTTAGACTGCATTTAGGAATTGTATCATACATCTCGTGGTGATCCAAAAAGGCAAACTTCTAAGAAAGATCAACCTAAAATAAATTGAATGAACTTAACAATGCTTTGTAACTTAACGCACAACATAGAGGTCTAGGCTAGAGACGTGTTCCGGCGTCGTAAAACCTGGTCACTGGTCGCCTCACTGATGGTTGGGTGATTCCTCCTGAGAGACGATAAGTGCCAGTACGGATTGTGCTCCCACGTACCATCGAGTATATATTGGGAGACCCCTATAGGCATAAAACCTTTATCCATAGGAAACCGTGTCGGCCGCCCTACTGATCGCAATGCACTGAACACAACATTCGGGAAGATTGACCGCCCGTACCTTAAAAATTATTCTGCGGTTTTGCGATTGGTTTGGCACACCCTCTACCTAGAACTCCAGAGCAGTCCCTTTCATTCCTTTTCAGACTCCTTAACGGAAAAGGTCCATCTGAGCACTTGTCACTTCAGGCTCATTAAAAATCGAAGGAGACTAGAGTCATCTTTTGCTTTTTCTCAACTCTTTAAAATTGAAAAAGCAAGTTGTGTCTAAGTGTCGTTAAAATTTATTTTAAACGGAACATACATACCCTTTTTCCTGCGTTGATCTTTAGGTTGAGAAAATGGAGCCCACCAACCAAGGAATTCCCCTTGGTGGAAGTCCTAGTCCCTTCTCCTCTTGGGGAGATGTTGGTGCGCCCCATATGGCCACATTGTCGCTTCCAGGACTGACAATTGGCTTGCCGGTCTGGCTCTTCTCAACCAATGTCATTCAAAACACCACTATTCCTGAACAGTCGAATCAGCAATTAGACGAATCCAGAATTTCCCACCAACCTTCTACTTCCTATAATTCTTCCTCTCTTCCTTCCTCTTCGCGTGACGGAACTGGTAAAACTAAAAACCAAGCTCCTAAGGAGAAGAAGGAAAATAAGAAGAAAGAGAAAAAGAAGAAGGAGCCAAAGGCAAATAAGGGAAAACAAGTGTCGTCTGATGAAAATCCAAACACAACACTGAGCAGGCCTAAATCTCCATGTGTCATCTGCAAGGGAGACCACTTTCACAGAGATTGTCCTTGCATCCCTCGGATACTAAGGGACTGGTCTCCTCGTTTGCACAATCCGGTGTCATCAACCTCTGATAGCCATGTTGAAAGTACACCGTCAACTAGCGAAAGTGAAGTTCCAGGACAAAAAGGGAGGGCTAGACCTCCCTGTAGACTGTGTGAAGGCAACCATGCCCTCCACCGTTGTCCCTTCTTAGACGAGGCTTAAAGAGTCTTGGAAGATCGTCTGGTTTCACCGTTACGACTTCCTCCTGGATATAAAAAACTCTTGCCAAGTCCTTCGTTAGTTGAGAATCCAACTTTCCCTCTCAAGTGGTCAGCTGAAGCGTCTATCATTGAAGATAAGCCAACTGAATCCATACCACATGAAAGTCAAAAGGGCGAGGCGGTAGTTGACCCGGTCTTGCCTTCAGAGGTTTTATCTTCGAATGTTACAGTCACTGAAGAGGATAAGGATGACACCATCCAGATCCTTTTCATCAGCACAGACTCCGACGAACACGGGGGCAATCCACCCATTCCTTTATCGCAGGAAGGAAGTTCGTCAGAGCGATACCCAGCCGTCTACTCGGTCCCACCACCAAGCAACCTGGTTGTATCCTTCGACTGGAACCAACTAGACAGACCCCGGTTGCCAGCAAGCATACCATTCCGAATTATCGTTCAAATATACAAAATGGTCATGGCTGGCACCATCATTGATGAGGGGTCACCTGTGAGTATCCTTTCCTCTATTGCTTGGAAAGCGCTTGGTTCGCCAGCGCTTTTGCCTGAAATGAGAAATCTGACAGGCTTCGATAAAGGAACCAGTCGACCTTTAGGGATCCTCCCCAATGTGCCCATAACATTGAAAGGGAAGACTGTTCAAATGAACGTGATGGTCATTCAAGGACCCTTGGATTATAACCTACTCCTTGGACGAGACTATATATATTGCATGGGAGCCATCGTCTCCTCACTCTTTAGAGTAATGTGTTTTCCGCACGAAGGAAGAGTGGTCAAGCTCGCGGACCAGCTTTCATTTCCCGGATCGCGCATCGCAAATAGTCATATACCATCCCTAAATGGTCTCTTCACGCAAGAAATGTCTCAACCCACGGTCCGTCCTCCTGATGAGCGTGAGTGATTCGGAAGGATATGACTGGAACCCAGGGGGCATGCGTCCTGGTCTGCTTCGGTAGGAAAACTTTGGGTATAGAGTAGGTTTCCGCGGAAGAATATGACTAGTCCGTACCCCGTCCGTGATTGGAAGAGGGGTTGTTCTAGAATAAGATTCTTTTTTCAAAGTTATGTGTTTGGCGCTCGTTGTCACTCACCTTTGTCTATCTCGGTAGACATCGCCGAAGAAGTGTTTTGTTTGCTGCGTAAATGAGAAAATCTTTGGTAACCTGAAAGAGGTAGGCCTTTCCTGGTAGAACAAATGTTTTATCTGCAAATTGAGGGGTAACCTTGAAATCGTACTTTATACCTGGGGGCATGCAAACCTTTTGGAGTGGAAGCAAGGGGCGGCTATTTATTTTTTAAATTTTTAGGACCTCTAACCCTTTAAACTCGTAGGATTAGTCGTTTCCGAACTTGCATAAAGAAAGGATTCCAGAGCAAAGCTTTGTAAGGCGCAAGCTCCATAAAAAATGGAATCTTAAATGAGACATTCTTATCATATGACTGGATTAATCGAGCAGTTTTAGCACATAGTTCATGCTCGTTAAAAAATAAAAATAATATTGAGCAGTTTTAGCACATAGTTCATGCTCGTTAAAAAATAAACATAAGATCGAGCAAGTGTTT
The DNA here is from genome assembly GCA_031772625.1 of Pinus tabuliformis. Lineage (NCBI taxonomy): Eukaryota > Viridiplantae > Streptophyta > Pinopsida > Pinales > Pinaceae > Pinus > Pinus tabuliformis. The sequence continues at coordinate 838,444,899 of CM062809.1, read as the reverse complement.
CAATCCGCGTTTAAGCTCGTTAAAAAATGAACTATCCTCCGGTAAATAACTACCGTGAATGTAAATTTATCAGCCATTAAAGCCTTGGTCGTGTTTGCACCGTCACCTCCACTTTTCCATTGGCCGATCATTCACCTCCATTTGATTGTTTACCCATTTTGAGGAATAGCTGCGAAGAGTGATTTCACTAGCCATCCTTGTGACACTGCTGTGATTGGAAAATTCCAACCCTTACCTGGAATCAGCTGCTAACCCGTTTTATCACTCGTTCCTCAAAAGACGAGTCTTCTTTAAGCTCTTTTCATCTGACTCGTAAAATATGAAAAGATTGCCGAGTTTTGGCCTTCCAGCTCGTTAAAGCGACCGGAAGTGCTATCCCTCCTCTAGATTTTAATCTTTTTGGACCTGAGGGATTATTGCACAAAAAGATCGAGCGCTTGTTTTGTTCGGCTCGTTAAAACTATCGAAAATTCATCCCTTTTGTATTGTTTTATACTTTTTCGGACTTAAGGGATTAGGTGACGAAAAAGGAACTTTGGAGTTATCTTTACGTACCTTTTCAGACTCTCTAAAAATGAAAAGGACCAAGTTATCTTTGTCGTTAGACTCGTTAAAAAGATTAATAGCGACAAACTTGTCTTTAGACGAGAACGAGTTTCACTATCGCTAGGCTCGTTAAAACATAGCGATGGGTTTGCCCGAAGGGCAAATTATAGAACAAGCATATGTTATCCTCCTCAAGCTTGACAAAAATAAAGAGGTACTGGTCAACAATGACTGGGGAAAAATTGGGAAGAAACTCAAAGAACTTTTATTGGTAGCAAGTCGCTCTTGAACATGACACTTCCACTCCGTGCCTGAGTCGGGTTGGGTTGTTTCATTCACCGGTCACATCACCATGGTCTCGCCATACCATCCACCTTTGGGGTAAATGCTACCAATCCATCACATAAGTGTCGCCGATATGTTCAAGAGAAGTCAACCGTGTCCCATCCACTACCATACATTATCCTTCATTCTTTCATGACCGCCACCCTGAACCATATATCATCAGATCGTTTTCACCTCCATCAAAATCATTTGCTCCGTTCCGTGTCACTGATGTGGGATACATTAAGGCCCTCCTTTGACGGATCGCTTCTTGTCGACATCAGCTCATTATCCAAGAAGTTGATCTAGGAACACCCCCTTCAGTACTTTGAAGCTTGCATGCCTCAATGGCAAGTTTCTCACTTCCGGCGACAGGTATACATCAATGACCTTCGACCGAAAGATTTTGCGTGGTGTTCGACGCCAAGTCCTTTATTCACACCACGTGAATTGTACTGTAGTACCTTGAGGGTCATTATCATTATCGGTGATTCCTCTCGCACTTGTTAATAGTTTATATCATTGACTGGTAATCAAGCGATGTCTTTCCATGTTCGACTTCAGAACATTTCTCACATGGATCGACTTGTACTTAGAGTGAAAATCGGACGACATTGAAGACCCCGGATCTAGTTTCATCCATCCGAGCTGCGATATATATTCAGGAAAAATAAAGACATTGACATGTACAGCATTGCAGCACAGATAATCATCCTACCAAAAGGATGATGATTTCATCAAAATCATCAGTCTACCATCAGACGATTGTCTGTTCTATGTACAGAAAAATGAATTTATAAAGCTGAGCATGGGAATGCCTGCCTCAGCTAGATCATGAAAATAGTATGAAAAATAATGTATTGTATTGTATCTTATTACAGGTCTCCTCCCAGCATTGAAAGAACTTCGGATCCTCCTAATAAAGCATTTCACCCGATAAACGGCCTCATACTTTAGGGGGCAACTGTTATAGACATTTTTGTGCCTTACAGTAGTGAGCATGAAATTTCCATAATCCAAGGGATCCAAAGTCCCTAAAAGAGTTGTTCTTGCCCCTAAAGGAACAAGGTCAACCAATGACAGCTTCTCCCAGAAGTTCTCCACCAAAAACCACTTAGAAACAGTCAATTCAGGATCAATTCAGATGCTCTACTAGCTGCCTGCGTTGCAATGCACCCCAGTACACTAGCTAGGTGCGTTGCAACGCACCTAAAAGCACTATCAGGGTGCGCTGAGCGGGAAATGACAAATGGCAAGCTCATTCAACGAGGTGGAAAGACCATGGAAGCTTCCAGAATCTTCTCTAATGACACTTGCCTCAATGAATTCGACTAGTGATGAGTAAGAGGCTCTCAACCTCCAAGTGGAAGCAAGAACTGACAGAGAGAAGCCACAAGTCAAAACATAAGCTGACTCATCCTCTCTGCTTACATCTATATATGGATCCCTCATCCAAGAGATCCAGGGGCTTGAATTTTGTACTTTGCAGAGAATTGTTGTTGGTTTGAGATTGAGATTAGTGCATTGGGTGATTTATGCTTTGTTGGAGGAGAGGAAGGGATTCCTTTGCTGGGAGGTAGATGCTGGATCGGGACTCACTTGGTTGTATCTCCTCTTGGACTTTCTTATCATATCAATAAAACTATTTGAGTTTCTCCTATATGCTTGTATATCAATGATGTTTTGTTATATTTGCATATTTGGTTTATATCTGATCCTAAACTAGTTATGAATGTAAATCTATGTCTTTTGTGTAGTTTCTCTCTTTTGTGATCTTGCAGGAACTTGGTGAAGCTGGACCAGTGAGGGAGCAAGCAGTGAGAAGCGAACAAAGAGGAGAACGAGTGGATCAACAAACTAGCGAAAGACACAGGTTAGTTACATCCTTCTTCTCCATTTACATTTCATAAAGAAGACTACGAAGATAGTTTTCCTTGTTTGTTGCTAAGGCACTATCACACCTTAGAGTGGGATAGGGGCATTCTGAATGGATACTTTTCCCAGCAGCACTCCCTACACTAGGATGACCTCCATTAATCTGGGATCAATGATACTGGTCTAGGACTAGTGGTAGGAGTTGTACATACTATGACGCTGACTTCAGGTTGGATGAGACTGGTCTGGGACCAGTGGTACATACTCCGAGACTGACTTCATGTCAGTGAAGGACTGTTCTAGGACCAGTGAGAGTCGTACATACTATAACACTAACCGCAGGTTGGTTAAGACTAGTCTGGGACCAGTAGTACACTCTTCGAGCCTGCGATACCGGTCTGGGACCAGTGGTGGGAGTTGCACCTACTATGACACTGACTTCGGGTCGATTAAGACTGGTCTAGGACCAGTGGTACATACTCCGAGACTAACTTCATGTCATTGCAGTACTGGTCTGGGACCAGTGAGAGTGGTACACACTATGATGCTGACTTCGGGTCAGTTGAGACTGGTCTGGGACCAGTAGTACACTCTCTGAGACTGTGATACTGGTCTAGGACCAGTGGTAGGAGTGGTAGTTGTAAAAATTTTGAATAATAAACACTTATTCATAGAGATTATCCGGATTATACACTATTGCAGAATACATGCACAATACATAATCTCCTCTACGTTGATTATCAATTTAGCAGCATTAAAAACAATGAAACATCAATCGCATGCACGCATTAACATGGTATGTAACCCAGGGAAAGCATACAGCTGAAAACCCCACACTATCTGCATATTATAATGATTGAGAACATGTAACAATACATAGTACAATACTCCTCACAGGTACTGAGTACTATCTTCACTTGTTACACACAAAACTAGCTCAGATCTGATCAATCACAGCTCAAATCTTCTCCACTGCTTTGCCTGCCTCCACAACACAATCTTGCAAGAGAATCATGTGATCACAAGCCACAATTTCCTAGCTATTGGCCCACACTGTGCAATCCTCATTGGCATAACTCAGTCCCATGCATGTGCAAATCCATGCACAACTGATAGTCACAACTTACCCTTTCACTTATCTCTAACACCTACCTCTGTTGAATTGTCCATGCACTAAGTTAACTGATGTATTCTTTAGTTGCTTTATGAGTTAATAATTAGTGAATTAATTAACAATTAATTCACACAACTCATCACTATTGTATTCTTTAGTTAGAGTAAATACAACTAGTTCAACTAAGTCAAACTGAACACAACTCCATCAACTCCACAGAACTCACATGCATGAGTTCTAACTGAAGTCCTCCATGCAATAGCTCAACTAACACATAAGATACCACGTGATTCCTTCTATCAGTTGCATGTGACACATCCGTAGCTCGAACTAAAGTGCTCCAAGAGAATAAGATAATGTTTAGAGTCCAAATATTACTAAGGGCTAATAATATTTGACTGTTTTTATTTTTAGCCTGGCAGTCTAAAAATAGACTCTATCACTCCGTTGTGAACCAAGAATACAAGTCCATCTATTTTTCCCAACATGACCAATCATCCATAAATAGCATCCTACTACTCATAGACCATGATCCATATGTCTAAAAATAGACATATTCTAAAAATAGACTTTGCGCCAACAATAGCCTGCAGGCCCACTCAATGAAGGTGACTCCTTTACACTAAGCTCCATCATATTGTTGCATTTTCAACAGTACTTACTATGAAGCTGACTTCGGGTCAGTTGAGACTGGTCTGGGACTAGTGGTACGCTCTTTGAGACTGACTTCAGGTCAATGGAGAATGATATGACTCATTCTCGATCAATTCTTCTTCTTCATAGTTCAGTAGAGCAGAGCAAAGCCAACAGAGTAGAGCAGAGCCAACAGAGAAGAGCCAGCAGAGCCGAGCAGAGCCAGCATAGCAAAGCATAGCAGAGCCAGCACAACAAAGCAGAGCCAGCAGAGCTGAGCAGAGCTAGGCAAAGTAGTGGAAGGCACTAATGGTCGAGAGAGTATAGTCAGACATATGGATCAGTGGATGGAGTTCTCCCTAGTTGAGAGGGAGTGCTAAATTGGAAACTAGGGCCAAACTCCATGTGGGTCAGCTTATTTATGGCAGCTAATATTTTTATTGGATCCCTCTCGTCGAGAGGTGTAGGATTGATCCAAAAATCATTCGATTCCAATAAGTATTTATGGAGATATGAATTTATTTTGTTTATATAATTATTATCAAGCTGACCATCTCTTATGTAAGCTCTAGAAGCCCAAATGACATGTCTATTCAATCATCCACCTTTAGTATAAATAAGAGAGGATTCGGATTCATTAGCACAACGCATTATTCAAGTGGTCTCCTCCTCTCCACGTCTTGGGTTATTGGTGAGGAGAGACACTAAGAAGAATATGTTGGCCTTAGATGATGCCCTAGCTCTCACGCAAATATGGAGCATCTACGTACATCAATCTCTAATCCGTTAGCAATGGAGACCTAAACACACAGCAAATACTCTATATGTTTTCATGCACATACGTAAGATCAGGAAGACTTACACGTTGGAGACTCACATGTTGTTAAGGTAAATGTAGTCATGATTGCATATACGTTGGGCATTATATATACGTTATTCAATACACTGTGTGTAAGTTCATACGCTGGCAAATGAATATGTATATGAAGCAAATAGCGATACAGTCACACGCATAGCATCTTAACAAAGCAAATGACAATAAAGTCATATTTTTCATGTCATCACAGTCACTGGAACTCACACATGTATACACCCTCATATAAGAACTCGTTCATATATACTAGCAGTCCTGTTCATGATACACGCAGTCCTGTAATACGTTGTTCATGGTTCACACACAGATTATGGAAACATGTAATACACTGTTCATGGAGTAATACATTGTTCATGAGCCGCAGTGATGAAGAGTTGTCGTAATACAACGCATGGTAATCTACACGATGTTCATGATCGGATTCAACAATGCAGTATCTACACGTTGTTTAGGACGTAGGCAAAGATGCATGAACACACGCACACACACACACATATATATATACGTTGTCTAGAAACATGCAATATGGGAATGAAGGAATATGGATATATGTGGTCATGAAGGAAGTAAAACCCTACGCTATTCGTGGAAACATATAAACTGGAATATGCATTTAATACATGCAGGTAGATATGTAGCAAAATCAACTCCATGAATATATATATACAGATGGATATGTAGCAACTCAATGTATACAGATATGCTTCAGAATGGAACATTCATATATATACAAGTCATATTCATTATGAGACGTTGTCATATTGATGATGTATTGAATGCAGATGTATACAAGTTAAGGTAGCACATAAATGAACACAGTCAAGGCAGCAAGGTAAGGAACACAATGTATGAAATTTTCTCATATAGACAGTCAACATATTAACGTAGTCAATGAGAAGTTGTGATGATCAATGATAAATTCATGATCTAGTTCTTGTGAAATCATGATCTTGATATAAAGATCACCTCTGGGATAATTTTAAAGGGACTGTCATGGTGCAACAATGATGATAACAGCAGTACTAAAGATATCGGTGATGAAGTACAACACAGGGCTGCATGATGATGGAGGATGCTGCATCATGGTCAGCATGATGCAAATTATGGACAGCATGATGTATGGGCAGCATGATGTATGATATCATGAGCAACATGACCATGATGATGCAGCAAGATGGTGCTACACAGTAAGGTGCAGCAAATGGATGAAATGTAGCACAATGATAGGTGAAGGAGTCACCTTGTTGAAGAAGAATGTATTCAACTGATCTCATCATTATACGAAATGATCTATGCTAGATTTATATAAGTCGAAGTGTTGACTTATGTTGTAAATGTAATCTCTCTCTCTCTTTCTTTGCTGAACTTTGAAGATAAAAGAAGATTTGATCAAAGGGTTTGCCCACACATTGTGGGGTTTGTCCCTGGCTCGCACCATATCTTGTGTCCTCTTGTCTTGGCTTGTATTCTGCGTTTTATATTTATGTTCTATCCACAGTTTATCTTAATGCTGATGTGATTGCTAACTGTGAAAAATTAAATAAATTTCTCTAGCATAGAACATACCTAGACTTAACACGAACACTATTACGAATTATGGAGTCATACTCCTCCACCATAGCATCAACCCAAATCGACTATTGCACTACTTCCTCAAAGGAAGATGGCTCAGTCTCAACACATTCCCCAGCAAGAGCCATGTATCCAGTGTACCTCTCAGGTGACCTCCTTTGTCTGCGTAGAGAAAATGGTGCTCCCACATTCTCTCTTACATCCTTCAATAGTATGTCAGCTTCTCTTATGTGCTTCCATCCGTCTTTGGAAGAATCTGCTTGAGTGGATGTGTCCACTCCAAAACCTCTGCATGTGATTTCTCTGTATCAGTCTGAGGCTCCTCTTCCTTAGGAACCAATAGTTCCTCCATAGCCCATAGTTGGAGGTCCCTCTCAAGGGAAACTCACATGGCCTTCTTCTCTTCAAACATGACATCTCTTCAAACCACTGTCCTCTGACTAGTAGGAAAGTACACCTGATAGTTGTGAGGTGTATCAATGTACCCCACAAGTATCCCCAACTCTACTATTGGCTCAAGCTTCTTCTATGCATCCTTTGTCACATGGAAATATACCGATGAGCCAAAGACCTTGAAGTGACAAACATCTGGTCTCTTACCAGAGAAATCTTCCTCTTGTGTCTTAATCACAAGTATGCAATGCAAGCTTCTATTCTACAAATATACCGTTGTGTTGCATGCCTCAGCCAACAAGTGAAGTGGTAGGCCTTGGTTGTGCAGCATTGTCTATGCCGCCCCTACAATAGTTCTATTCTTCCTCTCAGCCATCCCATTTTTTCAATGGGTTATGAGGTGCCATCAACTCTCGTCTAATTCCTTCCGCTGCACAGAAGCCTTAAAATCTTGAGAGACATATTCTCTACCATTGTCACTTCTCAAGGCCTTGATCTTCTTCCCTAGCTCTTTCTTGACCAAAGCTTTGAACTCACAAAATTTGTGAAGTTTTGGTCCTTCTTTTGAATGAAATAAATCCAGCATTTATGAGAATAATCATCAATGAAAATCACATAATACTTTTGCTTCACTGTGGATGCTATCTAGAATGGCCCACACACATCAGTATGAACTCACTCTAAGATAACCTTTGCTCGACTATCTCAATCATGAATGGAAGACTTGGTGTACTTTCCCAAGGTACAACCTTTACATGTGTCAAATTGCTCAAGTTTACCTTTGGGAAGTCCTGTAGATATCTGTTGGATTATATTCAAAGCCCCATGATGTAAATGGCCCAACCACCTGTGCCACAACTCGCCAATGTCTTTCCTTTGCACCAATTCTTCTTTCGTACTTAATGTTGGAAAATCATCTACCTCTAGTTTATAGAGATTCTTCACCCGAATCCATATCCTCTTGGTCTGAACTGTGGCAATGTGTCTTAGGAACACCTTTCCTTTACTGAAGACAACATCATAGCCTTTGTCCTCCAACATCACGACTGATACCAAGTTCTTCCTCAGTCCAGGCACATACTTCACATCTGTCAAGGTGATAGGAGCTCCATGCTCCATTTGAAAAGAAACCATTTCCACTCTTGAAACACTATACCTTCTGTTATCACCCATCTCCATGTGCATCTTGAGGTCTTTCTCCTCGAAGGTACTGAATAAACTTTTATCATCGGTCATGTGGAATGAGGCTCCACTATCAAGATACGAGACACAACCCATCATCGATGACACCATGCATGTGATGAGGGTAAATTCTGTTTCAAACTGAGAGGCTAATGCCTCATCATTTGATCCTTCTGAGGATCTCTTCTTGGACTTCTTCGATGGGCAATTAGTCGCATAATTTCCCACCTTGTGACAATTAAAGCATCTCACTTTAGACTTGTCACCCTTCTTCCCTCCATGAGAAGAATTCAATTTTGAATGGGAAGCCTTCCCCTACCATTTCCTTTCCTTACTCGCTAAGGCTAGATTTTCTTCATCATCATTCTTTGACGAAGAACCATCTTGTGTGCTCCTCCTGATCTCCTCTTGCATGAGATATGACCACAGTCGTTCCTAATCCGACAGTTTCTCCCTTCCATTCACAGAGACTTGGTAGCTATTCCAACTCTTTGGAAGGCCAAGGAGAGTGAGGCTCACCATATATTCATCGGTAGTAGTTATTCCCACACTTCTAAGCTCATTTATGCAGGTGGTGAGCTTTTTCAGATATGTGGAAATAGTATCGCCCTTCTCCATCTTCATTCTTCAAAGCTTATCCTTGAGCACCAATTTCCTCTAGTCGCTACTATTCTGGTAGAGGTCCTTCAATGTCTTCCACATTGAATATGGAGTATCCTTCCCATGGAGACTCGAGAAAATATGGTCTTGAACTCCCTCAAGGATGATTCATCTCACCTTCACCAAACACTTCTTTCACTCAGCCAACTCTTGTGCATTAGTTGAAGCTGGCTTTTGGATTTCTTGATCAATTAATTCCTTCAATCCATTATCTCCTAATATAATCTCCATTCTATCTTTCCATGCTATGTAATTGGAGCTACCTTCCAAGGCATACTCGAGTCTCAAGCCATAGAACACTATTGGCCAACCTTGAAGTATGATAAGAATTCAATTTGCAAGTGCAACCCTGAAGTTGAAACTTCGAATTCTCTTCTCAGTATACTAATCATAACTTTGATGAACTTGGCTCTAATACCATGTAGAAATTCTACAAATTCTCTATAAATCTTGCTCTAAGATCATGTAGAAAATCTGACTGTAACCTGATAATGCAATATACATCAAAGAAAAATACTATAACCTACTTCTACTATCAATTTGTGGAAGCTTAAAGATCAAGCTGAGCAATATAACCAGTAGAAGAAGAATCAATGCATAATAAACATGAAAATACTTTGGGGAAAGCCTCAACTAAAAACTCCACTATCTGTATCATACAAGGTGGAAATACATAGAGATTATACAAATCCTTAGCTCTCACAGCTAGCCAAATCTTAGTACAATCCTCACAGATGCTCACAGGAAATCATGGCTTCTCTCAAGCCTTCTCCTCTACCCTCCAAGCTCCTATTTCCTTGCGTTGTTCCTCTGCGACGATATCCTTCAACCAAGTGGAAAAACTCAATTTACCAAGTCGATGATCCCCTGATCTCACACACTTCTAGAACTGTGGAATCATCAAGGAATGATCCTTCTACATGCGTGAGATTTCTTTATAAGAAAACGCATACAACTGATAGTACACTATCCTTTTCTTTAATTTTCAACTGGGTCTTTCTCAGAATAGACATGCATGAGTTTCTGATGAGGGAATCTTCAATTAACTGGAGTACACTAGTTGAGTGCATGCATGCATCAACTGACCGTTAACTCTCTACTAGTTCCTCAAATAGTTTGGAACTAATTTAATTGGACTTAACTCAGTAAACTGAGTTAACTAATTACAACTCAAATATAACTCAATCTTATCTCTTGAATTTAAGGCTTATCTCCTTCATTTAAGGGATAAATCTTGCATGACTTCAGAAAGACTTCTAACTTGAATATATCCAACTAATTAAGTCAAACTAAATTAATTAATTATTTCCAAGTAGCTGTTAAGACTAAATTCACAATTTAATTCAAGGAAAAATTAAATTGGAATATTCTTGTTCTCACATTTCAACACTACATTTATGGAAACAATACAAAAGCTACATGGAAACCCAAAGATTATTATAAGTGACAAAGGTCCCATTTTCACTAGAAATTTTTGGACAAAAATATTTTTTGGTCTTGGTACTCATTTAACTCATAGCTCATTTTATCATCCTCAATATGATGGGAAAGTTGAGATAGTAAACAAACGTTTGGAAGGATACCTTTGTTGCTTTATATATGATAAACAAACGTAGTGGGTCAAATGGTTGCCTCTAGCTAAATGGTAGTATAACACTTCCTTCAATACCGTAGAAAAAATTACCCCATCTATGGCACTTTATGGATATCATCCACCGTCCATCACATCATGTTTAAGAGAAAATTCTAGGGTTCAAGCAGTGGAAGATCACATCGAGCATCAACAAAAACTCTCCAACTCTTAAAGGATAACCTCACTTTGGAGCAAAATAGAATGAAGCAATAGGAAGATCAATATCACAGCGAAAGAAGTTTTGATGTAGGTGATTGGATATTCCTACAGCTACAACCATATAAACAAATTTCCCTCAAGCATGCTAAGAAAGATCAAAATTTATCACCAAAGCATTATGGTCCATACAAAGTGTTGCAAAAGACAGGTACTATGGCATACAAATTGGAGCTCCCTGTGACTTCCTGAGTGCACCAAGTTTTCCATGTTTCATGCGTAAAGAAGGTTGTAGGTGACAAGCTCCCAGTTCAAATAATATTGCCAGAACTTGATAAGAAAGGAAAAATCATATTGGAACCTGAAGCAGTCATAGAAACAAGAACTCGACAGCTATGAAATCGATCAATTTCAGAGTATCTCATCAAGTGGAAGAACTTAGCTGCTGAAGATTCCACATGGGATGATGAGAATTCTATACAGAAGCATCCAAAACTACTCAAGCTTTGACAACAACACTTTTTCAAAGGAGAGGGTCATGTTAGGTCCCTATAATACTAGTGATTCTGATCCAAATTGGATCCTTAAACTCTCTTATAGTTACCCAAACTCTATAAAAACTCATGCAAAAGTTCAAAGTCTTGTGGATGTCGAGCTCATCAGAAATAACCTCTGAACAATGGAAATTTGTGGTCAACACAGAGCAAATGAGGACCCTCGGTCAAAGTGCATAGATCGTTGGCCCATGGTAACCGAGCGCTGGCACAAATTGACAAATGGGAGATCAAATCTAGAAATAGAGGTAAAGCGCTAATCATGTATCGCAAGGCATCCCCTTAGTGAAGGAAAGCCTCCAAGTGCTTGGTCATGAGGAAAGCATAAAACCGTAAGGAAATCGCCGATTTTGTCAGAAGATGGGTCCCGCACTAAAACTGATAGGATATCGGAAGGACTTCAAGCAGTAAGCGGGTTCGATCGAATCCCACCTGATGCCATACATTGGGTGACAAGTGTCCAGCGGATGAGAGAGAAAATGGCTCACATCGGATGAGTAAAAGTCATGCTACTTACCTGCCCGATATGGACAGAGACCATAGGATCTGGAGTCTCCAGATCAACGAAGGATAAATGATCCAATGGATGACCAGACTCAATGGGTAAATAGACTGAGTCACAGGAGATTTGAGGTCCAGTATGACCGATGAGTTGGCAGAGGAATCAGTTTTGAGGGTAATCTTGGAGCAATAGAAATAACGACTATTCAAAGAGAACTGACACTCAATTCGCGAGGAAATAGGTGGCCACCTTTCTATGAAGCATTACACCATGATGATGACGCGGAGCAGGGGAATTCAAGCAGATAGAGGTAGGAGATCGAGGGAGCTAGGAAGTGGAAATGAAGGGTCAGGGAGTAGAGTAGCTTTAAGCCATGAACAGACAGAGAGTAAGAAGAAGCAAGCAAAAAGAGAAACAAAAAGGTAAGAGGGGAGAGAGAAGAAAATTGTAGAGAACAAAGAAGTTGAGCTGACCTACAAAGCAAAGGCAGCATCGAGCAAATAGAGACAGAGAGAGTGTGAGAGTCTGTGAAATCCAGAGAAGGCTTGAGAGCTTCAAGCAACTCTTTTGTGTATACCTGTCAGTTTTTGAGTACCAGATTGGACTCATACCACTGATACCAGTTGAGGTTGAGATTTGGTAAGGGGAGTCTGTGTACTCTAGAGACTTGGGGGATCCAAGTACAATCCTATTGATCATCATTTATTAAGTGAGAATAAAATTGAGATCATTGTTGTAAAACCTCTACTTTTAAGACACAATATAAAGGCCACCACGAAGGCTGGACTAGGATACGTAGCCTAGGAGGATTAGGTGAACTCCTTATTAAGCATGTTGTGTTTTATGTGTTTTCTTACTGTGTTTCTCTTACTGTTTCAGTGGCTATGTATTTCTCAATATTATCAATCCGTTTCATAAAATAACATAGGCACACCCCAGCACATGAGTCTGTAATACCTTCATTAATTCTCTGAGGTCATTTATGGGTGATTTTAGATCAAGTGGTATCAGAGCTCCTAGGTTATTAAGGTTAGACAAGCTTGCGCTAGAGTTTATTGTTGAATGCTAACTAGATCAAAGCTTAAATTAGGAGAAGGAGAGTCGGTTGAAACTAACCCAGAAATTGGAAGAATCTATTCCAAGAATAAAATGTCAAAAGAAAATCCCTTGGAATCAAATCCCCAATTCATGGATAGTTTTATGACCCTGAAGTCAATGGTGGAGGAAATGTATAGGGACTTTAGGAAACATAGAGATGAAGATTCATCAAGCTCCAAACAAGATAAAGGAGTAGAAGAATCTCTCCTCCATGACAACTCTAAAAGCAAAGGGAAAGAAGAAAAATTTCTCACACCTCCTAATAGCCTTGAAACTAAAAAGAAGACATCTTTGATTAAATTAGATGTTAAATTTGATTTACCTATATATGATGGAGAGTTGAATATAGAGAAGCTAGATAATTGGATCAGATATATTGATGTTTATTACAGAGTGCAAAGCATTGACTCAGACAAGAGTAAGATTTAGCTAGCCAACCTACACCTTAGAAGCACTACCTTGGTATGGTGGGAAGGCAGGATGCAAGCTAACATGAAGAAACATGGTAAGGTTCTTTCTGTCTGGAGTGAATTTGTTTATGTAATCAAAAAGTAGTTCTATCCACTAGCTTACATGCAGCAAGCCATGATGAGCTAGCAAACTCTTCACCAATTGAAAGGGAAAAGTGTACAAGGTTACACCCAAGAATTTAGGAAAAGAACTTTGATTCTAGGAATTTCATTAGACTCACCTAAGACTCTGTTGAAGTACATAGGTGGTCTACACAACTACATGAGGCACACCATCCTCATGTTTAATCCCATTAGTATAGATGAGGTGTTCGTTCAGGCTACACATCTAGAAGCTAGAGGTAAGAACGAGAACGTAGAAGTTGGGGCATCATCCCAACCCACTACAAGAAAAAATAAGGAGAAAAGAAAACAAAATGGAAATAGAGAAGACAAACATTGTATAGAAAAGCAAGTCTTCATGCACTCACTGTAAGAAGGATGGGAATGATGGTGAGCACTGCTAGATTCTGCATCTGGAGCTGAGACCTAAGAATTTCGAGGGCAAGAAGAAGAAGACTATTGCAGCTATTCAAAAGGATTTGGGGTCAGACTCAGGAGATGAAACAACCATTGCAGCCATAATTATAAAAGGTAAAAATTCTAAAGCATCTACTAGTAGTTCTGCACAATCTACTTATGATGAAGAAAATGAGAGAAAAAGACATGAGCTTTTCCATATTCGAGTTATTTCCAAGCATCATTCATAGTGGCTCACAGGTAAATTTAGTTTCTGAAGCAATTGTAAAGAAGTTGGGATTACTGACTAAACCTCACAAGAAATCATACCCATTAGGTTGGTTATGTGATAAAACACAACTACAAGTGACTAGACAATGTAAACTTATGTTTTCTTTTGGGTCAGCATTTGTAGATGAGATTGAGTTAGATATAGTTCCTTTGGATATATGTGGAATTGTTTTAGGACGTCCTTACCTGTATGATAGAAAAGCTACTTCTATAGAGCTAAGAATAAGTATCTACTTGTTAAAGATGGAATCGAATATATTATAAGGGCTCATAAGCTCAAGAATAATTATACTCTCATAAACTAAAGGTAGATGAAACAAATTGTAAATTCATGCAAACAATTTTTACTGATAGTTGTAAAGGAAAAGAAACCTGATAAAACCAATGTATTTGAGGGCTATGATGTTAAACAGCAAGCTGATTTAGAAAAAGTTGTTTTAGAATATGATATCTTATTTCAAGAACCTAAAGGTCTACCACCCAAAAAGGAAATAGTGCATGATATTAATTTGTAGCAAGATGCTCCATTTCCTCACATCGGAATGTACAGGTTGTCCGCTTTAGAGAATGCAAAAATCATGAACCAGGTGCAGGAGTTTCTCGAGAAATGATTCATCAGACCTAGCACATCACCATGTGGGTCTCCAATTGTCTTGGTGAGAAAGAAAGATGGCTCGTGGAAAATGTGCATTTATTACTGAGCACTGAATATGATAACGATAAAAAATAGTTATCCCTTTCCTCATATAGATGATATATTAGATCAATTGAAAGAAGCTTTTTATTTTTCCAAGTTAGGCTTGCATAGTGGATATCATCAGGTGTAATTACAGAGCAAGATGCATGGAAGACTTCTTTCAAAACAAAGCAAGGATTGTATGAGTGGTTGGTTATGCCTTTTGGCTTAACTAATTCTCCTTTTACTTTCATGAGAGTAATGAATGATGTACTCAGACCTCTTCTTGATGATTTCGTTATTGTATATTTGGATGAAATTCTTATATTCAGCAAAACATGGGAAGAACATTTAAAGCATGTTAGTAGACCGTAGATGTCTTTAAAAGAGAAAATCTTTATGTTAAACTCTCAAAATGTGAATTTGGCAAAACATCTTTGAATTATTTGGGACATATAGTATTGGGTGGTGAATTGAATATAGATCCCTCTAAGGTCGCAGTCATTGTAAACTGGCCTAAACCCAAATCTGCTATAGAAGTTAGAAGCTTCTTAGGAGCAACACAATATTGGAGAAAGTTTATTTCTAACTTTTCCTTAATCACAGCTCCCTTACAAGCTTTAACATGATTGAACAAGGTGTTTCATTGGGGAGGAAAACAACAGAAAGCCTTCGACACCTTGAAAGAAAAGATTAGTACAACACCAGTACCAGCACTGCCCAATCTTCAAAGACCATTTGAGATTCAAAAAGATGCTAGTGACTATGCCATGAGAGTAGTGTTCATATAGCACGGCAAACCCATATGTTATCATTCTGAGACATTTAATTCTCTAGTAGTTAACTATCCCACATATGATAAAGAATTGTATGCATTAGTACAGAGTGTGAAAAAGTGGAAACATTATTTAATAGGCAAGGAGACAGTTATACATAGTGATCATCAACCACTTCAATATCTACACTCCCAAACTAAGTTGCAGCAATGAAGAAATGATAGATGGATGGATTTTCTACAACAATTTCATTTAGTCATCAAATATAAAAAGGGCATACATAATAAAGTTGTAGATATGTTGTCTAGACCAATTGTAAATGCATCTACTATACTTAAGCATAATTCAATATTGCATGAGAGCTACATTGAACAATATGCTCAAGATATAAATTTTAAAGATGTATATGCAACTTTAAGTCAAGGCACATGAGTAGAAGAATTGAATTATCATGTTAAGGACTAACTCTTGTATCATTTTCGGAAGCTATGCATCCCACAAATTGAAAGAGTAAAGATAATTCGAGAAGCACACACTTCTCTAATATCAGGTCACTTTGGTGTAAGTAAAACAGTTGCACAGCTGCAAAGATTTTGTTATTGACCAAAAATGAATGAGACAGTTTCTAGATATGTAATAGGATGTACAATGTGTGCTAAAAGCAAGCCTGGCAATCGGAAACTAAGCTTGTACACTCCACTATCAGTTCCTTCGTATCCTTGGCAAAACTTTTCCATGGACTTTGTTGGAGGACTGCCTAAATCTAGGAAAGGTCGTGACTATTTATATGTTGTTGTGGATAGGTTTAGTAAAATGTGTATTTTGATACCTTGTAACAAACATATTATAACTGAACAAACTGCAAAGTTGTTCTTTCAGCATGTATCGATTCATTTCGGATTACCCACTTCCATTATATCTGATTAAGACACCCGATTTGTTGGGGAATTTTGGTCAAGTCTATGGGAACTGAGACACCAAATTGAAGAAGAGCATAGCCTTTCATCCAAAGACATATGACCAAACATAAGTAGTCAACAAGACAGTGATTCAGTTGCTCATATGCTATTACAGCAAGCATCTCAAACTTTGGGATGAACATTTATATTATGTGCAACATGCTTACAACCAAGCTAAACATTCTTCTATACAAAGATCTCCTTTTAAGACCTGTTTTGGTTTCACACCAAGGTCTCCCTTGGATTTTGTCTTTGGTAAAGACATAGCAGTTGATGGACACAGTGATGTGGACAATGCAACCAAGTTCACTGAACAAATCCAAGAGGTTAACCAGGCAGTACAAAAAGAGCTGGAAACGAGCCAAGCCAAATACAATGCAAGGCATGACAAGAATTGGATGGAGCATAGTTTCCAAGTTGGTGATCAAGTCTGGGTGTATATCAGCAAAGACAAAATTCAAGGTGAAGGTAAAAATCTAAAGCCAATAAGGTATGTACCTTTCAAGATACTTGAGAAAATTGGTGAGAATGTTTTTCACCTTGATTTATCAACTTACATGCACATCTACTTAGTCGTTAATGTAGACAGCTGGAGACTATTTGAACCTTCATTAATTGAAGATCCCGAAGAGCAAATTCAATTGCCTTCTATTGATGATCCGTTACCTGAATATCTCAATGAATTGCAGGAAGGCACAGTTCTAGGCAGGAAGGTGAGGACGATGCGCAGGGGAGATGTTGAGTACCTCAGGATTGGATTCAAGGGTTCAAAGCCAAGCAGTGCAAAGTGGATAGAGATTGGACAAGTGAGACAGCTATACCCTCACTTAGTCAATTCTTGAAAACCAACTTTTGGTGGTCCAAAAGCTTTTTCTTTGGGAAGGTCGTGATCCAAATTAGATCCTTAACCTCTCTTAAAGTTACTAGAACTCTATAAAAACTCATGCCGAAGTTAAAAGTCTTGTGGATGTCAAGCTTACCAAAAATTACCTCTGAATAATGGCAATTTGTGGTTAGCATGGAGCAATGAGGACCCTTGGTCAAAGCGCGCAGACAGTTGGCCCATGGTAATCGTGTGCTGCCACAAATTAACAAACAGGAGGTCAAATGCAAAAACAAAGGCAGTGCTAATCATGTATCGCAGGGCGCCCCCCTCAGTGAAGGAAAGCCCCCAAGCGCTCAGTCATGAGGAAAGCATAAAACCATACGGAAATCACCAATTCTGTCAGAAGGTGGGCCCCGCGCTAAAACCGACAGGATATCAGAAGGACTTCAAGCGATAAGCGGGTTCGACTGAGTCCCACCCGATGCCATACACTAGGTGACACACATCCAATGGATGAGAGAGAAAACCACTCACATCAGACAGGTAAAGGTCATGCTACTTGCTTGCCTGATATGGATGGAGACTGTAGGATCTGGAGACTCCAAATCAATGGTGGAGAAATGATCCAATGGATGACTGGATTCAATGGGGAAATAGACTGAGTCACAGGAGATTTGAGGTCTGATATGACCGATGAGTTTTCAGAGGAATCAGTTTCGCGGGAAATATTGGAGCAACAGAAGTAACAACCGTTCAAAGAGAATTGACACTCAGTTCGTGAGGAAACAGGTGGCCACCTCTCTGTGAAGTGTTACACAGTGATGATGACGCAGAGCAGGGGAATTCAAGTAGATAGAGGCAAGAGATCCAGGGAGCTGAGAAGCAGAAATGAACAGTCAGGGAACGGATTAGCTTTAAGCCAAGAACAGATAGCGAGTAAGAAGAAGCAGGTAGAAAGAGAAGTAGAAATCCAAGAGATGAGAGAAAAGAAAATTGCAAAGAATAGAGAAGCCAAGCTGACCTATAGAGCAAATGCAACATCGAGCAGACAGAGACAGAGAGAGTCTAAGAGTCTGTGAACTCTAGAGAAGGCTTGAGAGGTTCAAGCAACTCTTCTGTGTATACCTGTCTGGTATTGAGTACCAAGTTGGAATCATACCACTGAGACCAGTTGAGGTTGAGATCCAGTAAGTGTTGTGGGGAAAAATTCCTATGCAGGATGATCCTATCCACCTAAGGCGTGATAGTGCCTTAGCAACAAACGAATGCAGCTACTTCGGTTTCTTCCTTTATGAAATATGAACGAGAGGAGATTGGTAGACTTACCGTTATCTTTCGGTTGTCCCTCGATCTAGATCCTCTCCTCTTTGGGTGTCCACAGCTACTTGCCTCCTTGCTTTTGCTCCCACGAGATCACAAGAGAACAGCTACCTGTGACAGGAGAACAGCTACATGCAACAAGAGAAGGACACTACATAAAGGCAAATATACATATTCATAAACGATTCAGGATTAGAAGTAAATCAAATACACTAATGAAAATCATACAATAAACACCAGCATATAGGAAAGAACCAAGAAGCTTTATTGATTGATAAACAAGGTTCAGGAAGAGATACAACCCATGGGGTTCCAACCCAGCATCTCCTTCCCAGCAGAATGGAATTCCTTCTTCATCCCCTTTCAAAGCATAAACACCCAATGATCCAACCACAAACCAACAACAATTCTTTGCAATTACAATCCAGCCTTCTTCGACCTCATGAGAGAGATCTATATATAGGAGTTTTGGAGAAAGGATGAGTCAGCTTGAGGCTGGCATGAAGCTGACTAGTTTCCTCTCCCGCTTTAGTTCTTGAGTCCACTTGGAGGTTCTTGCTTCCACTTGGAGATTTGGAACCTCTTACTCATCACCAATCGAATTCCCTGATCCAAGTGTCATTTTGGAAGCTTCTTGGGCATTGACACCTTGAGAAATGAGTCTGCCACTTGTCCAGTAACGCTCAGCGCAGGTAGCCTTCTTTGCAGTTGACATTCAGCGCAGGTAGATAGTGGAGCAGTTGACATTCAGCGCAGATGCTCAGTGGAGCAGTTGACATGATCCAGAATTGCCTTGTTTTTGAGTGTTTTCAGGTGGAGAACTTTTGTAAACTGCTGTGGTTTGCTGGCCTTGTTCCTCTAGGGGTAGGAACAACATGTTTAGGGACTTTGGATCCCTTGATTATTGACATTTAATGCTCAGTGATGCAAGGCACAAAAATGTCTATAACAGTTGCCCCCTAAAGTATGAGGCCGTTTATCGGGTGAAATTATTTATCCAGGGGAGTCCGAAGTTCATCCGTTTGCTGGGAGGAGACCTGTAATAAGATACAATACAATACATTATGATTCATTCTGCTTTCATGATCTAGCTGAGGCGGGCATTCCCATGCTCAGCTTTATAAATACATTTTGGTACATAGCACAGACGATCGTCTGATGGTAGACTGATAATTCTGGTGAAACTATCATCCTTTGAGTAGGATGATCATCTGCTGCAATGATGTACATGTCAAATGTTTTTATTTTCCTGAATATATTATCGCAGCCCGGATGGATGAAACTAGATCCGAGTTCTTAAAACTCGTTCGATCTTCACTCTAATTACAAGTCGATCCATGTGAGAATTGCGCTGAATTCGAACATGGAAAGACATCGCTTGATTACCGGTCAATGATGTAAACCGTTAACAAGCGCGAGAGGAATCACCGATAATGATAATGACCCTCAAGGTACTGCAGTACAATTCACGTGGTGTGAATAAAGGACTTGGCGTCGAACACCATGCAAAATCTTCTGGTCGAAGGTCATTGATGTATACCTGTCGCCGGAAGTGAGAAACTTGTCATTGAGGCATGCAAGCTTCAAAGTACTGAAGGGGTTGTTCCTAGATCAACTTCTTGGATAATGAGCTGATGTCGACAAGAAGCGATCCGTCAAAGGAGGGCCTTAATGAATCCCACATCAGTGACATGGAACGGAGCTAATGATTTTAGTGGAGGTGAAAACAATCTTTGACATATGATTCAGGGTGGCGGTCATGAATGGATGAAGGATAATGTATGGCAGTGGATGGGACCTGGTTGACTCTTTCTAAACGACTTCTCTTGAACATATGGCGATACTGATGCGATGGATTGGTAGCATTACCCCAAGTATGGATGGTGTGGCAAAGACCATGGTGATGTGACCAGTGAATGAAAAAACCCAACCCGATGTGGTACGGAGGAAAAGTGTCATGTTCAAGAGCGACCTGCTACCATCAAAGACTTCTCGATTTTTCCCAATTTTTCCCCAGTCATTGCTGACCAGTACCTCTTTATTTTTGTCAAGCTTGAGGAGGATAACATATGCTTTTTCTATAACCTGCCCTTCGGGCAAGCCCATCGCTATGTTTTAACAAGCCTAACGATAGGGAAACTCGTTCTCGTCTAAAGACAAGTTTGTCGCTATTTAGTGATTTTAACGAGTCTAACGACAAGGAAAACTCGGCCCTTTTCATTTTTAGAGAGTCTGAAAAGGTACATAAAGTTAACTCCAAAATTCCTTTTTCGTCATCTAATCCCTTAAGTCCGAAAAAGTATAAAACAATACAGAAGGGATGAGTTTTCGGTACTTTTAACGAGCCAAACAAAACAAGCGCTCGATCTTTTTGTGCAATAATCCCTCAGGTCCAAAAAGATTAAAATCTAGAGGAGGGATAGCTCTTCCGGTCATTTAACGAGCTGGAAGGCCAAAAATCAGGAATCTTTTCATATTTTACGAGTCAGTTGAAAAGATCTTAAAGAAGACTCGTCTTTTGAGGAACGAGTGATGAACAGGGTTAGCAGCTGATTCCAGGTACAGGTTGGAATTTTCCAATCACGGCAGTATCACAAGGATGGCTAGGTGAAATCACTCTTCGCAGTTGTTCCTCAAAATGGGTGAACAATCATATGGAGGTAAACGATCGGCCAAATGAATGGTGGAGGTGACGGTGCACAAAACACGACCAAGGTCTTTTTACGGTTGATCAGGTTACATACTCAATGGTTATTTACCGGTATGGGTTCATTTTTTAACGAGCTTGAATGCACCAAAACACTGCTCAATCTTATGTTTATTTTTTAACGAGCATGAACTATGTGCTAAAACTGCTCGGATCTTGCGTTTATTTTTTAACGAGCATGAACTTTATGCTAAAACTGCTCGTTGATAAGTTTGCATGCCCCCAGCATAATAACGCAAATCGAGGTGCATGCCCCCCAAGCTTCATTGCATTCAACTCGGTGGTTGGAATGAAGGTTTACCTTTGAGAAAGGGGATTTGTTTCATTTTTTAATGAGGTTGACACAAGATAAGAACCATCCTCGGCGTCCAAATCCATTAGACATAGAAGGTTTCATATTCCACCGTGGCCACTTCCGCCAGATTACTCAGAGGTGGTAGGGCAAAAGTACCCATTAAGGCAGGGTCTTTTAGGAGACCTACTCCGATGTCTTGAATTGAATGGTCGCTCCCATGGATCATGGGAATGCTTCCTGTAACTTGTGAACCATTAGGGAGGAAGTTCTGTTGGTCGACGACCGTAATCCCTCCTTCAAACGGGAATGCAATCTTCCTAAAATAAGTCGACACTACAGCTGCCATGGCATATATCCACGGTCTTCCCAGTAGGATGTTATAGTCAAGATTGCCATCGATGACTTCAACATCAATTTCCATTGTTTTTCCTCCTAGTTCAACCTTTAAGTTATTTAGGATGCCGTACGGGGTGTACGTCCTTCCGTCGAATGCTTTTAACGTCGTCGCAGACCTCGACAAGGTTGGAGATCCTAAATTTTTCCAGCAACTCATCGACATAATGCATGTAGATGCCCCCTCATCAATAATTATTCGATGAACAGTTTTGTTGAGGGCTTTCACTTGAATAAGGAAAGCTAGTTGAGCTGGTAACTAAGGGTCATATCCTTTATGATCAAAGGCCACAAGATTGGAATCCATTGGGTCAATTCCACCTATTGCTGATAATAAAGCTTGCTCTTGGGAGAAGCAATTTTGCGGTACCTCAAGTGTCGACATAACGGACGGCGATTGGGCCAGGTCCTCTATCTGTGCTATTTTCGCACAAGGATTAAATGTCGATTTGTGTACTGCTCCCTTTTGCAACTTTATCATTGGCTCAGGGACGATGGGTGGCACAACTTCGGTCAAAGTTGTTGTCGAACTACTAGGTTGTTCATTAGCCTTGTTGTTCGACAGCTTTGGATTCCTGTAATCCTTATTCCTCGTCAAAGCATCATTTTGCTGCTTTGATACAGACAACATAAGCACTTGGGACCAGGAAGCATTTTGATTAGCAACCAGTTCGGTTCTCGGGATTGGAAACGGATAAGTCAACACAGCTGAGGTTTTCGAACTCTTAAAGAATCTTTTAAGCTCAGCTTTGTATGGACAATCTGCTGTCCAATGATCCTCATCGCATATATGACACCCCGTAGGGGGTTTCCTTTTTCTCCCTTTCTTTTTCTTCTTGCCCCCTGGTTGCTTCAGTCGTTTGCCCTTGTCGTCCGACACGGCACTTACTTCCGAGGCAAGAAGCTCCTCATTTGCATTTTGACCGGAAATCATACGGGCCTTTTTAGATATAGCCTTTGTCGATTTCATGTCTGTTGCGCCAATCACGCCATCTTCGGCATGAGAGTCACTATTTGATTTAGGAGGAGGAGGAATTGAAAATTCCGGTCTAGGGGCGTCAGGTATTTTATCATAGAGTGTGCCGGACTGAGTATATACTAAGTCTAGATATTGTGCACGAGCAATAACTTGCTCCTCCGTTACGACTCCCCCCTTGGCCACATCTTCCGTTATGGCAGGAAGTAACGACTTTATAAACCATTCAGCTAACAGCTGATCTGGAACGTAAGTCTTTACCATCCTGCGACGACGACGCCACTCATGTATATGATCGGATATATGTGTGGCCGTCGTCTGCTTGAAGTTGGTTAAGATTTCCGTTCCAGTTTCATACCTTATCGGTAATTGAAAATGGGTTAAGAAAGTCTGGCTAGGGAACTGAAATTGTAGAAAGAGGCTCTAGGTAATTCAATATACCATTTAGCCGCTGGACCCGTCAATGTCCTCTGAAAAAGGCGAAGCCTTATCGAATCATCGTTCAGGGTGTTCGACGAACACCACAGATGAAAAGTCATGACGTGATTCGATGGGTCTTCACCTGGATTTCCATTGAATTTAGGAATGTCCGATGGAAGTTTATGCGGAATCGCTGGCCACCAAGGGGCATAAGCAATTGGATCATTCGTCAGCCGGTTTAGATCTGGTAATTCTAGAGTTGCTACAAAGGGCAACTGTTGATTCAGGTTAGGCGGAGCATACCCAGGATAAGATGGAATCGCCTGAGCAGTGGGTCTTTGCATACCAGCATAATGTACTTGATGCTGGCAACTTTGACAAGTTTGATGGGCATAACCGTTATTATACGGTTGCCCATAACTTACAAAGACTTGTTGCTCGGGTCCTTGATATGATTGTTGGAATTGCGGTTGTTGAGTTTGAACCAGCTCCGGTTGTTGGACCATTTGCTGTTGTCCAATACGGGATGATTGACCAAGATGAGGAGTCATAGTACTTGTTTGAGCCTGAGTCGCTCCATATAAGGAGGCACTAACCGGAGGTTGTGATTGAGTTGTCGAGACAAGAGGCTGTTGTATGGCAACATGAGAAACTTGGGGTTGACATACAACAGGTAGCGCTTGTACTTGCGACGCAATCAACATACCAGGTATAGTGGCAACATTCGACACAGGGTGGACTGGTTGCATTGAATATGCAACCCTTGGTTGCTGAGGCAGTATTGGTACCCATGCGCTGGATGTAATTCCAGTTTGACCTGAACTTTGTTGTAAACTCCCATACGGTTGTTCTCCGGGGGGGAACAATGAAAAGGCATACTGCCCTCCATATGGTGGCAATCCAGTGCTTAAAGGGTAGATTGGCCTTTGAAGACACATTGGATCAAGTTGTTGAGTTTCAACATAAGAAATACCAGATGATAATCCGGATGAAGAAATAGGAACTAACCATGTCGTCGAAACAGTCTCTCATTGGACTCCAGCTTGTTGTTGACAATTTGCCGGGACAGATGGTATACCACCGAACATCGTTGGAGTAGCAGCAGGAGGCTCTGCCACTGCTGTGTCGAATGACACAGTCCTGGATGTCGACGGTTGTTCAGACATATTTAGTCTATCCAAAATATTTCCTAGCGATTCTACAAGAACTTTGTGATGAAGGTAGACTAACTTCGAAGATCAACGCAGGAATAAAGGGTGATTGTTCCACTTAAAATAAATTGTTAACGACACTTTAGACACAACTTGATTTTTCAGTTTTAAAGAGTCGAGAAAAAGCTAAAGATGACTCTAGTCTCCTTCGATGTTTTAACGAGCCCGAAGTGACAAATTCCCGGTTGGACTTTTTCTGTTATAGAGTCTGAAAAAGGCCAAAAGAAACTGCTCTGGAGATCTAGGCAGAGGGTGTGCCAAACCTTTCGCAAAACCAGAGAATACGTTTTACGGTACGGGTGGTCGATCTTCGTGAATGCTGTGTTCACTGCATTGCGATCAGTAGGGCGGCCGACACGGCTTCCTAAGGATAAAGGATATATGCCTATAGGGGTCTCCCAATATATACGTGACGGTACGTGGGAGCACAAGTCCGTATTAGTGCTATCGTCCCTCAGGAGGAATCACCCACCTTCTTAGAGATCGACAGTCACTACGTTTAACGACGTCGGAACACGTCTCTACCTAGACCTCTACGATGAGCGTTATGTTGCAAAGCGTTGTTAGGTTCATTCAATATATTTTAAGTTGATATTTTTTTAAAGTTTGTCTTTCAGGATCACCATGAGATGTATTGGTACAAATTCCTAAATGCAGTCTAAGATGATAAGCAAGCTTTATAATCTTTCAACTTTGAAAATCCTAGCTACTAAGGGAAAAGAGAGCGACTATCTTTTCTCAAAGAGCAATCAGCACACTCTAATGCACTCTTCCTAAATCCAACATGCAATCTTTTCAAAATGCAAAATGCACAATGCAGGTGTTTGTTTTCACTTTCTTAGTATAAATGCCTACAAAGAAAGCTTTTTGCACAACTTCGAATTTGCTTTTAAATGACTGAAAATAAACAAGTTTACTTTTTCCCAAATCAGCAAGGGTAGAAGAGATTACAATCACTTTGCGATTTTTTGAAAGAAATACTTGTTTCGACACTTAAAAGTGACAAATTCAAACCAATAAGCAAAAGCAAATGATAATCAAACTGCAAACAGCCAATGAACTCTCTCCTAAGATCACAATCAATCACTCAATCATATCTGAATCAAGGCTACAGGATGACTATTTTTCTCATGCAAAGGAAAACTGTAAATGAGGCCACAAACACATAAAAACACTTACAGTCTTTTTGTACAAAAATGAGGCGGAATACAAGCAAAGAAAAGGGGTATGAGAGGTTGTACCTATGCTGGTTAAAGGCTGCAAAAACAGAGATCAAAACAGGACAAAAGACAGCAAGGAACCCCAGCTGCACAAGGCCACACTGGTTCAGCGCAGGTGAAACACTGTCAGTTTGACATTCAGCGCAGGTAGCCTTCACGGGACCTGCGTTGAAATGCAGACTGCCTTCACAGTGTCTGCGCTGAAAGGAGAAACTCTCGTTTCTCTTGGTTTCCGGGTCATAAAATGCTCAAAAATCAACTGTTTCAGGCCAAATCAGAAACACAAGCAAGGTATAAACAGAGGGATGCTTTGAAAGGGTACTAAAGACTATCACAAAGGATCATCAAGTCATTTGTGAGTCCATTGTTGAGATCATAGACAAAAACCCAGTGAAGGATCAAAGCAGCAACATTCTACTTTGCAAAGCAGTTCGATTGTTGCTGTTGAGTCTATGAAGTAAACAATGATGCAAACTCAAACAAAATGACTAAAACAAAGTTCTTCCCCAGTGGAGTCGCCAATTTGTTGTGGGGAAAAATGCCTATGCAGGACGATCCTATCCACCTAAGGCGTGATAGTGCCTTAGCAACAAACGAATGCAGCTACTTCGGTTTCTTCCTTTATGAAATATGAAAGAGAGGAGATTGGTAGACTTACCGTTATCTTTCGGTTGTCCCTCGATCTAGATCCTCTCCTCTTTGGGTGTCCACAGCTACTTGCCTCCTTGCTTTTGCTCCCACGAGATCACAAGAGAACAGCTACCTGTGACAGGAGAACAGCTACATGCAACAAGAGAAGGACACTACACAAAGGAAAATATACATATTCATAAATGATTCAGGATTAGCAGTAAATCAAATACACTAATGCAAATCATACAATAAACACCAGCATATAGGAAAGAACCAAGAAGCTTTATTGATTGATAAACAAGGTTCAGGAAGAGATACAACCCATGGGGTTCCAACCCAGCATCTCCTTCCCAGCAGAATGGAATTCCTTCTTCAGCCCCTTTCAAAGCATAAACACCCAATGATCCAACCACAAACCAACAGCAATTCTTTGCAATTACAATCCAGCCTCCTTCGACCTCATGAGAGAGATCTATATATAGGAGTTTTGGAGAAAGGATTAGTCAGCTTGAGGCTGGCATGAAGCTTACTAGTGTCCTCTCCCACTTCAGTTCTTGAGTCCACTTGGAGGTTCTTGCTTCCACTTGGAGATTTGGAACCTCTTACTCATCACCAGTCGAATTCCCTGATCCAAGTGTCATTTTGGTAGCTTCCTGGGCATTGACACCTTGAGAAATGAGTCTGCCACTTGTCCAGTTACGCTCAGCGCAGGTAGCCTTCTTTGCAGTTGACATTCAGCGCAGGTAGACAGTGGAGTAGTTGACATTCAGTGCAGATGCTCAGTGGAGCAGTTGACATGATCCAAAATTGCCTTGTTTTTGAGTGTTTTCAGGTGGAGAACTTTTGTAAACTGCTGTGGTTTGTTGGCCTTGTTCTTCTAGGGGTAGGAACAACATGTTTAGGGACTTTGGATCCCTTGATTATTGACATTTCATGCTCAGTGATGCAAGGCACAAAAATGTCTATAACAGTAAGGGGAATCTGTGTACTCTAGAGACTTTGGGGATCCAAGTACAATCCTTTGATCATCATCTATTAAGTGAGACTCAAATTGAGATCATTTTTGTAAACCCTCTGCTTTTAAGACACAATAGAAAGGCTACCACTGAAGGTTGGACCAGGAGACGTAGCCCAGGAGGATTGGGTGAACTCTTTATTAAGCTTGTTGTGTTTTATGTGTTTGCTTACTGTGTTTCTCTTACTGTTTCAGTGTCTGTGTATTTCACAATCTTATCGATCGTTGCATAAAATAAAATAGGCACACCCTAGCACATGAGTATGTAATACCTTCATTAATTCTCTGAGGTCATTTACGAGTGATTTCATATTATATTCCCCCATTACTATTGTCATCGCAACCCTTATTGTTATTGTTGTGCCCCTATTGTCCCCATATTGTTATTATTGTGCCACATACAAGCCTACTATTTTTATTTTTGTGCCCTTATATTGTTAGGTCCCTCTAATACTAGTGATTCCCACATTACTATTGTCATTCTATCCCTTATTGTTATTTTTGTGCCCATATTTTCCCCATATTGTTATTATTGTGCCCCATATAATCCCTTTATTTTTATTTTTGTGACTTTATATTATTATTGTTAGGTCAGCTTAGTTATATTATGATCCCTTAGACTTCTATATATAGAAAGGAGGTTTTGTCATTTGAACCATCCAAGAATTTTTCATTTGTTTAACGTAAAGGAGGTTTCCCCCTCGAAGAGGCTTATTTATAAGGCATTCATCTATCTTTTCTATATTTTTGTGAGTTGGTTTCATAACATTTGGTATTAGAGCTTTGGATTCTAGGGTTTTGCTACTCCAAGCAGGTCATCGTGGCATTTTGTCAATAACTCTTTTTTAGAAGCTTAAAAAAACACAATTAAGACGAAATCACGATGAACTTCCAGTCTGAATTTCAGATTTTTTCTTGCTAGATTTTCGAAGATATGATCTAAGGAAGGTAGGTTTTTTGCAAGCTCCAGAATTTCATCTAAAATAGGTCATTGTGGAAGTTTCACTATAACTATTTCGCTACAAATTTTCAGAAGCTTAAAAAAAAACCCATTTGAGAAGAAATCATTCTAAAGCTCGGTTCCAAATTTCAAATCCTGTCTCGCTATATTTTCAGAGATATAATCTGAGGAAGTTAGGGTTTTTGTAGACCCCCAAATTACATTCCAAATAGGTCACCTTGGGAAAATTGTCATAACATTCTCTCTGAGCATCTTGAATTTTTGTAAGAAGTTACAGAAAGAGGATGGATTGTAGTTTTTTAGGGTATCATTTCCAGAACCTAAGGTTGAAACAGTGACCTATGGAATGTCGTAAAAATTCTCTCTACTCAACTAGTGTATACTCGGGTCATCATGGGAGATTTAGCGTCTCTTTGTTGGAGAATCCAATCTTGGTCAGACTTGTAGGGTTAGAAATATTACTCAGAGGGCTACCGCAGGAAGCAATTTCAGACCTGGAAGGTCCAAAATTATAGAGATACATCAGATTCAATATTGAGCTCCTACAAAGTGAATAGAGGTGTGTAGTTTTTAAATTTTTTTACATAAGCTTGGTTTGAAAAATTAGTTTGAAGGAATTCAAAGGAAATAGTGAAGAATTATTATCAGTAGTTGATGCCCCGAAGAAATAAAATGGAAGCACCTAGTAAGCAACCTGAAAACTCTAGCATGACTTATGAAGAAGAAGAAGAAATGCAACATGATATATCAAAATTACGAGACCAACTGCAACAAATATCACTCACACAAAAAGTAACAGAAAATAAGATGGATGGTTTAAAGAAAGATGTAGAAGCTAAGATGGATGGTTTAAAGAAAGGTGTAGAAGCTAAGATGAATGGCATGGAAGCTAAGATGGACAGCGTGGAAGATAAGATGGATGGCGTGGAAGCTAATATGGATGGTGCGGGAGCTAAGATGGATGGTTTAAAGAAAGGCATGGGAGATTTGCAGACAAATTTGAAGACATCTTTGACAAAGTTTCTACAAGAAATTCTTACTAATGGCGAAAGGGTAGGAAAGGGAACTCATGATGAGAATAAAATAAATGTTAATCATGATTTCATAGACTTTAATGTTGGACTGAAGAACCAACATGTTCCAAAGAACGATATGAGGAAGTTTGCTGGTGAGGATCCCGGAACATGGATACTATTGATGGAGCAATTTTTCGATCTCCATAATGTGAAAAACACACAAAAGGTACACATTGCAACTTTATATTTGGAAATAAATCAGTTTTTATGGTATCGATGGCTTTTCTCTTGTAAACAAAGTGTCACTTGGGCTATTTTTACAGATGAAATGATAGCACATTATGAGGATACAAAAAGCAACAATGTTTTTAGCCAATTGATAAATCTCAAACAAAAGGGTTCAATGATGGAGCACACTGAGGACTTTCCAAAATTGAATATAAGGGTAAAATATACTCTGGAGGAGCATAGGTTTGATGTGTTCATAGGGACTTTAAAAGATAACATCCAACATGAGGTTCGCCTCTCAGAACTAGATTCATTGGAGAAGGCATTCAGGTTGGCAAGAAAAATGGCAAGAAAAATTATGGCAATAAGGAAGCCTACCACTCACAATCATAAATATGGAAGTGTTACTACCCCTAGCCATTCACAACCTACAAGGTTGACACCACAACAATTGGAAGATAAAAGAGAAAAAGGGCTTTGTTACAGTTGTGATAGAAAATACACTAAAGGTCATAAGCGTGGAGAGAAGAAATTATTTTACATAGATTGTGAAGAGGAGGAAGAAAAGGAACAAGAAATTTCAAAAGAAGAAGATGTACACCAGGAAATAAACCCTAGAAAAAGAAGAAATGAATACGACCATATCTTGTAATGCATTGGCTAGAATTACCACTCCTCAAACTATCAAGACAGAAGGGCATATCAAGAAGAAAAATGTAATAGTGTTGATTGATATGAGAAGTACCCATAATTTATTCATTGTAAGATAGTCAAGGAATTGAATTTCTTCCTATATCCAACACCATAGTGTCAAGCGATGGTTGCAAGTGGAGGAATCATAAATTTCCCAGAAAAGTGCCATAATATCAAGGTATCCATGGGAGAATATGTATTGAATAGCCCAATACTTTCCATTACAATGGGTGGTGCTGATGTTGTATTAGGAGTCCAACGGCTGCAATCCTTGGGTACAATAGCTTTTAATTTTCAAGAACTTTTCATGAAATTCTCTTCAGAAGGAGAGGAAGTTTAATTAAGGGGTATCACAAGGAAATCGAGAAAGATAATCAGCTCTGACGAAATGAAAAAGCTTCTAAGGAAAAAAAACGAGGCATAATTGCATAATTATGTTCGCTAGAGGTTCCCACATCGAAATCATCCAATTCTCTAGATCTCCAAAGCATCTTAGACAATCATTCCAAGGTATTTGAGACTCCCAAAGGCCTCCCACCTATTCGTGATCATGATCATGCTATTAATTTGATTCCAGGAAGTGTTCCTCCAAACATCAAGCCATACACATATCCCTATGTCCAAAAGAGTGAAATTGAACGTATGGTTGCAGAAATTCTAGAAGCTAGTATAATTTAACCTAGTTAAAGTTCTTTCTCTGCTCCAGTAGTATTGGTTCACAAGAAGGATGGAATATGGCGCATGTGTCCAGATTATAGGGACCTCAAACAAAATATTCTTAGGGAATTGCACACCTCTCCCTTAGGAGGGCACTCGGGATTTCTAAAAACCTACCACAGGGTTAAGAAGGATTTTTTGGGGATGGCCTTAAATTAGATATTCAAAAGTTTGTGGCAGAACGTTTGGTTTTCCAACAAAATAAAGTTGAAACAATTAAGACCCCAGGACTATTACAACCTTTATCCATTCCAAGCCAATGTTGGGAGTAGGTTTCGATGGATTTTATCACAGGTTTACCCAAGTCCGAAGGAAAGAGTTTTACCATCGTGGTAGTTGACAAACTTACCAAGTATGCACACTTTTTGTGCATTATCTCATCCATTTAAAACAAATACAATTTCTACTGCATTTATGGAAAAAATTCAAAAGCTACATGGAAACCCAAAGATTATTGTACGTGAGAAAATCCTATTTTCACTAGAAATTTTTGGATAGAATTATTTTCTTGTCTTGGTACTCAGTTAGCTCATAGCTCATCTTATCATCCTCAATCTAATGGGAAAACTGAGATAGTAAAAAGATGTTTGTAAAGATATCTTCGCTGCTTCATATCTGATAGACAGGCACAATGGGTCAAATGGTTGCATCTGGCTGAATGGTGGTATAACACTTCCTTCCATACTGCAATAAAAATGACCCCCTTTATGGCACTTTATGGATATCATCCACCATCGTTCACATCATATTTAAGAGAAAATTGTAAGGTTCAAGCAGTGGAAGATCACATTAAGCATCAACAATAAGTTCTCCAACTCTTAAAGGATAACCTCACCTTCTCACAAAATAGAATGAAATAGCAGGCAGATCAACATTGCAGTGAAAGATGTTTTGATGTAGGTGATTGGGTATTCCTACAGCTATAACCATATAAACAAATTTCCCTAAAGCAAGCTAAGAAGGATAATAAATTATCACCAAAGTATTATGGCCGTACAAGGTGTTGCAAAACATAGGTACTATGGCATACAAATTGGAGCTTCCTATAGCCTCCCGAGTGCACCCAGTTTTCCATGTTTCATGTTTAAAGAAGCTTATAGGTGACAAGCTTTCAGTTCAAACAATATTTCCAGAACTTGATGAGGAAGGAAAAACCATATTGGAACCTAAAGCCGTCAAAGAAACAAGAACTCAACAGCTACGAAATCGAACAATTTCAGACTATCTCATCAAATGGAAGAACTTACCCGTTGAAGATTCCACATGGAACAATGACAATTTTATACAGAAACATCCATAACTACTCAAGCATTGAGGACAACACTTTTTTGAAGGAGAGGGGATGTTAGGTTCCTATAATACTAGTGATTCTCCCATTACTATTGTGGTTGTATCCCTTATTGTTATTGTTGTGACCCTATTGTCCCTGTATTGTTATTATTGTGCCCCATAGAATCCCTCTATTGTTATTTTTGTGCCTTTATATTATTATTGTTAGGTTAGCTTGGTTATGTTGTGACCCCGTAGGCTCTTATATATATAAAGGAGGTTTTGTCATTTGAATCATCCAAGAATTGTTCATTTTGTAATGTAAAGGAGGTTGCCCCCTTGAAGAGGCTTATTTCTAATGCGTTCATTTATCTTTTCAGTCTTTTTGTGAGTTGGTTTCATAACATATATTATCATTGTTATGTCAGCTTTGGTTATATTGTGACCCTTTAGACTCCTATATATATAAATGAGGTTTTGTCATTTGTATCATCCAAGAATTTTTCATTTGTGTAATGTAAAGGAGGTTGCCCCCTTGAAAAGGCTACTTTTCAAGTTGTAGATCTATCTCCTTCTTCTAGTTTGTGAGTTGATTGCACAACAATATATATATATATATATATATATATATATATATATATATAAGCTCTGCGGGTAGAATATTAAACAACAAAATTTAATTTAAAAGCTTCCCACAGTTACAGTCCTATGCAGAATTCAAAACAGTCAACCAACTGTATCCATAGTAACACAAAGAGGTCATGAACAACATAAAACCCTTAATGGACTCATAATACAAATATATGTATTGTAATGGTAATAGTATGTCAACCAGACATTAAGCATACTCAAACCACCGCAAACCAAATGCTCTCTAAAGAGTTGTCAAGCCTTCAAGGCCAAGACATGACAATGAGGGAAAACACCTAGAAACACATTAAAACAAGGGAACTATTGAGATTTGGTAGGGGAAAACCCAAATTCGAGCCAATATCGCTTTTGAGGAACCATGTCTATCTGCATACAAGCAAATACACCTCATGTTAGTAATTCATGAACGACATTACAAAACTCTGGAAATCATTCATGGGGTAAGTCATACAAATAGAGTACTTGAGTAGAAGATCTGGGTAAGAAGGAACCTTGCTCCGTAAGTTGGATAACTGAAAAGAAGATAGTTAATCACTGAAATTTAGAAATTAAACCCTAGCTCAGTGATACTGAGAATGAAAAGAGAAACCTACATGTGAAGAAAATGAGAGAAATCATGCCAAACTGTAAAACCTACAATGAAACCCTTGAACCGAGGCTCACTGTCGAAATGTAGATCTATGCAATAAATCAGTAGTTAAACAAAACGTAATGAAAATTGTAAGTATTAGAACGAAGATGTGAGTCCAAAACCAGAAATTTACCTTGAAAGCTTCTGCATACCTAGCGGACGTAGCAACAACCCTAGAAATTGAATAACACGGACCGTGAAGCCACTGTAAAGAACCATGGAAGGTTGCAGGCATAATAGCCCTAACAACACAAACTCTAAAGTAACAAACCCCTGAGAAGGCAGAATCCTTAGCGCCAAGGGGAGAATAGCAGAATGAGGCCCAACCATGACGTGTTGGGGCGAGTTAACTCCCATGTCCTCCAACCTGCTAAACCCCTATCGTCGAATCAACTCAGCGTTCATGAACCATAGATTAAAACATAAATCCCAAGGGATGGTTGTTAAGTGGACGAAGCCAACGAGGTTTATAGCTACTTCCAACTCACCGCAGGTTCCTTTGGTGGGTTTGTTAACCAAGCATGAAACCATGTTAATCATTATATGTGATAACCCAAAGTTGAAACGTGAATTAACGATCACGGTTACTTTGCATAAACACCATGGTTTTCGTATTGAATGTGTGCCAAATAAATTCATTGGCAAACCTTCATTATATATGCGAAACAAATTAATTTATTCCAGAGAAACTAATCAATAACCTTTACTCTATATATATATGTAAGGTTTTCATTTAAAAAAGGTTTTTTGGTGGTTGTTCGAAAAGCGAATAGAAGTATATGACACACCTACTCACTAACATGTTTAAGCGCAAGAATGTCTTAGATAATTGGTTTTATTCTTCTTTGAGGAAATACAATATTAAATTTAAAATCAAAAAAACTTATTTCAAATATAATTAAAATATTTTTGTTTTTCAATTTAATTAAATAATATTATATTTATAAATATAAAATATATTTCCGTTTTTCAATTTAATTAAAGAATATTATATTTATAAATATCAAATTATATTTTAATTTAAAATATTGAGAGTTTATTAACTATTATCACTTTCGAATTTTTTTAATAAATATGAACACATTTAAACAATGTGATATTTTCTTTTGTAATAAATTTAAATAAACTATTTAGAAGATATATAATTTTTATCACTCCGCTAATGCAATAGGTTGTTTCCGTTACAGGTCACTTTCACACAGAAAGGTCTATCTGTTTCTTTCTGGTGGAGGCTGGTACTTTCAAAAACAATTTGGCTGCGCTGGCTGATAATTAGCTCTCTAGCTACTTGGGCGGTGGAACGTATGGTTTGGTCTGCTCCGCCATGGACACATCCAATAATATGAAGGTGGCCATAAAAAAATTAGATGGTATTTCAGATATCCTGGTTATACAGAGAGAGTCGTGTGAACTGCTAATTCACAGCAAAATCAACCACCCTTTTATCCTGACCTATTAGTGAAAATAATGGTGAAAATATTTATATTGTAATGGAAATGGTGCATGAGCATTTGGCACAATCTATTATTTACTAGAAATCGACAAGACGAAGGCAGGAGCCACCAATCAGCGGCTCCCTTAAATGTTCAGTTGATTATGAACCAGGTAACTATCCGTATATATTTATTTTATATATAGATTTAACGGATATTTATTTTATATATAGATTTAAGAACAGTATGGAGGGATTTAATTTTTTCACTTGTAAATTTTTTGAGTTTATATTATTTATATGTTTGTATATTTTTTTGGTTAACACAAACAAAATTTCAATTTTGATAAAGATGGACCTATTAACATATCATACTGCCAATTTTGATAAAGATGAACATATTTACATTTCATACTAAGCTGTAGAATAAATCTATAAACTGAATAAAAAAATAGTGATATACTGTTATCCATCACACTTAAAAAAAATATAACCCAAATAAAAATAAAATTATTAGTGCTGAAATTCCAAAATTCTCTCGAATTAACACAGTCCATATCTAATAATGCAAAACACTACAACACTATTATATATATATATATATATATAACACTACCGGCATGCATAAGGATTCGCACTTGAAACCCCATAAGGGATAACTATTTTTGTTTAAGCATACCTTCATTTGAAGTTTTCATGATGATATTTTACACCTGAATTTTGGTTCCACAATTTTAGCATTAACATTATTATTAGTCGTTTTAGACGGTAGATTTTAAGAATATTTCCTAAGAAAAAACTACAAATTTCAAAATTCTCTTGGAACTAACACAATTCATATCCAGTAACATAGAATACTTCAACACTACTGGCCTGCATAGGATATCGCACTCTGAAACCCATAATTCCTTTCGGCAAAGTGCCAGACCACTTTACCTGGTTAACTCTATTGTTTATGTTTTTTTCCATGAAATCCGTTAACCATCGTTTGGTTGATCTTGCAACCTGGTAGTTGCTCTTCATTTCGTTTTCCATAAGCATTCCCGCCTTCGTTTGCAAATTTCTCGAAATTTTTCGATAAGTATGATAGCCAGAGCTAATTTAAATTTTCTTGCTAACTTATTTTTCTTGCAAATATCGTAGTCGTTGTTGACTCCAATTCTTTTACAAATCTTATAACTATTGTTAACTTGATTTTTCGTGTAAATCTTGCAGCGATTGTTAACGTCATTTTATTGCAAATATTGTAGCCGTTGTAACTGAATTTTCTTCCGAATCTTGGAGCCGTTCTTATTTTCATTTTTCTTGCAAATCTTGTGTAGCCTTTGTTTTTTCAAAAACTCTTGAAAGGTGTAATAAATTGACTTCACGACAATTGTTGTCATTCCTCTCTATGCAAGTCGTTGAGACAGCACAAAAATGCGTTGCAAGCTATGAGAGTGAAAATCCTTATGCCTTCACCAGTCTATTGCAAATTTTGCCACATCCTAGACTCATCAAGAATCTCACCCATACTCAAGTCCATGGAAACTCCATCCCATCTGCAACATGTCATGAAGCTTGATCCTGAACGATCCCTGCACCATATGTCATACCTGCTCAACTTGTTTTAGGGACTCAATGCCATGAGCAGCTAACAATGAGCCCCATTTTCTATGTCATCTAAGAAGATGTAGAGGGAGTGGAGCCTGAAGGTTCACCATCAGATAACCTCAATCCATCTGTCGGGATTTTCTATCTCCATCCTCTGTAGATATGCAACCCGATCCTCCTCTCGGACATTCAGCCTCACATAAGTCTCCTCATCATCATCATCATCCTCAACCGCTTCTAGCCTTCTTGACAAATCCAAGATACTATGAGAAAGTGTCTTGATGACCAATGACTGCTCGGTAAGCTTTGCCTCAACAGTAGACAACCACTTACTCATGTCTTCCATTTGCTTCTCATTCTCCATTGGCATCACTGTCAACTTACAATCCGGCATTGTCACACCATTGGATAGAATACCAATGGTTACATCTTCCCTTCCATTGTAAATGTACAACTTCTTCAAATGTGGAACAATCATAGCATCAAATTGTTTCAAGAATTCCATCCCCAGCATAGCCTCATAGTCATCAATCCACACTATAGTGAAGTCAACTTTCCTAGTCCACTCACCTAGTGTTGTGTCCACTCTTTCAACTACACCAAGTACCGAATTAGGAGGAGAATTCACCATCTTTATTTGTGCCTTCACTGGTACAAATTTTAGCCCAATTCTTCTTGCAACATCTTCACTCATGAAGTTATGAGTAGCTCCACTATTTACCATAGTGAGTACCTCCATACCTCCAATCCTCATCCGAACATACTCCAAGCTGTTCCTTTCAGGATCTCTTCGAGAGACCACTTCCTTAGCAACAGCAGCACCAAGAATCTACATCATCCCCATAGAAGTTTCTTCCTTCTTCGCATTAAATTCTACAATAGCAGCCACTTTAGGTCTTGAAGGACAATTCTTCACCATATGTGGTTCAGCACAAATCCAACACTTCAATGGCTTCTTCATCTTTTTATCTGACTTTGAAGATTCAACTTTTTTCTTGTCTTTCGGTTCATCAGACTTCTTCTTCTCATCAGAAGTCTCATCATAATGCTCCACCAACCTGTCCACAGCAGCAAAAGCTTCTTCAAGTGTTTTAATCTTCTGCCTCTTCACTTCATTACGTGCCCAAGGTTTTAATCCAATAATGAAGTTGAACACCTTGTCCCTCTCCGCCATGTCAGGAAGTTTTAGAACCGCACTTGCAAATGAACTTAATCTTCATCCTCGCTTCCCACATTTCATCTTGACGAATGAAATGGGTCTGCAAAGCCTTCTTCATTTCATCCCACGAAGTAATATCACCAGCATTGCCATTAGCAATCTGATCCATCCTCCTTCGCCACCACATATTAGCATCCTTCGTCAAGAACTAAGCAGCTACCTTCACCTTTGTCTCATCATCAGATAGACCCAATCTTTCCAAGTATTGCTCCATGTCCCATAGAAAGTTGCCAAAAGTTTTCGCACTTCTTGTACCATCAGTTATGCCTCACGGCCTTCTTCAACACGACGATCTCATCTCTGGCTTCATCAAGAGATTTCCGCAAGTCCACGATCTCTGCCAAGTCTCTATCTCTTGCTTCATCAATCTCCTTGACCTTCATTTTAAGTTGTGTACACATAAGCTCAATGTACTCATGTTGAATCCCAAGTTCATCGAACTCTTCCCTCATCTTCGAATTGGCCTTTTGATCTTTCTTGACCAAGTCCATCTTCTTAGTACAGTAAGCCTCTAAGTCCTCCATCCTTTCCAACACCTTTTTAATAAATGCCATAGTAGCATCCTTGGCACCATAACTAGACCCAACCTGAAATTCACCTGCCATTGCTAACTGTTTCCTTTTTTGTGATCTAGTTTCAACCTTCCGCACTTCACAACCGAACCTTCCGCACTTCACCTTCGCATGGCTTCACCAACGTTCTACCGTTCAACCTTCACACGATAGTCTCACCCGAGTTCCACCGTCTACAACTTCTGTGTTTGCCAACCTTCACATGACGGGCGTGCGCTCACCCGAACTACCCAAAAACTTGTGTCAACCGGGCGCCCGACGGCTTCACCCGTGCACCGGCGCCTCTCGCTTTCGCTCAAGATTCGTGCTGCCTAAACGAGCTGCCCAAAAGTTAGGCGCATACGACCTGCGCCTTTCTCTTCTTGCTGCGGCCTTTTTACCTTGCACTTCTTCGTAGAAGACTTGAGCGACTTGCTTGCTGTCCAAATGAAACTTCATCGCATGTTTTATATAAGGTGCATTGGGCAAGTCTTGGCTGCCCAAGCCGACTCGCCAACCAGTGATCAAATTTGAAGGGTAGGTCTTAATTTTCATTTTGAAGGGCACACATTTAGGTCACACTTCTAGAATGAAAAGCATAACAAAAAAAAGCAATTCAATTGACAATAGTAAATTATTTTCAAAGCCTGTGGAATGGGCTCCTCTCCAGCTTAAATCGTTGTCAAACCTAGTGGCTCTCAATTGAAACTACCAAATGAAATGGTATCAAAGGGTAATTGTTAAATAATAATTAATAAGAAATTGGATCATATGCACAATTAGAAAAAACAACTCAAAAAGAAACTGTTGTTTTTTAAATGGGAGCAACTTAGAAACTGCCAAATGTAATGGTATGAAAAGGTAATTTTGGCATAATAAGTAATAAAAACTTGCATCATATGCACAATTAGGAAAAACAACTAAAAAAGAAACTGTTGATTTTGAAATGGGAGTTTCTCAAATAAGATTTAAGTTTTAACATGAAAGGAAATTCCCAAATTCAACATTCTTAAAATTTTAATTTTAGAAAAAATGAAATTT
Organism: Pinus tabuliformis; assembly: GCA_031772625.1. NCBI lineage: Eukaryota > Viridiplantae > Streptophyta > Pinopsida > Pinales > Pinaceae > Pinus > Pinus tabuliformis. Next base: position 838,405,095 of record CM062809.1, on the reverse strand, counting down.
TAAAAAAAAATTGAAAATTTAACAGCCCTTTTTAAAAAATTTTAACATATTATTCCGATTTTTTTTTTAAATGACAAAAATCATATTTAAATTTTTTTTTGACGGGTAAAAATTTCCGTTTACTTCTGTGACGTGCGAGAGGCCCTTTGAAGGGCTCTGACGTGTTCAATTTTGAACACTGTCGCCAACGTCCTCACGCATCCTTTGGTTTCTTGCCTAAGTGTTGGTCGGCCAACACTTCAAGAGACCCGCCAGTTGGTCAAAAGTCGGTTGCCTCGTACTCCGTGTCCGATGAGCCAAATATTTGTGGGTGTAGCAGATAAGCGGGCTGTGGATTCGCTCGAGAGAATGCTTGTATTTAATCCTCTGAAAAGAATCAGCGCTGTATACGCACTTCAACATGAATACAAGGCCGAGATTACAGTGGAAGTGCTTACCGAAAAGCGTAATCTAAAGCCTTATTAGGGTGAAAGGTTGAAAGATTTGACTCTTCCCCGCATCCAGATGTTTGCACAAAATCCCTACCTGTTGACCAACCCAGAGTACGTATGGAAGTTTCTTCTCGATCGATGCCCCAACTCTCCAGCACAGTAAATGTTAAATATTTTTACAAAGCGAGGACATTTGTAAACTGTATTCCGAACATTGAAGCCAATGGTTAATTATACGGCAAATATGGAAAATGATGGTCTTTTCTGACTTATGATGTTTTTACCGTGATGACCGAAATGAGCGTTTGATATTTATTTATAAGATTACAAAAAACTAATGAAACTAATATGCTATCATCGGTTGAAGATTTGTTCTTCCTCGAAGCCGTAAATGTCAATTGTGGCGAGGCTAAGAATTTATGAAAATTAATCTAAAAGTAAATCTTCTAGGATTTTGATATTTGAAATCGATTTATATAGTATTTTTATTAATGTTATTCAAGGTCATACCTATCCATTGTGACAAATCATTTGAATTTACTCTCAATCATACTTGTTTAGTGCGGTAAATATTTGAATTTAAAATAGAATGGTGAAATATTGATCAAACGGTATTGGACGAGTTTGAATCGACTTTTCCGAATAAATTAAAATCCGATCTAGTGGAGTGAGGTGTAATTATAGTTTTATTAATTTGATTTTGAAATATTTTCAAAATCAATTATGAAAATAAAAATAATTATTTTTAATAATATATATTAAATTTAAATTATATAATTTATAAAATTTTAATTTTATATTTATTATATTAAAAACATATTATAAAGAGTTGTCTATAATGCGACTTTTTGGAGATTCCGGTGATGGAATCCGGCGGAAGAAATGGAAATTTTAAATCTTGATTTGTTGGAATTAAAATGGTTTTTTAACTGTATATTTGGATTCAGCACCCTGAAAACCCCTAGGACGCTTTCATTGTGCAGAAACTAACTATCAAACTTGCGATTCCAATAAATTCCTGCCAAATTTTGACCGGAAAAATCAGCCGAAAAAGCTTTCAAAAAGTAGCTAGACAACTGCTATTTTAAATAATAAAAAATCAAAATTTCACCTAATATTATAATTTAAGTTTAAGTTTATAATGCTTATTAGTTATATAGTCTGCAGCATTTGTGATATTTTAATTTCAAGTTTATAATGTTTATTAGTTATATACACTGCAGCATTTGTTATATTTTAATTTCAAAGTTTATAATGTTTATTACTTATATACACTGCAGCATTTGTGATGTTTTAATTTCAAGTTTATAATATTTATTAGTTATATACACTGCAGCATTTGTAACAACTCTGGATTTGATTCGTTAATTCTGAGTGATAAGGTAAAGATAACATTTTATTGAGGAACGAATGTTGAACCATTCACTTAAAAACGTCCATCGATGGTCATGTTTCAGAAGGGAGCGCCTCTCAGTAGTGTGCGTTAAACTAAATATAAACTAATTTCAGTTACTATTACTTTAATTTTCCGGATTTCATATATTTCTCAATATCAATAATTAAATAAAAACAAGTCCTTACACAAAGTATAAAGCGTAGACTAAGACATCAGTAACATCATCCATTTCAAACTCGCCTAGATTTATGAAGAATTAATGTGGTATAAATTAAGTAAAATAGCTCACTTACACAGCGTATAAATTCGTTACAAATAACATCCAAGAAGAAAGATAATAATTCTTTTCCTAATGAAGAATGACAGTGGTATAAAAGAATTTACAGAAATTAAATTAGTTATTAGTCTCTGTTTTAGTAGGATTTTAGCAATCTGTTTGGGTTTGGCTATTTATTAAATGAATTTTGATTAATATATTTTATAATGGTTTTTTTATAAAATATATATGTATTTTTTAATATTATTAAAAAATTAATTTGTAATTATTTTATTGATTCATGTTTTGGAGTTTTTATTTTTAGCTTCACTATATATGCATGTTTGGTTTAAAGGCAATCTCTGAGCAATTAATCTAAGATGGGATGGTTAACTCCAGAGTTAACCACGCTTGAGCCACAAGCGATCTCGGATAAGTAATGTAATGAGTGCTAAGTGGACTATTCAAAAATCATAAGAAATTAGTCAGTGACATGATTACGTCTCATGGAAATGGTCATAGATGAATGACTTTTTAACTCAGTTGAATCTCAAAAAATGATATCTAATACAATGCACTGCTAAAGACCCTCAATACTTAAATACATAAGAGTGAAGAGAGCTCTACTTGAATGGTTCATGAGGCATAATAATTGCTAAGGTTTTGCAAATGGGGTGGTAAGCTAAGTGGGCTTGAGTGTGGGGAAAACTCCATAGTTAAGCATGTTTGAGCCAGAAGTGATCTAAGATGGGTAACGTCCTGGGAAGTCCTCATTACCGGGTGCAAGCCCCGAAAGTGATGATTGACGCTATGTGATTCATTTCACTAGTTTCAATCCTACATCTTCACCCTTGTGAGCATCACCTGATGCAATGAGTGCTAAGTAGACTATTCAAAAATCATGAGAAATTAGTCACTTATGACTACCTCTCATAGAAATGGTCATATATGAATGACTTTCTTAACGCAATTGAATCCCAAAAAATAATATCTAATATAATGCACTACAAAAGACCCTCAATGCTTAATACATGATAAAATAATTTTATTTTTTTTAGCAAAATTCTCTACCATAACATAATACAGTTAGTTTTTTTCTTTAATTAATGTAAATGTTTTCAAAGAATTGTTTGCAATTCTATGTGAATAACTACTCTTAACACAACGTAATTTTTTTCATAGAATTGTTTTCAGTTCTATGTGAATAACTACTCTTATCGCTAGCTAGTGTGTTTTATGGACATTACTATTGGCATATAGTTACTAATATATATTATTGATATGCAAACAAATATTGTAATTCACAATATTGTGCAGGTTGTAGTCTTACAAAAATATTTTGTTCCACTTTCTTTAGCCACTTTAATCTATTTTTCGGGGACAATATCATGTATGATCTTTCTTAATGAAAGTTATAATGGGATATCATGTTCTATATGTTATTATTATTATTATCTAATTTTAAAGTTACAACCAAATTGGTGTATGAGATTACCTTGTTTGTGGGGCAAGGGAACCATCTCCTCAATAAAGGTTACAATGGGATATCAACCTTCTATATGTTATTATCATTATTATCCAATTTTAATGTCACGGCCAAACCAGACACTAAATTGGTGTATGAGACCCACTTATTTATGGGGCAAGGGACCCACCTCCCCTTGATTATTAAGTCTATAAAATCATACATACTCTACCCTCTCTAGCTTTGAACCTATAATTTTTTTAGGAAAAAAATACATGCTCTTAATCATTAAGCTCATTCAAATTTATAAAAAAAGTTACGACAATATATAATATAGCATATAATTTTATTTTTTTTTAATTTTTAGAAAAGAAATTTTCATGTTACATAACTTTTTGAATTGAAGATTGGGTGGATATGAAGGTAACTAACCAACTGTGTACAATATTAACAAATATTGATGGGCGTGGAGTGTTTGGTTCAGTAATTGCATATTATCTATAAAGAAAAATCGGTTATGTAAAAGAACTAGTGTTTACCACTGCATTCACTCCTTTGATGATAGTAATCATGATGATTATGGGAGCTATTATTCTTTCTGCCCGCATTTATTTGGGCAGATTTGTTTGTTCTTTTCTAACTTATCACATTAATGAGTCAATTCAAAGTTGTTCGTTTTCGAAAATAGAACTATTTTAGTTTAGTTGCTAATCGGACTAGATTTATCTCTCTGGGAGAAATTGCGATTCTAATTAATCTATACACTTTTCTGTGAGGAAATGCCAATGATAGCAAGGTATCAATGGATACAAATAGCTTACGAGCGCTTTCCAATTATCAAGAAACTCTCCCTGAAAAAGAATTTGAGGTAGAAGACATAGAAACTATGTCCAACCAGCTCTTGCGATAGGCAGCTCAACCTCACTGAGTAAAATGCAATGGCAATTGGGAGAAATGATACACAATTATATATATATATATAAAGTGTTGATTGTTTACGAGTGAGCAGCTAGGGTTATAGAAAGTTGCAGAGATCGTTTCTAATGGAGGGTGACAGAGGAGGGAGCTCGACTCCCTCCTACAAGGATGTTGTAACTAGCAAAGGTAAAACACTGGTGAAGAATAGCAAAGGTTTGGCAGAGGAAAGAAACAGGGATAATGAAAAGGAGACGGATGGGACTAAGACCAAGGAAAATAGTATCACAAAGGACAAGGAGGAAGAAGACAAAAATCAAGGTTCAAGAGATAAAAAAAACAAAAGGGACCTTGCAGACCAAAAGCAAAAATCACTCCTAGACTATATTAAATGATCATGCTCTGCAGATGCACAAGGAACACATGGGGACCTACGTCATTATCTGTTAATTCATGGGACTATGGTCCACTAAAAAGGCTTTATAGACATGGATCAAGTATCACTGGCAACCCAAAGGAAGCATTGACCTACATCTTGGGTCAAAGGGATTCTTCACAGTGGTGTTCCCAAACATCGAAGATAAAGACAGAATATTCGAAGGAGGACCCTACTATTATGCAGCAGCCGATCTTTATATGAGGCCTTGGATGATGAACTTTGTCCCAGAGTGGGAGACCTTCACTTCGATTCGAGTTTGGGTAAGGCTTTATTCTCTACCTCTTGATTATTGGAAAACTAAATCGCTAGTTGCCATTGGTAATAAACTAGGGCATTTTGTCAAAGTTTCGGAAGCCACAAGAAGAGGGAAATATACCTCCTTTGCAAGGATATGTGTGGAAATGGATCTATCACGAGCTCTTTTGGATGAAGTTATTTTGGAAGTTTTTGATGAGGAGTGGGTGCATACAGTGGACTATGATCATATCCCTTTTAGATGTCATAGATGCCATAATAATTGACATCTATTCGAAGACTGCCCTCTCAGTAAAGTAGACAACAAAAGGAAACTCAATACAATGAAGGACAAAGAAAGCTTTCAGAAAGTGGCAAGTAGAGGAAAAGGGGGAAAAGGGGGATAAAGAAACAACATAATGAGGGGCAGAAGGTCAGTCAGAACAAGTTTCAAGTGCTGGAAGAGAATGAAGAAAACACGAAGGAAAATCAATCTCAGGAGGAAGGTCCTAATGAAAAAGAGAAAGAAGAAAACAACAAACAATCTCACGATATTGGGTATCAAAATGAGACGTTGATGAGTGAAACAGAAATGGAGATGGACCAAGAAATGACCCAAAGTGAAATAGATCTGGAAGATCATGAACTACAGGAAATTCTAGATAAGGAAAACCTGGATCTGGAAGGATTCTTGAGGCAGGGAACTAAGGGAGGAATAGATTCACTACCTTAAGAAGAATGCACTAGAATACAATAGCTGTTTTTATGGAAAACTCGGAAAAGAGGGTTGGATAAAGGTAAAAATATTCACAAGAAGGAGCACAAAGGTGTGAAAACGATGAAATCAACTCCAGGATTAGCAACTAGAAATCCAGGAAAGAAGAGAAGCAGAAGAAAGCAAAATGAGCTATTGATGGAGTGTGGAAAGCTAATGATAGATTCAAGTAAGATGAAAGAACTAAGAATTTAATCATTTAGAAATATTTAATTATGAAGTTCGTATCTTGGAATATTAGAGATCTAGGTAGTAAAAGAAAGCAAAGAATGCTAAGTAACTGAATGAAACTAGCAACGCCGGATATAATATTCATTCAGGAAACAAAATGCTCCATTCAGAAATTAAAACAAATCATAGAAAATGGCTTAATAGATTTGAGTTTCTCTAAGTGAAAGCAGAGAACACAGCGGGAGGCATCCTAACTCTATGGAACCCCCAAAATGTTAGCTAATAGATGTGGAGGCATCAAGATATTATTTATTTGTAATTATTCAACCAGTGGGAGTTGTGGACACTTTCCTGGTCACAAATGTTTATGGTCCTCAAAAAATAGATGAGAAACTCAGATTCTTAAACTCCCTAGCAGAGCTTAGAAGCACACATGAAAAAATACCTTGGATCTTGGGAGGAGATTTTAACATGATTAAGTCTCTTTCAGAAAAAAAGGAGGTACGAGATTACTAAGTAAAGACTTTGAAGCATTTCAAACTTTCATGAAAGATATGAAACTAGTTGATTCAGAAACACATAATGGCATTTTTACTTGGAACAACAAAAGAGGAGATGAGGCTCGGGTCGCCTCCAAGTTAGACAGATTTTTTATCGGGGCTTATGCTCGCACATAGAGAAATAACAGCTAGAGTTCTCCCCTTCGGAGGCTCTGATCACTGGCCAATTCAATTAGAAATCAAGGGGATTGGTTCTCCCAGGAATAGACCCTTCAAGTTTGAGAATATCTAGCTCTCCCACCCAAATTTCATCAGCAACATTGAAAAATGGTGGGCCGAAGATTTGTAGATCCAGGGCACTACAATGTTAATCATGCACAAAAGACTTCAGCATATGAAATTTAGACTCAAAGAATGGAACAAGAAGGATTTTGGTAACATTTTTTTGGACAAAAAATCAGTGGAAACCAAACTACAGGAACTCAATCAAGCACTGATCACAAATGGTTTTGATAAAGTCAAGAGTGAGAAATCTGATAAGCACCATCAAGAATGGGAGAAATTATGCAAACAAGAGGAAATCTTTTGGAGACAAAAGTCTCGAATTCAATGGCTCAAAGAAGGTGAATGTAATACTAATATTTTTCATAGATCCACCATGGCCAATAAAGCTCACAATAGAATCTCTTCGATATTGAACGACAATGGGGTGCTTCAAATCTCTCATAAGAATATCGAAGCTGTGTTGGTATAGCATTTCAGAGACATCACCAAGGAAAAAATTCAGACAGAGAGCAATGCATTAAAGAAATTACAAAAAATATCCCTAAGCTAGTGTCAAGAGAGGATAATTTTAACCTGAATAAACTAGTAACCGAAGAGGAAGTTAGTGAGGTTATTAAAGACATGCAGAATCGCAAAGATCCAGGACCAGATGGTTTCAATGTAGACCTTTTTAACGCATGCTGGAACACTGTCAAGTAGGACATTCTAAATGTTGTGGAGGACTCCAGAAGAAATAGGACTATTCTGAAAGCCCTCAACACCTCCTTCATCTCCCTAATCCCCAAATAGGATTCAGCCCTGACTGCTGATAAGTACAAACCCATTGCTTTATGCAACATGGTTTACAAGGTTATATCCAAGGTTTTAGCTAGTACACTCAAACCTCTTCTTCTCTCTTTAATTTAAGGGGAATGATCTGGTTATGTCGAAGGCAGACAAATCCTAAATAACATTATTCAAGCCCATGAGGCAGTTCACACGTTAACCAGCAAGAGGCAGGCTGGTATGATCATGTAATTAGATATTACCAAAGCTTATGACAAGGTGAACTAGATCTATATCAAGAAGATCCTTACTACTTTTGGGTTTGATCACAACTGGGTCAGATGGGTTATGGCTATTGTAACCTCTTCTAGCTTCTCTATTTTGGTGAATGGCTCACCCTCTGAGATATTCACTCCTAGAGGCCTCAGGTAGGGTGACCCACTCTCTCCCTTTCTCTTTATCCTCATGATGGAAGGACTGGGCAGGTCCATTAAATAGGCTAAAGCCTTGGGAAAGATTAAGGGCCTTCAATTAACGGAGAACGGTCAGAAAATGACTCACCAACAATTTGTGGATGATACCGTGCTGCAAGGAATTCCTACAATCAAAGAACTTTCAGCGTACAAACAAATCCTAAATGACTTTGCCTTGGCTACAGGTATGGAAGTCGATCTCTCCAAATAAAAAATATTTTTCTTAAATACTAACATTGCAATTCAGAGAAATATCTCCAGAATTATAGGCTTTCAAAGAGATTCCCTCCCTTCAAAGTATTTGGGAATTCCCGTTATAGCTAGACCCTTTCATAAAAGTATTTGGGAACCGATGCTCAACAAGATGCAAGACAAAGTCAAAAAATGGACTATCAGATTGTTGAACCTAGATAGTAGATTGATTTTGACAAAATCCGTTCTACAGTCAATCCCTGTTTTCTTTTTATTAGCCCTCCCAGCTCCCAAAGGTGTCTTACCACAATTCAAGAATATTCAGAGAGGCTTCTTTTGGGGCAAGGAGGAAACAAGGAAGAAATGGGCCCTTGTTTCTTGGCATAAAATATGTAAACCCAAGAGTCACGAGGGTATAGGCTTAGATGATCAGGGAATTCTGAGTAAAGTTTTAGGAGCCAAGCTCTGGTGGATATGGGTTAAGGAACTAGAAGCTCAATGGGATAAAACCTGGAAAGAAAAATATGGAAGTTTGTGTCAAACAAATGATCTTATAAGAATGTCTGGAAACATAAAGGGCTCTCACATATGGAATAAATCCTGGGAAAGCAGAAGCCTAGTACAAAACAACATTTCTTGGGAAATCAGAGTAGGAGATCTCGCTCTCTTTTGGGAAGACAAATGGCAAGAAGAACCAACGGGAAGACAAATGGCAACAAGAACCAACACTATTAAGGGAGGACTTTATGAGCCGCAAGTAGGAAATAGACTCCCAAGGATTAATCAAAGTTAAAGATTTCTGGAATCTTCCTCATGACTCCGAAAAGTGGAGAAACTAGAGAAGCATAGACTGCAGAGATGACAACTCCATAAAAATAAAAGCAGAGACAATCATGAGTATGACAAAAAAAAGGAAAATCTTGGTAACAGAGGGGCAAGATTAGTTAATATGGGGCCTCAATAAAGAAGGCACCTTTGATCTTAAGGAAGCAAAAAGAATTATCCTAAACCTAGATTCCTATGATTCAGCGAAATCCTGGCAACAACTTTGGAGCCATCAAGGGTGGATGAGGATTAAGCTTTCTATGTGGTTAATTCATCACAAGAAAATATTAACTTGGGACAATATTAAGAAAAGAGGTGATATTGGGCCTTCTAGATGTGAGCTATGTGAAGCTCATGAGGAGACAATGGACCATATTCTCAACAGTTTCACCTATATCACCTGGTTGTGGGATTCTTTTGCCACCATTTTTCAACAGAAAGATAGAGATAAAGGAAGTACCATTAATACCCTAAACAAGTGGAGAAAGACCTTTTCAAAGAATGAGTTCCTTAATTTGGCCTGGGCCTTTATGCCAAGCTTCATTATCTAGAATGTTCGGAAAGAAATGAATAAAAAAAAATTCGAGGATGAAAAAATTATTCCTCTTCGCCTGTTGGATATGATCTTGAAGGAGATTAAGGAGATAGTTAGCACCTCTATTCGTAATTATCCCAAGAACCCTCCCACAAAAAATGAGATGCGAACACTCAGGCAACTAAGAATGCAAGAGATCATTCCCAATGGACTCAGTAGAAAAGAAAGAAATTTGGAAACGAAAAAGGAGTTCTCGCATCCTCCACCGAAAGGTTATCTGAAATGCAATATTGATGGTGCTTCAAAAGGAAACCCTGGAATAGCTGGGTATGGAGGGGTGTTAAGAGATTAAGAAGGAAACATAAGCTTTATATTCCACTACCATTTAGGTAAAGCCACCAACAATATGTCTAAATTAATGGCATTAGAACAATGTCTAGAACTGCTGAAACTAAATCATAACGCAAATGTCATTATAGAAGCAAACTCAGAGATCTCAATAAAAGATGTTAAGAGAATCAGTTGCAGAGCAGCGCCAAAGAAGGTCTCAAAACACTGGAGATTAATACAAGTGTACCAAAGAATTCAAAATCAACTCCTAAGTCTACGAACTGTTAGTTTCAACTATGTCAAACAAAAAGCCAACAAACTAGTGGATACTCTGGCCAACCAAGGAGTAATTAATTCAGAATGCAGATTTGAAATGAAATGGTAGGAGATGCCTCAGGGCAGAGCAAAAGCTCTCTGTGATGAACAAGCAGCAGAAGATAGAGAAATTTTTAGATATTGGGCTATAGTGAAAGGCACAGAATGAAGATGTATAAGAAAGTTCTATCTTAGTACTCGGGTTGGCACCTGGAAGAAGGGAAAGCACAAAGCGGTCATATAACACCCTGGTGTAATTTGACCAGTCTCCTTTTCTTTCAAACTGCACCACAGGGTTCAATTCACAGTCAACGACAATCTCTAGTGCAAGTTTCGAGGCGTGCTTACACGGAAAGGGTGGTTAGATTTTTCCGGCAGAGGCTTTTCCCCTACAATGCTCTCTCGGATTGGAAAACCAGGCTCAAAGTGGTTATCAGCTGATCGCATAGCTTCAGAACGATAAGTGGTAATGGAATTTTGGAAGCGATTCCATACGGCTCTTGACACGTTGCTAGGGAGTGGTAAAGAAAGCCACCCTCCATCGTGCATTAAGGTTCAGACATCTTGGCCATGTGAAATTTCGTCGAGCCATTCGATTTCGCAGTGTAAAACGACAGTCAGATTTGAAAGTGTTGTTTTGTGGGGCCACTGGTCTTATCAGGCTTTTCGTGACAGAGACGTGGGGGGTTAGCAGAGCTTTACTTTAGGTTAATGAATTATAAAGTTATACCTAAGGTATTTTTTGAGATTAGCATTGTTTGCTGTAATGGGAAGGATCATATCTATGGCAGTACGCCCTTGGTTTTCCTAAGTCCATGATTAGTCATGGTTTATGTACATGATGTATTTTTATTTATTTTTAATAACATAGAAGGATCGATTCTTGCTTAAGCAAAAAAAAAGTGTTGATTGTTTACTGCAAGCTAATCAGGTTTCCACCATATAGAATAATAGCAAAACTAGCTTACAATGATTGTTTACTGCTAATTTTGATTGTTTACTACAAGCAAATCAAGTTTCCACCCTATAGAATAACAACAAAATTAATTAAGGAATTTAGAGTTCTGTGATCCATAACATTGTTTAGAAAATCTTCGGCAAAATCACATAACCAAACTTTTGTCGACGCGTTTCGAACCAACCAGTGTGGTTCATCGTCAGGACAAGTTGAAGAACCAATCCGGCTTAGCTTGAATAAATAGAGCGTGCAGAGACTCAACAGCTATAATGCTAACGGCTAATTTGACTTAATGTTCCTGGTCAAATCACTAAATTAATAAATTAATGTTTCTAGAAATATCTAAAATAGGTAAATAAATGAATTCATTTACAAATAAATAGATATATTAGTATTATTAACGAGAATCCATAGTATAATATTAATATTTTAATTATAATGGTCATTATATCTTATAATATAAATTAAATAAATCAATCCAATATTATTTAAATACAAGTGAAAGGTAATACATCACTCTTATTTTAATAATTTAGTTACACTAGGTAAAAGTGTAATAATTATTAATGGTCCATTGGTAAGTTAGGACTTTACTATTTAGTTCTTTAAAATATATCATATTTATTATTTAAAATAATGGTCCATTAAAATACTAAGGTATATAAAATAATATATGTTTATTAAATAATCTATATCTACTTATTAATTTGTAATTCCAAACAAGTTGTTAAAATATTATTATTCTTAGAATTTAGTTATAATAGGTAATTACCATAAATTAGGGTAAAGTCTCATAATATAACTTAATATTATCAAAATTTATCCTTTAAACCTACTGGTCCAATACTCAAAATTCGTTCAATATTTTATTCAAATAAAAATATTAAGGTAAATAAGTCCATAGGTAAATATATTATTACCTATAGGGTGGATAAAGTCCATGTATATTACTAATAGAATAACTAATATTAATGGTATTTCATAATTTATCGTTTAAACCTAATGGTCAAAAATATATATTTATTCATTCCAAAAATATTAAAGATAACAATGTCATTAGGTAAATGAATTATAATTTATAAGGTTTAAAAAGGGGGGGGGTTTAGACAATAGTAAAGGGAAACTCAATTCTAAGTTATAATAGAAATAATTATAGATGTATGAATAATGAAATAATGGAAAAAACAAATCTAATTTTAATAAGCCCAATGGTATCATAAATAGGTTAAGGTTAATTAATTTTCAGTGATTTAACTTTGTCTTTAAAGTATGTGACAAATTTAGATAATTTTTCAGTTAGTCATAATAATAATAATAATTAATTTTGTATGTGAAGAATTTCGAGCATTTTTAGTTAGGCATAATCATATTACAAAAGTAGTGAAAACATGGAGATGGGTAAAGGGGAGTGTGTAATGCTAACTGTTATTACAATTTTGCATGGAAAGGTAAAGTTATTGGGTGGGTTAATAATTATTCACATAAATATATATGTTAAATTGCTAAAAAGATAATTGAATTAATTAATATCATTTAATTAGTTATAAATAAATAATTATTAACATAAATAAATATATGAAATTGCTGAAAAGATAATTGAATTAATTAATATTATTTATTTAATTATAAATAAATTATAATTAAATGTATTGAGTTTAACTCGTTAAGAATTTGAGATTATTAGAAATACGATTGAATTCCTCCCTTAGATTTATTTGTGGACGATTTTGGGTTTATGTTCGAGCAAACGAAATACTTGGGGGCGTCTGCAGGCGATTTTACCATTAAAGATTGATTAAGGTATTTTTAAAATTGATGAATGAGATTGGTGATGTTTTTGAATACTTTTATTATTGGAAATTGACTGTATTTATGGTGAAATTGTAAATTGTGTGGTAGATTGAGTTTTTTGACTGAAAAATTGTGGTGAAATTTTGATTTGTGTTATTTAAATTAGTTTTTTTTACTATATATATAGATACACCACCGTGAAAAACTTTAGCGTACTTGGTTACCCATCAAACTTGTCATTTCAATGAATTCATGCCAAATTTTAGAAAAATTATACTGAAAAAATCCACCAAAAAATCTACACAAGTATATATACTATATCTCTTTAAATCTAAAGATAATATTTTTTTAGAATTTGTAACAAATTAAAAAAAAAAAAATTTAATTTAACGGTATTGAATTTATTTTTTTATAAATGTTTTATTTTTATTAATTTATTTCATAATTAATTTTAATTTCTAAATTTATGAATAATGAAAATATTTTGGTAAATATTAAAAAATGTTGTGTTAATGAGTTTTGAACCATTAGTGTGATTTATCAATCAGATAAGATCGGGAGTCTTATTTTAGTAAGAGATTAAATAATAAAAACGATGTAGAAAAAATTAATTCCAATTATAGTTAGAATAATTTTAAATAAAAAAATAAAAATGTATTTTATTAATATAAAATTTGACAAATTTTGTAGAAAAAATTAATTCGAATTATAGTTAGAATAATTCTAAATAAAAAAATAAAAATGTATTTTATTAATATAAAATTTGACAAACCTTTTAAAAACATATTAGAAATTAAATAATAAAAACAATATAAAAAAATTAATTTCAACTATGGTTAAAATATAATGATAAATTCTAAATAAAAATAAAATATATTTTTTATTAATACACAATTTGATTAGTCTTTTAAAAACATATTAATTTATAAAATAAATATTGAATGTAATTTTTTCAAGGAAACCATTCTATTAAAAGGAATATGAAAACTCTAAAACTTTCAAAACTCTATTAATTAATAAATAGATTAATGAAAGAAAAATTATTAAATCATGAAAATGACCCATTTATTAAAAATCAAAAACTTTTTTAGTTAAAAAAAATAAAATTAAAAACATCAAGATTTAGAAAAATAATTATCTATTCACAATCTAAAATTATTATTATTATAATTATTATGATTTTAAATATAAAAATATAACATAACAAAATAGAATTATCTCAAAAAAATAATAAACCAAATTAATAAAAGTTCATGATATATATACAATATATATCTATAATGAATAAATAAAAATTTTAAAAACCAATTTCAAAGATAATAATCAAAAATTTAAAAAACCAATTTCAAAGATAATAACCAAAAGTTATAATAAAATCAAAGATGGAGGTTTTTGTGATTCATGATTAAAGCAAACTTCTTTAGGATAAATCACATCAAGTTTTAGAATTCACAGTGAACTCTTATTAAGGTTCATTGTAATCGCTGAATAGAACTTAGATTCTTTTAATATCCCCCATTAATGTAAATATTTATTTTCACTGCAACCAAAACATACTATTTCTATTTTTATATTATAAACTATTTTTGGAATTTAATTATGGAAAGATGAATTTTGTAGTTATTATTAAATATTGTTTTACTGGTTAATTAGTTATGTGAGACAAATATATGTCCCAAAAACCAAATCCTAGAGTATTTTTACTGAAAGAGATCAAGAAGATATGGGTATATGAGATCACAAGGATGAGAGGGGATTGTGTTGAAGGGTTAGGCAATATATTTGGCTATGTATCGTTAAGACAAGAGAGTTGGTAAACACTAAGGTGAAAGAGATCAAGAGGACAGGAGTACCTGAGATCACAAGGATGAGAGGGGACTGTGCTGAAGGGTCAGGCAATTATGGCTATGTCTGATTAAGAGATGACAAGGATGAGAGGGGACTGTGCTGAAGGGTCAGGCAATTATGGCTATGTCTGATTAAGACCAGATAGTTGGTAAACACTAAGGTCAATGAGGAGAGAGAGAACCCCTGAAATCAGGAATATGTCTGATTAAGACTAGATAGCTGGTAAACACTAAGGTCAACGAGGAGAGAGAGAGTAGACCAGATAGCTGGTAAACACTAAGGTCAATGAGGAGAGAGAGAACCCCTGAAATCAGGAGTAGCATGGGGGGAGATCACCAATGCAGGTAATCTCACGGCAAGGAGGAAAATTAAAGTGCAGGTCTTTGTTTTAAACTCAAATTCTGGATCAGTGGAGGAAAATTAAAGTGTGGGTCTTTGTTTTAGACTCAAATTCGGGATCAACTTAAAAAAATAAGTGAAGAATTCTTCTGGTATAAATTATTATATGAATTTAAGAATAATTAGCTTCATAGATTGACTAGTTTAAAAAGGTAATATCATAGATTATTATTGAATAATTAAGGACAAAGTTCCTTCTATTCCTTAGAGTGTTTCATTAGAGTTTCCTTCTTTTTTTGAATTATTTCATTAAAAAGAGGTAACAAGAAAGAGGGGAAGAAACCATCATTATATTCACAAAAAGAAAATGTAAAAAAAAAATATCAGAAGAAATAGCAAGATCTTATATAATTTTCTAGGAAAAAGCAAATGGGAAATGGGTATAAGTTCAGAAGAAAGTATTATTAACATACCAAACAAGGTATTTATTTTAATATAGTCTTTCATCTAAATTGGAAAAGCTATTAAAATCATTTTTCAACCGATTGATCATTTACAAGTAAATATTTACTGCTAAGATAAAGAAAAGAAAAGAAAAAACAAATTTCTATGTAAAAAGAACCGAAATCTAAGTAAGTTTAAATATTAGGGCATCTAAGCTTTCTTATTCTTAATTCTTATGATTCTGTTGCATATTCATTTCCATTCTTAAAACCCTAGTCAATGCATGGAAAATATGCCAAATAATTACGAGGATTATATACAAAGAGTAACATGAGGATTATATACAAAGAGTAACATAAAAGAAATGTAAGCTTCATGATTAACATGTGGTACAAGTAGCCATGACTTCCAAGGACTCCAAAAGACTACTTCAGGATTAACATGTGGTATAGGTAACCACAACTTCCAAAGATTCCAAAAGACTACAGTCTCATCCCAGATAACAAGAATTAGAATTTTGAGCTTATATGGAAGTCGTCAAGACTCTTTTCTTTAAAATTATCAAGCAGAGAGAAAAAATTCTGAGCTATAACTAAATAGAGTGCATGACAAACTGATGCATAAATCAGCTAAGGTAATCCTGCGCCATAATTAAGCTCTACATAGAACGATACTTGAAAAATGCTATAAATAATCTGAGAATTGATAACTCTCAATCTCAAGTTCAACATTGAAATAATATGCAAACCATTCTGAAACCTTGTAAATATTAAGTGTAAAACCCTCATCTCAATAGAGAAATACGGTACCAGTAAAACTTAATCCCTACATTTAAAGGCTCAAATGTCTATACATTATACAAAGATGGCGGCCTGAGGTCAACACCTAAAAACTTTCAACATTCGGGCTGAAGCTGTAAGATTATTATAGCTTTATAAACAAAACCATAACAATGGGATTCATAGCTCTAATAACCCCAAAAACTACACAGATCTAATATCAAATATTATTTAGTCCCCGACAACCTGGTCACAAGACCTTGCCATAGAAAAGGTCAAAAGTGAGTTTAGATACCCGATTCTGGTCAATTCCTTGGTAGATGAAGCTTGTAGGAGGGTTTTAGCCATAACGCTGAGCCAAACCCCTGTATCTGGAACATACCTTCAACCAAAACAGTGAAGGTTTTTAGTTAGTATTTATTCATAGAAAAAGAGATTGTAATATTTCTAACGCAAAAAACAAAGAAGAATGTGGAAATGCAATAAGTTCTTCGCTTTGAAAAGTTGTTTGCAAATCCCTACCTCAGCGGATTGAATCTGAGGGCTTCAAAGAAGTTTAAGGACCACCAGGGTATCACAAAGATGCTGGAACATGGAGAAAATAATCCAGTAAACCACGTCTACAGGCGAAAACAAAACTATAAACCGGAGTAGATCCACAACTCCTCGAAATTTCTAGAATGATACATTGACAGAATGAAGCCATACCACTGGGAAATGAAGGTCAGTTTCGTCGAGGGTCATCCAATCCAACAAGTCGTGGTGAATCGTCGATGGAGAAGACTCATCCCAAGGATAATGCAAGATGTCGACAGTTTGGTGACCATCAGAATGCCACCTAGGGTAGGATAGCCAGAACGTTAAATGCGCATGACTTCCTATGGAGGGTTTTCGAGGTTGGGCCAGGTTTCAATTAGTGCCAATGCCAGCAATGTACTAATGTATATAAATACATTTGATTGTAATTTAATTGGAAATCATCCATGCGTGTGAACAAAACTCCGCCACACTAAAAAAAAATAAGTTATATATAGTACCTATTATTTATTACATTGTCAAATAAGTTATATATAGTACCTATTGTTTATTACATTGTCAAATAAGTTATATATAGTACCTATTGTTTATTACATTGTCTTTTCATTTGGAGTATGATAATAGACTGTGTCATTGGTATTAAAAAGGCTATCCATAGAATTTAATAATGTCAATGTTTTATCAAAAATTTGTATTTCGGTAACTTGTATTAATTTTTTTTATTATATGACATTATTAATAGATGGGTGTGTTACAATTTGACATTTATAATTTAATAACGTGAAGTATTATAGTGATTAATGCACTGAAATTTATGATTATATCATTATTTACCATGAAGAAATAAGTCGTTAAGGTTTTTGTATGGTTTGTAACAACCAATAAGCGTGTTTAAAGTTAGATATACACCAACATCAAAGGATAAGTAGGAGATTACATGGTTTCAACGAAATACAAATAGTTATTTTTCCATGATTCGTAGCATCAAGAATCAGTTAGAGTTACAGAGTTCGAGTTTGAGCATGGATATTATGTTGGGTTTTACGATGACAAGACCAACATATGCACAATGTAAACCACCCATGGGTTTTCACCCTCAGTTATTCTCGACAAGGAAGTTGTATATGTTGTGAAGGTGGCTCCATGATTGGCATGGTTGTTTAGTAGCACCAATTTTATATAGATACTATGCTTAAGAGATACTTTTATCATTATTTCTAAAGGTAGAATTTGATAAAAAGGTATTTGATATTAAAAGAAGAGAAAGTGGCTAATATATATAATATTGCATATACATACTCTAAATTATGTGCATACAGAGAACTCACGCTAGTTTTCTTAATAAAAAAATATGTTATTGCATGTAGATAAAGTTTATATATCTGCAAGAGTGAAATATAAGTAGAATTATTTGTATTTTATATATATAACATTGCATATGCATTTTATGTAAGAAAAGATAGGATGCATGCTCTTTTTTTAAAAAGAGATTTCATACTAGTGTATGAAATGATAAGAAATCCAAGTTATTTTCTTGAAAATGAATCTAGAATAAAGAGGGTAATTTGTGAAATATTTTCATGGGTGGTAAAAAATAAAAGAGAAAAGTTAATTAAATTATTTTCATGGAAAGTGAGATTTTCTTTTGAAATGTGTAGTTTTGTATAAAAATATCTACCTTATATATTTATAAGACATAAATATTTGTTGAAGAAAATATAAGTAACTATGACCTTTTGGATAATTAGAATAAATAAATCTTGTGGTGTTCTTGAAAATAACACAATTGTTTTGTTCTTAGTCATGGTAAAATATTTCCATGGTGTTGGTAAATATTAGTTATTTAATAAATTCCCATGGATTCTCATGCGTAAGAGATTTCTTTTTAAAAAAAGGAATACTTAGTTATGAGAAAATATAATAAAAAATAATAACTATGCATAGATCAAATACAGAGAGATAGTATAAGTCATAGGAATCTTCTTTAGAAAGAATATGTTTATCTTGTGGGTGAAATGGAAGTCAATTGTGTTTAAAATTCCTTTGCAAGAGTTTGCAAAAGTTACATGTTTTGGTCGATAGAAAGATAAATGACTTGTGTGTTTTTTTTCCACTGGAAAAATCATAATATTTCATTAACTTGAAAAATTACATATTGTAGATGCGATATACATATTCTGTTTTTGTCTAGCCCCAAAGGGCTTAGTCAATAATTGAAAGTTCTGTGTAAAAACCTGAATACTGTCCAGAACATCACACAGGATGTTCATGTAGAAGAGTTGTTGCCTTTTGTATGTACATTTGCCGCGCAGGGCCATACATATATCCTATATAATATATTTAAAAATTTACATTTTCAAAATTTCAAAAGTTCCAAAAAGATAACCAAATCATGGGCTCTCAGCCCTGTGATAATGTAGATCTATGTAAGGGTGATGATAGTAATGGTATTCATTTGGCCCTCGTTGTTCCTAGATTAACCACTCTCCTCTGGGTAGTATCGTGGCCGCCTTGGATAACTCGTCAGCACAACTGTTATGTTCCCTGTAAATATGATTGCATGTGATATAATTAAATTGAGCCTTGAAAATGTTTATTTCATCCAAAATATTACTGAGTGTGTGTATGTGAGAAGCAGTAATATTATTGAACCAATTTATAATGATCTTTGAATCTCCAAATATGTTAATGCTCATGCAGTTATGCCCCAAAGAGAAATGCAAGAGGTGACGAAGGGTGATGAATTCAGTGAAATTGTTCGTTCCTACCCCTAATCCCATCTTAACTTTGAAGTAATGATGATCACTAATGTGAAGGATGAAACCACCACCACATCCCTGTTGTTGTGTTGTGCCATCAAAATATGCCCAAGGGGTATTTTTATCAATGAATGGAGGAGCAAGTGGCCTGTGGGTTCAGGGTTGTGGACGCTCAGGCATCTTATTAAATGTTTTTATTATACAAGCTTCAGTGTGCGGCCAACACACAGGTTTATTGTAAAAAAATGAAGCAATTCTGGGCCAACCAGAGATGCTAGCTGATAATGAAAGGGAGACTTTGGAGCTTAGACCCTTTATGTTGATGACACCAGCTTTCCCATGCTTTGTTTATGTCTTCCCCTTCCTAGAAACCCGAGAAGCGAATAGTAGAGGATATATTTTTCCAAAGATCAATCAAAGCAAGACAATTCAAAAACAAATGTGAAGTTGATTCCGATGATCCTTTGAATAATGTACACCAAGTGATCCTTTGCATAATGTGAAGGATCGATGCATAAGATTGTCGCGACTGGGAACTTTATTTTTAAGAATACACTAGAAAAAAGTCTAGTCCAAGGAGGCGCAGTAAGTTTCCATATAGACTTCCACTAGAAAGTGATCAAAATTGGAATCTTATGTGAGATTAGGGCTAAATAACTAGACTTTGGTGAGTATATACCATTGTCTGACTGATGCCAAATGAGTTCATCTAGGCCCTATTTTATCCTGATATGAGATTCAGTAAGAGTAGAAGTATAATCATGCCATTCTTGATGCCAACATTGTGGTAACTCGAGTTGTAAAGCGGATTTCCATCTTTTAGCAAAAAAGGTTGAGTTATGAGGATCCGCAATATTTGCAAGTACCTTGAGCTCATGTGAATCGAGATGCTGAATAAGATCTTTGGATATCTAGTATCTTCCTCCACTTCCAATCCATGGATCTAAACGAATGTGAGCCCTTGATCTATCGTTTATTCTCCAGACCAGATTATCCCTCATGAGCGGCAGAGAGTGTAGGAGAGCCTTCCATACAGATGAGATGCCAGATTTGGGCCAACTAGGCAAACGAATCCAATCCATAATTTGTTGAGGCCAAATGTACTTGTGATATGTGATGGCAGTCCAGAGATTCTATCCAGTTAATAAAGTCCGTCCCATTTTGGCAACAAGAGCTTGTGCGAATATAGGTAGGTCTTTTAGGTCCCAGCCTCCCCATTTTTTGGGCAGCACTATCTTGTTCCAGCCAACCCATGCAAAAATCCATTTGTCCTGGTTCCCATTCCAAAGATACTTGTTGCAAATTTGTTGTAGACGGGCCAAGATACTCGTAGGAATCCACACAAGTGCCATCCAAAAAACAAGAGTGGCCTCAAGAATAGATTTTACCAGGACAAGTCTACCAGCTCTGGATAAATATCTGTGGCTCCATATGGTAACCCTTTCCTCCAATTTTGTGACTAGCCAAACCCAATCCGCTATTTTCTGGCTGATGGGCTTAATCTAGAACCCCAGGTATTTGAGACCCCGGTCTAGTGGATTGATGCAGTAAGGAAACAACTGATGAGAAAAATGAGTCTCTTGGATGGAGGTTCGGGCAAAAGTAATGGTGGATTTTGAGTGATTAGCTAGCATCCAAGTAGTTGATGAAAAATGAAAGAGAATCTTGGAGAAGGAGCGGGAATCTTGAATACTACCATCAAGGAAAATAAGAACATCATCCATGAAAAGTAGATGGGTGAGGAAGCAGTCATCATATATCTTAAGTCCACAAAGATCACCTTCTCTCTTAACCGATGCAATCAATTGATTGAGACCATCCATGACAATAAAAAAAAGGAGGGGTGAGAGGGGGCATCCTTGCCTAAGCCCCCTTTCAGAGTGAAGAAAATGAGATGCATACCAATTGATGAGAACACTAAAAGTGGGTGAGGTAATGCAGGCCATGATCTAGGTGATGAAATTGAGGGGGAAGCCCAAATGAAAAAGAAGAATCCTAATGTAAAGCCAACTTACACGGTCAAAAGATTTTGCTAGATCTATCTTAAGAGTAATGGCTTTGTGGTGTCTGGTCCAGATAGTATGAATGGCTTCTTGGGCCAAGCCAATAGCTTTGTGAATCTGTCGATGTTCAAGAAAGGAAAATTGTTGGGGAGCAATATGATGAGAGAGGATAGGGCATAGGTGATTTTCAATGATCTTAGAGATGATTTTGTAAAGGCAATTGCACAAAGAGATGGGTCAGTAGTCATTAAAGGAGGATGGGGTGTCAGACTTTGGAATTAGGGTGATGAAAGTCAATTTGATCGCATTGTACAAAGATCCAGACAATCTATACTCCTCCATTACCTTCAGCTAATCTTGTCCCAAGAGGTCGAAGAAGGCTAGGTAGAATTCAATGGTCCAGCCATCCGGTCCCGGACTCTTGTCCTTTTTGAACCATTTTAGTGTGCCTTCAAGCTCACCAGATGTCATGGGAGAGAATAGTGCCTCTCCCTCATCCTCATTTACAAATCTGGGGAAGTTCCCAACAACATTAATGATATCAGCAAGGTTCGAACTAGGAGGGCTTTTGTAAAGGTTCTTGAAATGAGTAGAGCCAAGGTGGGAGAGCGTATTGAATGAATCAACCACACCTCCTTCAGGTAGAGGTAGATTCAAAATGGTGTTTGGAATATTTCTACCATTTGCATAGTTCTGAAAAAACTGAGTATTGTCATCCCCTACTTTCAACCATATGGCTCT
Organism: Pinus tabuliformis; assembly: GCA_031772625.1. Classification (NCBI taxonomy): domain Eukaryota; kingdom Viridiplantae; phylum Streptophyta; class Pinopsida; order Pinales; family Pinaceae; genus Pinus; species Pinus tabuliformis. Next base: position 838,382,594 of record CM062809.1, on the reverse strand, counting down.
ACTCCAAAGACGGATGAATTCCTCTCCTTCCTTTAGGATCTGAGCCTTCTAGTTCTCAAGTTCAACCAATTTAGATTTGTCTTCTACAGTGATAAACCCAAAACTTCGCTCATCAAGCAGAGAGCAAAAATCTGATTCTATATGTAATAGAGTCGAATTCTCCCTCTGATGTTTCTCTCTAGCCCAGTTGATAGAGAGATGCTTGAGCTTTGATAAGTTTAGACAAAATCCTTTTGCCATGGAGTCTGATCTATCGATCGGGTTTGCCACCCAGAAGTCTGAAACCATACGAACATAAGTAGGGTCCTAAAGCCAGACATGATTAAACTTAAATGGGGCTTTTGGTTTGTGGTGAGGCCCCAATATCTCCAGATAAATGGGGGAGTGATCCAAGATACCCCCAGTTCCTACCCATTGTTTATAATGATGCAACTGTTGCATTAGTGGCCCCTTCATGATGAATCTGTCTAATCTTCGAGCTAGGGTAACCTCACCCACCCTCCTGTTCCTCCAAGTGGGAAGAGGCTTGTTCATAGGGACATCCATCAAATTATACTGCTCTAGGAGGTCCATCATAAACCTCGAGATAGAGTCCACTTGTGCCAGAGATCCCCATGACTCACCATAACCTAGGGAGAAGTTAAGGTTGCCCCCTATAATGATGTGATCAGATGAAAAAATAGATAGACCAAGTAGATGCTGCCAGAAATGCTCCCTCTGCTGGCAAGGTCCATAGATGTTGACAAACCGTAGGTTGGTGCCAAGTTCTGCCAAAAAGAGATCTAACCCCAGAAAGCCCTGACCTCCCCAAGATGCATCAACCTTGATGGTTTTGGGATTATATCCAATGGCAAGACCACCAGACCTCCCCATAGCATCCAATGCCATATAGTGCCATCCCGGGGAAATAGAGTTTAAAGAACTGGTGATGAGATCAGCCGAGCCTAGGGTTTCTTGTAGCATAATGATGTCAACAGGTTCGATCTCAAGAAGTCTACGCAGGGCTAGTTTCTTGGAGGCACTAGCCATGCCTCGGAAATTAAAGGAAAGGCATTTCATGGGGGAATGCTACCAGGGGTATTCAATGCTCTAAGAACCCCATCAAGAGTAGATTGACAACCAGAGGTGACTTCAGCTCCAATGCATCTGATAGCTTTGGAAAGATCAGATTTTCTCCCCCAAGATGACAGAGAGGCTGGACCAGGTAAAGAGAGACCCAATATGGCAAGATGTACCAGATAACCACAGGGTATCATATGAGGACGAAGATTATAATGATGAGATTTTGAAACCCTAGACGAAGATGGTGAAGAGGAGGATGTGGATAATGAATGCAAAGAGGGAGCGGAAGGTGCAATAACAGGGGAGGACGACATGGTGCAATGAGCCACAGAGATGGAAGGTGCAACAAAAGAGGAACAAATAGCAATACAAGAGTTAAGAGGAGTGAGAGGAGTACCCAAAGCTTTGGCAGCTTCAGCAGCTGCCCAAGACCTGGTGAAAGGCGGCGAGAGTGTTCTGTGATCCTCATCCACTGCCTTAGGAGGAGGATTGTTAACCGAGGGAATAGGGCCCGGAGCTAGTGAGCGTTGGATGGCCGGAAAATTGATCCTGGATGGTGCTGAAGACGGCTTAGGGATATCCTCTAGTTTCTTATTAAGGGGGCAATCCTTGAATATGTGTCCCACCTTGTGGCACCGTCAACAGTGAAATGGAACCCCTTCGTAGTCCAATATCTGGATCCTGGTATATTTCCCCCATTGAAGCATAATCTTCTCCTCCAAACCCTCGTGAGTGTCTAAATGAACCAGGATATATGCAAGAGTTCTATTTCTCGATTCCACAAAGGTGTGGTCATGATCCAAATATGTACATAGGGCATTCCCGATTCAGACAAAAACCTCCTCGCACCAATACTGTAGCGGGAGCCCTGGCAAGCGCACCCATAAGGGTTCGGCCCCAATTTGTTCGCGCTCAGGATCAAAAAGAGGGCTCCATCTCTTGAGGAGGACTAGAGCCATCTCAATGTGCTAGTATCTAGCAAGAACCAAATCTGTATAAGTCTCCTTCGCAAAGTGAAGGGCAAACCAACCCCTAGGTAGAACCTGAACCTCAGGTAGGTCTTTGAGAATTCTGCCCTAGATTTCCTTAACCCATAATGTGAGCCTTGTAGCTGAGTAAGCCCTTCCATGAACATGTCCGACAAGAATTGTTTTGGCCATAGATGCCACTTCTCCAATCACAGAGGTCTCACCGAACCGAATCATAATATCCTTGGAGGTCTCCTTCACACACTTAGATTTTCTCTTCCTTGTGCGAGGTGCAGATGGGTGTTCCATCAAAGGGTCGAGGGAACTTTCCAGTGGAATGGATTTGCAGGCTTTACCTTGATAACCAGAGTCTCGAAAAATCCTAATGGTGAATCTTGAACAGAAGGGTTTGGGGCCACTAATGGGGGGATACCCACAAATGTAGCAGCAAAGAAAGATGAATGAGGGTTGAATGAAGGTGATGGAGGCATATTCGCAGTCAGAATGTGTAAAGTACCTGGGGATAAAGGGGGAATATCCAGAGCAGGGGATTCAAGAGAGAAAGGCCTAGAGAAACGTGGAGCAGAACAATGCTCCGACAAGGTAACCACCGGCAACGAGATCGACAGCTCAGGGCCTAACGAGAGGCTAGGGTCACCTGCCGTAGATGAGAAACAAGGGAGCCTGAAAATAACATGATCTGGTTGAGGGTACTCAGAATAATCGACCTCCTTCGTCTCCATTGAATCCTCCAATATACAAGCTAGGACCGACATTCTGAAAGCTACGATGGGCAACAATGGGGACAGCAAGCAGTTACTATCGGCAATGGGTACTCAGCTTAGTAAATGTGAAAGTCTGCAGTAAGACCTAGGGTTTTACCCAAAACCCTTACGAAATCCTGCAGTGATCGACATCCCTCCAAATGACTTGTGTGTTGTATATTGGATAGTTTGAATTAATTGTATGGTTTAATGCATAAAAAGTAAACATTATTATTATTTTAGTTCTTATACCCAAAATAAAGTTTGATTATGATACTTTTTTGAAAAGAAATGCATGAGAACTTTGTTATGTTACTTTTTTTAAAACAAATGCATGAGAAATTTGTTATGATACTTTCTTGGAAACAAATGCATGAGAACTTTGTTATGATACTTTTTTGAAAACAAATGCATGAGAACTTTGTTATGGTACTTTCTTGGAAACAAGTGCATGAGAAATTTGTACATAAAATAATAGAGAAACTATGTTGAACACATCTGTAGAAGCATAGAAACAATACTTGATTACATGCATGAAACTATAACTATTGTGTTAGATCTTTTAAAGAGAAACATGGATTTATAGAAATATTGTGTTAGATATTTTAAAGAGAAACATGGATTTGTGTGCAGAAAAGAATAAGTATTATGTTAGATCTTGGAAAGTAAAACAAGTAATTACTTGCAATAATTGCACTAGCTTTCCTCTGTAAAATACTTATATCTGCATGCAAGAAATAATGACTAACATATTAGTTTTGTTTTAGAGAAATGCATGTCCTTGTTTATACAATCGATTTTATAAATAGCTCTATCTTGGGAAATATGATTTTTGAAAAGGGACTTGCATTTGCATGCGGATAATGATGTCTATCATCTTAGCTTTCTTTTAGAGGTGGGCATGCATTTTTATGTATTATAATAATATGCGATGTATTGGAAAGATTACTTAGTTACATGCATAAAGAAGAAGCTAAGGGGACAACTCTCTTTGAATATGTTTTTATCTGATTACATGCACGAAAAGAAAAGATAAGTTACTAGTATCCTTTAAATGAAATGGATGATTATAATGGTTTCCTTTGGATATGAATGTGTGTTGGTGTGAGAATGATCATAGTAGTGTGGTAATTATTTTGACATGCTTGATAATTATTTGTTTATACATGCACAATGTTGTTAGAAGAAGCATGTGATATTATATTTACATCCCATGTATGCACATGAATATATGTTAAAATATCGCTTTTAAATACTGATTATTGATTGATTAATATTCTATCTAATCACGTTACCTAAGCTTGTTGACGACAACAATGACAGGAAATGATGGAGATTTGTGAAAAAGACAAATTATGTTCAACACTGTGGCATATGAGAACTAATTGTCCCTACTGATAAGTACGAGCCGCAGGATGGTCAATTGAATGAACAATCATACCACAAGGATATAGAGAGTGGTTATTTATGGGTAAATGGTTTCATGATGATTGTAATAGATTTTAGATAGGTATGCTATATTTTAATGATATTTCATTGCAATATTTTATAACAATGGATAAGGAATGTACTCCCTTATAAGCCATTGAGCGAGTAGTGAACACCCTCATATGTGTTTAATAATAAAATTAAATGTTTGTTGGTTTTCACCTTATAGGGTTTCCAAGGTATATCGGTGTTCAATGGTATGATTGCTTATTATGTCAATTTTGTGATATTGATTCCTTGCATAAGGTGATGTTGATAATGTCAGTTATGTGATTAATTAATGTGGTTAAAAAAATCATGAAATGCAAGGTTACATCATATAGTTTATGTTAATATACTACAAGAGTGGTTGTTAATGGTTATGCAACTTATTATTCCTCTAATAAATTTTCTTAATGTGCTGATGAATAGGGAAGATTTTAGGGGCTAATATTTGTAGATGGGATAATTTTGCATGTTTTTTCCAAAAAAAAAATTCGCCAATTTCCATTTTTTCTAAAAATGATTTGCCCAAATTTTATATTATCAAATTATTTAACCTTAAAAATGGCCGAAATTTTATATAGACTAATATAAAATCATTAGAAATATGGATATTTTTAAAAAAATATTGGGAAACATTTTACAATTTGCATATTAGAGACTAGGAATATTCACCAAGGTTTCTAAACTTTAAGATAAACTTCCATCCTTAAAATTTTCCTTGCTAATGAACATTATATCTAATGGTTAATGAGGAATTCATAATAATGATTTGGATAATTACTTGTGGGTAATTTGTGTAAAAAAATTCTAACTCCCTACATTTTCATGTGAGGCTATTGGGGTATGTTACAAGTGGTATCAGAGCTAAATGTTGCAGCAATGGCACATTGTTAATTCAAAAAGAAATCGAGGTATGCTACAAATGGGCATCAACTAAAGTACAAGTCTAAGAATATACATATTGATATATGTAGTAGACTACTTTTGACATGATATGTGTGATTCATGTTTATCATTGCATTAATGAATAGTAAGTAATAAAGTCTATTGTAAAACTATGTTCATGACATTTGAATCCTAATGAGGATAAAAGGCAATAAAAACTTTGTCACACTTATGAATGATCTTGAACACTCACTAAGGAAAGTGACAATCAACTACCTATCTTTGCAAATATGAAAATATTAATGGTACTTTTAATGAACATGACTAAACTTGCAATGCACTACTAATAAAGAATAAATGCATGAATAAAAAATATGGGGAATATCCTTAAAGAGTACAATAGAGTGCTTTAAAAGGACATTTAAATAACCCTCTCAATGTTAAAAATAAACCATGAATCGAGCAATGAGACTTAAGTGTAATAACTAGATGTTCACTGAGTTTTGGTCATAGATGATTAGTTAGTGTTGTAGGACTAACTATTAAAACTTATATGCATGAATAGGATTTGATTTAAGCTTAGTGCAATTTGTATACAAGTGATTATGGTAGTTACTTCATGTACCAACCTGTTGGTAATAGTGCATAGTGGGAATTGGAAATGTTGGATTGTTACCTTAACTATTATTGCCATTTACACATTAATGAATATTTCCATATACTTTTATGCATGAAAGTATTGTACACATGAAAGTATTGTATACATGAAACTAAAATTATTGTGAAAGTGAATACTTATTTATGACTAACGCTACTAATGGGATTAAGCAGGAGTAGCTTAATCACAACAAGAACTATGAAAATAAAACATTGCAATGTGAATTACAATAGTAAATGAGAAAGTATAATGTTATGATATGTATGATTTTGTTATTCGGAAAAATCAGAATTCATATACATGTATGTTAGTTATGTTTCTTGTTAATATAGATATTGTGGACCCATGATGAGGGCCAAGTATAATGTATGATTTACATACATGTTTATTTTTCTTTATGTATAATGTGTAGATGGATCATTATTTGAATTAGTGTGGGAAAGAGTAATAAAAGAGAAATTTCACATGCCAAACAATTGTGGACAATTGTGAAAGGCCATGAGGCCTTAGGTTGATGGTGGTTGCCTGCCTAGAGGAGTTGATGGTACTTGCCTACCCAAATTTCCTCTCCCTAGAGATAGATGATCTCAATAAGGGAAAAGAGTTGGCCATGATGGTGAAGAGGGGAAAATTCATGAGGCAACTTTGTTGATTTTCAAGCCTGTTAGAGGATGTCCAAAATTCCTCATAGATGGGATTCTGTGAGGATATTGCAAAGAGGAGTCCTATATTGGACTCTATGTGTTCATTGGAATTCTTTAGCTGGTTGGCCAGTTGAATTCTAGACTAGACCTAGTATGGTTTCTGTGAGAGAACTGTTTGAATGTGACAATGACTCAATTTGGTTGCGGAAACCAGTTCCCATTGGTTGGGAGGAGCATTCTTTAGCTTATTATGGTTCGCATAGTAGAAAAAATTAACTAATCAGTTATGTGTTATGTTAAAAATGAATTTCATATATAATTGTGTATACATGTTATGTACATCTTGACAAGAAAGGAGCCTAGTGCTTGATAAAGAATTATTGGCAGTGGATTTCCTTTATTATATTACCAATCTTCTGAATGTCTCTAGCAATGTCTAAGAAAGTCTGCATTTGACGCAATTATTGATCATTTCGCTAATTGGAGAGCTACGTGCTCTCTGAGTACTTTTAGAAGTATTGTGTGGATGTCTTTAGCGAGAACTAAGACAATATGCACATGGTGCAATGATTTATAATTTTGATGACTAGAAGGTTGGTGCTCTTTGAGTACTTGTGGAGGTACTATGGTTAAAATATCACTTGAGATTGTATAAACGAGTGATAGTTAAAAGTATTTCATTTGACTGAAAATGTTGTGACTAATATGATTATGTTGGATTTGTTAGTCATATATTACCGGGTCCTTTCCATGGAGTGTGGATGCATCATCAAACCATTCTTAGATAATTTACACAAATGTGACCATGATTTGCTAGAGTAATTGGTAAGTGATTATAAGTTGTATAGATCTTATGTTTTATCTCTAAAAATTGAATAATGGCTAAGTGATGGAAAGTAGAAATTGTGTATTTTGTAGTTATAAATGCTTATGACTATTGATAAACATTAATGTACCTAAAGGAAAGAATTCAAACAGAGAAGCCAAACATAATTCTTCTACAAGAAACTAAAGTGATGTAGGAAAGAGTTAAAGACATTACTAGAAAGAGCTGGCCATTGACGAAATTTATGGCTTTGGATGCAAGAGGTAGTGCAGGGGGCCTGGGAATCCTCTGGAACCCCATATCTATATCCTTCATTCAATGGATGGCCAACCCTCCTCTCTCTGAGGCCAATTTAAGTGTATCAGATCTTCGAAGAAGGTATAGCTGACCTCTCTAAAGCTTATGATCGGTTGAATTGGGATTTTCTGTTGTCAATACTTGTTGCTTTTGGCTTCTTCCGTGCATGGATAAAGTGGGTAAAAAATTATATTTTGACTTCATTATTCTCAATTATAGTGAATGGGGTGCCCTCTCGACCCTTCTGCAGATCTAAAGGGCTTAAATAGGGAGACCCCATTTCCCCTTTCCTATTTATTATTACTGTTGAAGGACTGGGTAGACTTATCACAGTGGTGGTTGGATCTCAGGACCTTATGGGCATCAAAATCTCTCAAGAATCTCCACCTATAACCCACCAATTTTTTTTTGATGATAACACGCTATTTGGAAAAGCATAGTAAAATAGGCAAAGAAATTCAGATCTATTGTAGAGATTTTTCAGCAAGAATCTGGTACCCAAATAAATGGTGATCAATTAGACATTTTATTTTTCAATACTCACCCAAGAGAGCAAATTAATCTAGCTAGAATCCTTGGGTTCAGAATTAGGTCATTTCCCAACACCTATCTATGGGTTCCCTAGTGCCCAAGTTGCTCAAGACCTCCTACTAGAAGGAGGTGTTATGTTGGGTGTGGAGCATGATTATTTAGAGGTCTTTTTTTCAGCCGGATGTATACCCAAGGAAGTTTGTACACCCGTCCACGTGGGGGGTTACAGGGCGGACTTGCCCCTCCACGGGGGTTCAGGGGGGGTGATCCCCCCAGCTGGGGGGTCCAACGGCCAATGGTCCCCCGACGGGGGTTTCGGGGGCAGCGCCCCCAGAGCTAAAAATAGATGTAAAATTGCCTTGTAAAGCTATAGTAATTTCTAGTCAATTTGGGTCGTTCATTAGGCAGATGATTTGATGGTAGAACTTAAGTTTAGTTAGGGTTTATTTCCTTAGAAGGCAACTCTTCTCTTTGTATGGGAGCATTGTATTGAGGCTGTGAAATAGATGTATATTCTTCGAGTGAAAAATAGAGAGGTGAGACTGTGAGAGAAAACATAGGATATTACAACAGATATGCTATAGGTTGTGTCTCTTCATTTTGCTGGATAATAGAATGGAAGGACTAGCTGTTTAGGGTAGATGTAGCCCAAACTGGGTGAACCACGTATATCTGTGTCTCTTTGGTTTTATGCATTTTCTGTGTTTATATTTATGCAATATTCTATGTGTTCCATTGCTTTGTAATATATAATTTTCTAACATGTTATCCCATATTAACAAGAAACTCTCGAGTTGGACCTTCCAGGTCCTAAACTCAATAGGATGATTGGTTCTCTTAAAAGTGGCTCTTTTGGCTATCCCTATATATCAACTCTCCGCCCTTCCGGCCCCCAAAAGCATTTATAAAGAGATGATGGCAAAGTTCTGAAACTTCCTTTGGACTGGGTCGCAAATCGGATGCAAATGAGCCCTGGTGGCCTGCAATAAGTTGTGTAAACCAAAAGTCCAAGGTGGTCTAGGCTTGAAAGATCCAGAGCTATTATCCCAAGCCCTCAATGCAAAGGTGTGGTGGCATTGGCTTCAAGGCCAGAAAGAGTTATGGAATAAGATCTGGGCTACCAAATATATGGTTGAGGGTTGGCAGAACCCTCTTCATCTCCATTAAAACTTACCAAACAGCTCCTCGATATGGAATCTGTAGGTTTTAACCCTCTATAGAAATTACCTGCATATGAATTCTTAAACAAAGAAAATAAACAATGCGAGAGCATAACCCATGGAACACATATGCACAAAGATTTTCCGCTGGATCCCAAAACCGGGACTACTAGCTTGATTTTTCATTATATTCCTTTCAATGTTACAATACATATTTATACATGCCGAAGCATCCAATACCATGGACCGAAAAACCATAGGTAGGTTTGCCCAACCTAATATAGGGTCCAAAAAATTTTCCCGGGGCGATGCATCGGACCTCGTAGAGGGGGGCTACCCGCCCCCCTCGACATGGGGGGCTACCGCCCACCCAGTGACACCCCCGCTGCACAGTCGGCGCAACAAAGGGGGGGCTCCACCCCCCCCTCTAACCCCCCGGTTCACTACGTAGGTTAGTCGTGGAAAGAATATAACACAACCCAACAATCTCCCACTTGTTGTTTTCTTTCCATAGGGGGCCACAGGAGAGCTTAGTCACTTTTCCAGCCCTGAGATGCCCATTGCTTATCTACACCAAGAGAACTTCTCAGAGCTCACAAATTTTGTCAATGCATCTACAGTATTCTTCAAAGTTTCCACCTTCACCAGCAACATCTTTTTGTCTTCTATCATATCCCTCACAAAGTGATACTGAACATCAATGTGCTTTGTCTTTGAATGATAAGCAGGGTTCTTTGCCAAGAAAATTGCACTTTGGCTATCACAGTCTATTCTTATAGCTCCCTGTACCAACCCCATACTTGAACACAATCTCTGCAACCAAATTGCTTCCTTGCTTGCATGAGTGGCTGCCATGTATTCTGCCTCTGTAGTTTATAGTGCCACTACACATTGTCTCTTACTCATCCAACTGACTGCACCTCCAAATAGGTTAAACACATACCCACTTGTAGATCTTCTTTGATCCAGATCTCCAGCCCAGTTTGCATCAAGAAAGCCATGAATATCCAACACTCTTTCCAATATTGGTCTTCCTTGGTAGCACAAACCATAATCACTAGTGCCATGCAAATACCTGAAAACCCGCTTCACTACTATCCAGTGCTCCTTCCCAGGTTTTGACATAAACCTGCTCAATACTCCCACTGCATGTGCAATGTCTTGTCTAATACAGACCATTGCATACATTAGGCTACTGACTGCACTTGCATATGGAACACAGGACATGTCCTCTTCCTCTTCTTGTGTCTTGGGGCACTGTTCAGTAGATAAACTCACACCTACAGGAATAGGAACCTTCATTGGTTTACTATCCTGCATATTAAACCTCTGCAGTATTGTCTCGACATACTTCCTCTAGTTTAACCAGAGCTTCCTCTTTGCCCGATCTCTTTTAATTTCCATGCCCAAATATAGTTTGCAGCACCAAGATCTTTCATGTCGAATTTGGAGGACAATTGGGTCTTCAAATCTTGGATAATTTCTTTGTCATTTCCAACCAGCAACATATCATCCACATACAAGACCAGATAAATAACACGGTCACCAATTAATTTAAAATACACATAATGATCTGCTTTGATTTTGGTGAAGCCAAGTCCCTGTATAAATGTATCAAATTTCTGATACCACATCCTTGGTGACTGTTTTAACCCATACAGAGACTTCTTTAACTTGCATACCAGTTCTTTCCTACCCTTCACCGTAAAGCCTTAAGGTTGCTTCATGTAGATTTCCTCTTCCAAATCCCCATGAAGAAATGTTGTCTTCACATCCATCTGTTCTACCTCAAAATCAAAAGCAGCAGCAACAGATAAAAGTAATCCAATAGAAGTTACCTTGGCAACAGGAGAAAAAATATCACCAAAATCAATTCCCGACACCTGGGAATAACCTTTTGCTACCAACCGAGCTTTGTATTTCTCCACCTTTCCTTCTGCATTTGTCTTTTTCTTGAACACCCATTTGCTACCAATGGGTTTCCTTCTAGCCGGCAACTCCACCAGATCCCAAGACTCGTTTTTGTGTAAAGATGCCATTTCATCAACCGTGGCATCTTTCCAGAGTTTTCCATCCTCCGAATGCATTTCTTCCTTCACAGTTCTGGGATCGTCATCAGTAACATACAAAGCAAAATTTTAACAAAAATCAGATGGACTATACCTTTACAGCTGCCTTCTTTCTCGAACTGATCTTCTCACAACCGAAGTTTGTGGCTCTTCATCTCCTGATTCCTCCTCTGCTGTAGAGTCTAATTCTTCCTCCTTTGGCTCAAACTCTATCTTCTGAGGTTCCTTTGGTTGGACTTCATGTTGAATAACATCTTTCACTTCTCTGAACACCACATCTTGGCTGTACACAACCTTCCGTGTGACTGGGTTCCAAAGCTTATAACCCTTTAAACCATCCGTGTACCCAATAAAGATGCACTTTTCATATTTACTATCCAACTTGGTTCGTTTCTCCTTTGGAACATGTACATATGCATCACATCCAAACACCCTCAGATGTGAAAGAGAGGGTTTTTTACCAGTCCATACTTCTTGTGGAGTCTTATCCTCCAACACTGATGAAGGTGACCTGTTGATCAGGTAACATGCAGTATCCACCGCCTCTACCCAGAATTCTTGTCCTAACTCGGCACCACTGAGCATGCTTCTTGTCCTTTCCATCAATGTCTTGTTCATTCTTTTTGCGACTCCATTTTACTGAGGTGTATATGGAGTAGTCTTCTGCCGTGCTATACCACACTTCTTACAGAATTCTTCAAATTCCTTGCTGCAAAATTCTCCACCATTATCTGTCATCAGCACCTTTATCTTCTTCTCTGGCTGCTTTTCCACCAGAGCCTTAAATTCTTTAAACCTGTCAAAGACTTCAGATTTCTTCTTAAGGAAATATATCCATGTATTCCTTGAGAAGTCATCTATAAATGATACATAGTACACAGACTTACCCAGTGATGGAACCTTCACCGGTCCAAACACATCACTGTGTACAAGATCTAATATATGTTTCGTCCTCTTACCACCAGAGGGGACACTCACCCGATTCTACTTCCCATATACACAATTTTCACAGAAATCACAATCCAGAGAGCTATTATTCATACCTTCCACCATACCTTTACCATGAATTATTCGAAGGCCCTTTTCTCCAATATGTCCAAGCCTTTGATGCCACAACATGGTCTTCTCTCCAGAGACCACTAGATTTTCTACTCCATTTTCAGGAACCATAGAATTATTGCACCCATCAACAACAGTGCTACCTTGCAGCTTGTACAGAGTTCCAATCCGAACTCCCTGCATCAAAATCAGTGCTCCTCGAACCATCTTGCAGGTATCTTTCTCGAACACTGTCTTTACACCTGCATCATCCAACTTGCTTACAGAAATCAGATTTCTGGCCACTGCAGGAATATGCAGAACACCCGAAAGTGTTCTAACCCTTCCACCTTGCAACTTCAACTTTACTTTTCCACGACCAATGATTCTAGCCTTCCTATCATCTCCTAAGAAGACATCACCACCATCGTATTTCTCATACTCACAAAACCACTCTCTATGGGGAGTGAAGTGAAAGGATGCACCTGAGTCAATCAACCATGCCTCATGATCTACATGTGTACTGGAAGAGGCCAAGTACACATCCCCACCTTCATTTGAGGTGGTTTTCGCCTCTGAAGAAGGAGCATCATCAGATCCCTTTCCTTGATCAGGAGCTTTAGATTTACTGTCCCTTCTGAAGTGCCCTTCCTTTTCGCATTTCCAGCACACCACCTTTGTAGGTTTTCCTGGAGATTTAGATCTTCCTCTAGATTTAGATCGCCCACTCGATGACTTATTTTTGTTTCTGTTCAGGGACCGTCCTCGTACAGACAAGGCATCACCATTCTGGCTCTCCATATTTTTTCGTCTCATCTCCTCTGTTAGCGAGGCTGAGACTATTTCATCAAACTGTAAAGTAGTTGCATTGCTACCTATTGCAATAACCAGACTATCCCACGAATCTGGTAGAGAACACAACAAACTGATGCACTTATCTTCTTCTAAAATTTTAATCTCAACAGATGATAACTGACTTACCACAGTATTAAACGCATTCAGATGCTCTGTCACCAAGTCTCCATCTTTCATCCTCAGGTTATACAGCTTTTTTCGTAGGAACAGTTTATTCACCAGAGAATTAGATTGGTACAAAGTCCCTAACTTGTCCCACAAAGCCTTCGCCGTAGCTTCCCCTGATACATTCAGCAATACTGAATCTGAGACACATAATTGTATTGTGCTCTTTGCCTTCCGATCCAGCTTCTTCCATTCTTCATCGGTCACTCCCATTGGTTTAGTACCCGGATCTACCGCGATCCACTGATCTTTATCCACCAACGGATCCTCCATCTTGAGTTTCCACAACTCAAAACTCTAACCACTGAACTTCTCAATCTCTATCTTTCCACTTCTCGCCATCTTCTTTCACCACCAGAATCGATCTCGTAGATCTCCCACTGAACAGGGTCTACCACAGGCTTGAGCAAAAAGCCCCTCAGCAACAAAGGTGTCCTCTTGAAGCCAAAACATCTCTGATACCAAATGTAGGTTTTAACCCTGTACAGAAATTACCTGCATATGAATTCTTAAACAAAGAAAATAAACAATGCGAGAGCATAACCCATAGAACACATATGCACAGAGATTTTCCCCTGGATCCCAAAACCGGGACTGCTAGCTTGATTTTTCATTATATTTCTTTCAATGTTACAATACATATTTATACATGTCGAAGCATCCAATACCATGGACTGAAAAACCATTGCATCCAAAACCATGGATCGAAAAACCATAGGTAGGTTCGCCCAACCTAATATAGGGTCCAAAAAAAAAAATTCTCGGGGCGCTGCCCTGGACCTCGTAGAGGGGGGCTACCTGCCCCCCTCAAAACCCCCCAGACAGGGGGGGCTACTACCACCCCACTGCGCAGTCGGCGCAACGAAGGGGGGGCGCCACCCCCCGATTCACTACGTAGGTTAGTTGTGGAAAGAATATAACACAACCCAACAGAATCAAGCCAAGGCTCAGCAAGACCTCATTTGGGAACATGAATTCTGGGAAGTTAGGAATGTTTGTGCTATTCAACAACCCCCCCATTTGTTAAAAGTAGTAGTCAATATTACTTTAATAAATGGGTACCCTTTAAAAAATCCTTCCAAAAATTAGTTTAGCATTAGGCATTTTCCTTGTTAATTTTTGGAATAAAGCAAGATATCAAACAAACACTTTTTGAAAAAGCAATCAAAACACAATACTGCGCTAATACCTCGAAACTATTAGGTTTCTCATATATGCTAAGTCCTAAGGTATTTCTTATTAAAATTAAGACCCGCATTGCATATTGCCACCTATAAGGGGCACACCTTAATAAGTTATCCTAAACCATGCGAAATATGAAATTGCGATGATAAGATCTCCCTTATCGCATCGCATTGCGAACACTTAAGAGAAGCATGAAAACATAACATTATGTGAGATTGTGAAATGCGTCGAGACTTGGACCTAATCTCAAGATACGTTATAAACAAGTACTCAAGTCTGTTGCTTAATAAAAATAGCTTTACATAGAAAAGCCTAATAAATAAGCTATGTTTTCAATGGAAACGATAATAAGTTACTTGTATTTCGCATCTTGTAGAAACTAAAGAAACGTTAAGAAAGGCGCACAAACACAATGTGATAATGTGATTTGCGATATTGCATCGCAATTGCAAAATCTACATTTTCACAGTTTAGAGGATCTCCACCCTAAAAAATTTCTTCCCAACTTATGATGTGAACATTAATGGGCAATAAAGCTAGGGATACAGAGCCATTAATGGGAATTTAGTAAGGGTTAATGGCATTTATGTGTGAAAATCAGTTCAATGTGATACGATATCTTCTCACCTGCGTTCAATAAAACTCCTTTCTTGTCACCTTTTCATGAGTTATTTGTATTATTCCTTCTTATGTTCACTCTTATCTCTGTATATGCGATAGCTGTTGTTTTTCTCCATTTTTAGGAAAAATCCACAGAAAGAGTCTTTGGGAACAATGGCAAAGAAGTGCAATGCAGTCGCGTCTGAGAAATAAAAAATGACTGCTTTATTCTCTGATACTACATGCAGCAGAGACGGAGGAACCTCTACGTGGGAAACCATGTATAATTTACTAGAAGAAGGGCAACCAATACCTCTGGAAGCAAAGTCCATAGCCGATGGTCATGCCTCCTCATACGCCTGCATCTTCGAGACATCATGTTTTTTAGATGTGATGGTTTTCTGTCCATGGTATTGGACTCGATGGTTTTTCGGTCCATGGTATTGGACGCAATGGATTTCGGTCCATGGTATTGGATGCTTCAGCATGTATAAATATGTATTGTAACATTGAAAGGAACATAATGAAAAATCAAGTTGGTAGTCCCGGTTTTGGGATCCAGGGGAAAATCGATGTGCATATTTGTTTTATGTGTTATGCTCTCGCATTGTTTATTTTCTTTGTTTAAGAATTCGTATGCAGGTAATTTCTGTACAGGGTTAAAACCTACATTTGGTATCAGAGCTGTTTTGGCTTCAAGGGGATACCTTTGTTGCTGAGGGGTTTTTTTTGCTCGGGCCTATGTTAGACCCTGTTCAGTGGGAGATCTGCGAGATCGATTCTGGTGGTGAAAGAAGATGGCAAGCAATGGAAAGATAGAGATTGAGAAGTTCAATGGTCAGAGTTTTGAGTTGTGGAAACTCAAGATGGAGGATCTGTTGGTGGATAAAGATCAGTGGATCGTGGTAGATCCGAGTACTAAACCAACGGGAGTGACCGATGAAGAATGGAAGAAGTTGGATCGGAAGGCAAAGAGCACAATATGATTGTGTGTCTCAGATTCAGTATTGCTGAATGTATCACGGGAAGGTATGGCGAAGGATTTGTTGGACAAGTTAGGGATTTTGTACCAATCTAAGTCTCTGGTGAATAAATTGTTCCTGCGGAAAAAGCTATATAATCTGAGGATGAAAGATGGAGACTCGGTGACAGAGAATTTGAATGCGTTTAATACTGTGGTAAGTTAGTTATCATCTGTTGAGATTAAAATTCTAGATGAAAATAAGTGCATCAGTTTGTTGTGTTCTCTACCAGATTCGTGGGATAGTCTGGTTATTGCAATAGGTAGCAATGCAACTGCTTTGCTGTTTGATGAAATAGTCTCAGCCTTCCTGACGGAGGAGATGAGATGAAAAAATATGGAGATCTAGAATGGTGATGCCTTGTCTGTACGAGGACGGACCCTGAACAAAAACAAAAATAAGTCATCGAGTGGGAGATCTAAATCTCCAAGAAAACCTACAAAGATGGTGTGCTGGAAATGTGGGAAGGAAGGGCACTTTAGAAGGGATTGTAAATCTAAAGCTCCTGATAAAGGAAAGGGATCTGATGATGCTCCTTCTGTAGAGGCGAAAACCACCTCAAATGAAGGTGGGGATGTGTACTTGGCTTCTTCAAGTACACATGTGATCATGAGGCATGGTTGATTGACTCAGGTGCATCTTTTCACTTTGCTCCCCATAGAGAGTGGTTCTGCGAGTATGAGAAATACGATCGTGGTGATGTCTTCTTAGGAGATGATAGGAAGGCTAGAATCATTGATCACAGAAAATTAAAGTTGAAGCTGCAAGGTGAAAGGGTTAGAACACTTCCGGGTGTTCTGCATATTCCTGCATTAGCGAGAAATCTGATTTCTGTAAGCAAGTTGGATGATGCAGGTGTAAAGACAGTGTTCGAGAAAGATACTTGCAAGATGGTTCAAGGAGCACTGATATTGATGCGGGGAGTTCGGATTGGAACTATGTACAAGCTGCAAGGTAGCATTGTTGTTGATGGGTGCAATAGTTCTATGGTTCCTGAAAATGGAGTAGAAAATCTAATGGTCTCTGGAGAGAAGACCATGTCGTGGCATCAAAGGCTTGGACATGTTGGAGAGAAGGTCCTTTGAATACTTCATGGTAAAGGTATGGTAGAAGGTATGAATAATAGCTCTCTGGATTTTGATTTCTGTGAAAATTGTGTATATGGGAAGCAGAATCGGGTGAGTTTCCCCTCTGGTGGTAAGAGGACGAAACATATATTAAAGCTTGTGCACAGTGATGTGTTTGGACCTGTGAAGGTTCCATCACTGGGTAAGTCTGTGTACTATGTATCATTTATTGATGACTTCTCAAGGACTACATGGATATATTTCCTTAAGAAGAAATCTGAAGTCTTTGATAGGTTTAAAGAATTTAAGGCTCTGGTGGAAAATCAGACAGAAAAGAAGATAAAGGTGTTTAGGACAGATAATGGTGGAGAATTTTGCAACAAGGAATTTGAAAAATTCTATAAGAAGTGTGGTATAGCATGGTAGAAGACTACTCCCTATACACCTCAGCAAAATGGATTCGCAGAAAGAATGAACAAGACGTTGATGGAAAGGGCAAGAAGCATGCTCAGTGGTGTCGGGTTAGGACAGGAATTCTGGGCAAAGGCTGTGGATACTGCATGTTACCTGGTCAACAGGTCACCTTCATCAGTGTTGGAGGATAAGACTCCACAAGAAGTATGGACTGGTAAGAAACCCTCTCTTTCACATCTGAGGGTCTTTGGATGTGATGCATATGTACATGTTCCAAAGGAGAAACGAACCAAGTTGGGTAGTAAATCTGCAAAGTGCATCTTTATTGGGTATAAATATGGTTTAAAGGGTTATAAGCTTTGGAACCCAGTCACACAGAAGGTTGTGTACAGCCGAGATGTGGTGTTCAGAGAGGTAAAAGATGTTATTAAACATGAAATCCAACCAAAGGAACCTGAGAAGATAGAGTTTGAGCCAAAGGAGGAAGAATCAGACTCTGCAGCAAAGGAGAAATCAGAAGATGAAGAGCCACAAGCTCTGGCTGTGAGAGGATTAGGTCGAGAAAGAAGGCAGTAAGAAAGATATAGTCCATCTGCTTTCTGTTCAAATTTTGCTTTGTCTGTTACTGATGATGATCTGAGAACTGTGAAGGAAGCAGTGGATTTAGAGGATGGAAAACTTTGGAAAGAGGCCATGGTTGATGAAATGGCATCTTTGCACAAAACTGAAGCTTGGGATCTGGTGGAGTTACCAGCTGGAAGGAAACCCATTGGCAGTAAATGGGTGTTCAAGAAGAAGAAAAATGTAGAAGGAAAGGTGGAGAAATAGAAAGCTTGGTTGGTAGCAAAAAGTTATTCCTAGGTGCCGGGAATTGATTTTGGTGATATTTTTTCTCCTGTTGCCAAGGTAACTTCTATTAGATTAATTTTATCTTTTGCTTCTAGAACAGATGGATGTGAAGACAACATTTCTTCACAGGGATTTGGAAGAAGAAATCTACATGAAGCAACTTGAAGGCTTTGTGGTGAAGGGTAAGAAATAACTGGTATGCAAGTTAAAGATGTCTTTGTATGGGTTAAAACAGTCACCAAGGATGTGGTATCAGAAATTCGATACATTTATATGGGGACTTAGCTTCGCCAGAAGCAAAGCAGATCATTGTGTGTATTTTAAATTAATTGGTGACTGTGTTATTTATCTTGTCTTGTATGTGGATGATATGTTGCTGGTTGGAAATGACAAAGAAATTATCCAGGATTTGAAGACCCAGTTGTCCTCCAAATTCGACATGAAAGATCTTGGTTCTACAAACTATATTTTCGGCATGAAAATTAAAAGAGATCAGGCAAAGAGGAAGCTCTGGTTAAACCAGAGGAAGTATGTCGAGACAATACTGCAGAGGTTTAATATATATAATAGTAAACCGGTGAAGGTTCCTATTCCTAGAGGTGTGAGGTTATTTGCTGAGTAGTGTCCCAAGACACAAGAAGAGGTAGAGGACATGTCTCGTTTTCAATGGTCTGTACTAGACCAGACATTGCACATGCAGTGGGAGTACTGAGCAGGTTTATGTCAAAACCTGGGAAGGAGCACTGGACAACAATGAAGTGGGTTTTCAGGTATTTGCATGGCACTAGTGATTATGGTTTTTGCTACCAAGGAAGACCAGGATTGGAAAGAGTGTTGGATATTCATGGATTTGTTGATGCAAACTGGGCTGGAGATCTGGATCAGAGAAGATCTACAAGTGGGTATGTGTTTAACCTATTTGGAGGTGCAGTCAGTTGGATGAGTAATAAACAATCTGTAGTGGCACTATCAACTACAGAGGCAGCCACTCATGCAAGCAAGGAAGCAGTTTGGTTGCAGAGATTGTGTTCAAGTGTGGGGTTAGTACAGGGAGCTATAAGAATAGACTGTGACAACCAAAGTGCAATTTTCTTGGCAAAGAACCCTGCTTATCATTCAAAGACAAAGCACATTGATGTTCAGTATCACTTTATGAGGGATATGATAGCAGACAAAAAGGTGTTGCTGGTAAAGGTGGACACTTTGAAGAATACTGCAAATGCATCAACAAAATATGTGAGCTCTGAGAAGTTCTCTAGGTGTAGAGAAGCAATGGGCATCTCAGGGCTGGAAAAATGACTAAGCTCTCCTGTGGCCCCCCGTGGGAAGAAAACAACAAGTGGGAGATTGTTGGGTTTTGTTATATTCTTTCCATATAGTTAATAGGGGGTTTGAAGGGCACCTGTAACCCCACTTTATGGGGTCCGGTGCAGCGCCCCAGAAAATTTTGGTTTTGGACCCTATGTTAGGTTGGGTGGACCCACCTATGGTTTTGTGCATGATTTTCGCACATGTTTTTTGGACGCGATGGTTTTCTGTCCATGGTATTGGACGCGATAGTTTTTCGGTCCATGGTATTGAACACAATGGATTTCAGCCCATGGTATTGGATGCTTCGGCATGTATAAATATGTATTGTAACATTGAAAGGAACATAATGAAAAATCAAGCTGGTAGTCCTGGTTTTGGGGAAAATCTCTATGCATATGTGTTTTATGTGTTATTCTCTCGCATTGTTTATTTTATTTGTTTAATAATTCGTATGCAAGTAATTTCTGTACAGGGTTAAAACCTACAAGCTACACATGGAACAATCTTTAATGCTGGAATTAAGATGAAATGGAGGTCAGTAAATGAAAGGCAGTTAAGAATCTCTCATTCAGCTAACAGAGGGAAAGTGAATGAATAATATCTAGGAGCAATGAAGGATTCCTAAACAGCATTCAGAAATGAGAGAACTAGCGTAAACATGATCAATGAAGTATACATATTCATGACTAATTCTAAAGAAAACATAGAGGAATAACAGGAATTAGGCATAGAGTGCTGCTAAGCAAATTCTGAACTATTCTTTCTTCCTGCTATTTAGATCATGGCACATAGATGATATAAAAAACATAGAAACTAAAAACAGAGGTAGGAAAAACTTATTGAACCATGAGGAAGCACGAGAATTCCATAATATGCTCTTCAACCATTAAATCCACAACCAGCCAGTTCATAAGCAAACATTCCAAAAATCTTTGATCATAGAAGCTCTTAGGCTTACAGAGTAAGTCTAGAATGAGTTATCAACCAACCAACCCTTTAAACATTGCTCAGGGTGGTATTTATAGGAAAAAACATGTACAAACAAGATCTGAAACAGATCTGAGGAAAAATATCTAGAAAACCTAACTTCTACTGCAAGAAACATGAAAATATCTATCTAAATGTTGCGTTGGAGGCAGCTGCATCAAAAATGAGGCTACGGGGCGTCCTTTGGTAGCTCTGTTGTCCAATATGTAATAAATGTGCCTTTAATCCCTTATATGCACCTCTTAGTCGGTTTTGGTGCTCTTAGGTGGCTCTGATTCTTATTAAATCTGATATGATTCGGCTTTAATGGCCTTTAACTCTGTTCTGGTATTCATTGACTTTATTTGGATGGTCTTTAATGCTCCTCTGTTTTGATATTAAACTCTACACTGATATTCTATTAATTCCTTCGCTGATACACTTTAACGCGCCGCTCTGATACACTTTTCATTGAATCGGGACTCTTTTGCCCCATTGATACACTTTAACTATTAAATTGCCCTTGCTTGCCACTTTATGGCAAAATATAGTCGCTGTAGTGACTTCTGTGGCTTTAGGAATGCTTCGGCGCTTGGCCGATCAAAATATCATTAAAAAGGATGAGAAACTGCAAAATGGCGGAAGATACGTTCATTGATAGCTTGTCGAGGCCAAAATCCTTCTATCTGGAGCCAATTTGGGCTAAAGTGATCGAATATGGATGAATAACTGATCAGGCATCCCTTTGGAGTAGGCACACGTAGAAGCAATGCATGAAAACATAAGAAAAACCCTTTTTCCTTTTATAAGGCAAAAAACGCCTTAAACATGAAATTTCATGAAAAATGGGGCGTGAGTGATCACTATAGCTTTGAATAGATCTGGGCCTTTGGATCTAGCACAGGCAGATCCAACGGCTGCGATCTATTCACAATATCGCAATCGGCAGGGACATGGGGTAGAGTGTTGCATGTACCTATGATTAGTGATATAGCAATCGTCGATATCGCATCGGCGATCGCATATCAGGGGTGGAGAGGAGCGATGGCTATATAATATATATGCGATGAGCGATGCGATATGGGGTGGAGCGATAACATATGAACTGTTGGATGGTGGGTTTGATCGGACGGCTACCGTGCGATCGCAATATCGTGTCGGCAGGGAACAAGGGTGTGGAGGCTTTATATTATTGCGATTGCGATATGTGATGGGTGATACGATAAAGCGGAAAACTGAGGAAATGCATGTTTTTGCGGTAAAGTGGGGTTTTAATAAAATATGGAGAATTTGCAATAAAATGAAATTTTAGCAATAAAGCGGAGAAATGGGAAAAAGGGGTGACTTGCGAAAATGAATGGACTGCGATGCGCTATCGCTTCGGATGAAATAGCAATATCACATTGGAGCAAGGGATCAGAGGCATGCATTGGGGGCACATATATGCAGTGACTGCCGACTGTGAAATCCCATCGGCGGAGTATTATCGGGGTACACACGTAAAAGGGCCAACACTTGTGATTGTTTCCTCCAACAACGATATCGTGTCAGAGGGGGTCCAATGAAATCAAAGGAGGGTTTAATGAATGGGAAAGGGTTGTTAATGCCTTTGAAGGACTTTTGATGATCGGAGAAGGTTTTTTGGCAATCGGAGGGAGGGGTTTATGCAATGGAAGAAGTCCAAATGCATTTGGAAGAGTTTTATGCCTTAGAAAAGGGTAAAACAAGGTAAAAAGATTATTTTTATACCTTGGAGGGGGTTTTATGCATTAGAAAGGGTCCAATGCATTGGAAAAGGGTAAAAATGAGCAAAATGAGGGTTCTTACTAAGTTTCAAGCAAACTTAGTAATTCCCAAGCAATATTTATGGTTATATTTCAACCAGAGGAGGGGATATGTATATAGAGGGGCTATTTAACATATTTTTAGTAGGGGGAGGGGAAATAGATAGGGATTTACATAGTAGAGTTAGAAATTAGTATGGGTTTTGATCAGAAAGCGCTAAGAATAGAAATCTTAGGCTACAAAGGGGAAATAGGACTTATACAAGGGATATGAGCACTCCTAAGTAAAGCAGATCTTTACTTAGGCAAACATTATGGAATATGATGAATTTTAGAGATATTAAGCATATTTTAACATCTTTAGGGGAAATTAGCAAATGATTTGAGAAAAAGGAAGAAGGGGAGGTTAGTCATGCCTCGCTTGAGCTGCTCCAAGGGAAAATTGCTTTGCACTTGTGATCTGAAGTAAATTAACACTTTGTAACATAAAATTGATCACAATTCTTCATTCTTCCACCTCAAAACCGCCTACCCAACCTACTTACCTAACATTTTCTCTTCTCTTTGTTTGGGTGCACTTGAACTAGCAAACCCAGCTTTTCTTCTTTTCTTATAGCTATTTTCCTATCTAAATCTAGCCTTATATCTTCGAGGGGCTCAGATAGTTTCTCTACCTATTTACTGATCTGCCAAGATTAAACAGTTTGGACAAATATCTATTCTCTATCTCTAAAACAAAATTTAAACCTAGGGAAGCCAAGATTAAGCTGTTTGGCCTTTCCTTAACTATAACAAAAGTGGTGATTGCTTGGAAATATGGAACCTTTGCAGCAATGGAAAGGATGAACATATTTGGTACTTCCACAGTCAATCATGAAAAATGACACCTATTGGAATAGGAGGGTAACACAACCAAAATTCCGCTAGGTTTTCTAGAGAGGCCGAAGTAGATATCCTTCCTGTGGCTAGATGGTTTGGGGAGGAAACATTCACATATATCAGAGTATTTGGGAGCATTGCCTCACCACATGTCCTCCCACACTATGTCCCTGACAAATTAATGGCTATAAAGATAGCCTACCAAATGGCAAGTGAAGGTGGGCTGAGAAAAGGATTAAAGGAGCAAAAAAAGGCCATTTGGCCTACATTTCCATTACAGTGTGGTGAATTTTCACTACACGATTTTGGACATGCATGCAAAGAAGTAGAGATCATGAAATCTCTAGAACTACCTACATTCCCTAGAAGGAAGTATGGCCCAAATGACACTGCCAAATATTTAACTACCATGGTGAAAGTGAAGGTCTTCACCCATGAGGAAGATGCATTTGATGATGTCTTCCTACAGAAAGAGATATTCTTAGGCGTGAAGCATATGGCATCACTACTTTTTGCCCCAGGTGATCTTGAATCCTTTCATGACTACAGAGAAAGAAGATCATTAAAGGTACCGTTGGACCAATTATAGATTTAACCAATAGGGGAGCCAACTCCTAGTGTAAGCTTAGAGTAAAGCTCCAGAGAAAATTCTAAAGATGACTTTGAAGTAGAGTCTCATGCGAAGCCTACTTATGAGTCAGAGAACTCAGAGCAACAGTCCAAGAATGGGGGAAACAAAAGTAAGGAGTGAGAAAAGGACACAGCCAGGTCTATAAAGAAAGTAGCCGAGAAAACTTCAACTAAGAAACATGCTAAAATTCACTCTACCTCCACCCAATCAACGAAAACCCTCATTATTGATTTAGAGAAAGAATGGGAGAATTTTAATAAAAATCTCCATATAGAAGAACAAACACCTGAGCTACAAACTCCACAACACAGAGAAACTCAAGAAGTTATAGTAGAAAAAATTGTAAGTACTCAAGAAGTAGACCTCATTCTTGCCACTCCCAGCTCTGAAATTGTTTTGGGAATTGAGGAAATTCCTCCCTTAGATGTGTTATACAGCCCAAACCATAAATATATCGTCAAAAGGAAAAGGAAGAAAATAATGTTGGATGTTGTAGTTGTTACCACTCCTGACAATGAACCAATGGATATTGTCTGGAAAGATTCACTCATCAACCCATCTGAGAACTTTACTAGACTGTCACAATTTTTAGGAGCCTATGCCACAACAACTATTGACAAAGAAAAAAAGGTACAAACATTGCTTAGAGAAAAAATGAAAATAAAACTTTTGTTGGAATAACAGTTGGAGCAGAAAAAATCTAACTAACAAGTAGAGTTGCAAATGGCCAAGCTCCATCAAGAATTCGAGAAGATGCAAATAAAACATCAGGCCAACCTAGCAGAAGAGGATGTGCAGATACAAGCCATAACAGATAAGTATAATGACAATCCGCAAATTTATTAGTTCCTAATAGAAGCACTCAGCCTTAACTCCTCCCTAATGCACCAGAAAGAATTTCTATGCCAGAGAATCTTGCAATTAATTCCTTATTACAAGATTAGTGACAAGATGACAAGCCAAGTCATTAACATGAGGCTTGAATATGATGAAATCTTAAAAAGGATTTCCAACTTTATCACCTGGCAAGACTCAAATGACAGGAGGAAGGTTGATTTGCCAAAACTAGAGGAATCACATAAATAAATTCTATTTGCAGACTGGGATTCTCAACTCAAACAAGCAGAAAGGGAAACAAAGGTTGCAACAGCAACAACAAACAGGGTTATTGAAAATATCAATGAAAATTTACATAGCGCAAACTTGGTCGCAGAAACTATACCAGGTTTTCTTCCAAATGCCAAACAACTCGAGCAATAGTGGAGAGAGGTGGCAAAGGAAAGGGCGAAAGAAATTAGGCAAATGACTAGGCTAAATTGGGAAGCATAATGGCAATATCTAGTCAAACCTTACATCAAGTGGATGACCCTACGATGCCTAACCACTTCCATGCATAAAATGGTGCCAACACTAACTGATGACGTATTCACTGGGAAATTGAAATATGAGATCGACCAACCGACATAGCTCAAACAATGACGGATATCTGTGATCTTAACGATCAAACACAAAGGAGTTAGTCACCATATTTTATTTCTATTTTTAAGTTTCATTTAGCGTAATCTAAGGAAGGTCGTTTAAACCTCCTCAGCTATTTTTTGTAATAATCTATTTGTAGGACCTATAGTTTAGTATTTAAACCCCTCTCATACATTTAGAGAGGGGTCCAGAAATTTTATCAGAAACAACCTTCAAAACATGCACTTTTGTACCTTTGAGGAGGTTCTGGTGAAATGAATGGAACAAGATTTATTTTCATTTTATCTTCCATGTTCTACTGAAATTTCACTTTTGTACTCTTAGATGGTGTTGGATTGATTGGAAGTAAGTCAATGTTACTTAAACACATGAGCAAAACTTATTAAAAATGGTAATTTTATCTTGTGATTTTGTTTTATTTATGTATCAAGCAATAGCTTTTCTTCAATTTTCTTATGTATGAAAGTTTGAATCTTGCTTACCATTATTGCACTTTTGTATGGTGATGGCCTTAAACTTCGTGCCATCCTCAAAGAAATCTTTTGGACCATATAAAAAGAATTTCCCTGTTGATCCCAAACCCCCAAATGCTATATCAAATGCTGAATCGGATGGGGAAAAAGATGAAGTATCAACAAATGAAGAACAAACAGATGATGAATAAGTGACAAATTTACAAGGACTGTGGGATTTTATACTTCCCAAAGAAGAAACACAAGAAGCACTGCCTGTTGCCACCTGAAGTAGAAAAACCTGTTGATTTGCCACAAACAAATCTGAAGCAAAAAGCTTCAATACCACCTCCTAAGGACAAAAAAACAGGTAATAAATCTTCACCTAAATCCACTCAACTGAATTCCTCACCTCCAGCTAAAACCCTAATAGTATCTAATGGAATGGAATATAATATTGTTGATGATATGAAAAAGACTAGGGAAAACATTACCTTTCATGAGCTGAGCAAATTGAAACATTAGTAGAAGCTACTCGTCACCTCAAAGTAGTACCTACTTCACCTCTTCCTACCACTCTGATCTCGCAAGCTTCCCAAGAAATGGGAAGACCCCCTAGCACCCCTTTAGACAAAATCAATCCTACTACTATTGCTCTAATAGGAGGAAGATCTAAATCCCATACTCCTCCATTTCTGTTGACTTTTGAAATTTTTAATGGAAATTGACACAACTGTTTAGTTGATTCTGGAGCTTTATCTAACATTTTACCAAGAAAAATTTGTACAAATTTGAATGTTCAACCTCAAAAATATGTTGTACGCATGGTATAGTTAGATCGATCCCAAGTCGAAGTTGTTGGGGAACTTAATCAAGTTACTATCAGACTCTCGTCAAACCCTAAATTTTGTCAATTCATTGACATTATTGTAGCTAATATTCTCGAGTTCTACGGCTTAATCCTTAGTAGAGACTCATCAGAAAATCTCCCTGGATATTTTGCGACTGACTAGTCTCACATGTGGCTTCCCTATAATGGCAAGCCAAATCAAATAAGGGTTTGTTGTGAAAAACATCAAAAGTACATTCACATAGCTAGAAGGAGAAAATGAACCAATTGTGTATAGCAACAATATCATCAGAAACTACTGAGTAGAATCATTTCTAGGAAATTTTAATGCTTATACTTCACCTTTCTTGGAAAACTTTGTTGTATCGCAAGTTGAAAACTTTTCTCAAACAGATACTTCTAAGCGTGTTAATTTTGTAAATAAACCTATAGTTAGGTCTTTATTTTGGAAATTATTTTTTGATGGATCTAAATCCAACGATGGAGTAGGAGCAAGATGCATATTAGTTAGCCCAGAAGGGGAAAAGACTATGTTAGCATGTAGACTTGAATTTGATTTCACAAACAACATTGATGAATATGAAGCATTAGTTCAAGGTTTGTATAAAGCCATCACCCTTAATATCAAACATCTTCAAATGTTTGGAGATTCAGAAATTGTGATAAAATAGGTGAGAAATACTATACATTGTTTGTCTAGACATTTGAAACATTATCAATCTTTAGTCCAAGACCTTACTTCCCACTTTACAGTGTTTAATATTTCCCCCATCCCAAGACTCCAAAACGCAAATGCCAATCTTTTAGATAATGTGGCTTCCAAGATCATTCCACTAGAAGATTATAGTCCTAATTACTTTTCTATTGAATTGATTTTTAGGCCTTTTATTCCTGACAATATCACCAATTGGAGATTCTTTAATAATGATCTGTATATCATAAGTGTTTTGACATCAGAAGGCTCTTATGATGACCATATAATTGATGAAGATCAACATAACAACCAGCTTAAGAAAGGAACAACCAAGGATGTTATACCCAAGTTTGTAGTTAAGTTAGAATATTTATATGACATTAAAGACATATTCAAATGACTCGCCAATTCAAAACTTCAGAGTTCAACTCTGAGGTTTGAATTGATTAACCTTGGGACTAACCTTAAACCTCAAAATATTAATCTAGGCCTTGGTCTTACATCAGATGAAAAATCAACCTTTATACATTTGTTGAAGAAATATAAGAATGTCTTTGCATGGAGTTATGAAGATCGTAAAACGTATGACACTTCTATAATTAAACATACCATCCCCATGACATCTAATTAAAGTATGTGCAACAAAAACTAAGAAAGATCCATCCTAATTTGAAAAATCAAATTAAATCTAAATTGAATAAATTGCTGAAAGCCAAGATTATTTTCCCTATCAAACATTCCAAGTGGGTCTTCAACCTTGTTCCAGTCAAGAAAAAGAATGGTGATATTCAAATATGTATAGATTTCGGCAATCTCAACAAAGCATGTCAGAAGGACAATTTTACATTGCCTTCTATGGAACAGATATTGCAATCAGTTGCAGGCTCAGAACTAATGTCTTTCCTGGATGGATTTTCATGTTATAATCAGATTTGATGACCAACTAAAAACTACATTTAGAAAAAAATGGGGCACTTATGTTTATCAAAAGATTCCATTTGGACTAATCAATGCTAGTGCAACTTTCCAAAGAGCCATGGACATAGATTTCAAGGGTTTAGTAAACAAATCATTTGTAATCTACTTAGATGATAGAACTGTATATTCCAAACAACGTAATAATCACCTGAGAGATTTTAAAAAAATCTTTGAGCGCTGTCAGAGGTATGGAATTTCTCTTAGTCCCAAGAAATTTTTCTTCGTGTTAAGTCAAGGAAAACTCCTTTGATTCATTGTATCCAAAATAGGGATTCACATTGACCCTGATAGAATAAGAGAATTATCTAAGATTCCTTTGCCTCATTACACAAAATCTATGCAATCTTTCCTAGGATAGATAAATTTTGTTAAAATATTTGTCCCTGACTTTTCACAAATCGTTTTACCTCTTCAATTTATGATTAAGAAAAAATCTCTTTTTAAATGGGGACACAGAACGTGAAGCATTTAATCTGATTAAATAAGCAATCATAAATGCTCCCTCTTTAGAAACTCTTAATTTTTCCAATCATTTCACTTTGTATACTTTTGCTTCCAAGAAATAATATGTCGCTATATTGACATAGGTCAATGATGAAGAAGCCAAAGCTCCAATCTGTTTCTTTAGCTCCAATTTGAAAGGGGTTGAATTGAACTATTCAGATGTTGAAAAACAAGTTCTTTTTGTCTTCAAATCAATAAAACACTTCAGACCTTTTCTCCTCAAAAGACACACCAAGTTAATAGTGCCATTCTCAACTGTGAAATATCTCTTAATACAAAGGGATGTATGTGAGAAAAGGGAAAATTGGGTAACAACACTACAAGAATATGACATTGAAATCAGACCAGCAAAAATTGTAAAAGGTCAAGGTTTTTACAGGATGTCAGTAGGAGCAACCAATTTATCAAACAACAAGACTCAGGTGATGATGTACAATCCTATGAGGTAAGCCTTAATGGCAATGAGTCAAGATATGTTGATATCATCTTTTATTTAAGAAATGGGTATGCCCCAATGAAATTATATTATAAGAAGAGAAGGGATTTGATGTTAGGCCCCTATACTACTATTGTAACCCCTTATTGTTATTAGTACACCCCACTTATTATATTGATGTACCCATGTAGTGCCAATATTGTTCCTATTGTGCCATGTAGAATCCCACTATTGTTATTATTGTGTTGTTACATTATTATTGTTATGTCAGCTCTGATTATGTTATGACTCCTTAGACTCCTATATATATAAAGGAGGTTTTTTCATTTGTATCATCGAAGAATTGTTCATTTATGTAATGTAAAGGAGATTTCCCCCTCAAAGAGGCTGAATTCTAAGGCGTTGATCTATCTTTTCTATCTTTTTGTGAGATATTTTCATAACATTTGGTATCAGAGCTTTGGATTCTAGGGTTTCGCTGCTCCAAACAAGTCATCATGGTATTTTCGCTATAATTTTTTTTTTGTTATGTTTCAGAAGATAAAAAAAAATCCCCATTTGAGAAGACATCGCGCTAAATCTTGGGTCCAAATTTCAAGGATTTTCAGGCTATATTTGCGGAGATATGATCTGAGGAAGTTGGTCTTTTTGCAGACTCCTGAATTACATTACAAACAGGTGACCTATGGAAAATCATCATAACTTTCTCTCTGAGCATCAGATTGATATTTTGTAAGAGGGTATAGAAAGCAGACAGATTGTACCTTCGTGTATATATTTTCTAGAGCAAAAGGTTGAAACAGGTACACGTGCCATGTCGTACAAGTTCGGTCTACTGAACTAGTCTATAATCAGGTCACTATGGGAGATTTGGCATAATTCGTCCTTGGAGAATCCAATTTAGATCAGATTGGTGGCATTGGAAAGAGGACACAGAGGGCTACTGTAGGTCGTAATTTCAGAACTTAAAGATCTGAAAGTACATAGTTACAGCCATTTCAAGATCGAGCTCCTAAAATCAAGAAAAAGCAAGATGAGGAAGTTTGATGGAAAGGATTTGATAAATTGGATACTTCAGATGGAGCAATATTTTGATCTACATGGTGTACCACTATTACAAAAAGTATGTATTACATCTTCATATTTAAAACGAGATCAATTTTTATGGTATGAAGGGTTTTGTTCTCATAAACAACTTGTTACGTGGTCAATTTTCACGAAGGAAATGATAGCACATTATGAGGATGCAAAGAGCAACACCTTCTTTAGAGCAACACCACAACAATTGGAAAGAGTAAAAAGGCTTTGTGACATAGTGGAAAGAAAAATTATGGAAACCAGGAAGCATACCCCTCACAACTATAAAGATGGAAGTGTTGTTTCTCCTAGCCTTCCACAACCTACAAGGGTTACACCACAACAATTGGAAGAAAAAAGAGAATAAGGGCTTTGTTACAATTGTGATAGCAAATGCACTAAAGGTCATAAGTGTGCTGAGAATAAATTATTTTACATTGAATATGAAGAGGAGGAAGAAAAGGATCAAGAAACATCAAAAGAAGAGGATATACGCCAGGACCCCACCCCAGAGAAAGAAGAAATGAATCAAACCATATCTTGTAAAGCATTGGCAAGAATTACCACTCCTCAAACTCTCAAGATAGAAGGACATATCAAGAAGAAAAAGGTGCAAGAAGTGAAAGATCACATTGAGAAAGAAGAAATGAATCCAACCATATCTTGTAATTCATTGATCAAAATTACCACTCCTCAAACTATCAAGATAGAAGGACATATCAAGAAGAAAAATGTTCAATAAGTGAAAGATCACATCGAGCATCAAGAAATGGATCTGACCATATGTTATAAAGGATTGGAAGAAATTACCACTCCTCAAACTCTAGAGATAGAAGGACATATCAAGAAGAAAAAGGTTCACGCAGAGAAAGATCACATCGAGCATCAACAACAAGTTCTCCAATTTTTAAAGGATAACGCCACTTTGGCGCAAAATCAAATGAAACAACAGGTAGATCAACATCATAGTGAATTTTTTTTTGATGTAGGTGATTGGGTATTTTTACTGCTACATCTCAAGCAAGCTATTTATGAGAAGGAAACATTGGCAATACTACATGCACTTAAGAAATGGCGACCTTACCGAATGGGAAGACTCTTCAAGGATGAGGATGTGGAAGCATTGTTTTGTTCTATTTCTATTATCCAACTAGATTGGATAAACGAAGCAAGGGATGAATGGAAGAAGGATGAAGAAATATGGCCACTTATTCAAAAGTTTCAAAAGATCCCAATTCAAACAGTATTTCTAGAAATTGAAGAGGAAGTAAAAATCATATTGTAACCTGGAGTAGTCAAAGAAACAAGAACCCGATAGCTACGAAATCGATCAATTTCAGAGTATCTAATCAAGTGGAAGAACTTACCCACTGAAGATTCCACATGGGAGGACAAGAATTTTATACAGAAGCATCAAGAACTACTCAATCGTTGAGGACAATGCTTTTTGAAGGAGAGGGGCATGTTAGGCCCCTATACTACTAGTGTAACCCCTTATTGTTATTAGTACAACCCACTTATTATATTGATGTACCCATGTAGTGCCCATATTGTTACTATTGTGCCACATAGAAGCCCACTATTGTTATTATAGTGCCATTACATTATTATTGTTATGTCGGCTCTAATTATGTTATGACCCCATGTAGAAAATATGACTGTAACCTGATAATGCAATATACATCAAAGAAAAATACTATAACCTACTTCTACTATCAATTTGTGGAATCTTAAAGATCGAGCTGAACAATATAACCAGTAGAAGAAGAATCAATGCACAATAAACATGAAAATCCTTTGGGGAAAGCTTCAGCTAAAAACTGCACTATCTGTATTATCATACAAGGTGGAAATACATAGAGATTATACAAAGCCTTAGCTCTCACAGCTAGCTAGCACTCAGTAAAATCCTCACAGATGCTCACAAGAAATCTTGGCTTCTCTCAAGCCTTCTCCTCTATCATCCAAGCTCCTATTTCCTTGCGTTGTTCCTCTACGATGATATCCTTCAACCAAGTGAAAAAACTCAATTTACCAAGTCGATGATCTCCTGATCTCACACACTTTTAGAATTGCAGAATCCTCAAGGAATGATCCTTCTACATGCATGAGTTTTTTTATAAGAAAACACATACAACTGATAGTACACTATCCTTATCTTTAATTTCAACTGGGTCATTTTCAGAATAGACGTGCATGAGTTTCCGATGAGGGAATCTTCAGTTAACTGGAGTACACTAGTTGAGTGCATGCATGCATCAACTGACTGTTAACTCTCTACTAGTTCCTCCAATAGTTTGGAACTAATTTAATTGGACTTAACTCAGTAAACTGAGTTAACTAATTACAACTCAAATATAACTCAATCTTATCTCTTGAATTTAAGGCTTATCTCCTTAATTTAATGGATAAATCTTGCATGACTTCAGAAAGACTTCTAACTTGAATTTATCCAACTAATTAAGTCAAAATAGATTAATTAATTATTTCCAAGTAGTTTTTAAGACTAAATTCAATTTTAATTCACAATTTAATTCAAGGAAAAATTAAATTGGAATATTCTTGTTGTCACATTTCAACACTACATGTATGGAAACAAATCAAAAGCTCCATGGAAACCTAAAGATTATTATAAGCAACAAAGATCCCATTTTCACTGGAAATTTTTGGAAAAAAATATTTTCTGGTCTTGGTACTCATTTAACTCATAGTTCATTTTATCATC
This sequence comes from Pinus tabuliformis, assembly GCA_031772625.1. NCBI lineage: Eukaryota > Viridiplantae > Streptophyta > Pinopsida > Pinales > Pinaceae > Pinus > Pinus tabuliformis. Next base: position 838,349,296 of record CM062809.1, on the reverse strand, counting down.
CTCAATATGATGGGAAAGCTGAGATAGTAAACAAACGTTTGGAAGGATACCTTTTTTGCTTTATATATGATAAACAAACACAGTGGGTCAAATGGTTGCCTCTAGCTAAATGGTGGTATAACACTTCGTTCAATACTGTAGCAAAAATTACCCCATCTATGGCACTTTATGGATATCATCCACCATCCATCACATCATGTTTAAGAGAAAATTCTAGGGTTCAAGCAGTGGAAGATCACATCGAGCATCAACAACAATTTCTCCAACTCTTAAAGGATAACCTCACTTTGGAGCAAAATAGAATGAAGCAATAGGAAGATCAATATCGCAGCGAAAGAAGTTTTGAAGTAGGTGATTTGGTATTCCCACGGCTACAACCATATAAACAAATGTCCCTCAAGCATGCTAAGAAAGATAAAAAATTATCACCAAAGCATTATGGTCCATACAAAGTGTTGCAAAAGATAGGTACTATGGCATACAAATTGGAGCTCCCTGCGACTTCCCGAGTGCACTGATTTTTCCATGTTTCATGCGTAAAGAAGGTTGTAGGTGACAAGCTCCCAGTTCAAATAATATTTCCAGAACTTGATGAGAAAGGAAAAATCATATTGGAACCTGAAGCAGTCATAGAAACAAGAACTTGACAGCTACGAAATCGATCAATTTCAGAGTATCTCATCAAGTAGAAGAACTTACCTGCTGAATATTCCACATGGGATGATGAGAATTCTATACAGAAGCATCCAAAACTACTCAAGCTTTGACAACAACACTTTTTCAAAGTACAGGGGCATGTTAGGTCCCTATAATGCTAGTGATTCTGATCCAAATTGGATCCTTAAACTCTCTTAAAGTTACATGAACTCTATAAAAACTCATGCCAAAGTTCAAAGTCTTGTCGATGTCGAGCTCATCAGAAATAACCTCTGAACAATGGAAATTTGTGGTCAGCACGGAGCAACAAGGACCCTCGGTCAAAGTGCACAGACCGTTGGCCCATGGTAACTGAACGCTGGCAAAAATTGACAAATGGGAGATCAAATCTAGAAACAAAGGTAAAGCACTAATCATGTATCGCAGGGTGTCCCCCTTAGTGAAGGAAAGCTTCCAAGTGCTTGGTCATGAGGAAAGCGTAAAACCGTATGGAAATCCCCGATTTTGTCAGAAGATGGGTCCCACACTAAAACTGACAGAATTTCGGAATGATTTCAAGCAGTAAGCGGGTTCGATCGAATCCCACCCACTGCCATACATTGGGTGACAAGTGTCCAGCAGATGAGAGAGAAAACCACTCACATCGGACGAGTAAAGGTCATGCTACTTACCTGCCCGATATGGACAGAGACCATAGGATCTGGAGGCTCCATATCAACGAAGGAGAAATGATCCAATGGAAAACCAGATTCAACAAGGAAATAGACTGAGTCACAGGAGATTTGAGGTCCAGTATGACCGATGAGTTGGCAAAGGAATTAGTTTCGAGGGTAATCTTGGAGAAACGAAAATGATGAATATTCAAAGAGAACTGACACTCAGTTCGTGAGGAAACAGGTGGCCACCTCTCTGTGAAGCATTACACAATGATGATGACGTAGAGCAGGGGAATTCAAGTGGATAGAGGTAGGAGATCCAGGGAGCTAGGAAGCATAAATGAATGGTCAGGGAGTAGAGTATCTTTAAGCCACGAACAGACAGAGAGTAAGAAGAAGCAGGCAAAAATGGAAGCAGAAAGGTAAGAGGGGAGAGATAAGAAAATTACATAGAACAAAGAAGCTAAGCTAACCTGCAGAGCAAAGGTAGCATCAAGCAGACAGAGACAGAGAGAGTTCGAGAGTTTGTGAACTCCAGAGAAGGCTTGAGAGGTTCAAGCAACTCTTCTGTGTATACCTGTCAAGTTTTGAGTACCAGATTGGACTCATACCACTGAGACCAATTGAGGTTGAGATCTAGTAAGGGGAGTCTGTGTACTCTAGAGACTTGGGGAATCCAAGTACAATCCTATTGATCATCATTTTTTAAGTGAGACTCAAATTCAGCTCATTGTTGTAAAACCTCTACTTTTAAGACACAATAGAAAGGCCACCACTGAAGGCTGGACCAAGATACGTAGCCTAGGAGGATTAGGTGGAATCCTTATTAAGCATGTTGTGTTTTATGTGTTTGCTTACTGTGTTTCTCTTACTGTTTCAGTGTCTATGTATTTCTCAATCTTATCAATCTGTTTCATAAAATAACATAGGCACACCCCAACACATGAGTTTGTAATACCTTCATTAATTCTCTCAGGTCATTTACAGGCGATTTTAGATCAAGTGGTATCAGAGCTCCTAGGTTATTAAGGTTAGACAAGCTTTTGCTGGAGTTTGTTGTTGAATGCTAACTAGATCAAAGCTTAAATGAGAAGAAGGAGAGTTGGTTGAAACTAACCCAGAAATTGGAAGAATCTATTCCAAGAATAAAATTTCAGAAGAAAATCCATTGGAATCAAATCCCCAGTTCATGGATAGTTTTATGACCCTGAAGTTAATGGTGGAGGAAATGTATAGGGACTTTAGGAAACATAGAGATGAAGATTCATCAAGCTCCAAACAAGAAAAAGGAGTTGAAGAATCTCTCCTCCATGACAACTCTAAAGGCAAATGGAAAGAAGAAAAAATTCTCACACCTCCCAATAGCCTTGAAAGTAAAAAGAAGACATCTTTGATTAAATTAGATGTTAAATTTGATTTACCTATATATGATGAAGAGTTGAATGTAGAGAAGCTAGATAATTGGATCAGATAGATTGATGTTTATTACAGAGTGCAAAGCATTGACTCAGACAAGAGTAAGATTCAACTGGCCAACCTACACCTTAGAGGCACTACCTTGGTATGGTGGGAAGGCAGGACACAAGCTAACATGAAGAAACATGGTAAGGTTCTTTCTGTGTAGAGTGGATTTGTTTCTATAATCAAAAACTAGTTCTATCCACTAGCTTACATGCAGCAAGCCATGATGAGCTAGCAAACTCTTCACCAATTGAAAGGACAAAGTGTAAAGGTTACACCCAAGAATTTAGGAAAAGAGCTTTGATTCTAGGAATTTCATTAGACTCACCTGAGACTCTGTTGAAGTACATAGGTGGTCTACACAGCTACATGAGGCACACCATCTTCATGTTTAATCCCACTAGTATAGATGAGGTGTTCGTTCAAGCTACACATCTAGAAGCTAGAGGTAAGAATGGGAACTTAGAAGTTGGGGGATCATCCCAACCCATTGCAAGAAAAAATAAGGAGAAAATAAAAAAAAATGGAAAGAGAGGAAGACAAACATTGTATAGAAAAGCAAGTCTTCATGCACTCACTGTAAGAAGCATGGGCATGATGGTGAGCACTGTTATATTCTGCATCTGGAGCTAAGACATAAGAATTTCGAGGGCAAGAATAAGAAGAATGTTGCAGTTATTCAAAAGAATTCGGGGTGAGACTCAGGAGATGAAAAAACCATTGCAGCCATAGGTATAAAAGGTAAAAATTCTGAAGCATCTACTAGTAATTCTGCACAATCTACTGATAATGAAGAAAATGAGAGAAAAAGATATGAGATTTTCCATATTCGAGTTATTTCCAAGCATCAAAAGATTGATACTTTGTTTGATAGTGGCTCACAAGTAAATTTAATTTCTGAAGCAATTGTAAAGAAGTTGGGATTACTTACTACACCTCACAAGAAACCATACCCATTAGGTTGGCTATGTGATAAAGCACAACTACAAGTGACTAGACAATGTAAACTTAAGTCTTCTTTTGGGTCAACATTTGTAGATGAGGTTGAGTTAGATATAGTTCCTTTGGATATATGTGGAATTGTTTTATGACTTCCTTACTTGTATGATAGAAAAGCTATTTTCTATAGAGCTAAGAATAAGTATCTACTCGTTAAAGATGGAATCGAATATATTGTAAGGGCTCATAAGCTCAAGAATAATTATACTCTCTTAAACTCAAGGCAGATGAAACAAATTGTAAATTCATGCAAACAGTTTTTATTGATGGTTGTAAAGGAAAAGAAACCTGATAAAACCAATGTATTTGAGGGCTATGATGTTAAAAAACAAGCTAATTTAGAAAAAGTCGTTTCAGAATATGATATCTTATTTCAAGAACCTAAAGGTCTGCCACCCAAAAAGGAAATAGTGCATGATATTAATTTGTAGCAAGATGCTCCATTGCCTCACATTGGATTGTAAAGGTTATCCGCTTTAGAGAATGCAGAAATCATGAAGCAAGTGTAGGAGTTTCTCGAGAAAGGGTTCATCAAACCTAGCACATCACCATGTGGGTCTCCAGTTGTCTTGATGAGAAAGAAAGATGGCTCGTGGAAAATCTGCATTTATTACCGAGCACTGAATAAGATAATGATAAAAAATAGTTATCCCTTTCCTCGTATAGATGATCTATTAGATCAATTGAAAGAAGCTTTTTATTTTTCCAAGTTAGGCTTGCATAGTGGATATCATCAGGTGAGAATTGTAGAGCAAGATGCATGGAAGGCTTCTTTCAAAACAAAGCAGGGATTGTATGAGTGGTTGGTTATGCCTTTTGGCTTAACTAATTCTCCTACTACTTTCATGAGAGTGATGAATGATGTACTTAGACCTCTTCTTGATGATTTCGTTATTGTATATTTGGATGAAATTCTTATATTCAGCAAAACGTGGGAAGAACATTTAAAACATGTTAAGCAGACCGTAGATTTCTTGAAAAGAGAAAATCTTTATGTTAAACTCTCAAAATGTGAATTTGGCAAAAAATATTTGAATTATTTGGGACATATAGTATTGGGTGGTGAATTGAAGACAGATCCCTCTAAGGTTGCAGTCATTGTAAACTGGCCTAAACTCAAATCTACTATAGAAGTTAGAAGCTTCTTAGGAGCAACACAATATTGGAGAAAGTTTATTTCTAACTTTTCCTTAATTGCAGCTCCCTTACATGCTTTAACATGATTGAACAAGGTGTTTCATTGGGGAGGAAAACAGTAGAAATCCTTCGACACCTTGAAAGAAAAGATTAGTACAACACCAGTACTAGCACTGCCCAATCTTCAAAGACCATTTGAGATTCAAACAGATTCCAGTGACTATGCCATGAGAGCAGTGTTCATACAGCACGACAAACCCATATGTTATCATTCTTAGACATTTAATTCTCCAGTAGCTAACCGTGCCACATATGATAAAGAATTGTATGCATTAGTATAGAGTGTGAAAAAGTGGAAACATTATTTAATGGGCAAGGAGACAGTTATACATACTGATCATCAACCACTTCAATATCTACACTCCCAAACTAAGTTGCAGCAATCGAGACATGATAGATGGATGGGTTTTCTACAACAGTTTCATTTAGTGATCAGATATAAAAAGGGCATACATAATAAAGTTGCAGATATGTTGTCTAGACCAATTGTAAATGCATCTACTATACTTAAGCATAATTCAATATTGCATGAGAGCTACATTGAACAATATGCTCAAGATATAGATTTTAAAGATGTATATGCAACATTAAGTCAAGGCACATGAGTAGAAGAATTGGATTATCATGTTGAGGACTGACTCTTGTATCATTTTGGGAAGCTATGCATCCCATAAATTGAAAGAGTAAAGATAATTCGAGAAGCACACACTTCTCTAATATCAGGTCACTTTGGTGTAAGTAAAACAGTTGCATAGCTGCAAGGATTTTGTTATTGGCCAAAAATAAATGAGACAGGTTCTAGATATGTAAGAGGATGTACCATGTGTGCTAAAAGCAAGCCTAGCAATAGGAAACTAAGCTTGTACACTCCACTACCAGTTCCTTTGTATCCTTGGCAAAGTGTTTCCATGGACTTTGTTGCAAGACTGCCTAAATATAGGAAAAGTCGTGAATATTTATATGTTTTTGTGGATAGGTTCAGTAAAATGTGTATTTTGATACCTTGTAACAAACAGATTATAGCTGAAAAAACTGCAAAGTTGTTCTTTCAACATGTATCAGTTCATTTCGGATTACCCACTTCCATTATATCTTATTAAGACACCCGACTTGTTGGGAATTTTTGGTCAAGTTTGTGGGAACTGATGGACACCAAATTGAAGAAGAGCATAGCCTTTCATCCAAAGATAGATGGCCAAACAGAAGTGGTCAACAAGACAGTGTTCCAATTGCTCAGAGGCTATTGCAGCAAGCATCCCAAACTTTGGGATGAACATTTATATTATGTGCAGCATGCTTACAACCGAGCTAAACATTCTTCTACACAAAGATCTCCTTTTAAGACCTGTTTTGGTTTCACACCAAGGTCTCCCTTGGATTTTATCTTTGGTAAATACATAGCAGTTGATGGACATAGTGATGTGGACAATGCAACCAAGTTCACTGAACTAATCCAAGAGATTCACCAGGCAGTACAGGAAGAGCTGGAAAAGAGCCAAGCAAAATACAAGGCAAGGCATGACAAGCATTGGATGGAGCATAGCTTCCAAGTTGGTGATCAAGTTTGGGTGTATATCAGCAAAGACAAAATGCAAGGTGAAGGTAAAAAGCTAAAGCCAATAAGGTATGGACCTTTCAAGATACTTGAGAAAATTGGTGAGAATGCTTGTCACCATGATTTACCAACTTACATGCACATCTACTTAGTCGTTAATGCAGACAGCTTGAGACTATTTGAACCTTCGTTAATTGAAGATCCCAAAGAGCAGAGTCAATTGCCTTCTATTGATGATATGTTACCTAAATATCTCAATGAATTGCAGGAAGACACAATTCTGAACAGGAAGGTGAGGACGATGTGCAGGGGAGATGTTGAGTACCTCAGGATTGGATTCAAGGGTTCAAAGCCAAGCAGTGCAAAGTGGATAGAGATTGGACAAGTGAGACAACTATACCCTCACTTAGTCAATTCTTGAAAACCAACTTTTGGTGTTCCAAAATCTTTTTCGTTGGGAAGGTCGTGATTCGAATTGGATCCTTAACCTCTCTTAAAGTTACCAAAACGCTATAAAAAATCATGCCAAAGTTAAAAGTCTTGTGGATGTCAAGCTTACCAAAAATAAGCTCTGAACAATGGCAATTTGTGGTCAGCATGGATCAACGAGGACCCTTGGTCAAAGTGCGCAGACTGTTGGCCCATGGTAATCGTTCACTGTCACAAATTAACAAACGGGAGGTCAAATCTAGAAACAAAGGTAGTTCTAATCATGTATCGCAAGGCGTCCCCCTTAGTGAAGGAAAGCCCCCAAGCGCTCAGTCTTGAGGAAAACATAAAACCATACGGAAATCACCAATTTCGTTAGAAGGTGGGTCCCGCGCTAAAACTGACAGGATATCAGAAGGACTTCAACTAATATGTAGGTTCGACCGAGTCCCACCCGATGCCATACACTAGGTGACACACATCCAGTGGATGAGAGAGAAAACTGCTCACATCGAATGGGTAAAGGTCATGCTACTTACCTGCCCGATATGGATGGAGACTATAGGATCTTGAGGCTCCAAATCGATGGTGGAGAAATGATCCGATGGATGACCGGATTCAATGGGGAAATAGATTGAGTCACAGGAGATTTGAGGTCTGATATGACTGATGAGTTGGAAGACGAATCAGTTTCGCAGGCAATATTGGAGCAACAGAAATAAAAACTGTTCAAAGAGAATTGACACTCAGTTCGCGAGGAAATAGGTCGCCACCTCTTTGTGATGTGTTACATAGTGATGATGATGCTGAGCAGGGGAATTCAAGTAGATAGAGGTAGGAGATCCAGGGAGCCAAGAAGCAGAAATGAACAGCCAGGGAACGGATTAGCTTTAATCCAATAATAGATAAGGAGTAGGAAGAAGTAGGTAGAAAGAGAAGTAGAAAGCCAAGAGATGAGAGAGAAGCAAATTGCAGAGAACAGAGAAGCCAAGTTGATCTACAAAGAAAAGGCAACATTGAGCAAATAGAGAGAGAGAGAGAATCTGAGAGTCTGTGAACTCCAGAGAAGGATTGAGAGGTTCAAGAAACTCTCCTGTGTATACCTGTCAGGTATTGAGTACCAAATTGGACTCATACCACTATGACCAGTTGAGGTTGAGATCCAATAAGGGGAGTTTGTGTACTCTAGAGACTTGGGGGATCTAAGTACAATCCTACTGATCATCATCTATTAAGTGAGACTCAATTTGAGATCATTTTTGTAAAACCTCTGCTTTTAAGACACAATAGAAAGGCCACCACTAAAGGTTGGACCTGGAGACGTAGCCCAGGAGGATTGGGTGAACTCTTTATTGCGCTTGTTTTGTTTTATGTGTTTGCTTACTGTGCTTCTCTTACTGTTTCAGTGTCTGTGTATTTCACAATCTTATCGATTCGTTTCATAAAATAACATAGGCACACCCCATCACATGAGTCTGTAATACCTTCATTAATTCTCTGAGGTCATTTACGGGTGATTTCAGATTATATTCGCCCATTACTATTGTCATCATAGCCATTATTGTTATTGTTGTGCCCCTATTGTCCCCATATTGTTATTATTGTGCCACATACAAGCCCACTATTGTTATTTTTGTGCTCTTATATTGTTAGGTCCCTATAATACTAGTGATTCCGACATTACTATTGTCATTCTATCCCTTATTGTTATTGTTGTGCCCATATTGTCCCCATATTGCTATTATTGTTCCCCATAGAATCCCTTTATTTTTATTTTTGTGACTTTATATTATTATTGTTAAGTTAGCTTAGTTATATTTTGATCCCTTAGACTCCTATATATAGAAAGGAGGTTTTGTCATTTGAATCATCCAAGAATTGTGCATTTGTTTAATGCAAAGGAGGTTTCCCCCTTGAAGAGGCTTATTTATAAGGCGTTCACCTATCTTTTCTATATTTTTGTGAGTTGGTTTCATAACATTTGGTATCAGAGCTTTGGATTCTAGGTTTTTGCTACTCCAAATAGGTTAGTGTGGCATTTTGTCTACAACTTTTTTTCAGAAGCTAAAAAAAACACAATTGAGACGAAATCACGGTGAACTTTCGGTCTGAATTTTAGATTTTTTTCTTGCTATATTTTCGGAGATATGATCTAAGGAAGGTAGGGTTTTTGCAAGCTCCAGAATTTCATCTAAAATAGGTCATCGTGGAAGTTTCACTATAACTATTTCGCTACAAATTTTTAGAAGCTTAAAAAAAACCCCATTTTAGAAGAAATCTTTCTAAATTTTGCCTCTCAGAACTAGATTCATTGGAGAAGGCATTCAGGTTGGCAAGAAAAATTATGGAAATAAGGAAGCCTACCACTCACAATCATAAATATGGAAGTGTTACTACCCCTAGCCATCCACAACCTATAAGGTTGACACCACAACAATTGGGAGAAAAAAGAGCAAAAGGGCTTTGGTACAGTTGTGATAGAAAATACACTAAAGGTCATAAGTGTGGAGAGAAGAAATTATTTTTACATAGATTGTGAAGAGGAGGAAGAAAACAAACAAGAAATGTCAAAAGAAGAAGATGTACACCAGGAAAAAAACCCTAGAAAAAGAAGAAAAGAATCTGACCATATCTTGTAATGCATTGGCTAGAATTACCACTCCTCAAACTATCAAGACAAAAGGGCATATCAAGAAGAAAAATGTAATAGTGTTGATTGATTCGGGAAGTACCCATAATTTTATTCATTGTAAGATAGCCAAGGAATTGAATTGCTTCCTATATCCAGCACCATAGTGTCAAGTGATGGTTGTAAGTGGAGGAATCATAAATCTCTCAGGAAAGTGCCATAATATCAAACTATTCATGGGAGAATATGTATTGAATAGCCCAATGCTTTCCATTACAATGGGTGGTGCTGATGTTGTACTAGGAGTCCAATGGCTACAATCCTTGGGTACAATAGCTTTTAATTTTCAAGAACTTTTCATGAAATTCTCTTCAGAAGGAGAGGAAGTTTAATTAAGGGGTATCACAAGGAAATCGAGAAAGATAATCAGCTCTGATGGAATGACAAAGCTTCTGAAGAAAGAAAAACGAGGCATAATTGCACAATTATGTTCACTAAAGGTTCCCACATCGGAATCATCCATTTCTATATATCTCCAAAACGTTTTGGACAATCATTCCAAGGTATTTGAGACTCCCAAAGACCTCCCACCTATTCATGATCATGATCATGCTATTAATTTGATTCCAGGAAGTGTTCCTCCAAACATCAAGCCATACACATATCCCTATGTCCAAAAGAGTGAAATTGAACGTATGATTGCAGAAATGCTAGAAGCTAGTATAATTCAACCTAATCAAAGTTCTTTCTCTGCTCCAGTAGTATTGGTTCACAAGAAGGATGGATGATGGTGCATGTTTCCAGATTATAGGGACCTCAACAAGCTCACTATTAAAGATAAATTTCTCATTCATCTCATTGATGAATTTCATGGATCAATTTACTTCACCAAATTGGATCTTTTTTCAAGATATCATCAAATAAAAAATGAAGACTGAAGACATTCTAAAAACAACATTTAGAATTCATGAGGGTCATTACGAATTTTTCATCATGCTTTTTGGCCTTACTAATGCACCTTCTACATTTCAAGGTTTGATGAATTTCATTTTCAAACCCTTCCTTAGAAAATTTGTGTTATTATTTTTTGCTGATATACTAATCTACAACAAGTCTTGGATGGATCATGTCCAACATGTTGACATGGTGCTCAAACTATTGGAGGAGAAACAATTATATGCAAAAATCTCCAAATGTTTCTTTGGAGTACAAGAGGTGGAATATGTGGGTCATATTGTATTTCATGAAGGTGTTAAGGTAGACCCTATCAAAATTAAAACCATTAAAGAATGGAAAATCCCCACATCCATAAAGCATTTACAGGGATTTCTTGGGTTGACAGCGTATTATCAAAAGTTTGTTAAGAATTATGGGAGAATAAAAACACCTCTAACAACATTATTGAAGAAAGATGCAGTTTCATGGACTCTAGAAGCAACGAAGGCTTATGAAGATCTTAAAGAGGCAATGTGTCAATCACTAGTCTTAGCTACACTGGACTTCACAAAAACCTTTATTGTGGAACGTGATGCCTCAGGAAATGGAATTGGTGTTGTTTTAATGCAAGAAGAAAGACACATTTCTTACGAAAGTCATCCAATCAAAGGAAAGTACTTACACAAAGCTATTTATAAGAAGGAAATCCTTGCAATACTACACGCACTTAAGAAATGGCGACCCTACCTAATGGGAAGACATTTCAAGGTAAAAGCAAATCATGATAGTCTTAAATACTTTTTAGAACAAATATTATCTTCAAAAGAGCAGCAAAAATGGGTCACAAAGATGTTGTCTTATGACTTTGAAATCATCTACAAAAAAAGGAAAGAAATTTTTTATGGCAGATGCACTCTCAAGAAAGGGTGAGGATGTGGAAGCATTTCTTTGCGCCATTTCTATTATCCAACCAAATTGGATAAACTAAGCAAGGGATGAATGGAAGAATGATGAGGATGTGTGGGCACTCATTCAAAAGATACAACAAGATCCCAGTACATCTAATACATTTAGCTGGAAAAATGGTTCGTTATGGTACAAGGATTGGTTATACCTATGTAAGAATTCCCAACTTAAACAAAATATTCTTAGGGAATTGCACACCTCTCCCTTAGGAGGGAACTCAAGATTTCTAAAAACCTACCACAGGGTTAAGAAGGGTTTTTTTGGGATGGCCTTCAATTAGATATTCAAAAGTTTGTGGCAGAACGTTTGGTTTGCCAACAAAATAAAGTTGAAACAATTAAGACCCCAGGACTATTACAACCTTTATCCATTCCAAGCCAATGTTCAGAGTAGGTTTCAATGGATTTTATCACAGGTTTACCCAAGTCCAAAGGAAAGAGTGTTACCATCATGGTAGTTGACAAACTTACCAAGTATGCACACTTTTTGTGCATTATCTCATCCATTTAAAGCAAGTACAATTTCTACTGTTTATGGAAAAAATTCAAAAGCTACATGGAAACCCAAAGATTATTGTACGTGAAAAAGATCTCATTTTCACTAGAAATTTTTGGATAGAATTATTTTCTTGTCTTGGTACTCAGTTAGTTCATAGCTCATCTTATCATCCTCAATCTAATGGGAAAACTGAGATAGTAAACAAATGTTTGGAAAGATATCTTCACTGCTTCATATCTGATAAACAGGCACAATGGTTCAAATGGTTGCATCTGGATGAATGGTGGTATAACACTTCCTTCCATACTGCAATAAAAATGACCCCCTTTATGGCACTTTATGGATATCATCCACCATCGATCACATCATATTTAAGACAAAATTGTAAGGTTCAAGTAGTGGAAGATCACATCAAGCATCAACAACAAGTTCTCCAACTCTTAAAGGATAACCTCACCTTGTCACAAAATAGAATGAAACAGAAGGCAGATCAACATTGTCATGAAAGATGTTTTGATGTAGGTGATTGGGTATTCCTACAACTATAACCATATAAACAAATGTCCCTAAAGCAAGCTAAGAAGGATAATAAATTATCACCAAAGTATTATGGTCGTACAAGGTGTTGCAAAACATAGGTACTATGGCATACAAATTGGAGCTTCCTACAGCCTCCCGAGTGCACCCAATTTTCCATGTTTCTTGTTTAAAGAAGGTTATAGGTGACAAGCTTCCAGTTCAAACAATATTGGCAGAACTTGATGAGGAAGGAAAAATCATATTGGAACCTAAAGCCGTCAAAGAAACAAGAACTCAACATCTATGAAATCGAACAATTTCATACTATCTCATCAAGTGGAAGAACTTACCCGTTGAAGATTCCACATGGGACAATGACAATTTTATATAGAAGCATCCATAACTACTCAAGCGTTGAGGACAACACTTTTTTGAAGGAGAGGGGGATGTTAGGTTCCTATAATACTAGTGATTCCCCCATTACTATTGTGGTTGTATCCCTTATTGTTATTGGTGTGCCGCTATTGTCCCTGTATTGTTATTATTGTGCCCCATAGAATCCCTCTATTGTTATTTTTGTGCCTTTATATTATTATTGTTAGGTCGTCTTGGTTATATTGTGACCCCTTAGACTCCTATATATAGAAAGGAGGTTTTGTCATTTGAACCATCCAAGAATTGTTCATTCTGTAATGTAACGGAGGTTGCCCCCTCGAAGAGGCTTATTTCTAATGCATTCATCTATCTTTTCAGTCTTTTTGTGAGTTGGTTTCATAACATATATTATCATTGTTATGTCGGCTTTGGTTATATTGTGACCCTTTAGACTCCTATATATAGAAATGAGGTTTTGTCATTTGTATAATCCAAGAATTTTTCATTTCTGTAATGTAAAGGAGGTTGCCCCCTCGAAGAGGCTACTTTTCAAGTTGTAGATCTATCTCCTTCTTCTATTTTGTGAGCTGGTTGCACAACAATATATATATATATATAAAGCTCTACGGGTAGAATATTAAACAACAAAATTTAATTTAAAAGCTTCCAACAGTTACAGTCCTAGAAGGATTCAAAACAGTCAACCAACTCTATCCATAGTAACACAAGGAGGTCATGAACGACATAAAACCCTTGATGGACTCATAATAAAAATATATGTACTCTAATGGTAACAGTATGTCGACCAGACATTAAGCATACTCAAACCACCGCAAACCAAATGCTCTCTAGAGAGTTGTCAAGCCTTCAAGGCCGAGACATGAAAATGAGGGAAAACACCTAGAAACACATTAAAACAAGGGAACTATTGAGATTTGGTAGGCGAAAACCCAAATTCGAGCCAATATCGCTTTTGAGGAACCATGTCTATCTGCATACAAACAAATACACCTCATGCTAGTAATTCATGAACGACATTACAAAACTCTAGAAATCATTCATGGGGTAAGTCATACAAATAGAGTACTTGAGGAGAAGATCTGGGTAAGAAGTTACATTGCTCCGTAAACTGGATAACTGAAAAGAAGATAGTTAATCACTGTAATTTAAAAATTAAACCCTAGCTCAGTGACACTAACAATGAAAAGAGAAACCTACATATGAAGAAAATGGACAAATCATGCCAGAATGTAGAACCTACAATGAAGCCCTTGAACCGAGGCTCACTGTCGAAATGTAGATCTCTGCACTAAATGGGTAGTTATACAAAACGTAATAAAAATTGTAAGTATTAGAACGAAGATGTGAGTCCAAACCAGAAATTTACCTTGAAAGCCTCTATATACCTAGTGGACATAGCAACAACCCCAGAAATTGAATAACACGGACCATGAAGCCATTGTAGAGCACCATGGAAGGTTGCAGGCACAATAGCCCTAACAACACAAACTCTAAAGTAACAAACCCCTGAGAAGGCAGAAGCCTTAGCGCCAAGGGGAGAATAGCAAAATGAGGCCCAACCATGAGGTGTGGGGGCGAGTTAACTCCCATGTCCTCCGACCTGCTAAACCCCTATCGTCCAATCAACTCAGCGTTCATGAACCATAGATTAAAACATGAATCCCAAGGGATGGTTGTTAAGTGGACGAAGCCAACGAGGTTTATATCTACTTCCAACTCACCACAGGCTCCTTTGGTGGGTTTGTTAACCAAGCATGAAACCATGTTAATCATTATATGTGATAACCCAAAGTTGAAACGTGAATTAACGATCACGGTTACTTTGCATAAACACCATGGTTTTCGTATTGAATGTGTGCCAAATAAATTCATTGGCAAACCTACATTATATATGCGAAACAAATTAATTTATTTCAGAGAAACTAATCAATAACCTTTACTATATATATGTAAGGTTTTCATTTAAAAAAGGTTTTTTTTTGTCGTTGTTCGAAAAGCGAATAGAAGTATATGACACACCTACTCACTAACATGTTTAAGTGCAAGATTGTCTTATATAATTGGTTTTATTCTTCTTTGAGGAAATACAATATTAAATTTAAAAGAAAAGAAACTTATTTCAAATATAATTAAAATATTTTTGTTTTTCAATTTAATTAAATAATATTATATTTATAAATATAAAATATATTAATTAAAGAATATTATATTTATAAATATCAAATTAAATGTTAATTTAAAATATTGAAAGCTTATCAACTATTATCACTTTTAATAAATATCGATACATTTAAACAATGTGATATTTTCTTTTGTAATAAATTTAAATAAACTATTTAGAAGATAAATAATTTTTATCACTCTGCGAATGCAATAGGTTGTTTCCGTTACAGGTCACTTCCACACCGAAGGTCAATCTGTTTCTTTCTGGTGGAGGCTGGTATTAGCTCTCTAGCTGCTTGGAATTTAACCTACGAGAAAACTTCAAACGCTTACTGCAAGCTATAACAGGAAGTCAAAAATTATTTCGCTAGTGTGTTGTGATCGTGTACAGTGCAAACCAATTTGAAATTTCATTTCGCTGGTTTGATTTGATTGTGTACAGCGTAAACCAATGCAGGCATCTATTCAAAAGCGATCAAAGCATGAGGCACCAGATGTCCCTAGAGGGAAAAGAAGTCTTTTTCTCAAGGTTATTTTTCCAGGATATTCTAATTCCAACATTAATACAGAGTTCGTGGTAGACAAAAAGTATAAGCTTCTTGACTATTTGGGCGGTGGAACGTATGGTTTGGTCTGCTCCGCCATTGACACATCCAATAATATGAAGGTTGCCGTAAAAAAGTTAGATGGTATTTTCAGATACCCTGCTTATACAGAGAGAGTCGTGTGAACTGCTAATTCACAGCCAAATCAACCACCCTTTTATCCTGACCTATTAGTGATATCATGCGACCTATTAGTGAAAATAATGGTGACGATATTTATATTGTAATGGAAATGGTGCATGAGCATTTGGCATAATCTATTATTACTAGAAATCGACAAGACGAAGGCAGCAGCCACCAATCAGCGGCTCCCTTAAATGTTCAGTTGATTATGAACTAGGTAAATAGATATAAATATTTATATTCTCATTTATAACTATCCGTATATATTTATTTTATATATAGATTTAAGGGATATTTATTTGATATATAGATTTAAGATGAGCATAGAGGGATTTAATTTTTTCACTTGTAAATCTTTTATGAGTTTATATTATTTACATGTTTGTATATTTTTTGGTTAACATAAATAAAATTTCAATTTTGATAAAGATGGATATATTAACACATCATACTGCCAATTTTGATAAGGATGAACATATTCACACATCATACTAGGTTGTAGAATAAACCTATAAATTGAATAAAAAAATGGTGATATACTGTTATCCATCACATTTTAAAAAATATAAACCAAATAAAAATAAAATTATTAGTGCTGAAATTCCAAAATTCTCACGAATTAAAACACAATACATATCTAATAATGCAAAATAATAAAACACTATTATTTATATGTATATATATATATATATATATATATATATATATATATATATATAACTAACACTATCGGCATGCATAAGGATATCGCACTTGAAACCCGTAAGGGATAACTATTTTTGTTTATGCATACCTTCATTTGAAGTTTTCATGATGATATTTTACATCTGAATTTTGGTTCCACAATTTTAGCATTAACCTTATTATTAGTCGTTAATTTTAGACGGTATATTTTAAGAATATTTCCTAATTCAATAAGAAAAAACTACAAAATTCAAAATTCTCTTGGAACTAACACAATTCATATCCAGTAACATAGAATACTTCAACACTACTGGCCTGCATAGGATATCGCACTCTGAAACCCATAATTCCTTTAGGTAAACTGCCAGACCACTTTACTTGGTTAACTCTATTGTTTATGTTTTTTCCATGAAATCCGTTAACCATCGTTTGGTTGATCTTGCAACCTGGTAGATGCTCTTCATTTCGTTTTTCACAAGCATTCCAGCCTTCGTTTGCAAATTTATCGAAATTTTTCGATGAGTATGATAGCCAGAGCTAATTTAAATTTTCTTGCTAACTTATTTTTCTTGCAAATATCATAGTCGTTGTTGACTTCATTTCTTTTACAAATATTATAACTGTTGTTAACTTGATTTTTCGTGTAAATCTTGCAGCGATTGTTAACATCATTTCATTGCAAATATTGTAGCCGTTGTAACTAAATTTTCTTCCGAATCTTGGAGCCGTTCTTATTTTCATTTTTCCTGCAAATGTTGTGTAGCCGTTGTTTTTTCAAAAACTCTTGAAAGGTGTAATAAATTGACTTCACGACAACCGTTGTCATTCCTCTCTATGCAAGTCGTTGAGACACCACAAAAATGGGTTGCAAGCTATGAGAGTGAACATCCTTATGCCTT
Organism: Pinus tabuliformis; assembly: GCA_031772625.1. Taxonomy (NCBI): domain Eukaryota; kingdom Viridiplantae; phylum Streptophyta; class Pinopsida; order Pinales; family Pinaceae; genus Pinus; species Pinus tabuliformis. Next base: position 838,331,924 of record CM062809.1, on the reverse strand, counting down.
CACCAGTATATTTCGAATTCTGCCACATCCTAGACTCATCAAGAATCTCACCCATGCTCAGGTCCATGGAAACTCCATCCCATCTGCAACATGTCATGAAGCTTGATCCTGAACCATCCCTGCACCATATGTCATACCTGCTCAACTTGTTTTAGGGACTCACTGCCATGACCAGCTAACAATGAGCCCCATCTTCTATGTCATCTAAGAAGATGTAGAGGGAGCGGAGCCTGAAGGCTCACCCTCACTAATAACCTCAATCCATCTGTCAGGATTTTCTATCTCCATCCTCTATAGATATGCAACCCGATCCTCCTCTCGGACATTCAGCCTCACATAAGTCTCCTAAACATCATCATCATCCTCAACCGCTTCTAGCCTTCTTGACAAATCAAAGATACTATGAGAAAGTGTCTTGATGACCAATGATTGCTCGGTAAGCTTTGCCTCAACAGTAGACAACCGCTTACTCATGTCTTCCATTCCCTTCTCATTCTCCATTTGCATCACTGTCAACTTACAATCCGGCATTGTCACACCATTGGATAGAACACCAATGGGTACATCTTCCCTTCCATTGTAAATGTACAGCTTATTCAAATGTGGAACAATCATAGCATCAAATTGTTTCAAGAACTCCATCCCCAGCATAGCCTCATAGTCATCAATCCGCACTATAGTGAAGTCGACTTTCCCAGTCCACTCACCTAGTGTTGTGTCCACTCTTTCAACTACACCAAGTACCGAATCAGGAGGAGAATTCACCATCTTCATTTGTGCCTTCACTGGTACAAATTTTAGCCCAATTCTTCTTGCAACATCTTCACTCATGAAGTTATGAGTAGCTCCACTATTTACCATAGTGAGTACCTCCATACCTCCAATCTTCATCCGAACATACTCCAAGCTGTTCCTTTCAGGATCTCTTCAAGAGACCACTTCCTTAGCAGCAGCAGCACCAAGAATCTGCATCATCCCCATAGAAGGTTCTTCTTTCTTCACATTAGATTGTGCAATAGCAACCACTTTCGGTCTTGAAGGACAATTCTTCATCGTATGTGGTTAAGCACAAATCCAACACTTCAATGGCTTCTTCGTCTTTTCATCTGACTTTGAAGCTTCAACTTTTTTCTTCTCTTTCGATTTATCAGACTTCTTCCTCTAATCAGAAGTCTCATCATAATGCTCCACCAACCTATCCACAACAGCAAAAGCTTCTTCAATTGTTTTAATCTTCTGCCTCTTCACTTCATTACGTGCCCAACGTTTCAATCCAATAATGAAGTTGAACACCTTGTCCCTCTCCGCCATGTCAGGAAGTTTCAGAACCGCACTTGCAAACTCTCGCTGATATGTCTGAAGGTTCCCTGTCTGCTTTATGAACTTAATCTTCATCCTCACTTCCCACATTTCATCTTGAGGAATGAAATGGGTCTACAAAGCCTTCTTCATTTCATCCCACGAAGTAATGTCACCAGCATTTCCATTAGCAATCTGATCCATCCTCCTTCACCACCACATCTTGGCATCCTTCGTCAAGAACTGAGAAGCTACCTTCACCATTGTCTCATCATCAGATAGACCCAATCGTTCCAAGTATTGCTCTATGTCCCATAGAAAGTTGCCAAGAGTTTTCGCACTTCTTGTACCATCATAAGATTTCGGTTCCTTGACTTTCACATAAGTCACTCCTCCACCTGAGTTATGCATCACGGCCTTCTTCAACACGACGATCTCATCTCTGGCTTCATCAAGAGATTTTCGCAAGTCCACGATCTCGATCTCTTGCTTCATCAATCTCCTTGACCTTCATTTTAAGTTGTGTACACATAAGCTCAGTGTACTCATGTTGAATACAAAGTTCATCCAACTCTTCCCTCATTTTCGAATTGGCCTCTTGATCTTTCTCGAACAAGTCCATCTTCTTAGTACAGTAAGCCTCTAAGTCCTCCATCCTTTCCAACACCTTTTTATTAAATGCCATAGTAGCATCCTTGGCACCATAACTAGACCCAACCTGAGATTCACCTGCCATTGCTAACTGTTTCCTTTTTTGCGATCTAGTTTCAACCTTCCGCACTTCACAACCGAACCTTGTACACGATGGGCGTGACTCCACCAAGTCACCAAGACACCCTCGTTTCACATTCGCACGGCTTCTTTGGAGAAGGATCTTGGCAATTTTACCATTAAAGATTGATTAAGGTATTTCTAAAATTTATGAATGAGATTGGTGATGTTTTTGAGGACTTTCATTATTGGAAGTTGACCGTATTCATGGTGAGATTGTAAATTGTGTGGTAGATTGAGTTTTTCGACTGAAAAAATTGTGGTGAAATTTTGATTTGTGTTATTTAAATTAGTTTTTTGACTTTATATATATAGATTCACCACCGTGAAAAACCTTAAGGTACTTGGGTACCCATCAAACTTGTGATTTCAATGGATTCTTGCCAAATTTTAGAAAAAATATGCTGGAAAAATCCACCAAAAAATCTACACAAGTATATATACTATATCTCTTTAAATTTTTAAAGATAATATCTTTTAGAATTATTAACAAATGTAAAAAGAAAATTAAATATAATTTTTTAAAGATAATATCTTTTAGAATTATTAACAAATTTAAAAAGAAAATTAATTTAATTAAATTGTATTGAACTTATTTTTTTATAAATTTTTTATTTTTATTAATTTATTTCATAGTTAGTTTTAATTTCTAAATTTAAGTTTTTGTAATGAATAATGAAAATATTTTGCTAAATATTAAAAAATGTTGTGTTAATGAGTTTTGAACCATTAGTGTGATTTATCAATCACTTAAGATAGGGAGTTTGATTTTAGTAAGAGATTAAATAATAAAAACGCTGTAGAAAAATTAATTTTAACTATGGTTAGAATAAATTCTAAATAAAAAAATAAAAATATATTTTATTAATATAAAATTTGACAAACCTTAGAAATTAAATAATAAAAACGATGTAGGAAAAATTAATTTCAACTATGGTTAAAATATAATGATAAATTTTAAATAAAAAATAAAATATATTTTTATTAATACACAATTTGATTAACCTTTTAAAAACATATCAATTTATAAAATAAATAATGAATGTAATTTTTTCAAAGAAACCATTCTTCTATTAAAAGGAAAATGAAAAATCTAAAACTTTCAAAACCCTTATTAATTAATAAATTAAAAAATCTAAAACTTTCAAAACCCATATTAATTAATAAATTAATAAATATATCTAAGTAATGAAAGAAAAATTATTAAGTCATGAAAATGATCTATTTATTAAAAATCCAAACCATTTTTTTATGTTTTAAAAAAGAAAAAACTAGAAAGATCAATATTTAAAAAAATAATTATCTATTCACAATCATCTATTATTATTATTATTATTATTTTAAATACAAAAATATAACATAACAAAATAGAATTATTTCGAAAAATAATAAACAAGATTAATAAAAGTTCATAATATATCTATAATGAATAAATAAAAAATGTTAAAACCAATTTCAAAGATAATAACCAAAAGTTATAACAAAATAAGAGATGGAGGTTTTTGTGATTCATGATTAAAGCAAACTTCCTCAGGATAAATCACATCAAGTTTTAGGATCCATAGTTGAACTCTTATTAAGCTTCATTTTAATATCTGCTTAGAACTTAGATTTGTGCAATATCCCCCATTAATGTAAATATTTATTTTTACTGCAACCAAAACAAACTTTTACTATTTTTAAATTATAAACTATTTTTGGAATTTAGTTATGGAAAGATGAATTGTGCAGTTATTAGTAAATATTGTTTTACTGGTTAATTATTTATGTGAGACAAATATATGTCCCAAAAACTAAATCCCAGAGTATTTTTATTGAAAGAGATCAAGAGGATATCGATATCTGAGATCATAATGATGAGAGGGGATTGTGTTGAAGGGTCCGACAGTCTACTATGGCTATGTATCGTTAAGACAAGATAGCTCGTAAAAACTAAGGTGAAAGAGATCAAGAGGATAGGGGTATCTGAGATCACAAGGATGAGAGGGGATTGTGCTGAAGGGTCAGGCAGTCTATTATGGCTATGACTGATTAAGATCAGATAGCTGGTATACACTAAGGTCAATGAGGAGAGAGAGAACTCCTGAAATCAAGAGTAGCACGGGCGGAGATTTACCAAAGCAGGAAATCTCATGGCAGAGAGGAAAATTAATGTAGGAATCTACAGGGTAAGTTACTCAGACAAAACACTAAAGGACATCGCTCACAAACAGATCACAGATCAATACACAAGTATTTTGACGTGGTTAAAACCCTCAAAGAGGGAAACAGTCCACGACCTAAGCCAACGCGGCCATTTCAAGCAATATATTAATAAAAAGAATGAGAATTTACATAAGCTTCTCTCATGAACGGTTAACCTACAAATGACCCTCCATGCTCTTTAAATAAAGATCATGAACCAATCGGGTGTTAAGCCATGGATCAAGTGTTGGTAATACCGAGGAGAGAATGAACCATCGGATCACTACATATCGTGACCATCGGATTGTAAGTTACAAAATGTACATAGTAAAGAAACACACTTTACCTAACTCTATACTATACCAAGTTATATTTAACTATTTCCTATGTGTCGGAATATCCTAACATCCCCACTTAAGAACAACTTGGGATAGGATTGAAGGATTTACAAATATGAAACAATAGGAGAAGGAAGGAGGCACTAGAGCCTATCCCCCCTTAGTGACAACTTCCTGAACTCCAACCATAAATCGAAGTTTAGTGAACTTCGCCTCTGTGAGAGCCTTTGTAAAGATGTCTGCAACTTGATCATCTGTTAAACAATATTGCATTTCAAGAACATGGTCATGAATGAGCTTTCTGATGAAGTGCATGTGCAGTTCAATGTGTTTGTTGTGCTGATGTTGGACTGGATCTTTGCACAGTTGAAAGGCACTTTGATTATCACACCAAACTGTAGTCGGATGTTGCTGCTGAAAGCCAAAGTCTGACAGGATCTAATGAAGCCATAAGGCTTCCTTACTAGCTTCTACGACACCACAATACTCTGCTTCTGCTGAAGAAAGAGAAATGGCACCTTGTTTCTTGCAAGCCCATGTAATAGGTCCTGAACCAAGAGTGAACACATAACCTGTAGTAGACTTCCAATCATTAGGGTCACCAGCCCAATCAGAATCAGTGAAACCAACCAATAGAGGAGCTGCTTCGGCACTGTAATGAATCTCAAACTAAATAGTACCTCGAACATAATGAAGTATTCTTTTAGCTGCTTTCCAATGACTTTCATGTGGGTTTTGCATAAATCGAGCAACAAGGCCAACAGCAAAGGAAAGGTCAGGACGAGTATGGGTTAGATACAAAAGTTTTCCTACAAGTTGACGATATAAGGTAGCATTAACTTCAGGAGAAGTACAAGTGATTGAAAGTTTGACTCCATACTGAAAGGGAGAAGGGGCTGGCTTACAGTCTTCCATGTGAAAATGGCGTAGAATATCAAAGGCATACCTGGACTGAGAAAGGGAAATACCTTCCTTGGATTGCAAGGCTTGAAGACCAAGAAAATAATGCAAGTGTCCTAATTCTGTCATTTCAAACTTCTTTTTAAGGTTGGACTTCACATGGTTGACAAGATTGGGATCACTACCAGTGATGATAAGATCATCAACATAAAAAACTTGAGAATGATAAGAGACTTGCCCACTTTCTTGGTGTAGATAGTATTGTTAGAATGACACCTAGAAAAGCCAGATTCTAAAAGAAAGCTATCCATTTTGGCATACCAAGCCCGAGGAGCTTGCTTGAGACCATAAAGGGATTTCTTAAGCTGACATACATGGCTGGAGCTTGTTTGTATAAAGCCAATAGGTTGTTCCATATAGATTTCTTCATGCAAGTCCCCATGCAAGAAGGCAGATTTAACATCCATCTGATGGACTTCCCATTTGAAAGAGGTAGCAAGAGAAAGAACATTTTGGCAACAGGGGAGAAGGTTTCAGTGTAGTCAATGCCTTCAATTTGTGAAAAACCCTTAGCAACAAGACGAGCTTTATATTTATCAACTTTCCCATCTGGTCCATACTTGGTTCTGTAAACCCATTTGCATCTAACAAGTTTTCTTCCCTTTGGTAGAGGAACATGATCCCATGTATCATTTGCCAATAATGAATGATATTATTCATTCATAGCTTCTTCCCAATCTGGATGGCCTGAAGTTTCTGCAAAGGTGTTAGGATCATAATTCACTGAAGCTTGAGCCAGTAAAGAAGAGGCTCTATCAAACTGAGAATGTGTACGCCACTGATCTGTAGGGTCACCAGCAAGATCACCTGCTGCATCTCGAGTAGCAAGGACCCATTTTAGAAGCTGAGGAGCTGAAGGAGGATCTTGAGAAGGTGGGGGAGGATTGTCATCCTCACTTTCATCATCTGAAGAACAAATATTTTCAAAAGTAGAAGAGATAGGGAGAGGTGGCACATCCACCGAACTAGGCTCGTAGGCCGATATATTTTCAGAAAACTTTACATATCTTCTAATGATAACATTTTTGGACTTAAGTGGAATAAGTCTATATCCTTTGACATCTTCAGAATATCCAACAAAAATACATTTTTCACTCTTAGGTTCTAAAGCTTTATGTTTCTCATCTGGAATATGGGCCCATGCTTCACTTCCAAAAACACGAAAGTGACTTACATCTGGTTTAATTGAGCTCCATGCTTCTTCTGGAGTGATATTCTTTAAGACCTTAGTAGGAGTGCGATTTATTATGTAATTTGCACAGTTAATTGCTTCTGCCCAAAAATTAAAACCAAGTCCTTTAGATTGAAGCATACAATTAGCCATTTCCTTTAAGGTACAATTCTTCTACACCATTTTGTTGTGGAGTATATGGAACAGTATGTTGCATTTGAATTCCATTCTCAGTGAAAAAGTTGATGAATTTTTTGTTAACATATTCTCCACCATTATTAGATCTTAGGTTAAGAATATGATGTCCAGATTGTTTTTCAACAAAGGCCTTGAAGGCCAAGAACATGTTAAATACTTCACTCTTGAGTTTTAAGAAATATACCCAAGTGCGTCTGGAGAAATCATCAATGAAAGTTAAGAAATACTTGTAGCTAGAGAATGAAACAACTAGAAGTGGACCACATAAATCACGATGCACAAGCTGTAAAGGGGCTGAGGCGTGCCAAGGGGCACGTTTCTCAAAACTATCCTGATGATGTTTTTTGAGTACACATCTAGAACAAACACCATCTCTGCAAGATACCATTGGAGGACCTGTCACCATATTTTCTTTACATAGATTCTGAAGGGAGCGATAGCTTAAGTGACCAAATCGCTCATGCCAAATTTTTCTCACTTCATCGTTATAAGAAACAAATACCGAGGGAAGATTTGATGACCCAAAGTTGTGAAACTTATACAACCTTGCAGAATCATCAGCAATGCTAGCAGCTAAAATCTGTCGAGGTTCTCTTAGGTCCTTAATTACAACATCGTGAGGTGAAAATTCAACGATTTTACCTTCACCTAAATGAGTTATCTGATATACAGATAGAAGGTTGCAGGATAAGGTTGGAACATATAATACATCATTAAATTGACCATTGTCTAGATGAAAAGTTCCAGTCCCTACAACACTAAGAGATCTATCATCACCAACATATATGTTATTGGTGTTACAATCATTTAAGGAAGAAAATATGGCTTTGTTTTTGGCCATGTGATAAGAAGCTCCAGAATCAATGAGACACTCATGAGAATGAGAAGAAGAAGATACATTTAGTCCTAGCCAGACCGAGATGATTGACAACCACATGCAGAAAGTGCCATTCCCAAAGATGAAGTTGAAGTTGAAGAGTGCTCCAAATGGATGTTATGCTTCTTCATTGCTTCTTCCAAGGCTTCCATCTTCTTAAAGCATTTAGATTCTAAGTGGCCATCTCGATTACAAAAGTTGCAATGTCTATCAATCTTCTTCCCTTTGTTTTTATTTGTCTTATCATTTTGTTGAAATGATTTTTCATTTTGAGGCTGAAATTGCTTAGGACCTCCTTTTAGGATACAACTTCTTAGGATTCTTTGGATTTGGTTGTTGCTGGGCGGCTAACGCTTTCTTAGAAGAGTTTCCAAGATTAAGAAGACCAAGGTGTAAGAGTTTTTCTTGTTCTCTTATTAAAGAATCACAAAAAGAATCAAAGGAAGGGGACTTGTAGTCTTGTCCTTGAGAAATGAAGGCTTCTCTTGAAGAATGGAAGGTGGAAACAAACACAGAGTAGGCTGGTCCCAACTTAGTAAGGATGGGATAGATAAGGTTACTATCTTCTTTCTTAACCTTAACACCTTCCAAGAGAAGTCTAAGGGTCTTGAACTTGGACAAAAAATCTTCAATGCAAGAAAAATTATTGGGGTCCAATGTAAGCAACTCATTTTCAAGTTGATGGGCTCTAAGTTCATTTTTTTATTCCAAAAGCTTTAGTAATCTGTTTCAATTCTCCATCAGGAGTATCAAGTTCTGCAATATGGAATCTAAGATCTGGAGAACTAGACATCCCTATCAACCCTCGTGCTTAATCTTGCCTATTTTTCCATTTGGCTGCCTTATCTTCATCTTCCGGTTTGGTTTCTTGGCCTGATGCTATTCTGTAGAGACCTTTACTTCTAAGTAAATCGACAGTGTAGGACCACCATTGGAAGTAGTTGGTGCTGTCAAGAATAACTTGGCATGGACTTTCCATTTTAATAGAAACTAAAGCTATAGATGCTGAAACTAAGTTTTCGAATGGAAATATCTCGAGAAATTAGGCTAGTTCAAAAACAACGGCTCTGAAAACGGCTTTCGGATGAAGAAGTTATGACTTTTTGAAGAAAAGTTGATGAAGATGCCGACGAAGTGCGGGAATGTGCGGAAATGAAAAATCTACCCCCAAAAAAAGGAGACTTGAACTCGAGACCTCTACTCTCATAAATTAGCTTTGGACCAAGTGAGCTGAACAAAAAGTTTGAGAGAGAGGGGGGGTGGGGGGGGAGGAGCTTTGGGTTGCATGCTTGCCTTGAGAAAGCTCTTTTTCCCTACAAAACAAAAACACAAAACCCAACACGGACATACAAAAAAAACAAACCTTACGGCTCGAAGTTAGCTTTAGCCAGAAACCAAATATTTTCCTCTATGTTTCTGATTTTCTGAGATCACACTAAGGCGCAACAAGAAAAGAGCATACGCATGAGAAAAATCCTTCCTTTCTGTTTCTGATTTGCCCAGATCAGACAAAGTCGCAGGGCAAAGAGCATACGCAAAAATGAAAGGCATAGATCCAGTAATAAAAAAGGCTAAATAAACCGAAACCGAAATAAACAGAGAGAAAATAACTGTAAACTGCAAATAAACATTGTATACCTCAAGATCATAAAAATGACATAGCTAGGGCTACCGAAAACCTTTTCGTGTGAAAAAAAAGGGGTTCCTCACTGGAATAGATGCTCCCAACACAATAGAGCGGTCCTCTCAGCCCTAAAGTAGTCAAAAACAGTAAATCTAGGAAACGACAGTCGGATGCAGTTCAACCGGCTTTAGATTTGGATTACCAACAGACGCGACCCTCAAATAGCTTTGATACCATGTAGGAATTTACAGGGTAAGTTCCTCAGACAGAACACCAAAGGACACCGCTCACAAACAGATCACAAATCAATACACCAATATTTTGACGTGGTTAAAACCCTCAAAGAGGGAAACAATCCACGGCCTGAGCCGACGCGGCCACTTCAGGCAATATATTAATAAAAAGAATGAGAATTTACATAAGCTTCTCTCATGAACGGTTAACCTACAAATGACCCTCCATTCTCTTTAAATAGAGATCATGGACCAATCGGGTGTTAAGCCATGGATCAAGTGTCAATAATACCGAGGAGAGAATGAACCGTCGGATCACTACATATCATGACCGTCAGATTGTAAGTTACAAAATGTACATAGTAAAGAAACACACTTTACCTAACTCTATACTAGACCAAGTTATACTTAACTATTTCCTATGTTTTGGAATATCCTAACAATTAAAGTGCAGGTCTTTGTTTTAGATTCAAATTCTGGATCACCGGAGGAAAATTAAAGTGCAGGTCTTTGTTTTAACTCAAAGTATGGATCAACGTAAACAAATAAGTGAAGAATTCTTCTATTATAAATTAGTCTATGAATTTAAGAATAATTAGCTTCATAGAGTGACTAGTTTAAAAAGGTAATATCATAGATTATTGTTGAATAATTAAGGACAAGGTTTCTTATATTTCTTGCAGTGTTTCATTAGGGTTTCCTTCTTTTTTTGAAGTATTTCATTAAAAGAAAGGGTAGAACAAGTAACAGGAAATACAGGAAGAAACCATCATTATATTCACAGAAAGAAACTGTAGAAAGAATATTAGAAGAGATAGTAAGATCTTATATAATTTTGTAGGAAAAAACAAATGGGAAATGGGTATAAGTTCAGTAGAAAGTACTATTAACATACCAAACATGGTATTTATTTTAACATCGTCTTTCATCTAAATCATAAAACCTATTAAAATCGTCTTTTAATTTATTGATATCCAAAAATGGCAAGTAAACATTTCCTGCTACGATAAAGAAAAGAAAAAAAAAATTCTACGTAAAAAGCACAACCAAAATCTAGGTAAGTTTAAATATCAGCGCATCTAAGCCTTCGTATTCATAATTCTCATGATTCTATTGCATATTCATTTCCATTCTTAAAACCCTAGTCAATGCATGGCGAAGACACCAAATAATTATGAAAAATTACCACGATTATATAGAAAGAGTAACATAAAAGAAATTTAATCTTCACGATTAACATGAGGTACAGGTAGCCATGACTTCCAAAGATTCCAAAAGACTACTTCAGGCTTAACATGTGGTACAGGTAATGATGAATTCCAAAGATTCCAAAAGGCTACAGCCTCAGCCCAGATAACAAGAATTAGAATTTTGAGCTTATAGAGAAGTTGTCAAGACTCTTTTCTTTAAAACTATCAAGCAGAGAGAAAAAAATTTGAGCTATAACTAAATACAGTGCATGACAAACTGATGCATAAATTAGCTAAGGTAATCCTGCACCACAATTAAGCTCTGCATAGAACAATGCTTGAAAAATGCTATAAATAATCTCAGAATTGATAACTCTCAATCTCAGGTTCAACATTGAAATAATATGCAAACCATTATGAAACCATGTAAATATTAAGTGTAAAACCCTCATCTCAACAGAGAAATACAGTAATAGTAAAAATTAATCCATACATTTAAAGGCTCAAATGTCTATACATTATACAAAGATGGCGACCTGAGATCAACACCTAAAAACTTTCAACATTCAGGCCGAAGTCGTAAGATTATTATAGATTTTTAAACAAAACCCTAACAATGAGAGTCATAGCTCTAATAACCCCAAAATCTACACAAATCTAATATCAAATATCATTTAATCCCCGACAACCTGGTCACAAGACCTTGCCATAGAAAAGGTCAAAAGTGAGTTTAGATACCCGGTTCTGGTCAATTCCTCCATAGATGAAGCCTGTAGGAGGGTTTTTGCCACAGCGCTGAGCCAAACCCCTGTATCTGGAACAAACCTTCCACCAAAACAACAAAGGTTTTTAGTTAGGATTTATTCATAGAAAAAGAGATTGTAATAATTCTAACCCAAAAAATAAAGAAGAATGTGGAAATGCAATAAGTTCTTCCCTTTGAAATGTTGTTTTCAAATCCCTTCCTCAGAGGATTGAATCCTAGGGCTTCGAAGAAGTTTAAGGACCACAAGGGTATCACGAAGATGCCAGAACACGGAGCAAATAATCTAGTAAACCACGTCTACAGGCGAAAACAAAACCATAAATCAGAGAAGATCCATAACTCCTCGAAATTTCTAGAATGATACATTGACAGAATGAAGCCATACCACTGGGAAATGAAGGTCAATTTCCTCGAGGGTCATCCAATCCAACAAGCCATGGTGAATCGTCGATGGAGAAGACTGATCCCAAGGACAATGCAGGATGTCGATAGTTTGGTGACGGTAGCACTGCCACCTAGACCAGGACAACCAGAACATTAAATGCGCATGCATTCCTATGGCGGGTTTTTGAGGTTGGGCTAGGTTTCAATTAGTGCCAATGCCAACAATGTACTAATATATATAAATACATTTGATTGTAATTTAATTGGAAATCATCAATGCGTGTAAGCAAAACTCCACCAGAAGAAAGAAAAAAAAAAAAAAAAAAGAGAGAGAGAAAAAGAAAAAGAAGAAGAAGAAAAAAAAAAGAAAAAAAAAAGAAAGAAGAAAAAAAAAGGAAAAAAAAAAAGAAAAAAAAGAAAAAGAAAAAAAAAGAACAGAAAAAGAAAAGAAAAGAAAAGAAAGAAAAAGAAAGTTATATATAGTACCTATTGTTTATTACATTTTCTTTTCATTTGGAGTATGATAATAGACTTTGTGATTGGTATTAAAAGGCTATCCATAGAATTTAATAATGTCAATGTTTTATGAGAAATTTGTATTTTGGTAACTTGTATTAATTTTTTTTTATTATATGACATTATTAATAGATGGGTGTGTTATAATTTGACATTTATAATTTAACAAGGTGAAGTATTATGGTGATTAATGCACTGAAATTTATGATTATATCATTATTTACCATATTTAATGAATAAATAAGTCGTTAAGCTTTTTGTATGGTTTGTAACAACTAATAAGTGTGTTTATAGTTAGATATACACCAACATCAAAGGATAAGTAGGAGATTACATGGTTTCAACGAAATACAAATAGTTATTTTCCATGATTCGTAGCATCAAGAATCAGTTAGAGTTACAGAGTTCGAGTTTGGGCATGGATATTATGTTGGTTTTTATGATGACAAGACCAACATATGCACACTGTAAACCACCCATGGGTTTTCACCCTCAGTTATTCGAAGGTGTATATGTTGTGAAGGTGGCTCCATGATTGGCATTGTTGTTTAGCAACACCGATTTTAAAGATACTATGCTCAAGAGATAAGTACTTTTATCATTATTTCTGAAGGTTGAATTTGATAAAAAAATATTTTAGATTAAAAGAAGAGAAAGTGGCTTTGCTTCTATTTTAAAAATATATATAATATTGCATATACATATTCTAAATTATGTGCAGACAGAGAACTCACGCTAGTTTTCTTAATTAAAAAATATGTTATCCAGTTTTCTCAAACTGGATAACCGAAAAGAAGATAGTTAATCACTGAAATTTAGAAATTAAACCCTAGCTCATTGACACTGAGAATGAAAAGAGAAACCTACCTACTAAGGAAATGGACAAATCGAAAAGAAGATAGTTAATCACTGAAATTTAGAAATTAAACCCTAGCTCATTGACACTGAGAATGAAAAGAGAAACCTACCTACTAAGGAAATGGACAAATCATGCGAGACTGTAGAACCTACACTAAAACCCTTGAACCGAGGCTCACTGTCCAAATGTAGATCTCTGCACTAAACAGGTAGTTAAACAAAACGTAATGAAAATTGTAAGTATTAGAATGAAAATGTGAGTCCAAACCAAAAATTTACCTTGAAAGCTTCTAGGTACCTAGCGGACGCAGCAACAACCCTAGAAATTGAATAACACGGACCATAAAGCCACTCTAAAGCACCATGGAAGGTTGCAGGCATAATAGTCCTAACAACACAAACTCTAAAGTAACAAACCCCTGAGAAGGCAGAAGCCTTAGCGCCAAGGGGAGAATAGCATAATGAGGCCCAACCATGAGGTGTGGGGGCGAGTTACCTCCCATGTCCTCTAACCTGCTAAACACCTATCGTCCAATCAACTCAGCATTCATGAACCATAGATTAAAACATGAATCCCACGGATGGTTGTTAAGTGGACGAAGCCAACGAGGTTTATAGCTACTTCCAACTCACCACAGGTTCCTTTGGTAGGTTTGTTAACCAAGCATGAAACCATGTTAATCATTATATGTGATAACCCAAACTTGAAACGTGTATTAACGATCACGGTTACTTTGCATAAACACCATGGTTTTCGTATTGAATGTGTGCCAAATAAATCCATGGGCAAACCTCCATTATATATGCTCAACAAATTAATTTATTCCTGAGAAACTAATCAATAACCTTTACCATATATATATGTAAGCTTTTCATTTAAAAAGGGTTTTTTTGTCGTTGTTCCAAAAGATAATAGAAGTATATGACACACCTACTCACTAACATATTTAATCGCAAGATTGTCTTATATAATTGGTTTTATTCCTCTTTGAGGAAATACAATATTAAAATTAAAAGCCAAAAAACTTATTTCAAATATAATTAAAATGTTTTTATTTTTCATTTAATTAAATAATATTATATTTATAAATATATTATATATTTATTTTTTCAATTTAATTAGAAGAATATTATATTTATAAATGTCATATTAAGTTTTAATTTAAAATATTGAAAGTTTATTAACTATTATCACTTTCGAATTTTTTTTTAATAAATATCAATACATTTAAACAATGTGATATTTTTTTTTGTAATAAATTTAAATAAACTATTTAGAAGATATATAATTTTTATCACTTTGCTAATGCAATAGGTCGTTTCCATTACAGGTCACTTTCACACAGAAGGTCAATCTGTTTCTTTCTGGTGGAGGCTGGTACTTTTAGAAAAAAAATTGGCTGCCCTGGCTGATAATTAGCTCCCTAGCTGCTTGGAATTTAACCTACGAGAAAACTTCAAACGCTTACTGCAAGCTATAACAGGAAGTCAAAAATTATTTCGCTAGTGTGTGTTGTGATCGTGTACAGCGCAAACCAATTTGAAATTTCATTTCGCTGGTTTGATTTGATTGTGTACAGCGTAAACCAATGCAGGCATCTATTCAAAAGCGATCAAAGCATGAGGCACCAGATGTCGAAGTCTTTTTCTCAAGGTTATTTTTCCAGGATATTCTAATTACAACATTAATACAGAGTTTGTGGTAGACAAAAAGTATAAGCTTCTTGACTATTTGGGTGGTGGAACGTATAGTTTGGTCTGCTCCGCCATTGACACATCCAATAATATGAAGGTTCCCGTAAAAAAATTAGATATTATTTTCAGATACCCTGCTTATACAGAGAGAGTCGTGTGAACTGCTAATTCACAGCCAAATCAACCACCCTTTTATCGTGACGTTTAAGGATATCATGCGACCTATTAGTGAAAATAATGGTGACGATATTTATATTGTACTGGAAATGGTGCATGAGCATTTGGCATCATCTATTATTACTAGAAATCGACAAGACGAAGGCAGCAGCCACCAATCAGCGGCTCCCTTAAATGTTCACTTGATTATGAACTAGGTAAATAGATATAAATATTTATATTCTCATTTATAACTACCCGTATATATTTATTTTATATAGAGATTTAACGGATATTTATTTGATATATAGATTTAAGATGAGTATAGAGGGATTTAATTTTGTCACAGGTAAATTTTTTATGAGTTTATATTATTTACATGTTTGTATATTTTTTTGATTAACATAAATAAAATTTCAATTTCGATAAAGATAGACATATTAACTCATCATACTGCCAATTTTAATAAATATGCACTTATTTACATTTCATACTAGGCTGTCGAATAAATCTATAAACTAAATAAAAAGATGGTGATATACTGTTATCCATCACACTTGAAAAAATATAAGCCAAATAAAAATAAAATTATTAGTGCTGAAATTGCAAAATTCTCTCGAATTAACACAGTACATATCTAATAATGCAAAATACTACAACACTATTATATATATATATATATATATATAAAACACTACCGGCATGCGTAAGCATATCGCACTTGAAAACCATAAGGGATAACTATTTTTGTTTATGCATACCTTCATTTGAAGTTTTCATGATGATATTTTACACCTGAATTTTGGTTCCACAATTTTAGCATTAACATTATTATTAGTCGTTAATTTTAGACGGTAGATTTTAAGAATATTCCCTAATTCAATAAGAAAAAACTACAAATTTCAAAATTCTCTTGGAACTAACACAATTCATATCCAGTAACATAGAATACTTGAACACTACTGGGCCTGCATAGGATATCGCACTCTGAAACCCATAATTCCTTTAGGTAAACTGCCAGACCACTTTACTTGGTTAACTCTATTGTTTATGTTTTTTTCCATGAAATCCGTTAACCATCGTTTGGTTGATCTTGCAACCTGGTAGCTGCTCTTCATTTCGTTTTTCATAATCATTCCAGCCTTCGTTTGCAAATTTTTCGAAATTTTTCGATAAGTATGATAGCCAGAGATAATTTAAATTTTCTTGCTAACTTATTTTTCTTGCAAATATCGTAGTCGTTGTTGACTTCATTTCTTTTACAAATCTTATAACTGTTGTTAACTTGATTTTTCGTGTAAATCTTGCAGCGATTGTTAACGTCATTTTATTGCAAATATTGTAGCCGTTGTAACTGAATTTTCTTCCGAATCTTGGAGCCGTTCTTATTTTCATTTTTCTTGCAAATCTTGTGTAGCCGTTGTTTTTTCAAAAACTCTTGAAAGGTGTAATAAATTGACTTCACGACAACCGTTCTCATTCCTCTCTATGCAAGTCGTTGAGACAGCACAAAAATGCGTTGCAAGCTATGAGAGTGAAAATCCTTATGCCTTCACCAGTCTATTGCGAATTCTGCCACATCCTAGACTCATCAAGAATCTCACCCATGCTCAAGTCCATGGAAACTCCATCCCATCTGCAACATGTCATGAAACTTGATCCTGAACCGTCCCTGCACCATATGTCATACCTGCTCAACTTGTTTTAGGGACTCAATGCCATGAGCAGCTAACAATGAGCCCCATTTTCTATGTCATCTAAGAAGATGTAGAGGGAGTGGAGCCTGAAGGCTCACCATCAGATAACCTCAATCCATCTGTCAGGATTTTCTATCTCCATCCTCTGTAGATATGCAACCCGATCCTCCTCTCGGACATTCAGCCTCACATAAGTCTCCTCATCATCATCATCATCCTCAACCGCTTCTAGCCTTCTTGACAAATCCAAGATACTATGAGAAAGTGTCTTGATGACCAATGACTGCTCGGTAAGCTTTGCCTCAACAGTAGACAACCACTTACTCATGTCTTCCATTTGCTTCTCATTCTCCATTGGCATCACTGTCAACTTACAATCTGGCATTGTCACACCATTGGATAGAATACCAATGGGTACATCTTCCCTTCCATTGTAAATGTACAACTTCTTCAAATGTGGAACAATCATAGCATCAAATTGTTTCAAGAATTCCATCCCCAGCATAGCCTCATAGTCATCAATCCGCACTATAGTGAAGTCGACTTTCCCAGTCCACTCACCTAGTGTTGTGTCCACTCTTTCAACTACACCAAGTACTGAATTAGGAGGAGAATTCACCATCTTTATTTGTGCCTTCACTGGTACAAATTTTAGCCCAATTCTTCTTGCAACATCTTCACCCATGAAGTTATGAGTAGCTCCACTATTTACCATAGTGAGTACCTCCATACCTCCAATCTTCATCCGAACATACTCCAAGCTGTTCCTTTCAGGATCTCTTCGAGAGACCACTTCCTTAGCAACAGCAGCACCAAGAATCTACATCATCCCCATAGAAGTTTCTTCTTTCTTCGCATTAAATTCTGCAATAGCAACCACTTTAGGTCTTGAAGGACAATTCTTCACCATATGTGGTTCAGCACAAATCCAACACTTCAATGGCTTCTTCATCTTTTTATCTGACTTTGAAGATTCAACTTTTTTCTTCTCTTTCGGTTCATCAGACTTCTTCCTCTCATCAGAAGTCTCATCATAATCCTCCACCAACCTGTCCACAGCAGCAAAAGCTTCTTCAAGTGTTTTAATCTTCTACCTCTTCACTTCATTACGTGCCCAAGGTTTTAATCCAATAATGAAGTTGAACACCTTGTCCCTCTCTGCCATGTCAGGATGTTTTAGAACCGCACTTGCAAATGAACTTAATCTTCATCCTCGCTTCCCACATTTCATCTTGACGAATGAAATGGGTCTGCAAAGCCTTCTTCATTTCATCCCACGAAGTAATATCACCAGCATTGCCATTAGCAATCTGATCCATCCTCCTTCGCCACCACATCTTAGCATCCTTCGTCAAGAACTAAGCAGCTACCTTCACCTTCGTCTCATCATCAGATAGACCCAATCTTTCCAAGTATTGCTCCATGTCCCATAGAAAGTTGCCAAGAGTTTTCGCACTTCTTGTACCATCAGTTATGCCTCACGGCCTTCTTCAACACGACGATCTCATCTCTGGCTTCATCAAGAGATTTCCGCAAGTCCACGATCTCTGCCAAGTCTCTATCTCTTGCTTCATCAATCTCCTTGACCTTCATTTTAAGTTGTGTATACATAAGCTCAATGTACTCATGTTGAATCCCAAGTTCATCGAGCTCTTCCCTCATCTTCGAATTGGCCTTTTGATCTTTCTCGACCAAGTCCATCTTCTTAGTACAGTAAGCCTCTAAGTCCTCCATCCTTTCCAACACCTTTTTAATAAATGCCATAGTAGCATCCTTGGCACCATAACTAGACCCAACCTGAAATTCACCTGCCATTGCTAACTGTTTCCTTTTTTGCGATCTAGTTTCAACCTTCCGCACTTCACAACCGAACCTTCCGCACTTCACCTTCGCATGGCTTCACCAACGTTCTACCGTTCAACCTTCACACGATAGTCTCACCCGAGTTCCATCGTCTACAACTTCTGTGTTTGCCAGCCTTCACATGACGGGCGTGCGCTCACCCGAACTACCCAAAAACCCGTGTCAACCGGGCGCCCGGCGCCTTCACCCATGCACCGACGCCTCTCGCTTTCGTTCAAGATTCGTGCTACCTAAACGAGCTGCCCAAAAGTTAGGCGCATACGACCTGCGCCTTTCTCTTCTTGCTGCGGCCTTTTTACCTTGCACTTCTTCGTAGAAGACTTGAGCGACTTGCTTGCTGTCCAAATGAAACTTCATCGCATGTTTTATATAAGGTGCATTGGGCAAGTCTTGGCTGCCCAAGCCGACTCGCCAACCAGTGATCAAATTTGAAGGGTAGGTCTTAATTTTCATTTAGAAGGGCACACATTTAGGTCACACTTCTAGAATGAAAAGCATAACAAAAAAAAGCAATTCAATTGACAATAGTAAATTATTTTCAAAGCCTGTGGAATGCGCTCCTCTCCAGCTTAAATCGTTGTCAAACCTAGTGGCTCTCAATTGAAACTACCAAATGAAATGGTATCAAAGGGTAATTGTTAAATAATAATTAATAAGAACTTGGATCATATGCACAATTAGAAAAAACAACTCAAAAAGAAATTGTTGTTTTTTAAATGGGAGCAACTTAGAAACTGCCAAATGTAATGGTATGAAAAGATAATTTTGGCATAATAAGTAATAAAACTTGCATCATATGCACAATTAGAAAAAACAACTAAAAAAGAAACTGTTGTTTTTGAAATGGGAGTTTCTCAAATAAGATTTAAGTTTTAACATGAAAAGAAATTCTCAAATGCAACATTCTTAAAATTTTAATTTTAGAAAAAATGAAATTTAAAAAAAAAATTAAAAATTTAACGGTCCTTTTAAAAAATTTTAAAATATTATTCCAATTTTTTTTTTAAATGACAAAAATCATATTTAAAATTTTTTTTGACCTGTAAAAATTTCCCTTTACTTCTCTGACGTGCCAGAGGCCCTTTGAAGAAATCGGACGTGTTCAATTTTGAACACTGTCGCCAACGTCCTCACGCATCCTTTGGTTTCAATTTTGAACACTGTCGCCAACGTCCTCACGCATCCTTTGGTTTCTTGCCTAAGTGTTGGTCGGCCAACACTTCAAGAGACCCGCCAGTTGGTCAAAAGTCGGTTGCCTCGTACTCCGTGTCCGTTGAGCCAAATATTTGTGGGTGTAGCAGATAAGCGGGCTGTGGATTTGCTCGAGAGAATGCTTGTATTTAATCCTCTGAAAAGAATCAGCGCTGTATACGCACTTCAACATGAATACAAGGCCGAGATTACAGTGGAAGTGCTTACCGAAAAGGTTAATCTAAAGCCTTATTAGGGTGAAAGGTTGAAAGATTTGACTCTTCCCCGCATCCAGATGTTTGCACAAAATCCCTACCTGTTGACCAACCCAGAGTACGTATGGAAGTTTCTTCTCGATCGATGCCCCAACTCTCCGGCACAGTAAATGTTAAATATTTTTACAAAGCGAGGACATTTGTAAACTGTATTCAGAACATTGAAGCCGATGGTTAATTGTACGGCAAATATGGAAAATGATGGTCTTTTCTGACTTATGATATTTTTACCGTGATGACCGAAATGAGCGTTTGATATTTATTTATAAGATTACAAAAAACTAATGAAACTAATATGCTATCATCGGTTGAAGATTTGTTCTTCCTCGAAGCCGTAAATGTCAATTGTGGCGCCGCTAAGAATTTATGAAAATTAATCTAAAAGTAAATCTTCAGTAAATCTTCTAGAATTTTGATATTTGAAATCGATTTATATAGTATTTTTATTAATGTTATTCAAGGTCATACCTATCCATTGTGACAAATCATTTGAATTTACTCTCAATCATACTTGTTTATTGTGGTAAATATTTGAATTTAAAATAGAATGGTGAAATATTGATCAAACGGTATTGGACGAGTTTGAATCGATTTTTCCGAATATTTTAAAATCCGATCTAGTGGAGTGAGGTGTAATTATAGTTTTATTAATTTGATTTTGAAATATTTTCAAAATCAATTATGAAAATAAAAATAATTATTTTTAATAATATATATTAAATTTAAATTGTATAATTTATAAAATTTTAATTTTATATTTATTATATTAAAAACATATTTTAAAGGAGTTGTTTATAATGCGATTTTTTGGAGA
Organism: Pinus tabuliformis; assembly: GCA_031772625.1. Taxonomy (NCBI): domain Eukaryota; kingdom Viridiplantae; phylum Streptophyta; class Pinopsida; order Pinales; family Pinaceae; genus Pinus; species Pinus tabuliformis. Next base: position 838,310,864 of record CM062809.1, on the reverse strand, counting down.
TTCCGGTGACGGAATCCGGCGGAAGAAATTGAGGTTAAATCTTAATTTGTTGCAGTTAAAATGGTTTTTTAACTGCATATTTGGATTCAGCACCCTGAAAACCCCTAGGACGCTTTCATTGTGCAGAAACTAGCTATCAAACTTGCGATTCCAATAAATTCCTGCCGGATTTTGACCGGAAAAATCAGCCAAAAAAGCTTTCAAAAAATCCCGTTATAGACAACTGCTATTTTAAATAATAAAAAATCAAAATTTCACCTAATATTATAATTTAAGTTTATAATGCTTATTAGTTATTAGTTATATAGTCTGCAGCATTTGTGATATTTTAATTTCAATGTTTATTAGTTATATACACTGCATTTGTTATATTTTAATTTCAAAGTTTATAATGTTTATTACTTATATACACTGCAGCATTTGTGATGTTTTAATTTCAAGTTTATAATATTTATTAGTTATATACACTGCAGCATTTGTAACAACTCTGGATTTGATTCGTTAATTCTGAGTGATAAGGTAAAGATAACATTTTATTGAGGAACGAATGATGAACCATTCACTTAAAAACGCCCATCGATGGTCATGTTTCAGAAGGGAGCGCCTCTCAGGAGTGTGCGTTAAACTAAATATAAACTAATTTCAGTTACTATTACTTTAATTTTCCGGATTTCAAATATTTCTCAATATCAATAATTAAATAAAAACAAGTCCTTACACAAAGTATAACCTCCTTGCGCGTAGACTAAGACATCAGTAACATCATCCATTTCAAACTCGCCTAGATTTATGAAGAATTAATGTGGTATAAATTAAGTAAAATAGCTCACTTACACAGCGTATAAATTCGTTACAAATAACATCCAAGAAGAAAGATAATAATTCTTTTCCTAATGAAGAATGACAGTGGTATAAAAGAATTTACAGAAATTAAATTAGTTATTAGTCTCTGTTTTAGTAGGATTTTAGCAATCTGTTTGGGTTTGGCTATTTATTAAATGAATTTTGATTAATATATTTTATAATGGTTTTCTTATAAAAGATATATGTATTTTTTAATATTATTAAAAAATTAATTTGTAATTATTTTATTGATTCATGTTTTGGAGTTTTTATTTTTAGCTTCACGATATATGCATGTTTGGTTTAAAGGCAATCTCTGAGCAATTAATCTAAGATGGGATGGTTAACTCCAGAGTTAACCACGCTTGAGCCACAAGTGATCTCAGATAAGTAATGTAATGAGTGCTAAGTGGATTATTCAAAAATCATAAGAAATTAGTCAGTGACATGATTACGTCTCATCGAAATGGTCATAGATGAATGACTTTCTTAACTCAATTGAATCTCAAAAAATGATATCTAATATAATGCACTGCTAAAGACCCTCAATACTTAAATACATAAGAGTAAAGAGAGCTCTACTTGAATGGTTCATGAGGCACAATAGTTGCTAAGGTTTTGCAAATGGGCTAGCAAGCTAAGTGGGCTTGATTGTGTGGAAAAATCCACAACTAAGCACGCTTGAGCCATAGGCAATTTGGGATGGGTAACCTCCCACGAAGTCCCCCTTACCACGTGCAAGCCCCGGAAGTGATGATTGACACTATGTGATTCATTTCACTAGTTTCAATCCCACTTCTTCAACCCTGTGAGCATCACTGGATGCAATGAGTGCTAAGTGGACTATTCAAAAATCATGAGAAATTAATCAATTACGACTACCTCTCGTGGAAATGGTCATAGATGAATAACTTTCTTAATGCGGTTGAATCCCAAAAATGATATCTAATACAATGCACTGCTAAAGACCCTCAATACTTAAATACATAAGAGTGAAGAGAGCTCTACTTGAATGGTTCATGAGGCATAATAATTGCTAAGGTTTTGCAAATGGGGTGGTAAGCTAAGTGGGCTTGAGTGTGGGGAAAACTCCATAGTTAAGCATGTTTGAGCCAGAAGCGATCTAAGATGGGTAACGTCCTGGGAAGTCCTCATTACCGGGTGCAAGCCCCGAAAGTGATGATTGACGCTATGTGATTCATTTCACTAGTTTCAATCCTACATCTTCACCCTTATGAGCATCACCTGATGCAATGAGTGCTAAGTAGACTATTCAAAAATCATGAGAAATTAGTCACTTATGACTACCTCTCATAGAAATGGTCATATATGAATGACTTTCTTAACGCAGTTGAATCCCAAAAAATAATATCTAATATAATGCACTACAAAAGACCCTCAATGCTTAATACATGATAAAATAATTTTATTTTTTTTAGCAAAATTCTCTACCATAACATAATACAGTTAGTTTTTTTCTTTAATTAATGTAAATGTTTTCAAAGAATTGTTTTCAATTCTATGTGAATAACTACTCTTAACACAACGTAAATTTTTTCATAGAATTGTTTTCAGTTCTATGTGAATAACTACTCTTATCGCTAGCTAGTGTGTTTTATGGACATTACTATTGGCATATAGTTACTAATATATATTATTGATATGCAAACATATATTGTAATTCACAATATTGTGCAGGTTGTAGTCTTAAAGAAATATTTTGTTCCACTTTCTTTAGCCGCTTTAATCTATTTTTGGGGGACCATATCATGTATGATCTTTCTTAATGAAGGTTATAATGGGATATCATGTTCTATATGTTATTATTATCATTATCTAATTTTAAAGTTACAACCAAATTGGTGTATGAGATTACCTTGTTTGTGGGGCAAGGGAACCATCTCCTCAATAAAGGTTACAATGGGATATCAACCTTCTATATGTTTTTATCATTATTATCCAATTTTAATGTCACGGCCAAACCAGACACTAAATTGGTGTATGAGACCCACTTATTTATGGGGCAAGGGACCCACCTCCCCTTGATTATTAAGTCTATAAAATCATACGTACTCTACCCTCTCTATCTTTGAACCTATAATTTTTTTAGGAAAAAAATACATGCTCTTAATCATTAAGCTCTTTCAAATTTATAAAAAAAGTTACGACAATATATAATATAGCATATAATTTTATTTTTTTTTAATTTTTAGAAAAGAAATTTTCATGTTACATAACTTTTTGAATTGAAGATTGGGTGGATATGAAGGTAACTAACCAACTGTGTACAATATTAACAAATATTGATCGGCGTGGAGTGTTTGGTTCAGTAATTGCATATTATCTATAAAGAAAAATCGGTTATGTAAAAGAACTAGTGTTTACCACTGCATTCACTCCTTTGATGATAGTAACCATGATGATTATGGGAGCTATTATTCTTTCTGCCCGCATTTATTTGGGCAGATTTGTTTGTTCTTTTCTAACTTATCACATTAATGAGTCAATTCAAAGTTGTTCGTTTTCGAAAATAGAACTATTTTAGTTTAGTTGCTAATCGGACTAGATTTATCTCTCTGGGAGAAATTGCGATTCTAATTAATCTATACACTTTTCTGTGAGGAAATGCCAATGATAGCAAGGTATCAATGGATACAAATATCTTACGAGCGCTTTCCAATTATCAAGAAACTCTCCCTGAAAAAAGAATTGAGGTAGAAGACATAGAAACTATGTCCAACCAGCTCTTGCGATAGGCAGCTCAACCTCACTGAGTAAAATGCAATGGCAATTGGGAGAAATGAAACACAATTATATATATATATATATATATATATATAGATATATATATATATATATATATATATATATATATATAAAGTGTTGATTGTTTACGAGTGAGCAGCTAGGGTTATAGAAAGTTGCAGAGATCATTTCTAATGGAGGGCGACAGAGGAGGGAGCTTGACTCCCTCCTACAAGGATGTTGTAACTAGCAAAGGTAAAAAATTGGTGAAGAATAGCAAAGGTTTGGCAGAGGAAAGAAACAGGGATAATGAAAAGGAGACGGATGGGACTAAGACCAAGGAAAATAGTATCACAAAGGACAAGGAGGAAGAAGACAAAAATCAAGGTTCAAGAGATAAAAAAAACAAAAGGGACCTTGCAGACCAAAAGCAAAATCACTCCTAGACTATATTAAATGATCATGCTCTGCAGATGCACAAGGAACACATGGGGACCTACGTCATTATCTGTAAATTCATGGGACTATGGTCCACTGAAAAGGCTTTATAGACATGGATCAAGTATCACTGGCAACCCAAAGGAAGCATTGACCTACATCTTGGGTCAAAGGGATTCTTCACAGTGGTGTTCCCAAACATCGAAGATAAAGACAGAATATTCGAAGGAGGACCCTACTATTATGCAGCAGCCGATTTTTATATGAGGCCTTGGATGATGAACTTTGTCCCAGAGTGGGAGACCTTCACTTCGGTTCGAGTTTGGGTAAGGCTTTATTCTCTACCTCTTGATTATTGGAAAACTAAATCGCTAGCTGCCATTGGTAATAAACTAGGGCATTTTGTCAAAGTTTTGGAAGCCACAAGAAGAGGGAAATATACCCCCTTTGCAAGGATATGTGTGGAAATGGATCTATCAGGAGCTCTTCTGGATGAAGTTATTTTGGAAGTTTTTGATGAGGAGTGGGTGCATACAGTGGACTACGATCATATCCCTTTTAGATGTCATAGATGCCATAAGAATTGACATCTATTCGAAGACTGCCCTCTCAGTAAAGTAGACAACAAATGGAAACTCAATACAACGAAGGACACAGAAAGCTTTCAGAAAGTGGCAAGTAGAGGAAAAGGGGGAAAATGGGGATAAAGAAACAACATAATGAGGGGCAGAAGGTCAGTCAGAACAAGTTTCAAGTGCTGGAAGAGAATGAAGAAAACACGAAGGAAAATCAATCTCAGGAGGAAGGTCCTAATGAAAAAGAGAAAGAAGAAAACAACAAACAATCTCACGATATTGGGTATCAAAATGAGACGTTGATGAGTGAAACAGAAATGGAGATGGACCAAGAAATGACCCAAAGTGAAATAGATCTGGAAGATCATGAACGACAGGAAATTCTAGATAAGGAAAACCTGGATCTAGAAGGATTCTTGAGGCAGGGAACTAAGGGAGCAATAGATTCACTACCTTAAGAAGAATGCACTAGAATACAATAGCTGTTTTTATGGAAAAATCAGAAAAGAGGGTTGGATAAAGGTAAAAATATTCACAAGCAGGAGCACAAAGGTGTGAAAACGATGAAATCAACTCCAGGATTAGCAACTAGAAATCCAGGAAAGAAGAGAAGCAGAAAAAAGCAAAATGAGCTATTGATGGAGTGTGGAAAGCTAATGATAGATTCAGGTAAGATGAAAGAACTAAGAATTTAATCATTTAGAAATATTTAATTATGAAGTTCGTATCTTGGAATATTAGAGATCTAGGTAGTAAAAGAAAACAAAGAATGCTACGTAACTGAATGAAACTAGCAACGCCGGATATAATATTCATTCAGGAAACAAAATGCTCCATTCAGAAATTAAAACAAATCATAGAAAATGGCTTAATAGATTTGAGTTTCTCTAAGTGAAAGCAGAGAACACAGCGGGAGGCATCCTAACTCTATGGAACCCCCAAAATGTTAGCTAATAGATGTGGAGGCATCAAGATATTATTTATTTGTAATTATTCAACCAGTGGGAGTTGTGGACACTTTCCTGGTCACAAATGTTTATGGTCCTCAAAAAATAGATGAGAAACTCAGATTCTTAAACTCCCTAGCAGAGCTTAGAAGCAGACATGAAAAAATACCTTGGATCTTGGGAGGAGATTTTAACATGATTAAGTCTCTTTCAAAAAAAAAAGGAGGTACGAGATTACTAAGTAAATACTTTGAAGCATTTCAAACTTTCATGAAAGATATGAAACTAGTTGATTCAGAAACACATAATGGCATTTTTACTTGGAACAACAAAAGAGGAGATGAGGCTCGGGTCGCCTCCAAGATAGACAGATTTTTTATCGGGGCTTATGCTCGCACATAGAGAAATAACAGCTAGAGTTCTCCCCTTTGGAGGCTCTGATCACTGGCCAATTCAATTAGAAATCAAGGGGATTGGTTCTCCCAAGAATAGACCCTTCAAGTTTGAGAATATCTAGCTCTCCCACCCAAATTTCATCAGCAACATTGAAAAATGGTGGGCCGAAGATTTGTAAATCCAGGGCACTACAATGTTAATCATGCACAAAAGACTTCAGCATATGAAATTTAGACTCAAAGAATGGAACAAGAAGGATTTTGGTAACATTTTTTTGGACAAAAAATCAGTGGAAACCAAACTACAGGAACTCAATCAAGCACTGATCACAAATGGTTTTGATAAAGTCAAGAGTGAGAAATCTGATAAGCACCATCAAGAATGGGAGAAATTACGCAAACAAGAGGAAATCTTTTGGAGACAAAAGTCTCGAATTCAATGGCTCAAAGAAGGTGAACGTAATACTAATTTTTTTCATAGATCCACCATGGCCAATAAAGCTCACAATAGAATCTCTTCGATATTGAACGACAATGGGGTGCTTCAAATCTCTCATAAGAATATCGAAGCTGTGTTGGTACAGCATTTCAGAGACATCACCAAGGAAAAAATCCAGACAGAGAGCAATGCGTTAAAGAAATTACAAAAAATATCCCTAAGCTAGTGTCAAGAGAGGATAATTTTAACCTGAATAAACTAGTAACCGAAGAGGAAGTTAGTGAGGTTATTAAAGACATGCAGAATCGCAAAGGTCCAGGACCAGATGGTTTCAATGTAGACCTTTTTAACGCATGTTGGAACACTGTCAAGTAGGACATTCTGAATGTTGTCGAGGACTCCAGAAGAAATAGGACTATTCTGAAAGCCCTCAACACCTCCTTCATCTCCCTGATCCCCAAATAGGATTCAACCCTGACTGCTGATAAGTACAAACCCATTGCTTTATGCAACATGGTTTACAAGGTTATATCCAAGGTTTTAGCTAGTAGACTCAAACCTCTTCTTCTCTCTTTAATTTAAGGGGAATGATCTGTTTATGTCGAAGGCAGACAAATCCTAAATAACATTATTCAAGCCCATGAGGCAGTTCACACGTTAACCTGCAAGAGGCAGGCTGGTATGATCATGTAATTAGATATTACCAAAGCTTATGACAAGGTGAACTAGATCTATATCAAGAAGATCCTTACTACTTTTGGGTTTGATCACAACTGGGTCAGATGGGTTATGGCTATGGTAACCTCTTCTAGCTTCTCTATTTTGGTGAATGGCTCACCCTCTGAGATATTCACTCCTAGAGGCCTCAGGTAGGGTGACCCACTCTCTCCCTTTCTCTTTATCCTCATGATGGAAGGACTGGGCAGGTCCATTAAATAGGCTAAAGCCTTGGGAAAGATTAAGGGCCTTCAATTAACAGAGAACGGTCAGAAAATGACTCACCAACAATTTGTGGATGATACCATGCTGCAAGGAATTCCTACAATCAAAGAACTTTCAGCGTACAAACAAATCCTAAATGACTTTGCCTTGGCTACAGGTATGGAAGTCGATCTCTCCAAATAAAAAATATTTTTCTTAAATACTAACATTTCAATTCAGAGAAATATCTCCAGAATTCTAGGCTTTCAAAGAGATTCCCTCCCTTCAAAGTATTTGGGAATTCCCGTTACAGCTAGACCCTTTCGTAAAAGTATTTGGGAACCGATGCTCAACAAGATGCAAGACAAAGTCAAAAAATGGACTATCAGATTGTTAAACCTAGATAGTAGATTGATTTTGACAAAATCCATTCTACAGTCAATCCCTGTTTTCTTTTTATTAGCCCTCCCAGCTCCCAAAGGTGTCTTACCACAGTTCAAGAATATTCGGAGAGGCTTCTTTTGGGGCAAGGAGGAAACAAGGAAGAAATGGGCCCTTGTTTCTTGGGATAAAATATGTAAACCCAAGAGTCACGAGGGTATAGGCTTAGATGATCAGGGAATTCTGAGTAAAGTTTTAGGAGCCAAGCTCTCGTGGATATGGGTTAAGGAACTAGAAGCTCAATGGGATAAAACCTGGAAAGAAAAATATGGAAGTTAGTGGCAAACAAATGATCTTATAAGAATGTCTGGAAACATAAAGGGCTCTCACATATGGAATAAATCCTGGGAAAGCAGAAGCCTAGTACAAAACAACATTTTTTGGGAAATCGGAGTAGGAGATCTCGCTCTCTTTTGGGAAGACAAATGGCAAGAAGAACCAACGGGAAGACAAATGGCAACAAGAACCAACGGGAAGACAAATGGCAACAAGAACCAACACTATTAAGGGAGGACTTTATGAGCCTCAAGTAGGAAATAGACTCCCAAGGATTCAGGGAGAATTTTAAGGATGGAAATTTATTTTAAAGTTTAGAAACCTTGGCGAATCTTACTAGTACATAATATGCAATTTGTAAAATGTTTGGCAATTTTTTTGTAAAAATATTCAAATTTATAAAAATTTTATATCGTCTCTATATAAATTTTTGGCGATTTTTAAGGTAAAACAATTTTAGAATATAAAATTTGGGCGAATAATTTTTAGAAAAAATGGAAATTAACGAATCTTTTTTTTGGAAAAAGCATGGAAAATTAGCCCAGTTACGAATAATAGCCCCTAAAATTTTCCTTGCAAGGATTAATCAAAGTTAAATATTTATGGAATCTTCCTCATGACTCCGAAAACTGGAGAAACTAGAGAAGCATAGACTGCAGAGATGACAGCTCCATAAAAATAAAAGCAGAGACAATCATGAGTATGCCAAAAGAAAGTAAAATCTTGGTAACAGAGGGGCAAGATTAGTTAATATGGGGCCTCAATAAAGAAGGCACCTTTGATCTTAAGGAAGCAAAAAGAATTATCCTAAACCTAGATTCCTATGATTCAGCGAAATCCTGGCAACAACTTTGGAGCCATCAAGGGTGGATGAGGATTAAGCTTTTTATGTGGTTAATTCATCACAAGAAAATATTAACTTGGGACAATATTAAGAAAAGAGGTGATATTGGGCCTTCTAGATGTCAGCTATGTGAAGCTCATGAGGAGACAATGGACCATATTCTCAACAGTTTCACCTATATCACCTGGTTGTGGGATTCTTTTGCCACCATTTTTCAACAGAAAGATAGAGATAAAGGAAGTACCACTAATACCCTAAACAAGTGGAGAAAGACCTTTTCAAAGAATGAGTTCCTTAATTTGGCCTGGGCCTTTATGCCAAGCTTCATTATCTAGAATGTTTGGAAGAAATGAATAAAAAAAAATCGAGGATGAAAAAACTATTCCTCTTCGCCTGTTGGATATGATCTTGAAGCAGATTAAGGAGATAGTTAGCACCTCTATTCGTAATTATCCCAAGAACCCTCCCACAAAAAATGATATGAGAACACTCAGGCAACTAAGAATGCAAGAGATCATTCCCAATGGACTCAGTAGAAAAGAAAGAAATTTGGAAACGAAAAAGGAGTTCTCGCATCCTCCACCGAAAGGTTATCTGAAATGCAATATTGATGGTGCTTCAAAAGGAAACCCTGGAATAGCTGGGTATGGAGGGGTGTTAAGAGATTAAGAAGGAAACATAAGCTTTATATTCCACTACCATTTAGGTAAAGCCACCAACAATATGTCTAAATTAATGGCATTAGAACAATGTCTAGAACTGCTGAAACTAAATCATAACGCAAATGTCATTATAGAAGCAAACTCAGAGATCTTAATAAAAGATGTTAAGAGAATCAGTTGTAGAGTAGCGCCAAAGAAGGTCTCAAAACACTGGAGATTAATACAAGTGTACCAAAGAATTCAAAATCATCTCCTAAGTCTACGAACTGTTAGTTTCAACTATGTCAAACAAAAAGCCAACAAACTAGTGGATACTCTGGCCAACCAAGGAGTAATTAATTCAGAATGCAGATTTGAAATGAAATGGTAGGAGATGCCTCAGGGAAGAGCAAAAGCTCTCTGTGATGAACAAGCAGCAGAAGATAGATAAATTTTTAGATATTGGGCTATAGTGAAAGGCACAGAATGAAGATGTATAAGAAAGTTCTATCTTAGTACTCGGGTTGGCACCTGGAAGAAGGGAAAGCGCAAAGCGGTCATATAACACCCTGGTGTAATTTGACCAGTCTCCTTTTCTTTCAAACTGCACCACAGGGTTCAATTCACAGTCAACGACAATCTCTAGTGCAAGTTCTGAGGCGTGCTTACACGGAAAGGGTGGTTAGATTTTTTCGGCATAGGCTTTTCCCCTACTATGCTCTCTCGGATTGGAAAACCAAGCTCAAAGCGGTTATCAGCTGATCGCATAGCTTCAGAACGATAAGTGGTAATGGAATTTTGGAAGCGATTCCATACGGCTCTTGACACGTTGCTAGGGAGTGGTAAAGAAAGCCACCCTCCATCATGCATTAAGGTTTGGACATCTTGGCCATGTGAAATTTCGTCGAGCCATTCGATTTCGGAGTGTAAAACGACAGTCAGATTTGAAAGTGTTGTTTTGTGGGGCCACTGGTCTTATCAGGCTTTTCGTGACAGAGACGTGGGGGGTTAGCAGAGCTTTACTTTAGGTATTTTTTGAGATTAGCATTGTTTGCTGTAATGGGAAGGATCATATCTATGGCAGTACGCCCTTGGTTTTCCTAAGTCCATGATTAGTCATGGTTTATGTACATGATGTATTTTTATTTATTTTTAATAACATAGAAGGATCGATTCTTGCTTAAGCAAAAAAAAAGTGTTGATTGTTTACTGCAAGCTAATCACGTTTCCACCATATAGAATAATAGCAAAACTAGCTTACAATGATTGTTTACTGCTAATTTTGATTGTTTACTACAAGCAAATCAAGTTTCCACCCTATAGAATAACAACAAAATTAATTTTCAGTGATTTAACTTTGTCTTTAAAGTATATGACAAATTTAGATAATTTTTCAGTTAGTCATAATAATAATAATAATTAATTTTGTATGTGAAGAATTTCGAGCATTTTTAGTTAGGCATAATCATATTACAAAAGTAGTGAAAACATGGAGATGGGTAAAGGGGAGTGTGTAATGCTCACTTTTATTAAAATTTTGCAGGGAAAGGTAAAGTTATCGGGTGGGTTAATAATTATTAACATAAATATATATGTTAAATTGCTAAAAAGATAATTGAATTAATTAATATCATTTAATTAGTTATAAATAAATAATTATTAACCTAAATAAATATATGAAATTGCTGAAAAGATAATTGAATTAATTAATATTATTTATTTAATTATAAATAAATTATAATTAAATGTATTGAGTTTAACGCGTTAAGAATTTGAGATTATTAGAAATACGATTGACTTCCAGATTATTAGAAATACGATTGAATTCCTCCCTTAGATTTTATTTGTGGACGATTTTGGGTTTATGTTCGAGGAAACGAAATACTTGGGGCGTCTGCAGGCGATTTTACCATTAAAGATTGATTAAGGTATTTTGAAAATTTATGAATGAGATTGGTGATGTTTTTAATACTTTTATTATTGGAAATTGACTGTATTTATGGTGAAATTGTAAATTGTGTGGTCGATTGAGTTTTTTGACTAAAAAATTGTGGTGAAATTTTGATTTGTGTTATTTAAATTAGTTTTTTTTACTATATATAGATTCACCACCTTGAAAAACTTTAGCGTACTTGGTTACCCATCAAATTTGTCATTTCAATGAATTCATACCAAATGCTAGAAAAATTATACTGAATTTAATTTACTTTTTATAAATGTTTTATTTTTATTAATTTATTTCATAATTAATTTTAATTTCTAAATTTATGAATAATGAAAATATTTTGGTAAATATTAAAAAATGTTGTGTTAATGAGTTTTGAGCCATTAGTGTGATTTATCAATCAGATAAGATCGGGAGTATTATTTTAGTAAGAGATTAAATAATAAAAACGATGTAGAAAAAAATAATTCCAATTATAGTTAGAATAATTTTAAATAAAAAAATAAAAATGTATTTTATTAATATAAAATTTGACAAATTTTGTAGAAAAAATTAATTCGAATTATAGTTAGAATAATTTTAAATAAAAAAATAAAAATGTATTTTATTAATATAAAATTTGACAAACCTTTTAAAAACATATTAGAAATTAAATAATAAAAACAATATAAAAAAATTAATTTCAACTATGGTTAAAATATAATGATAAATTCTAAATAAAAATAAAATATATTTTTATTAATACACAATTTGATTAATCTTTTAAAAACATATTAATTTATAAAATAAATATTGAATGTAATTTTTTCAAGGAAACCATTCTATTAAAAGGAATATGAAAACTCTAAAACTTTCAAAACTCATATTAATTAATAAATTAATAAATAGATTAATGAAAGAAAAATTATTAAATCATGAAAATGACCTATTTATTAAAAATCAAAAACTTTTTTAGTTAAAAAAAATAAAATTAAAAACATCAAGATTTAGAAAAATAATTATCTATTCACAATCTAAAATTATTATTATTATAATTATTATGATTTTAAATATAAAAATATAACATAACAAAATAGAATTATCTCAAAAAAATAATAAACCAAATTAATAAAAGTTCATGATATATATACAATATATATCTATAATGAATAAATAAAAATTTTAAAAACCAATTTCAAAGATAATAATCAAAAATTTAAAAAACCAATTTCAAAGATAATAACCAAAAGTTATAATAAAATCAGAGATGGAGGTTTTTGTGATTCGTGATTAAAGCAAACTTCTTTAGGATAAATCAGATCAAGTTTTAGAATTCACAGTGAACTCTTATTAAGGTTCATTGTAATCGCTGAATAGAACTTAGATTCTTTTAATATCCCCCATTAATGTAAATATTTATTTTCACTGCAACCAAAACATACTATTTCTATTTTTATATTATAAACTATTTTTGGAATTTAATTATGGAAAGATGAATTTTGTAGTTATTATTAAATATTGTTTTACTGGTTAATTAGTTATGTGAGACAAATATATGTCCCAAAAACCAAATCCTAGAGTATTTTTACTGAAAGAGATCAAGAAGATATGGGTATATGAGATCACAAGGATGAGAGGGGATTGTGTTGAAGGGTTAGGCAATATATTTGGCTATGTATAGTTAAGACAAGAGAGTTGGTAAACACTAAGGTGAAAGAGATCAAGAGGACAGGGGTACCTGAGATCACAAGGATGAGAGGGGACTGTGCTGAAGGGTCAAGCAATTATGGCTATGTCTGATTAAGACCAGATAGTTGGTAAACACTAAGGTCAATGAGGAGAGAGAGAACCCCTGAAATCGGGAATATGTCTGATTAAGACTAGATAGCTGGTAAACACTAAGGTCAATGAGGAGAGAGAGAACCCCTGAAATCAGGAGTAGACCAGATAGCTGGTAAACACTAAGGTCAATGAGGAGAGAGAGAACCCCTGAAATCAGGAGTAGCATGGGGGGAGATTCACCAATGCAGGTAATCTCACGGCAAGGAGGAAAATTAAAGTGCAGGTCTTTGTTTTAGACTCAAATTCTAGATCAGTGGAGGAAAATTAAAGTGTGGGTCTTTGTTTTAGACTCAAATTCGGGATCAACTTAAAAAAATAAGTGAAGAATTCTTCTGGTATAAATTATTATATGAATTTAAGAATAATTAGCTTCATAGATTGACTAGTTTAAAAAGGTAATATCATAGATTATTATTGAATAATTAAGGACAAGGTTCCTTCTATTTCTTAGAGTGTTTCATTAGAGTTTCCTTCTTTTTTTGAATTATTTCATTAAAAACAAGGGTAGAACAAGTAACAGGAAAGAGGGGAAGAAACCATCATTATATTCACAAAAAGAAAATGTAAAAAGAATATGAGAAGAGATAGCAAGATCTTATATAATTTTCTAGGAAAAAGCAAATGAGAAATGGGTATAAGTTCAGAAGAAAGTATTATTAACATACCAAACAAGGTATTTATTTTAACATAGTCTTTCATCTAAATTGGAAAAACTATTAAAATCAGTTTTCAACCGATTGATCTCTGAAAATGACAAGTAAATATTTACTGCTAAGATAAAGAAAAGAAAAGAAAAAACAAATTTCTATGTAAAAAGAACCGAAATCTAAATAAGTTTAAATATTAGGGCATCTAAGCTTTCGTATTCTTAATTCTTATGATTCTGTTGCATATTCATTTCCATTCTTAAAACCCTAGTCAATGCATGGAAAATATGCCAAATAATTACGAGGATTATATACAAAGAGTAACATGAGGATTATATACAAAGAGTAACATAAAAGAAATGTAAGCTTCATGATTAACATGTGATACAAGTAGCCATGACTTCCAAGGACTCCAAAAGACTACTTCAGGATTAGCATGTGGTATAGGTAACCACGACTTCCAAAGATTCCAAAAGACTACAGTCTCAGCCCAGATAACAAGAATTAGAATTTTAACCTTATATAGAAGTCGTCAAGACTCTTTTCTTTAAAACTATCAAGCAGAGAGAAAAAATTCCGAGCTATAACTAAATATAGTGCATGACAAACTGATGCATAAATCAGCTTGCGCCACAATTAACCTCTGCATAGAACGATACTTGAAAAATTCTATAAATAATCCGAGAATTGATAACTCTCAATCTCTGGTTCAACATTGAAATAAATATGCAAACCATTCTGAAACCTTGTAAATATTAAGTGTAAAACCCTCATCTCAATAGAGAAATATGGTAACAGTAAAACTTAATCCATACATTTAAAGGCTCAAATGTAAAACTTAATCCATACATTTAAAGGCTCAAATATCTGTACGTTATACAAAGATGGTTGCCTGAGATCAACACCTAAAAACTTTCAACATTCGGGCGGAAGCCGTAAGATTATTATAGCTTTATAAACAAAACCGTAATAGTGGAAGTCATAGCTCTAATAACCTCGAAATCTACACAGATCTAATATCAAATATCATTTAATCCCCAACAACCTGGTCACAAGACCTTGCCATAGAAAAGGTCAAAAGTGAGTTTAGATACCCGGTTCTGGTTAATTCCTCGATAGATGAACCCTGTAAGAGGGTTTTCGCCATAGCACTGAGCCAAACCCCTGTATCTGGAACAAACCTTCCACCAAAACAACGAAGGTTTTTAGCTAGGATTTATTAATAGAAAAAGAGATTGTAATAATTCTAACCCAAAAAACAAAGAAGAATGTGGAAATGCAATAAGTTCTTCCCTTTGAAAAGTTGTTTGCAAATCCCTTCCTCAGCGGATTGAATCCGAGGGCTTCAAAGAAGTTTAAGGACCACCAGGGTATCACCAAGATGCCAGAACATGGAGCAAATAATCCAGTAAACCACGTCTACAGGCGAAAACAAAACTGTAAACCAGAGCAGATCCACAACTCCTTGAAATTTCTAGAATGATACATGGACAGAATGAAGCCATACCATGGGGAAATTAAGGTTAGTTTCCTCAAGGGTCGTCCAATCCAACAAGTCATGGTGAATCGACGCTGGAGAAGACTGATCCCAAGGATAATGCAGGATGTCGACAATTTGGTGAATGCCAGGATAGCCGGAACGTTAAATGTGCATGCGTTCCTATGCAGGGTTTTCGAGGTTGGGCTAGGTTTCAATTAGTGCCAATGCCAGCAATGTACTAATGTATATAAATACATTTGATTGTAATTTAATTGGAAATCATCAATGCGTGTGAACAAAACTCCGCCACAATAAAGAAAGATATGTTATATATGGTACCTATTGTTTATTACATTGTCTTTTCATTTGGAGTATGATAATACACTGTGTCATTGGTATTAAAAGGCTATCCATAGAATTTAATAATGTCAATGTTTTATCAGAATTTGTATTTCGGTAACTTGTATTAATTTTTTTTATTATATGACATTATTAATAGATGGGTGTGTTACAATTTGACATTTATAATCTAATAAGGTGAAGTATTATGGTGATTAATGCACTAAAATTTATGATTATATCATTATTTACCATATTTAATGAATAAATAAGTCGTTAAGGTTTTTGTATGGTTTGTAACAACTAATAAGTGTGTTTAAAGTTAGATATACACCAACATCAAAGGATAAGTAGGAGATTACATGGTTTCAACGCAATACAAATAGTTATTTTTCCATGATTCGTAGCATCAAGAATCAGTTAGAGTTACAGAGTTCGAGTTTTAGCATGGATATTATGTTGCGTTTTACAATGACAAGACCAACATATGCACGGTGTAAACCACCCATGGGTTTTCACCCTCAGTTATTCTCTGCAAGGAAGGTGTATATGTTGTGAAGGTGGTTCCATGATTGGCATTGTTGTTTAGCAGCACCGATTTTATAGATACTATGCTCAAGAGATAAGTACTTTTATCATTATTTCTGAAGGTAGAATTTGATAAAAAAAATATTTTAGATTAAAAGAAGAGAAAGGGGCTTTGCTTCTATTTTAAAAATACATATAATATTGCATATACATACTTTAAATTATGTGCATACAGAGAACTCACGCTAGTTTTCTTAATAAAAAAAATATGTTATTGCATGTAGATAAAGTTTATATATCTGCTACAGTAAAATATAAGTAACATTATTTGTCTTTAATATATATATATATATATATATATATATATATATATATAACAGTGCATATGCATTTTATGTAAGAAAAGATAGATGCATGCTCTTTTTTTAAAAAGAGATTTCATACTAGTGTATGAAATGATAAGAAATCCAAGTTATTTTCTTGAAAATGAATCTAGAATAAAGAGGGAAATTTGTGAAATATTTTCATGCGTGGTGAAAAATAAAAGAGAAAAGTTAATTAGATTATTTTTCTTGGAAAGTGGGATTTTCTTTTGAAATGTGTAGTTTTGTATAAAAATAACTACCTTATGTATTTATAAGACATAAATATTTGTTGAAGAAAATATAAGTAACTATGACGTTTTGGTTAATTAGAATAAATAAATCTCGTGGTGTTCTTGAAAATAACACAATTGTTTTGTTCTTAGTCATGGTAAAATATTTCCATGGTGTCGGTAAATATTAGTTATTTAATAAATTCATGCAAAATATTCCCATGGATTCTCATGCGTAAGAGATTTCTTTTTAAAAAAAGGAATACTTAGTTATGAGAAAATATAATAACCTATGCATAGATCAAATACAGAGAGATAATATAAGTCATAGGAATCTTCTTTAGAAAGAATATGTTTATCTTGTGGGTGAAAGAGAAGTCAATTGTGTTTAAAATTCCTTTGCAAGAGTTTGCAAAAGTTACATGTTTTGGTCGATAGAAAGATAAATGACTTGTGTGTTTTTTTTCCACTGGAAAAATCGTAATCTTTCATTAACTTGAAAAATTACATATTGTAGATGCGATATGCATATGCTGTTTCTGTCTAGCCCCAGAGGGCTCAGTCAATAATTGAAAGTTCTGCATAAAAACCTTAATCTGTCCAGAACATCACGCAGGATGTTCATATAGAAGAGTTGTTGTTTTTTGTCTGTACATTTGCCACGCAGGGCCATACATATATCCTGTATAATATATTCAAAAATTTACATTTTCAAAAATTTCAAAAGTTCCAAAAAGATAACCAGATCATGGGCTCTCGGCCCTGTGATAATGTAGATCTATGTAAGGGCGGTGATAGTAATGGTATTCATTTGGCCCCCACTGTTCCTGGATTAACCACTCTCCTCTGGGTAGTAGTGTGGCCGCTTTGGTTAACTCGACAACACAACTGTTATGTTCCCTGTAAATATGATTGCATGAGATATAATTAAATTGAGCCTTGAAAATGTTTATTTCATCCAAAATATTACTGAGTGTGTGTATGTGACAAGCAGTAATATTATTGAACCAATTTATAATGATCTTCGAATCTCCAAATATATTAATGCTCATGCAGTTATGCCCCAAAGAGAAATGCAAGAGGTGACGAAGGGTGATGAGTTCAACGAAATTGTTCGTTCCTGCCCCTAATCCCATCTTAACTTTGAAGTAATGATGATCACTAATGTGAAGGATGAATCCACCACCACATCCCTGTTGTTGTGTTGTGCCATCAAAATACACCCAAGGGGTAATTTTATCAATGAATGGAGGAGCATGTGGCCTACGAGCTCGGGGTTGTGGAGGCTCAGGCATCTCATTAAATTCCATTATTATAGAAGCTGCAGTGTGCGGCCAACACATAGGTCTATTGTAAAAGATGAAGCGATTCCGGGCCAACTAGAGATGCCAGCTCATAATCAAAGGGAGACTTTGGAGCTTAGACCCTTTATGTCGATGATACCAGCTTTCCCATGCTTTGTTTATGTCTTCCCCTTCCTAGAAACCCGAGAAGCGAATAGTAGAGGATATATTTTGCCAAAGATCAATCAAAGCTGGACAATTCAGAAACAAATGTGAAGTCGATTCTGATGATCCTTTGCATAATGTACACCAAGTTGGCCCGTGGAAGGATCGATGCATAAGATTATCGCCAGTGGGAACTTTATTTTTAAGAATACACCAGAAAAAAAGTCTGGTCCGAGGAGGCGCAGTAAGTTTCCATATAGACTTCCACCAGAAAGTGATCAAATCCGGAATCTTGTGTGAGATCAGGGCTAAATAACCAGACTTTGGTGAGTATATACCACTATCTGAATGATGCCAAATGAGTTCATCCGGGCCCTCTTTTATCCTGATATGAGATTCAGTAAGAGCAGAAGTATAATCATGCCATTCTTGATGCCAACATTGTGGTAACTCGAGCTGTAAAGTGGATTTCCATCTTTGAGCAAAAAAGGTTGAGTTATGAGGATCCGCAATATTTGCAAGTACCTTGAGCTCGTGTGAATGGAGATGTTGAATAAGATCTCTGGATAGCTGGTATCTTCCTCCACTTCCAATCCATGGATCTAAACCAATGTGAGCCTTTGATCCATCGTTTATTCTCCAGACCAGATTATCCCTGATGAGCGGCAGAGAGTGTAGGAGAGCCTTCCAGACAGATGAGATGCCAGATTTGGGCCAACTAGGCAAACGAATCCAATCCATAATTTTTTGAGGCCAAATGTACTTGTGATATGTGATGGCAGTCCAGAGATTCTGTCTAGTTAATAAGGTCCATCCCATTTTGGCAGCAAGAGCTTGTGCGAATATAGGCAGATATTTTAGGCCCTAGCCTCCCCATTTTTTGGGCAACGCTATCTTGGTCCAGCTAACCCATGCAAAAATCAATTTGTCCTGGTTCCCATTCCAAAGATATATGTTGCAAATTTGTTGCAGACGGGCCAAGATACTCCTAGGAATCCACGCAAGTGCCATCCAAAAAACAGGAGTGGCCTCAAGAATAGATTTTACCAGGACAAGTCTACCAGCTCTGGATAAATATCCGTGGCTCCATATGGTAAGCCTTTCCTCCAATTTTGTGACTAGCCAAACGCAGTCCGCTATTTTCTGGTTGATGGGCTTAATCTAGAACCCTAGGTATTTGAGACCCCGATCTAGTGGATTGATGCAGTAAGGAAACAACTGATGAGAAAAATGAGTCGCTTAGATGAAGGTTCGGGAAAAAGTAATGGTGGATTTTGAGTGATTAGCTAGCATCCCAGCAGTTGATGAAAAAAGAGAGAGAATCTTGGAGAAGGAGCGGGAATCTCGAATACTACCATCAAGGAAAATAAGAACATCATCCATGAAAAGTAGATGGGTGAGGAAGCAGTCATCATATATCTTAAGTCCACAAAGATCACCTTCTATCTTAACCGATGCAATCAATCGACTGAGACCATCCATGACAATCAAAAAAAGGAGGGGTGAGAGGGGGAATCCTTGCCTAAGCCCCCTTTCAGAGTGAAAAAAATGAGATAACCTCTCCTTGGCACAAAATAGAATGAAACAGCAGGCAGATCAACATCGGAGTGAAAGAAGTTTTGATGTAGGTGATTGGGTATTCCTACAGCTACAACCATATAAACAAATGTCCCTAAAGCAAGCTAAGAAGGATAATAAATTATCACCAAAATATTATGGTCTGTACAAGGTGTTGCAAAACATAGGTACTATGGCATACAAATTGGAGCTTCATGCAGCTTCCCAAGTTCACCTAGTTTTCCATGTTTCATGCTTAAAAAAGGTTATAGGTGACAAGCTTCCAGTTCAAACAATATTGCCAGAGCTTGATGAGGAAGGAAAAATCATATTGGAACCTGAAGCAGTCAAAGAAACAAGAACTCGACAACTACGAAATCGAACAATTTCAAACTATCTCATCAAGTGGAAGAGCTTACCCATTGAACATTCCACATGGGAGGATGAGAATTTTATACAGAAGCATCCATAACTACTCAAGCATTGAGGACAACACTTTTTTGAAGGATAAGGGGATGTTAGGTCCCTATAATACTAGTGATTCCCCCATTACTATTGTGGTTGTATCCCTTATTGGTATTGTTGTGCCCCTATTGTCCCCATATTGTTATTATTGTGCCCCATAGAATCCCTCTATTGTTATTTTTGTGCCTTTATATTATTATTGTTAGGTCGACTTGGTTATATTGTTATTTTTGTGCCTTTATATTATTATTGTTAGGTCGACTTGGTTATATTTGAATCATCTTTTCAGTCTTTTTGTGAGTTGGTTTCATAACATATATTATCATTGTTATGTCAGATTTGGTTATATTGTGACCTCTTAGACTCGTATATATAGAAAGGAGGTTTTGTCATTTGTATCATCCAAGAATTTTTCATTTGTGTAATGTAAAGGAGGTTGCCCCCTCGAAGAGACTAATTTTGAAGTTACATATCTATCTCTTTCTTCTATTTCGTGAGCTGATTGCCTAACAATATATATATATATATATATAAGCTTTGCGGGTAGAGTATTAAACAACAAAATTTAATTTAAAACCTTCCAACAGTTACAGTCCTAGAAGAATTCAAAACAGTCAACCAACTCTATCTGTAGTAACACAAAGAGGTCATGAACGACATAAAACCCTAAATGGACTCGTAATAAAAATATATGTACTATAATGGTAACAGTATGTCGACCAGACATTAAAAATACTCAAACCACCGCAAACCAAATGCTCTCTAAAGAGTTGTCAAGCCTTCAATGCTGAGACATGAAAATGCGAGAAAACACCTAGAAACACATTAAAACAAGGGAACTATTGAGATTTGGTAGGGGAATACCTAAATTCGAGCCAATATCACTTTTGAGGAACCATGCCTATCTGCATACAAACAAATACACCACATGTTAGTAATTCATGAACAACATTAAAAAACTCTAGAAGTCATTCATGGGGTAAGTCATACAAACAGAGTACTTGAGTGGAAGATTTGGGTAAGAAGGAACCTTGCTTCATAAACTGGATAACCAGAAAGAAGATAGTTAATCCTTGAAATTTAGAAATTAAACTCTAGCTCTTGAAATTTAGAAATTAAACCCTAGCTCAGTGACACTCAGAATGAAAAGAGAAACCTACCTATGAAAAAAATGGACAAATCATGCCAGACTATAGAACCTACAGTGAAACCCTTGAACCGAGGCTCACTGTCGAAATGTAGATCTCTGCACTAAATGGGTAGTTAAACAAAACATAATGAAAATTGCAAGTATTAAAACGAAGATGTGTGTCCAAACCAGAAATTTACCTTGAAAGCTTTTACGTACCTAGCGGACGTAGCAACAACCCTAGAAATTGAATAACACGAACCGTGAAGCCATTATAAAGCACCATGGAAGGTTGCAAGGATAATATACCTCTCAACACAAACTCTAAAGTAACAAACCCTTGAGAAGGCAGAAGCCTCAGCGCCAAGGGGAGAATAGCAGAATGAGGTTCGACCATGAGGTGTGGGGGCGAGTTAACTCCCATGTCCTCCGACCTGCTAAGCCCCTATCGTCCAATCAACTCAGCATTCACGAACCATAGATTAAAACATGAATCCCAAGGGATGGTTGTTAAGTGGACGAAGCCAACGAGGTTTATAGCTACTTCCAACTCAATACAGGGTCCTTTGGTGGGTTTTTTAACCAAGCATGAAACCATGTTAATCATTATATGTGATAACCCAAAGTTGAAACGTGAATTAACGATCACGGTTACTTTGCATAAACACCATGGTTTTCGTATTGAATGCGTGCCAAATAAATTCGTTGGCAAACCTTCATTATATATGCGAAACAAATTAATTTATTCGAGACAAACTAATCAATAACCTTTACTATATATACATGTAAGGTTTTCATTTAAAAAAGGTCGGTTTTTTTTTTTTTTTTTTTTGTCGTTGTTCGAAAAGCGAATAGAAGTATATGACACACTTGCTCACTAACATGTTTAAGCGCAAGATTGTCTTATATACTTGGTTTTATTCTTCTTTGAGGAAATACAATATTAAATTTAAAAAGCAAAAAACCTATTTCAAATATAATTAAAATATTTTTGTTTTTCAATTTAATTAAATAATATTATATTTATAAATATTAAATATATCTTTGTTTTTCAATTGAATTAAAGAAAATTATATTTATAAATATCAAATTAAATTTTAATTTAAAATATTGAAAGTTTATATTATTTTTAATAAATATAAATAAATTTAAACAATGTGATATTTTCTTTTGTAATAAATTTAAATAAACTATTTAGAAGATATATAATTTTTATCACTCTGCCAATGCAAGCTATAACAGGAAGTCAAAAATTATTTCGCTAGTGTGTTGTGATCGTGTACAGCGCAAACCAATTTGAAATTTCATTTCGCTGGTTTGATTTGATTGTGTACAGCGTAAACCAATGCACGCATCTATTCAAAAGTGATCAAAGCATGAGGCACCAGATGTCCCTAGAGGGAAGAGAAGTCTAATTCCAACATTAACACAGAGTTCGTGGTAGACAAAAAGTATAAGCTTCTTGACTATTTGGGCGGCGGATCTTATGGATTGGTCTGCTCCGCCATGGACACATCCAATAATATGAAGGTTGCCATCAAAAAATTAGATGGTATTTTCACATACCCTGCTTATACAGAGAGAGTCATGTGGGAACTGCTAATTCACAGCCAAATCAACCACCCTTTTATCGTGACGTTTAAGGATATCATACGACCTATTAGTGAAAATAATGGTGACGATATTTATATTGTAATGGAAATGGTGCATGAGCATTTGGCACAATCTATTATTACTAGAAATCAACAAGACGAAGGCAGCAGCCACCAATCAGTGGCTCCCTTAAATCATAGCTACCAAATTCGTTCGTATCAGAGAAAAAAAAATACCGAAATTCGGGAATTCGATTCGTACATCGAATAATTGGATGAAAATTCGATTCGGTTGATGTAGCTTCGTTTATATTTGGTTCATGTAGATATGGTTTTTAGTTTATTGCAGGGATTTATTAATTTATGTTTTAGAATAGTAAGTGCAATGATCCCTCAGCACAAAATAGATAGTTGCGGAATGGCAAGTAGGAAATGGAAAGGTTGCTGGATTAAGAAAAATTCTGAGTTTTAAAATTTAGTGTTGTTTCAAAGAATTTAAAATGTTGAGAAAACAAGGAAATAAATAATTTGAGCAAAATCTTGAAAATATAATGGCAGGGTCACATGTAAGAAATGGAAAGGTTGCTAGAATGAGAAAATTTCTTAGTTTTAAGTTTCAGTGTTGTCTCACAGAGTTTAAAAAGCTGAGATAACAAGTAAAGAAATAATAGAAAACAGAAAAAGGGAAGAAATAATTAATTGAAGAGTATTTTATAATAATTAATTGATTTTTTAAATATTATAAAAATAAGTTTTGAATATTTAATTTATAAATATGTAAATTAAAGAGAGATAGTTTTGAGTTTTGAATATTTAATTTTTAAATAGATATTAATTATAAAAAGATTTTAGATCAGATTTGAAAGTAAGAGGGAATTTTGAATTTTGAAAGGAGAGATTTTGGAAATAAGACAAGTGTGGTTGTCATTTTGGTAAGTAAACCGAATTTTAAAATTGTTTATACTGATTAAAATTATTAAAAATTATTTAAATTTCAAATGTTTAAGATATATACTCTCGAATTTTTTCGAGAATTGAAAATTTCTCATCCGAATTTTTATTGTATCGTATCATATTCGAATCCCAATTCGAATTCAAATTTCGTTATGAACCAGATAAATAGATATAAATATCTATATTCTCATTTATAACCATCCGTATATATTTATTTTATATATAGATTTAAGGGATATTTATTTTATATATAGATTTAAGATGAGAATAGAGGGATTTAATTTTTTCACTTGTAAATTTTTTATGAGTTTATATTATTTACATGTTTGTATATTTTTTGGTTAACATAAACAAAATTTCAATTTTGATAAAGATGGATATATTAACACATCATACTGTCAATTTTAATAAGGATAAACATATTTACACATCATACTAGGCTGTAGAATAAACCTATAAATTAAATAAAAAATAGTGATATACTGTTATCCATCACATTTTAAAAAATATAAGCCAAATAAAAATAAAATTATTAGTGGTGAAATTCAAAATTCTCACAAATTAACACCATACATATCTAATAATGCAAAATATTAGAACACTATTTTATATATATATATATAACTAACACTATCGGCATGCATAAGGATATCGCACTTGAAACCCATAAGGGATAGCTATTTTTGTTTATGCATACCTTCATTTGAAGTTTTCAGGTTGATATTTTCCACCTGAATTTTGGTTCCACAATTTTAGCATTAACATTATTATTAGTCGTTAATTTTAGACGGTAGATTTTAAGAATATTTACTAATTCAATAAGAAAAAACTAAAAATTTCAAAATTCTCTTGGAACTAACACAATTCATATCCAGTAACATAGAATACTTGAACACTACTGGGCCTGCATAGGATATCGCACTATGAAACCCATAATTCCTTTAGGTAAACTGCCAGACCACTTTACTTGGTTAACTCTATTGTTTATGTATTTTTCGATGAAATCCGTTAACCATCGTTTGATTGATCTTGAAACCTGGTAGTCGTTTTCCATAAGCATTCCAGCCTTCGTTTGAGAATTTCTCGAAATTTTTCCAGAAGTATGATAGCCGGTGCTAATTTAAATTTTCTTGCTAACTTATTTTTGTTGCGGATATCGTAGTCGTTGTTGACTCCATTTCTTTTACAAATCTTATAACTGTTGTTAACTTGATTTTTCGTGTAAATCTTGCAGCCATTGTTAACGTCATTTTATTGCAAATATTGTAGCCGTTGTAACTGAATTTCTTCCGAATCTTGGAGCCGTTCTTATTTTCATTTTTCTTGCAAATCTTGTGTAGTCGTTGTTTTATCAAAAACTCTTGAAAGGTGTAATAAATTGACTTCACGACAACCGTTGCGATTCCTCTCTATGCAAGTCGCTGAGACAGCACAAAAATGCGTTGCAACTGAAAATCTTAAAATCGAATGGAGTTAGAGCACGGTTTAACAAATTCATTTTGTGTTTTGATTCCCAGCTAGGGCCCTTCAGCATTTGATTCTGCCATTGTGCTACATCGCGATTTGAAACCGCAAAATATTCTAATAACGGAGAACCATACAGTGAAAATATGTGACCTTTGTCTTGCTCGAAAACAAGCAACCGTAATGAGTCGTATGGTCATTGCCAAAGAGTACAGGCCTCCGGACATACGGGCAATCGGTGTAAATACGGTCCAGCTGTTGATGTATGGTCGTTGGGTTGCATTTTTGCAGACTTGTTGCTCCAAAGACTATCATAGTCCTTGTGTCACGCTCCAGGCCGGCGGTAGTCTTTCAACCACTCTTGGCAAGGTGCGGCACCATTGAACATTTTTTTTCACCAATACTTATGTTCATGAACTACGCCTAACTATATTTCCTACTTAGTTTGTGTTTCTCAACCAAGTAATTATTATGTTTCCTTTATATTAATGAACACCCATACATATTTATTATCAACACCAATTATAAACGAAAAACACGATTGCACAGTGTAAAGGGAGGGGCAACTCCCTAATCAATGAGTCTGCCCAAATAATATATTATACAATCTTTCAATGTTACAAAGCTTACAAGTATACTTGGGAAACACCAAGTTTCATACTTAGCCAAAATTACAACTTCTCACGCCTTCGTGTGATAACCAAGATTCTTTGCCCAAGTAGGGCGGGCGCGCACTCACACGAGCTGCCTTCCACACTTCACAACCGAACCTTGTGCATGATGGGCGGGCGACTCCACCAAGTCATCAAGACACCCTCGTTTCACCTTCGCACAGCTTCACCAACGTTCCACCGTTCCACCTTCACATGGTAGTCTCACTCGAGTTCCACCGTCTACAACTTTCGCATTTGCCTTCACACGACAAGCAAGCGCTCACCCGAGCTACCCAAGAACCCATGTCAACCGAGCGCCAGACGCCTTCACTAGTGCACCGGTGCCTCTCGCCTTCGTTCAAGACTCGTGCTGCCTAAACGAGCTGCCTAAGAATTGGGCACATATGACCTGCGCCTTTCTCTTCTTGCTACGGTCCTTTTACCTTGCACTTCTTCGTAAAAGACTTGAGCGACTTGCTTGTTGTCCAAATGAAACTTCATCGCATGTTTTATATACGGTGCATTGGGCAAGTCTTGGCTGCCCAAGCCGACTTGCCAATGCCCTCACGCATCATTTGGTTTCTTGCCTAAGTGTTGGTCGGCCAACACTTCAACGCATTTCCACTACAATGTATGAGGTCGGCCCGTGGGTTGAGCCTTCGCTCCCCACGCCTATAAACACTCATTCACTCTATCCTTCTACGCGCATTACAACATGTCACCTCGCACGTTGGTCATAGAGCTGCAATTCTCCGTTAAAATGCTCGTTCACCAAGTGGAGCTGTCGCACTTCATGCCAGTGGGCGTGCCAAGGAACCGCAAGACCTTACATCCTCCTCCACCTGAAATCGTTGTCATCCTCGACAACATACCATCCTGGTAACCATCCACCAAGATAAACATCCACAACTGTCTCATCCTCGGTCCATGATATCGACTCCTCCACATACTGCAAACATCTCTGCAACATATGTAGAACTGCCATCTCCATCATGTGTTGTTCCATCATGTGACTATCCTCCTTGCCTGCCTGATGCCAACATCTCTCCGTGCACTTCCAGACCCCATGTTTGAACTAGTTGGGTAGCTAATCCAACTATCACGCTCAAGCCATGAGAGTGAACATCCTTATGCCTTCACCAGTCTATCTCGGATTCTACCACATCCTGGACTCACCAAGAATCTCACCCATGCTCAGGTCCATGGAAACTCCATCCCATCTGCAACATGTCATGATGCTTGATGCCGAACCATCCCTGCACCATATGTCATACCTGCTCAACCTGTTTTAAGGACTCACTGCCATGAGCAACTAACAATGAGCCCCATCTTCTATGTCATCTAAGAAGATGTAGAGGGAGTGGAGCCTGAAGGCTCACCCTCACTAATAAGCTCAATCCATCTCTCACGATTCTCTATCTCCATCCTCTGTAGATATGCAACCCGATCCTCCTCTTGGACATTCGGCCTCAAATAAGTCTCTTCATCGTCATCATCATCCTCCATCGCTTCTAGCCTTATTGACAAATCCAAGATACTGTGAGAAAGTGTCTTGATGACCAATGATTGCTCGGTAAGCTTTGCCTCAACACTAGACAACCGCTTACTCATGTCTTCCATTCACTTCTCATCCTCCATTTGCATCACTACCAACTTACAATTCGGCCTTGTCACACCAATGGTTGGAACACCAATGGGTACATCTTTCCTTCCATCGTAAATATATAGCTTCTTCAAGTGTGGAACAATCATAGCATCAAATTGTTTCAAAAATTCCATCCCCAGCACAGCCTCATAGTCATCAATCCGCACTATAGTGAAGTCGACTTTCCCAGTCCACTCACCTAGTGTTGTGTCCACTCTTTCAGCTACACCAAGTACCGAATCAGGAGGAGAATTCACCGTCTTTATTTGTGCCTTCACTGGTAGAAATTTCAACTCAATTCTTCTCGCAACATCTTCACTCATAAAGCTATGAGTAGCTCCACTATGTAGCATAGTGAGTACCTCCATACCTCCAATCTTCATCTGAACATACTCCAAGTTGTTCCTTTCAGGATCTCTTCGAGAGACCACTTCCGTAGCAGCACCACCACCAAAAATCTGCATCATCCCCATAGAAAGTTCTTCTTTCTTCGCATTAGATTGTGCAATAGCAACCACTTTTGGTCTTGAAGGACAATTCTTCACCGTATGTGGTTCAGCACAAATCCAACACTTCAATGGCTTTTTCGTCTTCTCATTTGACTTCGAAGATTCATCTTTCTTCTTCTCTTTCGGTTTATCGGACTTCTTCTTCCTCTCATCAGAAGTCTCATCATAATGCTCCACCAACCTGTCCACGGCAACAAAAGCTTCTTCAAGTGTTTTAATCTTCTGCCTCTTCACTTCATTACATGCCCAAGGTTTCAATCCAATAATGAAGTTGAACACCTTGTCCCTCTCCGCCATGTCAAGAAGTTTTAGAACCGCACTTGCAAACTCCCGCTGATATGTCTGAAGGTTCCTTTTCTGCTTTATGAACTTAATCTCCATCCTCGCTTCCCACATTTCATCTTGAGGAATGAAATGGGTCTGCAAAGCCTTCTTCATTTCATCCCATGACGTAATGTCACCACCATTGCCATTAGCAATCTGATCCATCCTCCTTCGCCACCACATCTTAACATCCTTCGTCAAGAACTGAGCAGCTACCTTCACCTTCGTCTCATCATCAGATAGACCCAATCGTTCCAAGTATTGCTCCATGTCCCATAGAAAGTTGCCAAGAGTTTTCGCACTCCTTGTACCATCATAAAATTTTGGTTCCTTGACTTTCACAGGAGGCACTCCTCCACCTAAGTTATGCCTCATGGCCTTCTTCAACACGACGATCTCATCTCTGGCTTCATCAAGGGATTTCTGCAAGTCCTCGATCCTTTCCAACACCTTTTCATTAAATGCCATAGTAGCATCCTTCGCACCATGATTAGACCCAACCTGAGATTCACCTGCCATTGCTAACAGTTTCTTTTTTTGCGATCTAGTTTCAACCTTCCGGACTTCACAATTGAACCTTGTGCACGATGGGCTGGTGACTCCACCAAGTCACCAAGACACCTTCGTTTCACCTTCGCACGGCTTCACCAAGGTTCCACCATTCAACTTTCACACGGTAGTCTCACCCGAGTTCCACCGTTTACAACTTCTGTGGTTGCCTTCACATGACCGGCGGGCGCTCACCCGAGCTACCCAAGAACCCGTGTCAACCGGACACCCTGCGCCTTCACCCGTGCACCCGCGGCTCTCACTTTCGTTCAAGACTCGTGCTGCCTAAACGAGCTGCCCAAGAGTGGGGGGCATACAACCTGCGCCTTTCTCTTCTTGCTGCGGCCCTTTTACCTCGCACTTCTTCGTAGAAAACTTGAGCGACTTGCTTGCTGTCCAAATGAAACTTCATCGCATGTTTTATATAAGGTGCATTGGGCAAGTCTTGGCAGCCCAAGCCGACTAGCCAACGTCCTCACGCATCATTTGGTTTCTTGCCTAAGTGTTGGTCGGCCAACGCTTCAAGAGACCCGCCAGTTGGTCAAAAGTCGGTTGCCTCGTACTCCTTTGTGTCCGTTGAGCGAAATATTTGTGGATGTAGCAGATAAACGCGCTGTGGATTTGCTTGAGAGAATGCTTGTATTTGATCCTCGCAAAAAAAGGAATCAGCGCTGTATACGCACTTCAACATGAATACAAGGCCGAGATTACAGTGGAAGTGCTTACCGAAGAGCTTAATCTAAAGCTTTATCAGGGTGAAAGGTTGAAAGATTTGACTCTTCCCCGCATCCAGATGTTTGCACAAAATCCCTACCTGTTGACCAACCCAGAGTACGTATGGAAGTTTCTTCTAGATCGATGCCCCAACTCTCCGGCACAGTAAATGTTAAATATTTTTACAAAGCGAGGACATTTGTAAACTGTATTCCGAACATTGAAGCCAATGGTTAATTGTACGGCGAATATGGAAAATGATGGTCTTTTCTGACTTACGATGTTTTACCGTGATGACCGAAATGAGCGTTTGATATTTATTTATAAGATTACAAAACACTAATGAAACTAATATGCTATCATCGGTTGAAGATTTGTTCTTCCTCGAAGCCGTAAATGTCAATTGTGGCAAGGCTAAGAATTTATGAAAATTAATATAATAGTAAATCTTATCATCAATTCCAGTGTCTAGAATTTTGATATTCGAAATAATTTATGAAAATTAATATAATAGTTAATCTTATCATCAATTCCAGTGTCCAGAATTTTGATATTCGAAATCGATTTATAGTATTTTTATTAATGTTATTCTAAGCCATACCTATCTATTGTGACAAATCATTTAAATTTACTGTAATCATACTTGTTTATTTTGATATTTGGAATCGATTTATAGTATTTTTATTAATGTTATTGTAAGTCATACCTACCTATGGTGACAAATCATTTGAATTTACTTTCAATCATTAAACTCCATGGTTAAGCATGTTTGAGCCAAAAGCGATTTAGGATGGGTAACCTCCCGGGAAAGTCCTCGTTACCAGGTGCAAGCCCCAGAAGTGATGATTGACACTATGTGATTCATCTCACTAGTTTCAATCCTACTTCTTCACCCTTTTGAGCATCACCCGATGCAATGAGTGCTAAGTAGACTATTCAAAACTCATGAGAAATTAGTCACTTACGACTACCTCTCATGAAAATGGTCATAGATGAATGAACGCAATTGAATCCCCAAAAATAATATCTAATATAATGCACTGCAAAAGACCCTCAATACTTAAATACATAATAAACTAATTATTTTTCTTAAATACATAATAAAATATATTTTTTAGCAAAATTCTCTACATAACATAATACAGCTAGATCTTTTCTTTAATTAATGTAAATGTTTTCAAAGAATTGTTTTCAGTTCTATGTGAATAACTACTCTTAACACAACGTAAATGTTTTCATAGAATTGTTTTTAATTCTATGTGAATAACTACTCTTATCACTAGCTAGTGTGTTTTATGGACATTACTACTGGCATATAATTACTAATATATATTATTGATATGCAAACATATATTGTAATTCACAATATTGTGCAGGTTGTAGTCCTAAAGAAATATTTTGTTCCACTTTCTTTAGCCGCTTTAATCTGTTTTTATGGGACAATATCATGTATGATCTTTCTTAATGAAGGTTAAAATGGGATATTATGTTCTATATGTTATTATTATCATTATTATTATTATCTAATTTTAAAGTTATAGCTAAATTGGTGTAGAGATTACCTTGTTTGTGGGGCAAGGGAACCAACTCCTCAATAAAGGTTACAATGAGATATCAACGTTCTATATGTTATTATCATTATTATCCAATTTTAAGGTCACGGCCAAACCAGACACTAAATTGGTGTATGAGACCCACTTATTTATCGGGCAAGAAACCCACCTCCCCTTGATTATTAAGTCTAAAAAATCATACATACTCTATCCTCTCTAGCTTTGAACCTATAATTTCTTAGGAAAAAAATACATGCTCTTAATCATTAAACTCATTCAAATTTATAAAAAAAAAGTTACAACAATATATAATATAGCATATAAATTTGTTTTTTTATTTTTAAAAGGGAAATTTTCATGTTACATAACTTTTTGAATTGAAGATTGGGTGGATATGAAGGTAACTAACCAACTGTGTACAATATTAACAAATATTGATGGGCGCGGAGTGTTTGGTTCAATGAACCAATGGATATTGTCTGGAAAGATTCACTCATCAACCCATCTGAGAACTTTACTAGACTGTCACAAATTTTAGGAGCCTATGCCACAAGAACTATTGACAAAGAAAAAAAGGTACAAACATTGCTTAGAGAAAAAATGAAAATAAAATTTCTGTTGGAATAACAGTTGGAGCAGAAAAAATCTAATTAACAAGTAGAGTTGCAAATGGCCAAGCTCCATCAAGAATTCGAGAAGATGCAAATAAAACATCAGGCCAACCTAGCAGAAGAGGATGTGCAGATACAAGCCATAACAGATAAGTATAATGCCAATCCGCAAATTTATTAGTTCCTAATAGAAGCACTCAACCTTAACTCCTCCCTAATGCACCAGAAAGAATTTATATGCCAGAGAATCTTGCAATTAATTCCTGATTACAAGATTAGTGACAAGATGACAAGCCAAGTCATTAACATGAGGCTTGAATATGATGAAATCTTAAAAAGGATTTCCAACTTTATCACCTGGCAAGACTCAAATGACAAGAGGAAGGTTGATTGCCAAAACTAGAGGAATCACATAAAGAAATTCTATTTGCAGACTGGGATTCTCAACTCAAACAAGCAGAAAGGGAAACAAAGGTTGCAACAGCAACAACAAACAGGGTTATTGAAAATATCAATGAAAATTTACAAAGTGCAAACTTGGTCGCAGAAACTATACCAGGTTTTCTTCCAAATGCCAAACAACTCGAGCAATAGTGGAGAGAGGTGGCAAAGGAAAGGGCGAAAGAAATTAGGCAAATGACTAGGCTAAATTGGGAAGCATAATGGCAATATCTAGTCAAACCTTACATCAAGTGGATGACCCTACGATGCCTAACCACTTCCATGCATAAAATGGTGCCAACACTAACTGATGACGTATTCACTTGGAAATTGAAATATGAGATTGACCAACCGACATAGCTCAAAACAATGACGGATATCTGTGATCTTAACGATCAAACACAAAGGAGTTAGTCACCATATTTTATTTCTATTTTTAAGTTTCATTTAGCGTAATCTAAGGAAGGTCGTTTAAACCTCCTCAGCTATTTTTTGTAATAATCTATTTGTAGGACCTATAGTTTAGTATTTAAACCCCTCTCATACATTTAGAGAGGGGTCCAGAAATTTTATCAGAAACAACCTTCAAAACATGCACTTTTGTACCTTTGAGGAGGTTCTGGTGAAATGAATGGAACAAGATTTATTTTCATTTTATCTTCCATGTTCTACTGAAATTTCACTTTTGTACTCTTAGATGGTGTTGGATTGATTGGAAGTAAGTCAATGTTACTTAAACACATGAGCAAAACTTATTAAAAATGGTAATTTTATCTTGTGATTTTGTTTTATTTATGTATCAAGCAATAACTTTTCTTCAATTTTCTTATGTATGAAAGTTTGAATCTTGCTTACCATTATTGCACTTTTGTATGGTGATGGCCTTAAACTTCGTGCCATCCTCAAAGAAATCTTTTGGACCATATAAAAAGAATTTCCCTGTTGATCCCAAACCCCCAAATGCTATATCAAATGCTGAATCAGATGGGGAAAAAGATGAAGTATCAACAAATGAAGAACAAACAGATGATGAATAAGTGACAGATTTACAAGGACTGTGGGATTTTATACTTCCCAAAGAAGAAACACAAGAAGCACTGCCTGTTGCCACCTGAAGTAGAAAAACCTGTTGATTTGCCACAAACAAATCTCAAGCAAAAAGCTTCAATACCACCTCCTAAGGACAAAATAACAGGTAATAAATCTTCACCTAAATCCATTCAACTGAATTCCTCACCTCCAGCTAAAACCCTAATAGTATCTAATGGAATGGAATATAATATTGTTGATGATATGAAAAAGACTAGGGAAAACATTACCTTTCATGAGCTGAGCAAATTGAAACATTAGTAGAAGCTACTCGTCACCTCAAATTAGTACCTACTTCACCTCTTCCTACCGCTCTGATCTCGCAAGCTTCCCAAGAAATGGGAAGACCCCCTAGCACCCCTTTAGACAAAATCAATCCTACTACTATTGCTCTAATAGGAGGAAGATCTAAATCCCATACTCCTCCATTTCTGTTGACTTTTGAAATTTTTAATGGAAATTGACACAACTGTTTAGTTGATTCTGGAGCTTTGTCTAACATTTTACCAAGAAAAATTTGTACAAATTTGAATGTTCAACCTCAAAAATTTGTTGTACGCATGGTATAGTTAGATCGATCCCAAGTCGAAGTTGTTGGGGAACTTAATCAAGTTACTATCAGACTCTCGTCAAACCCTAAATTTTGTCAATTCATTGACATTATTGTAGCTAATATTCTCGAGTTCTACGGCTTAATCCTTAGTAGAGACTCGTCAGAAAATCTCCCTGGATATTTTGCGACTAACTAGTCTCACATGTGGCTTCCCTATAATGGCAAGCCAAATCAAATAAGGGTTTGTTGTGAAAAACATCAAAAGTACATTCACATAGCTAGAAGGAGAAAATGAACCAATTGTGTATAGCAACAATATCATCAGAAACTACTCAGTAGAATCATTTCTAGGAAATTTTAATGCTTATACTTCACCTTTCTTGGAAAACTCTATTGTATCGCAAGTTGAAAACTTTTCTCAAACGAATACTTTTAAGCGTGTAAATTTTGTAAATAAACCTATAGTTAGGTCTTTATTTTGGAAATTATTTTTTGATGGATCTAAATCCAACGATGGAGTAGGAGCAAGATGCATATTAGTTAGCCCAGAAGGGGAAAAGACTATGTTAGCATGTAGACTTGAATTTGATTTCACAAACAACAATGATGAATATGAAGCATTAGTTCAAGGTTTGTATAAAGCCATCAGCCTTAATATCAAACATCTTCAAATGTTTGGAGATTCAAAAATTGTGATAAAATAGGTGAGAAATACTATACATTGTTTGTCTAGACATTTGAAACATTATCAATCTTTAGTCCAAGACCTTACTTCCCACTTTACAGTGTTTAATATTTCCCCCATCCCAAGACTCCAAAACGCAAATGCCAATCTTTTAGATAATGTGGCTTCCAAGATCATTCCACCAGAAGATTATAGTCCTAATTAATTTTCTATTGAATTGATTTTTAGGCCTTTTATTCCTGACAATATCACCAATTGGAGATTCTTTAATAATGATCTGTATATCATAAGTGTTTTGACATCAGAAGGCTCTTATGATGACCATATAATTGATGAAGATCAACATAACAACCAGCTTAAGAAAGGAACAACCAAGGATGTTATAACCAATTTTGTAGTTATGTTAGAATATTTATATGACATTAAAGACATATTCAAATGACCCGCCAATTCAAAACTTCAGAGTTCAACTCTGAGGTTTGAATTGATTAACCTTGGGACTAACCTTAAACCTCAAAATATTAATGTAGGCCTTGGTCTTACATCAGATGAAAAATCAACCTTTATACATTTGTTGAAGAAATATAAGAATGTCTTTGCATGGAGTTATGAAGATCGTAAAACGTATGACACTTCTATAATTAAACATACCATCCCCATGACATCTAATTAAAGTATGTGCAACAAAAACTGAGAAAGATCCATCCTAATTTGAAAAATCAGATTAAATCTAAATTGAATAAATTGCTGAAAGCCAAGATTATTTTCCCTATCAAACATTCCAAGTGGGTCTCCAACCTTGTTCCAGTCAAGAAAAAGAATGGTGATATTCAAATATGTATAGATTTCTGCAATCTCAACAAAGCATGTCAGAAGGACAATTTTCCATTGCCTTCTATGGAACAGATATTGCAATCAGTTGCAGGCTCAGAACTAATGTCTTTCCTGGATGGATTTTCAGGTTATAATAAGATTTGATGACCAACTAAAAACTACATTTAGAAAAAAATGGGGCACTTATGTTTATCAAAAGATTCCATTTGGACTAATCAATGCTAATGCAACTTTCCAAAGAGCCATGGACATAGATTTCAAGGGTTTAGTAAACAAATCATTTGTAATCTACTTAGATGATAGAACTGTATATTCCAAACAACGCAATAATCACCTGAGAGATTTTAAAAAAATCTTTGAGCGCTGTCAGAGGTATGGAATTTCTCTTAGTCCCAAGAAATTTTTCTTCGTGTTAAGTCAAGGAAAACTCCTTTGATTCATTGTATCCAAAATAGGGATTCACATTGACCCTGATAGAATAAGAGAAATATCTAAGATTCCTTTGCCTCATTACAAAAAATCTATGCAATCTTTCCTAGGGTAGATAAATTTTGTTAAAATATTTGTCCCTGACTTTTCACAAATCGTTTTACCTCTTCAATTTATGATTAAGAAAAAATCTCTTTTTAAATGGGGACACAGAATGTGAAGCATTTAATCTGATTAAATAAGCAATCATAAATCCTCCCCCTTTAGAAACTCTTAATTTTTCCAATCATTTCACTTTGTATACTTTTGCTTCCAAGAAATAATATGTCGCTCTATTGACATAGGTCAATGATGAAGAAGCCAAAGCTCCAATCTGTTTCTTTAGCTCCAATTTGAAAGGGGTTGAATTGAACTATTCAGATGTTGAAAAACAAGTTCTTTTTGTCTTCAAATCAATATAACACTTCAGACCTTTTCTCCTCAAAAGACACACCAAGGTAATAGTGCCATTCTCAACAGTGAGATATCTCTTAATACAAAGGGGTGTATGTGAGAAAAGGGAAAATTGGGTAACAATACTGCAAGAATATGACATTGAAATCAGACCAGCAAAAATTGGAAAAGGTCAAGGTTTTTACAGGATGTCAGTAGGAGCAACCAATTTATCAAAACAACAAGACTCAAGTGATGATGTACAATCCTATTAGGTAAGCCTTAATGGAAATGAGTCAAGATATGCTGATATCATCTTTTATTTAAGAAATGGGTATGCCCCAATGAAATTATATTATAAGAAGAGAAGGGATTTGATGTTAGGCCCCTATACTACTATTGTAACCCCTTATTGTTATTAGTACACCCCACTTATTATATTGATGTACCCATGTAGTGCCAATATTGTTCCTATTGTGCCATGTAGAAGCCCACTATTGTTATTATTGTGTTGTTACATTATTATTGTTATGTCAGCTCTGATTATGTTATGACTCCTTAGACTCCTATATATATAAAGGAGGTTTTTTCATTTGTATCATCGAAGAATTGTTCATTTATGTAATGTAAAGGAGATTTCCCCTCAAAGAGGCTGAATTCTAAGGCGTTGATCTACCTTTTCTATCTTTTTGTGAGATATTTTCATAACATTTGGTATCAGAGCTTTGGATTCTAGGGTTTCGCTGCTCCAAACAAGTCATCATGGTATTTTCGCTATAATTTTTTTTTTTATGTTTCAGAAGATAAAAAAAAATCCCCATTTGAGAAGACATCGCGCTAAATCTTTGGTCCAAATTTCAAGGATTTTCAGGCTATATTTGCGGAGATATGATCTGAGGAAGTTGGTCTTTTTGCAGACTCCTGAATTACATTACAAACAGGTGACCTATGGAAAATCATCATAACGTTCTCTCTAAGCATCAGATTGATATTTTGTAAGAGGGTATAGAAAGCAGACAGATTTTACCTTCGTGTATATATTTTCTAGAGCAAAAGGTTGAAACAGGGACACATGGCATGTCGTACAAGTTCGGTCTACTGAACTAGTCTATAATCAGGTCACTATGGGAGATTTGGCATAATTCGTCCTTGGAGAATCCAATTTGGATCAGATTGGTGGCATTGGAAAGAGGACACAGAGGGCTACTGTAGGTCGTAATTTCAGAACTTAAAGATATGAAAGTACATAGTTACAGCCATTTCAAGATCGAGCTCCTAAAATCAAGAAAAAGCAAGATGAGGAAGTTTGATGGAAAGGATCTGATAAATTGGATACTTCAGATGGAGCAATATTTTGATCTACATGGTGTACCACTGTTACAAAAAGTATGTATTGCATCTTCATATTTAAAACGAGATCAATTTTTATGGTATGAAGGGTTTTGTTCTCATAAAAAACTTGTTACGTGGTCAATTTTCACGGAGGAAATGATAGCACATTATGAGGATACAAAGAGCAACACCTTCTTTAGAGCAACACCACAACAATTGGCAAGAGTAAAAAGGCTTTGTGACATAGTGGAAAGAAAAATTATGGAAACCAGGAAGCATACCCCTCACAACTATAAAGATGGAAGTGTTGTTTCTCCCAGCCTTCCACAACCTACAAGGGTTACACCACAACAATTGGAAGAAAAAAGAGAATAAGGGCTTTGTTACAATTGTGATAGCAAATGCACTAAAGGTCATAAGTGTGCTGAGAAGAAAATATTTTACATTGAATATGAAGAGGAGGAAGAAAAGGATCAAGAAACATCAAAAGAAGAGGATATACGCCAGGACCCCACCCCAGAGAAAGAAGAAATGAATCAAACCATATCTTGTAAAGCATTGGCAAGAATTACCACTCCTCAAACTCTCAAGATAGAAGGGCATATCAAGAAGAAAAAGGTGCAAGAAGTGAAAGATCACATTGAGAAAGAAGAAATGAATCCAACCATATCTTGTAATTCATTGGTCAAAATTACCACTCCTCAAACTATCAAGATAGAAGGACATATCAAGAAGAAAAATGTTCAATAAGTGAAAGATCACATCGAGCATCAAGAAATGGATCTGACCATATGTTATAAAGGATTGGAAGAAATTACCACTCCTCAAACTCTAGAGATAGAAGGACATATCAAGAAGAAAAAGGTTCAAGCAGAGAAAGATCACATCGAGCATCAACAACAAGTTCTCCAATTTTTAAAGGATAACGCCACTTTGGCGCAAAATCAAATGAAACAACAGGTAGATCAACATCATAGTGAAAACTTTTTTGATGTAGGTGATTGGGTATTTTTACTGCTACATCTCAAGCAAGCTATTTATGAGAAGGAAACGTTGGCAATACTACATGCACTTAAGAAATGGTGACCTTACCGAATGGGAAGACTCTTCAAGGATGAGGATGTGGAAGCATTGTTTTGTTCTATTTCTATTATCCAACTAGATTGGATAAACGAAGCAAGGGATGAATGGAAGAAGGATGAAGAAATATGGCCACTTATTCAAAAGTTTCAAAAGATCCCAATTCAAACAGTATTTCTAGAAATTGAAGAGGAAGGAAAAATCATATTGTAACCTGGAGTAGTCAAAGAAACAAGAACCCGATAGCTACGAAATCGATCAATTTCAGAGTATCTAATCAAGTGGAAGAACTTACCCACTGAAGATTCCACATGGGAGGACAAGAATTTTATACAGAAGCATCAAGAACTACTCAATCATTGAGGACAATGCTTTTTGAAGGAGAAGGGCATGTTAGGCCCCTATACTACTAGTGTAACCCCTTATTGTTATTAGTACAACCCACTTATTATATTGATGTACCCATGTAGTGCCCATATTGTTACTATTGTGCCACATAGAAGCCCACTATTGTTATTATTATGCCATTACATTATTATTGTTATGTCGGCTCTAATTATGTTATGACCCCATGTAGAAAATATGACTGTAACCTGATAATGCAATATAAATCAAAGTAAAATACTATAACCTACTTCTACTATCAATTTGTGGAATCTTAAAGATCGAGCTGAACAATATAACCAGTAGAAGAAGAATCAATGCACAATAAACATGAAAATCCTTTGGGGAAGGAAAGCTTCAGCTAAAAACTCCACTATCTGTATTATCATACAAGGTGGAAATACATAGAGATTATACAAAGCCTTAGCTCTCACAGCTAGCTAGCTCTCAGTAAAATCCTCACAGATGCTCGCAGGAAATCTTGGCTTCTCTCAAGCCTTCTCCTCTACCATCCAAGCTCCTATTTCCTTGCGTTGTTCCTCTGCGATGATATCCTTCAACCAAGTGAAAAAACTCAATTTACCAAGTCGATGATCTCCTGATCTCACACACTTTTAGAATTGCAGAATCCTCAAGCAATGATCCTTCTACATGCATGAGTTTTTTTATAAGAAAACACATACAAATGATAGTACACTATCCTTATCTTTAATTTCAACTGGGTCTTTTTCAGAATAGACGTGCATGAGTTTCCGATGAGGGAATCTTCAGTTAACTGGAGTACACTAGTTGAGTGCATGCATGCATCAACTGACTGTTAACTCTCTATTAGTTCCTCCAATAGTTTGGAACTAATTTAATTGGACTTAACTCAGTAAACTGAGTTAACTAATTACAACTCAAATATAACTCAATCTTATCTCTTGAATTTAAGGCTTATCTCCTTAATTTAATGGATAAATCTTGCATGACTTCAGAAAGACTTCTAACTTGAATTTATCCAACTAATTAAGTCAAACTAGATTAATTAATTATTTCCAAGTAGTTGTTAAGACTAAATTCCATTTTAATTCACAATTTAATTCAAGGAAAAATTAAATTGGAATATTCTTGTTGTCACATTTCAACACTACATTTATGGAAACAAATCAAAAGCTCCATGGAAACCCAAAGATTATTATAAGCGACAAAGATCCCATTTTCACTGGAAATTTTTGGAAAAAAATATTTTCTGGTCTTGGTACTCATTTAACTCATAGTTCATTTTATCATCCTCAATATGATGGGAAAGCTAAGATAGTAAACAAACGTTTGGAAGGATACCTTTTTTTCTTTATATATGATAAACAAACACAGTGGGTCAAATGGTTGCCTCTAGCTAAATGGTGGTATAACACTTCGTTCAATACTATAGCAAAAATTACCCCATCTATGGCACTTTATGGATATCATCCACCATCCATCACATCATGTTTAAGAGAAAATTCTAGGGTTCAAGCAGTGGAAGATCACATCGAGCATCAACAACAATTTCTCCAACTCTTAAAGGATAACCTCACTTTGGAGCAAAATAGAATGAAGCAATAGGAAGATCAATATCGCAGCGAAAGAAGTTTTGAAGTAGGTGATTTGGTATTCCTACGGCTACAACCATATAAACAAATGTCCCTCAAGCATGCTAAGAAAGATAAAAAATTATCACCAAAGCATTATGGTCCATATAAAGTGTTGCAAAAGATAGGTACTATGGCATACAAATTGGAGCTCCCTGCGACTTCCTGAGTGCACTGATTTTTCCATGTTTCATGCGTAAAGAAGGTTGTAGGTGACAAGCTCCCAGTTCAAATAATATTTCCAGAACTTGATGAGAAAGGAAAAATCATATTGGAACCTGAAGCAGTCATAGAAACAAGAACTTGACAGCTATGAAATCGATCAATTTCAGAGTATCTCATCAAGTAGAAGAACTTACCTGCTGAATATTCCACATGGGATGATGAGAATTCTATACAAAAGCATCCAAAACTACTCAAGCTTTGACAACAACACTTTTTCAAAGGAGAGGGGCATGTTAGGTCCCTATAATGCTAGTGATTCTGATCCAAATTGGATCCTTAAACTCTCTTAAAGTTACCTGAACTCTATAAAAACTCATGCCAAAGTTCAAAGTCTTGTCGATGTCGAGCTCATCAGAAATAACCTCTGAACAATGGAAATTTGTGGTCAGCACGGAGCAACAAGGACCCTCGGTCAAAGTGCACAGACCGTTGGCCCATGGTAACTGAACGCTGGCACAAATTGACAAATGGGAGATCAAATCTAGAAACAAAGGTAAAGCACTAATCATGTATCGCAGGGTGTCCCCCTTAGTGAAGGAAAGCTTCCAAGTGCTTGGTCATGAGGAAAGCGTAAAACCGTATGGAAATCCCAGATTTTGTCAAAAGATGGGTCCCACACTAAAACTGACAGAATTTCGGAAGGATTTCAAGCAGTAAGCGGGTTCGATCGAATCCCACCCGCTGCCATACATTGGGTGACAAGTGTCCAGCAGATGAGAGAGAAAACCACTCACATCGGACGAGTAAAGGTCATGCTACTTACCTACCCGATATGGACAGAGACCATAGGATCTGGAGGCTCCATATCAACGAAGGAGAAATGATCCAATGGAAAACCAGATTCAACAAGGAAATGGACTGAGTCACAGGAGATTTGAGGTCCAGTATGACCGATGAGTTGGCAAAGGAA
Organism: Pinus tabuliformis; assembly: GCA_031772625.1. Classification (NCBI taxonomy): domain Eukaryota; kingdom Viridiplantae; phylum Streptophyta; class Pinopsida; order Pinales; family Pinaceae; genus Pinus; species Pinus tabuliformis. The sequence continues at coordinate 838,268,830 of CM062809.1, read as the reverse complement.
TTAGTTTTGAGGGTAATCTTGGAGAAACGGAAATGATGACTATTCAAAGAGAACTGACACTCAGTTCGTGAGGAAACAGGTGGCCACCTCTCTGTGAAGCATTACACAATGATGATGACGTAGAGCAGGGGAATTCAAGTGGATAGAGGTAGGAGATCCAGGGAGCTAGGAAGCAGAAATGAATGGTCAGGGAGTAGAGTATCTTTAAGCCACGAACAGACAGAGAGTAAGAAGAAGCAGGCAAAAATGGAAGCAGAAAGGTAAGAGGGGAGAGATAAGAAAATTACATAGAACAAAGAAGCTAAGCTAACCTGCAGAGTAAAGGTAGCATCAAGCAGACAGAGACAGAGAGAGTTTGAGAGTTTGTGAACTCCAGAGAAGGCTTGAGAGGTTCAAGCAACTCTTCTGTGTATACCTGTCAAGTTTTGAGTACCAGATTGGACTCATACCACTGAGACCAATTGAGGTTGAGATCTAGTAAGGGGAGTCTGTGTACTCTAGAGACTTGGGGAATCCAAGTACAATCCTATTGATCATCATTTGTTAAGTGAGACTCAAATTCAACTCATTGTTGTAAAACCTCTACTTTTAAGACACAATAGAAAGGCCACCACTGAAGGCTGGACCAAGATACGTAGCCTAGGAGGATTAGGTGGAATCCTTATTAAGCATGTTGTGTTTTATGTGTTTTCCTACTGTGTTTCTCTTACTGTTTCAGTGTCTATGTATTTCTCAATCTTATCAATCTGTTTCATAAAATAACATAGGCACACCCCAACACATGAGTTTGTAATACCTTCATTAATTCTCTCAGGTCATTTACAGGCGATTTTAGATCAAGTGGTATCAGAGCTCCTAGGTTATTAAGGTTAGACAAGATTTTGCTGGAGTTTGTTGTTGAATGCTAACTAGATCAAAGCTTAAATGAGAAGAAGGAGAGTTGGTTGAAACTAACCCAGAAATTGGAAGAATCTATTCCAAGAATAAAATTTCAGAAGAAAATCCATTGGAATCAAATCCCCAGTTCATGGATAGTTTTATGACCCTGAAGTTAATGGTGGAGGAAATGTATAGGGACTTTAGGAAACATAGAGATGAAGATTCATCAAGCTCCAAACAAGAAAAAGGAGTTGAAGAATCTCTCCTCCATGACAACTCTAAAGGCAAATGGAAAGAAGAAAAATTTCTCACACCTCCCAATAGCCTTTAAAGTAAAAAGAAGACATCTTTGATTAAATTAGATGTTAAATTTGATTTACCTATATATGATGGAGAGTTGAATGTAGAGAAGCTAGATAATTGGATCAGATAGATTGATGTTTATTACAGAGTGCAAAGCATTGACTCAGACAAGAGTAAGATTCAACTGGCCAACCTACACCTTAGAGGCACTACCTTGGTATGGTGGGAAGGTAGGACACAAGCTAACATGAAGAAACATGGTAAGGTTCTTTCTGTCTATAGTGGATTTGTTTCTGTAATAAAAAACTAGCTCTATCCACTAGCTTACATGCAGCAAGCCATGATGAGCTAGCAAACTCTTCACCAATTGAAAGGACAAAGTGTAAAGGTTACACCCAAGAATTTAGGAAAAGAACTTTGATTCTAGGAATTTCATTAGACTCACCTGAGACTCTGTTGAAGTACATAGGTGGTCTACACAGCTACATGAGGCACACCATCTTCATGTTTAATCCCACTAGTATAGATGAGGTGTTCGTTCAAGCTACACATCTAGAAGCTAGAGGTAAGAATGGGAACTTAGAAGTTTGGGGATCATCCCAACCCATTCCAAGAAAAATAAGGAGAAAATAAAAAAAATGGAAAGAGAGGAAGACAAACATTGTATAGAAAAGCAAGTCTTCATGCACTCACTGTAAGAAGCATGGGCATGATGGTGAGCACTGTTAGATTCTGCATCTGGAGCTAAGACATAAGAATTTCGAGGGCAAGAAGAAGAAGAATGTTGCAGCTATTCAAAAGAATTCGCGGTGAGACTCAGGAGATGAAAAAACCATTGCAGCCATAGGTATAAAAGGTAAAAATTCTGAAGCATCTACTAGTAATTCTGCACAATCTACTGATAATGAAGAAAATGAGAGAAAAAGATATGAGCTTTTCCATATTCGAGTTATTTCCAAGCATCAAAAGATTGATACTTTGTTTGATAGTGGCTCACAAGTAAATTTAATTTCTGAAGCAATTGTAAAGAAGTTGGGATTACTTACTACACCTCACAAGAAACCATACCCATTAGGTTGGCTATGTGATAAAGCACAACTACAAGTGACTAGACAATGTAAACTTAAGTCTTCTTTTGGGTCAACATTTGTAGATGAGGTTGAGTTAGATATAGTTCCTTTGGATATATGTGGAATTGTTTTATGACTTCCTTACTTGTATGATAGAAAAGCTATTTTCTATAGAGCTAAGAATAAGTATCTACTCGTTAAAGATGGAATCGAATATATTGTAAGGGCTCATAAGCTCAAGAATAATTATACTCTCTTAAACTCAAGGCAGATGAAACAAATTGTAAATTCATGCAAATAGTTTTTATTGATGGTTGTAAAGGAAAAGAAACCTGATAAAACCAATGTATTTGAGGGCTATGATGTTAAACAACAAGCTAATTTAGAAAAATTCGTTTCAGAATATGATATCTTATTTCAAGAACCTAAAGGTCTGCCACCCAAAAAGGAAATAGTGCATGATATTAATTTGTAGCAAGATGCTCCATTGCCTCACATTAGAATGTAAAGGTTATCCGCTTTAGAGAATGCAGAAATCATGAAGCAAGTGTAGGAGTTTCTTGAGAAAGGGTTCATCAAACCTAGCACATCACCATGTGGGTCTCCAGTTGTCTTGATGAGAAAGAAAGATGGCTCGTGGAAAATGTGCATTTATTATCGAGCACTGAATAAGATAATGATAAAAAATAGTTATCCCTCTCCTCGTATAGATGATCTATTAGATCAATTGAAAGAAGATTTTTATTTTTCCAAGTTAGGCTTGCATAGTGGATATCATCAGGTGAGAATTGTAGAGCAAGATGCATGGAAGGCTTCTTTCAAAACAAAGCAGGGATTGTATGAGTGGTTGGTTATGCCTTTTGGCTTAACTAATTCTCCTACTACTTTCATGAGAGTAATGAATGATGTACTTAGACCTCTTCTTGATGATTTCGTTATTGTATATTTGGATGAAATTCTTATATTCAGCAAAACGTGGGAAGAACATTTAAAACATGTTAAGCAGACCGTAGATGTCTTGAAAAGAGAAAATCTTTATGTTAAACTCTCAAAATGTGAATTTGGCAAAAAATATTTGAATTATTTGGGACATATAGTATTGGGTGGTGAATTGAAGACAGATCCATCTAAGGTTGCAGTCATTGTAAACTGGCCTAAACTCAAATCTGCTATAGAAGTTAGAAGCTTCTTAGGAGCAACACAATATTGGAGAAAGTTTATTTCTAACATTTCCTTAATTGCAGCTCCCTTACATGCTTTAACATGATTGAACAAGGTGTTTCATTGGGGAGGAAAATAGTAGAAATCCTTCGACACCTTGAAAGAAAAGATTAGTACAACACCAGTACTAGCACTGCCCAATCTTCAAAGACCATTTGAGATTCAAATAGATGCCAGTGACTATGCCATGAGAGCAGTGTTCATACATCACGACAAACCCATATGTTATCATTCTTAGACATTTAATTCTCCAGTAGCTAACTGTGCCACATATGATAAAGAATTGTATGCATTAGTATAGAGTGTGAAAAAGGGGAAACATTATTTAATGGGAAAGGAGACAGTTATACATACTGATCATCAACCACTTCAATATCTACACTCCCAAACTAAGTTGCAGCAATCAAGACATGATAGATGGATGGGTTTTCTACAACAGTTTCATTTAGTGATCAGATATAAAAAGGGCATACATAATAAAGCTGCAGATATGTTGTCTAGACCAATTGTAAATGCATCTACTATACTTAAGCATAATTCAATATTGCATGAGAGCTACATTGAACAATATGCTCAAGATATAGATTTTAAAGATGTATATGCAACATTAAGTCAAGGCACATGAGTAGAAGAATTGGATTATCATGTTGAGGACTGACTCTTGTATCATTTTGGGAAGCTATGCATCCCATAAATTGAAAGAGTAAAGATAATTCGAGAAGCACACACTTCTCTAATATCAGGTCACTTTGGTGTAAGTAAAACAGTTGCATAGCTGCAAGGATTTTGTTATTGGCCAAAAATAAATGAGACAGGTTCTAGATATGTAAGAGGATGTACCATGTGTGCTAAAAGCAAGCCTAGCAATAGGAAACTAAGCTTGTACACTCCACTACCAGTTCCTTTGTATCCTTGGCAAAGTGTTTCCATGGACTTTGTTGCAAGCCTGCCTAAATATAGGAAAAGTCATGAATATTTATATGTTTTTGTGGATAGGTTCAGTAAAATGTGTATTTTGATACCTTGTAACAAACAGATTATAGCTGAACAAACTGCAAAGTTGTTCTTTCAACATGTATCAGTTCATTTTGGATTACCCACTTCCATTATATCTTATTAAGACACCCGACTTGTTGGGAATTTTTGGTCAAGTTTGTGGGAACTGATGGACACCAAATTGAAGAAGAGCATAGCCTTTCATCCAAAGATAGATGGCCAAACAGAAGTGGTCAACAAGACAGTGTTCCAATTGCTCAGAGGCTATTGCAGCAAGCATCCCAAACTTTGGGATGAACATTTATATTATGTGCAACATGCTTACAACCGAGCTAAACATTCTTCTACACAAATATCTCCTTTTAAGACCTGTTTTGGTTTCACACCAAGGTCTCCCTTGGATTTTATCTTTGGTAAATACATAGCAGTTGATGGACATAGTGATGTGGACAATGCAACCAAGTTCACTGAACAAATCCAAGAGATTCACCAGGCAGTACAGGAAGAGCTGGAAAAGAGCCAAGAAAAATACAAGGCAAGGAATGACAAGCATTGGATGGAGCATAGCTTCCAAGGTTGTGATCAAGTTTGGGTGTATATCAGCAAAGACAAAATGCAAGGTGAAGGTAAAAAGCTAAAGCCAATAAGGTATGGACCTCTCAAGATACTTGAGAAAATTGGTGAGAATGCTTTTCACCTTGATTTACCAACTTACATGCACATCTACTTAGTCATTAATGCAGACAGCTTGAGACTATTTGAACCTTCATTAATTGAAGATCCCAAAGAGCAGAGTCAATTGCCTTCTATTGATGATATGTTACCTAAATATCTCAATGAATTGCAGGAAGACACAGTTCTGAACAGGAAGGTGAGGACGATGTGCTGGGGAGATGTTGAGTAGCTCAGGATTGGATTCAAGGGTTCAAAGCCAAGCAGTGCAAAGTGGATAGAGATTGGACAAGTGAGACAACTATACCCTCACTTAGTCAATTCTTGAAAACCAACTTTTGGTGTTCCAAAATCTTTTTCGTTGGGAAGGTCGTGATTCGAATTGGATCCTTAACCTCTCTTAAAGTTACCAGAACTCTATAAAAAATCATGCCAAAGTTAAAAGTCTTGTGGATGTCAAGCTTACCAAAAATAAGCTCTGATCAATGGCAATTTGTGGTCAGCATGGATCAACGAGGACCCTTGGTCAAAGCGTGCAGACTGTTGGCCCATGGTAATCGTTCACTGTCACAAATTAACAAACGAGAGGTCAAATCTAGAAACAAATGCAGTTCTAATCATGTATCGCAGGGCGTCCCCCTTAGTGAAGGAAAGCCCCCAAGCGCTCAGTCATGAGGAAAGCGTAAAACCATACGGAAATCACCAATTTCGTTAGAAGGCGGGTCCCACGCTAAAACTGACAGGATATCAGAAGGACTTCAACCAATATGTAGTTTCGACCAAGTCCCACCCGATGCCATACACTAGGTGACACACATCCAGTGGATGAGAGAGAAAACTGCTCACATCGAATGGGTAAAGGTCATGCTACTTACCTGCCCGATATGGATGGAGACTGTAGGATCTTAAGGCTCCAAATCGATGGTGGAGAAATGATCCGATGGATGATCGGATTCAATGGGGAAATAGATTGAGTCACAGGAGATTTGAGGTCTGATATGACCGATGAGTTGGAAGATGAATCAATTTCACAGGCAATATTGGAGCAACAGAAATAAAAACCGTTCAAAGAGAATTGACACTCAGTTCGCGAGGAAATAGGTCGCCACCTCTCTGTGATGTGTTACATAGTGATGATGATGCAGAGCAGGGGAATTCAAGTAGATAGAGGTAGGAGATCCAGGGAGCCAAGAAGCAGAAACGAACAGTCAGGGAACGGATTAGCTTTAATCCAATAATAGATAAGGAGTAGGAAGAAGTAGGTAGAAAGAGAAGTAGAAAGCAAAGAGATGAGAGAGAAGCAAATTGCAGAGAACAGAGAAGCCAAGTTGACCTACAGAGAAAAGGCAACATTGAGCAAACAGAGAGAGAGAGAGAATCGGAGAGTCTGTGAACTCCAGAGAAGGATTGAGAGGTTCAAGAAACTCTTCTGTGTATACCTGTCAGGTATTGAGTACCAAATTGGACTCATACCACTATGACCAGTTGAGGTTGAGATCCAATAAGGGAGTTTGTGTACTCTAGAGACTTGGGGGATCTAAGTACAATCCTACTGATCATCATCTATTAAGTGAGACTCAATTTGAGATCATTTTTGTAAAACCTCTGCTTTTAAGACACAATAGAAAGGCCACCACTAAAGGTTGGACCTGGAGATGTAGCCCAGGAGGATTGGGTGAACTCTTTATTGCGCTTGTTTTGTTTTATGTGTTTGCTTATTGTGCTTCTCTTACTGTTTCAGTGTCTGTGTATTTCACAATCTTATCGATTCGTTTCATAAAATAACATAGGCACACCCCATCACATGAGTCTATAATACCTTCATTAATTCTCTGAGGTCATTTACGGGTGATTTCAGATTATATTCGCCCATTACTATTGTCATCATAGCCATTATTGTTATTGTTGTGCCCCTATTGTCCCCATATTGTTATTATTGTGCCACATACAAGCCCACTATTGTTATTTTTGTGCTCTTATATTGTTAGGTCCCTATAATACTAGTGATTCCGACATTACTATTGTCATTCTATCCCTTATTGTTATTGTTGTGCCCATATTGTCCCCATATTGCTATTATTGTTCCCCATAGAATCCCTTTATTTTTATTTTTGTGACTTTATATTATTATTGTTAAGTTAGCTTAGTTATATTTTGATCCCTTAGACTCCTATATATAGAAAGGAGGTTTCGTCATTTGAATCATCCAAGAATTGTGCATTTGTTTAATGCAAAGGAGGTTTCCCCCTTGAAGAGGCTTATTTATAAGGCGTTCACCTATCTTTTCTATATATTTGTGAGTTGGTTTCATAACATTTGGTATCAAAGCTTTGGATTATAGGTTTTTGCTACTCCAAATAGGTCAGTGTGGCATTTTGTCTACAACTTTTTTTCAGAAGCTAAAAAAAACACAATTGAGACGAAATCACGGTGAACTTCCGGTCTGAATTTTAGATTTTTTTCTTGCTATATTTTCGGAGATATGATCTAAGGAAGGTAGGGTTTTTGCAAGCTCCAGAATTTCATCTAAAATAGGTCATCGTGGAAGTTTCACTATAACTATTTCGCTACAAATTTTTAGAAGCTTAAAAAAAACCCCATTTTAGAAGAAATCTTTCTAAAGTTTGCCTCTCAGAACTAGATTCATTGGAGAAGGCATTCAGGTTGGTAAGAAAAATTATGGCAATAAGGAAGCCTACCACTCACAATCATAAATATGGAAGTGTTACTACCCCTAGCCATCCACAACCTATAAGGTTGACACCACAACAATTGGGAGAAAAAAGAGCAAAAGGGCTTTGGTACAGTTGTGATAGAAAATACACTAAAGGTCATAAGTGTGGAGAGAAGAAATTATTTTTACATAGATTGTGAAGAGGAGGAAGAAAACGAACAAGAAATGTCAAAAGAAGAAGATGTACACCAGGAAAAAAACCCTAGAAAAAGAAGAAATGAATCTGACGATATCTTGTAATGCATTGGCTAGAATTACCACTCCTCAAACTATCAAGACAAAAGGGCATATCAAGAAGAAAAATGTAATAGTGTTGATTGATTCGGGAAGTACCCATAATTTTATTCATTGTAAGATAGCCAAGGAATTGAATTGCTTCCTATATCCAGCACCATAGTGTCAAGTGATGGTTGTAAGTGGAGGAATCATAAATCTCTCAGGAAGGTGCCATAATATCAAACTATTCATGGGAGAATATGTATTGAATAGCCCAATGCTTTCCATTACAATGGGTGGTGCTAATGTTGTACTAGGAGTCCAATGGCTACAATCCTTGGGTACAATAGCTTTTAATTTTCAAGAACTTTTCATGAAATTCTCTTCAGAAGGAGAGGAAGTTTAATTAAGGGGTATCACAAGGAAATCGAGAAAGATAATCAGCTCTGACGGAATGACAAAGCTTCTAAAGAAAGAAAAACGAGGCATAATTGCACAATTATGTTCACTAGAGGTTCCCACATCGAAATCATCCATTTCTATAGAGCTCCAAAACGTTTTGGATAATCATTCCAAGGTATTTGAGACTCGCAAAGACCTCCCACCTATTCATGATCATGATCATGCTATTAATTTGATTCCAGGAAGTGTTCCTCCAAACATCAAGCCATACACATATCCCTATGTCCAAAAGAGTGAAATTGAACGTATGGTTGCAGAAATGCCAGAAGCTAGTATAATTCAACCTAATCAAAGTTCTTTCTCTGCTCTAGTAGTATTGGTTCACAAGAAGGATGGATGATGGTGCATGTTTCCAGATTATAGGGACCTCAACAAGCTCACTATTAAAGATAAATTTCTCATTCATCTCATTGATGAATTTCATGGATCAATTTACTTCACCAAATTGGATCTTTTTTCAAGATATCATCAAATAAAAAATGAAGACTGAAGACATTCTAAAAACAACATTTAGAATTCATGAGGGTCATTACGAATTTTTCATCATGCTTTTTGGCCTTACTAATGCACCTTCTACATTTCAAGGTTTGGTGAATTTCATTTTCAAACCCTTCCTTAGAAAATTTGTGTTATTATTTTTTGCTGATATACTAATCTACAACAAGTCTTGGATGGATCATGTCCAACATGTTGACATGGTGCTCAAACTATTGGAGGAGAAACAATTATATGCAAAAATCTTCAAATGTTTCTTTGGAGTACAAGAGGTGGAATATGTGGGTCATATTGTATTTCATGAAGGTGTTAAGGTAGACCCTATCAAAATTAAAACCATTAAGGAATGGAAAATCCCCACAGCCATAAAGCATTTACAAGGATTTCTTGGGTTGACAGGGTATTATCAAAAGTTTGTTAAGAATTATGGGAGAATAAAAACACCTCTAACAACATTATTGAAGAAAGATGCAGTTTCATGGACTCCAGAAGCAACGAAGGCTTATGAAGATCTTAAAGAGGTAATGTGCCAATCACTAGTCTTAGCTACACTGGACTTCACAAAAACCTTTATTGTGGAACGTGATGCCTTTGGAAATGGAATTGGTGTTGTTTTAATGCAAGAAGAAAGACACATTTCTTACGAAAGTCATCCAATCAAAGGAAAGTACTTACACAAAGCTATTTATAAGAAGGAAATCCTTGCAATACTACACGCACTTAAGAAATGGCGACCCTACCTAATGGGAAGACATTTCAAGGTAAAAACAAATCATGATAGTCTTAAATACTTTTTAGAACAAATATTATCTTCAAAAGAGCAGCAAAAATGGGTCACAAAGATGTTGGCTTATGACTTTGAAATCATCTACAAAAAAAGGAAAGAAACTTTTTATGGCAGATGCACTCTCAAGAAAGGGTGAGGATGTGGAAGCATTTCTTTGCGCCATTTCTATTATCCAACCAAATTGGATAAACTAAGCAAGGGATGAATGGAAGAATGATGAGGATGTGTGGGCACTCATTCAAAAGATACAACAAGATCCCAGTACATCTAATACATTTAGCTGGAAAAATGCTTCGTTATGGTACAAGGATTGGTTATACCTATGTAAGAATTCCCAACTTAAACAAAATATTCTTAGGGAATTGCACACCTCTCCCTTAGGAGGGAACTCAAGATTTCTAAAAACCTACCACAGGGTTAAGAAGGATTTTTTTGGGATGGCCTTCAATTAGATATTCAAAAGTTTGTGGCAGAATGTTTGGTTTGCCAACAAAATAAAGTTGAAACAATTAAGACCCCAGGACTATTACAACCTTTATCCATTCCAAGCCAATGTTCAGAGTAGGTTTCAATGGATTTTATCACAGGTTTACCCAAGTCCAAAGGAAAGAGTGTTACCATCATGGTAGTTGACAAACTTACCAAGTATGCACACTTTTTGTGCATTATCTCATCCATTTAAAGCAAGTACAATTTCTATTGCATTTATGGAAAAAATTCAAAAGCTACATGGAAACCCAAAGATTATTGTATGTGAAAAAGATCTCATTTTCACTAGAAATTTTTGGATAGAATTATTTTCTTGTCTTGGTACTCAGTTAGTTCATAGCTCATCTTATCATCCTCAATCTAATGGGAAAACTGAGATAGTAAACAAATGTTTGGAAAGATATCTTCACTGCTTCATATCTGATAAACAGGCACAATGGTTCAAATGGTTGCATCTGGCTGAATGGTGGTATAACACTTCCTTCCATACTGCAATAAAAATGACCCCCTTTATGGCACTTTATGGATATCATCCACCATCGATCACATCATATTTAAGACAAAATTGTAAGGTTCAAGTAGTGGAAGATCACATCAAGCATCAACAACAAGTTCTCCAACTCTTAAAGGATAACCTCACCTTCTCACAAAATAGAATGAAACAGAAGGCAGATCAACATTGTCATGAAAGATGTTTTGATGTAGGTGATTGGGTATTCCTACAACTATAACCATATAAACAAATGTCCCTAAAGCAAGCTAAGAAGGATAATAAATTATCACCAAAGTATTATGGTTGTACAAGGTGTTGCAAAACATAGGTACTATGGCATACAAATTGGAGCTTCCTACAGCCTCCCGAGTGCACCCAATTTTCCATGTTTCTTGTTTAAAGAAGGTTATAGGTGACAAGCTTCCAGTTCAAACAATATTGCCAGAACTTGATGAGGAAGGAAAAATCATATTGGAACCTAAAGCCGTCAAAGAAACAAGAACTCAACATCTATGAAATTGAACAATTTCATACTATCTCATCAAGTGGAAGAACTTACCCGTTGAAGATTCCACATGGGACAATGACAATTTTATATAGAAGCATCCATAACTACTCAAGCGTTGAGGACAACACTTTTTTGAAGGAGAGGGGGATGTTAGGTTCCTATAATACTAGTGATTCCCCCATTACTATTGTGGTTGTATCCCTTATTGTTATTGGTGTGCCGCTATTGTCCCTGTATTGTTATTATTGTGCCCCATAGAATCCCTCTATTGTTATTTTTGTGCCTTTATATTATTATTGTTAGGTCGTCTTGGTTATATTGTGACCCCTTAGACTCCTATATATAGAAAGGAGGTTTTGTCATTTGAACCATCCAAGAATTGTTCATTCTGTAATGTAACGGAGGTTGCCCCCTCGAAGAGGCTTATTTCTAATGCATTCATCTATCTTTTCAGTCTTTTTGTGAGTTGGTTTCACAACATATATTATCATTGTTATGTCGGCTTTGGTTATATTGTGACCCTTTAGACTCCTATATATAGAAATGAGGTTTTGTCATTTGTATAATCCAAGAATTTTTCATTTCTGTAATGTAAAGGAGGTTGCCCCCTCGAAGAGGCTACTTTTCAAGTTGTAGATCTATCTCCTTCTTCTATTTTGTGAGCTGGTTGCACAACAATCTATATATATATATATAAAGCTCTGCGGGTAGAATATTAAACAACAAAATTTAATTTAAAAGCTTCCAACAGTTACAGTCCTAGAAGGATTCAAAACAGTCAACCAACTCTATCCATAGTAACACAAGGAGGTCATGAACGACATAAAACCCTTGATGGACTCATAATAAAAATATATGTACTCTAATGGTAACAGTATGTCGACCAGACATTAAGCATACTCAAACCACCGCAAACCAAATGCTCTCTAGAGAGTTGTCAAGCCTTCAAGGCCGAGACATGAAAATGAGAGAAAACACCTCGAAACACATTAAAACAAGGGAACTATTGAGATTTGGTAGGCGAAAACCCAAATTCGAGCCAATATCGCTTTTGAGGAACCATGTCTATCTGCATACAAACAAATACACCTCATGTTAGTAATTCATGAACGACATTACAAAACTCTAGAAATCATTCATGGGGTAAGTCATACAAATAGAGTACTTGAGTAGAAGATCTGGGTAAGAAGTTACATTGCTCCGTAAACTGGATAACTGAAAAGAAGATAGTTAATCACTGTAATTTAAAAATTAAACCCTAGCCCAGTGACACTAACAATGAAAAGAGAAACCTACATATGAAGAAAATGGACAAATCATGCCACAATGTAGAACCTACAATGAAGCCCTTGAACCGAGGCTCACTGTCGAAATGTAGATCTCTGCACTAAATGGGTAGTTATACAAAACGTAATGAAAATTGTAAGTATTAGAACGAAGATGTGAGTCCAAACCAGAAATTTACCTTGAAAGCCTCTAGATACCTAGTGGACATAGCAACAACCCTAGAAATTGAATAACACGGACCATGAAGCCATTGTAGAGCACCATGGAAGGTTGCAGGCACAATAGCCCTAACAACACAAACTCTAAAGTAACAAACCCCTGAGAAGGCAGAAGCCTTAGCGCCAAGGGGAGAATAGCAAAATGAGGCCCAACCATGAGGTGTGGGGGCGAGTTAACTCCCATGTCCTCCGACCTGCTAAACGCCTATCGTCCAATCAACTCAGCATTCATGAACCATAGATTAAAACATGAATCCCAAGGGATGGTTGTTAAGTGGACGAAGCCAACGAGGTTTATATCTACTTCCAACTCACCACAGGCTCCTTTGGTGGGTTTGTTAACCAAGCATGAAACCATGTTAATCATTATATGTGATAACCCAAAGTTGAAACGTGAATTAACGATCACGGTTACTTTGCATAAACACCATGGTTTTCGTATTGAATCTGTGCCAAATAAATTCATTGGCAAACCTACATTATATATGCGAAAGAAATTAATTTATTTCAGAGAAACTAATCAATAACCTTTACTATATATATGTAAGGTTTTCATTTAAAAAAGGTTTTTTTTTTTTGTCGTTGTTCGAAAAGCGAATAGAAGTATATGACACACCTACTCACTAACATGTTTAAGTGCAAGATTGTCTTATATAATTGGTTTATTCTTCTTTGAGGAAATACAATATTAAATTTAAAAGCAAAGAAACTTATTTCAAATATAATTAAAATATTTTTGTTTTTCAATTTAATTAAATAATATTATATTTATAAATATAAAATATATTAATTAAACAATATTATATTTATAAATATCAAATTAAATTTTAATTTAAAATATTGAAAGCTTATCAACTATTATCACTTTTAATAAATATCGATACATTTAAACAATGTGATATTTTCTTTTGTAATAAATTTAAATAAACTATTTAGAAGATAAATAATTTTTATCACTCTGCGAATGCAATAGGTTGTTTACGTTACAGGTCACTTCCACACCGAAGGTCAATCTGTTTCTTTCTGGTGGAGGCTGGTATTATCTCTCTAGCTGCTTGGAATTTAACCTACGAGAAAACTTCAAACGCTTACTGCAAGCTATAACAGGAAGTCAAAAATTATTTCGCTAGTGTGTTGTGATCGTGTACAGTGCAAACCAATTTGAAATTTCATTTCGCTGGCTTGATTTGCTGGTTTCATTTCGCTGGTTTGATTTGATTTCTATTCAAAAGCGATCAAAGCATGAGGCACCAGATGTCCCTAGAGGGAAAAGAAGTCTTTTTCTCAAGGTTATTTTTCCAGGATATTCTAATTCCAACATTAATACAGAGTTCGTGGTAGACAAAAAGTATGTGGGCGGTGGAACGTATGGTTTGGTCTGCTCCGCCATTGACACATCCAATAATATGAAGGTTGCCGTAAAAAAGTTAGATGGTATTTTCAGATACCCTGCTTATACAGAGAGAGTCGTCTGAACTGCTAATTCACAGCCAAATCAACCACCCTTTTATCGTGACGTTTAAGGATATCATGCGACCTATTAGTGAAAATAATGGTGACGATATTTATATTGTAATGGAAATGGTGCATGAGCATTTGGCATAATCTATTATTACTAGATATAAATATTTATATTCTCATTTATAACTATCCGTATATATTTATTTTATATATAGATTTAACGGATATTTATTTGATATATAGATTTAAGATGAGTATGGAGAGATTTAATTTTTTCACGTGTAAATTTTTTATGAGTTTATATTATTTACATGTTTATATATTTTTTGCTTAACATAAATAAAATTTCAATTTTGATAAAAATGGACATATTAACACTGCTAATTTTAATAAAGATGAACATATTTACATTTCATACTAGACTGTAGAATAAATTTATAAACTGAATAAAAAGATGGTGATATACTGCTATCCATCACACTTAAAAAAAATATAAGCCAAATAAAAATAAAATTATTAGTGCTGAAGTTCCAAAATTCTCTCGAATTAACACAGTACATATCTAATAATGCAAAATACTACAACAGTATTATATATATAACACTACCGGCATGCATAAGGATATCGCACTTGAAACCCATAAGGGATAACTATTTTTGTTTATGCATACCTTCATTTGAAGTTTTCATGATGATATTTTACATCTGAATTTTGGTTCCACAATTTTAGCATTAACATTATTATTAGTCGTTAATTTTAGACGGTATATTTTAAGAATATTTCCTAATTCAATAAGAAAAAACTACAAATTTCAAAATTCTCTTGGAACTAACACAATTCATATCCAGTAACATAGAATACTTCAACACTACTGGCCTCCATAGGATATCGCACTCTGAAACCCATAATTTCTTTAGGTAAACTGCCAGACCACTTTACTTGGTTAACTCTATTGTTTATGTTTTTTCCATGAAATCCGTTAACCATCGTTTGGTTGATCTTGCAACCTGGTAGATGCTCTTCATTTCGTTTTTCACAAGCATTCCAGCTTTCGTTTGCAAATTTATCGAAATTTTTCGATAAGTATGATAGCGAGAGCTAATTTAAATTTTCTTGCTAACTTATTTTTCTTGCAAATATCATAGTCGTTGTTCACTTCATTTCTTTTACAAATCTTATAACTGTTGTTAACTTGATTTTTCCTGTAAATCTTGCAGCGATTGCTAACGTCATTTCATTGCAAATATTGTAGCCGTTGTAACTAAATTTTCTTCCGAATCTTGGAGCCGTTCTTATTTTCATTTTTCTTGCAAATGTTGTGTAGCCGTTGTTTTTTCAAAAACTCTTGAA
Organism: Pinus tabuliformis; assembly: GCA_031772625.1. NCBI lineage: Eukaryota > Viridiplantae > Streptophyta > Pinopsida > Pinales > Pinaceae > Pinus > Pinus tabuliformis. The sequence continues at coordinate 838,253,189 of CM062809.1, read as the reverse complement.
AGGTGTAATAAATTGACTTCACGACAACCGTTGTCATTCCTCTCTATGCAAGTCGTTCAGACACCACAAAAATGGGTTGCAAGCTATGAGAGTGAACATCCTTATGCCTTCACCGGTATATTTCGAATTCTGCCACATCCTAGACTCATCAAGAATCTCACCCATGCTCAGGTCCATGGAAACTCCATCCCATCTGCAACATGTCATGAAGGTTGATCCTAAACCATCCCTGCACCATATGTCATACCTGCTCAACTTGTTTTAGGGACTCACTGCCATGAGCAGCTAACAATGAGCCCCATCTTCTATGTCATCTAAGAAGATGTAGAGGGAGCGGAGCCTGAAGGCTCACCCTCACTAATAACCTCAATCGATCTGTAGGATTTTCTATCTGCATCCTCTGTAGATATGCAACCCGATCCTCCTCTCGGACATTCAGCCTCACATAAGTCTCCTCAACATCATCATCATCCTCAACCGCTTCTAGCCTTCTTGACAAATCAAAGATACTATGAGAAAGTGTCTTGATGACCAATGATTGCTCGGTAAGCTTTGCCTCAACAGTAAACAACCGCTTACTCATGTCTTCCATTCCCTTCTCATTCTCCATTTGCATCAATGTCAATTTACAATCCGTCATTGTCACACCATTGGATAGAACACCAATGGGTACATCTTCCCTTCCATTGTAAATGTACAACTTATTCAAATGTGGAACAATCATAGCATCAAATTGTTTCAAGAACTCCATCCCCAGCATAGCCTCATAGTCATCAATCCGCACTATAGTGAAGTCGACTTTCCCAGTCCACTCACCTAGTGTTGTGTCCACTCTTTCAACTACACCAAGTACCGAATCATGAGGAGAATTCACCATCTTTATTTGTGCCTTCACTGGTACCAATTTTAGCCCAATTCTTCTTGCAACATCTTCACTCATGAAGTTATGAGTAGCTCCACTATTTACCATAGTGAGTACCTCCATACCTCCAATCTTCATCCGAACATACTCCAAGCTGTTCCTTTCAGGATCTCTTCAAGAGACCACTTCCTTAGCACCAGCAGCACCAAGAATCTGCATCATCCCCATAGAAGGTTCTTCTTTCTTCACATTAGATTGTGCAATAGCAACCACTTTCGGTCTTGAAGGACAATTCTTCATCGTATGTGGTTAAGCACAAATCCAACACTTCAATGGCTTCTTCGTCTTTTCATTTGACTTTGAAGCTTCAACTTTTTTCTTCTCTTTCGATTTATCAGACTTCTTCCTCTCATCAGAAGTCTCATCATAATGCTCCACCAACCTGTCCACAACAGAAAAAGCTTCTTCAAGTGTTTTAATCTTCTGCCTCTTCACTTCATTACGTGCCCAACGTTTTAATCCAATAATGAAGTTGAACACCTTGTCCCTCTCCGCCATGTCAAGAAGTTTCAGAACCGCACTTGCAAACTCTCGCTGATATGTCTGAAGGTTCCCTGTCTGCTTTATGAACTTAATCTTCATCCTCGCTTCCCACATTTCATCTTGAGGAATGAAATGGGTCTACAAAGCCTTCTTCATTTCATCCCACGAAGTAATGTCACCAGCATTGCCATTAGCAATCTGATCCATCCTCCTTTGCCACCACATCTTGGCATCCTTCGTCAAGAACTGAGAAGCTACCTTCACCATTGTCTCATCATCAGATAGACCCAATTGTTCCAAGTATTGCTCTATGTCCCATAGAAATTTGCCAAGAGTTTTCGCACTTCTTGTACCATCATAAGATTTCGGTTCCTTGACTTTCACATAAGGGACTCCTCCACCTGAGTTATGCCTCACGACCTTCTTCAACACGACGATCTCATCTCTGGCTTCATCAAGAGATTTCCGCAAGTCCACGATCTCGATCTCTTGCTTCATCAATCTCCTTGACCTTCATTTTAAGTTGTGTACACATAAGCTCAGTGTACTCATGTTGAATACAAAGTTCATCCAACTCTTCCCTCATTTTCGAATTGGCCTCTTGATCTTTCTCGACCAAGTCCATCTTCTTAGTACAGTAAGCCTCTAAGTCCTCCATCCTTTCCAACACCTTTTTATTAAATGCCATAGTAGCATCTTTGGCACCATAACTAGACCCAACCTGAGATTCACCTGCCATTGCTAACTGTTTCCTTTTTTGCGATCTAGTTTCAACCTTCCGCACTTCACAACCGAACCTTGTACACGATGGGCGTGACTCCAACAAGTCACCAAGACACCCTCGTTTCACCTTCGCACGGCTTCTTTGGAGAAGGATCTTGGCAATTTTACCATTAAAGATTGATTAAGGTATTTCTAAAATTTATGAATGAGATTGGTGATGTTTTTGAGGACTTTCATTATTGGAAGTTGACCGTATTCATGGTGAGATTGTAAATTGTGTGGTAGATTGAGTTTTTCGAATGAAAAAATTGTGGTGAAATTTTGATTTGTGTTATTTAAATTAGTTTTTTGACTTTATATATATAGATTCACCACCGTGAAAAACCTTAAGGTACTTGGGTACCCATCAAAATTGTGATTTCAATGGATTCTTGCCAAATTTTAGAAAAATTATACTGGAAAAATCCACCAAAAAATCTACACAAGTATATATACTATATCTCTTTAAATTTTTAAAGATAATATCTTTTAGAATTATTAACAAATGTAAAAAGAAAATTAAATATAATTTTTTTAAGATAATATCTTTTAGAATTATTAACAAATTTAAAAAGAAAATTAATTTAATTAAATTGTATTGAACTTATTTTTTTATAAATTTTTTATTTTTATTAATTTATTTCATAGTTAGTTTTAATTTCTAAATTTAAGTTTTTGTAATGAATAATGAAAATATTTTGCTAAATATTAAAAAATGTTGTGTTAATGAGTTTTGAACCATTAGTGTGATTTATCAATCACTTAAGATAGGGAGTTTGATTTTAGTAAGAGATTAAATAATAAAAACGCTGTAGAAAAAATTAATTTTTACTATGTTTAGAATAAATTCTAAATAAAAAAATAAAAATATATTTTATTAAGATAAAATTTGACAAACCTTAGAAATTAAATAATAAAAACGATGTAGGAAAAATTAATTTCAACTATGGTTAAAATATAATGATAAATTTTAAATAAAAAATAAAATATATTTTTATTAATACACAATTTGATTAACCTTTTAAAAACATATGAATTTATAAAATAAATAATGAATGTAATTTTTTCAAAGAAACCATTCTTCTATTAAAAGGAAAATGAAAAATCTAAAACTTTCAAAACCCTTATTAATTAATAAATTAAAAAATATAAAACTTTCAAAACCCATATTAATTAATAAATTAATAAATATATCTAAGTAATGAAAGAAAAATTATTAAGTCATGAAAATGATCTATTTATTAAAAATCCAAACCATTTTTTTATGTTTTAAAAAAGAAAAAACTAGAAAGATCAATATTTAAAAAAATAAGTATCTATTCACAATCATCTATTATTATTATTATTATTTTAAATACAAAAATATAACATAACAAAATAGAATTATTTCGAAAAATAATAAACAAGATTAATAAAAGTTCATAATATATCTATAATGAATAAATAAAAAATGTTAAAACCAATTTCAAAGATAATAACCAAAAGTTATAACAAAATAAGAGATGGAGGTTTTTGTGATTCATGATTAAAGCAAACTTCCTCAGGATAAATCACATCAAGTTTTAGGATCCATAATTGAACTCTTATTAAGCTTCATTTTAATATCTGCTTAGAACTTAGATTTGTGCAATATCCCCCATTAATGTAAATATTTATTTTTACTGCAACCAAAACAAACTTTTACTATTTTTAAATTATAAACTATTTTTGGAATTTAGTTATGGAAAGATGAATTTTGCAGTTATTAGTAAATATTGTTTTACTGGTTAATTAGTTATGTGAGACAAATATATGTCCCAAAAACTAAATCCCAGAGTATTTTTATTGAAAGAGATCAAGAGGATATGGATATCTGAGATCATAATGATGAGAGGGGATTGTGTTGAAGGGTCCGACAGTCTACTATGGCTATGTATCGTTAAGACAAGATAGCTGGTAAAAACTAAGGTGAAAGAGATCAAGAGGATAGGGGTATCTGAGATCACAAGGATGAGAGGGGATTGTGCTGAAGGGTCAGGCAGTCTATTATGACTATGACTGATTAAGATCAGATAGCTGGTAAACACTAAGGTCAATGAGGAGAGAGATAACTCCTGAAATCAAGAGTAGCACGGGCGGAGATTTACCAAAGCAGGAAATCTCATGGCAGAGAGGAAAATTAATGTAGGAATCTACAGGGTAAGTTCCTCAGACAAAACACTAAAGGACATCGCTCACAAACAGATCACAGATCAATACACCAGTATTTTGACGTGGTTAAAACCCTCAAAGAGGGAAACAGTTCACGACCTAAGCCAACGCGGCCATTTCAAGCAATATATTAATAAAAAGAATGAGAATTTACATAAGCTTCTCTCATGAACGGTTAACCTACAAATGACCCTCCATGCTCTCTAAATAGAGATCATGAACCAATCGGGTGTTAAACCATGGATCAAGTGTTGGTAATACCGAGGAGAGAATGAACCATCGGATCACTACATATCGTGACCATCGGATTGTAAGTTACAAAATGTACATAGTAAAGAAACACACTTTACCTAACTCTATACTATACCAAGTTATATTTAACTATTTCCTATGTGTCGGAATATCCTAACATCCCCCCTTAAGAACAACTTGGGATAGGATTGAAGGATTTACAAATATGACACAATAGGAGAAGGAAGGAGGCACTAGAGCCTATCCCCCCTTAGTGAAAACTTCCTGAACTCCAACCATAAATCGAAGTTTAGTGAACTTCGCCTCTGTGAGAGCCTTTGTAAAGATGTCTGCAACTTGATCATCTGTTAAACAATATTGCATTTCAAGAACATGGTCGTGAATGAGCTTTCTGATGAAGTGCATGTGCAGTTCAATGTGTTTGTTGTGCTGATGTTGGACTGGATCTTTGCACAGTTGAAAGGCACTTTGATTATCACACCAAACTGTAGTTGGGTGTTGCTGCTGAAAGCCAAAGTCTGACAGGATCTAATGAAGCCATAAGGCTTCCTTACTAGCTTCTACGACACCACGATACTCTGCTTCTGCTGAAGAAAGAGAAATGGCACCTTGTTTCTTTCAAGCCCATGTAATAGGTCCTGAACCAAGAGTGAACACATAACCTGTAGTAGACTTCCAATCATTAGGGTCACCAGCCCAATCAGAATCAGTGAAACCAACCAATAGAGGAGCTGCTTCGGCACTGTAAAGAATCTCAAACTAAATAGTACTTCGAACATAATGAAGTATTCTTTTAGCTGCTTTTCAATGACTTTCATGTGGGTTTTGCATAAATCGAGCAACAAGGCCAACAGCAAAGGAAAGGTCAGGTCAGGACGAGTATGGGTTAGATACAAAAGTTTTCCTACAAGTTGACGATATAAGGTAGCATTAACTTCAGGAGAAGTACAAGTGACTGAAAGTTTGACTCCATACTGAAAGGGAGAAGGGGTTGGCTTACAGTCTTCCATGTGAAAATGGCGTAGAATATCAAAGGCATACGTGGACTGAGAAAGGGAAATACCTTCCTTGGATTGCAAGGCTTGAAGACCAAGAAAATAATGCAAGTGTCCTAATTCTGTCATTTAAAACTTCGTTTTAAGGTTGGACTTCACATGGTTGACAAGATTGGGATCACTACCAGTGATGATAAGATCATCAACATAAAAAACCTGAGAATGATAAGAGACTTGCCCACTTTCTTGGTGTAGATAGTATTGTCAGAATGACACCTAGAAAAGCCAGATTCCAAAAGAAAGCTATCCATTTTGGCATACCAAGCCCGAGCAGCTTGCTTGAGACCATAAAGGGATTTCTTAAGCTGACATACAAGGCTGGAGTTTGTTTGTATAAAGCCAATAGGTTGTTCCCCATGCAAGAAGGCAGATTTAACATCCATCTGATGGACTTCCCATTTGAAAGAGGTAGCAAGAGAAAGAACAAGGCGGATAGAGTTCATTTTGGCAACAGGGGAGAAGGTTTCAGTGTAGTCAATGCCTTCAATTTGTGAAAAACCCTTAGCAACAAGATGAGCTTTATGTTTATCAACTTTCCCATCTGGTCCATACTTGGTTCTGTAAACCCATTTGCATCTAACAAGTTTTCTTCCCTTTGGTAGAGGAACAAGGTCCCATGTATCATTTGCCAATAATGAATGATATTATTCATTCATAGCTGCTTCCCAATCTGGATGGCCTGAAGTTTCTGCAAAGGTGTTAGGATCATAATTCACTGAAGCTTGAGCCAGTAAAGAAGAGGCTCTATCAAACTGAGAATGTGTACGCCACTGATCTGTAGGGTCACCAGCAAGATCACCTGCTGCATCTCGAGTAGCAAGGACCCTTTTTGGAAGCTGAGGAGCTGAGGGAGGATCTTGAGAAGGTGGGGGAGGATTGTCATCCTCACTTTCATCATCTGAAGAACAAATATTTTCAAAAGTAGAAGAGATAGGGAGAGGTGGCACATCCACCGAACTAGGCTCGTAGGCCGATATATTTTCAGCAAACTTTACATATCTTCTAATGATAACATTTTTGGACTTAAGTGGAATAAGTCTATATCCTTTGACATCTTCAGAATATCCAACAAAAATACATTTTTCACTCTTAGGTTCTAAAGCTTTATGTTTCTCATCTGGAATATGGGCCCATGCTTCACTTCCAAAAACACGAAAGTGACTTACATCTGGTTTAATTGAGCTCCATGCTTCTTTTGGAGTGATATTCTTTAAGACCTTAGTAGGAGTGCGATTTATTATGTAATTTGCACAGTTAATTGCTTCTGCCCAAAAATTAAAACCAAGTCCTTTAGATTGAAGCATACAATTAGCCATTTCCTTTAAGGTACAATTCTTCTACACCATTTTGTTGTGGAGTATATGGAACAGTTTGTTGCATTTGAATTCCATTCTCAGTGAAAAAGTTGATGAATTTTTTGTTAACATATTCTCCACCATTATTAGATCTTAGCTTAAGAATATGATGTCCAAATTGTTTTTCAACAAAGGCCTTGAAGGCCAAGAACATGTTAAATACTTCACTCTTGAGTTTTAAGAAATATACCCAAGTGCGTCTGGAGAAATCATCAATGAAAGTTAAGAAATACTTGTAGCTAGAGAATGAAACAACTAGAAGTGGACCACATAAATCACAATGCACAAGTTGTAAAGGGGCTGAGGCGTGCCAAGGGGCACGTTTTTCAAAACTATCCTGATGATGTTTTATGAGTACACATCTGGAACAAACACCATCTCTGCAAGATACCATTGGAGGACCTGTCACCATATTTTCTTTACATAGATTCTGAAGGGAGCGATAGCTTAAGTGACCAAATCGCTCATGCCAAAGTTTTCTCACTTCATCGTTATAAGCAACAAATACCGAGGGAAGATTTGATGACCCAAAGTTTTGAAACTTATACAACCTTGTAGAATCATCAGCAATGCTAGTAGCTAAAATCTGTCGAGGATCTCTTAGGTCCTTAATTACAACATCGTGAGGTGAAAATTCAACGATTTTACCTTCACCTAAATGAGTTATCTGATATACAGATAGAAGGTTGCAGGATAAGGTTGGAACATATAATACATCATTAAATTGACCATTGTCTAGATGAAAAGTTCCAGTCCCTACAACACTAAGAGATCTCTCATCACCAACATATATGTTTTTGGTGTTATAATCATTTAAAGAAGAAAATATGGCTTTGTTTTTTGCCATGTGATAAGAAGCTCCAGAATCAATGAGACACTCATGAGAATGAGAAGAAGAAGATACATTTAGTGCATAGCCAGACCGAGATGATTGACAACCACATGCAGAAAGTGCCATTCCCAAAGATGAAGTTGAAGTTGAAGAGTGCTCCAAATGGATGTTATGCTTCTTCATTGCTTCTTCCAAGGCTTCCATCTTCTTAAATCATTTAGATTCTAAGTGGCCATCTCGATTACAAAAGTTGCAATGTCTATCAATCTTCTTCCCTTTGTTTTTATTTGTCTTATCATTTTGTTGAAATGATTTTTCATTTTGAGGCTGAAATTGCTTAGGACCTCCTTTTAGGATACAACTTCTTAGGATTCTTTGGATTTGGTTGTTGCTGGGCGGCTAACGCTTTCTTAGAAGAGTTTCCAAGATTAAGAAGACCAAGGTGTAAGAGTTTTTCTTGTTCTCTTATTAAAGAATCAAAAAAAGAATCAAAGGAAGGGGACTTGTAGTCTTGTCCTTGAGAAATGAAGGCTTCTCTTGTAGAATGGAAGGTGGAAACAAACACAGAGTAGGCTGGTCACAACTTAGTAAGGATGGGATAGATAAGGTTATTATCTTCTTTCTTAACCTTAACACCTTCCAAGAGAAGTCTAAGGGTCTTGAACTTGGACAAAAAATCTTCAATGCAAGAAAAATTATTGGGGTCCAATGTAAGCAACTCATTTTCGAGTTGATGGGCTCTAAGTTCATTTTTTTATTCCAAAAGATTTAGTAATCTGTTTCAATTCTCCATCAGGAGTATCAAGTTCTGCAATATGGAATCTAAGATCTGGAGAACTAGACATCCCTATCAACCCTCGTGCTTGATCTTGCCTATTTTTCCATTTGGCTGCCTTATCTTCATCTTCCGGTTTGGTTTCTTGGCCTGAGGCTATTCTGTAGAGACCTTTACTTCTAAGTAAATCGACAGTGTAGGACCACCATTGGAAGTAGTTGGTGCTGTCAAGAATAACTTGGCATGGACTTTCCATTTTAATAGAAACTAAAGCTATAGATGCTGAAACTAAGTTTTCGGATGGAAATATCTCGAGAAATTAGGCTAGTTCAAAAAAAACGGCTCTGAAAACGGCTTTCGGATGAAGAAGTTATGGCTTTTTGAAGAAAAGTTGATGAAGATGCCGACGAAGTGCGGGAATGTGCGGAAATGAAAAATCTACCCCCAAAAAAAGGAGACTTGAACTCGAGACCTCTACTCTCATAAATTAGCTTTGGACCAAGTGAGCTGAACAAAAAGTTTGAGAGAGAGGGGGGGGTGGGGGGGGGGGAGACTTGGGTTGCGTGCTTGCCTTGAGAAAGCTCTTTTTCCCTACAAAACAAAAACACAAAACCCAACACGGACATACAAAAAAAACAAACCTTACGGCTCGAAGTTAGCTTTAGCCAGAAACCAAATATTTTCCTCTATGTCTCTGATTTTCTGAGATCACACTAAGGCGCAACAAGAAAAGAGCATACGCATGAGAAAAATCCTTCCTTTCTGTTTCTGATTTGCCCAGATCAGAAAAAGTCGCAGGGCAAAGATCATACGCAAAAATGAAAGGCATAGATCCAGTAATAAAAAAGGCTAAATAAACCGAAACCGAAATAAACAAAGAGAAAATAACTGTAAAATGCAAATAAACATTGTATACCTCAAGATCATAAAAATGACATAGCTAGGGCTACCGAAAACCTTTTCGTGTGAAAAAAAAGGGGTTCCTCACTAGAATAGATGCTCCCAACACAATAGAGCGGTCCTCTCGGCCCTAAAGTAGTCAAAAACAGTAAATCTAGGAAACGACAGTCAGATGCAGTTCAACCGGCTTTAGATTTGGATTACCAACAGACGCGACCCTCAAATAGCTTTGATACCATGTAGGAATTTACAGGGTAAGTTCCTCAGACAGAACACCAAAGGACACCGCTCACAAACAGATCAGAAATCAATACACCAATATTTTGACGTGGTTAAAACCCTCAAAGAGGGAAACAATCCACGGCCTGAGCCGACGCAGCCACTTCAGGCAATATATTAATAAAAAGAATGAGAATTTGCATAAGCTTCTCTCATGAACGGTTAACCTACAAATGACCCTCCATTCTCTTTAAATAGAGATCATGGACCAATCGGGTGTTAAGACATGGATCAAGTGTCGATAATACCGAGGAGAGAATGAACCGTCGGATCACTACATATCATGACCGTCAGATTGTAAGTTACAAAATGTACATAGTAAAGAAACACACTTTACCTAACTCTATACTAGACCAAGTTATACTTAACTATTTCCTATGTTTTGGAATATCCTAACAATTAAAGTGTAGGTCTTTGTTTTAGATTCAAATTCTGGATCATCGGAGGAAAATTAAAGTGCAGGTCTTTGTTTTAACTCAAAGTATGGATCAACGTAAACAAATAAGTGAAGAATTCTTCTGTTATAAATTAGTCTATGAATTTAAGAATAATTAGCTTCATAGACTCACTAGTTTAAAAAGGTAATATCATAGATTATTGTTGAATAATTAAGGACAAGGTTTCTTATATTTCTTGCAGTGTTTCATTAGGGTTTCCTTCTTTTTTTGAAGTATTTCATTAAAAGAAAGGGTAGAACAAGTAACAGGAAATAGAGGAAGAAACCATCATTATATTCACAGAAAGAAACTGTAGAAAGAATATTAGAAGAGATAGTAAGATCTTATATAATTTTGTAGGGAAAAACAAATGGGAAATGGGTATAAGTTCAGTAGAAAGTACTATTAACATACCAAACATGGTATTTATTTTAACATAGTCTTTCATCTAAATCAGAAAACCTATTAAAATCGTCTTTTAATTTATTGATCTCCAAAAATGACAAGTAAACATTTCCTACTACGATAAAGAAAAGAAAAAAAAAATTCTACGTAAAAAGCACAACCAAAATCTAGGTAAGTTTAAATATCAGCGCATCTAAGCCTTCGTATTCATAATTCTCATGATTCTATTGCATATTCATTTCCATTCTTAAAACCCTAGTCAATGCATGGCGAAGACACCAAATAATTATGAAAAATTACCACGATTATATAGAAAGAGTAACATAAAAGAAATTTAAGCTTCACGATTAACATGTGGTACAGGTAGCCATGACTTCCAAAGATTCCAAAAGACTACTTCAGGCTTAACATGTGGTACAGGTAACGATGAATTCCAAAGATTCCAAAAGGCTACAGCCTCAGCCCAGATAACAAGAATTAGAATTTTGAGCTTATAGAGAAGTTGTCAAGACTCTTTTCTTTAAAACTATCAAGCAGAGAGAAAAAATTTTGAGCTATAACTAAATACAGTGCATGACAAACTGATGCATAAATTAGTTAAGGTAATCCTGCACCACAATTAAGCTCTGCATAGAACAATGCTTGAAAAATGCTATAAATAATCTCAGAATTGATAACTCTCAATCTCAGGTTCAACATTGAAATAAATATGCAAACCATTATGAAGCCATGTAAATATTAAGTGTAAAACCCTCATCTCAACAGAGAAATACAGTAATAGTAAAAATTAATCCATACATTTAAAGGCTCAAATGTCTGTACATTATACAAAGATGGCGGCCTGAGATCAACACCTAAAAACTTTCAACATTCGGACCGAAGTCGTAAGATTATTATAGATTTTTAAACAAAACCCTAACAATGAGAGTCATAGCTCTAATAACCCCAAAATCTACACAAATCTAATATCAAATATCATTTAATCCCCGACAACCTGGTCACAAGACCTTGCCATAGAAAAGGTCAAAAGTGAGTTTAGATACCCGGTTCTGGTCAATTCCTCCATAGATGAAGCCTGTAGGAGGGTTTTCGCCACAGCGCTGAGCCAAACCCCTGTATCTGGAGCAAACCTTCCACCAAAACAACAAAGGTTTTTAGTTAGGATTTATTCATAGAAAAAGAGATTGTAATAATTCTAACCCAAAAAATAAAGAAGAATGTGGAAATGCAATAAGTTCTTCCCTTTGAAATGTTGTTTTCAAATCCCTTCCTCAGAGGATTGAATCCTAGGGCTTCGAAGAAGTTTAAGGACCACAAGGGTATCACGAAGATGCCAGAACACGGAGCAAATAATCTAGTAAACCACGTCTATAGGCGAAAACAAAACCATAAATCGGAGCAGATCCATAACTCCTCGAAATTTCTAGAATGATACATTGACATAATGAAGCCATACCACTGGGAAATGAAGGTCAATTTCCTCGAGGGTCATCCAATCCAACAAGCCATGGTGAATCGTCGATGGAGAAGACTGATCCCAAGGACAATGCAGGATGTCGATAGTTTGGTGACCATAGCACTGACACCTAGACCAGGACAACTAGAACATTAAATGCGCATGCATTCCTATGGCGGGTTTTCGAGGTTGGGCTAGGTTTCAATTATTGCCAATGCCAACAATGTACTAATATATATAAATACATTTGATTGTAATTTAATTGGAAATCATCAATGCGTGTAAGCAAAACTCCACCACAAGAAAAAAAAAAAAAAAAAAAAAAAAAAGAGAAAAAGAAAAAGAAGAAGAAGAAAAAAAAGAAAAAAAAAGAAAGAAGAAAAAAAAAGAAAAGGAAAAGGAAAAAAAGAAAAAGAAAAAGAAAAAAAGAAAAAAGAAAAAAAGAAATAGAAAAAGAAAAGAAAGAAAAAAAAAGTTATATATAGTACCTATTGTTTATTACATTTTCTTTTCATTTGGTGTATGATAATAGACTTTGTGATTGGTATTAAAAGGCTATCCATAGAATTTAATAATGTCAATGTTTTATCAGAAATTTGTATTTTGGTAACTTGTATTAATTTTTTTTTATTATATGATAGATGGGTGTGTTATAATTTGACATTTATAATTTAACAAGGTGAAGTATTATGGTGATTAATGCACTGAAATTTATGATTATATCATTATTTACCATATTTAATGAATAAATAAGTCGTTAAGTTTTTTGTATGGTTTGTAACAACTAATAAGTGTGTTTATAGTTAGATATACACCAACATCAAAGGATAAGTAGGAGATTACATGGTTTGAACGAAATACAAATAGTTATTTTTCCATGATTCGTAGCATCGTTAGAGTTACAGAGTTCGAGTTTGGGCATGGATATTATGTTGGTTTTTATGATGACAAGACCAACATATGCACAGTGTAAACCACCCATGGGTTTTCACCCTCAGTTATTTGAAGGTGTATATGTTGTGAAGGTGGCTCCATGATTGGCATTGTTGTTTAGCAACACCGATTTTAAAGATACTATTCTCAAGAGATAAGTACTTTTATCATTATGTCTGAAGGTAGAATTTGATAAAAAAATATTTTAGATTAAAAGAAGAGAAAGTGGCTTTGCTTCTATTTTAAAAATATATATAATATTGCATATACATACTCTAAATTATGTGCAGACAGAGAACTCACGCTAGTTTTCTTAATAAAAAAAATATGTTATCTAGTTTTCTTAAACTAGATAACCGAAAAGAAGATAGTTAATCACTGAAATTTAGAAATTAAACCCTAGCTCATTGACACTGAGAATGAAAAGATAAACCTACCTACTAAGGAAATGGACAAATCATGCGAGACTGTAGAACCTACACTAAAACCCTTGAACCGAGGCTCACTGTCCAAATGTAGATCTCTGCACTAAACAGGTAGTTAAACAAAACGTAATGAAAATTGTAAGTATTAGAATGAAAATGTGAGTCCAAACCAAAAATTTACCTTGAAAGCTTCTAGGTACCTAGCGGACGTAGCAACAACCCTAGAAATTGAATAACACGGACCATAAAGCCACTCTAAAGCACCATGTAAGGTTGCAGGCATAATAGTCCTAACAACACAAACTCTAAAGTAACAAACCCCTGAGAAGGCAGAAGCCTTAGCGCCAAGGGGAGAATAGCATAATGAGGCCCAACCATGAGGTGTGGGGGCGAGTTACCTCCCATGTCCTCTAACCTGCTAAACCCCTATCGTCCAATCAACTCAGCATTCATGAACCATAGATTAAAACATGAATCCCACGGATGGTTGTTAAGTGGACGAAGCCAACGAGGTTTATAGCTAATTCCAACTCACCACAGGTTCCTTTGGTAGGTTTGTTAACCAAGCATGAAACCATGTTAATCATTATATGTGATAACCCAAAGTTGAAACGTGTATTAACGATCACGGTTACTTTGCATAAACACCATGGTTTTCGTATTGAATGTGTGCCAAATAAATTCATGGGCAAACCTCGGTTACTTTGCATAAACACCATGGTTTTCGTATTGAATGTGTGCCAAATAAATTCATGGGCAAACCTCCATTATATATGCTCAACAAATTAATTTATTCCAGAGAAACTAATCAATAACCTTTACCATATATATATATATATATATATATGTGTAAGCTTTTCATTTAAAAAAGGTTTTTTTTGTCGTTGTTCGAAAAGATAATAGAAGTATGACACACCTACTCACTAACATGTTTAATCGCAAGATTGTCTTATATAATTGGTTTTATTCCTCTTTGAGGAAATACAATATTAAAATTAAAAGCCAAAAAACTTATTTCAAATATAATTAAAATGTTTTTGTTTTTCATTTAATTAAATAATATTATATTTATAAATATATTATATATTTCTTTTTTCAATTTAATTAAAAGAATATTATATTTATAAATGTCATATTAAGTTTTAATTTAAAATATTGAAAGTTTATTAACTATTATCACTTTCGAATTTTTTTTTAATAAATATCAATACATTTAAACAATGTGATATTTTTTTTTGTAATAAATTTAAATAAACTATTTAGAAGATATATAATTTTTATCACTTTGCTAACGCAATAGGTCGTTTCCATTACAGGTTACTTTCACACAGAAGGTCAATCTGTTTCTTTCTGGTGGAGGCTGGTACTTTTAGAAAAAAATTTGGCTTCGCTGGCTGATAATTAGCTCCCTAGCTGCTTGGAATTTAACCTACGAGAAAACTTCAAACGCTTACTGCAAGCTATAACAGGAAGTCAAAAATTATTTCGCTAGTGTGTGTTGTGATCGTGTACAGCGCAAACCAATTTGAAATTTCATTTCGCTGGTTTGATTTGATTGTGTACAGCGTAAACCAATGCAGGTATCTATTCAAAAGCGATCAAAGCATGAGGCACCAGATGTCGAAGTCTTTTTCTCAAGGTTATTTTTCCAGGATATTCTAATTCCAACATTAATACAGAGTTTGTGGTAGACAAAAAGTATAAGCTTCTTGACTATTTGGGCGGTGGAACGTATAGTTTGGTCTGCTCCGCCATTGACACATCCAATAATATGAAGGTTCCCGTAAAAAAATTAGATAGTATTTTCAGATACCCTGCTTATACGGAGAGAGTCGTGTGAACTGCTAATTCACAGCCAAATCAACCACCCTTTTATCGTGACGTTTAAGGATATCATGCGACCTATTAGTGAAAATAATGGTGACGATATTTATATTGTAATGGAAATGGTGCATGAGCATTTGGCATCATCTATTATTACCAGAAATCGACAAGACGAAGGCAGCAGCCACCAATCAGCGGCTCCCTTAAATGTTCAGTTGATTATGAACTAGGTAAATAGATATAAATATTTATATTCTCATTTATAACTACCCGTATATATTTATTTTATATATAGATTTAACGGATATTTATTTGGTATATAGATTTAAGATGAGTATAGAGGGATTTAATTTTGTCACATGTAAATTTTTTATGAGTTTATATTATTTACATGTTTGTATATTTTTTTGATTAACATAAATAAAATTTCAATTTCGATAAAGATAGACATATTAACTCATCATACTGCCAATTTTAATAAATATGTACATATTTACATTTCATACTAGGCTGCCGAATAAATCTATAAACTAAATAAAAATCTATAAACTAAATAAAAAGATGGTGATATACTGTTATCCATCACACTTAAAAAAAAATATAAGCCAAATAAAAATAAAATTATTAGTGCTGAAATTGCAAAATTCTCTCGAATTAACACAGTACATATCTAATAATGCAAAATACTACAACACTATTATATATATATATATATATATATATAACACTACCGGCATGCGTAAGGATATCGCACTTGAAAACCATAAGGGATAACTATTTTTGTATATGCATATTTTACACCTGAATTTTGGTTCCACAATTTTAGCATTAACATTATTATTAGTCGTTAATTTTAGACGGTAGATTTTAAGAATATTCCCTAATTCAATAAGAAAAAACTACAAATTTCAAAATTCTCTTGGAACTAACACAATTCATATCCAGTAACATATAATACTTGAACACTACTGGGCCTGCATAGGATATCGCACTATGAAACCCATAATTCCTTTAGGTAAACTGCCAGACCACTTTACTTGGTTAACTCTATTGTTTATGTTTTTTTCCATGAAATCCGTTAACCATCGTTTGGTTGATCTTGCAACCTGGTAGCTGCTCTTCATTTCGTTTTTCATAAGCATTCCAGCCTTCGTTTGAAAATTTCTCGAAATTTTCGATAAGTATGATAGCCAGAGATAATTTAAATTTTCTTGCTAACTTATTTTTCTTGCAAATATCGTAGTCGTTGTTGACTTCATTTCTTTTACAAATCTTATAACTGTTGTTAACTTGATTTTTAGTGTAAATCTTGCAGCGATTGTTAACGCCATTTTATTGCAAATATTGTAGCTGCTGTAACTGAATGTTCTTCCGAATCTTGGAGCCGTTCTTATTTTCATTTTTCTTGCAAATGTTGTGTAGCCGTTGTTTTTTCAAAAACTCTTGAAAGGTGTAATAAATTGACTTCACGACAACAGTTGTCATTCCTCTCTATGCAAGTCGTTTGTCATTCCTCTCTATGCAAGTCGTTGAGACAGCACAAAAATGGGTTGCAAGCTATGAGAGCCTTCACCACTCTATTTCGAATTCTGCCACATCCTAGACTCATCAAGAATCTCACCCATGCTCAGGTCCATGGAAACTCCATACCATCTGCAACATGTCATGAAGCTTGATCCTGAACCATCCCTGCACCATATGTCATACCTGCTCAACTTGTTTTAGGGAGTCACTGCCATGAGCAGCTAACAATGAGCCCCATCTTCTATGTCATCTAAGAAGATGTAGAGGGAGTGGAGCCTAAAGGCTCACCCTCACTAATAACCTCAATTCATCTGTGAGGATTTTCTATCTCCATCCTCTGTAGATATGCAACCCGATCCTCCTCTCGGACATTCAGCCTCACATAAGTCTCCTCATCATCATCATCATCCTCAACCGCTTCTAGCCTTCTTGACAAATCCAAGATACTATGAGAAAGTGTCTTGATGACCAATGACTGCTTGGTAAGCTCTGCCTCAACAGTAGACAACCGCTTACTCATGTCTTCCATTCCCTTCTCATTCTCCATTTGCATCACTGTCAACTTACAATCCGGCATTGTCACACCATTGGATATAACACCAATGGGTACATTTTCCCTTCCTTTGTAAATGTACAGCTTCTTCAAATGTGGAACAATCATAGCATCAAATTGTTTCAAGAATTCCATCCCCACCATAGCCTCATAGTCATCAACCTGCACTATAGTGAAGTCGACTTTCCCAGTCCACTCACCTAGTGTTGTGTCCACTCTTTCAACTACACCAAGTACAGAATGATGAGGAGAATTCACCATCTTTATTTGTGCCTTCACTGGTACAAATTTTAGCCCAATTCTTCTTGCAACATCTTCACTCATGAAGTTATGAGTAGCTCCACTATTTACCATAGTGAGTACCTCCATAGCTCCAATCTTCATCCGAACATACTCGAAGCTGTTCCTTTCAGGATCTCTTCGAGAGACCACTTCCTTAGCAGCAGTAGCACCAAGAATCTGCATCATCCCCATAGAAGGTTCTTCTTTCTTCGTATTAGATTGTGCAATAGCAACCACTTTCGGTCTTGAAGGACAATTCTTCACTGTATGTGGTTCAGCACAAATCCAACACTTCAATGGCTTCTTCGTCTTTTCATCTGACTTTGAAGCTTCAACTTTTTTCTTCTCTTTCGATTTATTAGACTTCTTCCTCTCATCAGAAGTCTCATCATAATGCTCCACCAACCTGTCCACAGTAGCAAAAGCTTCTTCAAGTGTTTTAATCTTCTGCCTTTTCACTTCTTTACGTGCCCAAGGTTTCAATCCAAAAATGAAGTTGAACACCTTGTCCCTCTCCGCCATGTCATGAAGTTTCAAAACCGCACTTGCAAACTCCCGCTGATATGTCTGAAGGTTCCCTGTCTGCTTTATGAACTTAATCTTCATCCTCGCTTCCCACATTTCATCTTGAGGAATGAAATGGGTCTGCAAAGCCTTCTTCATTTCATCCTACGAAGTAATGTCACTAGCATTGCCATTAGCAATCTGATCCATCCTCCTTCGCCACCACATCTTAGCATCCTTCGTCAAGAACTGAGCAGCTACCTTCACCTTTGTCTCATCATCAGATAGACCCAATCGTTCCAAGTATTGCTCTATGTCCCATAGAAAGTTGCCAAGAGTTTTCGCACTTCTTGTACCATCATAAGATTTCGGTTCCTTGACTTTCACATAAGGCACTCCTCCACGTGCGTTATACCTCACGGCCTTCTTCAACACGACAATCTCATCTCTGGCTTTAGCAAGAGATTTCCGCAAGTCCACACTCTCTGTCAAGTCTCGATCTCTTGCTTCATCAATCTCCCTGACCTTCATTTTAAGTTGTGTACACATAAGCTCAGTGTACTCATGTTGAATCCAAAGTTCATCCAGCTCTTCTCTCATCTTCGAATTGGCCTCTTGATCTTTCTCGACCAAGTCCATCTTCTTAGTACAGTAAGCCTCTAAGTCCTCCCTCCTTTCCAACACTTTTTTATTAAATGCCATAGTAGCATCCTTGGCACCATAACTAGACCCAACCTGAGATTCACCTGCCATTGCTCATTGTTTCCTTTTTTGCGATCTACTTTCAACCTTCCTCACTTCACAACCGAACCTTGTGCACGATGGGCGTGACTCCACCCAGTCACCAAGACACCCTCGTTTCACCTTCGCACGGCTTCACCAACGTTCTACCTTTCAACCTTCACAAGATAGTCTCACCCGAGTTCCACCGTCTACAACTTCCGTGTTTGCCAGCCTTCACATGACGGGCGGGCGCTCACCCAAACTACCCAAAAACCCGTGTCAACCGGGCGCCCGCCGCCTTCACCGGTGCACCGGCGCCTATCGCTTTCGTTCAAGACTCGTGCTGCCTAAACGAGCTGCCCAAGAGTTAGGCGCATACGACCTACGCCATTCTCTTCTTGCTGCACCCTATTCACCTCGCACTTCTTCGTAGAAGACTTGAGCGACTTGCTTGCTGTCCAAATGAAACTTCATCGCATGTTTTATATAAGGTGCATTGGGCAAGTCTTGGCTGCCCAAGCCGACTCGCCAACGTCCTCACGCATCTTTTGGTTTCTTGCCTAAATGTTGGTCGGCCAACACTTCAAGAGACCCACTAGTTGGTCAAAAGTCGGTTGCCTCGTACTCCTTCGAGTCCGTTGAGCGAAATATTTGTGGATGTAGCAGATAAACGCGCTGTGGATTTGTTAGAGAAAATGCTTGTATTTAATCCTCGGAAAAGAATCAGCGCGGCAGACGCACTTCAACATGAATACATGGCCGAGATTACAGTGGAAGTGCTTACCGAAAAGCTGAATCTAAAGCCTGATCAGGTTGAAAGGTTGAAAGATTTGACTCCTCCCCGCATCCAGATGTTTGCACAAAATCCCTACCTGTTGACCAACCCAGAGTACGTATGGAAGTTTCTTCTCGATCGATGCCCCAACTCTCCGGCACAGTAAATGTTAAATATTTTTACAAAGCGAGGACATTTGTAAACTGTATTCCGAACATTGAAGCCAATGGTTAATTCTACGGCAAATATGGAAAATGATGGTCTTTTCTGACTTATGATGTTTTACCGTGATGACCGAAATGAGCGTTTGATATTTATTTATAAGATTACAAAAAACTAATGAAACTAATATGCTATCATCGGTTGAAGATTTGTTCTTCCTCGAAGCCGTAAATGTCAATTGTGGCAAGGCTAAGAATTTATGAAAATTAATATAAAAGTAAATCTTATTATAGTATTGTGATATTTGAAATCGATTTATAGTATTTTTATTAATGTTATTCTACATCATACCTATCTATTGTGACAAATCATTTGAATTTACTCTCAATCATACTTGTTTATTTTGATATTTGGAATCGATTTATAGTATTTTTATTAATGTTATTGTACGTCATACTTATCTATTGTGACAAATCATTTGAATTTACTCTCAGCCATAATACTTGTTTATTGCGGTAAATATTTGAATTTAAAATAGAATGGTGAAATATTGATGAAACGGTATTGTACGAGTTTGAATCGATTTTTCAGAATATTTTAGGAGGAGTTGTCTACAATGTGATTTTTTGGAGATTCTGGTGACGGAATCCGGTGGAAGAAATTGAGGTTAAATCTTGATTTGTTGCAGTTAAAATGGTTTTTTAACTGCATGAGGTTAAATCTTGATTTGTTGCAGTTAAAATGGTTTTTTAACTGCATATTTGGAAACTAGCTATCAAACTTGCGATTCCAATAAATTGCTGCCGGATTTTCACTGGAAAAACCCACCGAAAAAACTTCCAAAAAATCGCATTATAAACAACTGCATTTTGAAATCCGATTTAGTGGAGTGAAGTGTAATTATAGTTTTATTAATTTGATTTTTAATAATATATATTTAATTTAAATTATATAATTTATGTCATATTCCTCACATAACTCACAGTTGTGAATGGTTATTCAGTTTCGGAACTGATCCTTAACCTCCGGAACTGATTCTTGATAAGATCGAATGGGGAAAAGCATTACTTGACAGCTGGTTAATTCTCCATTACCAAATCGATGGAAACGTTATTAACGGAATCTGTTTAACAGTATTGGGATGGAGTATGCGCAAAGAAAGGACACCATAGTCCCACGGGCCCATATGACAGTTAAGGAAATATGAGTGGTTTGCGGGAGCGAATCATTTGGATTGTCTGTTACTGCATGGTCCGTTATGGCTCCTTGGCATATTAGTGGGGTTTTTCCATAATACAGGGCGTTCCCCATTTTATTCTTCACGCGCGGACTGATACAAACCTACAACAGAACGAACCAAAAACTCAGAACGTTCGATAGGGCATTTGCGGGACCACGGCTGCTCCGGCGTTAGAGGAGAAGTATGGGCCTTAGTGTTGGTCGCTCGGTGTGGTGGGTGAAAGCAGGAAGGGGGAGGCGAAATCTCGTTCCGGAGATGCTTGGATCGAACCCTGGTCTGTAATGATGTATTCTGCCCCACGTTACTGTTCACATAATTTCATTATCTTGTTTGATTGCATGTGCCCTCTCGTCGATGGTGAGTCTGAATTTTGTGTAATTCGTTCAACACACAATAGTTCAATGAATGCAAATTGTCGTAGACAGATGGATGCATTATTTATGTATTAAGAAGCAGTCAAGCGCGCCAGGTCTCTGTACCTCTCTTTCACACGACAAAAGTCAGTTATAGAATCTATACCAAATGACAGGTAATTATCGAGAGTTGGTAGAAGCTTTACGTCCATTTCAAATGCAGGCAGAGCGAACTACTGTATAATCGAACTGCATAACGTTCGCATGAGTTATTAAGTGCATATAGTGTCTGCATCGAAGATTGATAGTAGAGGTGATGCCATTTAAAGACAGAGAAGTGTCATTATATTTGTGTGCAGACGTTAATGTAGTGCAGGGATGTATGTGTTATCTTGCTAGTTCTTGGAACGGTTTCCTTGGTTATGCATGTGAAGCTTTTACATGTGATTCTTGTGTCTTAAAAGCAAAAAAAAAATAACTACGCGAAGGCTAGATTCACCTCTTTATGGTTTCTTGATGTTTATCCATAAATATAGGGTATCTTTAATAGTTTCTGGAAAGATAACTATGTGAAGGAATGCATGTGCAAAGACACAGAACAATAGTTTATTACCTAGTATGTAAACTTAACCATTGTGTTATATGTTTAAAAGAAACATGGACTTGTAAACTAAGGGTTAGATCTCTTAGAGAGAGATATGCACCAGTGTGAATAAGCTTTGTGAAAAGTAGAACAAGAATCTACTTGAATTGATGTACTAGTTAGTTAGTATGTTATGCCTGCTCATGCAGATGAGTAGATGATAAAAGATCATTCTTTTAGAGGTTGTTTAATGATTTATTGATATTGTAGCTAATCTTGTTGCCAAGATTGTTGTCAACAGTATTGACAGGAAAAGATGGCGGTTGGTGCCAAAGGAGAGTAATGTTTAACATTATGGCAGGAAAAAGGATTATTCGTCCATGCAGATGAATTCAAGCTGCAGTATTGTCCATTGCTAGAACATTTATGCCACAAAGAATGTTGCATGTGGCGGTATGTAAATAAAAGAGTACATGTAAATTGTATTAGCTTTTAGCTAGTTATGTGACAGCTTAATGATAATTCATTGTAAAGATTTTAAGACAATGGTTAAGGGATGGAATCCCTTATAATCCATTGAGTGAGGGGTGAAAACCCTCACGAGCGTTTAATAATAAGATTAAACGTTTGCTGGTTTTCACCCTACGGGGTTTCCAGGGTATATCCGTGTTCAAATGGTGTGATTGATGTGATTGCCTTATGTGTCCGTTGATAATGATGGGTTCTTAATGATGATGGTTCTTTATTTGATGTGACAACCATAATGTCTTAGTACATGATTATCTAACATGGATAAGGATATTAAGAAATGGATGCATGGATTCATGAGACAGCTTATGTCAGAACACTACCACATGGATGGTTAATGATTATGAAAATGAATATATAACTTATTGTCTTTCACTGCAATTTACTTGATGTATTAGTGAATGTTATATCTAATGGTTAGTGATGATTTGTGGAGTTGTGAATTGATTAATTATTTGTGGTAATTGTATAAAATAATTCTAACTCCCTACTTTTACCTGCGAGGTTACCGGGGTATGTGACAATTTATAAAATTGTAATTTTAAATCTATTATACTAAACACATATTTTAAATAATAAAAAATCAAAATTTCACCTAAAATTATAATTTAAGTTTATAGGAAAAAAAGCTATATATTTATATTATGTTCATGATAATGGATAATATAAGCGTACATGGCTCTGTTGATAAAGTCGTTAGTAGGCACAAATGTGTGGACCACGCCACCTCTTGAGATTAAACTAAAACATTAGAAAGATTTCTTGTTCAACTACAAAATGATTGTGTGGAGATAGATACATATGATCAATAAATATAGAAAAACAAAATGATTTTCATGACAACAAAATATATATGTGTATATCTTCGCTGAGAGATATTCCAAAGTGTAAACAAGTGTTAAAAAACATACCAGATATTTTTCCATTGATAGAAAGTTATATACCTGGAAGACAAAAATCCTGGATAGAGAGTTATAATGCTTATTAGTTATATAGTGTGCAGCATTTCTGATATTTTAATTTCAAGTTTATAATGTTTATTAGTTATATACACTGCAGCATTTGTTATATTTTAATTTCAAAGTTTTATACACTGCAGCATTCGTGATGTTTTAATTTCAAGTTTATAATATTTATTAGTTATATACACTGCAGCATTGGTAACAGCTCTGGGTTTGATTCGTTAATTCTGAGTGATAAGGTAAAGATAACATTTTATTGAGGAACGAATGTTGAACCATTCACTTGAAAACGTCCATCGATGATCATGTTTCAGAAGGGAGCGCCTCTCAGGAGTGTGCGTTAAACTAAATATAAACTAATTTCAGTTACTATTACTTTAGTTTTCCGGATTTCAAATATTTCTCATATCAATAATTAAATAAAAATAAGTCCTTACACAAAGTATAACCTCCTTGCGTATAGACTAAGACATCAGTAACATCATTCATTTCAAACTGGCGTAGATTTATGGAGAATTAATGTGGCATCAATTAAGTAAAATAGCTCACTTACAAAGCGTATAAATTCGTTACAAATAACATCCAAGAAGAAAGATAATAATTCTTTTCCTAATCAAGAATGACAGTGATATAAAAGAATTTACAGAAATTAAATTATTATTAGTCTCTGTTTTGGTAGGATTTTAGCAATTTGTTTGGGTTTGACTATTTATTAAATGAATTTGGATTAATATATTTTATAATGTTTTTTTTTATAAAATATATATGTCTTTTTAATATTATTAAAAGATTAGTTTGTAACTATTTTATTGATTCATATTTTGAAAGTCTTATTTTTACCTTCACTACATATGCACACTTGACTTAGAGGCGATCTTGGAGCAATTGATTTGGGAGGGATGGGTAACTCCACTTAAGCCACAGGCGATCTTGGATGAGTAATATAATGAGTGCTAACTGGACTATTCAAAAATCATGAGAAATTAGTCAGTTACAACTACCTCTCATGGAAATCGTCGTAGATGAATGGCTTTCTTAACTCAGTTGAATCCCAAAAAATGATATATAATAAAATGCACTCCTAAAGACCCTCAATACTTAAATACATAAGACTGAAGGGAGCTCTACTTGAATGGTTCATGAGGCACAATAGTTGCTAAGGTTTTGCAAATGGGGTAGCAAACTAAGTGGGCTTGATTGTGTTGAAAACTCCACAGTTAAGCACACTTGAGCCACAAGCAATTTGGGATAGGTAACCTCCCGCGAAGTCCCCCTTACCGCGTGCAAGCCCTGGAAGTGATGATTGACGCTATGTGATGATTGACACTATGTGATTCATTTCACTAGTTTCAATCCCACTTCTTCATCCCTGTGAGCATCACCGGATGCAATGAGTGCTAACTGGACTATTCAAAAATCATGAGAAATTAGTCAGTTACAACTACCTCTCATGGAAATGGTCATAGATGAATGACTTTCTTAACGCGGTTGAATCCCAAAAGATGATATCTAATATAATGCACTGCTAAAGACCCTCAATACCTAAATACATAAGAGTGAAAGGAGCTCTACTTGAATGGTTCATGAGGCACAATAATTGCTAAGGTCTTGCAAATGGGGTAACAAGCTAAGTGGGCTTGAGTGTGGGGAAAACTCCATAGTTAAGCATGTTTGACCCAAAATCGATTTGGGATGGGTAACAGGAAGTCCGGTGCAAGCCCCAGAAGTGATGATTGACACTATATGATTAATTTTGAGTGATTCATTTCACTAGTTTTAATCCTACTTCTTCACCCTTGTGAGCATCACCCGATGCAATGAGTGCTAAGTAGACTATTCAAAAATCATGAAAAATTAGTCACTTATTACTACCTCTCATGGAAATGATCATAGATGAATGAACACAGTTGAATCCCAAAAAATAATATCTAATATAATCGAGTGCAAAACACCCTCAATACTTAAATACATAATAAAATAATTATGTTTTTTTAACAAAATTCTCTTCCATAACATAATACAATTAGATTTTTTCTTTCATGTAAATTTTTTCAAAGAATTGTTTTCAATTTTATGTGAATAACTACTCTTAACACAATGTAAATGTTCACATAGAATTGTTTTTAGTTCTATGTGAATAACTACTCTTATCACTAGCTAGTGTGTTTTATGGACATTACTACTTGCATATAATTGCTAATATATATTATTGATATGCAAACATATATTGTAATTCATAATATTGTGCAGGTTGTAGTCGTAAAGAAATATTTTGTTCCACTTTCTTTAGCCGTTTTAATCTGTTTTTAAGCCACAATATCATGCATGATTTTTCTTAATAAAGGTTGTAATGGGGTATGATGTTCTATATGTTTATTATTATTATTATTATCTAATTTTAAAGTTATAGCTAAATTGGTGTAGAGATTACTTTATTTGTGGGGCAAGGGAACCATCTCCTCAATAAAGGTTACAATGGGATATCAACGTTCTATATGTTATTATCATTATTATCCAATTTTAAGGTCATGGCCAAACCAGACACTAAATTGGTGTATAAAACCCACTTATTTATGGGGCAAGAGACCCACCTCCCCTTGATTATTAAATCTAAAAATTCATACATACTCTACTCTCTCTAGCTTTCAACCTATAAATTTTTAAGAAAAAATATATACTCTTAATAATTAAACTAATTCAAATTTATCAAAAAAAAGTTACGACAATATATAATATAGCATATAAATTTATTTATTTTCAAGGGAAATTTTCATGTTACATAACTTTTTGAATTGAAGATTGGGTGGATATGAAGGTAACTAACCAACTGTGTACAACATTAACAAATATTGATGGGCGCGGAGTGTTTGGTTCAGTAATGGCATATTATCTATAAAGAAAAATCGGTTATGTAAAAGGACTAGTGTTTACGACTGCATTCACTCCTTTGATGATAGTAATCACGATGATTATGGGAGCTATTATTCTTTCTGCCCGCATTTATTTGGGCAGTTTTATTTATTCTTTTCTAACTTATCGAATTAATGAGTCAATTCAAAGTTGTTCGTTTTCGCAAATAGACCTATTTTAGTTTAGTTGCTAACCGGACTAGATTTATCTTTCTGGGAGCAATTGCGATTCTAATAAATATATACACTTTTCTGTGAGGAAATGACAATGATAGCAAGGTCTCAACGGATACAAATAGCTTACGAGCGCTTTCCAATTATCAAGAAACTCTCCCTGAAAAAGAAATTGAGGTAGAAGACATAGAAACTACGTCCAACCAGCTCACTGAGTAAAATGCAATGGCAGTTGGGAGAAATGAAACCCTATATTTATATATATATAGTGCTGATTGTTTACTGCAAGCTAATCAGGTTTCCACCATATAGAATAACAGCAAAACTAGCTTTCAGTGATTGTTTACTGCTGATTTTGATTGTTTACTGCAAGCCAATCAGGTTTCCACCCTATAGAATAACAGCAAAACTAACAGCAAAACTAGCTTTCAGTGGTTTGACTGTCTTTAAAGTATGTGACGAATTTGGATAATTTTTCAGTTAGTCATAATAATAATATTTATATGGTGGGTCTCATATACTAAATTGGTGTATGAGACGCACTTATTTATGGGGTAAAAGACCCACCTCCTCTTGACTATTAAATCTAAAAATTCATACATACTCTACCCTCTCTAGCTTTGAACCTATAAGTTTTCAAGAAAAAATATATACTCTTAATAATTAAACTCATTCAAATTTATCAAAAAAGTTAAGACAATATATAATATAGCATATAATTTTATTTTTATTTTTTGGAATTTTAATGTTACGTAACTTTTTGAATTGAAGATTGGGTGGATATGAAGGTAACTAACCAACTGTGTACAATATTAACAAATATTGATGGGCGCGGAGTGTTTGGTTCAGTAATGGCATATTATCTATAAAGAAAAATCGGTTATGTAAAAGGACTAGTGTTTACGACTGCATTCACTCTGATGATAGTAATCACGATGATTATGGGAGCTATTATTCTTTCTGCCCGCATTTATTTGGGCAGGTTTGTTTGTTCTTTTCTAATGAGTCAAATCAAAGTTGTTCGTTTTCGCAAAGAGAACTATTTTAGTTTAGTTGCTAACCGGACTAGATTTATCTTTCTGGGAGCAATTGCGATTCTAATAAATCTATACACTTTTCTGTGAGGAAATGCCAATGATAGCAAGGTCTCAACGGATACAAATAACTTACGAACGCTTTCCAATTATCAAGAAACTCTCCCTGAAAAAGAAATTGAGGTAGAAGACCTAGAAACTACGTCCAACCATCTCACTGAGTAAAATGCAATGGCAATTGGGAGAAATGAAACACTATATATATATATATATATATATATATATATATATATATAAAGTGCTGATTGTTTACTGCAAGCTAATCAGGTTTCCACCATATAGAATAACAGCAAAACTAGCTTTCAGTGATGGTTTACTGCTGATTTTGATTGTTTACTGCAAGCCAATCAGGTTTCCACCATATAGAATAACAGCAAAACTAGCTTTCAGTGATTGTTTACTGCTGATTTTGATTGTTTACTGCAAGCCAATCAGGTTTCCACCCTATAGAATAACAGCAAAACTAGCTTTCAGTGATTGTTTACTGCTGATTTTGATTGTTTACTGCAAGCCAATCAGGTTTCCACCCTATGGAATAACAGCAAAACTAACTTTCAGTGGTTTGACTGTCTTTAAAGTATGTGACGAATTTGGATAATTTTTCAGTTAGTCATAATAATAATATTTATATTTTGTATGTGAAGAATTTCAAGCATTTTTAGTTAGTCATAATCATATTACAAAAGTAGTGAAAATATGGAAATGGGTAGAGGGGAGTGTGTAATGGTAATTGTTATTAAAATTTTGCACGGAAAGGTAAAGTTATTGGGTGTGTTAATAATTATATATATATGAAATTGCTAAAAAGATAATTGAATTAATTAATATTATTTAATTAGTTATAAATAAATAATTATTAACATAAATATATATATGAAATTGCTCAAAAAATAATTGAATTAATTAATATTATTTAATTAATTATAAATAAATTATAATTAAATGTATTGAGTTTAACTCGTTAAGAATATGAGAATATTAGAAATACGATTGAATTCCTTCCTCTCTTAGATTTATTTGTGGACGATTTTGGGTTTGTGTTCGAGCAAACGAAATACTTAGGGCCTTCTTTGGAGAAGGATCTATCCACGTCTGCAGGCGATTTTACCATTAAAGATTGATTAAGGTATTTCTAAAATTTATGAATGAGATTAGTGATGTTTTTGAGGATTTTCATTATTGGAAATTGACCGTATTTATGGTGAAATTGTAAATTGTGTGGTTGATTGAGTTTCTTCAAAAAATTGTGGTGAAATTTTGATTTCTGTTATTTAAATTAATTTTTGACTATATATATATATATATATATATATAGGGCACTTGGTTATCCATCAAACTTGTGATTTCAATAAATTCTTGACAAATTTTAGAAAAATTATACTAGAAAAATCCACCAAAAAATCTAGACAAGTATATATAGTATATCTCTTTAAATCTAAAGATAATATCTTTTAGAATTATTAACAAATTTAAAAAAAAAAATTAATTGTATTGAATTTATTTTTTTATAAATATTTTATTTTTATTAATTTATTTTATAATTAGTTTTAATTTCTAAATTTAGGTTTTTGTAATGAATAATGAAAATACTTTGGTAAATATTAAAAAAAATTGTGTTAATGAGTTTTGAACCATTATTGTGATTGATCAATCAGGTAAGATGGGGAGTTTGATTTTAGTAAGAGATTAAATAATAAAAACGATGTAGAAAAAATTAATTCTGGTTAGAATAAATTCTAAATAAAAATAAAATAAAATTTGACAAACTTTTTAAAAACATATTAGAAATTAAATAATAAAAACGATGTAGAAAAAATTAATTTCAACTATGGTTAAAATATAATGATAAATTCTAAATTCTAAATAAAATATATTTTTATTAATACACAATTTGATTAACCTTTTAAAAACATATTAATTTATAAAATAAATAATGAATGTAATTTTTTCAAAGAAACCATTCTATTAAAGGAAAATGAAAAATCTAAAACTTTCAAAACCCATATTAATTAATAAATAGATCTAAGTAATGAAAGAAAAATTATTAAATCATGAAAATAACCCATTTATTAAAAATCAAAACCATTTTTTTATGTTAAAAAAAAAAAAAAAACTAAACTAGAAAGATCAAGATTTAGAAAAATAATTATCTATTCACAATCTAAAATTATTATTCTTATTATTATTTTTTTTTCTACGTAAAGACTGAGCTAATATATTAAGAAAAAGAAAATATTTACATAGAGAGGAACAGGCCTCTGAGGATGAATAACTTCACCCTCCATCTGAAAAGCAGTACAGGTGCACAAGGCTACCTGAATTACAAAGATAGATGCAATAGAAATGAGCATGGACAAAACAGCAGCATTTAGTCCTCTGACTTACAAGAGAAATTCCTCCAAAAAGAACAACAACAGCATAATCGTAGAACCAAAGAGCCTTTGCATGCCTCTCGCACCTTGCTGCTGAATTCATTGTGGCAATAGAGGGTAGGATGACAGGGGATTCCAGAGATCTGGAATCACTGCGAAATCTGGGCATACCGCTACCCTTAAAGAAAAAACTGGGCATCTCGGAAAGAAAGAGACCCCTCCAAAACTCCAAAACCAAATCACTGTGCAGCAACAAAAACAACAAATTTAGCCTTCGAAGGCTCACCTTATGCTTTGTTGTCAAATTCTGGTGTATTTTCATCTTCGTTCACTGGCTGACGGGAACCCGGCGGGAATGCTGGCGGTTGAAGCGGCCCCAGAACACGAGCATGCTCCTCAGGGTTGACTACGCCTGGAGGAGGATTATCATTACCAATTTCCGCCCTCTCTTGAGTAATGCCAGCCTGAGCCAGCTCCCCAGCATCTTCCTCCTGGCTATCTGAATCTTCATCATCTTCCTCAGTCGCAATAACAGTGATTAGAAAAGACACCTTCGATCTCTTTTTCCGGCATCTAAAAGTGAAACTAGAGGTATGCATTTGACTATCTTGCTCGTCTGATTCCTCTGACGGAGAAGACGGAGGCGCAGCCATAGCCAATGGTGGAATTTCCCTTGCCTGGACCTCCTCCCTTCTGCTAATACCCCAGACACCGCCTCTGCGCGGGACTCCACGCTGTCTCAGCGCCATGAACCTTGAAACGTGAGGGCGATTGACGATGTGAAACCGAATTTCCCCACACAGAACTTGAGCTCCCCGAACCACACTATTTGAAAGCTGAACCCGGTTATGAGTTCTTGGCTTAGAGCGATAGAGCGCCCCCTGAGCAGAGGTGTGGTCTCTGCCTCCGCTCACAACTCCAGAAATCGCTCCCTCTCCTCTTTGCTCAGAGCAGAGCATGAAAATACCACAGACATTCTCATTCTGGCACAGATGCGCATTTATGTAGTTCCCTATGCTGAACTCTATGGAGGCCTCCATTACGAAACCCAACAACCTTGCGTACAGAACCGTTAAGTTCACTCGCTCGAAGCCATCTCCTCTCTGCATAATCTTCACCTCGGCCTTTAATGGCATTAAAGTATGGCAGAGCCACCTGGTGTGGCCGTCCTGCCAGGTTTCAAAGTCATGCCAGCTGCCCATTGCTGGTAAACATATTGCCACCCGCATCCGGGTGTTATTCTTATTATTATTATTATTATTATGATTTTAAATATAAATATAACATAACAAAATAGAATTATTTCGAAAAATAATAAACCAGATTAATAAAAGTTCATGATATATAAAATATATATCTATAATGAATAAATAAAAAATTTTAAAACCAATTTCTTTCCTCAGGACAAATCACATCAAGTTTTAGGATCCACGGTTGAACTCTTATTAAAGTTCATTGTAATATCTGCCTAGAACTTAGATTTGTGTAATATGCCCCATTAATGTAAATATTTATTTTCATTGCAACCAAAACGGACTGTTACTATTTTTAAATTATAAACTATTTTTGGAATTTAGTTATGGAAAGATGAATTTTGCAGTTATTAGTAAATATTGTTTTATTGGTTAATTAGTTATGTGAGACAAATATGTGTCCCAAAAACTAAATCCTAGAGTATTTTTACTGAAAGAGATAAGGAGGATACGGGTATCTGAGATCACACGGATGAGAGGGGATTGTGTTGAAGGGTCAGGCAGTCTGTTATGGCTATGTATCGTTAAGACAAGATAGCCGGTAAACACTAAGGTGAAAGAGATTAAGAGGATAGGGGTATCTGAGATCACAAGGATGAGAGGGGTGAAAGAGATTAAGAGGATAGGGGTATCTGAGATCACAAGGATGAGAGGGGACTGTGCTGAAGGGTTAGGAAGTATGTTATGGCTATGTCTGATTAAGACCGGATAGTTGGTAAACACTAAGGTCAATGAGGAGATAGAGAACTCCTGAAATCAGGAGTAGCACGGGGGGAGATTTACCAAAGCAGGTAATCTCACGGTAGGGAGGAAAAATAAAGTGCAGGTCTTTGTTTTAGACTCAAATTCTGGATATGGTGTAAACAGATAAGTGAAGAATTCTTTTGGTATAAATTATTCTATGATTTTTTAATAATTAACAGATAAGTGAAGAATTCTTATCGTATAAATTATTCTATGAATTTAAGAATAATTAGCTTCATAGATTGACTAGTTTAAAAAGGTAATATCAATAGATTATTGTTGAATAATTAAGGACAAGGTTTCTTCTTTTTCTTGCAGTGTTTCATTAGGGTTTCCTTCTTTTTTTGAAGTATTTCATTAAAATCAAGGGTAGAACAAGTAACAGGAAACAAATGAAGAAACCATCATTATATTCATAGAAAGAAACTATAGAAAGAATATCAGAAGAGATAGCAAGATCTTATATAATTTTCTAGGAAAAATCAAATGGGAAATGGGTATAAGTTCAGTAGAAAGTACTATTAACATACCAAACATGGCATTTATTTTAACATAGTCTTTCATCTAAATTGGAAAAGCTATTAAAATCGTCTTTTAACCGATTGATCTCCAAAAATGACAAGTAAAAATCAGCGCATCTAAGCCTTCGTATTCATAATTCTCATGATTTTTTTGCATATTCATTTCCATTCTTAAAACCTTAGTCAATGCATGGTGAATATGCCAAATAATTATGAAAAATTACCACGATTATATGCAAAGAGTAACATAAAAGAAATTTAAGCTTCACGATTAACATGTGGTACAGGTAGCCATGACTTCCAAAGATTCCAAAAGACTACTTCAGGATTAACATGTGGTACAGGTAACCACGACTTCCAAAGATTCAAAAAGACTACAGTCTCATCCCAGATAACAAGAATTAGAATTTTGAGGTTATAGAGAAGTTGTCAAGACTCTTTTCTTTAAAACTATCAAGCATAGAGAAAAAATTCCGAGCTATAACTAAATACAGTGCATGACAAACTGATGCATAAATCAGCTAAGGTAATCCTATGCCACAATTAAGCTCTGCATAGAACGATACTTGAAAAATGCTATAAATAATCCGACAATTGATAACTCTCAATCAGGTTCAACATTGAAATAAATATGCAAACCATTCTGAAACCCTATAAATATTAAGTGTAAAACCCTCATCTCAACAGAGAAATACGGTAACAATAAAATTTAATCCATACATTTAAAGGCTCAAATTTTTGTACATTATACAAAGATGGCGGCCTGAGATCAACACCTAAAAACTTTCAACATTTGGGCCAAAGCCGTAAGATTATTATAGCTTTATAAACAAAACCCTAACAGTGGGAGTCATAGCTCTAATAACCCTGAAATCTACAGAGATCTAATATCAAATATCATTTAATCCTTGAAAATCTGGTCACAAGACCTTGCCATAGAAAAGGTCAAAAGTGAGTTTAGATACCCGGTTCTGGTCATTTCCTCGGTAGATGAAGCCTGTAGGAGGGTTTGCGCCACAACACTGAGCCAAACCCTTGTATCTGGAACAAACCTTCCACCAAAACAGTGAAGGCTTTTAGTTAGGATTTATTCATAGAAAAAGAGATTGTAATAATTCTAACCCAAAAAACAAAGAAGAATGCAGAAATGCAATAAGTTCTTCCCTTTGAAAAGTTGTTTGCAAATCCCTTCCTTATCGGATTGAATCCTAGGGCTTCGAAGAAGTTTAAGGACCACCAGGGTATCACCAAGATGTCGAAACATGCAGAAAATAATCCAGTAAACCACGTCTATAGGCGAAAACAAAACTATAAATCAGAGCAAATCCACAACTCCTCGAAATTTCTAGAATGATACATTGACAGAATGAAGCCATACCACTGGGAAATGAAGGTCAGTTTCCTCGAGGGTCATCCAATCCAACAAGCCATGGTGAATCATCAATGGAGAAGACTGATCCCAAGGATAATGCATGATGTCGACAGTTTGGTGACCATCGGACTGTCACCTAGGCCAGGATAGCCGGAACGTTAAATGCGCATGCATTCTTATGGCGGGTTTTCGAGGTTGGGCTAGGTTTCAATTAGTGCCAATGCCAGCAATGTACTAATATATATAAATACATTTGATTGTAATTTAATTGGAAATCATCAATGCATGTAAACAAAACTCTGCCACAATAAAAATAAACAAGTCATATATAGTACCTATTTTTTATTACATTGTCTTTTCATTTGGAGTATAATAATAGACCTTGTCATTGGTATTAAAAGGCTATCCATAGAATTTAATAATGACAATGTTTTATCGAAAATTTGTATTTTGGTAACTTGTATTAATTTTTTTTATTATATGACAGTATTAGTGGATGGATGTGTTACAATTTGACATTTATAATTTAATAAGGTGAAGTATTATGGTGATTAATGCACTGGAATTTATGATTATATCATTATTTACCATATTTAATGAATAAATAAGTCGTTCAGGCTTTTGTATGGTTTGTAACAACTAATAAGTGTGTTTATAGTTACATAAACACCAACATCAAGGAATAAGTAGGAGATTACATGGTTTCAACGAAATACAAATAGTTATTTTTCCATGATTCGTAGCATCAAGAATCAGTTAGAGTTATAGAGTTCGAGTTTGAGCATGGATATTATGTTGGGCTTACGATGACAAGACCAACATATGCACATTGTAAACCACCCATGGGTTTTCACCCTCAGTTATTCTCTGCAAGGAAGGTATATATGTTGTGAAGGTGGCTCCATGATTGGCATTATTGTTTAGCAGCACTGATTTTATAGATACTATGCTCAAGAGATAAGTACTTTTATCATTATTTCTGAAGGTAGAATTTGATAACATAATATTTTAGATTAAAAGAAGAGAAAGTGGCTTTGCTTCTATTTTAAAAATATATATAATATGGCATATACATACTCTAAATTATGTGCATACAGAGAACTTATGCTAGTTTTCTTAATAAAAAAAAAATGTTATTGCATGTAGATAAAGTTAAATCAATACTATGCTCAAGAGATAAGTACTTTTATCATTATTTCTGAAGGTAGAATTTGATAACATAATATTTTAGATTAAAAGAAGAGAAAGTGGCTTTGCTTCTATTTTAAAAATATATATAATATGGCATATACATACTCTAAATTATGTGCATACAGAGAACTTATGCTAGTTTTCTTAATAAAAAAAATATGTTATTGCATGTAGATAAAGTTTATATATCTGCAATAGTAAAATATAAGTAACCTTGTTTGTCTTTATTATATATATATATATATATATATATATATATATATATATATAACATTGCATATGCATTTTATGTAAGAAAAGATAGGA
This sequence comes from Pinus tabuliformis, assembly GCA_031772625.1. Classification (NCBI taxonomy): domain Eukaryota; kingdom Viridiplantae; phylum Streptophyta; class Pinopsida; order Pinales; family Pinaceae; genus Pinus; species Pinus tabuliformis. The sequence continues at coordinate 838,217,779 of CM062809.1, read as the reverse complement.
TGCATGCTCTTTTTAAAAAAAGAGATTTCATACTAGTGTATGAAATGATAAGAAATCCAAGTTATTTTCTTGGAAATGAATCTAGATTAAAGAGGGTAATTTGTGAAATATTTTCATGGGTGGTGAAAAATAAAAGAGAAAAGTTAATTAGATTATTTTTCTTGGAAAGTGGGATTTTCTTTTGAAATGTGTAGTTTTGTATAAAAATAACTACCTTATGTGTTTATAAGACATAAGTCTTTGTTGAAGAAAATATAAGTAACTATGACATTTTGGTTAATTAGAATAAATAAATCTTGTGGTGTTCTTGAAAATAACACAATGGTTTTGTGCTTAGTCATGGTAAAATATTTCCATGGTGTTGGTAAATATTAGTTATTTAATAAATCCATGGAAAAAATTCCCATGGATTCTCATGCGTAAGAGATTTCTTTTTAAAAAAAGGAATACTTAGTTATGAGAAAATATAATAACCTATGCATTGATCAAATATAAAGAGATAATATAAGTCATAGGAATCTTCTTTGGAGAGAATATGTTTATCTTGTGGGTGAAAGATAAGTCAATTGTGTTAATTCCTTTGAAAGAGTTTGCAAAAGTTACATGTTTTGGTCGATAAAAAGATAAATGACTTGTGTGTTGTATACTAGATAGTTTGAATTAATTGTATGGTTTAATGCATAAAAGTTAACATTATTATTATTTTAGTTCTTATACCCAAAAGAAAGGTTGATTATGATACTTTTTTGAAAACAAATGCATGAGAACTTTGTTATGATACTTTTTTGAAAACAAATGCATGAGAACTTTGTTATGATACTTTCTTGGAAACAAATGCATGAGAAATTTGTTATGATACTTTATTGAAAACAAATGCATGAGAACTTTGTTATGATACTTTCTTGGAAACAAATGTATGAGAACTTTGTACATAAAAAAATAGAGAAACTATGTTGAACACATATGCAGAAGCATAGAAACAATAGTTGATTACATGCATGAAACTATAACTATTGTGTTAGATCTTTTAAAGAGAAACATGGATTTATAGAAATATTGTGTTAGATATTTTAAAGAGAAACATGGATTTGTATGCAGAAAAGAATAAGTATTATGTTAGATCCAGGAAAGGAAAACAAGTAATTACTTGCAATAATTGCACTAGATTTCCTTTGTAAAATACTTATATCCGCATGCAAGAAATAATGACTAGCATATTAGTTTTGTTTTAGAGAAATGCATGTTTTTGTGTATACAATCGATTTTATAAATAACTCTATCTTGGGAAATATGATTTTTGAAAAGGGACTTGCATTTGCATGCAGATAATGATTTCTATCATCTTAGATTTCTCTTAGAGGGGGGCATGCATTTTTATGTATTATAATAATATGTGATGTATTGGAAAGATTACTTAGTTACATGCATAAAGAATAAGCTAAGGGGACAACTCTCTTTGAATGCGTTTTTATCTGATTACATGCACGAAAATAAAAGACAAGTTACTAGTATCCTTTAAATGAAATGGATGATTATAATGGTTTCCTTTGGATATGAACGTGTGCTGGTGCGAGAATGATCATAGTAATGTGGTAATTATTTTGACATGCTTGATAATTATTTGTTTATACATGCACAATGTTGTTAGAAGTATCATGTGATATTATATTTACATCCCACGTATGCACATGAATAGATGTTAAAAGATCGCTTTTAAAGACTGATTATTGATTGATTAATACTTTATCTAATCATGTTACCAAATCTTATTGATGACAACAATGATAGGAAATGATGTTGATTTATGAAAAAGACAAATTATGTTTAACATTGTGGCATATAAGAACTAATTGTCCCTGCTGATAAGTACAAGCTGCAGGATGGTACATTGATGGAACAATCATGCCACAAGGATATAGAGAGTGGTTATTTATGGGTAAATGGTTTCATGATGATTGTAATAGATTTTAGATAGGTATGCTATATTTTAATGATATTTCATTGCAATATTTATAACAATGGATAAGGGATGGACTCCCTTATAAGCCATTGAGCAAGGGGTGAACACCCTCACATGTGTTTAATAATAAAATTAAACGTTTGTTGGTTTTCACCCTACGGAGTTTTCAAGGTATATCGATGTTCAATGATGTGATTGTTTATTATGTCAATTTTGTGATATTGATTCCTTGCATAATGTGATGTTGATAATGTCAGGTATGTGATTAATTAATGTGGTTAGAGAAATCATGAAATGGACACAAGGTTACATCATATAGTTTATGTTAATATACTACAAGAGTGGTTGTTAATGGTTATGCAACTTATTATTCCTCTACTAAATTTTCTTAATGTACTGATGAATAGGGAAGCTTTTAGGGGCTAATATTTATAGATGGGATAATTTTCCATGTTTTTTCCAAAAAAAAAAAAGATTCGCCAATTTCCATTTTTTCTAAAAATGATTTACCCAAATTTTATAGTATCAAATTATTTAAGCTTAAAAATCGCCGAAATTTTATATAGACTAATATAAAATCATTAGAAATAAGGATATTTTTACAAAAATATTGGGAAACATTTTACAATTTGCATATTAGAGACTAGGAATATTCACCAAGGTTTCTAAACTTTAAGATAAACTTCCATCCTTAAAATTTTCCTTACTAATGAACATTATGTCTAATGGTTAATGAGGAATCTGGAATAGTGATTTGGATAATTACTTGTGGGTAATTTGTGTAAAAAAATTCTAACTCCCTGCATTTTCATGTGAGGTTATCGGGGTATGTTACAAGTGGTTTTAGAGCTAAAGGTTGCAGCAATGGTACATTGTCAATTCGAAAAGAAACCGAGGTATGCTACCAATGGGCATCAACTAAGGTATGAGTCTAACAATATACATATTGGTATATGTAGTAGACTACTTTTGACATGATATGTGTGATTCATGTTTATAATTGCATTAATGAATAAGTAATAAAGTCTGTTGTAAAACTATGTTCATGACATTTGAATCCTAATGAGGATTAAAGACAATAAAACCTTTGTCACACTTATGAACGATCTTGAACACTCACTAAGGAAAGTGACAATCAACTACCTATATTTGCATAAATGAAAATATTAATGGTACTTTTAATGAACATGACTAAACTTGCAATGCACTACTAATAAAGAATAAATGCATGAATGAAAAATATGGGGAATATCCTTAAAGAGTACAATAGAGTGCTTTAAAAGGACATTTAAAGAACCCTCTCGATGTTAAAAATAAACCATGAGTCGAGCAATGAGGCTTAAGTGTAATAACTAGATGTTCACTGAGTTTTGGTCATGGTTGATTAGTTAGTGTTGTATGACTAACTATTAAAACTTATATGCATGAATTGGATTTGATTTAAGCTTATTGCAAGTTGTATACAAGTGATTATGGTAGTTACTTCATGTACCAATCTGTTGGTAACAGTGCACTGTGGGAATTGGAAATGTTGGATTGTTACCTTAACTATTATTGCCATTTACACATTAATGAATATTTGCATATACTTTTATGAATGAAATTATTGTACACATGAAACTAAAATTATTGTGAAAGTGAATACTTATTTATGACTAACGTTGCTAATGGGATTAAGCAGGAGTAGTTTAATGGCAACAAGAAAAACTATGAAAATAAAACATTGCAATGTGAATTACAATCGTAAATGAGAAAGTATAATGTTATGATATGTATGATTTTGTTATTTTGAAAAATCAGAATGCATATTGCATGTATGTCAATTATGTTTCTTGTTAATCTAGATATTGTGGACCCATGATGAGGGCCAAGTATGATGTATGATTTACATACAGGTTTATTTTTCTTTATGTATAATGTGTATATGGATCATTATGTAAATTAGTGTGGGAAAGAGTGATAAAAGAGAAATTTCACATGCCAAACAATTGTGGACAATTTTGAAAGGCCATGAGGCCATAGGTTGATGGTGGTTGCCTACCTGGAGGAGTTGATGGTACTTGCCTACCTAGATTTCCTCTCCCTAGAGATAGATGATTTCAGTAAGGGAAAAGAGTTGGCCATGATGGTGAAGAGGGGAAAAATCATGAGGCAACTCTGTTGATTTTCGAGCCTGTTGGGGGAGGTCCAAAATTCCTCATACATGGGATGTTGTCAGGATATTGCCAAGAGGAGTCCTATATTGGACTCTATGTGTTCATTGGAATTCTTGAGCTGGTTAGCCAGTGGAATTCTAGACTAGACCTAGTATGGTCACTGTGAGAGAACTGTTTGAATGTGACAATGACTCAATTTGGTTGTGGAAACCAGTTCCCATTGGTTGGGAGGAGAATTATTTAGCTTATTTTGGTTCGCATAGTAGAAAAAGTTAACTAATGAGTTATGTTTTATGTTAAAAATAAATTTCATATATAATTGTGTAAACATGTTATGTGCATCTTGACAAGAAAGGAGCCTAGTGCTTGGTAAAGAATTATTGGCAGTGGATTTCCTTTATTGTATTACCAATCTTATGAATGTCTCTAGCAATGACTAAGACAGTCCTCATTTGATGCAATTATTGATCATTTCGATGATTGGAGAGCTACATGCTCTCTGAGTACTTTTAGAAGTATTGTGTGGATGTCTTTAGCGAGAACTAAGATAATATGCACATGGTGCAATGATTTATCATTTTGATGACTAGAGGGTTGGTGCTCTTTGAGTACTTGTGGAGGTACTATGGTTAAAATATCATTTGACATTGTATAAACGAGTGATAGTTATAAGTATTTCATTTGATTGAAAATGTTGTGACTAATATGATTATGTTGGATTTATTAGTCATATATTACAGGGTGCTTTCCATGGAGTGTGGATGCATCATCAAACCATTCTTAGAGAACTTGCATAAATGTGACCATGATTTGCAGGAGTAATTGGTAAGTGATGGTAAGTTGTATACATATTATGTTTTATCTCTAAAAATTGAATAATGGCTAAGTGATGGAAAGTAGAAATTGCATATTTTGTAGTTATAAATGCTTATGACTATTGATAAACATTAATGTTTTGTTTAATTGTATTTCCTAGAAAGAAAATCCTTCCTTTTGAAGGGGAAAGATTCCCTTTTGGTTGTTTGGATTTGATATTATGAATAAAAGTTAATGATAAACACCAAGGATGGTGTTTAATTTAGGGGGGGAGTATGTAATATCCCTAGCCTAGGAACTTACTTTTGACATTTATAATTTAATAAGGTGAAATATTATGGTGATTAATGCATTGGAATTTATGGTTATATTATTATTTACCATATTTAACGAATAAAGAAGTCGTTAGGGTTTTTTTTTTATGGTTTGTAACTACTAATAAGTGTGTTTATATTTATATATACATTGACATCAAAGAATAAGCAGGAGATTACATACAACATCAGCCCTTTTCCTTCTCCCGTTGTTGCCACCACCTGTTGACGTGAGCTCTAGGCTAAGTGGGCTCTAGATGGGGCCTCCCGGGGGAAGGGGATATGCCCCCTCCTTCAAGTCAGTTCTCACCAACACGTCTCATCCACCTACTACTCCCTCGACTAGTTCTAGTTCGCATAGAGGAAAACAACCTGAGTCACTGGCTCTTGGTGCTCAATGGCAGGCTCACATGAAGGTTCGATGCCTCCGAAAGGCAATCGAAAACCCCAAGGTGGTGATCCCCAAAAACCGTCTTGAACAGTCCCATCATTTTATGTAGGATCATGCAATTATCTGCAAATTCATGGGTATTTGGCTTAGGGAAGCTAATATACTACGATGGGTCCAGCTCAAGTGGCAACCAAAATCTCCCTTCGATCTTTGCCTATGGGCCAAGTGTTTCTTCACAGTAATTTTTAATGATATGGAAGATCAAAAGAGAATTTTTGACAATGGCCCTTATTTCATGAATAGTGTTGGCTTATTTATCAGGCACTAGGAACCATGTTATAACCTCGACAAGGAGAAATTCCTAACTTCCCCGATTTGGGTCCATCTGTACTCCCTCCTGGAGGATTTTTGGGAGATGGACATACTTGAACTCATTGGTAACTCCATAAGAAACATTGTCTAGGTTTCAGATATCATGCAACGTAGAATATTTTATTCAAATGCTTGAATCTGTGTGAATATGAACATTTCCTGGCCTCCTTTGGAGTCAGTGGAAATAGAATACCAGGATGAGACTTAGTCTCAACCGCTACACTATGAGCATGTGTCGTTTAAGTGCAGACTATGCTATGAATATGGCCATCTCTTTTGAGACTTCCCTCAACTGGCCTTGAACCCTGAAGCGGCTCCTACCTTGGATGGCTTCCAAGAAGTTTAGCGATGACGTCTTCCTTCAAGCAAAGTTCCCCCTCCTCTAGCCCAGGAAAATTTTGTGCATGAAACTTCTAGTTGATCAATAAAACCCTCCCAAGATGCCTTAGGGCAGCTCCCTAGGAGTTCCCGAACAGCCCCAAATATCTCTAAAGGGAACTATTTCACCATCTTAGCTTAATCATCCAAGCCAAAGCCGATAACAGCATCAGGGGTTGAGCCTCAATCCCGAGCAGTGATGGAAGTAGAGAAGGGACTGGAGAATGTGAAGAGTAAGCAGCCGAGCAAGCATAAGATCATGGAGGCCCAAACCAAAAGTAAAGAAATCCTCCATGTTCTCGCCCAAGTATGTCAAGCGTTACAATAAGACGTAAATTTGGACAACCTCGACTCTGACGAGTGGGTCATGGTAGCCTACCTCTGAAGCTAGGAAAAGGATGGATTAGTGGATATTCCTCAAGATCAGTTGGACCAGTTCCACCAAATTTTTAAATACTGGGAGAAAGGACAAGCCTCAGCAAAATCCCATCATCAACTAGCATTAGTTCCTCAGGAAGAAAACACCCCCATGCAATAGACAGATCCTACCTTAGGCTCTAGGAAGAGGGGAAGATGACCAACCCGTGAAACAATTCGAGAAGTAGGGGAAATTTTGGTCAACTCATGGAAAACGAATGTCGTGACGAAGTACTACCAATGATCTCTTCCTCCTCCCCCCCAATGAAGCTTCTATCATGGAATATAAGAGGCCTCAACTCAAGGGAAATTTGACATACCTAAAGGAAAGAATTCAAATAGAGAAGCCAAACATAGTTCTTCTACAGGAAACTAAGGTGACGCAGGAAAGACTTTAAGAGATTACTAGCAAGAGCTGGCCATTGATGGAATGTATGGCTTTAGATGCAAGAGGTAGTGTGGGGGGCCTGGGAATCCCCTGGGACCCCATATCTATCTCCTTCATTCAATGGACGGCCAACCCTCACTCTCTCTCAGGCCAATTTAAGTGTATCAAATCTTCAGAGAAGGTCTAGCTGACCTCTCTAAAGCTTATGATCAGTGGAATTGGGATTTTTTGTTGTCAATACTTGTTGCTTTTGGCTTCTCCCATGCATGGATTAGGTGGTTAAAGTATTTTATTTCAAGTCCATTATTCTCAATTATAGTGAATGGGGTGCCCTCTCGACCCTTTCGCAGATCCAAAGGGCTTAAATAGGGAGACCCCATTTCCCCTTTCTTATTTATTATTATTACAGAAGGACTGGGTAGACTTATCATGGTGGTGGTTGGATCTCAGGACCTTATGGGCATCAGAACCTCTCAATAATCTCCTCCTATAACCCATCAACAATTTGTTGAGGATAACAAGCTATTTGGAAAAGGCATTGTAAAATAGGCAAACAAATTCAGATCTGTTCTGGAGATTTTTCAGCAAGAATCTGATACCCAAAAATGGTGATCAATCAGACATTTTATTTTTCAATACTCACCCAAGAGAGGAAATTAATCTGGCTAGAACCCTTGGGTTCAGAATTAGGTCATTTCCCAACACCTATATATGGGTTCCCCTGGTGCCCAACTTGCTCAAGACCTCCTACTAGAAGGAAGTGTTATCCCGTATTGACAAGAAACTCTTGAGTTGGACCTTCCGAGTCCTAAACTCAATAGGATGACTGGTTCTCTTAAAAGTGGCTCTTTAGGCTATCCCTATATATCAACTCTCAGCCCTTCCGGCCCCTAGAAGCATTTATAAAGAGATGACGGCAAAGTTCTGAAAATTCCTTTGGACTAGATCGCAGATCGGATGCAAATGAGCCCTGGTGGCCTGGAATAAGTTGTGTAAACCAAAATTCCAATGTGGTCTAGGCCTGAAAGATCCAGAGCTATTATCCCAAACCCTCAATTCAAAGGTGTGGTGGCATTGGCTTCAAGGCCAGAAAGAGTTATGGAATAAGATCTGGGCTACTAAATAGATGGTTGAGGGTTGGCAGAACCCTCTTCATCTCCATTAAAACTTACCAAACAGCTCCTTGATGTGGAATCAAGCCAAGGCTCAGCAAGACCTCATTTGGGAACATGAATTCTTGGAAGTTAGGAATGTGTTGTGATATTCAACAACCCCCCCATTTGTTAAAAGTAGTAGTCAATATTACTTTAATAAATGGGGACCCTTTAAAAAATCCTTCCAAAAATAAGTTTAGCATTAGGCATTTTCCTTGTTAATTTTTGGAATGAAGCAAGATATCAAACAAACACTTTTTGAAAAAGCAATCAAAAGAGAATACCACACTAATACCTCGAAACTATTAGGTTTCTCATATATGCTAAGTCCTAAGGAATTTCTTATTAAAACTAAGACCCGCATCACATATCGCCACCTATAAGGGGCGCACCTTAATAAGTTATCCTAAACCATGAGAAATACGAAATTGTGATGACAATATCTCCCTTATCGCATCGCATTGCGAACACTTAAGAGAAGCACGAAAACTTATCATTATGCGATATTGTGAAATGCGATTGAGACTTTGACCTAATCTTAAGATACGTTATAAACAAGTACTCAAGTCTGTTGCTTAATAAAATGGCTTTACATAGAAAAACCTAATAAATAAGCTATGTTTTCAATGGAAACGATAGTAAGCGGCCTGTATTTCCCATCCCGCAAAAACTAAAGAAATGTTAAGGAAAGCGCAGAAACACAATGTGATAATGTGATTTGGATATTGCATCGCAACCGCAAAATCGGCATTTTTGTAGTTTAAAGGCTCTCCACCCCAAAAGGTTTCTTCCCAACTTATGATGCGAACATTAATGGGCAATAAAGCTAGGGATACAGAACCATTAGTGGGAATTTAGTAAAGGTTAATGGCATTTATGTGTGAAAATTAGTTCAATGTGATATGATATCTTCTCACTTGCATTCAATAAAACTCCTTTCTTGTCACCTTTTTATGAGTTATTTGTATTATTCCTTCTTATGTTCATTTTTATCTCTATATATCCGATAGCTGCTGTTTTTCTCCATTTTTAGGAAAAATCCACAGAAAGATTCTTTGGGAACAATGGCAAAGAAGGGCAAGGCAGTCGCGTCTGAGAAATAAAAAATGACTCCTTTATTCTCTCATAATATATGCAGTAGAGACAGAGGAACCTCTACATGGGAAACCATGTATAATTTTTTAGAAGAAGAGCAACCAAGACCTCTAGAAACAAAGGCCACAGCCGATGGTCATGCCTTGTCATATGCCTCCATCTTCGAGACAGCATGCTCATTTCTACACCGCATAGCCGCAAGACCAAAGATAATCTCGTATATAGATATGGGCAAGTGGATAATTGATCAAGCGGATATCTCAGATAGATAATTTAAGAATAGCGGGCAGGAGGTTATGGGATATTTTTCACCAGACAACTTGTGGCTTATGTACAACCTACTAGAGCCACAAATGTTCTACAACAAAAAGTTCCTCGACAATTTTTTAAGGATAATGAAGGCCCAACGAACATCACGCAAACCTAGATGCAAAATAAAGGCAAGATCAAAAAGGACAAAATGGATATATATTCTACAACATCTATAGCTCCCCCTCATAGTTTTGAAGCATCCATGTTATGTAGGATGTTTGTCAAGCCCGATAGTACTAAATTTCCCCCAAAATGGTTTCCATTAATAGATGCAGCCATAAACACAACCATAATGAATTGGGCCCATTTTTTGTCTGATAATTTAGCAAAGGCTATAATGGTGTATAGGAGGAAGATGAGTATCTCTTTGAGGGTTTTCCCTCCATTTTTTATGAGTGCCTATGTAATGGATGCAATCTATTTTGGCTCCAAATTTCCTATCATGGGATGGAAATGGACTGTTAAAGGACCCACTTCCCATTCATATATATCAGAAGAATATGTGGGAGTCTCAGTTTCACCCCCATTTTTACAAAATTTGTCATGGAGTCATGTTGCCTAACCATAAACAAGTTTTCAACCAAAATTCCCCTAGGTTTTCTAGAGAGGCCGAAGTAGATATCCTTCCTGTGGCCGGATGGCTTAGGGAGGAAACATTCACATATATAAGAGTATTTGGGAGAATTTCTTCACCACATGTCCTCCCATACTATGTCCCTGACAAATTAATGGCTAGAGAGATAGCCTACCAAACGGAAAGTGAAAGTGGGCTGAGTAAAGGATTAAAGGAGCAAAAAAAGGCCATTTGGCCTACATTTCCATTGCAGTGTGGTGCATTTTTACTACACGATTTTGGACATGCATGCAAAGAAGCAGAGATCGTGAAATCTCTAAAACTACCTACATTCCCAAGAAGTCAATATGGCCCAAATGACACTGCCAAATATTTCACTTCCATGGTGAAAGTGAAGGTCTTCACCCATGAGGAAGATGCATTTGATGATGTCTTCCTACAGAAAAAGACATTCTCAGATGTGAAGCATATGGCATCACTACTTTTTGCCCCAAGTGATCTTGAATCCTTTCATGAATATAGAGAAAGAAGATTATTAAAGGTCCCATTGGACCAATTACAGATTGAACCAATAAGGGAGCTAACTCCGAGTGTAAGCTTAGAGAAGAGCTCCAGAGAATATTCTAAAGATGACTCTCAAGCAGAGTCTCATGCGAAGTCTACTCATGAGTCAAAGAACTCAGAGCAACAGTCCAAGAATGGGGGCAACAAAATTAAGGAGTGAGAAACGGACACAACCGGGTCTATAAAGAAATCAGCTGAGAAAACTTCAACTAAGAAACATGCTGAAATTCACTCTACCTCCACCTAGTCAACGGAAACCCTAGTTATTGATTTAGAGAAAGAATGGGAGCATTTTAATAAAATGATCCATATAGAAGAGCAAACACCTGAGGTACAAACTCCATAACACAGAGCAACTCAAGAAGTTATAGTAGAAAAAATTGTAAGTACTCAAGAAGTAGACCTCATTCCTACCACTCCCACCTCTAAAATTCTTTTGAGAATTGAGGAAATTCCTCCCTTAGATGTTTTATAAAGATGTTGTCAAAAGGAAAAGGAAGAAAATAATGTTGCATGTTGTAGTTGTTACCACTCCTCACAATAAACCAATGGATATTGTCTGAAAAGATTCACTCATCGACCCATCTGAGAACCTTAGTAGACTGTCGCAATTTCCAGGAGCCTATGCCACAACAACTATTGACAAAGCAACAAAGGTACAAACGTTGCTTAGAGAAAAGTAAAATAAAATTTTGTTGTTGGAACAACAGTTAGAGCAAAAAAAAATCTAACCAACAAGCAGAGATGCAAATGGCCAAGCTCCATCAAGAATTTGAGCATATGCAAATAAAACATCAGGCCAACCTAGCAGAAAAGGATGTGCGGATACAAGCCATAACATATAAGTATAATGACAATCCGCGAATTGATCAGTTCATAATAGAAGCACTCAGCCTTAACTCCCAACTAATGCACCAAAAAGAACTTCTATGCCAGAGAATCTCGCAGTTAAGTCCTTATTGCGAGATTAGTGACAAGCTGACAAGCCAAGTCGTTGACATGAGGCTTGAATATGATGAAATCTTAAAAAGGATTTCTGATTTTATCACATGGCAGGACTCAGAGGATGGCACGAAGGTTGATTTGCCAAAACTAGAGGAATCACATAAAGAAATTCTATTTGCAGACTGGGATTCTCAACTCAAACAAGCAGAAAGGGAAACAACAGTTGCAGCAGCAACAGCAAATAGGGTTATTGAAAATATCAATGAAAATTTACATAGCGCCAACTTGGTCGCAGAAACTATACTAGGTTTTCTTCCAAATGTCAAACAACTCGAGCAATAGTGGAGAGAGGTGGCAAAGGAAAGGGCGGAAGAAATTAGGCAAATGACCAGGCTAAACTGGCAAGCTCAATGGCAATATCTAGTCAAACCTTACAGCTAGTGGATGACTCTGCGATGCCTAACGACTTCCATGCAGAAAATAGTGCCAACACTAACCGATGACATATTCACTGGGCAATTGAAATATGTGATCGGCCAATCGACACATCTCAAAACAATGACAGATATATGTGACCTTAACGATCAAATGCAAAGGAGTTAGTCACTATATTTTATTCTATTTTTAAGTTTCATTTAGCATAATCTGAGGAAGGTCATTTAAACCTTCTCAGCTATTTTTTGTAATAAACTATTTTTAGGACATGTAGTTTAGTATTTAAACCCCTCTCATGCATTTAGAGAGGGGTCAAGAAATTTTGTCAGAAACAATCTTCAAAACATGCACTTTTGTACCTTTGAGGAGGTTCTGGTGAAATGAATGGAACAAGATTTATTTTTATTTTATCTTCCATGTTCTACTGAAATTGCACTTTTGTACTCTTAGATGGTGTTGGATTGATTGGAAGTAAGTCAATATTGCTTAAACACATGAGCAGAACTTATTAAAAATGGTACTTTTATGTTGTGATTTTGTTTTATTTATGTATCAAGCAATAGCGTTTCTTCAAATTTCTTATGTATGAAAGTTTGAATCTTGGTTACCATTATTGCACTTTTGTATGGTGATGGCCTTAAACTTCATGCTGAATAGATGAACAATTTCTTATGCGATATATCTTTCACAATCGTTTTGGCTAACTATTTATCCAAAACGATCATTGTTAAAACGATTTCATTTCCTACTGTAGTTGAATGATCTTTATTACCAATTTCTCTAGGACATTATTGTAGATCACATACTTCACTTTTATTCCCTAGTATACTCATAGTTAGATAATGTTTAAAACTAGGATATATGCATGTGATTATTAGTTTAGAATAGATTAATTTTCTTAAACATTCCTCCGAACTAACATATATCACCCCATCAGCACTATCATAATTTCTATTGGGAAACTGGTCCCATTATCCTTAGTCGAAGCCACTACACCAAACGGAAAAGGATCTACCAACCAAGGTCCGGATAGGGTGGTTTTCCCCCATGTTGTAAGCAACAATTTTCAAGGCTTCAACATTTTGGTGCTAGAAGGAGGGCCTAACTATGAATGGAAAGCGATCTCAGATAAATTGATCTAGGATGGGATGGGTAACTCCAGAGTTAACCACGCTTGAGCCACAGGCGATCTCGGATGAGTAATGTAATGAGTGCTAAGTGGACTATTCAAAAATCATGAGAAATTAGTCAGTTACACGACTACCTCTCATGGAAATGGTCATAGATGAATGACTTTCTTAACTTAGTTGAATCCCAAAAAATGATATCTAATATAATGCACTGCTAAAGACCCTCAATACTTAAATACATAAGAGTGAAGGGAGCTCTACTTGAATGGTTCATGAGGCACAATAGTTGCTAAGGTTTTGCAAATGGGGTAACAAGCTAAGTGGGCTTGATTGTGTGGAAAACTCCACAGTTAAGCACGCTTGAGCCACAGGGAATTTGGGATGGGTAACCTCCCGCGAAGTCCCCCTTACCACATGCAAGCCCCGGAAGTGATGATTGATGCTATGTGATTCATTTCACTAGTTTCAATCCCACTTCTTCATTCCCATGAGCATCACTGGACGCAATGAGTGCTAAGTGGACTATTCAAAAATCATGAGAAATTAATCAATTACGACTACCTCTCATGGAACGCGGTCGAATCCCAAAAATTATATCTAATATAATGCACTGCTAAAGACCCTCAATACTTAAATACATAAGAGTGAAGGGAGCTCTACTTGAATGGTTCATAAGTCACAATAATTGCTAACGTTTTGCAAATCGGGTAGTAAGCTAAATGGGCTTGAGTGTGGGGAAAACTCCATAGTTAAGCATGTTTGAGCCAGAAGTGATCTAGGATGGGTAACCTACTGGGAAGTCCTCGTTACCGGGTGCAAGCCCTGAAAGTGATGATTGACGCTATGTGATTCATTTCACTAGTTTTAATCCTACTTCTTCACCCTTGTGAGCATCACCTAATGCAATGAGTGCTAAGTAGACTATTCAAAAATCATGAGAAATTAGTCACTTATGACTACCTCTTATGGAAATGGTCATAGATGAATGAATTTCTTAACGCAGTTGAATCCCAAAAAATAATATCTAATATAATGCACTGCAAAAGACCCTCAATGCTTAATACATAATAAAATAATATTTTATTTTAGCAGAATTCTCTACCATAACATAATACAGTTATATTTTTTCTTTAATTAATGTAAATGTTTTCAAACAATTGTTTTCAGTTCTATGTGAATAACTACTCTTAACACAACATAAATGTTTTCATAGAATTGTTTTCAGTTCTATGTGAATAACTACTCTATGTGAGTAACTACTCTTATCACTAGCTAGCGTGTTTTATGGACATTACTACTGGCATATAATTACTAATATATATTATTGATATGCAAACATATATTGTAATTCACAATATTGTGCAGGTTGTAGTCCCAAAGAAATATTTTGTTCCACTTTCTTTAGCCGCTTTAATCTGTTTTTAAGGGACAATATCATGTATGATCTTTCTTAATGAAGGTTATAATGGGATATCATGTTCTATATGTTATTATTATTATTATTATCTAATTTTAAAGTTACAACCAAATTTGTGTATGAGATTACCTTGTTTGTGGGGGAAGGGAACCATCTCCTCAATAAAGGTTACAATGGGATATCAACCTTCTATATGTTATTATCATTATTATCCAATTTTAAGGTCACGGCCAAACCAAACACTAAATTGGTGTATGAGACCCACTTATTTATGGGGCAAGGGACCCACCTCCCCTTGATTATTAAGTCTAGAAAATCATACATACTCTACCCTCTCTAGCTTTGAACCAATAATTTTTTAGGAAAGAAATACATGCTCTTAATCATTAAGCTCATTCAAATTTATAAAAAAAGTTACGACAATATATAATATAACATATAAATTTGTTTTTTTATTTTTAGAAAATAAATTTTCATGTTACATAACTTTTTGAATTGAAGAATGGGTGGATATGAAGATAACTAACCAACTGTGTACAATATTAACAAATATTGATGGGCGCGGAGTGTTTGGTTTAGTAATTGCATATAATCTATAAAGAAAAATCGGTTATGTAAAAGAACTAGTATTTACGACTGCATTCACTCCTTTGATGATAGTAATCATGATGATTATGGGAGCTATTATTCTTTCTGCCCGCATTTATTTGGGCAGATTTGTTTTTTCTTTTCTACCTTATCGCATTAATGTGTCAATCCAAAGTTGTTCGTTTTCGCAAATAGAACTATTTTAGTTTAGTTGCTAACCGAACTAGATTTATCTTTCTGGGAGAAATTGCGATTCTAATAAATCTATACACTTTTATGTGAGGAAATGCCAATGATAGCAAGGTCTCAACGGATACAAATAGCTTACGAGCGCTTTCCAATTATGAAGAAACTCTCCCTGAAAAAAAATTGAGGTAGAAGACATAGAAACTATGTCCAACCAGCTCCTCTGATAGGCAGCTCAACCTCACTGAGTAAAATGCAATGAAAATTGGGAGAAATGAAACACGATTATATATATATATATATATATATATATATATATATATATATATATATATATATATATAGATAGATAGATAGATAGATAGATAGATAGATAGATAGATATTAAAAGTGTTGATTTTTTACGAGCGAGCAGCTAGGGTTATAGAAAGTTGCAGAGATCGTTTCAAATGGAGGGCGATAGAGGAGGGAGATCGACTCCCTCCTACAAGGATGCTGTAACTAGCAAAGGTAAAACACTGGTGAAGAATAGCAAAGGTTTGGTAGAGGAAAGAAACAGGGATAATGAAAAGGAGACGAATGGGACTAAGACCAAGGAAAATAGTATCACAAAGGACAAAGAGGAAGAAGACAAAAATCAGGGTTCAAGAGATAAAAAACAAAAGGGACCTTGCAGACCAAAAGCAAAAATCAATCCTAGAGTAATATTAAATGATCCTGCGCTGCAGAGGCACAAGGAAAACATGGGGACCTATGCCATTATTTGTAAATTCATGGGACTATGGCCCACTGAAAAAGCTTTACAGACATGGATCAAGTATCACTGGAAACCCAAAGGAAGCATTGACCTACATCTTGGGTCAAAGGGATTCTTCACAGTGGTGTTCTCAAACATCAAATATAAAGACAGAATATTCGAAGGAGGACCCTACTTTTATGCAGCAGCTGGTCTCTATATGAGGCCTTGGATGATGAACTTTGTCCCAGAGGGGGAGACCTTCACTTTGGTTCGAGTTTGGGTAAGGCTCTATTCTCTACCTCTTGATTATTGGCAAACTGAATCGCTAGCTGCCATTGGTAATAAACTAGGGCGTGTTGTCAAAGTTTCGGAAGCCACAAGAAGAGGGAAATATACCTACTTTGCAAGGATATGTGTGGAAATGGATCTATCAGCAGCTCTTCCAGATGAAGTTATTTGGGAAGTTTTTGATGAGGATTGGGTGCAGATAGTGGACTACGATCATATCCCTTTTAGATGTCGTAGATGCCATGAGCATGGACATCTGTTCGGAGACTGCCCTCTCAGTAAAGTAGACAACAAAGGGAAACTCAATACAATGAAGGACACAGAAAGCTTTAAGAAAGTGGCAGGTAGAGGAAAAGGGGGAAAAATGGGGATAAAGAAAGAACATAACGAGGGGCAGAAGATCAGTTAGAACAAGTTTCAAGTGCTGGAAGAGAATGAAGAAAACACGAAGGAAAATCAATCTCAGGAGGAAGGTCCTAATGAAAAAGAGAAAGAAGAAAACAACAAACAATCTCACGATATTGGGTATCAAAATGAGATGTTGATGAGTGAAACAGAAATGGAGATGGACTAGGAAATGACCCAAAGTGAAATAGATCTGGAAGATCATGAACTACAGGAAATTCTAGATAAGGAAAACCTGGATCTGGAAGGATTCTTGAGGCAGGGAACTAAGGGAGGAATAGATTCACTACCTTAAGAAGAATGCAACAGAATACAACAGTTGTTTTTATGGAAAACTCAGAAAAGAGGGTTTGATAAAGGTAAAAATATTCACAAGCAGAAGCACAGAGGTGTGAAAACGATGAAATCAACTCCAGGATTAGCAACTAGAAATCCAGGAAAGAAGAGGAGCATAAAAAGCAAAATGAGCTCTTGATGGATTGTGGAAAGCTAATGAGAGATTTGGGTAAGATGAAAGACCTAACCATGTAATCCTTTACAAATATTTGATTATGAAGTTCATATCTTGGAATATCAGAGGTCTAGGTAGTAAAAGAAAACAAAGAATGCTAAGTACCTGAATGAAACTAGCAAAGTCGGATATAATATTCATTCAGGAAACAAAATTCTCCATTCAGAAATTAAAACAAATCCATAGAAAATGGCTTAATAGATTTGAGTTTCTCGAAGTGAAAGCAGAGAACACAGTAGGAGGCATCCTAACTCTATGGAACCCCCAAAAAGTTAGCATAATAGATGTGGAGGCATCAAGAAATTATTTATTTGTAATTATTCAACCAATGGGAGTTGTGGACACTTTCCTGGTCACAAATGTTTATGGTCCTCAAAAAATAGATGAGAAACTCAGATTCATAAACTCCCTGGCAAAGCTTAGAAGCAGACATGAAGAAATACCTTGGGTCTTGAGAGGATATTTTAACATGATTAAGTCTCTTTTAGAAAAAAAGGAGGTACCAGATTGCTAAGTAAAGACTGAAGTTTTCCAAACTTTCACGGAAGATATGAAACTGGTTGACTCAGAAACGCATAATGGCCTTTTTACTTGGAACAACAAAAGAGGAGGTGAGGCTCAGATCACCTCCAAGTTAGATAGGTTTTTGATCTCAGAGGAGCTTATGCTCGCAAATAAAGAAATAATAGCTAGAGTTCTCCCCTTTGGAGGCTCTGATCACTGGCCAATTCAATTAAAAATCAAGGGGATTGATTCTCCCAGGAATAGACCCTTCAGGTTTGAGAATATCTCGCTCTCCCACACAGATTTCATCAACAACATTGAAAAATGGTGGGCCGAAGATTTGCAGATCCGGGGCACTAAAATGGTCATCCTGCACAAAAGACTTCAGCATATGAAATTTAGACTCAAAGAATGGAACAGGAAGGATTTTGGTAACATTTTTTTGGACAAAAAATCAGTGGAAACCAAAATATAGGAACTCCATCAAGCACTGATCACAGATGGTTTTGATAAAGTCAAAAGTGAGAAAGCTGATAAACACCATAAAGAATGGGAGAAAATATGCAAACAAGAGGAAATCTTTTGGAGAGAAAAGTCTCAAATTCAACGGCTCAAATAAGGTGAACGTAATACTAAATTTTTTCATAGATCCACCATGGCCAATAGAGCTCACAATAGAATCTCTTCGATATTGAATGACAATGGGAAGCTTCAAACCTCTCATAAGAATATCGAAGCTGTGTTGGTACAACATTTCAGAGACATCACTAAGGAAAACAATCCAGACAGAGAGCAATGCATTAAATAAATTACAAAAAATATCCCTAAGCTGGTGTCAAGAGAGGATAATTTTAACCTGAATAAACCAGTAACCGAAGAGGAAGTCAGTGAGGTTATTAAAGACATGAAGAATGGCAAAGGTCCAGGACCAGATGGTTTTAATGTAAACCTTTTTAAGGCCTGCTAGAACATTGTCAAGCAGGACATTCTGAATGTCGTGGAGAACTCCAGAGGAAACAAGACTATTCTGAAAGCCCTCAACACCTCCTTCATCTCCCTGATCCCCAAATAGGATTCAACCCTGACTGCTGATAAGTACAGACCCATTGCTTTATGCAATGTGGTTTACAAGATTATATCCAAGGTCTTAGCTAGTAGACTCAAACCTCTTCTTCCTTCTTTAATTTCAGGGGAACGATCTGGTTATGTGGAAGGCAGAAAAATCGTAAATAACATTATTCAAGCCCACGAGGTAGTTCACACGTTAACCAGCAAGAGGCAGGTTGGTATGATCATGTAATTAGATATTACCAAAGCTTATGACAAGGTGAACTGGATCTATATCAAGAAGATCCTTACTGCTTTTGGGTTTGATCACAACTGGGTCAAATGGGTTATGTCTCTGGTAACCTCTTTCAGCTTCTCTATCTTGGTGAGCGGCTCACCCTTTGAGATCTTCACTCCTTCTAGAGGCCTCAGGTAGGGTGACCCACTCTCTCCCTTTCTCTTTATCCTCATGATGGAAGGACTGGACAGGTCCATTAAACAGGCTAAATCCTTGGGAAAGATTAAGGACCTTCAATTAATGGAGAACGGTCAGAAAATGACTCACCAACAATTTGTGGATGATACCATGCTACAAGGAATTCCTACAATCAAAGAAGCTTCACCGTACAAACAAATCCTAAATGACTTTGCCTTGGCTACAGGTATGGAAGTCAATCTCTCCAAATCAAAAATATTTTTCTTAAATACTAACATTGCAATTCAGAGAAATATCTCCAGAATTCTAGGCTTTCAAAGAGATTCCCTCCCTTCAAAGTATTTGGGAATTCCCCTTACAGCTAGACCCTTGCATAAAATTATTTGGGAACCGGTGCTCAACACGATGCAAGACAAAGTCAAAAAATGGACTATCAGATCGTTGAAGCTGGCTAGTGGATTGATTCTGACAAAATCTGTTCTACAGTCAATCCCTGTTTTCTTTTTATCAGCCCTCCCAGCTCCCAAAGGTGTCTTACCACAATTCAAGAATATTCATAAAGGCTTCTTTTGGGGCAAGGAGGAAACAAGGAAGAAATGGGCCCTTGTTTCTTGGGATAAAATCTGTAAACCCAAGATTCACGGGGGTCTAGGCTTAGATGATCAGGGAATTCTGAGTAAAGTTTTAGGAGCCAAGCTCTGGTGGATATCGGTTAAGGAACCAGAAGCTCAATGGGCTAAAACCTGGAAAGAAAAATATGCAAGTTCGTGGCAAACAAATGATCTTATAAGAATGTATGGAAATATAAAGGGCTCTCACATATGGAATAAGGCCTGGGAAAACAGAAGCCTAGTACAAAACAACAGTTTCTGGGAAATCAGAGTAGGAGATCTCGCTCTCTTCTGGGAAGACAAATGGAAACAAGAACCAACACTGTTAAGAGAGGACTTTATGAGCCTCAAGCAGGAAACAAACTCCCAAGGATTAATCAAAGTTAAAGATTTCTGGAATCTTCCTCATAACTCTGGAAAGTGGAGAAACTGGAGAAGCATAGACTACAGAGATGACAGCTCCATAAAAATAAAAGCAGAGGCAATCATGAGTATGCTAAAAAAAAGGAAAATCTTGGTAACAGAGGGGCAGGATTAGTTAAGATGGGGCCTCAATAAAGAAGGCACCTTTAATCTTAAGAAAGCAAAAAGAATTATCCTAAACCTAGATTCCTGTGATTCGGTGAAATCCTGGCAACAACTTTGGAGCCATCAAGGGTGGATGAAGATCAAGCTTTTTATGTGGTTAGTTCATCACAAGAAAATATTAACTTGGGACAATATTAGGAATAGAGGTGATATTGGGCCTTCTAGATGTCAGCTATGTGAAGCTCATGAGGAGACAATGGACCATATTCTCAACAGTTTCACCTATACCACCTCGTTGTGGGATTCTTTTTCCACCATTTTTCAACAGACAGATAGAGATAAAGGAAGTACCACTAATACCCTAAACAAGTGGAGAAGGACCTTTTCAAAGAATGAGTTCCTTAATTTGGCCTGGGCCTTTATGCCAAGCTTCATTATCTCGAATGTTTGGAAAGAAAGGAATAAAAAAAATTTCAAGGATGAAAAAATATTCCTCTTCACCTGTTAGATCTGATCTTCAAGAAGATTAAGGAGACAGTTAGCACCACTATTCGTAATTATCCCAAGAACCCTCCCATATAAAATTAGATGAGAACTCTCAGGCAACTGAGAATGCAAGAGATCATTCCCAATGGACTCAGTAGAAAAGAAAGAAATTTGGAAACGGAAAAGGAGTTCTGGCATCCTCCACCGAAAGGTTATCTGAAATGCAATATTGATGGTGCTTCAAAAGGAAACCCTGGAATAGCTGGGTATGGAGGGGTGTTAAGAGATTAAGAAGGAAACATAAGCTTTATATTCCACTACCATTTAGGTAAAGCCACCAAAAATATGGCTAAATTAATGGCATTAGAACAATGTCTAGAACTGTTGAAACTAGATCATAATGCAAATGTCATTATAGAAGCAGACTCAAAGATCTCAATAAAAGCTGTTAAGAGAATCAGTTGCGGAGCAGCGCCGAAGAAGGTCTCAAAACACTGGAGATTAATACATGTGTACCAAAGAATTCAAAATCATCTCCTAAGTCTACGAACTGTTAGTTTCAACTATGTCAGACAAAAAGCCAACAAACTAGTGGATACTCTGGCCAACCAAGGAGTAATTAATTCAGAATGCAGATTTGAAATGAAGTGGTAGGAGATGCCTCAGGGCATAGTAAAAGCTCTTTGTGATGAACAAGTGGCAAAAGATAGAGAAATATTTAGATATTGGGCCAGAGTGAAAGGCACGAAATGAAGATGTCTAAGCAAGTTCTATCTCAGTACTCGGGTTGGCACCTGGAAGAAGGGCAAGCACAAAGCGGTCATATAACACCCTGGTGTAATTTGACGAGTCCCCTTTTCTTTCAAATTGCACCACATGGTTTAATTCACGTCAACGCCAATCTCTAGTGCATGTTCTGAGGCGTGCTTACGCGGAAAGGGCGGTTATATTTTTCTGGCGGAGGCTTTTCCCCTACAATCCTCTCTCGGATTGGAAAACCAGGATCAAAGCGGTTATCAGTTGATTGCATGGCTTCGGAACGATAAGTGGTAATGGAATTTTGGAAGCAATTCCATACGGCTCCAGACACGTGGCTAGGGAGTGGTAAAGAAAACCACCCTCCATCGCGCATTAAGGTTCGAACATCTTGGCTATGTGAAATTTCGTCGGGCCATTCGATTTCGCAGTGTAAAACGACGGTCAGATTTGAAAGTGTTGTTTTGTGGGGCCACTGGTCTTATCAGGCTTTTCGCGACAGAGACATGGGGGGTTAGCGGAGCTTTACTTTAGGTTAATGAATTATAAAGTTCAACCTAAGGTATTTTTTGAGAGATTAGCATTGTTTGTTGTGATGGGAAGGATCATATATATGGTAGTACGCCCTTGGTTTTCCTAAGTCCATGATTGGTCATGGTTTATGTACATGATGTATTTTTATTTATTTTTAATAACATAGAAGGATCGACTCTTGCTTAAGCAAAAAAAAAGTGTTGATTGTTTACTGCAAACTAATCAGGTTTCCACCATATAGAATAATAGCAAAACTAGCTTACAATGATTGTTTATAGCTAATTTTGATTGTTTACAGCCAATCAAGTTTCCACCCTATAGAATAACAACAAAACTAATTTTCAGTGATTTGACTTTGTCTTTAAAGTATGTGACGAATTTGGATAATTTTTCAATTAGTCATAATAATAATAATTATTTTTGTATGTGAAGAATTTCAGGCATTTTTAGTTAGGCATAATCATATTACAAAAGTAGTGAAAATATAGAAATGGGTAAAGGGGAGTGTGTAATGCTAACTGTTATTAAAATTTTGCAGGGAAAGGTAAAGTTATTGGGTGTGTTAATAATTATATATATATATGAAATTGGTAAAAAGATAATTTAATTAATTAATATTATTTAATTAGTTATAAATAAATAATTATTAACATAAATATAAATATATATATGAAATTGTTGAGAAGATTGATTAAGGTATTTTTAAAATTTATGAATGAGATTGGTGATGTTTTTAAGGACTTCATTATTGGAAATGGACCGTATTCATGGTGAAATTGTAAATTGTGTGGTCGATTGAGTTTCTTGATTGAAAAATTGTGGTGAAATTTTGATTTGTGTTTATTTAAATTAGTTTTTGGATTTTATATATAGATTCACCACAGTGAAAAACCTTAACTTGTGATTTCAACGAATTCTTGTCAAATTTTAGAAAAATTATACTGAAAAAATCCACCAAAAAATCTACACAAGTATATATACTATATCTCTTTAAATCTAAAGATAATATTTTTTAGAATTATTAACAAATTTAAAAAAAAAATTAATTTAATTTAATTGTATTGAATTTATTTTTTTATAAATATTTTATTTTTATTAATTTATTTCATAATTAATTTTAATTTCTAAATTTAGGTTTTGTAATGAATAATGAAAATATTTTGGTAAATATTAAAAAATGTTGTGTTAATGTGTTTTGAACCATTAGTGTGATTTATCAATCAGATAAGATCGGGAGTCTGATTTTAGTATGAGATTAAATAATAAAAACGATGTAGAAAAAATTAATTCTAACTATGGTTAGAATAATTCTAAATAAAAAATAAAAATATTTTTTATTAATATAAAATTTGACAAACCTTTTAAAAATATATTAGAAATTAAATAATAAAAATGATGTAAAAAATTTAATTTCAACTATGGTTAAAATATAATGATAAATTCTAAATTTTAAATAAAATATATTTTTATTAATATTAACCTTTTAAAAACGTATTAATTTATAAAATAAATAATGAAGGTAAGTTTTTCAAAGAAACCATTCTATTAAAAGGAATATGAAAACTCTAAAACTTTCAAAACTCATATTAATTAATAAATTAATAAATAGATTAATGAAAGAAAAATTATTAAATCATGAAAATATCCATTTATTAAAAATCAAAAGCCTTTTTTAGGTTAAAAAAATAAAATTAAAAAGATCAAGATTTAGAAAAATAATTATCTATTCACAATCTAAAATTATTATTATTATTATAATTATTATGATTTTAAATATAAAAATATAACATAACAAAATAGAATTATTTCAAAAAATAATAAACCAGACTAATAAAAGTTCATGATATATATAATATATATCTATAATAAATAAATAAAAATTTTAAAAATTAATTTCAAAGATAATAACCAAAACTTATAATAAAATAAGTGATGGAGGTTTTTGTGATTCATGATTAAAGCAAATTTCCTCAGGATAAATCACATCAAGTTTTAGGATCCACAGTGAACTCTTATTAAGGTTCATTGTAATATCTGAATAGAACTTAGATTTTTTTAATATCCCCATTACTGTAAATATTTATTTTCACTGCAACCAAAACACACTGTTACTATTTTTAAATTATAAACTATTTTTGGAATTTAGTTATGGAAAGATGAATTTTGTAGTTATTAGTAAATATTGTTTTACTCGATAATTAGTTATGTGAGACAAATAT
Organism: Pinus tabuliformis; assembly: GCA_031772625.1. Classification (NCBI taxonomy): domain Eukaryota; kingdom Viridiplantae; phylum Streptophyta; class Pinopsida; order Pinales; family Pinaceae; genus Pinus; species Pinus tabuliformis. The sequence continues at coordinate 838,193,123 of CM062809.1, read as the reverse complement.
ATGTCCCAAAAACTAAATCCTAGAGTATTTTTACTGAAAGAGATCAAGAAGATATGGGTATATGAGATCACAAGGATGAGAGGGGATTGTGTTGAAGGGTTAGCCAGTATATTATGGTTATGTATCATTAAGACAAGATAGCTGGTAAACACTAAGGTGAAAGAGATCAAGAGGATAGGGGTATCTGAGATCACAAGGATGAGAGGGGAATGTGCTGAAGGGTCAGGCAGTCTGTTATGGCTATGTCTAATTATGACTAGATAGTTGGTAAACACTAAGTTCAATGAGGAGAGAGAGAACCCCTGAAATCAGGAGTAGCACGGGGGGAGATTTACCAAAGTAGGTAATCTCACAGCAAGGAGGAAAATTAAAGTGCACGTCTTTGTTTTAGACTCAAATTTTGGATCAGTAGAGGAAGATTAAAGTGTGGGTCTTTGTTTTAGACTCAAATTCTGGATCAGCTTAAAAAAATAACTTAAGAATTCTTCTGGTATAAATTATTCTATGAATTTAAGAATAATTAGCTTCATAGATTAACTAGTTTAAAAAGGTAATATCATAAATAATTATTGAATAATTAAGGACAAGGTTTCTTCTATTTCTTACAGTGTTTCATTAGAGTTTCCTTCTTTTTTGAATTATTTCATTAAAAGCAAGGGTAGAATAAGTAACAGGAAACAGGGAAAGAAACCATCATTATATTCACAGAAAAAAACTGTAGAAAGAATATTAGAAGAGATAGCAAGATCTTATATAATTTTCTAGGAAAAAGCAAATGGGAAATGGGTATAAGTTTAGAAGAAAGTACTATTAACATACCAAACGTGGTATTTATTTTAACATAAAAGCTATTAAAATCAGTTTTTTAATTGATTGATCTCCACAAATGACAAGTAAACAAGTAAACATGATAAAGAAAAAAAACAAATTTCTATGTAAAAAGCACAACCGAAATCTAAGTTAGTTTAAATACCAGGGCATCTAACCCTTCGTATTCATAATTCTTATGATTCTGTTGCATATTCATTTCCATTCTTAAAGCCCTAGTCAATGCATGGCAAATACGCCAAATAATTATGAAAAATTACCACGATTATATACAAAGAGTAACATAAAAGAAATTTAAGCTTCACGATTAACATGTGGTACATGTAGCCATGACTTCCAAAGATTCCAAAAGACTACTTCAAGATTAACATGTGGTACAGGTAACCACGACTTCCAAAGATTCCAAAAGACTACAGTCTCAGCCCAGATAACAAGAATTAGAATTTTGACCTTATATAGAAATCGTCAAGACTCTTTTCTTTAAAACTATCACGCAGAGAGAAAAAATTTCCGAGCTATAACTAAATATAGTGCATGACAAACTGATGCATAAATCAGCTAAGGTAATCCTGCGCCACAATTAAGCTCTGCATAGAACGATACTTGAAAAATTCTATAAATAATCCGAGAATTGATAACTCTCAATCTCTGGTTCAACATTGAAATAAATATGCAAACCATTCTGAAAACTTGTAAATATTAAGTGTAAAACCCTCATCTCAATAGAGAAATATGGTAACAGTAAAACTTAATCCATGCATTTAAAGCCTCAAATGTCTGTACGTTATACAAAGATGGTTGCCTGAGATCAACACCTAAAAACTTTCAACATTCGGGCTGAAGCCGTAAGATTATTATAGCTTTATAAACAAAACCGTAATAGTGGAAGTCATAGCTCTAATAACCTCGATATCTACACAGATCTAATACCAAATATCATTTAATCCCCAACAACCTGGTCACAAGACCTTGCCATAGAAAAGGTCAAAAGTGAGTTTAGATACCCGGTTCTGGTTAATTCCTCGATAGATGAACCCTGTAAGAGGGTTTTCGCCATAGCACTGAGCCAAACCCCTGTATCTGGAACAAACCTTCCACCAAAACCTTCCACCAAAACAACGAAGGTTTTTAGCTAGGATTTATTAATAGAAAAAGAGATTGTAATAATTCTAACCCAAAAAACAAAAAAGAATGTGGAAATGCAATAAGTTCTTCCCTTTGAAAAGTTGTTTGCAAATCCCTTCCTCAGCGGATTGAATCCGAGGGCTTCAAAGAAGTTTAAGGACCACCAGGGTATCACCAAGATGCCAGAACATGGAGCAAATAATCCAGTAAACCACGTCTACAGGCGAAAACAAAACTGTAAACCAGAGCAGATCCACAACTCCTTGAAATTTCTAGAATGATACATTGACAGAATGAAGCCATACCATGGGGAAATTAAGGTTAGTTTCCTCAATGGTCGTCCAATCCAACAAGTCATGGTGAATCGTCGATGGAGAAGACTGATCCCAAGGATAATGCAGGATGTCGACAGTTTGGTGAATGCCAGGATAGCCGGAACGTTAAATGTGCATGCGTTCCTATGCAGGGTTTTCGAGGTTGGGCTAGGTTTCAACTAGTGCCAATGCCAGCAATGTACTAATGTATATAAATACATTTGATTGTAATTTAATTGGAAATCATCAATGCGTGTGAACAAAACTCCGCCACAATAAAGAAAGATATGTTATATATGGTACCTATTGTTTATTACATTGTCTTTTCATTTGGAGTATGATAATAGACTGTGTCATTGGTATTAAAAGGCTATCCATAGAATTTAATAATGTCAATGTTTTATCAGAATTTGTATTTCGGTAACTTGTATTAATTTTTTTTATTATATGACATTATTAATAGATGGGTGTGTTACAATTTGACATTTATAATCTAATAAGGTGAAGTATTATGGTGATTAATGCACTAAAATTTATGATTATATCATTATTTACCATATTTAATGAATAAATAAGTCGTTAAGGTTTTTGTATGGTTTGTAACAACTAATAAGTGTGTTTAAAGTTAGATATACACCAACATCAAAGGATAAGTAGGAGATTACATGGTTTCAACGCAATACAAATAGTTATTTTTCCATGATTGGTAGCATCAAGAATCAGTTAGAGTTACAGAGTTCGAGTTTTAGCATGGATATTATGTTGCGTTTTACAATGACAAGACCAACATATGCACAGTGTAAACCACCCATGGGTTTTCACCCTCAGTTATTCTCTGCAAGGAAGGTGTATATGTTGTGAAGGTGGTTCCATGACTGGCATTGTTGTTTAGCAGCACCGATTTTATAGATACTATGCTCAAGAGATAAGTATTTTTATCATTATTTCTGAAGGTAGAATTTGATAAAAAAAATATTTTAGATTAAAAGAAGAGAAAGGGGCTTTGCTTCTATTTTAAAAATACATATAATATTGCATATACATACTTTAAATTATGTGCATACAGAGAACTCAAGCTAGTTTTCTTAATAAAAAAAATATGTTATTGCATGTAGATAAAGTTTATATATCTGCTACAGTAAAATATAAGTAACATTATTTGTCTTTAATATATATATATATATATATATATAAAACATTGCATATGCATTTTATGTAAGAAAAGATAGATGCATGCTCTTTTTTTAAAAAGAGATTTCATACGAGTGTATGAAATGATAAGAAATCCAAGTTATTTTCTTGAAAATGAATCTAGAATAAAGAGGGCAATTTGTGAAATATTTTCATGCGTGGTGAAAAATAAAAGAGAAAAGTTAATTAGATTATTTTTCTTGGAAAGTGGGATTTTCTTTTGAAATGTGTAGTTTTGTATAAAAATAACTACCTTATATATTTATAAGACATAAATATTTGTTGAAGAAAATATAATTAACTATGACGTTTTGGTTAATTAGAATAAATAAATCTCGTGGTGTTCTTGAAAATAACACAATTGTTTTGTTCTTAGTCATGGTAAAATATTTCCATGGTGTCGGTAAATATTAGTTATTTAATAAATTCATGCAAAATATTCCCATGGATTCTCATGCTTAAGAGATTTCTTTTTAAAAAAAGGAATACTTAGTTATGAGAAAATATAATAACCTATGCATAGATCAAATACAGAGAGATAATATAAGTCATAGGAATCTTCTTTAGAAAGAATATGTTTATCTTGTGGGTGAAAGAGAAGTCAATTGTGTTTAAAATTCCTTTGCAAGAGTTTGCAAAAGTTACATGTTTTGGTCGATAGAAAGATAAATGACTTGTGTGTTTTTTTTGCACTGGAAAAATCGTAATCTTTCATTAACTTGAAAAATTACATATTGTAGATGCGATATGCATATGCTGTTTCTGTCTAGCCCCAAAGGGCTCAGTCACTAATTGAAAGTTCTACATAAAAACCTTAATCTGTCCAGAACATCACGTAGGATGTTCATGTAGAAGAGTTGTTGTTTTTTGTTTGTACATTTGCCACGCAGGGCCATACATATATCCTATATAATATATTCAAAAATTTACATTTTCAAAAATTTCAAAAGTTCCAAAAAGATAACCAGATCATGGGCTCTCGACTGTGTGATAATGTAGATCTATGTAAGGGCGATGATAGTAATGGTATTCATTTGGCCCCCAATGTTCCTAGATTAACCACTCTCCTCTGTGTAGTAGTGTGGCCGCTTTGGATAACTCGACAACACAACTGTTATGTTCCCTGTAAATATGATTGCATGAGATATAATTAAATTGAGCGTTGAAAATGTTTATTTCATCCAAAATATTACTGAGTGTGTGTAGGTGACAAGCAGTAATATTATTGAACCAATTTATAATGATCTTCGAATCTCCAAATATATTAATGCTCATGCAGTTATGCCCCAAAGAGGAATGCAAGAGGTGACGAAGGGTGATGATTTCAACGAAATTGTTCGTTCCTGCCCCTAATCCCATCTTAACTTTGAAGTAATGATCATCACTAATGTGAAGGATGAAACCACCACCACATCCCTGTTGTTGTGTTGTGCCATCAAAATACGCCCAAGGGGTAATTTTATCAATGAATGGAGGAGCATGTGGCCTACGAGCTCGGGGTTGTGGAGGCTCAGGCATCTCATTAAATTCCATTATTATAGAAGCTGCAGTGTGCGGCCAACACACAGGTCTATTGTAAAAGATGAAGCGATTCCGGGCCAACTAGAGATGCCAGCTCATAATCAAAGGGAGACTTTGGAGCTTATACCCTTTATGTCGATGATACCAGCTTTCCCATGCTTTGTTTATGTCTTCCCCTTCCTAGAAACCCGAGAAGCGAATAGTAGAGGATATATTTTGCCAAAGATCAATCAAAGCGGGACAATTCAGAAACAAATGTGAAGTCGATTCTGATGATCCTTTGCATAATTTACACCAAGTGATCCTTTGCATAATGTGAAGGATCGATGCATAAGATTGTCGCCAGTGGGAACTTTATTTTTAAGAATACAGTAGAAAAAATGTCTGGTCCAAGGAGGTGCAGTAAGTTTCCATATAGACTTCCACCAGAAAGTGATCAAATTCGGAATCTTGTGTGAGATCAGGGCTAAATAACCAGACTTTGGTGATTATATACCACTATCTGAGTGATTCCAAAAGAGTTCATTCGGGCCCTATTTTATCCTGATATGAGATTCAGTAAGAGCAGAAGTATAATCATGCCATTCTTGATGCCAACATTGTGGTAACTCGAGTTGGAAAGTGGATTTCCATCTTTGAGCAAAAAAGGTTGAGTTATGAGGATCTGTAATATTTTCAAGTACCTTGAGATCGTGTGAATGGAGATGCTGAATAAGATCTTTGGATAGCTGGTATCTTCCTCCACTTCCAATCCATGGATCTAAACCAATGTGAGCCCTTGATCCATCGTTTATTCTCCAGACCAGATTATCCCTGATGAGCGGCAGAGAGTGTAGGAGAGCCTTGCAGACAAATGAGATGCCAGATTTGGGCCAACTAGGCAAACGAATCCAATCCATAATTTTTTGAGGCCAAATGTACTTGTGATATGTGATGGCAGTCCAGAGATTCTGCCTAGTTAATAATGTCCATCCCATTTTGGCAGCAAGAGCTTGTGCGAATATAGGTAGGTATTTTAGGTCCTAGCCTCCCCATTTTTTGGGCAACGCTATCTTGGTCCAGCTAACCCATGCAAAAATCAATTTGTCCTGGTTCCCATTCCAAAGATATATGTTGCAAATTTGTTGCAGACGGGCCAAGATACTCCTAGGAATCCACGCAAGTGCCATCCAAAAAACAGGAGTGGCCTCAAGAATAGATTTTACCAGGACAAGTCTACCAGCTCTGGATAAATATCCGTGGCTCCATATGGTAAGCCTTTCCTCCAATTTTGTGACTAGCCAAATGCAGTCCGTTATTTTCTGGTTGATGGGCTTAATCTAGAACCCTAGGTATTTGAGACCCCGATCTAGTGGATTGATGCAGTAAGGAAACAACTGATGAGAAAAATGAGTCGCTTAGATGAAGGTTCGGGAAAAAGTAATGGTGGATTTTGAGTGATTAGCTAGCATCCCAGCAGTTGATGAAAAAAGAGAGAGAATCTTGGAGAAGGAGCGGGAATCTCAAATACTACCATCAAGGAAAATAAGAACATCATCCATGAAAAGTAGATGGGTGAGGAAGCAGTCATCATATATCTTAAGTCCACAAAGATCACCTTCTATCTTAACCGATGCAATCAATCGACTGAGACCATCCATGACAATCAAAAAAAGGAGGGGTGAGAGGGGGAATCCTTGCCTAAGCCCCCTTTCAGAGTGAAAAAAATGAGATAACCTCTCCTTGGCACAAAATAGAATGAAACAGCAGGCATATCAACATCGGAGTGAAAGAAGTTTTGATGTAGGTGATTGGGTATTCCTACAGCTACAACCATATAAACAAATGTCCCTAAAGCAAGCTAAGAAGGATAATAAATTATCACCAAAATATTATGGTCTGTACAAGGTGTTGCAAAACATAGGTACTATGGCATACAAATTGGAGCTTCCTGCAGCTTCCCAAGTTCACCTAGTTTTCCATGTTTCATGCTTAAAAAAGGTTATAGGTGACAAGCTTCCAGTTCAAACAATATTGCCAGAGCTTAATGAGGAAGGAAAAATCATATTGGAACCTGAAGCAGTCAAAGAAACAAGAACTCGACAACTACGAAATCGAACAATTTCAAACTATCTCATCAAGTGGAAGAGCTTACCCATTGAACATTCCACATGGGAGGATGAGAATTTTATACAGAAGCATCCATAACTACTCAAGCATTGAGGACAACACTTTTTTGAAGGATAAGGGGATGTTAGGTCCCTATAATACTAGTGATTCCCCCATTACTATTGTGGTTGTATCCCTTATTGGTATTGTTGTGCCCCTATTGTCCCCATATTGTTATTATTGTGCCCCATAGAATCCCTCTATTGTTATTTTTGTGCCTTTATATTATTATTGTTAGGTCGACTTGGTTATATTGTTATTTTTGTGCCTTTATATTATTATTGTTAGGTCGACTTGGTTATATTTGAATCATCTTTTCAGTCTTTTTGTGAGTTGGTTTCATAACATATATTATCATTGTTATGTCAGATTTGGTTATATTGTGACCTCTTAGACTCGTATATATAGAAAGGAGGTTTTGTCATTTGTATCATCCAAGAATTTTTCATTTGTGTAATGTAAAGGAGGTTGCCCCCTCGAAGAGACTAATTTTGAAGTTGCATATCTATCTCTTTCTTCTATTTCGTGAGCTGATTGCCTAACAATATACATATATATAGATAAGCTTTGCGGTAGAGTATTAAACAACAAAATTTAATTTAAAACCTTCCAACAGTTACAGTCCTAGAAGAATTCAAAACAGTCAACCAACTCTATCTGTAGTAACACAAAGAGGTCATGAACGACATAAAACCCTAAATGGACTCGTAATAAAAATATATGTACTATAATGGTAACAGTATGTCGACCAGACATTAAAAATACTCAAACCACCGCAAACCAAATGCTCTCTAAAGAGTTGTCAAGCCTTCAATGCTGAGACATGAAAATGCGAGAAAACACCTAGAAACACATTAAAACAAGGGAACTATTGAGATTTGGTAGGGGAATACCCAAATTCGAGCCAATATCACTTTTGAGGAACCATGCCTATCTGCATACAAACAAATACACCGCATGTTAGTAATTCATGAACAACATTAAAAAACTCTAGAAGTCATTCATGGGGTAAGTCATACAAACAGAGTACTTGAGTGGAAGATTTGGGTAAGAAGGAACCTTGCTTCATAAACTGGATAACCAGAAAGAAGATAGTTAATCCTTGAAATTTAGAAATTAAACTCTAGCTCTTGAAATTTAGAAATTAAACCCTAGCTCAGTGACACTCAGAATGAAAAGAGAAACCTACCTATGAAAAAAATGGACAAATCATGCCAGACTATAGAACCTACAGTGAAACCCTTGAACCGAGGCTCACTGTCGAAATGTAGATCTCTGCACTAAATGGGTAGTTAAACAAAACATAATGAAAATTGCAAGTATTAAAACGAAGATGTGTGTCCAAACCAGAAATTTACCTTGAAAGCTTTTACGTACCTAGCGGACGTAGCAACAACCCTAGAAATTGAATAACACGAACCGTGAAGCCATTATAAAGCACCATGGAAGGTTGCAGGGATAATATACCTAACAACACAAACTCTAAAGTAACAAACCCTTGAGAAGGCAGAAGCCTTAGCGCCAAGGGGAGAATAGCAGAATGAGGCCCGACCATGAGGTGTGGGGGGCGAGTTAACTCCCATGTCCTCCGACCTGCTAAGCCCCTATCGTCCAATCAACTCAGCGTTCATGAACCATAGATTAAAACATGAATCCCAAGGGATGGTTGTTAAGTGGACGAAGCCAACGAGGTTTATAGCTACTTCCAACTCACTACAGGGTCCTTTGGTGGGTTTTTTAACCAAGCATGAAACCATGTTAATCATTATATGTGATAACCCAAAGTTGAAACGTGAATTAACGATCACGGTTACTTTGCATAAACACCATGGTTTTCGTATTGAATGCGTGCCAAATAAATTCGTTGGCAAACCTTCATTATATATGCGAAACAAATTAATTTATTCGAGACAAACTAATCAATAACCTTTACTATATATACATGTAAGGTTTTCATTTAAAAAAGGTCGGTTTTTTTTTTTTTTTGTCGTTGTTCGAAAAGCGAATAGAAGTATATGACACACTTGCTCACTAACATGTTTAAGCGCAAGATTGTCTTATATACTTGGTTTTATTCTTCTTTGAGGAAATACAATATTAAATTTAAAAAGCTAAAAACCTATTTCAAATATAATTAAAATATTTTTGTTTTTCAATTTAATTAAATAATATTATATTTATAAATATTAAATATATCTTTGTTTTTCAATTTAATTAAAGAAAATTATATTTATAAATATCAAATTATATTTTAATTTAAAATATTGAAAGTTTATATTTTTTTTAATAAATATAAATAAATTTAAACAATGTGATATTTTCTTTTGTAATAAATTTAAATAAACTATTTAGAAGATATATAATTTTTATCACTCTGCGAATGCAATAGGTTGTTTCCGTTACAGGTGACTTTCACACACAGGGTCAATCTTTTTCTTTCTGGTGGACGCTGGTACTTTTAATTTTTTTTTGGCTGCGCTGACTGATAATTAGCTCTCTAGCTGGTTGGAATTTAACCTACGAGAAAACTTCAAACGCTAGTGTGTTGTGATCGTGTACAGCGCAAACCAATTTGAAATTTCATTTCGCTGGTTTGATTTGATTGTGCACAGCGTAAACCAATGCAGGCATCTATTCAAAAGCGATCAAAGCATGAGGCACCAGATGTCCCTAGAGGGAAGAGAAGTCTTTTTCTCAAGGTTATTTTTCCAGGATATTCTAATTCCAACATTAACACAGAGTTCGTGGTAGACAAAAAGTATAAGCTTCTTGACTATTTGGGCGGTGGAACGTAGGGTTTGGTCTGCTCCGCCATGGAGACATCCAATAATATGAAGGTTGCCATAAAAAAATTAGATGGTATTTTCAGATACCCTGCTTATACAGAGAGAGTCGTGGGAACTGCTAATTCACAGCCAAATCAACCACCCTTTTATCGTGACGTTTAAGGATATCATGCGACCTATTAGTGAAAATAATGGTGACGATATTTATATTGTAATGGAAATGGTGCATGAGCATTTGGCACAATCAATTATTACTAGAAATCAACAAGACGAAGGCAGCAGCCACCAATCAGCGGCTCCCTTAAATCATAGCTACCAAATTCGTCCGTATCAGAGAAAAAATACCGAAATTCGGGAATTCGATTCGTACATCGAATAATTGGATGAAAATTCGATTCGGTTCATGTAGCTTCGTTTATATTTGGTTCATGTAGATATGGTTTTTAGTTTATTGCAGGGATTTATTAATTTATGTTTTAAAATAGTAAGTGCAATGATTCCTGAGCACAAAATAGATAGTTGCGGAATCGCAAGTAGGAAATGGAAAGGTTGCTGGATTAAGAAAAATTCTGAGTTTTAAAATTTAGTGTTGTTTCAAAGAATTTAAAATGTTGAGAAAACAAGGAAATAAATAATTTGAGCAAAATCTTGAAAATATAATGGAGGGGTCACATGTAAGAAATGGAAAGGTGGCTAGAATGAGAAAATTTCTTAGTAGCTGAGATAACAAGTAAACAAATAATAGAAAACAGAAAAAAGGAAGAAATAATAAATTGAAGAGTATTTTATAATAATTAATTGATTTTTTAAATATTATAAAAATAAGTTTTGAATATTTAATTTATAAATATGTATTAATTATAAAAGATTTTAGATGAAATTTGAAATTAAAGAGAGATAGTTTTGAGTTTTGAATATTTAATTTTCAAATAGATATTAATTATAAAAAGATTTTAGATCAGATTTGAAAGTAAGAGGGAATTTTGAATTTTGAAGGGAGAGATTTTGGAAATAAGATAAGTGTGGTTGTCATTTTGGTAAGTACACTGAATTTTAAAATTATTTATACTGATTAAAATTATTAAAAATTATTTAAATTTCAAATGTTTAAGATATATACTCTCGAATTTTTTCCGAATTGAAAATTTCTCATCCGGATTTTTATTGTATCTTATCATATTCGAATCCGAATTCGAATTCAAATTTGGTTATGAACCAGGTAAATAGATATAAATATTTATATTCTCATTTATAACGATCCGTATATATTTATTTTATATATAGATTTAACGGATATTTATTTTATATATAGATTTAAGATGAGTATAGAGGGATCTAATTTTTTCACTTGTAAATTTTTTATGAGTTTATATTATTTACATATTTGTATATTTTTTGGTTAACATAAACAAAATTTCAATTTTGATAAAGATGGATATATTAACACATCATACTGCCAATTTTGATAAGGATAAACATATTTACACATCATACTAGGCTGTAGAATAAACATATAAATTGAATAAAAAATAGTGATATACTGTTATCCATCACATTTTAAAAAATATAAGCCAAATAAAAATAAAATTATTAGTGCTGAAATTCAAAATTCTCACGAATTAACACAATACATGCAAAATACTAGAACACTATTTTATTTATATATATATATATATATAACACTACCGGCATGCATAAGGATATCGCACTTGAAACCCATAAGGGATAGCTATTTTTGTTTATGCATACCTTCATTTGAAGTTTTCATGTTGATATTTTCCACCTGAATTTTGGTTCCACAATTTTAGCATTAACATTATTATTAGTCGTTAATTTTAGACGGTAGATTTTAAGAATATTTACTAATTCAATAAGAAAAAACTAAAAATTTCAAAATTCTATTGGAACTAACACAATTCATATCCAGTAACATAGAATACTTGAACACTACTGGCCTGCATATGATATCGCACTCTGAAACCCATAAATCCTTTAGGTAAACTGCCAGACCACTTTACTTGGTTAGCTCTATTGTTTATGTTTTTTTCGATGAAATCGGTTAACCATCGTTTGGTTGATCTTGAAACCTGGTAGCTGCTCTTCATTTCGTTTTCCATAAGCATTCCAGCCTTCGTTTGAAAATTTCTCGAAATTTTTCCAGAAGTATGATAGCCGGTGCTAATTTAAATTTTCTTGCTAACTTATTTTTCTTGCAGATATCGTAGTCGTTGTTGACTCCATTTCTTTTACAAATCTTGTAACTGTTGTTAACGTGATTTTTCGTGTAAATCTTGCAGCCATTGTTAACGTCATTTTATTGCAAATATTGTAGCCGTTGTAAGTGAATTTTCTTCCGAATCTTGGAGCCGTTCTTATTTTCATTTTTCTTGCAAATCTTGTGTAGTCGTTGTTTTTTCAAACACTCTTGAAAGCTGTAATAAATTCACTTCACGACAACCGTTGCGATTCCTCTCTATGCAAGTCGTTGAGACAGCACAAAAATGCGTTGCAACTGAAAATCTTAAAATCGAATGGAGTTAGAGCACGGTTTAACAAATTCATTTTGTGTTTTGATTCCCAGCTACTGAGGGCCCTTCAGCATTTGAATTCTGCCATTGTGCTACATCGCGATTTGAAACCGCAAAATATTCTAATAACGGAGAACCAGACAGTGAAAATATGTGACCTTTGTCTTGCTCGAAAACAAGCAACCGTAATGAGTCGTATGGTCATCGCCAAAGAGTACAGGCCTCCGGCCATACGGGCAATCGGTGTAAATACGGTCCCGCTGTTGATGTATGGTCGTTGGGTTGCATTTTTGCACACTTGTTGCTCCAAAGACTATCATAGTCCTTGTGTCACGCCCCAGGCCGGCGGTAGTCTTTCAACCACTCTTGGCGAGGTGGGGCACCACTGAACACTTTTTTTCACCAATACTTATGTTCATGAACTACGCCTAACCATATTTCCTACTTAGTTTGTGTTTCTCAACCAAGTAATTATTATGTTTCCTTTATATCAATGAACACCCATACATATTTATTATCAACACCAATTATAAACGAAAAACACAATTGCACAGTGTAAAGGCAGGGGCAACTCCCTAATCAATGAGTCTGCCCAAATAATATATTATACAATCTTTCAATGTTACAAAGCTTACAAGTATACTTGGGAAGCACCAAGTTTCATACTTAGCCAAAATTACAACTTCTCACGCCTTCGTGTATAACCAAGATTCTTTGCCCAAGTAGGGCGGGCGCGCACTCACACGAGCTGCCTTCCACACTTCACAACCGAACCTTGTGCATGATGGGCGGGCGACTCCACCAAGTCATCAAGACACCCTCGTTTCACCTTCGCACAGCTTCACCAATGTTCAACCGTTCAACCTTCACATGGTAGTCTCACTCGAGTTCCACCGTCTACAACTTTCGCATTTGCCTTCACACGACAAGCGGGCGCTCACCCGAGCTACCCAAGAACCCATGTCAACCGAGCGCCCGACGCCTTCACTAGTGCACCGGTGCCTCTCGCCTTCGTTCAAGACTCATGCCGCCTAAACGAGCTACCCAAGAATTGGGCACATATGACCTGCGCCTTTCTCTTCTTGCTACGGTCCTTTTACCTTGCACTTCTTCGTAAAAGACTTGAGCGACTTGCTTGCTGTCCAAATGAAACTTAATCGCATGTTTTATATACGGTGCATTGGGCAAGTCTTGGCTGCCCAAGCCAACTCGCCAATACCCTCACGCATCATTTGGTTTCTTGCCTAAGTGTTGGTCGACCAACACTTCAACACATTTCCACTACAACGTATGACGGCGGCCCGTGGGTTGAGCCTTCGCTCCCCATGCCTATAAACACTCCTTCACTCTATCCTTCTACCCGCATTATAACATGTCACCCCGCACGTTGGTCGTAGAGCTGCAATTCTCCGTTCAACTGCTCGTTCACCAAGTGGAGCTGTCGCACTTCATGCCAGTGGGCGTGCCAAGGAACCGCAAGACCTTACATCCTCCTCCACCTGAAATCGTTGTCATCATCGACAACATACCATCCTGGTAACCATCCACCAAGATCAACATCAACAACTGTCTCATCCTCGGTCCATGATATCGACTCCTCCACATACTGCAAACATCTCTGCAACATATGTAGAACTGCCATCTCCATCATGTGTCGTTCCATCATGTGAACTATCCTCCTTGCCTGCCTGATGCCAACATCTCTCCGTGCACTTCCAGACCCCATGTTTGAACTAGTTGGGTAGCTAATCCAACTATCACGCTCAAGCTATGAGAGTGAACATCCTTATGCCTTCACCAGTCTATCTCGGATTCTACCACATCCTGGACTCATCAAGAATCTCACCCATGCTCAGGTCCATGGAAACTCCATCCCATTTGCAACATTTCATGATGCTTGATGCCGAACCATCCCTGCACCATATGTCATACCTGCTCAACCTGTTTTAAGGACTCACTGCCATGAGCAGCTAACAATGAGCCCCATCTTCTATGTCATCTAAGAAGATGTAGAGGGAGTGGAGCCTAAAGGCTCACCCTCACTAATAAGCTCAATCCATCTGTCACGATTCTCTATCTCCATCCTCTGTAGATATGCAACCCGATCCTCCTCTTGGACATTCGGCCTCACATAAGTCTCTTCATCATCATCATCATCCTCAACCGCTTCTAGCCTTATTGACAAATCCAAGATACTGTGAGAAAGTGTCCTGATGACCAATGACTGCTCGGTAAGTTTTGCCTCAACAGTAGACAACCGCTTACTCATGTCTTCCATTCGCTTCTCGTCCTCCATTTGCATCACTACCAACTTACAATCCGGCCTTGTCACACCAATGGTTGGAACATCAATGGGTACATCTTTCCTTCCATCGTAAATATATAGCTTCTTCAAGTGTGGAACAATCATAGCATCAAATTGTTTCAAAAATTCCATCCCCAGCACAGCCTCATAGTCATCAATCCGCACTATAGTGAAGTCGACTTTCCCAGTCCACTCACCTAGTGTTGTGTCCACTCTTTCAGCTACACCAAGTACCGAATCAGGAGGAGAATTCACCGTCTTTATTTGTGCCTTCACTGGTAGAAATTTCAACCCAATTCTTCTCGCAACATCTTCACTCATAAAGTTATGAGTAGCTCCACTATGTAGCGAGCAGATTTATTTAACAAGCTTAATGGATTGGGTCCATGTTAGAGTTTCCCTCCCCAAGGGAGGTTATTTCGCCGTGTTGCAAGTGATGGAAGCATGCAGTGGAAGCATGGAGAGAGCCACTAATGAGATAAGTATTTATGACAATCTTGGAAAATATAAGAGTTTATGTTAGTACGTGAAATGAGTATATGTCATTTTGCTTATAGAAATAGCTATTTTGGGTAAGAAAACACATATTCAAACAATAGCTATTGCATTCTTGGCATATTAAAGAAATAGAAATTGCATTCTTGGAGAAGAGAATGCATATTAAAGAAATATAAATAAATATTGCATTCTTGGCATATTAAAGAAATAGAAGTAAATATTGCATTCTTGGAGAAGAGAATGCATATTAAAGAAATAGAAGTAAATATTGCATCTTTGGAAAAGAGAATGCATATTAAAGAAATAGAAGTTAATATTGCATTTATGGAAAGAAAGAATGCATATAAAAAGAAGTAGAAGTTAAGTTGGATCTTATTGGAAGGGATATATGCTTTATTGCATTGGGATACTAGTTAATTTAGAAGTTTCTTGTGAGAAATTTATGCATTGCATGCATGATAGAAATTGCGATATGATATGCTTTCTTGGCACATCGATAATCATTCTAACCTGCTTAAAGAAGAATGTATGTTTTATATACACAAATATAGTGTCTTTTTAGGAAAAGAGAGCATTCTTCATGCACGGAAATAGTAACTTTATAAGAGACTTTTTGAAAAACAAAGATAGAGATTCTTTCCTTAAAAGACACACATGAATAGTGTCCATGCAAGAACCAGAATCCATACTTGTTTCATGACAAGAACATGGGTGGTGTGCTTAAGCATGGAAACAATAGTCGATTACATGTATGAAGATATAATGAATGTGTTATACATGTTAGTAGAACCAATGAGTTAGAACTCCTAAAGGGAATTATGCATTAATGTAAATAAACCTTGTGGAGGTCAAGCAATATTTACTTGGGTGCTTGTACTAGTTAAATAGTATATCATGTGTGCTCATGCATATGAGTAGATGTTAAAAGATCTCTTTTAGAAGTTGCTTATTGATTGATTAATATGACATCTAATCTTGTTGCCAAGCTTGTTGACAACTACATTGACAGGAAACGATGGCAGATGATGGTGCCAAAGGAAAGTGATGTTTAACATTATGGCAGGAAAAGGATTATTGGTCCATGCGGATGAGTTCGAGTTGCAGGAACATAAATTGTTAGAACAATCATGCCACAAGGATTATTGTATGTGGCGGTATGTAAGTGAAAGATTTACATGGAAATTGTATTAGCTTTTAGCTAGTTATGTGATAACTTAATGATAACTTATTGTAATGATTTTATAACAATGGTCAAGGGATGGAATCCCTTATAAGCCATTGAGTGAGGGGTGAAATCCCTCACGAGCGTTTAATAATAAGATTATTAAGATTAAACGTTTGCTGGTTTTCACCCTACGGGGTTTCCAGGGTAAATTGGTGTTCAAATGGTGTGATTGCCTTTTGTGTTCATTGATAATGATGAGTCCTTGATGATGATGGTTCTTTATTTGATGTGACAACTATAATGTCTTAGTACATGATTATTTAATATGTTTAAGGATATCA
Source organism: Pinus tabuliformis (assembly GCA_031772625.1). Classification (NCBI taxonomy): domain Eukaryota; kingdom Viridiplantae; phylum Streptophyta; class Pinopsida; order Pinales; family Pinaceae; genus Pinus; species Pinus tabuliformis. The sequence goes on along the minus strand of CM062809.1, from coordinate 838,176,373 downwards.
AGAAATGGATGCAAGGATTCATGAGACAGTTTATGTTATTACAGTGGTGGCGAAAGGTTATGCAATGGTTATGAAACTTACTGCCTTTGATGGCAATTTACTTGATGTAATAACGAATAGTATATCTATGGTTAATGATGATTTGTGGAGTTGTGAATTGATTAATTACTTGTGGTAATTGTATAAAAACTTCTAACTCCCTACTTTTACATGCGAGGTTATCGGGGTATATGACAAGTGGTATCAGAGCTAAAGGTTGCAGTACTGGCGCTTTTGGGAATTGGTAAGCGGAAAGGATATTGAGGTACGCCATCAGTAGGCATTAACTCAGGTATGAGTTTAATCATTCACATATTGATTTACATAGTACACTATTTTTGGCATGATATTTGGCATGATATGTGTAAGTACTAAAGTTGTTGCATAACTACATTCATAACATTGGTTCCTGATGAGGGAAAAAGACAATGAAACTTTTGTCGCACTTACAAACAATATTGAACACTCATTACACGCAAGAACAATATTGAACAGTCATTGAGGAAAGTGACAACGAACTACTAGCTTTTGATTTGCAAATATGGTAATAACAATGATACATTCATTAAACAAGATTGAAGTTACAATGAACAAAACTTAATGAGCCAATGCATGAATATAAATTAGGGGGAATATTCTTGGATAGGATAACAAATTGTTTTAAAAGGACATAAGAAGAACCCCCTTAGACTTGAAAGTAAACAATGAGTCAAGTAGTGAGACTTGATTAACTAACTTTTGATTCAATCTTGTCATAGATGCATTGGTAGTTGAGATTTGGTTAGTGTTGTATGACTAACGCATAGAACTTATATGCATTAATTGAATTGGACTTAAGATTATTACAATTCGAAAACTAGTGAAGGTTGATTGATGTCACATGCATGGAATGTGTGTATAAAGATTCTTACTCTCTCTTTGTGCTATAGTTCCAGTTGTTTATGAGAAGAGTTCTTAATTTTATTCACCATGGGAATGCATGATGAATAGTATATGCCTATGTCCTAATAGATTTAATGATGATTACCCTCTAATTAATTGAAATCCATTAGCATGGTATGTGTTTATGTTAATCATTGCTTGTTGGGAGATAAAAACCATTGGAGCCTCAATTTAATGATGGTTGAATTTATCTCTACTATAGGAATGATGGATTTCTTATGCATGTTGCATCCCAGTGTGAAGTTAATTGTAGAGGCATGTTCAGTGAGTAAAATTTCTAGGACCCATTCATGGTATAATTACATGTGATAATTATTCATAAATAGACTACCTGTGTTAATATAGTTGTCAGTAAACTCTAACTACCTTCCCCAAATATAGATGCTTCCAAAGGAAAAGGAAGCGAGGAGAAGGAAGAAGACCATGCTGTAGGGACAGACGGAGATGGGAAAAGAAAACGCTAAGTCTGGTGATGACCAGATAGCGCAAGCTTTGGGTATCAGAATCTTGCAGAAGACTCCAAGTTTGGGGATGACTAGATAGCGCTCGATGTGCATGTGAGTATTCCCTTGACCATGCTTAAGGAGTTGGAAAATGATAACTATAGTGTGTTGATGTTAATGATTTTCATAATGTCTCCTTGAAGTCATTATTCTGAAATGGACACACAGTAGTGTTATGATAGTTGTTGCATCTAGCATCAAGTGGTAACTCTGGTGCATGTGTGACACTTAGGAGATCATGCTTCTAATTGCATAAGTAGAGCAATTGCTTCCGGTAAGGGTGGTTCAATTTGTTAGTTATGCATGTTGAACCAAGGAAAAGATAAGTAACTCTATTCTTTATAGAGAATAATCAGTTGTGTTTTATTAAATAGTTGGAAATATCATGGGGTTGATTTCTACACTAAAGATTGATTGTTTATATGTTTTCTTGGTAGAGAAAATATGATAATTATTGCAGTAAAGATTGATTATTTTATATGTTTTCTTAGTAAAGAAAATAGGTAGTTCCTCCTAGAAGGACTAAATGTGAGTATTGTGTGAGAAATGTTTGTCTCCTGTCATTTTTCTTGGAATAAAATCCTTGCTAAATATAAACAAAGTATCTTCTTAAAAGAAGATGAGGCATATAAACATCCTGAGGACATAGCATGGAAGGTGGCCAAGTTTTCTTGAATTAAAACATGTATTTTTATTTGATAAAAGTTTCTTGGAAAATATATGTATGCTAATTGCATTATGGTTCTAGTTAGTTTCTAAGTTTTAGTGAAATGATTATGCATTACATGCATGATAAAGATAGCTAAAGATGTGCTTCTAGGCACATAGATATTCACTTCTAACTTTTTGAAGAAAGAGTATATTATATATATATACATAAATATAGTTTCATTCTAAGAGTGTGCATACTTCATGCATGAAGATGAAGGATTTTGTGAGAGTTTTCTTGAAAATAAAATTAGAGGTTCTTTCCCTTAAAGACACATTAGAATAGTGTTCATGCAAGAAACAAAATCCTTACTTGTTTCATGAAAAGAACAATGTGCAATGAAGTAAAGTAATTGTGTCAGGAAAAGACATGTTGCATAATGGTAGCTATTGTGACTTTGGAATTATGACTCTGTGTATACATGCAGGAAGTGATCATGTTAACTTTCTTGAAGACAATAATCTTTGAAGAGATTGTCTTGCTAGATAAGTTGTGTTGATTTCTTGATTTTGGATGGATAAGTAAATCTTGTTCTGTATCTTGATTTTTATGCATAAAGATGAATATCTTTAATAATTCCCTGAAAGGGATGAGGTTAAAATGAATTCCTTTAAGGAAGAGGTATGTAGTTTGTTGTATGAAATGATGGTAGTATTCTAGTGAAGGGAATATGTGTTGCATACATTAAAGAAGGGCTTATATGATAAGCAATGGTATGCACAAAGATTAGTCATTGTGACAAGTGGTATATTATATTAATGACGCATGGCCAATGTTGGCCATAGTAAACGTAAGATAATACTCCATTAATGATGATTTGAATTAAGACAACAGACTATGGAAAAATTGGAAATGTTTAGATTATTAACTCAACTGTTGTTGACATTTATACATTAATGAATATTTGCATATGCTTCTATGCATGACAATATTGTATGCATGAAAATGCTTGGATATTGAATATGTGTTAACTGATGCATATTTATAACTAACATTGCTGATGGGATTAAGTAGTGGTAGCTTAATGGCAACAAGAAAATTCATCACGTAAATTGCTGCAATGTGAATTGCAATCATAAATGAGAAAGAATGATGTTATATGATATGCATGAATTATGTTATTTGGGAAATTTGCATGCATACAACGTGTATGATAGATATGTTTCCCATCAATCTAGATGTTGTGGACCCATGATGAGGGATAAGTGTAAATGCATGGTGTACATGCATGCTTATTTTGTTAATGATAATGATTATATGGTTCATTATGTAAATTACTTTGGGAAAGATTGATAACAGAGAAATTTAACATGCCAGACAGTTGCAGATAGATGTGAAAGGCTAGAACGCCTTGGGTTGATGGCAGTTACTTGCCCGGAGGGGCTGATGGTACTTGTCTGCCCGGATTGTGAAAGGCTGGAATGCCTTGGGTTGATGGCAATTACCTGCCCAGAGGGGTTGATGGTACTTGTCTGCCCGGAGTTTGGATGATGGCAATTACCTGCCCGGAGGGGTTGATGGTACTTGTCTGCCCAGAGTTGGGTTGATGGCAGCTACCTGCCCGGAGGGGTTGATGGTACCTGTCTGCCCAGATTTCCTCTCCCTGGAATTCTTAAGCTGGTTGGCCAGTGGAATTCCATGTTAGACCTGGTAAGGTCTCTATCAAAGAAACTGTTTGGATGTGAAAATGACTCGGTTTGGTTGTGGAAACCAGTTCCCATGGGTTGGGAATTCTTTAGTCTATTGTGACTTTCATGGCTAAAGGAATTAACTAATCAGTTGTATGTGATGTTAAAAATAAATTCTATATATAGTTGTGTGAAATGTGTTATGCACATTCAACAGGAATGAGTTTAATGTTCAATAAGAAGTTATTGGAAATTTTAATTCCTGTATCATTTTATTAATTTTGTGAAAGTCTTAGTAGGGGCTAAGACCATTTCCAAATGATGCAGTGATTGACTGTTTTGATGATTAGAGAGCTAGGTGCTCTTTTGGTACATCTAGAAGCACTTTGCGGATGCCCTTAGCGAGAATTCGCTCAGTGTGCACGTGAGCAGTGATTTATCATTTGATGATTAGTGTTAGTGCTCTTTAAGTACTTGTAAAAGTACCGTGATTTAGAAATCATCTAGCATTGCACAATTGATTGTTAGTCAAACGTATTTCATTTGACTCAAAATATAGTGACTAATGTGATTGAATTTGTTAGTCATATATTACAGGAATTACTTACCATGGAGGGTTGAAGAGTTGTCCAACCACTATTAAAATGCTTACATGAAAGTATTCATGATTTTCAAGAATAGATGATAAGTAATGGTAAGTTGACACAGAGAATTGATTATTATGAATGAATAAGGGCCAAGTGGTGGCGATTAGAAGTTGCATATTTTTGTAATTACGAACGCTTATGACTATTGAAGCTTATAACTAATGATATTTCTTATGACTATATCATTACTATTTTGTTTGTTGTCATTTCTTGGAATGAAAAACTTTGATTTTAAAGAGAAAGGATCACATTTTGTGTGGTTTAGATGATTATACAATGAGTAAAATCTCAAGTTCTCAATGAAAGATAAACACCGAGGATGGTGTTCCTGTTAAGGGGGGGAGTATGTAACATCCCCAAAATAAATCAAGGTAAAATAAATTAGTTACGTATCGTAATTTCAAGAGTTACATATCAGTTACAAAACTGATTCTTGATATGTGTAAAAACTTGAGCAATGGAGGGAAGCCTCTAACAACTTATTCCTCCAACTACCGCACCTTTCAATGTATAACTATGCTTCGGGGTATACGTGACACCACATTAATGACTGCGAAGTTTTGGGAAAGATGGCAACAAGAAAACTTTCTGCTAGATGTATTTGTTGTCATCTGGCAACTTTGGATGCCGGAGCATGCATTTCAAAGATCAGGTGCTGAGTTTGTGTTGGCGGCCATAAAGAAATCTCTGACGGAAGCTGGAAGGAGGTTTTGCGTGGGAATGAACCATACACTAGACGTTGGGTGGATTGTTCTTGGTAACTTGGTTTATTTAGAGATTACACACATAATTGCAATTCTCTGTTGATTATATTGATATGCGCAAAGTTCTCTCAATTCTATGAATACGCTTCTATTCTAGACTTATTCAGTGTAGATTGTCTAGATTTCGTTTTGCCGTAAAATTCTGTGTTCTGGTAAGCAAGTGAATCATTCGTTCATGATATTGAGTTCACTATTTTAAATGTTAACTTTCCTTTCTACGGTTGGGTTTATAAGTTAATAAGAGATTAGCATTGATTTCTTAAAAACAGAGCTTCCCACTCTTTTATTATCCACCTATTAGTGCTCGGATTTATATAGCGAGCAGATTTATTTAACAAGCTTAATGGATTGGGTCCATGTTAGAGTTTCCCTCCCCAAGGGAGGTTATTTCTCCGTGTTGCAAGTGATGGAAGCATGCAGTGGAAGCATGGAGAGAGCCACTAATGAGATAAGTATTTATGACAATCTTGGAAAATATAAGAGTTTATGTTAGTACGTGAAATGAGTATATGTCATTTTGCTTATAGAAATAGCTATTTGGGTAAGAAAACACATATTCAAACAATAGCTATTGCATTTTTGGCATATTAAAAAAAATAATAAAAGTAAATATTGCATTCTTGGAGAAGAGAATGCGTATTAAAGAAATATAAGTAAATATTGCATTCTTGGCATATTAAAGAAATAGAAGTAAATATTGCATTCTTGGAGAAGAGAATGCATATTAAAGAAATAGAAGTAAATATTGCATCTTTGGAAAAGAGAATGCATATTAAAGAAATAGAAGTTAATATTGCATTTATGGAAAGAAAGAATGCATATAAAAGAAGTAGAAGTTAAGTTGGATTTTATTGGAAGGGATATATGCTTTATTGCATTGGGATACTAGTTAATTTAGAAGTTTCTTGTGAGAAATTTATGCATTGCATGCATGATAGAAATTGCGATATGATATGCTTTCTTGGCACATCGATAATCATTCTAACCTGCTTAAAGAAGAATGTATGTTTTATATACACAAATATAGTGTCTTTTTAGGAAAAGAGAGCATTCTTCATGCACGGAAATAGTAACTTTATAAGAGACCTTTTGAAAAACAAAGATAGAGATTCTTTCCTTAAAAGACACACATGAATAGTGTCCATGCAAGAACCAGAATCCATACTTGTTTCATGACAAGAACATGGGTGGTGTGCTTAAGCATGGAAACAATAGTCGATTACATGTATGAAGATATAATGAATGTGTTATACATGTTAGTAGAACCAATGAGTTAGAACTCCTAAAGGGAATTATGCATTAATGTAAATAAACCTTGTGGAGGTCAAGCAATATTTACTTGGGTGCTTGTACTAGTTAAATAGTATATCATGTGTGCTCATGCATATGAGTAGATGTTAAAAGATCTCTTTTAGAAGTTTCTTATTGATTGATTAATATGACATCTAATCTTGTTGCCAAGCTTGTTGACAACTACATTGACATGAAACGATGGCAGATGATGGTGCCAAAGGAAAGTTATGTTTAACATTATGGCAGGAAAAGGATTATTGGTCCATGCGGATGAGTTCGAGTTGCAGGAACATACATTGTTAGAACAATCATGCCACAAGGATTATTGTATGTGGCGGTATGTAAGTGAAAGATTTACATGGAAATTGTATTAGCTTTTAGCTAGTTATATGATAACTTAATGATAACTTATTGTAATGATTTTATAACAATGGTTAAGGGATGGAATCCCTTATAAGCCATTGAGTGAGGGGTGAAATCCCTCACGAGCATTTAATAATAAGATTATTAAGATTAAACATTTGCTGGTTTACACCCTACGGGGTTTCCAGGGTAAATTGGTGTTCAAATGGTGTGATTGCCTTTTGTGTCCATTGATAATGATGAGTCCTTGATGATGATGGTTCTTTATTTGATGTGACAACTATAATGTCTTAGTACATGATTATCTAATATGTTTAAGGATATCAAGAAATGGATGCAAGGATTCATGAGACAGTTTATGTTATTACAGTGGTGGCGAAAGGTTATGCAATGGTTATGAAACTTACTACCTTTGATGGCAATTTACTTGATGTAATAACGAATAGTATATCTACGGTTAATGATGATTTGTGGAGTTGTGAATTGATTAATTACTTGTGGTAATTGTATAAAAACTTCTAACTCCCTACTTTTACATCCGAGGTTATCGGGGTATATGACAGGTTCCCACCATATAGAATAATAGCAAAAATAGCTTTCAGTGATTGTTTACTGCTGATTTTGATTGTTTACTGCAAGCCAATCAGGTTTCCACCTTATAGAATAACAACAAAACTAACTTTCAGTGACTTGACTGTCTTTAAACTATGTGACGAATTTGGATAACTTTTCAGCTAGTCATAATAATAATTATTATATTTTGTATGTGAAGAATTTCAAGCATTTTTAGTTAGTCATAATCATATTACAAAAGTAGTGAAAATATGGAAATGGGTAAAGGGGAGTGTGTAATGCTAATTGTTGTTAAAATTTTGCAGGGAAAGGTAAATTTATTCGGTGGGTCAATAATTATTAACATAAATATATATTTGAAATTGCTAAAAGGATAATTGAATATTATTTAATTAGTTATAAATAAATAATTATTAACATAAATATATATATGAAATTGCTCAAAAGATAATTGAATTAATTAATATTATTTAATTAATTATAAATAAATTATAATTAAATGTATTGAGTTTAACTCGTTAAGAATTTGAGATTATTAGAAATACGATTGAATTCCTCCCTTAGATTTATTTGTGGACGATTGTGGGTTTGTGTTCGAGCAAACGAAATACTTGGGGCCTTCTTTGGAGAAGGATCTAGGCGATTTTACCATTAAAGATTGATTAAGGTATTTCTAAAATTTATGAATGAGGTTGGTGATGTTTTTGAGGACTTTCATTATTAGAAGTTGATCGTATTTATGGTGAAATTGTAAATTGTGTGGTTATTTAAATTAGTTTTTTGACTATATATATATAGATTCACCATCGTGAAAAACTTTAAGGTACTTGGTTACCCATCAAATTTGTGATTTCAATGAATTCCTGCCAAATTTTAGAAAAATTATAGTAGAAAAATCCACCAAAACATCTACATAAATATATATACTATATCTCTTTAAATCTAAAGATAATATCTTTTAGAATTATTAACAAATTAAAAAAAAAAAATTAATTTAATTAAATTGTATTGAATTTATTTTTTTATAAATGTTTTATTTTTATTAATTTATTTCATAATTAGTTTTAATTTCTAAATTTAGGTTTTTGTAATGAATAATGAAAATATTTCGGTAAATATTAAAAAATGTTTTGTTAATGAGTTTTGAACCATTAGTGTGATTTATCAATCACTTAAGATGGGGAGTCAAAAGATTAAATAATAAAAACGATGTTGGAAAAATTAATTTTAACTATGGTTAGAATAAATTCTAAATAAAAAAAATAAAAAAATATTTTATTAATATAAAATTTGACAAACCTTTTAAAAGTATATTAGAAATTAAATAATAAAAACGACGTAGGAAAAATTAATTTCAACTATGGTTAAAATATAATGATAATTTTTAAATAAAAAATAAAATATATTTTTATTAATACACCATTTGATTAACCTTTTAAAAACATATTAATTTATAAAATAAATAATGAATGTAATTTTTTCAAAGAAACCATTCTTCTATAAAAGGAAAATGAAAAATCTAAAACTTTCAAAACACATATTAATTAATAAATTAAAAAATCTAAAACTTTCAAAACCCATATTAATTAATAAATTAATAAATATATCTGAGTAATGAAAGACAAATTATTAAATCATGAAAATGATCTATTTATTAAAAATCCAAACCATTTTTTTTATGTTTAAAAAAAAAAACTAAAAAGATCAATATTTAAAAAAATAATTATCTATTCACAATCTTCTATTATTATTATTATTATTTTAAATATAAAAATATAACATAACAAAATAGAATTATTTCGAAAAATAATAAACAAGATTAATAAAAGTTCATAATATATCTATAATGAATAAATAAAAAATGTTAAAACCAATTTCAAAAATAATAACCAAAAGTTATAATAAAATAAGAGATGGAGGTTTTTGTGATTCATGATTAAAGCAAACTTCCTCAGGATAAATCACATCAAGTTTTAGGATCCATAGTTGAACTCTTATTAAGGTTCATTTTAATATCTGCTTAGAACTTAGATTTGTGCAATATCCCCCATTAATGTAAATATTTATTTTTACTGCAACCAAAAAAAACTGTTACTATTTTTAAATTATAAAATATTTTTGGAATTTAGTTGTGGAAAGATGAATTTTGCAGTTATTAGTAAATATTGTTTTATTGGTTAATTAGTTATGTGAGACAAATATATGTCCCAAAAACTAAATCCCAGAGTATTTTTATTGGAAGAGATCAAGAGGATATGGGTATCTGAGATCATAAGGATGAGAGGGGATTGTGTTGAAGGGTCAGACAATCTGTTATGGCTATGTATCGTTAAGACAAGATAGCTGGTAAACACTAAGGTGAAAGAGATCAAGAGGATAGGGGTACCTGAGATCACAAGGATGAGAGGGGATTGTGTTGAAGGGTCAGGCAGTCTGTTATGGCTATGACTGATTAAGATTAAATAGCTGTTAAACACTAAGGTCAATGAGGAGAGAGGGAACTCCTGAAATCAAGAGTAGCACGGGCAGAGATTTACCAAAGCAGGCAATCTCATGGCAAAGAGGAAAATTAATGTAGGAATTTACAAGGTAAGTTCCTTAGACAGAACACCAAAGGACATCGCTCACAAACAGATCACAGATCAATACACCAGTATTTTGACGTGGTTAAAACCCTCAAAGAGGGAAACAGTCCACGACCTAAGCCAACTCGGCCATTTCAAGCAATATATTAATAAAAAGAATGAGAATTTACATAAGCTTCTCTCATGAACGGTTAACCTACAAATGACCCTCCATGCTCTTTAAATAGAGATCATGAACCAATCGGGTGTTAAGCCACGGATCAAGTGTCAGTAATACCGAGGAGAGAATGAACCATCGGATCACTATATATCGTGACCATCGGATTGTAAGTTACAAAATGTAAATAGTAAAGAAACACACTTTACCTAACTCTATACTAGACCAAGTTATACTTAACTATTTCCTATGTGTCGGAATATCCTAACATCCCCCCTTAAGAACAACTTGGGATAGGATTGAAGGATTTACAAATATGACACAATAGGAGAAGGAAGGAGGCACTAGAGCCTATCCCCCCTTAGTGACAACTTCCTGAACTCCAACCATAAATTGAAGTTTAGTGAACTTCGCCTCTGTGAGAGCCTTTGTAAAGATGTCTGCAACTTGATCATCTGTTGAACAATATTGCACTTCAAGAACATGGTCGTGAATGAGCTTTCTGATGAAGTACATGTGCAGTTCAATGTGTTTGCTGCGTTGGTGTTGGACTGGATCTTTGCACAGTTGAATGGCACTTTGATTATCACACCAAAGTGTAGTCGGATGTTGCTGCTGAAAGCCAAACTCTGAAAGGATCTAACGAAGCCACAAGGCTTCCTTAATAACCTCTACGACACCACTATACTCTGCTTCTGCTGAAGAAAGAGAAATGGCACCTTGTTTCTTGCAAGCCCATGTAATAGGTCCTGAACCAAGAGTGAACACATAACCTGTAGTAGACTTCCGCTCATTAGGGTCACCAGCCCAATCAGAATCAGTGAAACCAACCAATAGAGGAGCTTCTTCGGCACTGTAATGAATCCCAAACTAAATAGTACCTCAAACATAATGAAGTATTCTTTTAGCTGCTTTCCAATGACTTTCATGTGGGTTTTGCATAAACCAAGCAACAAGGCCAACAACAAAGGAAAGGTCAAGATGAGTATGGGTTAGATACAAAAGTTTTCCTACAAGTTGACGGTATAAGGTAGCATTAACTTTAGGAGAAGTACAAGTGACTGAAAGTTTGACTCCATACTGAAAGGGAGAAGGGGCTAGCTTATAGTCTTCCATGTGAAAATGGTGTAGAATATCAGAGGCATACTTGGACTGGGAAAGGGAAATACCTTCCTTGGATTGCAAGACTTGAAGACCAAGAAAATAATGCAAGTGTCCTAAGTCTGTCATTTCAAACTTCTTTTTAAGGCTGGACTTCACATGGTTGACAAGATTGGGATCACTACCAGTGAGGACAAGATCATCAACATAAAGAACTTGAGAATGATAAGAGACTTGCCCACTTTCTTGGTGTAGATAGTATTGTCAGAATGACACCTAGAAAAGCCAGATTCTAAAAGAAAGCTATCCATTTTAGCATACCAAGCCCGAGGAGCTTGCTTGAGACCATAAAGGGATTTCTTAAGCTGACATACAAGGCTGGAGTTTGTTTGTATAAAGCCAATAGGTTGTTCCATATAGATTTCTTCATCCAAGTCCCCATGCAAGAAGGTAGATTTAACATCCATCTGATGGACTTCCCATTTGAAAGAGGTAGCAAGAGAAAGAACAAGGTGGATAGAGTTCATTTTGGCAACAGGGGAGAAGGTTTCAGTGTAGTCAATGCCTTCAATTTGTGAAAAACCCTTAGCAACAAGATGAGCTTTATGTTTATCAACTTTCCCATCTGGTCCATACCTGGTTCTGTAAACCCATTTGCATCTAACAAGTTTTCTTCCCTTTGGTAGAGGAACAAGATCCCATGTATCATTTGCCAATAATGAATTATATTCTTCATTCATAGCTGCTTCCCAATCTGGATAGCCTGAAGCTTCTGCAAAGGTGTCAGGATCATAATTCACTGAAGCTTGAGCCAGTAAAGAAGAGGCTCTATCAAACTGAGAACGTGTACATCACTGATCTGTAGGGTCACCGGCAAGATCACCTGCTACATCTTGAGTAGCAAGGACCCATTTTGGAAGCTGAGGAGCTGAACGAGGATCCTGAGAAGGTGGAGGAGGATTGTCATCCTCACTTTCATCATCTGAAGAAGAAATATTTTCAAAAGTAGAAGAGATAAGGAGAGGTGGCACATCCGCCGAACTAGGCTCGTAGGCCGATATATTTTCAGCAAACTTTACATATCTTCTAATGATAACATTTTTGGACTTAAGTGGAATAAGTCTATATCCTTTGACATCTTCAGAATATCCAACAAAAATACATTTTTCACTCTTAGGTTCTAAAGCTTTATGTTTCTCATCTGGAATATGGGCCCATGCTTCACTTCCAAAAACACGAAAGTGACTTACATCTGGTTTAATTGAGCTCCATGCCTCTTCTGGAGTGATATTCTTTAAGACCTTAGTAGGAGTGCGATTTATTATGTAATTTGCACAGTTAATTGCTTCTGCCCAAAAATTAAAACCGAGTCCTTTAGATTGAAGCATACAATTAGCCATTTCCTTTAAGGTGCAATTCTTCTACACCATTTTGTTGTGGAGTATATGGAACGGTATGTTGCATTTGAATTCCATTCTCAATGCAAAAGTTGATGAATTTGTTGTTAACATATTCTCCACCATTATTAGATCTTAGCTTAAGAATATGATGTCTAGATTGTTTTTCAACAAAGGCCTTGAAGGCCAAGAACATGTTAAATACTTCACTCTTGAGTTTTAAGAAATATACCCAAGTGCGTCTGGAGAAATCATCAATGAAAGTTAAGAAATACTTGTAGCCAGAGAATGAAACAACTAGAAGTGGACCACATAAATCACTATGCACAAGCTGTAAAGGGGCTGAGGCGTGCCAAGAGGCACGTTTTTCAAAACTATCCCGATGATGTTTTCCGAGTACACATCCGGAACAAACACCATCTCTGCAAGATACCATTGGAGGACCTGTCACCATATTTTGTTTACATAGATTCTGAAGGGAGCGATATCTTAAGTGATCAAATCGCTCATGCCAAAGTTTTCTCACTTCATCGTTATAAGCAACAAATACCGAGGGAGATTTGATGACCCAAAGTTGTGAAACTTATACAACCTTGTAGAATCATCAGCAATGCTAGTAGCTAAAATCTGTCGAGGATCTCTTAGGTCCTTAATTACAACATCGTGAGGTGAAAATTCAATGATTTTACCTTCACCTGAATGAGTTATCTGATATACAAATAGAAGGTTGCAGGATAAGGTTGGAACATATAATACATCATTAAATTGACCATTGTCTAGATGAACAATTCCAGTCCCTACAACACTGAGAGATCTATCATCACCAACATATATGTTTTTGGTGTTACAATCATTTAAAGAAGAAAATATGGCTTTGTTTTTGGCCATGTGATAAGAAGCTCCATAATCAATGAGACACTCATGAGAATGAGAAGAAGAAGATATATTCAATGCATAGCCAGACCGAGATGATTGACAACCACATGCAGAAAGTGCCATTCCCAAAGATGAAGTTGAAGTTGAAGAGTGCTCTAAATGGATGTTACGCTTCTTCATTGCTTCTTCCAAGGCTTCCATCTTCTTAAAGCATTTAGATTCTAAGTGGCCATCTCAATTACAAAAGTTGCAATGTTTATCAGTCTTCTTCCCTTTGTTTTTATTTGTCTTATCATATTGTTGAAATGATTTTTCATTTTGAGGCTGAAATTGCTTAGGACCCTTGTTTGGTTTAGGACCATTCCTTTTAGGATACAACTTCTTAGGATTCTTTTAATTTGATTGCTGCTGAGCGGCTAACGCTTTCTTAGAAGAGTTTCCAAGATTAAGAAGACCAAGGTGTAAGAGTTTTTCTTGTTCTCTTATTAAAGAATCACAAAAAGAATCAAAGGAAGGGGACTTGTAGTCTTGTCCTTGAGAAATGAAGGCTTCTCTTGTAGAATGGAAGGTGGAAACAAACACAGAGTAGGCTGGTCCCAACTTAGTAAGGATGGGATAGATAAGGTTACTATCTTCTTTCTTAACCTTAACACCTTCCAAGAGAAGTCTAAGGGTCTTGAACTTGGACAAAAAATCTTCAATGCAAGAAAAATTATTGGGGTCCAATGTAAGCAACTCATTTTCAAGTTGATGGGCTCTAAGTTCATTTTTTTATTCCAAAAGCTTTAGTAATCTGTTTCAATGCTCCATCAGGAGTATGAAGTTCTGCAATATGGAATCTAAGATCTGGAGAAATAGACATCCCTATCAACCCTCGTGCTTGATCTTGCCTATTTTTCCATTTGGCTGCCTTATCTTCATCTTTCGGTTTGGTTTCTTGGCCTGAGGCTATTCTGTAGAGACCTTTACTTCTAAGTAAATCCACAATGTAGGACCACCATTGGAAGTAGTTGGTGCTGTCAAGAATAACTTGGCATGGAATTTCCATTTTAACAGAAACTGAAGCTATAGATGTTGAAACTAAGTGTTCCAATGGAAAGATCTCGAAAAATTAGGCTGGTTCAAAAAAAACGGCTCTAAAAACGGCTTTCAGATGAAGAAGTTATGGCTTTTTGAAGAAAAGTTGATGAAGATGCCGACGAAGTGCGGGAATGTGCGGAAATGAAAAATCTGCCGCCACAAAAAGGAGACTTGAACTCGAGAACTCTACTCTCATAAATTAGCTTTGGACTAAGTGAGCTGAACAAAAAGTTTGAGAGAGAGGGGGGGGAGGAGCTTTGGGTTGCGTGCTTGCCTTGAGAAAGCTCTTTTTCCCTACAAAACAAAAACACAAAACCCAACACAGACATACAAAAAAAATGAACCTTACGGCTCGAAGTTAGCTTTAGCCAGAAACCAAACATTTTCCTTTCTGTTTCTGATTTTCCTAGATCAAACAAAGTCGCGGGGAAAAGAGCATATGCAAAAATGAAAGGTATAAATCCAGTAATAAAAAAGGCTAAATAAACCGAAATCGAAATAAACAGAGAGAAAATAACTGTAAACTGCAAATAAACATTGTATACCTCAAGATCTTAAAAATGACGTAGCTAGGGCTACCAAAAACCTTTTCGTGTGAAACGAAAGGGGTTCCTCACTGGAATATATGCTCCCAACACAATAGAGCAGTCCTCTCGGCCCTAAAGTAGTAAAAAATAGTAGATCTAGGAAATGACAGTCGGATGCAGTTCTACCAGCTTCAAATTTGGATCACCAACGGACGCGGCCCTCAAATAGCTTTGATACCATGTAGGAATTTACAGGGTAAGTTCCTCAGACAGAACACCAAAGGACACCGCCCACAAACAGATCACAAATCAATACACTAGTATTTTGACGTGGTTAAAACCCTCAAAGAGGGAAACAGTCCATGGCCTGAGCCGACGCGGCCACTTCAGGCAATATATTAATAAAAAGAATGAGAATTTACATAAGCTTCTCTCATGAACTGTTAACCTACAAATGACCCTCCATTCTCTTTAAATAGAGATCATGGACCAATCGGGTGTTAAGCCACGGATCAAGTGTCGGTAATACTGAGGAGAGAATGAACCGTCGAATCACTACATATCATGACTGTCGGATTGTAAGTAACAAAATGTACATAGTAAAGAAACACACTTTACCTAACTCTATACTAGACCAAGTTATACTTCACTATTTCCTATGTTTTGGAATATCCTAACAATTAAAGTGCAGGTCTTTGTTTTAGATTCAAATTCTGGATCAGTGGAGGAAAATTAAAGTGCAAGTCTTTGTTTTAGACTCAAAGTATGGATCAACGTAAACAAATAAGTGAATAATTCTTCTGGTATAAATTATTCTATGAATTTAAGAATAATTAGCTTCATAGATTGACTAGTTTAAAAAGGTAATATCATAGATTATTGTTGAATAATTAAGGACAAGGTTTCTTCTATTTCTTGCAGTGTTTCATTAGGGTTTCCTTCTTTTTTTAAAGTATTTCATTAAAAGAAAGGGTAGAACAAGTAACAAGAAATAGAGGAAGAAACCATCATTATATTCACAGAAAGAAACTGTAGAAAGAATATTAGAAGAGATAGCAAGATCTTATATAATTTTGTAGGAAAAAACAAATGGGAAATGGGTATAAGTTCAATAGAAAGTACTATTAACATACCAAACATGGTATTTATTTTAACATAGTCTTTCATCTAAATCAGAAACCTATTAAAATCGTCTTTTAATTGATTGATCTCCAAAAATGACAAGTAAACATTTCCTGCTACGATAAAGAAAAGAAAAAAAAAATTCTATGTAAAAAGCAAAACCAAAATCTAGGTAAGTTTAAATATCAGCACATCTAAGCCTTCGTATTCATAATTCTCATGATTCTATTGCATATTCATTTCCATTCTTAAAACCCTAGTCAATGCATGGCGAATACTGACCAAATAATTATGAAAAATTACCACGATTATATACAAAGAGTAACATAAAAGAAATTTAAGCTTCACGATTAACATGTGGTATAGGTAGCCATGACTTCCAAAGATTCCAAAAGACTACTTCAGGCTTAACATGTGGTACAGGTAACGATGAATTCCAAAGGTTCCAAAAGGTTACAGCCTCAGCCCAGATAACAAGAATTAGAATTTTGAGCTTATAGAGAAGTTGTCAAGACTCTTTTCTTTAAAACTATCATGTAGAGAGAAAAAATTCTGAGCTATAACTAAATACAGTGCATGACAAACTGATGCATAAATTAGCTAAGGTAATCTTGCACCACAATTAAGCTTTGCATAGAACAATACTTGAAAAATGCTATAAATAATCTCAGAATTGATAACTCTCAATCTCAGGTTCAACATTGAAATAAATATGCAAACCATTCTGAAACCATGTAAATATTAAGTGTAAAACCCTCATCTCAACAGAGAAATACAGTAATAGTAAAAATTAATCCATACATTTAAAGGCTCAAATGTCTGTACATTATACAAAGATGGCGGCCTGAGATCAACACCTAAAAACTTTCAACATTCGGGTCGAAGTCGTAATATTATTATAGATTTTTAAACAAAACCCTAACAGTGAGAGTCATAGCTCTAATAACCCCAAAATCTACAAAAATCTAATATCAAATATCATTTAATCCCCGACAACCTGGTCACAAGACCTTGCCATAGAAAAGGTCAAAAGTGAGTTTAGATACCTGGTTCTGGTTAAGTCAATTCCTCGGTAGATGAAGCCTGTAGGAGGGTTTTCGCCACAACGTTGAGCCAAACCCCTGTATCTGGAACAAACCTTCCACCAAAACAACAAAGGTTTTTAGTTAGGATTTATTCATAGAAAAAGAGATTGTAATAATTCTAACCCAAAAAATAAAGAAGAATGTGGAAATGCAATAAGTTCTTCCCTTTGAAAAGTTGTTTTCAAATCCCTTCCTCAACAGATTGAATCCTAGGGCTTCGAAGAAGTTTAAGGACCACCAGGGTATCACCAAGATGCCAGAACACGGAGCAAATAATATAGTAAACCACGTCTACAGGCAAAAACAAAACCATAAACCGGAGCAGATCCATAACTCCTCGAAATTTCTAGAATGATACATTGACAGAATGAAGCCATATCACTGGGAAATGAAGGTCAATTTCCTCGAGGGTCATCCAATCCAACAAGCCATGGTGAATCGTCGATGGAGAAGACTGATCCCAAGGACAATGCAGGATGTCGACAGTTTGGTGACCATAGGACTGCCACCTAGACCAGGACAACCAGAACATTAAATGCGCATGCATTCCTATGGCGGGTTTTCGAGGTTGGGCTAGGTTTCAATTAGTGCCAATGCCAACAATGTACTAATATATATAAATACATTTGATTGTAATTTAATTGGAAATCATCAATGCGTGTAAGAAAAACTCCGCTAGAATAAAAAAAAAAATAAAAAAAAAAAAATAAAAAAAAGAAAGAAAGAAAGAAAGAAAGAAAGAAGAAGAAAAGAAAAGAAAAGAAAATAAAGAAAGAAAGAAAGAAAAAAGAAAAAGAAAAAAGAAAAAGAAAAAAAAAAAGAAAAAAAAAAGAAAAAGAAAAAAGAAGTAAAAGTTATATATAGTACCTATTGTTTATTACATTGTCTTTTCATTTGGAGTATGATAATAGACTTTGTCATTGGTATTAAAAGGCTATCCATAGAATTTAATAATGTCAATGTTTTATCAGAAATTTGTATTTTGGTAACTTGTATTAATTTTTTTTATTATATGACATTATTAATAGATGGGCGTGTTACAATTTGACATTTATAATTTAATAAGGCGAAGTATTATGGTGATTAATGCACTGAAATTTATGATTATATCATTATTTACCATATTTAATGAATAGATAAGTCGTTAAGGTTTTTGTATGGTTTGTAACAACTAATAAGTGTGTTTATAGTTAGATATACACCAACATCAAAGGATAAGTAGGAGATTACATGGTTTCAACGAAATACAAATAGTTATTTTTCCATGATTTGTAGCATCAAGAATCAGTTAGAGTTACAGAGTTTGAGTTTGAGCATGGATATTATGTTGGTTTTTACGATGAAAAGACCAACATATGCATGGTGTAAACCACCCATGGGTTTTCACCCTCAGTTATTCTCTGCAAGGAAGGTGTATATGTTGTGAAGGTGGCTCCATGATTGGCATTGTTGTTTAGCAACACTGATTTTAAAGATACTATGCTCAAGAGATAAGTACTTTTATCATTATTTCTGAAGGTAGAATTTGATAAAAAAATATTTTAGATTAAAAGAAGAGAAAGTGGCTTTGCTTCTATTTTAAAAATATATATAATATTGCATATACATACTCTGAAATTATGTGCAGATAGAGAACTCATGCTAGTTTTCTTAATAAAAAAAATATGTTATTGCATGTAGATAAAGTTTATATATCTGCAACAGTAAAATATAAGTAACCTTGTTTGTCTCTAATATATATATATATATATATATATATATATATATATATATATATATATATATATATATATATATGAATTTTATGTAAGAAAAGATAGGATTCATGCTCTTTTTTAAAAAGATATTTCATACTAGTGTATGAAATGATAAGAAATCCAAGTTATTTTCTTGAAAATGAATCTAGATTATAGAGGGTAATTTGTGAAATATTTTCATGGATGGTGAAAAATAAAAGAGAAAAGTTAATTAGATTATTTTTCTTGGAAAGTGAGATTTTCTTTTGAAATGTGTAGTTTTGTATAAAAATAACTACCTTATATATTTATAAGACATAAATATTTGCTGAACAAAATATAAGTAATTATGACCTTTTGGTTAATTAGAATAAATAAATCTTGTGGTGTTCTTGAAAATAACACAATTGTTTTGTTCTTAGTCATGGTAAAATATTTCCATTGTGTTGGTAAATATTAGTTATTTAATAAATTCATGGAAAAGATTCCCATGGATTCTCATGTGTAAGAGATTTCTTTTAAAAAAAAAGAATACTTAGTTATGAGAAAATATAATAACCTATGCATAGATCAAATGCAGAGAGATAATATAAGTCATAGGAATCTTCTTTGGAAAGAATATGTTTTTCTTGTGCGTGAAAGATAAGTCAATTGTGTTAATTCCTTTGAAAGAGTTTGCAAAAGTTACATGTTTTGGTCGATAAAAAGATAAATGACTTGTGTGTTGTATATTGGATAGTTTGAATTAATTGTATGGTTTAATGCATAAAAATTTAACATTATTATTATTTTAGTTCTTATACCCAAAAGAAAGGCTGATAATGATCCTTTTTTGAAAACAAATGCATGAGAACTTTGTTATGATAATTTTTTGAAAACAAATGCATGAGAAGTTTGTTATGATACTTTCTTGGAAACAAATGCATGAAAACTTTGTTATGATACTTTTTTGAAAAAAAATGCATGAGAACTTTGTTATGATACTTTCTTGGAAACAAATGCATCAGAACTTTGTACATAAAAAAATAGAGAAACTGCGTTGAACACATATGCAAAAGCATAGAAACAATAGTTGATTACATGCATGAAACTATAACTATTGCGTTAGATATTTTAAAGAGAAACATGGATCTATAGAAATATTATGTTAGATATTTTAAACAGAAACATGGATTTGTATGCAGAAAAGAATAAGTATTATGTTACATCCTGGAAAGTAAAACAAGTAATTACTTGCAATAATTGCACTAGATTTCCTCTGTAAAATACTTATATCCGCATGCAAGAAATAATGACTAACATATTAGTTTTGTCTTAGAGAAATGCATGTATTTGTGTATACAATCGATTTTATAAATAGCTCTATCTTGGGAAAGATGATTTTTGAAAATGGACTTGCATTTGCATGCAGATAATGATGTCTATCATCTTAGCTTTCTCTTAGAGGGGGGCATGCATTTTTATGTATTATAATAATATGTGATGTATTGGAAAGATTACTTAGTTACATGCATAAAGAAGAAGCTAAGGGGACAAGTCTCTTTGAATACGTTTTTATCTGATTACATGCACGAAAAGAAAAGATAAGTTACTAGTATCCTTTAAATGAAATGGATGATTATAATGGTTTCCTTAGGATATGAATGTGTGTTGGTGCGAGAATGATCATAGTAACGTGGGAATTATTTTGACATGCTTGATAATTATTTGTTTATACATGCACAATGTTGTTAGAGGAAGCATGTGATATTATATTTACATCCCATGTATGCACATGAATAGATGTTAAAATATCGCTTTTAAAGACTGATTATTGATTGATTAATACTTTATCTAATAATGTTACCAAAGCTTGTTGATGACAACAATGACAGGAAATGATGGTGATTTGTGAAAAAGACAAATTATGTTTAACATTGTGGCATATAAGAACTAATTGTCCCTGCTGATAAGTACGAGCTGCAAGATGGTCCATTGATGGAACAACCATGTCACAAGGATATAGAGAGTGGTTATTTATGGGTAAATGGTTTCATGATGATTGTAATAGATTTTAGATAGGTATGTTGTATTTTAATGATATTTCATTGCAATATTTTATAACAATGGATAAGGGATGGACTCCCTTATAAGCCATTGAGCAAGGGGTGAACACCCTCACGCGTGTTTAAGAATAAAATTAAACGTTTGTTGGTTTTCACCCTATGGGGTTTCCAAGGTATATCGGTGTTCAATGATGTGACTGCTTATTATGTCAATTTTGTGATATTGATTCCTTGCATAATGTGATGTTGATAATGTCAGGTATGTGATTAATTAATGTGGTTAAAGAAATCATGAAATGGATGCAAGATTACATCATATAGTTTATGTTAATATACTACAAGAGTGATTATTAATGGTTATGCAACTTATTATTCATCTACTAAATTTTCTTAATGTACTGATGAATAGGGAAGATTTTAGGGGCTAATATTTGTAGATGGGATAATTTTCGATTTCCAAAAAAGAAAGATTCACAAATTTCCATTTTTTCTAAAAATGATTTGCCCAAATTTTATAGTATCAAATAATTTAACTTTAAAAATTGCTGAAATTTTATATAGACTAATATAAAATCATTAGAAATATGGATACTTTTACAAAAATATTGGGAAACATTTTACAATTTGCATATTAGAGACTAGGAATATTCACCAAGGTTTCTAAACTTTAAGAAATTCCATCCTTAAAATTTTCCTTGCTAATGAACATTATATATAATGGTTAATGAGGAATCTGGAATAGTGATTTGGATAATTACCTATGGGTAATTTGTGTAAAAAAATTCTAACTCCCTGCATTTTCATGTGAGGTTATTGGGGTATGTTAGAAGTGGTATCAGAGCTAAAGGTTGCAGTAATGGCACATTGTTAATTCAAAAAGAATCGAGGTATGCTACCGATGGGAATTGTTATCACCCCAAGAAACTCACCTAGGTTGTTATCAGTGATGCTCAGGAGCATTAAAATTTCAACAATTGTGTTGGATTAAATGATGGATAAATGAAGATATGCTGCACATTTAAGCCAGATAACCACTCCTACTATGATTATCCCCAGACGTGGGTGAAGACCCCCAAACTACAAGGCTTTTAACCACCAACTACTCACAGTTTAAGGTAAAAGTGACGATGGAGAAGACTGATTGCACCAGTAGATGCACAGGACCCTGTGATGGCCAACTGCAACCAGTTATAAGGTCTGTAACACTATTATTCAATATACAGAGAGGATGACAACTCTCTAGTATTAAAACAACAACAATCTGCAAGAAATTTTGATGAACCACTAAATTATAACACAGAGGTGGTATGACAGCCCCTCAAATGCCAAACATTCACATCACATCAAATAAATGCAAAGCAGACACAGCCTGGAACATAGAAGAAGTGAAAGGTGAGCAAGTAACAGCAAAAGAAGCTTGTATTTGTTGGAAATCAAGACTAGAAGCTGCAGATCTCATAGTATTTACAGTCTCCAGAAGTTAAAGGCTACAACAAGCTCTCATTCATCAAACACTCATCAATCACATTCTTTCTTTTTGGTATATATGTGTTTCACTACAAAATATCTCTGCTAACACATGCGTGGAGGAGCCCATAAATGGCCACCAACCACATTTACATTCAGAAATGGGCCTCTGATACAAATCTGGCCATGTTGTAAATGGATTTGACCCCTCTGGTGCTCTGTAGTCCTCCTTTGAGCAGGTGGCATGAAATATGGGTGAAACCCATAACCATTGAATGCTCTGAACTGATTGGCGGTGTCCTGTTTCCTTCTCGGTCATACTGATGTTTAATTGCAGTCGTTGAACAGTAAAATAGCTGAACATGATTGTTTTGGTTATAATAGTGAAAACACTGCCAAACTGCTCATTCCCGCCCATCAATGCTTCATTTTGGACTTTAAAAGGTTCATTCATGCATATTTTCTCTATCGGGTCCGCCTTTCGGTTTGCAATCACACATGATAGCCGGTCGAACCTCTGTTTCCTTATATTTGCAAATACACGCAAAAATGCTGCAAAATCATGAAAAATGGCTTTGGCGGACTTCAAATGCTAAATGATTCTTTTCCGGAAACCCATTGGGTCTGGGTCTCATCGCATCAGCATATATGAAAGTGTTGAGCACCCTTGGTTTCCCCGATTGCGATATGCCGACGCGATCTGGGCCGATGCGATCTGGGCATATACCTCCGACCATTGCTTTTCTTTATATTTGAAAATACACTGAAAATGCCGCAAAACATAAGAAATTTTCCTTTGGCGGACCTGAGAATATCTATATTTCACTTCTCGGACCCTTTCGAGTCCATGCTTCATCGCTATCGGCACTTGCCAAGGTTTCCTTTGTATTCCCTTTATATAATGAAAACACACAAAATACGTTGAAAATGGTGCCCGCCGGACTTGAAATTTTATGAAAAATCATTTATGGTGCCATCGGGTCTGACTCATTGGGTCGCATACATGTCTTAAGTGAATGCCCTGCCCCTTTGGTTTCGCCGATAGCGAAATGCCGACCTGCGACCCGCCGATGCGATATCCACTGATGCGATGGATTTAGGCCTATGCTTGGAAAACATTGCAAATACAGGAAAATTGGCCGCCGGTGGAACTGAAATATTATGCGATAGAGCATATATAACTGTTGGGTCTAGCTTATCGCATCACAAACATAACTGTGTAAAAGGACCTACCCCCTTTGAAAGCGCTGATGCGATACGCCGATGCGATGCGATCGCAAATCACATATCGACAAATATAAAGGTCCCGACCCCTTTGTAAGTCCTCCATTGCGACACCGTCGATCCGATCATCGACGGTTGCTGATCAGCGGGGTCTCCTGTTTCGCTGCCACTGCCCGCCTGCGCCGATTGTGATCTGCCGACGCGATCTGGACAGTTGATTGGCCAGATCCAACGACTGATGTGAATTCGGACCCTTAAGCCTGTGATTTGGGTTTTTTATGGTTATGGAGTGTTTTAGGCCTCCCGATAGTGTATTTGTGCTTTCCCAAGGGCTTTTCCTTTGCAACCATTTCAATCGGTGGAAGGCTTTTAATCAAAATTTGAAGATTTCAACAGCAACAATGGATCCTTTGGCATGAATTTAGGTGTGCTTTCAGACTTTGAGAGTGTTTTGAATCCATTTTTGATCCTTTTGTATAGCATAGCTAACACTGGCTCCTTTTGGGGATGAGATCCTCCCTGTGAGGTCTCAAGATCCTGCAGATCAATGCCTTTCCAACAATAAACAAATTAGCCAAAAAATTCCTAGTGTTCCATTGGGCATGGAGTCTACTACAGCTATACTAAAAACTGATAAAAGCACAATATTTATAGCTTTACAAGGCCAAAGACCTTAAATGACATAATTTTTCAAAAACCGCCCATTAATTGGGCCATCAAAAACTATCTCTCCTTCCATACTTTTCAGTATGAAGGTATTGTTCCCTTGAATCTGAGAGCATCAAATTTCCCATGATTGCCTTTCTTTTCTTTAAATGCATCCCATTTCAGAACCAAGTCCCCAACCTGCAAATTATCTCTTTTTTCCTTCTTGTCAAAGGCTTCCTTGACTTTTTTCTGATATGTTGTAGCTTTTTCAACCAACTGCTCTCTAATATGATACAATTCTGTTAAATCAGTGATTCTATTTGCCATATCATCTTCTTCATCCTGCGCTGTTTGGAGCAACTTTGCCACAGGGAGGGTAAGTTGAATTGGAAAAATAGTATCAGTACCATACACCAGCTTGAAAGGAGAACTTCCTGTAGATTTCTTGATGATCACTCTGTCTGCCCAAAGCGCATACTTGAGCTTGGCATCCTAATTCTTCTTATTATCCTCTAACAGCTTCTTAATTATCCTGATCGGACTTTTATTAGAGGATTCTGCTAAACCATTCCCTTGAGGGTAATAGGAGGTGGAATGAACAAGTTTAATTCCCATTGAATCACACATTTCCACCAACTCTTTTGCCCTGAAGGCTGCTGCATTATCTGTTATAAGATTATGCGGGCAACCAAATCTGCTGAAAATGTTTTTTGATAAGAATTTCATGACCACATTATGATCAGTCTTCCTTGTTGGGATTGCTTCAATCCATTTTGTAAAATAATCAGTGGCAACTAATATCCACCTGTACTGGCCACTTGAGTGCGGGTTGATTTCACCAATGAAATCCAAGCCCCACTGCTGAAAAGGTCCTTTTGCAATTATTGGCTTTAGGGGCAGGGATTTTAATTGTTGCTTACCTTCAAATCTTTGGCACCTGTCACAAGATTTAACAAAAACAAATGCATCAAAAAATAAAGAGGGCCAATAATACCCAGCTCTAAGAATCTTATGGGCTGTAGTTCTCCAATAAAAGGTGTCCTCCACTCATGCTGTTATGGAATTGCTGCATAACCTCTATTGACTGTTCTTTGTCCAGGCATCTTAAAAGCACTCCAGATGGATCCCTCCAGTAGAGCAAGCTATCATTGATGCAATATTTCGCTGCCTTGAGCTTTAAAGTTCTTGCTTGACTTTGAGAGAATTCTGAAGGGACGTCTAGCTTTAGAAGGAAATTGATTATTTCATTATACCAGCTAGATTAAGCTAGATTATCGGCCACCGACTGCTTACTCTCTGATTCAACTATTTCATGCTCTTCTTTTTGACCATTTTCTGCCATAGTGAATAAGAAACCAATGTCCAAAGACCTGCAATTTTCTTCAGCCAATAACTTGGCAAGCCCCTGACCTCTTACCAGCTTGGTGGGCTTCAGCTCTATGTTGAATTCTATTATTTTTGCAATCCATTTCGCTCTTTTTCCATTCGCATCAGGCTGCGTTAAGACATCCTTTATTGCAGCAGAAGGCACGTATGCAACTATTTTGGAATACAAGATGTATACTCGGAAAGCTTTCAAAGATTTGATAAGAACATATGCCTGCTTTTCAATAATATCATACCTTAGTTTAGCATCCCTCAGATTCTTGCTAAAAAAAGCCACTGGATGCTCTTGACCTGCTTCGTCTTACTACAACAGGACAGCTGCAATGGTATCCTTAGAGGCAAATGAAAACAAGTGAAACTCCTTGCTATAGTTAGGGTTTATTAAAGTAGGACTTTCCATAATAGCCTTCTTAATCTTTCTAGGTCAATTTGAACACCTGCAACAGACACTACATGTCCCAACATCTTGCCTTCTTCCAACACAAATTGGGATTTTTTTGGATTAACTGAAATTCCAAACCTCCTGCACTTCAAAAACACTTTTTTCAAATGCTGTAAATGATCATGATGGCTGCTGGAATAGACTGTTATGTCATCAAGGTAGATTAGCACAAATTTTTCCTTTTCTCCCACAAAAGCTATATCCATAGCTCGCTGAAAGGTGGTTCCAGCATTCATCAACCCAAACGGCATTTTGGCATACATGAACATGCCCCAAGGAGTGGTAAATGTAGTCTTCTCTTGATCATCTGGGTGCATAGCAATTTGATTAAATCCTAAAAATCCATCTATAAAAGAAATTACCTTTGCACCTGAGACTTGTTGCAACAAATGCTCCATTTTTGGCAGAGGATAATTATCCTTTTTAGAACATTTATTCAGATTCCTGAAATCAACACAGTCTGATTCCTCCATTCTTCTTCCTCACAACAACCAGATTGGCCGCCCATTTAGAATACCCGAGAGGCATGATAATGTTAGCAACCAACAACTTTTTAATTTCTTTCTCAACCAGAGGAAGGAGCATAGGATTCATTGGTCTCAGCTTCTGTTTGAAAGGAATGGTCTCTTTCTCTAGCGGAATTTTATGTTGAATTATATTCTTTTCATATGTTTTCAGATCACTGTACTCCCAAGCGAACACATCAACAAATTGCCTCATTAACTTGCAGTATTCGGCATTTTGATCAGCTGATAGATTAGTAGACAGATTTATAAAATTTGGCTGACCTGGGCTTCCTATATTATGCTTACAAACTGCAGATTGATCTTCTTTTTGGGCAGCTTTGTAAGGCACATCATTGTGGTCAAACAATCTCTCAAGAGGAATCAGACCCTTAGGAATATGGTTGCTAGGGAGCTAGACTATGCTATTCTTGCCAATCTTATTTCTAAGCTGGGACTTGGGATCTTCTAACAAAGCATCATTATTTTGGTCAATTTGCATTTCAGAGAACTCATCAATGACTTGAAGAAAACTATTTAACTCATCATCATCATCAAAAATCTTCCAATGGTGGACATTATCAGGCAAGGAGGGCCTATTCTTCATTTGTACCTCATAAACTAGTTTGGGAGGCAATGGAGGGATGAACAAACTAGCTGAAACAACAAGGGAGTCGGCAAGCTGATTTTGGGCTCTAGGAATGTATGAAATGCAAAAAAAATCAAAGAACTCTTTGACTCTCCAAACCTCATCTCTGTATGCTCTCAGCCTCGGATGCTTTGCTTGGAATGTTTTATTTACTTGCTGAATTATCAGATCAGCATCTCCAAAAACCTTCAACTTCTTTATTCCTCTGTCTTTGGCTGCATGAAGGCCCAACAGTAGTGCTTCATATTCTGCTATGTTGTTTGTGACCTGAAAAACCAGCTTCAGAGACAATTCAACTCTTCCTTGCCGTGGAGATACTAACACCACCCCTGCTCCTGCAGTCTCTTTGGTACAAGCTCCATCAAAGAACATCTCCCAAATCTGTCCTCCTATATCATGCTCAGCCTGATCTGTTGGTTTCCTGATCTACAATGAGGTCTTTTGAGACTCTTCAATTTGGAGTATGCAAGCTCCAAAATCAGTGTCCACTACATATATGGGATGGTTTGTAGGATTCTTCTCATCACTAATGATATATACCAGTTGTGCCTCTCTATATAGCCTCCTGCTTTCTCCTCCAAACACTGGGACCGTTGCATAAGATAGATCATTCTGTAATGTCCCACCTAGTCTCTTGATCCACCCTCTACACAACAGCATACCAAACTTCGGAGGGACATCGGCCACCACTATATCCATCATCATACTCTTCATAGGCAGCTGCGTTAAGGTAATGGCCAGATCCTTAATTAGTCCAAGGCATTTTACCTTCCTTGAATCAAAAGAGAACAAGTCATGATAGGGTCTAGTGATATCAAGGCCTAACTCTTCCATGACAGTTTTTGGCATTAGATTGTGGCTGGCCCCTATGTCTAGCAGGCAATTATGGAGGATTTTATCATGGATAGTCAATGAAACATAGAAAGATGGAGAACTATTATCAGCAGGCTCAATCATGGGTCTAAGCACAATAGTAGGCTTGTCATCTTGCAAATTGATAGAGTCAATGGATGTTTGTCTAGATTCTAGTTCAAGGGCTTCAAGGATGGGTTTTCTAAATAATTCACTCTTCACCAACTCAGCCAGAGGCACAACTATTTTCAACTTCTGAATTTCTGACTCAAAACTGAAAGAATAGAATACTTTATCAGAAGTTTTTACCTCTTGAATTGGAACTTTGAGGGTAAGAGGATCAGCTACTGGTCTTCTTTGCCTGGTATGCTGTGGCGCTGTTTGGGCAGTAGCTTATTGTCCAACATTCTCTTTGGAATTCTTTGCATTGGATCTTAGATTATATTTTTGATGCTGCTCACCAGATTGTAGAACAGCACCACTGTCCCACTTCTGACTGCTTTTCTCTTGCAACAATGACTCTTCATATTCGGCCAATGTTAAAAACGCAGCGCTACCCTTATCTTCCATGCAGTGAATTTCATCCTCCTCTTCATCAAATTGTTCCCCCTCCATGACTGCATTTTGAAAAGGAACCTTAACTTTATGGTCTTATTTTGTTTCTTCACCCCTTTGCATAATTTGTAGCTGATCATTTGCTTTTCTGAATGGGTTTGGATTTCTTGGAACGAAGGAATTTTGCTACCTTGTTTTCCCTGAAGCCTGCTCAACTTTTAGCTTAGAAAATTCAGCAGCCAGTGACTCTATAATCTTAGTAATTTTGTCCAACTTAGGCTCTGAAGTTGAAGCAGGGGAAGAGGAAGCCTCACCTCTTGGCCTTCTTCTATCAACTTGACTCTTCAACTTCTCTATTGCCATAATATTGGATTCCACCTCCAGGGCTGCTTCTTGCATATCATTCAAAGTAGCACATCATCTTTCTCTCAACAATAAGAAGAAATCAGGGTCAAAAGCATTTACATATGTGATTTTGGCAGTGGTGGGGGTAGGCTTTACCTCAGTTGGTATTTTACTATACATTTTATTAAATCTCTTATTGAAGTCAGGCAAAGACTCACCCTTTTCTCTTTTTAAGTTTCCAAACTCAGTATGATAATACAACAAGTCCTTCTTATCTCCCCATTGCTTCAAAAATGCATCATCTAATGCTTCAATATCTGTTATAGATCCCTGGGGTAATTCTCTAAACCACTTCCTAGCCTCTCCATCAAGGCTTTGGACAAAAACTCTCATCCATACATCATTCTCACTTATATCTAAGTTATCAGCATAACTGTAAAAGGATTCAAGATGTTCTTCTGCTGTCACTCCCTCTGTTCTAGTAAATTTAGGCATATATTTTTTATATTCTCCCACAGGCATAGGATTTAGAGGTACAGGCAATACCAAAGGTCCATATCTAGCAGCAACAATCCTCTCAATCCTAGTGGGTGCTTGCTGTCCTACGATATTTGGAATATGTGGAGAAATACTAACAGATGGAGCAGTAGGAAATAATGTGATGAATGGCAGAGATATTGGGATATTTTGGACAGTATGGGAAGCTTTATTTGGACTAAGATTCAAAGGGGAACTAACAGCACAAGGGGCTGAACTAATCTCTGAATGAATTTCTCTATTAGCCATGCTAGGCTCTAAGACTTCAAACTGTGGTTCTCTAGCTATGAATTCATCTTTCAGAGATAAATTAGAGTTTTTAGGCTTACCTGATCCTGATGCCCCTTTCTGTGATGATTTCTTCGATTTGATAATTCTCTTAGGATCATGCAACAGTTCAGCTGGAGATTTCTAAGGATTTCTTATGGTATGCCTCACAAACTGAGCCAAAACTTCAATCTGGAGTTGCCAAAGGATGGTCTTCCACCAATGGAGTCGCTAGATAGATGATTACAACCAATGCTGTGTTCAAACCTTGCCTATCATCAAAGCTTGAAACTATGTCGTTCTCCCAGGGAAGCTTGAGCTCTGATTCTCCTCTCCCCGGAAATGGCGCCAATTAATGTTATCACCCCAAGAAACTCACCTAGGTTGTTATGAGTGATGCTCAGGAACATTAAAATTTCAACAATTTTGTTGGATTAAATGATGGATAAATGAAGATATGCTGCACATTTAAGCCAGATAACCACTCCTACTATGATTATCCCCAGACATGGGTGAAGAACCCCAAACTACAAGGCTTTTAACCACCAACTACTCACAGTTTAAGGTAAAAGTGATGATGGAGAAGACCGATTGCACCAGCAGATGCACAGGACCCTGTGATGGCCAGCTGCAACCAGTTATAAGGTCTGTAACACTATTATTCAATATACAGAGAGGATGACAGCTCTCTAGTATTAAAACAACAGCAATCTGCAAGCAATTTTGATGAACGACTAAATTATAACACAGAGGTGGGATGACAGCCCCTCAAATGCCAAACATTCACAGCACATTAAATAAATGCAAAGCAGACACAACCTAGAACATAGAAGAAGTGAAAGGTGAGCAAGTAACAGGAAAAGAAGCTTGTATTTGTTGGAAATCAAGACTAGAAGCTACAGGTCTCATAGTATTTACAATCTCCAGAAGTTAAAGGCTACAACAAGATCTCATTCATCAAACACTCATCAATCCCTTACATTCTTTCTTTTTGGTTATATGTTTCACTACAGAATATCTCTGCCAACACATGTGTGGAGGAGCCCATAGATGGCCACCAACCACATTTACATTTAGAAATGAGCCTCTGATACAAATTTGGCCGTGTTGTAAATGGATTTGACCCCTCTGGTGCTCTGCAGTCCTCCTTTGAGTAGGTGGCATGAAATATGGGTGAAACCCATAACCATTGAATGCTCTAAACTAATCGGTGGTGTCCTGTTTCCTTCTCGGCCATACTGATGTTTAATTGCAGTCGTTGAACATTAAAATAGCTGAACATGACGGTTTTGGTTATAATAGTGAAAACGCTACCAAACCGCTCATTCCCGCCCATCAATGCTTCATTTTGGAATTTAAAAGGTTCATTCATGCATATTTTCTCTATCGGGTCCGCCTTTCGGTTCGCAATCGCACATGATAGCCGATCAAACCTCTGTTTCCTTATATTTGCAAATACACGCAAAAGTGCTACAAAATCATGAAAAATGGCTTTGGCGGACTTCAAATGCTAAATGATTCCATTCCGAAAACCCATCGGGTCCGGGTCTCATCGCATCGGCATATATGAAAGTGTTGAGCACCCTTGGTTTCCCCGATTGCGATATGCTGACGCGATCTGGGCCGATGCGATCTGGGAAGATACCTCTGACCTTTGCTTTTCTTTATATTTGAAAATACACTGAAAAATGCCGCAAAACATAAGAAATTTGCCTTTAGCGGACCAGAGAATATCTATATTTCACTTCTCGGACCCTTTCGGGTCCGGGCTTCATTGCTATTGGCACTCACCAAGGTTTCCTTTGTATTCCCTTTATATAATGAAAACACACAAAATACGTTCAAAATGGTCCCCACGCGAACTTGAAATTTTATAAAAAATCATTTATGGTGCCATCGGGTCGCATACCTACCTTAAGTGAATGCCCTGCCCCTTTGGTTTCGCTGATAGCGAAATGCCGACTTGCGACCCACCGATGCGATATCCACTGATGCGATGGATTTAGGCCTATGCTTGGAAAACATTGCAAATACGGAAAATTGGCCACCGGCGGAACTAAAAAATTATGCGATAGAGCATATATAACCGTCGGGTCCGGCTTATCGCATCGCAAACATAACTGTGCAAAAGGCCCTGCCCCCTTTGAAAGCTTTGATGCGATGCGATCATAAATTGCATATTGACAGATATAAAGGCCCCGGCCCCTTTGTAAGTCCTCCATTGCGACACCGCCGATCCAATCATCGATGGTCACTGATTGGCGGAGTCTCCTGTGTCACTGCCACTGCCCACCTACGCCGATTGCGATATGCCGACACGATTTGGACCGTTGATCGGCCAGATCCAATGGCTGATGTGAATTCGGACCCTTAAGCCTGTGATTTGGGTTTTTTATGGTTATGGAGTGTTTTAGACCTCCCGATAGTGTATTTGTGCTTTCCCAAGGGCTTTTCCTTTGCAACCATTTCGATCGGTGGAAGGATTTTAATCAAAATTTGAAGATTTCAACAACAACAATGGATCCCTTGGCATGAATTTAGGTGTGTTTGCAGACTTTGAGAGCGTTTTGAATCCATTTTTTATCCTTTTGTATAGGAGAGCTAACACTGTCTCCTTCTGGGGATGAGATCCTCCCTGTGAGGTCTCAAGATCCTGCAGATCAATGCCTTTCCAGCAACAAACAAATTAGCCAAAAAATTCCTAGTGTTAGATTGGGCATGGAGTCTACTACAAATATACTAAAAACTAATAAAAGCATAACATTTACAGCTTTTCGAGGCCAAAGACCTTAAATGACATAATTTTTCAAAAACTTCCCATTAACTGGGCGATCAAAAACTGTCTCTCCTTCCATACTTTTTAGTATGAAGGTATTGTTCCCTTGAATCTGAGAAATGATGAAAGGGCCTGTCCAGAGAGCATCAAATTTCCCATGATTGCCTTTCTTTTCTTTAAATGCATCCCATTTCAGAACAAAGTCCCCAACCTACAAATTATCTCTTTTTGCCTTCTTGTCAAAGGCTTCCTTGACTTTTTTCTGATATGCTGTAGCTTTTTCAACCAACTGCTCTCTAATCTGATACAATTCTGTTAAATCAGTGATTCTATTTGCCATATCATCTTCTTCATCCTGCGCCGTTTGGAGCAACTTTGCCACAGGGAGGGTAAGTTGAATTGGAAAAATAGCATCAGTACCATACATCAGCTTGAAAGGAGAACTGCCTGTAGATTTCTTGATGGTCACTCTGTTTGCCCAAAGCACATACTTCAGCTTGGCATCCCAATTCTTCTTATTATCCTCTAACAGCTTTTTAATTATCCTGATCGGACTTTTATTAGAGGATTCTGCTAAACCATTCCCTTGAGGGTAATAGGAGGTGGAATGAACAAGTTTAATGCCCATTTAATTACACATTTCCACCAACTCTTTTGCCCTGAAGGCTGCTGCATTATCTGTTATAAGCTTATGCGGGCAACCAAATCTGGTGAAAATGTTTTCTGATAAGAATTTCATGACCACATTATGATCAGCCTTCCTTGTTGGGATTGCTTCAATCCATTTTGTAAAATAATCAGTGGCAACTAATATCCACATGTGTTGGCCACTGGAGTGCGGGTTGATTTCACCAATGAAATCCAAGCCCCACTGCTAAAAGGGTCCTTTTGCAATTATTGGCTTTAGGGGCAGGGATTTCAATTGCTGCTTACCTTCAAATCTTTGGCACCTGTCACAAGATTTAACAAAAGCAAATGCATTAGAAAATAAAGAGGGGCAATAATACCCAGCTTTGAGAATCTTATGGGCTGTAGTTCTCCAATAATGATGTCCTCCACACATGCTGTTATGGAATTGTTGCATAACCTCTATTGACTGTTCTTTGTCCAGGCATCTTAAAAGCATTGCAGATGGATCCCTCCAGTAGAGCAAGCTATCATTAATGAAATATTTCGTTGCCTTGAGCTTTAAATTTCTTGCTTGACTTTGAGAGAATTCTGAAGGGACTTCTAGCTTTAGGAGGAAATTGATTA
This sequence comes from Pinus tabuliformis, assembly GCA_031772625.1. NCBI lineage: Eukaryota > Viridiplantae > Streptophyta > Pinopsida > Pinales > Pinaceae > Pinus > Pinus tabuliformis. The sequence continues at coordinate 838,142,296 of CM062809.1, read as the reverse complement.
TTGTAGCATACCAGCTACATGAAGTTAGATTCTCAGCCACCGATTGCTTACTCTCTGATTCAGCTATTTCATGCTCTTCTTTTTGACCATTTTTTGCCACAATGAATAAGAAATCAATGTCCAAAGACCTGCAATTTTCTTCAGCCAATAACTTGGCAAGCCCCAGATGTTTTGCTTGGAATGTTTTATTTACTTGCTAAATTATTAGATCAGCATCTCCAAATACCTTCAGCTTCTTTATTCCTCTTTCTTTGGCTGCATGAAGGCCCAAAAGTAGTGCTTCATATTCTGCTATGTTGTTTGTGACCTGAAAAACCAGCTTCAGAGACAATTCAACTCTTTCTTGTTGTGGAGATACTAACACCACCCCTGCTCCTGCAGTCTCTTTGGTACAAGCTCCACCAAAGAACATCTCCCAAATCTGTCCTCCTATATCATGCTCGGCCTGATCTGTTGGTTTCCTGATCTACAATGAGGTCTTTTGAGACTCTTCAATTTGGAGTATGCAAGCTCCAAAATCAATGTCCACTGCATATATGGGATGGTTTGTAGGATTATTCTCATCACTAATGATATATGCCAGTTGTGCCTCTCTATATAGCCTCCTGCTTTCTCCTCCAAATATTGGGACCGTTGCATAAGATAGATCATTCTGTAATGTCCCACCTAGTCTCTTGATCCTCCCTCTACACAACAGCATACCAAACTTCGCAGGGACATCGGCCACCACTATATCCATCATCATACTCTTCATAGGCAGCTGGGTTAAGGTAATGGCGAGATCCTTAATTAGTCCAAGTCATTTTACCTTCCTTGAATCAAAAGAGAACAAGTCATGATAGGGTCTAGTGATATCAAGGCCTAACTCTTCCATGACAGTTTTTGGCATTAGATTATGGTTGGCCCCTGTGTCTAGCAGGAAATTGTGGAGGATTTTATCATGGATAGTCAATGAAACATAGAAAGATGGAGAACTATTATCAGCAGGCTCAATCATGGGGCTAAGCACAATAGCAGGCTTGTCATCTTTCAAATTGATAGAGTCAATGGATGTTTGTCTAGATTCTAGTTCAAGGGCTTCAAGGATGGCTTTTCTAAATAATTCACTCTTCACCAACTCAGCCAGAGGCACAGCTATTTTCAACTTCTAAATTTTTGACTCAAAACTAAAAGAAGAGAATACTTTATCAGCAGTTTTTACCTCTTGAACTGGAACTTTGAGGGTAAGAGGATCAGCTGCTGGTCTTCTTTGCCTGGTGTTTTGTGGCGCTGTTTGGGCAGCAGCTTCTTGTGCAACATTCTCTTTGGCATTCTTTGCATTGGATCTTAGATTATATTTTTTATGCTACTCACCAGACTGCAGAACAACACCATTGTCCCACTTCTGACTGTTTTTCTCTTGTAGCAATGACTCTTCATATTCGGCCAATGTTAAAAACACAGTGCTACCCTTATCTTCCATGCAATGAATTTCATCCTCCTCTTCATCAAATTGTCCCCCCTCCATGACTGGATTTTGAAAAGGAGCCTTAACTTTATGGTCTTCTTTTGTTTCTTCACCCCTCTACATAATTTGTAGATGATCATTTGCTTTTTTGAATGGGTTTGGATTTCTTGGAACGAAGGTATTTTGTTGCCTTGTTTTCCCTGAAGCCTGCTCAACCTTTAGCTTAGAAATTTCAGCAGCCGGTGACTCTATCATTTTAGTCATTTTGTCCAACTTAGGCTCTGAAGTTGAAGCAGGGGAAGAGGAAGCCTCACCTCTTGGCCTTCTTCTATCAACTTGACTCTTCAACTTCTCTGCTGCCATAATATTGGATTCCACCTCCAGGGTTGCTTCTTGCATATCATTCAAAGTAGCACATCATCTTCCTCCCAACAATAAGCAGAAATCAGGGTCAAAAGCATTGGCATATGTGAGTTTGGCAGTGGTGGGGGTAGGCTTTACCTCAGTTGGTATTTTACTATACATTTTATTAAATCTCTTATTGAAGTCAAGAAAAGACTCACCCTTTTCTCTTTTTAAGTTTCCAAACTCAGTATGATAATACAACAAGTCCTTATTATCTCCCCATTGCTTCAAAAATGCATCATCTAATGCTTCAATATTTGTTATAGATCCCTGGGGTAATTCTCTAAACCACTTCCTAGTCTCTCCATCAAGGCTTTGGACAAAAACTCTCATCCATACATCATTGTCACTTATATCTAAGTTATCAGCATAACTGTAAAAGGCTTCAAGATGTTCTTCTGCTGTCATTCCCTCTGTTCCAGTAAATTTAGGCATATATTTTTGATATTCTCCCACAGGCATAGGATTTAGAGGCACAGGCAATACGAAAGGTCCATATCTAGCAGCAACAATCCTCTGAAACAGGCTAGTGGGTGCTTGTTGTCCTGCCATATTTGGAATATGTGGAGGAATACTAACAGGTGGAGCAGTAGGAAATAATGCGATGAATAACAGAGATATTGGGATATTTTGGAAAGTATGGGAAGCTTTCTTTGGACTAAGATTCAAAGGGGAACTAAGAGCACAAGGGGCTGAACTAATCTCTGAATGAATTTCTCTATTAGCCGTGCTGGGCTCTAAGACTTCAAACTGTGGTTCTCTAGCTATGAATTCATCTTTCAGAGACAAATCAGATTTTTTAGGCTTACCTAATCCTGATGCCCCTTTCTGTGATGATTTCTTCGATTTGATAATTCTCTCAGGATCATGCAATGATTCAGCTGGAGATTTCTGAGGATTTCTTCTAGTATGCCTCACTAACTGAGCCAGAACTTCAATGTGGAGTCGCCAAAGGATGGTCTTCCACCAATGGAGTCGCCAGACAGATGATTAAAATGAATGTTGTGTTCAAACCTTGCCTGTCATCAAAGCTTGAAACTATGTCGCTCTCCCAAGGAATCTTGAGCTCTGATTCTCCTCTCCTGGCAATGGTGCCAATTAATGTTATCACCACAAGAAACTCATCTAGGTTGTTATCAGTGATGCTCAGGAACATTAAAATTTCACCAATTGTGTTGGATTAAATGATGGATAAATGAAGATATGTTGCATGTTTAAGCCAGATAACCACTCCTACTATGATTATCCCCAGACATGGGTGAAGACCCCTAAACTACAAGGCTTTTAACCACCAAATACTCACAGTTTAAGGTAAAAGTGATGATGGAGAAGACTGATTGCACCAGCAGATGCACAGGACCCTGTGATGGCCAGCTGCAACCAGTTATAAGGTCTGTAACACTATTATTCAATATACAGAGAGGATGACAGCTCTCTAGTATTAAAACAACAACAATCTGCAAGAAATTTTGATGAACCACTAAATTATAACATAGAGGTGGGATGACAGCCCCTCAAATGCCAAACATTCATAGCACATCAAATAAATGCAAAGTAGACACAGCCTGGAACATAGAAGAAGTGAAAGGTGAGCAGGTAACAGCAAAAAAAGCTTGTATTAGTTGGAAATCAAGACCAGAAACTCCAGGTCTCATAGTATTTACAGTCTCCAGAAGTTAAAGGCTACAACAAGCTCTCATTCATCAAACACTCATCAATCCCTTACATTCTTTCTTTTTGGTATATATATGTTTCACTACAAAATATATCTGCTAACACATGCGTGGAGGAGCCCATAAATGGCCACCAACCACATTTACATTCAGAAATGGGCCTCTTATACAAATCTGGCTATGTTGTAAATGGATTTGACCCATCTGGTGCTCTGCAATCCTCCTTTGAGCAGGTGGCATGAAATATGGGTGAAACCCATAACCATTGAATGCTCTGAACTGATTGGCGGTGTCCTATTTCCTTCTCAGCCATACTAATGTTTAATTGCAGTCGTTGAACATTAAAACAGCTGAACATGACTGTTTTGGTTATAACAGTGAAAACGCTGCCAAACTGCTCATTCCCACCCATCAATGCTTCATTTTGGACTTTAAAAGGTTCATTCATGCATATTTTCTCTATCGGGTCCACCTTTAGGTTCGTAATCGCACATGATAGCTGGTCGAACCTCTGTTTCCTTATATTTGCAAATACACACAAAAATGCTGCAAAATCATGAAAAATGGCTTTGGCGGACTTCAAATGCTAAATGATTTTGTTCTGGAACCCCATCGGGTCCAGGTCTCATCACATCGGCATATATGAAAGTGTTGAGCACCCTTGGTTTCCCTGATTGCGATATGCCAATACGATCTGGGCTGATGCGATTTGGGCAGATACCTCTGACCTTTGCTTTTCTTTATATTTGAAAACACACTGAAAAATGCCGCAAAACATAAGAAATTTGCCTTTGGTGGACCTGAGAATATCTATATTTCACTTCTCGGACCCTTTCGGGTCCGGGCTTCATCGCTATCGACACTCGCCAAGGTTTCCTTTGTATTCCCTTTATATAATGAAAACACACAAAATACGTTGAAAATGGTCCCCGCATGGACTTGAAATTTTATGAAAAGTCATTTATGGTGCCATCGGGTCCGACCCATCAGGTCGCATACATGCCTTAAGTGAATGCCCTGCCCCTTTGGTTTCACCGATAGCAAAATGCCGACCTGAGACCCGCCGATGTGATATCCACTGATGCGATGGATTTAGGCCTATGCTTGGAAAACATTGCAAATACGGGAAAATTGGTTGCCGGCGGAACTTAAATATTATGTGATAGAGCATATATAACTGTCAGGTCCGACTTATCACATCAAAAACATAACTGTGCGAAAGGCCCTACCCCCTTTGAAAGCGCCGATGCGATACGTTGATGCGATGCGATCGCAAATCGCATATCGACAGATATAAAGGCCTTGACCCCTTTGTAAGTCCTCCATTCTGACACCGCCGATCCGATCATCGGTGGTCGCTGATCGGCGGGGTCTCCTGTGTCGCTGCCACTGCCCACCTGCGCCGATTACGATCTGTCGATGTGATGTGGACCGTTGATCAGCCAGATCCAACGGCTGATGTGAATTCGGACCCTTAAGCCTATGATTTGGGTTTTTTATGGTTATGGAGTGTTTTAGGCCTCCCGATAGTGTATTTGTGCTTTCCCAAGGGCTTTTCCTTTGCAACCATTTCGATCGGTGGAAGGCTTTTAATCAAAATTCAAAGATTTCAACATTAACAATGGATCCTTTGGCATGAATTTAGGTGTCTTTGCAGACTTTGAGAGCGTTTTGAATCCATTTTTGATCCTTTTGTATAGCAGAGCTAACAAGATTCAACTAAGGTATGAGTCTAACAATATACATATTGATATATGTAGTAGACTACTTTTGGCATGATATGTGTGATTCATGTTTATAACTGCATTAATGAATAATAAGTAATAAAGTATGTTGTAAAACTATGTTCATGACATTTGAATCCTAATGAGGATAAAAGACAATAAAACCTTTGTCACACTTATGAACGATCTCGAACACTCACTAAGGAAAGTGACAATCAACTACCTATCTTTGCAAATATGAAAATATTAATGGTACTTTAATCAACATGACTAAACTTGAAATGCACTACTAATAAAGAATAAATGCATGAATGAAAAATATGGGGAATATCCTTAAATAGTACAATAGAGTGCTTTAAAAGGACATTTAAATAACCCTCTCGATGTTAAAAATAAACCATGAGTTGAGCAATGAGACTTAAGTGTAATAACTAGATGTTCACTAAGTTTTGGTCATGGCTGATTAGTTAGTGTTGTAGGACTAACTATTAAAACTTTTATGCATGAATTGGATTTGATTTAAGCTTAGTGCAATTTGTATACAAGTGATTATGGTAGTTACTTCATGTACCAGCCTGTTGGTAATAGTGCACTGTGGGAATTGGAAATGTTGGATTGTTATCTTAACTATTATTCTCATTTACACATTAATGAATATTTCCATATACTTTTATGCATGAAAGTATTGTACACATGAAACTAAAATTATTGTGAAAGTGAATACCTATTTATGACTAATGTTGCTAATGGGATTAAGCAGGAGTAGCTTAATGGCAACAAGAAAAACTATGAAAATAAAACATTGCAATGTGAATTACAATAGTAAATGAGAAAGTATAATCTTATGATATGTATGATTTTTTTTATTTGGAAAAATCAGAATGCATATCACATGTATGTCAGTTATGTTTCTTGTTAATCTAGATATTGTGGACCCATGATGAGGGCCAAGTATGATGTATGATTTACATACAGGTTTATTTTTCTTTATGTATACTGTGTATATGGATCATTATGTAAATTAGTGTGGGAAAGAGTGATAAAAGAGAAATTTCACATACCAAACAACTGTAGACAATTATGAAAGTCCATGAGGCCTTATGTTGATGGTGGTTTCCTACCTGGAGGAGTTGATGGTACTTGCCTACCCAGATTTCCTCTCCCTAGAGATAGATGATCTCACTAAGGGAAAAGAGTTGGCAATGATTCTAAAGAGGGGAAAAATCATGAGGAAACTCTGTTGATTTTCGAGCCTATTGGAGGAGGTCCAAAATTCCTCATAGATGGGATGCTGTCAGGATATTGCTAAGAGGAGTCCTATATTGGACTCTATGTGTTCATTGGAATTCTTGAGCTGGTTGGCCAGTGGAATTCTAGACTAGACCTAGTATGGTTGCTATGAGAGAACTATTTGAATGTGACAATGACTCAATTTGGTTGTGGAAACCAGTTCCCATTGGTTGGGAGGAGCATTCTTTAGCTTATTGTGGTTCACATAGTAGAAAAAAATTGACTAATCAATTATGTGTTATGTTAAAAATGAATTTCATATATAATTGTGTAAACATGTTATGTACATCTTGACAAGAAAGGAGCCTAGTGCTTGATAAAGAATTATTGGCAGTGGATTTTCTTTATTGTATTACCAATCTTATGAATGTCTCTAGCGATGTCTAAGATAGTCTACATTTGATGCAATTATTGATCATTTCGATGATTGGAGAGCTACGTGCTCTCTGAGCAATTTTAGAAGTATTGTGTGGATGTCTTTAGCGAGAACTAAGACAATATGCACATGGTGCAATGATTTATAATTTTGATGACTAGAAGGTTGGTGCTCTCTGAGTACTTGTGGAGGTACTATGGTTAAAATATCACTTGAGATTGTATAAACAAGTGACAGTTAAAAGTATTCATTTGATTGAAAATGTTGTGACTAATATGATTATGTTGGATTTGTTAGTCATATATTACAAGGTCCTTTCCATGGAGTGTGGATGCATCATCAAACCATTCTTAGAGAATTTACATAAATATGACCATGATTTGCTAGAGTAATTGGTAAGTGATGATAAGTTGTATAGATATTATGTTTTATCTCTAAAAATTGAATAATGGTTAAGTGATGGAAAGTAGAAATTTCATATTTTGTAGTTATAAATGTTTATGACTATTGATAAACATTAAAGTTTTGTTTAATTTTATTTCCTACAAAGAAAATCATTCCTTTTGAAGGGGAAAGATTCCATTTTGGTTGTTTGGATTTGATATTATGAATAAAAGTTAATGATAAACACCAAGGATGGTGTTTACTTTAAGGGGGGGAGTATGTAATATCCCTAGCCTAGGAACTTACTTTTTACATTTATAATTTAATAAGGTGAAATATTATGGTGATTAATGCATTGGAATTTATGGTTATATTATTATTTACCATATTTAACGAATAAAGAAGTCGTTAGGGTTTTTTTATGGTTTGTAACTACTAATAAGTGTGTTTATATTTATATATACATTGACATCAACGAATAAGCAGGAGACTACATGGTTTCAATGAAATACAAATAGTAATTTTTCCATGAGTTGTAGCATCAAGAATCAGTTAGAGTTAGAGAGTTCGAGTTGAGCATGGAGCTTTTGTTGGGTTTACGATGACAAGACCAACATATGCATAGTGTAAACCATCCATGGGTTTTCACCCTTAGTTATTCTCTGCAAGGAAGGTGTATATGTTGTGAAGGTGGATACATGATTGTCATTGTTGTTTAGCAGCTGTGATTTTATAGATATTATGCTCAAGAGATAAGTACTTTTATCATTATTTCAAAAGATATAAATATAATATATATGTACAATGAATAAATAAAAACATAATGTTTATTCTTGTCCTTGTTTTAGAAGTCTGCCCTAAAGACAATTAGGGTTTGTTGTAGAACCTTGATCCCTACAACGTCAGCGCTTTTCCTGCTCCCGTTGTTGCCACCACCTATTGATGTCAGCTCTAGGCTGAGCGGGATCTATATGAGGCCTCATGGGTGAAGTGGATATGCCCCCTCCTTCAAGTCAGTTCTCACCAACGCGTCTCATCTACGTACTACTCCCTCGACCAGTTCTATTCCGCATAGAGGAAAACAGCCTGAGTCACTAGCTCTTGGTGCTCAATGGCAAGCTCACATGAAGGTTTGATGCCTCCAAAAGGCAATCGAAAACCCCAAGGTGGTGATCCCCAATAACCGTCTTGAACAATCACACTATTTTATGCAGGATCATGCAATTATCTACAAATTCATGGGTATTTGGCTTAGGGAAGCTAATATCTTGCGATGGATCCAGCTCAAGTGGCAACCAAAACCTCCCTTTGATATTTGCCTATGGACCAAGTGTTTCTTCAAAGTAATTTTTAATGATATGGAAGATCGAAAGAGAATGTTGGACAATGGCCCTTATTTCATGAATAGTGTTGGCCTATTTATCAAGCACTAGGAACCTTGTTATAACCCCGACAAGGAGAAATTCCTAACTTCCCCAATTTGGGTCCATCTGTACTCCCTCCCAGAGGATTTTTGGGAGATGGACATACTTGAACTCATTGGTAACTCCATAAGAAACTTTGTCCATGTTTCAGATATCATGCAACGTAGAATATTTTATTCATACGCTTGAATCTGTGCATATATGAACATTTCTTGGCCTCCTTTGGAGTCAGTGAAAATAGAATACCAGGATGAGACCTGGTCTCAACCGCTAGACTATGAGCATGTGTTGTTTAAGTGTAGACTATGCTATGAATATGGCCATCTCTTTTGAGACTTCCCTCAACTGGCCTTGAACCCTGAAGCAGCTCCTACCTTGGATGGCTTCCAAGAAGTTCAGCGATGACGTCTTCCTTCAAGAAAAGTTCCCCCTCCTCTAGCCTAGGAAAATGTTGTGCATGAAACTTCCAGCTGATCAATAGAACCCCCCAAGATGCCTTAGGGTGGCCCCCTAATAGTTCCCAAACAACCCAAAATATCTCTGAAGGGAACTGTTTCAACATCTTAGCTTAATCGTTTGAGCCAGAGCCGATCACAGCATCAGGGGTTGAGCCTCAATCCTCAGCAGTGATGGAAGTAGAGAAGGGACTGGAGAATGTGAAGAGTAAGCAGCCGAGAAAACATAAGATCCCAGAGGCCCTAACCAAAAGTAAAGAAATCCTCCAAGTTCTTGCCCAAGTATGTCAAGTATTAGAACAAGACATGAAGCTGGACAACCTCGACTCTGATGAGTGGGTCATGGTAGCCTACCTCCGAAGCTAGGAAAAGGATGGATCAGTGGATATTCCTCAAGATCAGCTGGACTAGTTCCACCAAATTTTTAAAGACTAGGAGAAAGGACAAGCCTCAACAGAATCCCATCATCAACTAGCATTAGTTCCTCAGGAAGAAAACACCCCCACGTAATAGACAGATCCTACCTTGGGCTCTAGGAAGAGGGAAGATGACCAACCTATGAAGTGATTCGAGAAGTAGGGGAATTTTTGGTCAACTCATGGAAAATGAATGTTGTGACGAAGTACTACCAATGATCTCTCCCTCCCCCCCCAAATGAAGCTTCTATCATGGAATATAAGAGACCTCAACTCAAGGGAAATTTGACGTACCTAAAGGAAAGAATTCAAACAGAGAAACCAAACATAGTTCTTCTACAGGAAACTAAAGTGATGCAAAGACCTAAAGAGATTACTAGCAAGAGCTGGCCATTGATGGAATGTATGGCTCTGGATGAAAGAGGTAATGCGGGGGGCCCAGGAATCCTTTGGGACCCCATATCTATCTCCTTCATTCAATGGATGGCCAACCCTCACTCTCTCTGAGGTAAATTTAAGTGTATCAGTTCTTCAGAGAAGATCTAGCTGACCTCTCTAAAGCTTATGATTGGTTGATTTGGGATTTTTTTTGTCAATACTTGTTGCTTTTGGCTTCTCCCGTGCATGGATCGGGTGGGTAAAGTATTTGATTTCGACTCCATTATTCTCAATTATAGTGAATGGGGTGCCTTCTTGACCCTTTCGCAAATCCAAAGGGCTTAAATAGGGAGACCCCATTTCCCCTTTCCTATTTATTATTACTACTGAAGGACTGGGTAGACTTATCAAGGTGGTGGTTTGATCTCTGGACCTGATGGGCATCAAAATATCTCAAGAATCTCCTCCTATAACCCACCAACAATTTTTTGATGATAACATGCTATTTGGAAAAGCCATTATAAAATAGGCAAAGAAATTCGGATCGATTCTAGAGATTTTTTAGAAAGAATCAGGTACCCAAATCAATGGTGATCAATCAGACATTTTATTTTTCAATACTCACCCAAGAGAGCAAATTAATCTGGCTGGAACCCTTGGGTTCAGAATTAGGTCATTTCCCAACACCTATCTATGGGTTCCCCTGGTGCCCAACTTGCGCAAGACCTCCTACTAGAAGGAGGTGTTATGTTTGGTGTGGAGCATGATTATTTAGAGGTCTTTGTTTCAGCTAGATGTATACCCCAAGAAGTTTGTACACCCCTCCACGCGGGGGGTTGCGGCAGGGGGGGGGGGGACTTGTCTAAAATTACCTTGTAAAAGTATAGTAATTTCTAGTCAATATAGGTCATTCATTAGGCGAATGATTTGAAGGTAGAACTTATGTTTAGTTTAGGGGTTTTTCCCTAGAAGGCAACCCCTCTCTTTGTATGAGGGCATTGTATTGAGGCTATGAAATAGATGTGTATTCTTCGAGCGAGAAATAGAGAGGTGAGACTGTGAGAGAAAACAGAGGATATTATAGCAGATCTGCTGTAGGTTGTGTCTCTTCATTTTGCTGGATAATAGAAAGGAAGGATTGGCTGTTTGGGGTGGACGTAGCCCAAACTGGGTGAACCACGTATATCTGTGTCTCTCTAGTTTTATGTGTTTTCTATGTTTATATTTATGCAATATTCTATGTGTTCCATTGCTCTGTAATATATAATTTTCTAAATGTTATCACGTATTGACAAGAAACTCTCGAGTTGGACTTTCCGATTCCTAAAATCAATAGGATGACTGGTTCTCTTAAAAGTGGCTCTTTAGGCTATCCCTATATATCAACTCTCTTCCCTTTTGGCGCCCAGAAGCATTTTTAAAGAGATGACGGCAAATTTTTGAAAATTCCTTTGGACTGGGTTGCAGATTGGATGCAAATGAGCCCTGGTGGCCTGGAATAAGTTGTGTAAACCAAAATTCCAAGGTGGTCTAGGCCTGAAAGATCCAAAGCTATTATCCCAAGCCCTCAATGCAAAGGTGTGGTGGCATTGGCTTCAAGGCTAGAAAGAGTTATGGAATAAAATCTGGGCTACCAAATATATGGTTGAGGGTTGGTAGAACCCTCTTCATCTCCATTAAAACTTACCAAACAGCTCCTCAATATGGAATCAAGCAAAGGCTCAGCAAGACCTCATTTGGGAACATGAATTCTGGGAAGTTAGGAATGTGTTGTGCTATTGAAAAACCCCCCCATTTGTTAAAAGTAGTAGTCAATATTACTTTAATAAATGTGTACCCTTTAAAAAATCCTTCCAAAAGTAAGTTTAGCATTAGGCATTTTCCTTGTTAATTTTTGGAATAAAGCAAGATATCAAACAAACACTTTTTGAAAAAGCAATCAAAAGAGAATACCGCACTAATACCTCGAAACTATTAGGTTTATCATATATGCTAAGTCCTAAGGCATTTCTTATTAAAACTAAGACCCGCATTGCATATCACCACCTATAAGGGGTGCACCTTAATAAGTTATCCTAAACCATGAGAAATATGAAATTGCGATGATAAGATCTCCCTTATCACATCGCATTGCGAACACTTAAGAGAAGCACAAAAACTTATCATTATGTGAGATTGTGAAATGCAATTGAGACTTGGACCTAATCTCAAGATACGTTATAAACAAGTACTCAAGTCCGTTGCTTAATTAAAATGGCTTTACATAGAAAAACCTAATAAATAAGCCATGTTTTCAATCGAAATGATAATAAGCGGCTTGTATTTTGCATCCCACAGAAACTAAAGAAACGTTAAGGAAAGCGCACAAACACAGTGTGATAATGTGATTTGCGATATTGCATCGCAATCACAAAATCGACATTTTCACAGTTTAAAGGCTCTCCACCCTAAAAATTTTCTTCCTGACTTATGATGCGAACATTTATTGGCAATAAAGCTAGGGATACAGAACCATTAGTGGGAATGTAGTAAGGTTTAATGGCATTTATGTGTGAAAATCAGTTCAATGTGATACGATATCTTCTCACCTACATTCAATAAAACTCCTTTCTTGTCACCTTTTCATGAGTTATTTGTATTATTGCTTCTTATGTTCATTCTTATCTCTATATATCTAATAGTTGTTGTTTTTCTCCATTTTAAGGAAAAATCCATAGAAAGAGTCTTTGGGAACAATGACAAAGAAGGACAAGGCAGTTGCGTCTGAGAAATAAAAAATGAATCCTTTATTCTCTGATACTACATGCAGTAGAGACAGAGGAACCTCTACATGGGAAACCATGTATAATTTATTAGAAGAAGAGCAACCAAAATCTCTAGAAACAAAGGCCACAGTCGATGGTCATGCCTTCTCATATGCCTCCATCTTCGAGACAGCATGCTCATTTCTACACTATATAGCCACAAGGCCAAAGATAATCCCGTATATAGATATGGTCAAGTGGATATCTCATATAGATAATTTAAGAATAACGGGTAGGAGGTTATGGGATATTTTTCACCAGACAACCTGTGGCTTATGTACAACCTGACAGAGCCACAAATGTTCTACAACAAAAAGTTCCTCGAGAATTTTTTAAGGAGAATGAAGGCCCAACGAATGTCATGCAAACCTAGATGAAAAATGAAGGCAAGTTCAAAAAGGACAAAATGGATATATATTCTACAACATCTATAGCTCCCCCTCATAGTTTTGAGGAAGCCATGTTATGTAGGATGTTCGGCAAGCCTGATAGTAGTAAATTTCCCCCAGAATGGTTGCCATTAATAGATGTAGCCATAAACGCAGCCATAATGAATTGGGCACAATTTTTGTCTGATAACTTAGCAAAGGCTATAATGGAGTATAGGAGGAAGATGAGTATCTCTTTGAGGGTTTACCCTCCATCTTTTATGAGTGCCTATGTAATGGATGCAATCAGTTTTGGCTCCAAATTTCCTATCATGGGATGGAAATGGACTGTTAAAGGAACCACTACCCATTCATATATATTAGAAGAATATGTGGGAGTCTCAGTTTGACCCCCATTTTTACAAAATTTGTCATGGAGTCATGTTGCCTATCCATAAACAAGTTTTCAACCAAAATTCCCCTAGGTTTTCTAAAGAGGCCAATGTAGATATCCTTCCTGTGGCCAGATGGTTTGGGGAGGAAACATTCACATATATCAGAGTATTTGGGAGCATTGCTTCACCACATGTCCTCCCATACTATGTCCCGAACAAATTAATGGCTAGAGAGATAGCCTACCAAATGGCAAGTGAAGGTGGGCTGAGAAAAGGATTAAAGGAGCAAAAAAAGGCCATTTGGCCTACATTTCCATTACAATGTGGTGCATTTTCACTACACAATTTTGGACATGCATCAATGAAGCAGAGATCGTGAAATCTCTAAAAATGCCTACATTCCCAGGAAGGAAATATGGCCCAAACAACACTACCAAATATTTCACTACCATGGTGAAAGTGAAGGTCTTCACCCATGAGGAAGATGCATTTGATGACGTCTTCCTACAGAATGAGACATTCTTAGACATGAAGCATATGGCATCACTACTTTTCTCCCCTGGTGATCTTGAATCCTTTCATGAATACAGAAAAAAAGAAGATTATTAAAGGTCCCATTGGAACAATTAAAGATTGAACCAATAAGGGAGCCAAATCCCAGTGTAAGCTTAGAGCAGAGCTCTAGAGAAAATTCTAAAGATGACTCTGAAGTAGAGTCTCATGCGAATTCTACTCATGAGTCAGAGAACTCAGAGCAACAATCCAAGAATGGGGGCAACAAAAGTAAGGAGTGAGAAAAGGACATAGCCGGCTCTATAAAGAAAGCAGTCGAGAAAACTTCAACTAAGAAACAGGTTGAAATTCACTCTACCTCCACCCAGTCAATGAAAACCCTAGTTATTGATTTAGAGAAAGAATCCAGAAGAATTTTAATAAAATTATCCATACAGAAGAACAAACACCTTAGGTACAAACTCACAACATAGAGCAACTCAAGAAGTTATAGTAGAAAAAATTGTAAGTACTCAAGAAGTAGACCTCATTCCTGCCACTCCCACCTCTGAAATTGTTTTGAGAATTAAGGAAATTCCTCCCTTAGATGTGTTCTACAGCCCAACCCATAAAGATGTCATCAAAAGGAAAATGAAGAAAATAATGTTGGATGTTGTAGTTGTTACCACTCTTGACAATGAACCAATGGATATTGTCTGGAAAGATTCACTCATCAACCCATCTGAGAACCTTACTAGACTGTTGCAATTTGTAGGAGCCTATGCCACAACAACTATTGACAAAGCAACAAAGGTACAAACGTTGCTTAGAGAAAAGAAAAATACAATTTTGTTGTTTGAACAACAATTAGAGCAGAAAAAATCTAACCAATAAGCAGAGTTGCAAATGGCCAAGCTCCATCAACAATTCGAGAAGATGAAAACAAAACATCAGGCCAACCTAGCAGAAAAGGATGTGTAGATACAAGCCATAAAAAATAAGTATAATGAAAATCTGTAAATTGATTAGTTCATAATAGAAGCACTCAGCCTTAACTCCCCGCTAATGCCCCAAAAAGAACTTCTATGCCAGAGAAACTTGCAATTAAGTCCTTATTGCGAGATTAGTGATAAGATGACAAGCCAAGTCATTGACAGGAGGCTTGAATGTGATGAAATCTTAAAAAGGATATCCGACTTTATCACCTGGCAGGACTCAGAGGACGGGAGGAAGGTTGATTTTCTGAAACTAGAGGAATCACATAAAGAAATTCTATTTACAGATTGGGATTCTCAACTCAAACAAGAAAAAAGGGAAACAATGATTGTAGCAGCAACAACAAACAAGGTTATTGAAAATATCAATGAAAATTTACATAGCGCCAACTTGGTCGCAGAAACTCTACTAGGTTTTCTTCCAAATGTCAAACAACTCGAGCAATAGTGGAGAGAGGCGGCAAAGGAAAGGGCGGAAGAAATTAGGCAAATGATCAGGCTAAACTGAGAAGCATAATGGTAATATCTAGTCAAACCTTGCAACCAGTGGATGACCTTGCAATTCCTAACCACTTCCATGCAGAAAATGGTGCCAACACTAACCGATGATGTATTCACTGGGCAATTGAAATATGCAATTGGCCAATCGACACAGCTCAAAACAATGATGGATATCTATGATCTTGATGATCAAATGCAAAGGAGTTAGTCACCATATTTTATTTCTATTTTTAAGTTTCATTTAGCATAATTTGAGGAAGGTTGTTTAAACCTCCTCAGCTATTTTTTGTAATAATCTATTTTTAGGACCTATAGTTTAGTATTTAAACCCCTCTCATGCATTTAGAGAGGGGTCAAGAAATTTTATCAGAAACAATCTTCAAAACATGCACTTTTGTACCTTTGAGGAGGTTCTGGTGAAATTAATGGGACAAGATTTATTTTCATTTTATTTTCTATGTTCTACTGAAATTGCATTTTTGTACTCTTAGATGGTGTTGGATTGATTGGAAGTAAGTCAATATTGCTTAAACACATGAGCAGAACTTATTAAAAATGGTACTTTTATCTTGTGATTTTGTTTTATTTATGTATCAAGCAATAGATTTTCTTCAAATTTCTTATGTATGAAAGTTTGAATCTTGGTTACCGTTATTGCACTTTTGTATGGTGATGGCCTTAAACTTTTTGCTGAATATATGAACAATTTCTGATGCGATATATCTTTCACAATCATTTTGGCTAACTATTTATCCAAAACAATCATTGTTAAAATGATTTCATTTCTTACTGTAGTTGAATGATCTTTATTACCAATTTCTCTAGGACATTATTTTAGATCACATACTTTACTTTTATTCCCGACTATAGTCATAGTTAGATAGTGTTTAAAGCTAGGATATATGCATGTGATTATTAGTTTAGAATAGATTGATCTTCTTAAACATTCCTCCGAACTACCATATATCACCCCATCAACACTATCATAATTTCTATTGGGAAACTAGTCCCATTATCCCTAGTCGGAGCCACTACACCAAACGGAAAAGGAGCTACCAACCAAAGTCTGGATAGGGTGGTTTTACCCCATGTTGTAAGCAATGATTTTCGAGGCTTCAACGTTTTGGTGATAGAAGGAGGGCCTAACTATGAATGGAAAGTAAATCCAAATTAACAGGCCATTCTAAGAAGTAAAACTCCCTCACTTTCACCTCCAACTTCACAATCGCATTCCAAATCTCTCAAATCCTAAATGCGAAGTTGTAAAAAACCCCACAGAGCCCACTATTTAAATCCCAAAGAAGCCAGATCATTCTTCTTCTATTGAATCCCCTGAAGTCCAATATTTGATTCATAAATTGCAGGGGATTTCGATATCTCATGAAGAATCAGAGTCATCCCAAGCTAGTGTTATCTCTTAGTTTACACCATCTCAATGGTTAACTAGAGCACATAGTGAAAATTTTGGGATTCCACCATTCGATTTCCCTCTACTAAGTCGTAAGGAAGCTAAGAAGACACTATCTGAATCTCATAATGAGGTTCTTTCATCAACACCTCAATCATCTTCATTCATTCCATCCATATCATCACAAGACCAATCACCCACCTCACAACTCTAGATCGTGATTTACATAGGTACTGGAACTCCATCCTCCTCTACCCAATCACCTTCAACCACTAGATCATCTTCCTCTACGCAGATACCAAAAATGGTTCAAAATCCTCAAAGGCTATGGACAAATCCAGGAGCTGTAATGATGGTGACACCTTTACATCCATTGCTAGCACATCCATAAAAATGGCTACCAAAGTTCAATCCTGATAACGACCTACTAGCTGAGGAACACATAAACAATTTTATGTTGTCCATTAATTTAAATGGAGTAGTAGAAGAAGATGCAATTGTAAGATTATTCCAATATACTTTACAAGGAGCAGCGAGATCATGGTACTTCTCATTACCATCAGGTTCTATTAATAGTTGGGATTCCTTTCAAGAGAAATTCCTAACCAAATTTGAAGATGACAGGTCCACAACTGCCCTAATCAATGATCTTTCCAATTTGAAAGTCAAACCTAAAGAACCAATTAAAGACTTCAACTCTCACTTTAATGAATTACTGAATAAAATACCAGCAGCATCCAAGTCCAGTGATGAAGTAAAAAATGAGTGGTATATTTCTTCTCTCCCTTCAAACATAGCTATTTCTTCGATAGAGCTACGACATAAAATATGAAAGAAGCAATAGTTGTAGAAAAATGAATTCTAGCCTTAAATAAGAAAAACACATTGGAAGAACAAAAATCCAAGAGAGTGACTTTTAGGGATTAATCCAAGAAGAAACCACCAAAATATCGTTTTGATCTAGAGGGTTTACAAAAAGTCGTCAAAACCATGTCTAATGAAATGGTTGATATCAAAAAACAAGTAGCAGATACTTCCTCAAAGAAATCTTTCAAACCATATAAAAAGAATTCCCCTGCTAATCCCAAACCCCCAAATGCTATATCAAATGCTGAATCAGATGGGGAAAAATATGAAGTATCAACAAATGAAGAACAAACAGATGAATAAGTGACAGAGTTACAAGGAATGTGGGATTTTATACTTCCCAATGAAGAAACACAAGAAGCATTCCCTGTTGCCACCCGAAGTAAAAACCCTGTTTATTTGTCACAAACAACTCTGAAGCAGAAGGCTTCAACGCCACCTCCTAAGGACAAAATAACAGGTAAGAAATCTTCACCTAAATCCACTCAAACTACTCCTTCTCAACTGAATTCTTCACCTCCATCTAAAACCTTAATAGTATCTGATGAAATGGAATATAATATTGTTGATGATATGAAAAAGACTAGGGAAAACATTACCTTTCATGAGCTTAGCAAATTGAAACATTAGTAGAAGCTACTCGTCAAGGAACTCAAAGCAGTACCTACTTCACCTCTTCCTACCACTGTGATCTTGCAAGCTTCCCAAGAAATGGGAAGACCCCTTAGCACCCCTCTAGACAAAAATCAATCCTACCGATATTGCTCTAATAGGAAGAAGATCTAAATCCCATACTCCATTTATGTTGACTTTTGAAATTTTTAATAGAAACTTACACAACTGTTTAGTTGATTCTGGAGCTTTGTCTAACATTTTACCCAAAACATTTTGTACAAAGTTGAATGTTCAACCTCAAAAATCTTTTGTACGCATCGTATAGTTAGATCAATCCCAAGTTGAAGTTGTTGGGGAACTTAATCAAGTTACTATCATACTCTCGTCAAACCCTAAATTTTGTCAATTCATTGACATTATTGTAGCTAATATTCTTGCGTTCTACGACTTAATCCTTAGTAGAGACTAGTCAAAAAAGCTCCATGGTTATTTTGTGACTGACTAGTCTCACATGTGGCTTCCCTATAATGGCAAGCCAAATCAAAAAAGGGTTGGTTGCGAAAAACATCAAAAGTACATTGTCACATAGCTAGAAGGAGAAAATGAACCGGTTGTGTATAGCAACAATATCATCAAAAACTAATCAGTAGAATCATTTCTAGGAAATTTTAATGCTTGTACTTCACCTTTCTTTGAAAAATCTGTTGTATCGCAAGTTGAAAACTTTTCTCAAACATATACTTTTAAGCGTGTTAATTTTGTAAATAAACCTATAGTGAGGTCTTTATTTTGGAAATTATTTTTTGATGGATCTAAATCCAACGATGGAGTAGGAGCAAGATGCATATTAGTTAGCCCAAAACGGGAAAAGACTATGTTAGCATGCAAACTTGAATTTGATTTCACAAACAACATTGTTGAATATGAAGCATTAGTTCAAGGTTTGTATAAAGCCATCAGCCTTAATATCAAGCATCTTCAAATGTTTGGAGATTCAGAAATTGTGATAAAACAAGTGAGAAATACTATACATTGTTTGTATAGAAATTTGAAACATTATCAATCTTTAGTCCAAGACCTTACTTCCCACTTTACAGTGTTTAATATTTCCCCCATCCCGAGACTCCAAAACGCAAGTGCCGATCTTTTAGATAATGTGGCTTCCAAGATCTAGAAGATTGTAGTCCTGATTTCTTTTATATTGAATTGATTTTTAGGCCTAACAATATCACCAATTGGATATTCTTTAATAACAATTTGTATATCATAAGCATTTTGATATCAGAAGGCTCTTATGATGACCATATAATTGATGAAGATCAGCATGACAACCAGCTTAAGCAAGGAACAACCAAGAATGTTATACCCAAGTTTGTAGTTAAGTTAGAAGATTTATATGACCTTAAAGACAAATTCAAATGACCCACCAATTCAAAACTTCAGAGTTCAACTCTGAGGTTTGAATTGATTAACCTTGGGACTAACCTTAAACCTCAAAATATTAATCTAGGCCTTGGTCTTATGTCAAATGCAAAATCAGCCTTTATACATTTGTTGAAGAAATATAAGAATGTCTTTGCATGGAACTATGAAGATCTTAAAATGTATGACACTTGTATAATTAAACATACCATCCCCATGACATCTAATTAAAGCCTATGCAACAAAAATTGAGAAAGATCCATCCCAATTTGAAAAATCAGATTAAATCTCAATTGAATAAACTGCTAAAAGTCAAGATTATTTTCCCTATCACACATTCCAGGTGGGTCTCCAACCTTGTTCCAGTCAGGAAAAAGAATGGTGATATTCAAATATGTATAGATTTCTGCAATCTCAACAAATAATGTCAGAAGGACAATTTTCCATTGCCTTCTATGGAACAAATATTGCTATCAGTTGCAGGATCAGAACTAATGTCTTTCTTGGATGGATTTTCAGGTTATAATCAGATTCTAGTACATCCAGATGACCAACTAAAAACTACATTTAGAACAAAATGGGGCACTTATGTTTATCAAAAGATGCCATTTGGACTAATCAATGCTGGTGAAACTTTTTAGAGAGCTATGGACATAGATTTCAAGGGTTTAGTAAACAAATCGTTTGTAATCTACTTAGATGATAGAACTGTATATTCCAAACAGCGCAGTAATCATATGAGAGATTTAAAAAAAATCTTTGAGCGTTGTCAGAGGTATGGAATTTCTCTTAATCCCAATAAATCTTTCTTCGCGTTAAGTGAAGGAAAACTCCTTTGATTCATTGTATCCAAAGTAGGGATTCACATTGACCTTGATAGAATAAGAGAAATATCTGAGATTCGTTTGCCTCATAACAAAAAATCTATGCAATCTTTCCTAGGATAGATAAATTTTGTTAAAACATTTGTCCCTGACTTTTCACAAATCGTTTTACCTCTTCAATCTATGATTAAGAAAAATTCTATTTTTAAATGGGGACACAGAACATGAAGCTTTTAATCTGATTAAACAAGCAATCATAAATGCTCCCTCTTTAGAAACTCTTAATTTTTCCAATCATTTCATTTTGTATACTTTTGCTTCCAAGAAATAATATGCCACTATATTGACACAGGTCAATGATGAAGAAGTCGAAGCTCCAATCTGTTTCTTTAGCGCCAATTTGCAAGGGGCTGAATTGAACTATTCAGATGTTGAAAAACAAGCTTTTCTTGTCTTCAAATCAATAAAACACTTAAGACCTTTTCTCCTAAAAACCCACACCAAGGTAATATTGTCATTCTCAACAGTAAGAAATCTCTTAATACAAAGGCATGTAGGTGAGAAAAGGGCAAATTGGGTAACAACACTGCAAGAATATGACATTGAAATCAGACCAACAAAAATGTAAAAGGTCAAGGTTTTTGCAAGATGTTAGCAGGAGCATCAAATTTATCAACACAACAAGACTCAGGTGATGATGTACAATCCTATGAGGTAAGCCTTAATGACAATGAGTCAAGATATGCTGATATCATCTTTTATTTAAGAAATGGGTATGCCCCAATGAAATTACATTATAAGAAGAGAAGGGCTTTGAGGCTAAAAGCTAGAAAATATCAAATCATAAATGATGTGTTGTTTAGAATAAATTATGATTTTGTTTTACTTAGATGTCTTTAAAAATTTGAGGCAGAAAAGGTGTTGCAAGAACTCCATGATGGACCATCTGGTGAACATTTTGGAGGAGATACCACCGCACATAAAATCCTGCATGGTGGGTATTTCTGGCCAACATTATTCAAAGATACACACAGTTTGTAATGAGATGTAAAGTTTGTCAAATAGTTGTTGGGAGACAAAGAAAGCCCACATTACCATTACAACCATTCAATATTGAACAATCGTTTGAGCAATGGGGATTGGACATAATAGGTGAGATCGTTCCTCATTCTTCTAAGCAGCATAGATATATCCTTACAGCAACTGATTGCTTCACAAAATGGGCGGAATCCATTCCACTCAAGGTAGCCAATTCTGAAAATATCATTGAATTCATCGATCAGTTTATTATTACCATATTTGGTTTGCCATCTGCCCTGATGTTTGATAATGCATCCTATTTTTCAGGCAATGCTATGACATAATTTTCTCTTAAAAGAGGCTTTAAGCTTAAATACTCTGCTAACTATTATCCACAGGGAAATGGGTTAGTTGAATCTACGAACAAAAATCTCATAAGAATTATTAAACAAATGGTTGACCAAAATTAGAAGAACTGGCATAAATCTTTAATATTTTCTTTATGGGCAGGTCGAATAACTCAAAAGGCCTCGATAGGTACTTCTCCATTTAATTTAGTATATGGGAAAGAAGTTGTCCTACCTACAAATATAGCTATTCCCTCCCTAGCCCTAGTTCAGTTCATTGAAGAAACTCCTTCCTCTTCTATTCAAGTTAGACAATTACAAATCCTTAAGCTCGAAGAAGAGTCGAAAAGGCCAAAACCCCACACGCACATCATCAAAAGTTAGTTAAAGCTTCCTTTGATGCAAATTCTGTAAGTTCAAAATCCTTCAACTCGAAGACCTGGTATTGAAATAGGATAAAGCAAACAAAAAAAAAGGTAAGCATACCAAGTACCAACAAACGTGGCTTGGCCTGTTTCAGATTGTGGAACAAATAGACCCATCAACCTTTCTATTGCAGGTTTTATCAGGCAAGAGAGAATCTCTACCTGTTAATGGGCAGATCTTAAAGAAATATTTTTCATAGAAGATGACCTCTTCTATTCCTTGTATATTATTGCATTTTTTTTTTTAGAAAGAATAATACAAGTTGAAGAACATTTACTTTTGGCTTTGCAAATAATAGTCTCTTTTATATTTTGACTTTTCGCTTGTATAAGTAAAGATTGTTAAGAAAATTATTTTTGCATTCGAAACATAGGACAAGTTCTATTTCTCTGAGATTGCTTGTTCTCTGCAAAAATTATTTGACCATTGATGAAACTTAACTTTAGAAAGAAACCTTTGCTCTACATCAGTCAAGAAAAGTATCTATAACAAAGCAAAGTCTTCCTACAGAAAAGCATCTTTAAACTCTACAATTGTCATCTAGAAACTCTTAAGGAGCCAATGATTCCCCCCATCTAGTAAGCTTTCATTTTTTAGAGTGTAGTTCTAAAATATACTAAACTTAAAGGATAAGAGGTCTCATTAAGAGCTGGCTTACCATGATCATGAGGACATAACTAGCTAACCTTACCAATATTGCATATCAAAATAGGGTAATGGCTTGAGATTATATTAATCAAAATACAAGGGTGCTCATCAAGAGCTAGCTTGTTCAGTTAAGTTACAACCAGGTGAATGGCATTGTCGGTTTTGGTCACCAAACGAAGACATTGTCCTTTAAGGGATAAAAAATGAACATTTTAAAGAAAAAAGATTTGTTTAGACAAATTGGATAAAGGCAATAAGTATATAAATCTAAATTTATCTTTAAGAATTGCATTCTTATCTATATGGGATACTAAATCATTTATAATTAAAAGGTAACCCTATCGAGGCTATCAATTCCTGCTAGCAGCAGAGGCTCTACCTATGACAACTGAGTATACCAAAAACTGATATGTGAAGAGTTCCCCTATTTTTATCTTTAAAACCAAGTAATGACTGATGTAGAAAAAATGACTTTCTTATTTGAAAAGGATAATCAAAAGGATGATAGTTAGGTGGATGTTGTTTTATTATTTAGATCAATATTACTTATCTTATATTTCATGAAATTTTTATTTTCTAAACCATCTTTATTTTGGAAGTTTTTAGAAATTTCAAAAAACCCTCAAAGATAACTGGTTCTTCCAAGTGAATCATCAATTCTTGTGCTATTCAACAACCCCCCATTTGTTAAAAGTAGTAGTCAATATTACTTTAATAAATGGGGACCCTTTAAAAAATCCTTCCAAAAATAAGTTTAGCATTAGGCATTTTCCTTGTTAATTTTTGGAATAAAGCAAGATATCAAACAAACACTTTTTGAAAAAGCGATCAAAAGAGAATACCATGCTAAAACCTCAAAACTATTAGGTTTCTCATATAAGCTAAGTCTTGATGAATTTCTTATTAAAACTAAGACCCGCATTGCATATCACCACCTATAAGGGGCACACCTTAACAAGTTATCCTAAACCATGTGAAATGTGAAATTGCGATCATAAGATCTCCCTTATCGCATCACATTGCAAACACTTAAGAGAAGCCTGAAAACTTATCACTATGCGATATTGCGAAATGCGATTGAGACTTGGACCTAATCCCAAGATACGTTATAAACAAGTACTCAAGTCCACTGCTTAATAAGAAGGGATTTACATAGAAAAACATGATAAATAAGCTATGCTTTGGAAATGATAATAAGCGGCCCGCATTTCGCATCTCACAAAAACTAAAGAAACATTAAGGAAAGTGCACAAGCACAATGCGATATGCGATTTGTGATATTGCATCACAATCTCAAAATCATCATTTTCGTAGTTTAAAGGCTGTCCACCCTAAAACCTTTTTTCCCGACTTACGATGCGAACATTACTGGGCAATAAATCTAGGGATAAGGAACAATTAGTGGGCATTTAGTAAGGGTTAATGGCATTTATGTGTGAAAAGTAGTTCAATGTGATATGATATCTTCTCACTTGCATTCATTAAAACTCATTTCTTGTCCCTTTTCATGAGTTATCGACATTATTACTTCTTATGTTCATTGTTATATCTATATATCCGATAGCTATTGTTTTTCTCCATTTTTAGGAAAAATCCATAGAAATTCTTTGGGAACAATGGCAAAGAAGGGCAAGGCAGTCACATCTGAGAAATCAGAAATGACTCCTTTATTCTCTTATACTACATGTATTAGAGACAGAGGAACCTCTATGTGGGAAACCATGTATGATTTATTAGAAGAAGAGCAACCAAGACCTCTGGAAACAGAGGCCACAGCTGATGGTCATGCCTCCTCAGATGCCTCCATCTTCGAGATGACATGCTCATTTCTACATCGCATAGCCGCAAGACCAAAGATAATCCCATATATAGATATGGTCAAGTGGATAATTGATCATGTGGATATCTCAGACAGAGAATTTAAAAATTGCGGGCAGGAGGTTATGGGATATTTTTCACTAGACAACCTACGGCTTATGTACAACCTGCCAGAGCCACAAATGTTCTACAACAAATAGTTCCTCAAGAAATTTTCTAAGGAGAATGAAGACACACAGGACGTCATGTGAACCTGGACGCAAAATGAAGGCAATATCAAAAAGGACAAAATGGGTATGTATTCTAATGCATCTATAGCTCCCCCTCATAGTTTTGCAGTAGCCATGTTATGTAGGATGTTCGGCAAGCCCAATAGTACTAAATTTTCCCCAGAATGGTTGTCGTTAATAGATGTAGCCGTAAACACAACGATATTGAATTGGGCCCAAATTTTGTCTGATAATTTATCAAAGGCTATAATTAAGTACAGGAGGAAGAGGAGTATCGCTTCGAGGGTTTACCCTCCATTTTTTATGAGTTCCTATGTAATGGATGCAATCTGTTTTGGCACAAAATTTCCTATCTATGATGGAAATGGACTGTGAAGGACCCACTTCCCGTTCATATGTATCATAAGAATATGTGGGAGTCCTATTTTCACCCCCATTTTTACAAAATTTGTCATGGAGTCATGTTTCCTATCCATAAACAAGTTTTCAACCAAAATGCCCCTAGGTTTTCTAGAGAGGTCGAAGTAGATATCCTTCCTGTGGCCAGACGGTTTGGGGAGGAAAAATTCACATATATTAGAGTATCTGGGAGCATTGCCTCACCACATGTCCTCCCATACTATGTCCCCGATGAATTAATGGATAGAGAGATAACCTACCAAACAACAAGTGAATGTGGGCTAAGCAAAGTATTAAAGGAGTAGAGAAAGGCCATTTGGCCTACATTTCCATTACAGTGTGGTGCATTTTCACTCACAATTTTGGACATGCATACAAAGAAGCAGAGACCATGAAATCTCTAAAACTGCCTACATTCCCAGGAAAAAAATATGACCCAAATGACACTGCCAAAGATTTCACTACCATGGTGAAAGTGAAGGTCTTCACCCCTGAGGAAGATGCATTTGATGATGTCTTCCTACAGAAAGAGACATTCTAAGACATGAAGCATATGGCATCACTTATTTTTGCCCCAAGTGATCTTGAAGCCTTTCATGAATACAGAGAAAGAAGATTATTAAAGGTCCCATTGGACCAATCATAGATTGAACCAATAAGGGAGCCAACTCCCAGTGTAAGCTTAGAGTAGAACTCTAGAGAAAATTCTAAAGATGACTTCGAAGCAGAGTCTTAGGCGAAGTCTACTCATGATTCATAGCACTCAGAGCAACAGCCCCAGAATGGGGGCAACAAAAGTAAGCGGTCAGAAAAGGACACAGTCGGGTCTACAGAGAAAGCAAACGAGAAAACCTCAACTAAGAAACAGGCTGAAATTCACTCTACCTCCACCCAGTCAACAAAAACCCGGTTATTGATTTAGAGAAATAATGGGAGAATTTTAATAAAAAGCTCCATACATAAGAAAAAACACCTGAGGTATAGACTCCACAACACAGAGCAACTTAAGAAGTTATAGTTGAAAAAACTGTAAGTACTCAAGAAGTAGAGCTCATTCCTGCCACTGCCACCTCTGAAATTGTTTTTAGAATTGAGGAAATTTCTCCCTTAGATGTTTTCTACAGACCAACCCATAAAGTTTTCGTCAAAAGACAAAGGAAGAAAAGAAAGTTGGTTGTTCTAGCTGTTACCACTCCCGACTATGAACCAATGGATATTGTCAAGAAAGATTCACCCATCGACCCATCTGAGAACCTTACTAGACTTTCGCAATTTGTAGGAGCCTATGCCACAATAACTATTGACAAAGAAACAAAGGTACAATTTTTTCTTAGAGAAAAGAAAAATAAAATTCTATTGTTGGAACAAGAGTTCTAGTAGGAAAAATTTAACCAACAAGTAGAGTTGCAAATGGCCAAGCTCCAGCAAGAATTTGAGCATATGAAAATAAAACATCAGACCAGCCTACTAGAAAAGGATGCAAGGATACAAGCCATAACAGATAAGTATAAGGACAATGTTGGCATTATGACTAAAGTGTTGTCCTTGATGGCAACCAGGTCACTGTTCTTCAAGTCAGCAGCAGAAGTTGATGATCAGCTATCAAATATTGAAGGAAATAAGGAGGACGCAGGTATACCTTACAGAAAGTGCGTACCCGCAGGTACACCATGCAGAAGCCGCGTCCAGAGACGCAGGCTAGCCGTTCAGGAGGTGCGTCCACCCAGTGCACACATTTTAAGGCAGAGAAAAGCACACGTGGGGGTTTCTTGTGTTTTACTCTTGGTATCTAGCCGACGGTATTGTGTTATTGTGGTGTCGGCTCGTGGTATTGTTCCATGATTTGAGGAGGAGCTTGTCTATATAAAGCAAAGGAGATCATTTGGTTTATGGATGTCTTTGGTTGAATATCTTATTGGGTGAGATCTGGTCTAGATCTAAAAGGCGAATCTACTGAAGGACTGAGATCCCTTTGGCGCAAGATCAGATCTGTAGATCTGACTGTTTGGGTTACACTTAAAGTCTTGAAATCATTCATACCCGAAGGGACGCAAGCACAGTGAAAGGAAAACGCGCCGGGACGCAGTGCAGAATCTGGAGATCTGCGTGGGGACGCAGGGCAGATGAAGTTCAGGTGTGTCTGGGACGTAGTTCAGTGACTGGAGATCTGCGTGGGGACGCAGAGCAATCAAGGTTCAGGTGCGTCTCTTTAACAGAAGGACGCGGCGCGATAGTGTTTTTGGGTGCGTCCCTGTAGCAGAAAGACGCGGCGCGATAGTGTTTCTGGATGCGTCCCTGAAGTAACAGAACGCAGAGCAGTTAAAGGAACAGTGCGTGGGCACGCAGCGCAACAGAAGGATATCTGCGTGTGGACGCAGAGGAGCAGAAGGTTAGCTGCGTCTGGTCACGGGCCACAGAAGGAAAAACTACGTCTCTGTCTTAAGATATTCTGTTGATTTAATTTCTCTGTTGATAAGGTGTTTTGGGTTACTTCTGTTATTGCTGATCTGATATCTGTAGTGGACTGTAACTGTTATGTACTTGTTGATCATCTAACTGCTTATGAAATGAGAAAGGGAGGTCCATCAGACAGAAGGGAAGCTGCTTTCAAGGCATCAGGCAAAGAAGATTACTATGAAGCAAGCCATGTTCCAGAAGAAGAGGAAGAAGAATCAAATTTTGTCAGAAATCTTCAAAGGGGTTCTGGAAGGTTCAGAGGTAAGCTACCTTTCAAATGCTTTGCTTGTGGAAGAGTAGGTCATTATGCTGCAAAATGTCCTTATAAAGATAAAGGAAAGGAACCTGCTAGATGGAACAAGAAACAAAGTGCAAATAAGAAAAGCTACTACACCCATGAAGATAGTGATGGTCTATCAAACAGTGATGAAGATGAACGAGGTAATGAATATAAGTTATTAATGGCATTTGAAGATGATGATTATATGGATGCTATAGATGTGGATAACCTTTATGATGAAATCACTAGACTCAAGAGATGTATAGAAGAAAAGAATGTGATCATTGATACTCTACAATTTCAAATTGATGAAAAGGAAAAACATCTTGAAAATCTAGAAGGAGAAATTGTTGGTCTTAGAAAAGAGATTGAGAAAACAAAAGCTAGAGACATATTGCAGCAGGTGGTTTTCACCCACATTGGGTTTCCACCTTACATCTTGTGTTCTTTGGTGTGACTATCTGTTTTTCTTTGTTCATGCTCATTATTTTATGGTACTGACATGCAAAAATAATTCAAAGATCAAATAAGGAAGATTTATTAAATTGCTAGATAATACTGATTCACCCCCCCTCTCAGTATTATTTCCAACAATTGGTATCTGAGCAAGGATGAAGAGCACTGGTTATGGCATCGAAGGTTGGGACATCTAAGCTTCTCACAAATAAGGAAAGCATGCAAATATCAGGCAGTTCGCGATCTTCCAGATATCAAAATTCTTGACAACACCATATGCAGATCATGTCAGTTTGGAAAACAAACCAGAACTAACTTTCCAGAGAAAGAAGGATCAGCTAGCATGCCTCTTGAGCTAGTACATACAGATACATGTGGTCCATTCAAGAAAAGAACACCTAGAGGAGAGGAATACTTGATATTATTTATTGACGATTTCTCCAGGTTTGTCTGGTTAGGACTTATGAAGCACAAAGATGAAGCATTCGAAAAATTCAAATCCTTCAAAGCCTTGGTTGAAAATGAATCAGGTCACAAAATTAAGTGCCTCAGATCCGACAGAGGTGGGGAATTTACTTCAAATGAATTTTTCGATTTCTGTGATGAACATGGGATAAGGAGAGAATTCTCTACAGCTAAAACTCCTCAGCAAAATGGAGTTGTTGAAAGAATGAACAGAACAATCCAACAAATGGCTCATGCTATGCTTGATGAATCTGGAACTCCCGCAACTTTCTGGGGTGAAGCTGCACATGCTGCGGTTGTTATTCTCAACAAAACAAATGTCCGGGTGAACAGCACTCAAACTCCTCATGAGCTTTGGAGTGGCAGGACTCCTTCGGTAAAGCACTTCAAAATCTTTGGGAGCAAATGCTATATCAAGAATACTGATGAGCAGCTTGGCAAACTTGAACCTAGAGCAGATGAAGGCATTCTTCTTGGTTACTCTCCATATAGCAAAGCATACAAATGCTACAATAAACGACTTGGCAGAATTGTTGACAGCATTGATGTAGTGGTTGATGAGAAGGGATACATTCCTAGGCAAGTCCATCATGAAGACATCGAAGAAGATGAAGGCTACCCTCAAAGACAGAATGATGAAGAAGAAGAACCTCAAGAAGAGCCAGAGGAGCAAACAAGAATAGAAGAAAAGACTCCATCCAGATATGTTCAGAAGAATCATCCATAATCTCAGATTGTGGGGCAGAAAGAAGCAGGTGTACAAACAAGAAGAACAGTTGCAGAAGCCTCAAGCTATTTGGCATTACTCTCCTCTACTGAACCACAAAATGTGAAAGAAGCATGCAAAGATGAATGTTGGGTGAAAGCAATGGATGAAGAACTTGAGCAAATCGAAAAGAACAACACTTGGGAGCTGGTTCCTGGACCAAAGGATAAGAATGTTATCGGAACAAAATGGGTCTTCAAAAATAAATTGAATGAAAATGGAGAAGTAATTAGAAACAAAGCCAGACTTGTTTGTAAAGGGTATGCGCAGCAAGAAGGAATAGACTTTGAAGAAACTTTTGCTCCTGGTGCAAGACTTGAGGCCATCCGAATGTTCCTTGCTCTCTCAAGTTTTCAAAACTTCAAAGTATATCAAATGGACGTGAAATCAGCCTTTCTGAATGGAGACTTGGAAGAAGAAGTGTACATTGAACAGCCAGATGGGTTCATTCTTGGAAATGATCCAAATCTTGTATGCAGATTGAAAAAGGCTCTCTATGGTCTCAAACAAGCTCCAAGGGCTTGGTACTACCGTTTGGACAAATATCTTCATGAACAAGGTTTTTCAAAAGGTTCATCAGATAGCAATCTTTATATAAAAGTTGAAAATGACAAATTGCTAATACTTGTTGTGTATGTAGATGACATTATTTTTGGTAGCAATGAAGAAGCTATGAGTCAAAGCTTTGCCTCGGTCATGCAGAAAGAATTTGAAATGTCCTTTCTAGGAGAACTGACATATTTCCTTGGTTTGCAAATCCAACAAAAAGAAGGAGGAATCTTTTTATCTCAAACCAAGTATCTCAAACAGATTTTGAAGAAATATGGCATGGAAGATGCAAAACCAGTATGTACACGCATGGTCACAGGATGTAGTCTCAGTGCAAATGATGAATCTGCAGCAGTACATCAACCAACTTACAGATCTATGATTGGAAGTTTACTATATTTGACAGGTACCCGACCGGACATCATGCATGCAGTTGGAATAGTTGGAAGATTTCAGGCAAATCCGAAGGGGACTCATCTTCAGGCAGTGAAGAGAATTTTCAAATATCTTCAAGGGACTCAAAATTATGGCTTATGGTATCCTAGAGATACAGATCTTACTCTTCATGCTTATACAGATGCAGATTGGGCCGGAAGTGTGGATGACAGGAAAAGCACAAGTGGTGATGCGTTCTTTATGGGTTCCAGACTGGTATCTTGGTTCAACAAGAAACAGAGTTCGATTGCCTTATCTACAGCTGAAGCGGAATATGTTGCTGCTGCATCTTGTTGCACCCAACTTCTTTGGATGATGTAGACTTTGCAGGATTTTCAAATCACTTGTACACCACCTATCTCCATCTTATGTGATAACACAAGTGCAATCAGCATCTCAAAGAATCCGGTTATGCATTCAAAAACCAAGCACATACCAATCAAGTATCATTTTCTCCGGGAACAAGTGCTTGAACAGAAGGTCAAGTTGGAGTATGTTCCTTCTAAGGAACAAGTTGCTGACATTCTCACCAAACCATTGCCCAGGGACACTTTTGAGTACCTCAGGCAAAGGCTGGGGGTTGTTGATGCATCATCTTATTGTTGAACCTGTTCTGATTGATGGTACAGGTTCAGGGGGAGGATATAATGCATTGTTGGCATTATGGAGGATGGTCAGAAGGAGGTCTTGGAAATAGCTGCAATATGTCTCTATCTCTTTCATGGTGGATTATGGTTCTTTGTTGCAGATCTGGTTCATATTCAGGGGGAGCATACCCCTTTTTTCCCTTGATGTCAAAGGGGGAGAATGAAGCTGAAGTTTGTGAGGTTGCCATCAAGTCCAAAGGGGGAGATTGTTGGCATTATGACTAAAGTGTTGTCCTTGATGGCAACCAAGTCACTGTTCTTCAAGTCAACAGCAGAAGTTGATGATGAGCTATCAAATATTGAAGGAAATAAGGAGGACGCAGGTATACCTTACAGAAAGTGCGTACCCGCAGGTACACCATGCAGAAGCCGCGTCCAGAGACGCAGGCCAGCCGTTCAGGAGGTGCGTCCACCCAGTGCACACATTTTAAGGCAGAGAAAAGCACACGTGGGGGTTTCTTGTGTTTTACTCTTGGTATCTAGCCGACGGTATTGTGTTATTGTGGTGTCGGCTCGTGGTATTGTTCCATGATTTGAGGAGGAGCTTGCCTATATAAAGCAAAGGAGATCATTTGGTTTATGGATGTCTTTGGTTGAATATCTTATTGGGTGAGATCTGGTCTAGATCTAAAAGGCGAATCTACTGAAGGACTGAGATCCCTTTGGCACAAGATCATATCTGTAGATCTGACTGTTTGGGTTACACTTAAAGTCTTGAAATCATTCATACCCGAAGGGACGCAGGCACAGTGAAAGGAAAACGCGCCGGGACGCAGTGTAGAATCTGGAGATCTACGTGGGGACGCAGGGCAGATGAAGTTCAGGTGCGTCTGGGATGCAGTTCAGTGACTGGAGATCTGCGTGGGGACGCAGAGCAATCAAGGTTCAGGTGCGTCTCTGTAACAGAAGGACGCGGCGCGATAGTGTTTTTGGGTGCGTCCCTGTAGTAGAAAGACGCGGCGCGATAGTGTTTCTGGATGTGTCCCTGAAGCAACAGAACGCAGAGCAGTTAAAGGAACAATGCGTGGGCACGCAACGCAGTAGAAGGATATCTGCGTGTGGACGCAGAGGAGCAAAAGGTTAGCTGCGTCTGGTCGCGGGCCACAGAAGGAAAAACTGCGTCTCTGTCTTAAGATATTCTGTTGATTGAATTTCTCTGTTGATAAGGTGTTCTGGGTTACTTCTGTTATTGCTGATCTCATATCTGTAGTGGACTAAAAACTGTTATGTACTTGTTGATCATCTGATGCTTTATGAAAAGAAGTAGGGGGTTGTAGCTCCCTTCCAGGAGTAGACTGGAAAACGAGAGAGAGAGAGAGAGTTGTAGCTCTCTGCAGGTTGCAGCCTGCATACTGGTAAAGTTCTGCACCAGTACAAAATCATTGTAAAAGAAGTTTCTAATTTGAAAGAAGATAGAGACATATTGCAGCAGGTGGTTTTCACCCACATTGGGTTTCCACCTTACATCTTGTGTTCTTTGGTGTGACTATCTGTTTTTCTTTGTTCATGCTCATTATTTTATGGTACTGACATGCAAAAATAATTCAAAGATCAAATAAGGAAGACTTATTAAATTGCTAGATAATACTGATTCACCCCCCCTCTCAGTATTATTTCCAACAGACAATACACAAATTGATCAGTTCATAATAGAAGAACTTAGCCTTAACTCCTAGCTAATGCATAAAAAAAAACTTCTATGCCATAGAATCTCACAGTTAAGTACTTATTACGAGATTAGTGACAAGCGAACAAGGCAAGTCATTGACATGAGGCTTGAATATGATGAAATCTTAAAAAGGGTTTCCAACTTTATCACCTAGTAGGACTCATAGGATGGGAGGAAGGTTGATCTGCCGAAACTAGAGGAATCACATAAATAAATTCTATTTGCATCCTGGGATTCTCAACTCAAACAAGCAGAATGGGAAACATCAGTCACAACAGCAGCAATAAACAATGTTATTGGAAATATCAATGAAAATATACATAGTGCCAACTTGGTCGCAAAAAATTTATTAGGCTTTCTTCCAAATTTCAAACAACTCAAGAAACAGTGGAGACAGGTGGAAAAGGAAAGGGAGGAAGCAATTAGGAAAATGACCAGGCGAAACTGCGAAGCATACTGGCAATATCTAGTCAAACCTTACAACCAGTGGATGTGCCTGTGATGCCTAACCACTTCCACACATAAAATGGTGCCAGCACTAACCGATGATGTATTCACTGGGTAGTTGAAATCTGCGACCAGCCAACCAACACAGCTCAAACCAATGACAGATATCTGTGATCTTAAGGATCAAACACAAAGGAGTTAGTCACCATATTTTATTTCTATTTTAAAGTTTCATTTAGCATAATCTGAGGAAGGTCGTTTAAACCTCCTCAACTATTTTTTGTATTAATCTATTTTTAGGACTTGTAGTTTAGTATTTAAACCCCTCTCATGCATTTAGGGATGGGTCTAGAAATTTTATCAGAAACAATATTCAAAACATGCACTTTTGTACCTTTGAAGAGGTTCTGGTGAAATGAATGGAATAGGATTTATTTTCATTTTATGTGGCATGCTCTATTGAAATTTCACTTTTGTACTCTTAGATGGTGTTGGATTGATTAGAAGTAAGTTGATATTACTGAAACACATGACTAGAACTTATTACAAATGGTACTTTTATCTTGTGATTTTGTTTTATTTATGTATCAAGCAATAGATTTTCTTCAAATTGATTATGTATGAAAGTTTGAATCTTGGTTACCGTTATTGCACTTTTGTATGATGATGGCCTTAAACTTCGTGCTGAATACATGAACAATTTCTTATGGGATATATCTTTCATAATCGTTTTGGCTAACTATTTATCCAAAACGATCATTATTAAAATGATTTCATTTCTTATTCTAGTTGAATGATCTTTATTACCAATTGCTCTAGGACATTATTGTAGATCGCATACTTTACTTTTATTCCCAGGTATAGTCATAGTTAAATAGTGTTTAAAACTAGGATATATGCAGGTGATTATTAGTTTATAATAGATTACTTTACTTAAACATTCCTCTGAACTACCATATATCACCCCATCAGCACTATCATAATTTCTATTAGGAAATTGGTTCCATTATCCCCAGTCGAAGCCACTACACCAAACGAAAAAGGAGCTTCCAACCAAGGTCCAGACTGGGTGGTTTTCTCCCATGTTGTAAGAAACGATTTTCAAGGCTTCAACAGAATGGTCGCACAGAAATTTTTTGGAATGAACGTTGGATGAAACACCCCAGATTAGATCAAGATCTGGCTTTTTTAGAGCTCTAGACATTCACCTCATAATTGAGCATAGACTGTGTTCAATATTTATGGCTTGAAACCCCCCTAGGGTCAAAATGGAGGGAATGGAAATACTCTAGGAATTGGACATCTCAAGATCCCCTTTTGGGCTGGGATGCCCTTCTTATGGTTCTTCGTGAATGCGCTATTCATAGAAAATTTTAGGGGCGAATGTTTACCCTTTGGCGAAATTAAGGGGTTTTAAATTTTAGTGGGCGAATATTTTGTATCATAGTACATTTTTACAAATCACCTCAAATATCCCACCTTATTTTAAGGGAGAGGGTAAAACAGGTAAATTTAGCCCTTGAAATTAGGAGTTACAACCTTCCATTGGCCCATTTTCAAGAATAGGTTTTATTTAAGTGAATCCATTCGCCCATTTTCAAGAATAGGTTTGATTTAAGTGAATCCTATGGGCCAAATACCATATTTATAAAAGAGGTATGGTAAATTAATAAAAATATAAATAAATGAGAGGCATGGTAAATAAATAAAACATTTTTTATATTTACTCCATAAGTCACCTTATATACATGCAAGGGTGTAAACAAATAAAAATATAAGTAAAGTGGAGGTATGGTAAATAAATAAAATGTCTTTTTATACTTACTCAAAAGGTATGGTAAATAAATAAAAATATAAATAAACTAGACGTATGGTAAATAAAACCTCTTTTTATATTTAGTCCATAACCCTCTTTCTATTGATCACCTCTCAAGAAAGAGGTTTTATTTAAGTGAATCCTATGGGCCAAATACCATATTTGTAAAAGAGGTATGGTAAATTAGTAAAAATATAAATAAACGAGAGGTATGGTAAACAAATAAAACATTTTTTTATATTTACTCCATAAGTCACCTTATATTTACGAACACTCAAAAAATGTGTTATATTTAGGTGAAACCTATCGGCAAAATACTATGGGACAAATACCATGGACTAGATTGTTATTAATACCATGCAAAAAAACATTAGTATTAATAAAAACAAAAATGGCACATGGTATTGACCCATGGTATTCACCAAAATGGCACATGGTATTGACCCATGGTATTCACTTGGAATGTAGCCTATTTAAATGGGGAATTAAACCAGCATAGATCCATATTTTTCTTTGGATCTACTAAGCCCCGAGAGGTATCAAATATCGTGATATGAAAACTAGCATAGAGTGAAAAAATATTTGATGTCTCTCGGGGCTTGGTGGATCAAGAGTAAAAATGGATTTTGTAATTTAATGTTTGTTAAACATTTTAGCTTGGTTAAAAGAAAAAATAAAATAAAAATCAACTATTAATTTTATTAATTTTTATAAATTACTAATAGTAATTTTTAAGCTGCAGGTTTATGATAACCCATGGTATTGACCCATGGTAATACCATGGTATTCATGTGAGCATAGACTATTTAAAGGGGAAATTATATCATCTTAGATCCATCTTAATTCTGGGTCTACCAAGTGCTCAGAGGGATAAATAGATTTCATCCCCCCTAAGAGTGGTAGATGTGGAGTTAAGATTGATATAGGTTGGTTTTTATGATAATGAAGATATTAAATGGACTTAGGAAATTATATTGTAAAAACATCTTAAGGTGAATGGTTAAAGCATAGACATTGGACAAGTGTATTTGTATACTTCTGTTTTAAACTAAAACAAATCCAGGGCTAAAAGGAATGGATTGATTGCACTAGTCATCCTTCTATAAATTTCCAACATATGCTAGAGTAAACAGATTGTAATTTGGGTAATTTTTATAACTGCAAACAGGAACATACTTGTGTATTGGCAGGGTGGTTACGAGGTCCCTAGAAGTGATGAATTTGAATTTATCTTGGTTTTATATATAGTATTAGGTTTTTTTCTCAAGCTTTCTGTGAATGACACGAGTAAAATAGTCGCCATGCCTGGTGAGAGATTCACCAAAAAATTATATATACATATTATATTATTGATAAAATCGCCTTCCATTTTTCCTATACACCATGGAGATTCGCCCATTTATAATACATATAAATTTAGGGGGGGTTCTTAAAATTTCCCCTGGCACTATTCTCAACAATGGGGAACTGGAAAAATTACGATGGGGACATTGCCTACAAGCCATGTTCTCACTCAAGGAGGCTTATTCAATCATATCATCTATAGGGGACTTGGATCCAGACCCATTGTGTTAAGGGAAGTGATAAGTTTTCTATGACCTATTGACCATAAGAAGAATGATACTTTTGGCCAAAATCGAGAGTACCATATGAGTGGAAGATTGAACCCCTTTGTTAATAGAGCATGGTGCCTCTCGTAAGGATTTGTTCTATGGAACATATGGAAAGCCAAAAAAGGGGCAATCTTCCACTCAGAAGCTTTCCACTCCATGATTATTTGTAAAATTGTCCTTCATCACATCAAGGAGAATTTTTCTATCTTGCAATGGTCAAGTGAGGATTGAAAAGCAGAGGGGCGTGAACACACCATCTTGACTTCGCAAGATCATCCCCAAGAGTCCTCAGACCCCAGCCCATCTCGTCTCCCCGTTTCAAGAGGAGCCTCCTCTAGCTCATTCACCTATCCCCCTCAAGGCTTCCTTAAGATAAATTTCAATGGGGCCCCCAAGGGAAACCCCAGGCTAGCTGGTCTTGGGGGTATTATCTAAAATGACAATGGGCAAGTGGAAAACATTTATGCCACGTCATGTGGTAACACCACAAATATCGTGGCTGAATAACTAGCCCTAGAAAGAGGATTGTATGTGTCAAGGGAAATGGGGGTATCCAAGCTGCAAGTCACAGGTGATTCTCAAATAACTATAACCATGCTTCAGTGACTTATAAATGGATCTCCTCCAGAAAAATTTGTAAAAAGCTAGCATTTGGAACTGATAGGGGAACATATTCGTTCTTGAATTTCCTCTTTCAATTATGTAATCATTGAAAATGTTGGGTGTGGAGCCTGATTATCTTCTATAGTACCACCACATTGGACCCCAGTTCAAAATGGGGCGGCAACGCCGCCTGTAAAATATTCACTGCAAGGGGGGTCCAGGGGGGGCGGCAGTGACTTTTGGGAGCCCCCCCCCCCTAGCGGGGGGTTTCGGGGGCAGCGCCCTCGACGCTAAAAACAGCTGTAAAATTTCCTTGTAAAAGTATAGTAATTTCTAGTCAATCTGGGCCGTTCATTAGGCGGATGATCTGACGGTAGAACTTATGTTTAGTTTAGGGTTTTTTTCCCTAGAAGGCAACCCCTCTCTTTGTATGAGGGCATTGTATTTGAGGCTGTGGAATAGATGTGTATTCTGTGAGCGAGAAATAGAGAGGTGAGACTGAGAGAGAAAAAAGAGGATATTACAGCGGTTTTGCTGTAGGTTGTGTCTCTTCATTTTTGTTGGATAATAGAAAAGGAAGCACTGGCTGTTCGGGATGGTCGTAGCCCAAACTGGGCGAACCACGTATATCTGTGTCTCTCTTGTTTTGTGCGTTGTCTGTGTTTATATTTCTGCAATATTTTATGTGTTCCATTGCTCCGTAATATATAATTTTCTAATAGAAAATGTAGATGGAGAAGGAAAAAAGGTTGCAGATAAACTATCAAATTGGGGAAGTGAGCTCTAGGGTCAGG
Source organism: Pinus tabuliformis (assembly GCA_031772625.1). NCBI lineage: Eukaryota > Viridiplantae > Streptophyta > Pinopsida > Pinales > Pinaceae > Pinus > Pinus tabuliformis. The sequence continues at coordinate 838,103,748 of CM062809.1, read as the reverse complement.
ATATTTTGTAAGATTAGCCCCTCCCTTCTCAAAATAATCATCTAGTGGATTTGTGTTAGATAGTGGAGGAGGAAGAGGCTTCCTCGATGGATGTGATAATCTCAGAGCATGTGTTCACCGAGTTCCATGATCGTTAACAATTGGCGTGTTGGCAGATGACTAGACTCTTGGTCCTTTCATCTGAACTGATGTAATGGGAGGTGTAATTGAAATTGTAAATGTGATCATGTGAAGCATTATCTTGTCTCAGTGAATGTGGTTGGTGAAATTTTAATGAGAGGAATGACTCATTAGGATGGTTTTTTTCAATTGCATTTGTGTTGGGCTCTTGGTGAGTATTTTGAAAGCCAGTGCAAGAGTCGGCGGTGGGCTTTCAGCACCGTGTGGTCGAATCCTATCTACTATTGTGACTCTTGGCTATGTGAATTCATTATTATTTTTCTCCAAAGTCACCTCGGGTTTTATTGTGCTTGCATAGTGCGACTACAGGTAATTAGGGGAACTTGGTATTTTTGTTTTTGATGGATTTTGGAGGTGTGAGTAGTCAGTCCGTTGGAATCATCTAGATGAAAAAATATACAACATATAAGCTTTGGAGGTGATTTTGTTGGGGGTGGTGGTGGCTATGCAAGGGATTCTTTATTGTTGTTTCTTGGTTTGAAAATTGGCACATCTGGTGGTTTCGTGGGTGATTCTCTGTGTGTGGTGGAGATAGAGGAGCCACCTTTCCAAAGTATTTGGTGTCAAAATTTTGGTGTGGGCTACACAAGGATGGTTGGGGAGCGTTGACCTGGGTGATTTTCTCCCACCTTCTCCTTCTCAAGTAGCTCATGTTCTTGTCGAGGTGCTCAACTGGTGGCGAGGTGGTATCTAGGTTTTAGCATGTGGGCATCTATGGAAATTTGTGGGTGAAGGGAGATTTGGTCTTTGGGTGTGGAGTTCTGGGCAAGTTTCAGTGGGTTAGACTCTAAAGACTGCTAGGGAATTTCGCTCTCTTGGATTGTTTAATATGAAACCTTCCTTGTGTCATGGTCGCTCCTCCCCCCCAACCAATCCAGGTTCTATGGGTCGCGAGGAGGAGGTGAGGTTGAGTCCTTTAGAATATTTAGCAATGGCAGAAATCAGGACGCGTCGGGGTGGAAAGACTGTTGGTCGCTCTCAGCTATCCAGTGTTATAATGTGTGGCAATCGTGGTGGTAGAAAGAAGGCTTTCCGTGGAGGTGGAGGTGGGAGGTCTCAACAACCTCAGCGATGTGGTTGTGTGCGGTGAGGTGGGACATCTAGTCAGGGGTCTAGTCGGTGTGCAATTCCCAACCAATAGGTAATTCAACATTGATGTCTAGAGAATTGTATGGAACTAATTCAATCTCTTCTAAATCAGGTGGATTCGATTGAATGGGTTCGAAGGGAGGAACATGCTGAGCTGGTAGCCACCTTGGATAAGATGCATTACTTTCAGTGCCAGGTTAGAGAGTGAGTGGTGGTGGTATGGTGACGCCAAAACCACCTTGCAGAAAAAGTGGAAAAGTTGGAGACTTGGCTGGCACACTTTGAAGGGCATGTCCATTGTAACTTCCGCCCTTAGTCACCTCGAGGAACTAACCTAGATAACCTAGCTTCCATTACGTAGAATGACTAGTATGTTATGAGGTGTTTTTATGTATTCTCTGTATTTTGGTGCCTTTGGCCCTTTCTTTTATGGACATTGTCCCTAACCTTCTTTTTATATTTTTGTCACCTAATACAAACATTAGTCAACAAACCTGGTCGAGGTGAGACCACTTGCTTTTTTCTCTACTGGATGTGCATCCTTTTTAACATATGAATAAAATATCGACTTTATATATATATATATATATATATATATATATATATATATATATATATATATATATATATATATAATTTCAACTATAGATTATAATGATTTCAATTTCAAAATAATATTATAATAAAAAAAAATTAATAGGAGTAAGATATGGAAGGGGAATACAAGATATAAATTAATAATAAATAGAATAACCTAATGGAAATAAATGAGCTAATATATAATTAGTTATACAAATACATTAGGAAAATTTAACAAGAAAAATAGGAAGGACCTTATAAATGAAATCACAAGAGAAGGAAAAAATCTAAAATAGAACAAAATCAAGGGGAAAAATAAACTTAAGAAGAAAGGGCAGGGACCCAACAACTAATAATTCTCCAGCCATCATCTTTATGCAGATTATTTTGTCTCCTTTCAATATCTATGGTCTCCCTAAACTTTTGGTGATGGTGATGATCAATCCTTGCAAATACCCAGGCCTTTTTAATGCAGATGTGGTGTTTTTTCTTTTCCACATGTTCTATCAATGATGAGGAGTGGGTCCTACCATGTTTGATGTCAGTTTCATGCTCATCAATCCTTTAATTTATTGAGCATCCATTTTTTCCAATATTGGGTGTCCTGCAAGAACATGGGATTACATAAACGCCCTTCATATTCTTAAGGTCCACTAGGTCTTTGACTGGTCTTAGGGATCTTGGAATGGTGTTTAGGGGCCTAAAGGTTAAAGGAATGTTGTGCTTCCTCAGAATCTTCACAATTTTGTTAATGGTCCCATGGATAAAGGGAATATGAACCCTTGAAATTTGACCTTTGCGTTCTTTTGTTGTCCTAGGACCTTTGGCGGCATTAAGGAAAGTTTTGAGACACTGGTGCCTAGTATAGCCATCATTTTTCAAAACCTTAAGGAGATGGGTTCCATCCTCATCAAGGTGATTTTCATTAGAAACTCTTAAATCGTGAGTAGCTAATGTGTTGAGAACACCTAGCTTTTGAGCAGCATAATGATGGGACTTAGCATGAAGATATTGCCCACTATGAGTTTCCTTCTGAAATACCTAGTGGGAGAAAGATCCATCATCCTTATTATAAATTAGGATGTCAAGGAAAGGAAGGCTTCCATTGATTTCATATTTCATAGTAAATTTTATCGATCTAGACTGATTGTTAAGATGTTGGAAAAAATATCCAGTTTTTCTTGTTTATCATGCTAGATGATGCAGGTGTCATCAAAAAACTCTTCCATAGCTTTGGTTTAAATTGAGTTGAGGCCAAAGCCTTATATTCAAATTTATCCATGAACATATTAGCTACTACATGGGAAAAGGGGGAACCCACGGTAATTCCAAAAGTTCATTCATAGAATTCCCCTTCAAAGTTGAAGAAAGTCAAGGTAAGACAAATTTCAACCAATCTAGCTATATCCAGATCTGTAATATGCTTTATAAACTCTATGGCCTATTTTATAAGAATAATAGTGTAAAGGTAAACCACATCAAAGCTCACAAGAATATCCCTAGGATCAAATTTTATACTCTTTAACTCATTGACAAATGATGAAGAATTTTTTACAAAAGTTTTCGTAAGGCCAATAAGGGGTTTTAGCTTTTCGGCTAAAAACTTTAGAAGAAGATAAGTCGATGTACCTATAGTGTTGAAAATGGGTCTTAGGGGAGCCCCCTTCTTATGGATCTTAGGAAGCCCATAGATCCTAGGAGTGAGAGGGAAACTACTCTCAATGAGTTTATGGGTAAAGGAGCTAATGATGCTACTAGATTTGTGGTGAGCTATAGTATTGCAGCAATGATGTTGCAACTCTTGGGACTCCCTTATTTACTTTTATCAACCCGGTAGTTCGTAACAAACTTGGAAGCGACGGTGCTGTATGCACAATTACTAGCTCTTGCCACAGCTGTCACTTGATCAGCTGGCACAAGTCCGCTAGGGGCCTCAGCAAAGTTCTATGAGCTCTTAGAAGAAGCTTTTTAACTGAGATGAAAGCTAACTCTGAGGATATTGATATACTTTCAGAGAGAAACTAAAAGGCAGAAAGGAAACGTAAACCCTAGCAAACCCTAATTTTACCAGCTAGCCCTACTGATGCAAGAAAGAGGATGCAAGCTATTGAAAGAGATGCCATTGATTTCTAGAAAGGTAAATGCATGTATCTATGCTACTTCTACAGTAACATCTGAAAAAAACATCTTTTTGTAATTTTGAATAAGTTGCCAGAGTTATTATGCATGCGATTTGACTATTTTTGGCTGTGCAGGGGTGGATTAGTGAGAAGAAATGCTTGGAGGAGGTCAAGAAGGTTCAGAGAGGGCCTAAGGGGTCCCTAACACCCTTCCATAGAGTTTCATTGAGTTTGGCTGTCAAGAAACCTCATTCGTGAGCCTCTACAGGAAGTCTGCAAGGGTTGTATAAGATGTCTGTGATTTTCTATAGGATGTCTGTAATTTTCTACAGGATGTTCAGAAATGAGATTTTGGTGGATGGATGGAGAGGAAAAGGTGAAGGAGTGAGTGTGGAGGTAGGGTGAGGGTTGGAGATGGTCCAAGACTTGGAGGATGGAGTTGAGGACAGGTGTAGATGGCTGGATTTGTTGAAGGAAGACTGAAGCAATGTTGCACAAAATTTGGGTTATGGGAGCAAATGGCAAACGTAAGGCGAGGATTCTAAGTAGATGGTGGAGCAGATGGTGTTGATGGAGAATAAGCAGATGAAGGAGTGGTACAGGTGCTCTGCAAGTCGTTTTTCCAACTGAACCAGTGAAGACTTGTAAATTCAAAGACCTAGGTACGTTGACCTAATCTGTGCTAGCTGTTAGTAAAGAGAATGAACAAAAGTTTGACCTGAAATGAAACCATGTATACTAACCTATGCAACTAAACAAGCAAAAACCTGAACTTGTAACCAACTTCTACAAATGAAAATCAAACACTAGTGATTGCATGGTAAAGCAAAATCAGTGTTTTTGTGGGCAGCAAGGTCACCTTGATCCCAGCTTCTGATCCCACTGAGGGAGAGGTGAAATCAGAGGTGTTTGATGGCCCTTTTTGAAGCTTTTCCCTGTCAACAACCTATCAACTCAGTCTGAAAATCAAAAGTCTTTCTAATCATCAAGAATGACTTAGTTTATCAGCAAGATCTAATCTACTCAGCAGAAATGATTTTGCAAATGCATAAAAGACAAATAACAATACATAAAGGAGGCCTTAGCACTCGGGTTGGGCCCAACCCCAAGAGCTGCAAGCTCATATAATGAACTCAAATCTGATGCCAAGTAAAGCTGTTTCTCATTATTCAAAAATAATCATCATATGAAAGTTGTACAGTAGTAGCTACAAGAAGGCAGGCTGAGCAAAATGACAGCACTATAGTGCAAAAATACCAACAGTTCCAAAAGTAAACTATGAAGGTTGAGGCCTTCCTACTTATACAATACTAGGCAGCTAGCAGCCCTCCTAGATTCAAGGGACTCGGCTGTTCCAACTGCTAGTAAACAGTCACTCTTCCCAAACCTGCTTGGCTGCCTTTCAAGCTCATTTTGGTGGCTTGTGGAGCTTGGAGTTGAGGGTGAAGATTTTGAGGAAGTCCATTTAATGCAAGAGAAAACCTCCCTACGAATCCTCCCCTCAAGCTTGGTTGTCATCTGACCTATGATTGCTTGGTTTTGCTCCAAAAGTTGTCCAAAAATCCTGAAATAACCACGTATTAGCCTCCTAGGTAGAGTGACCATCCCTATTTGTTCAAATAACACAAACATACTAAAAAACATGCATAATCTATGACAAATGGAGGATTGAACAAGGACAACTAGGCAAAATGAGCCCAATAAGTTACCCAATTTGGGGGCTCATCATCACCCCCCTGCTAAATGGGTTGCTCATCCTCTGAGCAACTAGTCTAGCTCATCATCCTTGATGGCTTTGACTGCCTCCCTCACGTCCCAGGCCTCTGTGGTGATATCCTCTTCCCGGTCATGGAATCCTAATTTCCTTTCCACTTCCTCCCACTCTCTGCCTTCCTCCTCCACCTTAACTCCTTCTAGCAGTCCTAAAAGCGAAGGAGGACTGAATTTCAGGAAAATCCAATTGGCCTGCAGATTCTACATCAATTGTTTATATTGAGGTACCCTTGCCAAGGCCTCCCTCATCATGGCGGGAGAGTGATATTCCCTTATCCTCAAGCTGTGAGGCAGTGTGTTCCACTGCCTTGTGCAGGCATGCATGCAGCTTTCTCCCAACAGTCTCTCCATGTCCTCAAAGTGGGCAATGGCTTGAGCCTGTTGCTCAATGTATTCTGGTATATCCTGAGGACTGTTGGCCAAGTGTTGGTAGGCACTTATCACTGCTGAGGGATTATTTGGCTTTCCCCTGATCATGAGTGGCTCACTGAGCTCTCTACCTATGAGATTGTGGACCTCTGCTGCTCTCTTCTCCTCGTGGTTCATCCAAGAAGCCATGGCCTAAGCCGGACACCTCCTATCACCATGTTGGGATCCCATGCGTTCATGTTTGGAAGGGCAAAGTTGTGCAAGTAGAACTCTGATAATTTGGCCCTATCCTCAGATGAAATACTGCCACATAGAGCTGCAAATTGATGAAAAATCTGGAAAGGTGTGATGCCCCTTTGAGCGAAGGTTTTGATTTGAAACTATAACCATTGGTCCTTAAGGTACAGGGCATAGTATTTGGTAAGCTGCCTACACTGTAGAGCTTCCATTGCCCAGCTAGCCATGCAGGCCAGTTGGGCCTCCTTTTCTTGCACCTGCTGTTTCAGAGAATGTATCTGCAATTCTTGTTCCTGTAGCTGTCAGTTCAGTGCCTCAATTTCAGTCTGCACCCCTTCCTTTCTCTGTTTTTCATCAGGGGTATCTTTGACTATTGTGGGATCCTCCCTTTGCTGTTGTTCTCCCAAGATATGAGTCATGTCTACCTTCCCTTGCCCATGTGATTGTAGCTGTCGTCTAAGCAGCTCATTTTCTTCCTGTAGCTTGACCCACTGGTTGCTCTCCACATGTCGTACCATAACCAATTCTCTTCTTGCCTCCTTGAGCTGCTCCTCTAGAGGACCTATATCTGCCACTCCCTTGGACTTAGCGATTTTCATCCAAGTGTGGGTCCTCACTCTCTCTTCTTCTAGTGCAAGGAAAAGTGGCACTGTGAATTTCTGAGGAATGATCTTTCCGGCCTCCAAGAAGTTATAGTAGTAGCCCAAGATGGGCTGGGGGCTAGGTTCCATAATGTGCTCTACCTTTTCTTCCCTCTGTGGTGACTTAGCTGCCTCACCCTCCATTGCTTCGGTCTCCTTCAGTCTAGCTAGTGTTTCCTATAGAAGAGTCTCAGCATCCTGTAGAGAGGCCTTTGTGTCCAACATTTTCATTCTCTTCCTCCAGGTGGATGTCTTCGGGCTTCCCCATTCATAAGTGATGGCTGACTTGGAGGGGGACCTCTCCTTTTGTGTGGTAGGGGTGTCTACAATGGTGATTGGTTCTTTTGACGGTGGCTGGGGTCTCCCAGTTTTAATCCTCACGCTCCTTCTGGCCTTAAAATACAGTGAAGGCTCCCTCTTTTGCTGCCCCTTCTACTTGGGAGATGTGCTTAGGGTGGCCAGCACATCTACGGCCTACCTAGCTAAAATCTCGTGCGATTCCTCCTTCTGCGGCCCTTTCCCCAAACTTCCTGTAGAAAGTCCTGTATTGATCGTTTTCTGGCTTCCTGTAGAAGTAGTTTTCTAGCTTCGTTTAGAAACGGCCTGCTAGCTTCCTGTAGAACCGGTTTTTACTTATTTGGCTTTCTTGGCTGGGGGTGCCTTCTCTTTGAATTATGTTGTGGTTGCCTTGGGTTTGCCCTCACTTGCTTGGACTTTTTCAGTCCTCTTTGCTCGAGTTTGCAATCGTTTCTCCCTTGAAATTTGTGCTTTTACTCCACCCACAACTTTGGCCTTAGCAGCTTGTCATTTTTCTTGCTTTTCCTCTTGCTTTTCCTATGGTGGTCTTTCCTGGGTTTTCTTACCCTTAGCTTCCTTACACTTAGTTTTCTTCTCTGCCTCAATATGCTCCTTTTCCTCACTGCTGGATGAAGTGAGTTCTTCATCCAGAATCTGGATATCATCATCCTTGAACATATTGTGGAAAATATCCAAAGAGAGAGGGACATTATAAGTATGGAGGGCATATTCTACTAGGAGCTTGATAAGCCCATGATGAGCCAGCTGGTCTGGTGTCCCTTCCTTCATTTTTGTGCCACATTCCATCAATGATTGTAGGAGGAAATATGGGATGCTCAATTTTTGTTCGGAGGGAAAATCCATCTTATACTTGAGCTTAGTTAACAAGCGGAAGTGATAACCATATACAATACTGGATCGCCCCTCACAGGTAATATATTTCATAACCTGAAGGCTGACTCACTCCAAAATTGATGTAAGCTAGCTCTCCGGACCCCATTTTTATCCTCTGAAAACTGCTCCTCTGGTAGGAAGAATTCCTTTCTGGATTTTTGGCCCAATGACCTCTCCTCTTTACTCCATGGTATCCCCAATGGCAGATCAGTGACTCAGCTAATGAGTTGTGGGGTCAATTTTAGGGTCAACCCTCTGAAATTTACAGTGGCCAGTATTTTGGATTTAGGCTGCAGGGACATTAGGAATTCTTCTGTTACCTCATCATCATAGCCTTCAATTATGTCACAGAAGGTCATCCAATTGGCACGGGTAAACAGGTCTACCACCTCGGAAGTTTCCCTCAATTTTCTGGAATTTGAGGGTTCCTTTCTGATAAACCCTCCCGGCATGATGAAGATACTTTGTTTTTTCCTTGTGCTCTGGTTAGAATGGGAATTTTGTATATGTTTCCCTCCCCAGAACGTGGAAGATAGTTTCCCTCAAGTTTTTGTATTTCCCTTTGCACCAAATCCCCAGTTACAATGCTGCTGCTGCCCAAATTCGACTAACAAAAGGGAATTAGGCTCTCTCAGACAGGGTGCAGGGCTTGGTTTTCTATTCCAACCACATAATAGTCACAATTTTTTATATGCATAGGTGAGCCTTACAGTGGTTTATCGTTATCATAGGGAGAATTTTTTAACAGGAACCGTGGAGAAAATGTGACGCAACACTACTTGAAAGACATTCCATGTATCACATAGGAAAACCACCATTCTTGACCCATAGGCAGACTGGTTTTAATTTTCCCTACTCCAAACAAGTTAATTCACCACCTTTCGAAATATCAAGCATGGGAATGGCGTGTTCGAGCCTACCTCTATTCGAAATTTCCAATTCCGATGTAGAAGATATGGGTTTCTCTGCCCAGGAGGTTACGCTATGCTTCCTGTAGAGCTTCTTCCTGTAGAGAGCTTTTCCTACTTCTGGAGGATGTCACGGTGCTTCTGAGCAAGCTTGGGACATGGGAAGATTTTGAATTGGGCTGAGAAACTCGGGCTAACGAACTGCAGAGGAGGAGAACGCGTACGTTGCTGAAAACCCAGTTGCAAGTGTAAATGACAGTGGTTAATATGAGTGCTCTGGCTGAATGATTTTGAATTACGGCGCAATTCATGGTGCAGGGGTGAGGTGTCCAGGCCGATCCATTGGCCAACATCATGACCATCATTCTTCGGCGTGTCTCTGACTGCCAATATCTATCTCCGCTATTACCTGACGTCATCCTTTTCAAACCGCCGATTTCACTGCAAATATGCTGATTTTCCCCGACTGGACACTTCCCACGTGTCGGCTCCACGTCCTTCAGGTGGGTTCGAGCATAACCGAGCTCGTTCGGATCCCACAAGGCGATTCGACTGACGTGGGTGGTCAGTTGATTGGCCAGCAAATTCATTCAGACCGCACCATTCACAGATATGAAGTGTTCATAGTATAGTTAATGCAATTTGACGAAATAAGGTTACACACTTACCTGTGTGGCCGTGGATGTGTTTTGTAGGTTTCTGGACTGGAACGATAGCTTTGCTCACTATTTCTTCATGCACAAGCGTTGGAATTCCTTCGCTCATTGGCTGATGATGTATGCAAGGCTTTGTGACCCAATCCTCTGGTGGTGAACATTTCATGCACGACTCTGTTGTTTCTCAGCTGTCGAGGAGGTGTTCACATTCAAGCGGAGTTGGTTGCATGCCTCCTGTGTCGATTTCAACTACTCTTGACTCCATAGTGTGTGCTCCAGACAGATCAGCTGCTACAGGGTTCCTGTAGGAGATCCTGTAGCTGCTTCTCCTCCTGGGATGCATGCTGAAGCAGGCAAGGCTATATTCACAGATGAAGGGTCCTATTGGAGCTTTGACAGGTAGAGTGTGCGAGCCTTTGAATGCTTGATTTGTCCCTTGGAGAAAAAAAAATCACTCTGAGGAAAACATGACTCTTTGCATGAATGTGCAGGAATACATGACCAGACCGTTGCATGGCAGTGGAAAGTGATGAAACCGGTGATGGGTGGAAGAGAGGAGTGGCTGCGGCCTCATCAACAGACTTCAAGCTTTAAATCCCTTTCTAGAATCGATTTTTTCCTGCCCGAAGGTTCTATAGGCTGTTTCCTATAGAAATGCAGAACTTCCTGTAGAAAGCCCCAAAACTTCCTGTATAAATCTTAGAACTTCTTGTAGGAGGTTGAATCTTGGCCCGGATGTGTTCAAATCTTGGAAAAAGTGAGTGGCCATGGAGGGAGTGTTTGTGAGGATGCCTGGTAGCTTGGGATGGACCCATATCCTTGTTTTGCGTGACCTTCTTTATCTGCACTATAATCCCTGCAACCTGCAATAATTTTAGAGATCAGACCTGTTTTTTCTCTTCTTTTTCTTTTTTTAATTTTTTTTATTTTTTAGAGACAACAGGGGCGCCTCTATGAGGTTTTCACCCCCACTATCTGCCCTGGGCACCTCAGAGGGGTTTTCACCCAAGGATCTTTTTTTATTATTATTCCATTTCTTTATTTTCTGAAAGACAACTAGGGTACCTCCATGAGGTTTTCACCCTCACTATCTGCCCTAGGTGCCTCAGAGAGGTTTTCACCTGGGGATCTTTTTATTCTTTTTTTTTTTTTTTCTGATGATCAAGGTGTGGTGGGAATAGAGGCAGAACCTTGCTCTACTACCAACACTGATTTTTCCACAATTTGAATGAACTCCTACCTCGAGAGGGGTTTCTTGTATATTTTCAACAGATGCCCATTGACAAGCATGGGGATGGCTTCTTCCTCAGTGGTCCTGATAAGGACTAAACCATTGTCATTGCATTTCTCCATTGTATATGGTCCTAACCATCTTGTCCTCAACTTCCGTTTGAAATCCTTGTATCTTGAGTCATACAGCAGCGCCCAATCTCACGGCTGGAATTGCTTTTCATTAAGGTGTTGGTCATGCCATATCTTCCTCTGAAGTTGAACTACTTATGAGTGGAGGAGGGCATGCATTCTGTGTTCATCTAATCCATGCAGCTATAAAAATCTTTCACGTTGAGCATGGTTGAGATCTAGGTCCAGCTGAGCTGCCACTCTCAATGTATTATACTCGAACTCTATGGAAAACAAAGCTTTCTTCTTGTAGACCAGCTTATAAGGTGTGAACCCTATTTCTAGCCTTCCAAGTGGTGTTGTAGGCCCAGGTGGCCTCAACCAGGTGATATGCTAAATCCTTTCTACTGCTGCTCACAACCCTAGTCAAAATCCCTTCCAATGCTCTATTAGTGACTTCCACCTGCCCATTTGCTTGAGGATGATAGGGCGTGGAAGTCTTGTGCTTGATCTTGTGATGCACGAGCAAGTCTTCAATCAAGTTGGAGGTGAACTGGCTTCCTTGATTAGTGACTAACTCTCTTGGGTAGCCAAACTTGTAGAAGATATTTTCTCTCAGAAACTCAACCACCTTTTCTTCTGTTGCTGTTGGGATTACCTTCGTTTTTGCCCACTTGGTCAGATAGTCAGTGCACACAATGATGTAAGACCATTCCTTTGAAGGAGGGTTGATAGGACCCACAAAATCCATGCCCCACTTCTCAAATGGCTCGAAGGTCACTTGAAGTTGGAGAGGCATTTCATCCCTTGGAGTCGGTTTCCCCATCCTCTGGCATCGGTCACACTGGCTGATGTATCTTCTGACATCTTGATGAAGAGTAGGCCAATAGTAGCCTGCCTCTAGAATTTTCAAGGCAGTCCTTTTTTCTCCAAAGTGGCCTCCACAAGCTCTGTCATGACAGGTTAGGAGGATGTCAAAGACTTCGTCCTTCCTAACACAACGTCTCAAGATCTGATCTAGGCCAAGCTTAAACAGGTTTCCCCCGATCCAAGTGAACGGGGCACTCTTCTTTACGATTCTGCTCTTCTCTTTTGAGGATAGATGTGGAGGGAAATGTGTTGAGACCAAGTGATTTGCTATATTAGCAAACCATGGAGAGAGTACTGAGAGAGAAAACAGATGTTCATCTGGCATCTGGTCATCCACTATTCCTTCTTCACCTATAGGCAAGTCCAATCTAGACAAGAAGTCAGCAACAACATTTTACTTACCTAGCTTGTCGACAATCGTCAAATCAAATTGTTGTAACAAAAGTAACCATCTAATAATATGAGCATTGACATCAGGCTTATTCATTAAATATCTAATCGCAGCATGATCAGTGTGTACAAATGTTTGATAACCAGTGATGTAGTGTCTGAACTTGTTTAGGGAATGGACTACAGCCAGGAACTCTTTCTCGGTTACAGTATAGTTCATTTCTGCCATGGACAAGTTTTTGTTGACAAAGTATATGGCACATGGGAGTTTATCCTCAATTTGTCCTAAGGCTAACCCTATGGCTTTATTCGAGGCATCAGTGTGGAAGTGGAAAGGTAGGGCCTAGTTTGGACCTCTCAAGATCGGGGCGGACCCCAGCTTCTCTTTCAACTCATCCAGTGCCCCTTGACAGTTGTCAGTCCATTTAAACTCAACATCTTTCCCAAAGAGACCAAACAATGATGAGGCTAGCTTACTGAAGTCTTTAATGAATCTTCGATAATATCCTGCTAAGTCTAGGAAACTTTGGACATCCCTTACCTTCTGAGGAGGTGGAACCTTTTGGATTATAGCAATATTGTTAGCATCCACCTGTAATCCTTTGCGAGAAATGGTATGTCCTAGCATGGTCCCTTCAGCCATCACGAATTCACACTTTTTGGGACTAAGGGACAGGTTCATGTCAATGCACTTGGTTAAAACTTTTCCCAGATTAGTCAATACTTCTTGGAAGTTGGACCCATAAGGAGTAAAGTCATCCATATAGATTTCTACCGAATCATGGACCAACTCAGAAAAGATGCTTAATACAGCTCTTTGGAAAGTGGCAGGAGCATTGCATAGCCCAAAGCGAAGGACTCGGTAGGCAAAGATACCCCATGGACAAGTGAAGGTGGTTTTATCTTGGTCTTCCAGGCTTATTTGGATCTGGTTATACCCATTGAACCCATCTAAGAAAGAGAAGAACTTCTTCCCTACCAGCCCGTCCAATACTTGATCTATGAAAGGCAAAGGGAAATGGTCTTTCTTGGTGGCTTTGTTAAGTTCTTGGTAATCTACACAGATTCTCCACTTCCTGTTCTTCTTGGGCACAAACACTAGAGGGCGAAACCCACTCACTATCGAAGATAGGGTAGATGAATCCTGCATCTAATAACTTTTGCAATTCTTCTTTGACAATGTCTTTAAGGGCTGGATTCATTCTCCTCTGAGGCTGTGTGACTAGTTTACAGTCTTCTTTGATGTATATGTGATGGGTACCAATTGAAGGATGGAATCCTTTCATCTCCTTATAGCTCCAAGTGAAAGCATCTAAATGATTGTTCAGTAAGCTACACAGCTCCTCCTAGGGAGGAGATAGGGAGGAGATGATTTTTAAAGTTCTTTCGGGACCAAACTCCACATTCTTAACTCTGGGAGTGGTCGGATCAGACACACAAAGGTCCACTACGGTGCTAGCCTAGGCATCTTCCACCAATTCCTCTAAGGATAGTACACTGGGAGGAGGACTTTGAATCAAAGTCTCAATCAGATCATCCTCGGTTTGAGGGTATCCCCTAGTGGTCTCTACTGTGCACAATGGTGTAGAGTAGACCTCATCCTCATCTCCATCTTCCAACCAGAATGGTAAGTCATGTTCTAGCAGAGGTTGGGCAGGAGGGTTTAGGACTAGCTGCTTGGACATAGGACCATTCTTGATGGTCATGTTTACAGCTCGACAACTGATGTAATCATCTGCAACGGCTAACCAAGGCCTTCGCAAAATGAGGGGGTATCCAGTAAGCTTTGCCTTTGGCTAAAGGACCAAGAAATCCGCAGGATACTCCCAAGAGTCAACAGAGACCGGGACATCCTCCATAATCCCTTCAGGAGTCACGGTGGAGCGATCTTCCAATTGTAGGACTGTCGAGGTCTTCCTTAAAGAACAAGGTTGAGTTTAAGCATGGTGTCCCTAGTCATCACATCAATGGCAGCCCCTAGATCAATCAAGGTATGGGGGATAATGGTGCCATTGATGTGGACATCAACTACAGGACTCCCAGGGTCCAAATACTTTGGACAGATTACTCACCCCAACATTAGATCAGACAGTTGTCCTATGACATTGATAGTTGAGGCATCTCTCTTTCCCCTGCCTGGGTGCCTGAAACACTTCTCCTTAATCAATTTGTTGTATTTCGATATATCTTTGATGGCCTGGAGAAGTGGTATTTTCACACACAACTGTTTCAGTTCTCCCAGAAGTTCAGTCTCCTCTATGTTTCGTTGTGTGGTTACTGTTAGTCGCTCAGGAAAGGGTGGAATGGCTTTGGGTTCACTTCCCTGTTTGTCTTCCTCATCCTCCGGGGGAGGATGTTGGCGATCTGGAAGGGTCTTCCCAGATTGCAGTTTGATATCCTGGATCTCCACAGCATAGGTAGGACATGTTGTCTCCCAGTGTATACCTGCTGGGCCTGTCGGTTGTTGGGGTTCAGGTTCAGTTGAGCAGGCATCTGGGGTTGTCTTGGAAGAGCAGGAGGTAATGGTTGTGGCTGAGCCGATGATGGAGGAAAAATGGTGGTAGGAGAGTTGTATTGGGGCCTCCACCCCGGTTGAGGCGCATTCCACTGAGGCTCTGGCTGGACATGTGAGTGAAACGAATGAGTAGTGGGTTGAGCATGGTATTGAGGTGGATAAGACCATGGAGGAGGTGCAGCCCAGGAAGGATGAGCAGGGGGACCCCATGAAGGCATGTGAGCAGACTGGTTGGGGCTATAATAAGCTTGAGATGTCCCTTGAATCCCCTGCTGGTAAGGTTTGGGTCCATGCGACCTCCTTTGGTTGAGGAAGTAGAGAGGTTCAGTGGTTGCCTCAGTCCCTTGGTACATGGCTTTAAATTCAGGCAAGGTTGGGCACTGGTTTGTGGGTTGCTTTTCCTCAGAAACGAAACATACCTCTACTGAGTGCAAAGGACACTCGTTCTTAGGGTGCTTCCTCGTACATCTGGGATAGAAAATGGCCAAAGCCCTCTCACCTTCCTCTTTCTCTTGTTGGCTTCGGAAAGTATCAAGTTGCATGGCAATGGTCTGTCTCATCTCACTTTTGAGGTCTTCCATCTGATTAGAAAACTCATGCTTGGAGAAGGTAGTACTCACTGAAAGTGGATTCCCCCCACCTCTCTTCCGAGCTGCTCTAGAGTGGTTTCTAAACACAGTCTTTATGTCCTCATAAGGTAGTTGGTAGATGTCTCCTCCAGCTAGCATGCGAAGGGTATCTAGAAGGTCTTCAGGGACTCCTTGGAGTAGAACCAACTTTAGAGATTCAAGGTCAAGTGTGCACCTGGCCCGTTTATAGCTGAGTTGGAACCTTTCCTCGTAGTCTTCTAAAGACTCATCATTTCCCATGGTCATCCGAAATATTTCTCCCTTGGTTTCCTTTGACCTACAATAATCTTAGTATTTGTTGTTAAAGGCTTGTTGCATCTGAGCCCCAATAGTGATACTATTTCCAGGTAACCCCATGAACCATCGTAATGCTGCATCCTTAAGGGTAGAGGGAATGAGTTTCAACTTTTGATCGTCTTCTATATATTCATAAGTTTGACAAAGGACAACAAACTCAAGCAAGAAGGTATCAGGGTCTTCAGTGGTCAATCCATGGAAATGAGGTAAGGCCGAGGGACTTATGTTCTTCATTTTCAAGTCTCTATTGGTCTCTTGGATGGAGAAGGTACCTTTTATTCTCTCGTCATCGTCTCTACCATTTATGTTTTCAGCCATGGTCTCAAAATGGATGTTTCCTTGCTCTTCTTCTGTTATAGGATCTTCATATATCTCAGGAGGTTCACCTATAAGCTCTTCTGGGTCACTGCCACCGAAGAAGAGAGAAGGGTGACTCAGTGAAGTGGTGGGGGAGTTGCGTAGGAATTTTCCGGTATTATCTCTATTCCTACGAGGCATGAAAGGATTTTTGGTTGCTTTTGCTTTATTTTTTCTGCTTGTACCTGCAAAACTGGAACAGATGGAATTGAAACTAACTACAATGTATCTTGTAGAAATGAAAATGCGGAACTGAAATGAAAGCAGGAAAGGACTAATCTATTTTGCTGAAATAAAATTGCGAGAAGGAAATGCTAGACTATGCTTGCAAAATTGAAATTCTATTTTATGCTTGCAGAATTGAAAGGCTAATCTATGAAAGGAGGAAATGAAATAAACTACTTAGTAGAAGGTGAGAGTAGGAAAGTAGAAGAGAAGCAGCAATCAAAATACTCTGACGCTTCCTGGGCAACAGCACCAAAACGAGTGGTGAGCTCCAGTATTGCAGCAATAATGTTGCAACTCCTGGGACTCCCTTCTTTACTTTTATCAACCTGATAGTTCGTAACAAACTTGGAAGCGACGGTGCTATATGCACAAGTACTAGCTCTTGCCGCAGCTGTCACTTGGTCAGCTGGAACAATTCCACTAGGGGCCTAAGCCAACTTCTATGAGCTCTTAGAAGAAGCTTTTTAACTGATGGTTGAAAGCTAACTCTGAGGAGATTGATCTACTTGCAGAGAGAAACTAAAAGAAAGAAAGGAAACGTAAACCATAGCAAACCCTAATTTTACCAGCTAGCACTATTGATGCAAGAAAGAGGATGCAAGCTATTGAAAGAGATTCCATTGATTTCTAGAAAGGTAAATGCATGTATCTACGCTACTTCTTGTTATCACTCAAGTTGTCCCTTAAGCTCCTTGAAGGGATACGGCCGAGGTAACCACAAACCAATCTTTGGGCTACTGGTCCTAGCCTACCAGCAGTCAGAGGGGGCTCTCTCTTTATGATCTAGCTTTGTTGATGATGATTTTAGGCTAGTTATTGAGTTCATAGGTTTTGTTTAAGTTTTGGTGGGAAGGAGGATGATTTCAAGTAGAGAGGCAATGCATAGTGTGAGAAGCTCAAACCATTGGGCATGGAGTCATGGATTATGGCTTGCTGTTGCGTTTTCTTGGTCACAAGAGGGATACAGAGCAGAATAACTACACATAGAACAATATCAAGCTGGAATAAAGATGGAATGAAGGTCAGTAAATGAAAGGCAACTAAGTAGCTTTCATTATGCTAACAGAGGGAAGGTGAATGAACATTTATATAGGAGCAGTCAAGGATTCCTAAACAACATTCATATATGAAGGAACTAGCGTAAATATGAGCAAATCTGTATTCATATTCAAGACTAATTTAGAGGAAAACATAGATAAATAGCAGAAATTGAGAACAGAATACAACTAAGCAAACTCTGAACTATTCTTTCTTCCTGCTATCTAGATGCTGATACAATGGTGGCATAAACACATATAAACTGAAAAACAGAGGTAAGAAACACTTATTGGACCATGTAGAAGCATTAGAATCCCATAGTCACTCTTCAGCCATTAAAACACAACAGACAGTTAATCTCCCAAGCATTCCAGCAATCTTTGATTATAGAGGATCTCAAAAAGTACAGTGCAAGTCTCGAGAGGAAGTTATCAACCAACCAACCCATAAAACAGTGCAGAGGGTGGTTTATATAGGGAAAATATCTCAAAATATTTATTACAGCAGATCTTAAACAGATTTGAGGGAAATGAGTGCTTTCTAATCTAAGTTATCCTGAAATAAATGCGTAATGATGATCTATCTAAGTGCTGCGCTCGGCAGCTGCCTAAAAAATGAGCTGAAATCTGTCTTGGTGGCTTTGTGCTGTTTTACTTGGCCATAACTGTGCATTGGCCTCTGATCCATTGATGTTATGTGGCTTTAAATGCTTTAACTGTGATTAGAGATCCTTGATGGGCTTTCACCGCTTTCTTTGACTTTACTGGAGGCCATTCAATGTTCACCTGCTTTGGGAAATAAAGATTTCCACTGAAACACTTAACTGATACTCTCCACTGCAACATTGATACTCTTTGGCATGCACTTGGGCTTTCTCTTTCCTCTGATACTCTTTAATACTTGAATCGGGCCACTTTCTCTCTCCTCTGATACACTTGAAGCTGTCAAATTGCCCCTTTCTGCATTTTAATGCAAAAATAACTACTGCAAAGGTTTTCGTGGCCTTTGGAATGCTATCGGCGCTCTGGCCGATCAAAATAATGCTTTATCTGAAGAAAACTGCAAAACAGGGGGAGGACTGCATGCTGTTGACTATGCTGGGACGAGACTAGTCTTTTGGAGAAAAACAGGGCTTTGGAGCGATAAAAAATGATGTAGAAATGCATGAATTCCCTTTAACTGGAGCCGGGTGCGGGCGTTGGAGGAAATCCTGTGAAAAAAGGCCATTTTCACTTTATAAGGCAAAAATGCCATTTACACGTAAAATCACAAAAATATGGGGCGGGAGCGACACTGTTCATCAGATTAAATCCCAGCCGTTGGATCAGGAGCGGGCCGATCCAATGGCTGGCGCTAACTCGGTGATCAGCGGATCGGCAGTCCCAAAACAAAATGCCTCCGATGAGCGATATAGTGCACGGACCCGAAATTGCGTTAAGGCCCTTCTTATTTGAAGTCGGGTCTGGCCCATCGGCGAAACCCAATTGGTGGACTTTAACAAAACATAAGTGGACCCGAAATCCATTACGCTCCATTTTATTATTTTTCGGCTCCGGCATATCGGAGCCTTTCCTCCTTGCTGTGCAAAGGGCCATTTACGGACCCGAAAAATACATGTGCCGCGCCTTTATAATATTTCGGCTCCGTTGGACGGAGCCATATACATGGGGTGATCGCCGATATAATATGGGTCGTTGATTAGGGCGGGGCGATGGATGGCTGTGATGGAATCGGCATATCAGTGTCGGGGCGGACTGGGGGGCGGCCACATAAAATCGCCGAAATACCATCGGACCCAAAATGCATTATAGCCCACCTTTTTTATTTGGAATCGGGTCCGGCCCAGGGCTATATGTGATATGTAATGCACGAGGCCCGATCGCCGATATGCGATCGACGATGGGCCATCGGCTCAGAGGCTTTTGGCAATGCACAATAAAGTTAAGACATTATATCGCCCGACCTCCGACAGCGATATCGCGTCGGAGGGAGGGCACATGCCTTTGGAGAGTTTGTCATATATTGCTTATAACATGCCACTGCCCCCTCCTGATAGCGATATTGCATCGGAGGGAGGCCCAAATGACACTTTGTTGTATCAGACCCATTTATTATGAAAAAGGCAAGTTATTTGAATTCAGAGGGGTAGTCCTTGGCATTTTAAATGGTTTGTGAGCCCTCAGAAGGGGTCTGATGGCCCAGAAAGGAAGAATTTTATGCCATTTGAGGGAGTTTACATGGATTTTGAGGATTTTTTCATGGTTTTTGGTTTTTATCAAGCCTTGGAAGGAGTCCAAAGGTAGTCAAGAGGAATGTTATGTAGTTTGAGAAGGGTTTTCAAGGCAAAACAAGGGGTTTATGCCTTGAGGAAGCAGAAACAAGTTAAAAAGATGGTCTTTATACACATGGAGGGGAATTTATGCTAATGAATAAGTCCTTATGCATTTGGAGGATGGTTAGGGGGGGGGAGATGAGGGTTCTTGCTAAGTTTTAGATAAACTTAGCAATTCCCGAGTGTACTTATGGTTATTTTTCAACCAGGGGGAGGGGATATGTATTTAGGGGAGCTATTAACATAGTTTTAATAGGGGGAGGGGAAACAAATAGGGATTTACATAATAGAGTTAGTAGTTAATATGAAATGTGATAAAAAAGCACTAAGTATGAGGTCTTAGGCTATTAAGGGGGAAAAGGGACTTGTAGAGGACGTATGAACATTCCTTGAGTAAAGAAGATCTTTACCAAGGCAACTGATATGAAAATGATGAGACTAAGAGGTATCAAGCAGATCTTGACCTCTTTAGGGGAAGTTAGTGAGTGATTTGGGGAAAGAGGAAGAAGGGGAGTTAGACATGCCTCGCTTGAGCTGCTCCAAGGGAAAATTACTTGATACATGTGATCTGAAGTAAAATATCCCTTTGAAACACAAAATTGATCACAAATCAACATTCTGCAACCTCAAAACTACCTACCCTGCCTACTTACCTAGCATTTTCTCTTCCTTTTGGTTTGGATGCACTTGAACTAGCATACCCAACATTTCATTCTTTTCTTTCAGCTGTCCTCCTATTTAAATCTACACTTATTGCATCCAAGGGCTCAGATTAAGCTGTTGAGCACCCTTGTTTCTCTACCTATCTACAAATCTACCAAGATTAAGCTGTTTGGACAGATAATGATTCTCTATATTCTACAACAAGAAATTGAAAGATAGGGAGACCAAGATTAAGCTGTTTGGCCCTCCCTTAACATGAAAACTCATCAAAAATGGATCAACTCATCAAAATTTAGAACACATCAATGGCATTTAGGCAAGCACACCTCATGGCCTCTTCTTTGGCTTCTATAGCAAATATGGAACATTGCAGTATGCAACGTATGACATATTTGGCATGTAAAAATGTTGATCATGAAAGATGAATACCTGTTGTAGCAGGAGGCTAACAGTGGCTCCACTTGGGGATGGCTTTTCCTTGTGAAAAGTCAAGAACAGCAGGTCAGACTGCCTTGATCCTCTGTAGTTGTTGTTAATTGAAAACTTCTTCTGTGCTAACTGATAAATGACTGGAATTTTGACCTCTGAATGCAGCAGTCTTCTTTAACTAAAATACTGTGAAAAACAAAGCATCGCCTGCTTACTTCTGCGTGCTTGATATTACATACACTTTTGCTTGAGAACTGCCTTTTGAAATAAACACAAAAAGGGAACCAACTTGAGCAACTCCTCTTAATTTTGTCTTTGAACAGGCTGTAGATGTAACACTAAAAATGCTCCTATGTTTTGATACTATTGACTGAAGAGTTGGAAGCTTGAATGAAGCATTTGTAATTGAATTCGCTGTTATAAATAACAGTGCTGCCCCTTTACCATTGAGTGCTTTTTTAAAATATATCAAAACCTGCCTTGTGCACCCTTTGAAGTAATCTTCATAACCAGGAGCATTGAGGTGCTTCTCTTTGAAATTAACTTCAGAAGAACAGAGGCTTCGAATGTTGTGCTCCTTTGGCTCTTCTCTTCAGAACTGCGCTCCTTTTCCAAAGTCAATGCAAAGACAGAGCTTTGAAATGGAGGATTTGCATGGGCTGCGCCTTCAAAATTTGCTGCGTTGCTCTCTTGTAGTCAATGCTTATGGTAGATTGTTAAAATGGAGGACTTGCGCTGCTCTGTCTCCATAACTATGCTGCTTGGTTCCAAGCAATCCGATTGCTTATACAAACATAAAAGGAAAGCGCTGATATAAATACAAACATTTATATACAAGTATATACACAGGTGCGTTATTTCTCAATAGACTGGATCAAGGTAATGTTTCAACATTCGGCCATTTACAGGGCCCTCTTCAATTTCGCTGCCATCTTCAGGTTTGAGAAAATAGGTGTTATTGCCTTGCACAACGCTGATGACAAATGGGCCTTTCCAAAGAAAATCAAACTTGGCATGCTTTCCCTTGTCTTCTCTTCGTGAGTCCCACCTTAGAACTTTGTCACCAATATAGAAATCCTCAGCCTTAGTCCTTTTATCAAATGCCTTCTTCAACCTCTCTTGCACAATTTTGAGCTCTGTCATACACTTGCTCTCTGGTTTGCTAAAGATGAATGGTCTGATTAATTCTTCTTTGAACATCATTTGGTTCAGCTTGGATCTCTTGTAATAGTTTGATGATAGGAATACACAAGGAAGATGGAAATATGGCCTCCATGCCATACACCAGCTCATAAGGGCTCATCCCAATGGATCTCTTTGTTGAAAGTCTATCTGCCCATAGGGCATTTGTGAGCTTTTTATGCCAGTTCTTCTTCTTTTCTTCTAAGATCTTCTTGATAATACTGATCAAGCTCTTGTTAGATGATTTGGCCAAGCCATTAGCTTGAGGGTAATAGGCTGTGGAATGGCCTAAGGTGATATGAAATTTATGGCAAAAATTGATCATCTTTTTGGATTTGAAGGTAGCAGCATTGTCAGTGATGATCTTCTCAGGGCAGCCAAATCTAGAAAGGATATTGCACTCAAGGAATTGGATAATGGTGGAGTCATTGGCTTGCCTACATGGGATGGCTTCAACCCACTTGGTGAAATAGTCGGTGGCCGTTAAAATCCACTTGTGCTGGCCTGAGGAACAGGGATGGATTTCTCCAATGAAGTCAAGACCCCATTGTTGAAAAGGTTTCTCGGTTGAAATGGGCTTAAGGGGCAAGGGCAACAACTTTCTTTTGCCCTCAAAGATTTGGAATTTGTGGCATGAAATAGAAAACATCTTTACATCTGCAAACAAAGAGGGCCAATAGAAACTAGCCCTTAAAATCTTATCAGTTGTGGACTTCCAATATAGGTGTCCTCCATAGTCCCCTGCATGGAATTCTTTCATGACATTGTTAGTTTCATTCATAGTCAAGCAATTAAGCAATATGCCTTCATGATTTTTCCAAAATAATGCACCGTCTAAAACACAAAACTTTAAAGCCTTCATTTTCAAAAATCTTTTCTTGGTTCTGGACAATCCTGGGGGAGCACACAGGTTTAACAATACAGAGAAAATATTAGCATACCATGGGGATTGCAAAAAGGTTTCACTGATCTGTGGAGTTGCCAGCTCCTGTTCATTATCCATTTGGTTGATTTCTAAGGCTTGAAAGTTTGTTTCGGACATCAGTTTGGCTAAACCTTGTCCCTTTATCAGCTTGGTTGGTTTTATTTCTATGTCATATTCAAGGATGTTGGCAATCCACTTGCCTCTTCTGCCTTCTAACCCCTCTTGGGTTAATATGTCTTTTACAATAGCATTTGGCACATAAGCAATCACATGTGAGTATAAGATATAAATTCAAAAGTCTTTGAGTGCTTTAACAAGTGCATAGGCTTGTTTTTCCATTATTTGGTATTTCAGGGGTGCATCTCTTAAAGCTCGGCTGAAAAATGCAATTGGCTTTTCATTTTCTTGATCATCCTTTTGCAAAAGGACAACAGCTATAGTATTATCAGATGCAAATGAAAATATGATAAAGTCCCTATCAAATTGAGGACTTGTGAGGATTGGGGCTTGGGTTAAGGCAATTTTGATACTCTCAAAGGCTTACTTGGCTTCAAGAGACCACTTTACCTTGGCATCCTTCTTTAGCATATTATTTAGCATTCTTATTAGTTCAGCTAAGTTTGGGATAAATCTCCTTAAGAAATTCATATTTCCAAGGAATGTTTGCAGTTCTTTTATGTTTCTTGGATAGGGCATTTGCAAAATGGCTTGGATCCTTTCAGGATCAATTCTAATCCCATCTTTTGAAATGATGTGGCCTAGTAATTTTCCTTCTTCCAGGAAAAACAAAGACTTCTTGGGGTTCAAGGAAATGCCATATTTCCTACATGTGATAAATATTTGCCTTTGGTGTTTGGGGTGCTCTTGATAAGATTTGGAGAAAGGGGTTAAGTCATCAAGGTAGACAACTAGGAAATCATGGATTTCCTTGGCAAATGCAATGTCCATTGCCCTTTGAAAGGTGGCCCCTGCATTCTTTAGGCCGAAAGGCATTTTCACATATTTAAATGTTCCCCACGGTGTGGTAAAGGCTGTTTTGTCTTGGTCATCCGGGTGAACAAATATTTGATTGAATCCTGAAAAGCCATCTAGTAAAGAGATTCTAGATGAACCCACTACTCTTTGTAGAATGTGATCCATTTTTGGCAATGGGTAGTGGTCTTTAAGGGAGACTTGGTTTAAGTTTCGCAGGTCCACACATAGCCTAACCTCACCTGTCTTCTTTCTTGTGGGAACTAAGTTTGACACCCATTCGGAAAATCTAATGGGTGGTATGATTCCT
Organism: Pinus tabuliformis; assembly: GCA_031772625.1. Lineage (NCBI taxonomy): Eukaryota > Viridiplantae > Streptophyta > Pinopsida > Pinales > Pinaceae > Pinus > Pinus tabuliformis. The sequence continues at coordinate 838,079,527 of CM062809.1, read as the reverse complement.
GCTTCCAACATCCTTTTCACTTCTTTCTCAATCAAGGGGAGAAGCACAGGATTGATTCTCCTAAGTTTTTGTTTGAAGGGATTTTGATTTGGTTTTAAGGGAATGGTGTGTTGGATTATTGAGGTGTCATAGGACTTCAAGTCCTCATAACTCCAAGCAAAGACATCTTGGAATTCTTTGAATAAATCAACATACTTTGGTTTCTGATTAGGAGGCAAAGACTTAGACAGTTTGATCATTTTGGGCTTCTCTGCTGTCCCAATGTTGTGTTCTTCTATAGCAGTGTTTATGAGCCGCATCTTAGGCTTTTTGGGGACATCATTGGCATCAAACATATCTTCTAATGGAGTGAGGCCAGCAGGGAGAAAGTTATCCTTTAGATTAATGATCTCGGCCTCTGTTTTAGCTATTTCCTCCAAATGCATTTGTTTCAGCTCTTCTATGTTTGTGTTGTCAAAAATAGTTGGGTGCAGCATTTGATTTGCTACTTCAGCTGTTATAGTTTGGTCATTTTGGCTCATTTGTTGTTGTGGGTCATCCATCATAGCATCCACGTCAATGTTTAGGCCTGCAAATTCATGCTGTAAGGTAAGAAAATTATTAATTTGTTCATCACTTTCAAATACTTGCCAATATTTAATGTTATTCGGGACAGCAGGCCTTTGTTTTATCTCGGCAGTGAAATGGTGATTGGGCTCAAAAGGAAGCTTGCAAGTGCTAGCAAAAGCAGCTAGGCTATGAGCATGCATGTTATGGCTTCTAGAAATCTAAGCAAGTTTGGATTCAGTGAAGGTATCAAGTATTGCAGTGGCGACAGTCCTATAAGCTCTTAGCCTTCTATCATTGGTAACAAAGTTGCCTTTCATTTGTTGGATTACTAGGTATGAGTAACCTAGAATGGAAACTTTGACAGCTCCTAAAGCTTTGAGCAGCTTAAGGCCTAAGAGGAGAGCCTCATACTCTGCCATGTTGTTGGTGCATTTGAAGTTTAGTCTATAGACATGACCCTCTGCATGGCTTTTGTGTGTATTGTGAATCCATACACCTGCCCCTGCTCCTAACTTGTTAACAGAACCATCAAACTCTAAATACCATGTGATTTCTTGCTTGTGGTTAGTATTAAGAGTTTTATTTATTTTAGAAATGGGCAGATTTGAAAATTCTGTTTGGGGAGGTTCTTCTTGTATGTTGGTTGCATCAGTTGTTTGACAGTTTCTTGGGTATGGGCGACTGATTCCTCACTCATGCATGTTTCTTGTACTAAAGCCAAAGGCTTATCATCATTTGTAGCACTTGTTTCATCATTAAATAAAATAAAAGAATCCATATGAGAATGGATTGAGTAAATTGGAAAGTTTTGGGGCTTTTCCTCACTACTTACCACATACTTCATCAGTGTTTCTCTATATAGTCTCTTTGGTTGCCCAAAGACTGAAATAGTGGCATAAGAGAGGTCTAATTGGAGAGATCCTTAGAGTTTTGCTCCCCGTGATCTTGATAAGAGCATGCCATACTTTGGAGGGATGTCAGCAACTACAACATCCATGAGGACTGTCTTGTTGGGGAATTGGACTAAAGACACACAAAGGTCTTTGATTAAGCCTAAACACTTGACCCGACTTGAGTCAAAGGAGAATAGATCTTTGTAGGGTCTTGTGACATCAAGGTTTAGCTTCTCCATTACAGCTTTGGGCATAAGATTGTGTGAGGCACCTGAGTCAAACATAACATTGTGCAATACTTTGTCATGTATGTGCAAACTGACATAAAAGGGTAGAACAGATCCATATGTTGATTTTTCGTTAACTTTTGGGCCAAACAGCAGTTCAGGGGTATCATCTAAAACATTTGCATCATCCTTGACCTCTGGCATTTGAAGTGATCTTTAGATTTGCTGCCTATAAACATCATGCTTGGCAAGTTCTGTGAGGGGGATGGATATCTTAAGTTTTCGAATCTCTGCCTCTAAATCAAATGATTTTTCTGATTGTGTTTTAGTATTGTGAGAGGCAGGCTTCCCTTTTTCCATTGGAGTATCCGCGATTTTCTTTTGTTCTTGATTGATTTCTTGAACTATTTCTGATTTGGAAAGGTTTCTAGGAGTGCTGTTCAAATCTTCTTTTGAGGAAGAAGATACAAAAGGTTGATTTTTATAGGGCTGAATGTCTGTTATGTCCTCTACAGTCACTTGATGCGGGTTTGGGATAGTCTTGTCAGCCATTTCTATGAGGGAAACCTTTTCTTTGATCTTCTTAGGCTACTTGGTTTCATTTGGTTTAACTTTTTTGGGCACATCTATGGTTCTTGTCCTCAGCTTATACTATTTGTGGATCTCATAAACAGCTGAATCATAACCTTGTTTGAAGTCAAAAGACTCACCAGACTTAGTCTGAAATTGATTTATCTCATGGTCATCTTGGTCTTCTTGGGTTAGAAAAATTTGTTGCTCACCCCTCAAATCTATCAAATTCATGTGAGTGTCCTCTTTTGGCTCACTAGATGTAGATGCTTCAGCATAGTTTTCATGAAAAGGATGTCTTATATCATGGTCTGGGCTAGACCTACCAGCGTTTGGATTTTGATTTTTCCTGAAATTTGGGTTCCTGATAGTGTTGGCTTGCTGCCCGTCCCATGAGGATTTCCTCTCAACACTCTCTACTCTATCTCCTAGCCTATGCATGCCATTGATAATAGCATCTAGCTTTTGATCTAAGGCTGAGGGTTCTTCCTTGAAGGTGGTTCTTCTCTCAGTTCTAGCTCTATTTCTTTTGGCAATTAAATTTGCCTCCACAGTGACAGCCACATTTTTCATTTCGGCAAGGCTATTAGGGGCTCTTTCCTTTAACTGGTAGGCCATATCTGGGTCGAATCCATCAGGGAATTTATACAAGGCAAGGTCAGTTGGAGGTCTTAAGTTCTGTGGTATTGCATTATAGACATCATTGAATCTTGCACAATAGTCTAAAACGGTCTCTTGAGGGCATCTTTTAATTCTATCGTATTCAGCTAGTATGTGCAAGGGGTCTTTCTTTTTATCCCATCTGTTGATAAATGACTGGTATAAGGCTTCTGGGTCGGCTATGGAATTAGCTGGGAGTGCTCTAAACCAAGTTCTTACATCGCGTGTCAAACTTTGGACAAAAATCTTCATTCTCACATTATCATCGTCAATCTCATAGCTTTCAAAGTAATCCTGCATTTTCTTTGTATGCTGAAGAGCTGTGCAGGCACTTGTGCCATCAAAATAAGTTATCTTAGTCTGGTAATCCTGAGGAATAGCCCTGGGATTAGCAGGCAATTGTAAAGGTGTATATCTGTTAGCCATATTCGCAGGGATAAGCGGAACAACAGGGATGAATGGAACAACTGGAACAGCTGGGATAATTGGAGTATTAGTGGTAGTATGTGCAGTGAACGGAGGTCTGGAAGAGGTGCTTGGAGAGGTGGATGAAGAACGAGGGGAACTAGGGTTTGAACGAAATAAAACTTTGACCGGGGTTGGAACACAGCTTGGGTGAATTGCTTCAGGACTAGAATCAACAAAATCCTCTTTTTGCTCTAATTTCCTGAGGTTCCTTGGGATTAAATTTGGATTTTCAAAAGCAGCTGGGGGATTTGGATCTGGATTTGATCTTGTATAACGCAGATTCTTCTTGGGAGCCAACTTCTAGCTTGTTTTTTAGGGATTTTTCTAAGAATATATGAAAGGGACTTATGAAGGTCAGATTCTTCCTCAGTGGAGCTTCGGACTGGATTTGTGAGATTATCTGAGGATGATCCCTAGCACAATCACCATTATGTTATCACTCAGGTTGTCCCTTAAGCTCCTTGAAGGGATACAGCCGAGGTAACCACAAACCAATCTTTGGGCTGCTGGTCCTAGCCTACCAACAGTCAAAGAGGGCTCTCTCTTTCTGATCTAGCTTTGTCGATGATTATTTTAGGCTAGTTATTGAGTTCGGAGGTTTTGTTTACGTTTTGGTGGGAAGGAGGATGCTTTCAAGTAGAGAGGAAATGCATAGTGTGAGAAGCTCAAACCATTGGGCATGGAGTCATGGATTATGGCTTGCTATTGCGTTTTCTTGGTCACAAGAGGGATACAGAGCAGAATAACTACACATAGAACAATATCAAGCTGGAATAAAGATGGAATGAAGGTCAGTAAATGGAAGGCAACTAAGTAGCTTTCATTATGCTAACAAAGGGAAGGTGAATGAACATTTATATAGGAGCAGTCAAGGATTCATAAAAAACATTCATATATGAAGGAACTAGCGTAAATATGAGAAAATCTGTATTCATATTCAGGACTAATTCAGAGGAAAACATAGATAAATAGCAGAAATTGAGAACATAATACAACTAAGAAAACTTTGAACTATTCTTTCTTTTTGCTATCTAGATGCTGATACAATGGTGGCATAAACACATATAAACTGAAAAACAGAGGTAAGAAACACTTATTGGACCATGTAAAAGCATTAGAATCCCATAGTCACTCTTTAGCCATTAAAACACAACAGACAGTTAATCTCCCAATCATTCCAGCGATCTTTGATTATAGAAGCTCTCAAAAAGTACAGTGCAAGTCTCGAGAGGAAGTTATCAACCAACCAACCCATAAAACAGTGCAGAGGGTGGTTTATATAGGGAAAATATCTCAAAATATTTATTACATCAGATCTTAAACAGATCTGAGGGAAATGAGTGCTTTCTAATCTAAGTTATCTTGAAATAAATGCATAATGATGATCTATCTAAGTGCTGCGCTGGGCAGTTGCCTCAAAAATGAGTTGAAATCTGTCCTGGTGGCTCTGTGTTGTTTTACTTGGCCACAACTACGCATTGGCCTCTGATCCATTGATGTTATGTGGCTTTAAATGCTTTAACTGTGATCGGAGATCCTTGATGGGCTTCCACCGCTTTCTTTGACTTTACTGGAGGCCATTCAATGTTCACCTGCTTTGGGAAATAAAGATTTCCACTGAAACACTTAACTGATACTCTTCGCCGCAACATTGATACTCTTTGGCATGCACTTGGGCTTTCTCTTTCCTCTGATACTCCTTAATACTTGAATGGGGCCACTTTCTCTCTCCTTTGATACACTTGAAGCTGTCAAATCGCCTTGTTCTACCTTTTAATGCAAAAATAACTGCTGCAAAGGTTTCCGTGGCCTTTGGAATGCTATCAGCACTCTGGCCGATCAAAATAATGCTTTATCTGAAGAAAACTGCAAAATAGGGGGAGGACTGCATGCTGCTGACTGTGCTGGGCCGAGACTGGTCTTCTGGAGTAAAACAGGGCTTTGGAGCGATAAAAAATGATGTAGAAATGCATGAATTCCATTTAACTGGAGCCTGGCGTGGGCGCTAGAGGAAATCTTGTGAAAAAAGGCCATTTTCGCTTTATAAGGCAAAAATGCCATTTACACGTAAAATCACAAAAATATGGGGCGGGAGCGACACTGTTCATCAGATTAAATCCCAGCCGTTGGATCAGGCGTGAGCCGATCCAACGACTGGCGCTAACTCGGCAATCGGTAGATCGACGGTCCCAAAACAAAATGCCTCCGATGAGCAATATAGTTCACGGACCCGAAATTGCATTAAGGCCCTTCTTATTTGAAGTTGGGTCCAGCCCATTGGCGAAACCCAATCGGTGGACTTTAACAAAACATAAGCAGACCCGAAATCCATTACGCTCCATTTTATTGTTTTTCAGCTTCGGCATATCGGAGCCTTTCCTCCTTGCTGTGCAAAGGGCCATTTATGGACCTGAAAAATACATGTGTCGCGCCTTTATAATATTTTGGCTCTGCTGGTTGGAGCCATATACATGGGGTGATCGCCAATATAATATGGGTCGTTGATCAGGGCGGGGCGATGGATGGCTGTGATGGAATCGGCATATCAGTGTCGGGGCGGACCGGGGGGCGGCCACATAAAATCGCCGAAATACCATCGGACCCGAAATGCATTATAGCCCACCTTTTTTATTTGGAATCAGGTTCGGCCCGGGGCTATATGTGATATGTAATGTGTGAGGCCCGATCGTCGATATGCGATCGGTGATTGGCCATCGGCTCAGAGGCTTTCGGCAATACACAATAAAGTTAAGACATTATATCGCCCGACCTCCGACAGCGATATCGCGTCGGAGGGAAGGCACATGCCTTCGGAGAGTTTGTCATATATTGCTTATAACATGCCACTGCCCCCTCCCGATAGCAATATCGCATCGGAGGGGGCCCAAATGACACTTTGTTGTATCAGACACATTTATTATGAAAAAAGGCAAGTTATTTGAATTCGGAGGGGTAGTCCTTGGCATTTTAAATGGTTTGTGAGCCCTCGGAAGGGGTCTGATGGCCCAGAAAGGAAGAATTTTATGCCATTTGAGGGATTTTACATGGATTTTGAGGATTTTTTAATGGATTTTGGTTTTTATCAAGCCTTGGAAGGAGTCCAAAGGTAGTCAAGAGGAATGTTATGTAGTTTGAGAAGGGTTTCAAGGCAAAACAAGGGGTTTATGCCTTGAGGAAGTGGAAACAAGTTAAAAAGATGGTCTTTATACACATGGAGGGGAATTTATGCAAAGGAATAAGTCCTTATGCATTTGGAGGATGGTTAGAGGGGGGCAATGAGGGTTCTTGCTAAGTTTCAGATAAACTTAGCAATTCCCAAGTGTACTTATGGTTATTTTTCAACTAGGGGGAGGGGATATGTATTTAGGGGAGCTATTAACATAGTTTTAATAGAGGGGAGGGGAAACAAATAGGGATTTACATAATAGAGTTAGTAGTTAATATGAAATGTGATAAGAAAGCACTAAGTATGAGGTCTTAGGCTATTAAGGGGGAAAGGAGAATTGTAGAGGAAGTATGAACATTCCTTGAGTAAAGCAGATATTTACCAAGGCAACTGATATGAAAATGATGAGACTAAGTGGTATCAAGCAGATCTTGACCTCTTTAGGGGAAGTTAGTGATTGATTTGGGGAAAGAGGAAGAAGGGAAGTTAGACATGCCTCGCTTGAGCTGCTCCAAGGGAAAATTACTTGATACATGTGATCTGAAGTAAAATATCCCTTTGAAACACAAAATTGATCACAAATCAACATTCTGCAACCTCAAAACTACCTACCCTACCTACTTACCTAGCATTTTCTCTTCCTTTTGGTTTGGGTGCACCTGAACTAGCAGACCCAGCTTTTCATTCTTTTCTTTCAGCTGTCCTACTATCTAAATCTACACTAATTGCATCCAGGGGCTAAGATTAAGCTGTTGAGCACCCTTGTTTCTCTACCTATCTACAAATCTGCCAATATTAAGCTGTTTGGATAGATAATGATTCTCCATATTCTACAACAGGAAATTGAAAGATAGGGAGACCAAGATTAAGCTGTTTTTCCCTCCCTTAACATGAAAACTCATCAAAAATGGATGAACTCATCAAAATTTGGAACACAGTAGTGGCATTTAGGCAAGCACACCTCATGGCCTCTTCTTTGGCTTTTGTAGCAAATATGGAACATTGCAGTATGCAACATATGACATATTTGGCATGTAAAAATGTCGATCATGAAAGATGAATACCTGCTACAGCAGGAGGCTAACACTTCTACAGTAACATCTGAAAAAAAAAATCTTTTTGTATTTTTGAATAAGTTGCTAGAGTTATTATGCATGCGATTTGACTGTTTTTTGGCTGTGCAGGGGTGGATTGGCGAGAAGAAATGCCTGGCAGAGGTCAAGAAGGTTCATAGAGGGCCTAAGGCGTACCTCACACCCGTTCATAGAGTTTCACTAAGTTTGGCTATCAAGAAACCTCATTTGTGAGCCTCTACAGGAAGTCTGCAGGGGTTCTATAACATGTCTGTGATTTTGTATAGGATGTCTATGATTTTCTACAGGATGTTCAGAAATGAGATTTTGGTGGATGGATGGAGAGGAAAAGGTGAAGGAGTGAGTGTGTAGGTAGGGTGAGGGTTGGATATGGTCCATGACTTGGTGGATGGAGGTGAGCACAGGTGTAGATCGCTGGATTTGTTCAAGGAAGACATAAGCAATGTTGCAAAAAATTTGGGTTATGGGAGCAAATGGCAAATGCGAGGCAAGGATTCTAAGTAGAGGGTGAAGAAGATGGTGTTGATGGAGAATAAGGAGATGAAGGAGTGGTACAAGTGCTCTGCAAGTCGTTTTTCCAACTGAACCAACGAAGACTTGTAAATTCAAAGACCTGGTTACGTTGACCTAATCTGTGCTAGCTGTCAGTAAAGAGAATGAACAGAAGTTTGACCTACAATGAAACCATGTATACTAACCTATGCAACTAAACAAGCAAAAATCTGAACTTGTAACCAACTTCTACAAATGAAAATCAAACACTAGTGATTGCATGGTAAAGCAAAATTAGTGTTTTTGTGGGCAGCAAGTTCACCTTGATTCCAACTCCTGATCCCACCAAGGGAGAGGTGAAACCAGAGGTGTTTGATGGCCCTTTTTGAAGCTTTTCCCTGTCAACAACCTATCAACTCAATAAAAACATCAAAAGTCTTTCTAATCATCAACAATGACATAGTTTATCAGCAAGATCTAATCTACTCAACATAAATGATTTTGCAAATGCATAAAAGACAAATAATAATACATAAAGGAGGCCTTAGCACTCAGGTTGGGCCCAACCCCAAGAGCTGCAGGCTCCTTTAAAGAACTCAGATCTAATGCCAAGTAAAGCTGCTTCTCATTATTAAAAAATAATCATCGTATGAAAGTCGTACAGCAGTAGCTACAAGAAAATAGGTTGAGCAAAATGACAGCACTATAGTGCAAAAATACCAACAGTTCCAAAAGTAAACTATGAAGGCTAAGGCCTTCCTACTTATACAATACGAGGGGGCTAGCAACCCTCCTAGATTCAAGGGACTCAGCTATCCCAACTACTAGTAAACAATCACTCTTCCCAAAGCTACTTGGCTACCTTTAAAACTCGTTTTGGTGGCCTGTGGAGCTCGAAGTTAAGGGTGGAGATTTTGAGGAAGGCCATTTAATGCAAGAGACAACCCCCCTACGAATCCTCCCCTCAAGCTTTGCTATCATCTGACCGTGATTGCTTGGTTTTGCTCCAAAATTTGTCCAAAAATCTTGAAATAACAACATATTAGCCTCCTAGGTAGAGTGACCACCCTTATTCGTTCAAATAACACAAACATACTAAAAAACATGCATAATCTATGAAAAATGGAGGATTGAACAAGGACAACTAGGCAAAATGAGCCCAATAAGTTACCTAATTTGGGGGCTCATCATCACTCCCTTGCTAAATGGGTTGCTCATCCTCTGAGCAACTAGTCCAGCTCATCATCCTTGATGGCTTTGACCACCTCCCTCACGTCTTAGGCCTCTGCGGTGATATCCTCTTCCCGGTCATGGAATCCTGCATTCCTTTCCACTTCCTCCCACTGTCTGCCTTCCTCCTCCACCTTAACTCCTTCTAGCAATCCTAAAAGCAAAGGAGGACTGAATTTCAGGCCAATCCAATTGGCCTGTAGATTCTGCATCAGCTGTTTGTATTGAGGTACCCTTGCCAAGACCTCCCTCATCCTAGTGGGAGAGTGGTATTCCCTTATCTTCAAGCTGTGAGGTAATGTGTTCCACTGCCTTGTGCAGGCATGCATGCAGCTTTCTCCCAATAGTCTCTCCATGTCCTTAAAGTGGGCAATGGCTTGAGTTTGTTGCTCAATGTATTCTGGTAGATCCTGAGGACTATTGGCTAAGTGTTGGTGGGTGCTTATCACTGTTGAGGGGTTATCTGGCTCTGCCCTAATCATGAGTGGCTCACTGAGCTCTCTGCCTATGAGATTGCGGACCTCTGCTGCTATCTTTTCCTCATGGTTCATCCAAGAGGCCATGGCCATAAGCTGGACATCTCCTATCACCGTGTTGGGATCCCATGCGTTCATGTCTATAAGGGCGAAGTTGTCCAAGTAGAACTCTAATAATTTGGGCCTATCCTCAGATGAACTATTGCCACATAGAGTTTCAAATTGATGATAATTCTGGAAAGGGGTGATGCCCCTTTGAGCCAAGGTATTGATTTGAAACTATAACCATTGGTCCTTAAAGTATAGGGCATAAGATTTGGCAGGATACCTACACTACAGAGCTTCCATTGCCCAGCTGGCCATGTAGGCAAGTTGGGCCTCCTTTTCTTGCACCTTCTATTTCAGAGAATGTATTTGCAATTCTTGTTCCTGTAGCTGTCGGTTCAGTGCCTCAATTTCAGTCTGCGTCCCTTCCTTTCTCTGCTGTTCATCAGGGGTATCTTTGGCTATTGTGAGCTCCTCCTGTTGCTGTTGTTCTCCCAAGATATGAGGCCTGTCTACCTTCCCTTGCCCCTATGATAGTAGCTATCGTCTAAGCAGCTCATTTTCTTGCTATAGCTTGACTCACTGGCTACTCTCCACATGTCATACCATATCCAATTCTCTTCTTGCCTCCTTGAGCTACTCCTCTAGAGGACCTATATCTTCCACTCCCTTGGACTTAGCGATTTTCATCCAAGTGTGGGTCCTCACTCTCTCTTCTTCTAGTGCAAGGAAAAGTGGCACTGTGAATTTCTGAGGAATGATCTTTCTGGCCTCCAAGAAGTTATAGTAGGAGCCCAAGCTGGGCTGGGGGCTAGGTTCCATAATGTGTTCTACCTTTTCTTCCCTCTGTGGTGATTTAGCTACCTCACCCTCCATTTCTTTGGTCTCCTTCAGTCTAGCTAGTGTTTCCTGTAGAATAGTCTCAACATCCTGTAGAGAGGCCTTTGTGTCCAACATTTTCATTCTCTCCCTCTAGTGGATGTCTTCAGGCTTCCCCATTCATAAGTGATGGTTGCCTTGGAGGGGGATCTCTCCTTTTGTGTGGTAGGGATGTCTACAATGGTGATTGGTTCTTTTGATGGTGGCTAGGTTCTGCTAGTTTTAATTCTCACACTCCTTCTTGCCTTAAAATACAGTGAAGGCTCACTCTTTCGCTGCCCCTTCTGCTTGGGAGATGTGCTTAAGGTGGCCAGCACAGCTGCTGCCTCCCTGGCTAAAATCTCGGGCGATTTCTCCTTCTACTGCCCTTTCCCCAGCCTTCCTGTAGAAAGTCCTGTACTAACCGTTATCTGGCTTCTTGTAGAAGTAGTTTTCTGGCTTCCTGTAGAAACGTTCTACCGGTTTCCTATAGAACCGGTTTTTACTGATTTGGATTGCTTGCTTGGGGGTGCCTTCTCTTTCAATTGTGTTGTGGTTTCCTTGGGTGTGCCCTCACTTGCTTGGACTTTTTCAGTCCTCTCTGCCCGGGTTTGCAACCGTTTCTCCCTTGGCGTTTTTGCTTTTACTCCACCCATAGCTTTGGCCTTAGCAGCTTGTCCTTTTTCTTTCTTTTCCTCTTTCTTTTCGTGTGGTGGTTTGTCCTAGGTTTTCTTACCCTTAGCTTCCTTACCCTTAGTTTTCTTCTCTGCCTCAATATGCTCCTTTTCCTCACTGTTGGATGAAGTGAGTTCTTTAGCCAAAATCCGGATATCATCATCCTTGGACATATTGTGGAAAATCTCCCAGGAGAGAGGGACAGTATAAGTATGGAGGGCATCTTCTACTAGGAGCTTGATAAACCCATGATGAGCTAGCTGGTCCGGTGTCCTTTCCTTCATTTTTGTGCCACATTCCATCAATGATTGTAGGAGGAAATATGGGATGCTCAATTTTTTTTATGAGGGCAAATCCATCTCATGCCTGAGCTCAGTTAACAAGCGGAAGTGATAACCATATACAATACTGAATCGCCCCTCACAAGTAATATATTTCATAACCTAAAGGCTGACCTCACTCCAAAATGGATGTAAGCTTGCTCTCGGACCCCATTTTTATCCTCTAAAAACTACTCCTTTGGTAGGGAGAATTCCTTTCTGGCTTTCTGGCCCAATGACCTCTCCTCTTTACTCCATGGTATCCCCAATGGCAGATCAGTGACTAGGCTAATGAGTTGTGGGGTCAGTTTTAGGGTCAACCCTCTGAAATTTACAGTGGCCAATATTTTGGATTTAGGCTATAGGGACATTAGGAATTCTTCAGTTACCTCATCATCATAGCCTTCGATTCTATCACAGAAGGTCATCCAATTGGCACTGGTAAACAGGTTTACCACCTCGGGAGTTTCCCTCAATCTTCTGGAATCTGAGGGTTCCTTTCTGATAAACCCTACTGGCATGATGAAAATACTCTGTTTTTGGCTTGTGCTCTGGTTAGAATGGGAATTCTATATATGGTTCCCTCCCCAGAACGCAGAAGACAGTTTCCATCAAGTTTTTGTATTTCCCTTTGCACCAAATCCCCGTTTAGAATGTTGTTGTTGCCCAAATTCGACTAACAAAAGGGAATTTTTTATATGCACAGGTGAGCCTTACAGTGGTTTATCGTTATCATAGGGATAATTTGTTAACAGGAACCATGGAGGAGAATGTGACGCAGCACTACTTGAAAGACATTCTATGTATCACATAGGCAAACCACCATTCTTGACCCATAGGCAGACTGGATTTAATTTTCCCTACTCCAAACAAGTTAATTCACCACCTTTCAAAATATCAAACATGGGAATGGTGTCTTCGAGCCTACCTCTCTTCGAAATTTCCAATTCCAACGCAGAAGATATAGGTTTCTCTGCTCTGGGAGGTTATGTTGTGCTTCCTGTAGAGAGCTTTTCATGATTCTGGAGGACGTCATGACGCTTCTGAGCAAGCCTGGGATGCAGGAAGATTTTGAACTGGGCCGAGAAACTCGGGTTAACGAACTGCAGAGGAGGAGGACGCGTATGTTGCTGAAAACCCAGTTGCAAGTGTAAATGATAGTGGTTAATGTGAGTGCTCTGGTCGAATGATTTTGAATTACAGCGCAATTCTTGGCGCGGGGGTGAGGTGTCCAAGCCAATCCATTGGCCAACGCCACAGCCATCATTCTTCGGCGTGTCTCTGACCGCCAATATCTATCTTCGCCATTACCCACCGTCATCCCTGTCAAACTGCCAATTTCACTGCAAATCTGTTGATTTTCCCCGACTGGACACTTCCCACATGTCTGCTCCACGTCCTTCTGGCGGGTTCGAGCATAACTAAGCTCATTCCGATCCCACGAGGCCATTCAATTGACCGAATTCGTTCAATCCACACCATTCACAGATATGCAGTGTTCATAGTATAGTCTATGCAATTTGACAAAATAAGGTTAGACACTTACCTGTGTGGCCATGGACGTGTTTTGCAGGTTTCTGGACATGGAACGATGGCTGTTCTCACTGTTGCTTCGTGCACAGGCATTATAATTTCTTCGTTCATTGGCTGATGTTGTATGCAAGGCTTCGAGACCCGATCCTCTAGTAGTGAGAATTGCATTCATGGCTCTGTCATTTCTCAGCTGTCGAGGAGGTGTTCACATTCAAAAGGAGCTGGTTGCATGCCTCCTATGTCGATTTCAACTACTCTTAACTCCATAGTGTGTGCTCCAGACGGATCAACTGCTACAGGATTCCTGTAGGAGATCTTGTAACTGCTTCTCCTCCTGGGATGCATACTGAAGCGGGCAAGGCTATATTCACGGATGAAGGGTCCTATTGGAGCTTTGACAGGTAGAGTGTGCGAGCCTTTGAATGCTTGATTTGTCCCTTGGAGAAAAAAAATTCACTCTAAGGAAAACATGACTCTTTGCATGATTGTGCAGGAATACATGACCAGATCGTTGCATGGTGGTGGAAAGTGATGAAACCAGTGATGGATGGAAGAGAGGGGTGGCTGTGGCCTCATCAACAAGCTTCAAGCTTTAAATCCCTTTCTAGAATCAATTTTTTCCTGCCCGAAGGTTCTACAGGATATTTCTTGTAGAAATGCAGAACTTCTTGTAGAAAGCCCTGAAACTTCTTGTAGAAAGCTCAGAACTTCCTATAGGAGGTTGAATCTTCGCCTGAATGTGTTCAAACATTGGAAAAAGTGAGTGGCCATGGAGGGAGTGTCTGTGAGGATACCTGGTAGCTTGGGATGGACCCTTTTCCTTGTTTTGCACGACCTTCTTTATCTGCACTATAATCCCTGCAACCTGCAATATTTTCAGAGATCAGACCTGTTTTTTCTCTTATTTTTCTTCTTTTTATTTTTATTTTTATTTTTGAGAGACAATAGGGGCACCTCTAAAAGGTTTTCACCCCCACTATCTGCCGTAGGCGCCTCAAAGAGGTTTTCACCCAAGGATTTTTTTTTATTCCATTTCTTTATTTTCTGAAAGACAACTGGGGTGCCTCCATGAGGTTTTCACCCTCACTGTCTTCCCTAAGTGCCTCAGAGAGGTTTTCACCCGGGGATCTTTTTATTCTTTTTTAGACTTCTTTTTTTTTGTTTTGTTTGATGATCAAGGTGTGGCGGGAATAGAGGCATAACCCTACTCTACTACCAGCACTGATTTTTCCATGGTTTCAATGAACTCCTGCCTCGAGAGGGGTTTCTTGTAGATGTTCAGTCGATGCCCATTGACAAGCATGGGGATGGCTTCCTCATCTATGGCCCTGATAAGGACTAAACCATTGTCATTGCATTTCTCCACTGTATATGGTCCTAACCATCTTGTCCTCAGCTTCCCTTTGAAATCCTTGTATCTTGAGTCATACAACAGTGCCCAATCTCCTGGATAGAATTGCTTTTCACTAAGGTGTTGGTCATGCCATATATTCATCTGAAGTTGAGCTACTTCTGAGTGGAGGAAGGCCTGCATTCTGTGTTCATCTAATCCATTTAGCTACAACAATATTTCACATTGAGCATGGCTGAGATCTAGGTCCAGCTGAGCTGCCACTCTCAATGTATTGTACTAGAACTCTATGGAAAACAAAGCTTTCTTCCCGTAGACCAGCTCATAAGGTGTGAACCCTTTTGTAGTCTTCCAAGTGGTGTTGTAGGCTGAGGTGGTCTCAACCAGGCGATCTGCCCAATCCTTTCTGCTGCTGCTCACAACCTTAGTCAAAATCCCTTCCAATGCTCTATTAGTGACTTCCACCTGCCCATTTGCTTGAGGATGATAGGGGTGGAAGTCTTGTGCTTGATCTTGTGATGCGCAAGCAAGTCTTCAATCAGGTTGGAGGTGAACTAGCTTCCTTGATCAGTGACTAACTCTCTTGGGTAGCCAAACTTGTAGAAGATATTTTCCCTCACAAACTCAACCACCTTTTCTTCTGTTGCTGCTAGGATTGCCTTCGTTTCTACCCACTTGGTCAGATAGTCAGTGCACACAATGATGTAAGACCGTTGCTTTGAAGGAGGGTTGATAGGACCCACAAAATCCATTCCCCACTTCTCAAATGGCTCGAAGGTCACTTGAGGTTGGAGAGGAATTTCATCCCTTGGAGTCCGTTTCCCCATCCTCTAGCATCGGTCACACTGCTTGATGTATCTTCTGACATCTTGATGAAGAGTAGGCCAATAGTAGCTTGCCTATAGAATTTTTAATGTAGTCCTTTTTGCTGCAAAGTGGCCTCCACAAGGTCCGTCATGACAGGTTAGGAGGATGTCAAAGACTTCCTCCTCCCTAACACAACGTCTCAAGATCTGATTTGGGCCAAGCTTAAACAGGTTGCCCCTGATCCAAGTGAACGGGGCGCTCTTCCTTACGAATCTGCTCTTCTCTTCTGAGGATAGATGCGGAGGGAACTGTGTTGAGACCAAGAAATTTTCTATATCAACAAACCATGGAGGGAGTACTGAGACAGCAAAAAGATGTTCATCTGGCATCTGGTCATCCACTGTTCCTTCTTCACCTGCAGGCAAGTCCAATCTAGACAAGAAGTAAGCAACAACATTTTCCTTACCTGACTTGTCAACAATCGTCAAATCAAATTACTGTAACAAAAGTAACCATCTAATAATATGAGCATTGACATCATGCTTATTCATTAAATATCTAGTTGCAGCATGATCAATGTGTACACAATGTTTGATAACCAGTGATGTAGTGTTTGAACTTGTTTAGGGAATGGACTACAGCCAGGAACTCTTTCTCAGTTACAGTATAGTTCATTTCTGCCTTGGACAATTTTTTGTTGACGAAGTATATGGCATATGAGAGTTTCTCCTCAATTTGTCCGAAGGCTGCCCCTATGGCTTTGTTCGAGGCATCAGTGTGGATGTGGAAAGGTAGGTTCCAGTTTGGACCTCTCAAGATCGGGGCGGACACGAGCTTCTCTTTCAACTCATCCAGTGCCCCTTGATAGTTGTTAGTCCATTTAAACTCAACATCTTTCCCTAAGAGGCCAAACAATGGCGAGGCTAGCTTACTGAAGTCTTTAATGAATCTTCGAAAATATCCTGCTAAGCCTAGGAAACTTCGGACATCCCTTACCTTCTGAGGAGGTGGAACCTTTTGGATGATAGCAATCTTGTTAGCATCCACCTGTAACCCTTGGCGAGAAATGGTATGTCCTAGCACAGTCCCTTCAGTCATCAAGAATTCACATTTTTCGGGACTGAGGGATAGGTTCATCTCAATGCACTTGGTTAAAGCTTCTCCAGACTAGTCAATGCTTCTTGGAAGTTGGACCCATAAGGAGTAAAGTCATCCATATAGATTTCTACCGAATCATGGACCAACTCAGAAAAGATGCTTAATACAGCTCTTTGGAAAGTGGCTAGAGCGTTGCATAGCCCAATGGGAAGGACTCGGTAGGCAAAGGTACCCCATGGACAAGTGAAGGTGGTTTTATCTTGGTCTTCCAGTCTTATTTGGATCTGGTTATACCCGCTGAACCCATCTAATAAAGAGAAGAACTTCTTCACTGCCAGTCCATCCAATAATTGATCTATGAAAGGCAAAGGGAAATGGTCTTTCTTGGTGGCTTTGTTAAGTTCTCAGTAATCTACACAGATTCTCCACTTCCCATTCTTCTTGGGCACAAGCACTAGAGGCGAAACCCACTCACTATCGAAGATAGGCTAGAAGAATCCTGCATCCAATAATTTTTGCAATTCTTCTTTGACAATGTCTTTGAGGGCTGGATTCATTCTCCTCTGAGGCTGCCTGACTAGTTTACAATCTTATTTGATGTAGATGTGATGGGTACAAACCGAAGTATGGACTCCTTTCATCTCCTTATAGCTCCAAGCGAAAGCATCTAAATGATTGTTTAGTAAGCTACACAACTCCTTCTCCTGGGGAGGAGATAGGGAGGAGTTGATTTTTAAAGTTCTTTCAAGACCAAACTCCACATTCTTAACTCTAGGAGAGGTTGGATCAGACACACAGAGGTCCACTACGGTGCTGGTCTGGGAATCTTCCACCAATTCCTCTAAGGATAGTGCACTGGAAGGAGGACTTTGAATCAAAGTCTCAATCAGATCATCCTCGGTTTGAGGGCCTCCCCTAGTGGTTTCTACTGTGCACAATGTTGCAGAGTAGACCTCATCCTCATCTCCTTCTTCCAACCATAATGGTAAGTCATGTTGATCCGGATTTAAAAAGGAACGCAACAAATTACAGAGATAACCATAAACACAGATATGCAGTGGAAATAATACTTCATTTCATTAATATAAAATACTGAAATATGCTTACAGACAATAATGGAAATAAACCAGCTAGGGCGATGGTAGCTTATCTCTGAGAAGAGATGTGGTGGCTACATGCCTCTAAACTGTCTGAACTATGTTACAATGAGGCTCGAAGGCCTATTTATTATTGAGAAACAAGGGAAAACCCTTCGCATCCCAAAACCTAACCCTAGAAGATGAAACGCCAAATTGTGGGCCCCGTTTTGGGGTGAGTTGTTCAGCCAACTTCCCGGGGTCGCGAATTGGTCATATTATCTCCGTTGGACGCGCATGATAGCCCGTTGGAAATATCTCTCCGAGGAATACGACGGAAAAGACAATTTTTATCAAAAAAATCACTGGCGGTAGATTTCCCAAAAAACGTCGTTTAGGGCCTCAAAACGGCTCCGGAAGTTTAGGACCCGAAAAACTGCTAAAAATAGTAAACTGCGCCATAATTAAGGAAACTGAAAATGCTGAGAGGAACAATGCTGGGGGTCCAGGTGGCCACCAATATCCACCTGGATCATTCCTCCCCCCTTAGGAAGCAATGGTCCCCATTGCGTTGAGTTCCTCCATGAGATGGGGAAACTTTTGCTGAACTTGGTCCCTGGTGAGCCACTTGCCATTTTGAAGGAGTTGGCCTGCTTTGACAACTCGATACAGTTGAATATTCTATTGGCGAGTATTCTTTATCTATGTGTACATGATTCGATCAGTCGTAGCTTGTTCCATGCAATCTGGATTTAATTATGTGGGTGTGAGCTGTTCTGCAATGTCAGATGTGTCTAGCAATGGTGGAAAGTATGGCCGAAGGCGGTCCACATTGAACACTGGGTGCAGGCCAAGGAATGGGGGAATGCTGAGTTCAAATGCATTGTCTCCCACCGCCTTAGTAATGGTGTAGGGACCATATCAAAGTGGTCTTAGTTTCCGATAGGCTCCAGTAAGGCGTTCCTTTTGCAAATGCAACCAGACGTTGTCACCCACCTGGAACTTGTGTGGCACTCGATGTTGATCATGTCGCTGCTTGAAGTTGGAATTTGATTTCTCCAGAATGTCATGGACCTGCTAGAAAATATGTTGGATGTGCTCAATTAAGCTAGTCACCTTGTTTGTTTCGGACTAGAGATGAGCTGAATCTGTGTGAGTAGCTGCAAATGGCATGGCCACATCAATGGGGCATAATGGCTGGAATCCCAAGCCCACTTGAAAAGGGTTGTGGCCAGTGGAGCTGTGAAGAGCTCGGTTGTAGCTGTGCTAAACATAGGGGAGGCTCTCATCCCATGTGTGTTGTTCCTTTGAGTTGTACATGCGTAGAATGTGTACAATCATCCTATTGACAACCTCTGTCTGGCCATCAGTTTGAGGATGGAAGGTTATGGACTTAGTGAGTTTGGTGTCCAGCATTGACAAGAGACGGGACCAAAATGTACTGAGGAACCGACTATCCTGATCTGAGATGATAGACTGTGGGATCCCAAAGTGCACCCACACTCGTTCAAAGAAGAGTTTAGCAGTGGCTTCTACTGTGATGTTCTTCTTGCAGGCCGCCATGATGGCCATCTTTGAGAACCTGTCGACGACCACAAAAACACAGTCATTTCCATGCTTAGTGGAAGGAAGGCCGGACATGTAATCCATGGAGATGGATACCCAAGGTTGGCTAGGGGTAGGCAGTGGGGTATAGAGGCCTTGCTTCTTGATGGTCGGTTTGGCAATGGCACAGGTAGTACATGACCTGATGTACTTCCCAACATCCTGTCGAAGATTCGGCCAATAGAAATACTTTTGTAGCATTGCCACCATTTTCTCGACCCTGAAATGACCAGCAACTCGAATATAGTGTGCTTCCCAAATAATCTTGGCACGCTCGCTTGAAGGAACAAAAAGGTGACCTAGATGGCATAACAAGGCATCCTGGAGGTGAAAAGCTGGAACATGCCGACCGTCCAAGAGTGTCTGGTATTTGTGGCCAAATTCTAGGTCACTTTTGTAGAGATGTGGCCAATCAGAAGTCTCGTGCCCACAAGAGTTGAGCACAGTGGTTAATTCCATGATCGGTGGTCGACTGAGGCAATCTGCAACATTATTGGTGTTGCCCTTCTTATACTTGATATTCAAATGGAACTGTTGCAGGTATGTAGACCACTTCTGATGGCGATCATTCTGCAATTTCCCTTGGGTCTATATGAACTGCAGGGGTAGGTGGTCTATGTGGACGACCGTTTCCTTCCCCAAAATGTAATGCTTCCATTGTCGACAAGCCTGCACAATGGAATACATCTCTTTATCATAAGTGGGATACTTCTGGACTGTGTCTAAAAGTGTTTCACTGTGATATGCCACTGGATGCCCGTGTTGAGTAAGGACTGCCCCAATAGCATAGTCAGAGGCATCTGTCTCGACCTCAAATGGTTGTTGTAAATTTGGTAACGCGAGCACGGGTGCTGTGCAGAGTCGATATTTCAACTCTATGAATGCCTTCTGTTGAGATTCGGACCAAAAAAATTTCGCTTTCGCTCCTCCCTTGGTGACTTGACTTAAGGGCCAAGTGATATGAGAAAACCCCAACATGAACCTGCGGTAAAAGTTGGCAAGACCTAGAAAGCTGCGGAGCTTTGTCAAAGTGGTTGGAGATGGCCAATCCTGAATGACTTGGATCTTGGCTGGATCCACATGCACCCCCTGTTCATCAATAATGTATCCCAAATATTGAACCTGGGTCATGCCAAAAGTGCATTTCTCCAAATTGGCACATAGCTTGTGTTGTCGTAGTGTTTGGAGTACCTGTCGAATGTGGTGGAGGTGCTCTTCCCAACTCTGGCTAAAGATCAGAATGTCATCCAGGTATACCACTACAAATGAGTTGGTGAATGGATGCAAGATGTCATCCATTAGACTCATGAAGGTTGCAGGAGCATTCGTCAATCCGAAAGGCATCACCAACCATTCAAAAAGGCCCTCCTTGGCTTTGAAGGCAGTCTTCCACACATCAGAGGGTTCGATTGGCACTTGGTGATATCCTGACTTCAGATCGATCTTGGCTAAATATTTTGCCCCCTTTAGTTGGTCCAGGAGGTCATCAATCCGCGGGATCGGGTACCTATTATGGACAGTGATCTTGTTCAGCGCACGATAGTCAATACAGAATGTCCAAGTCCCATCCTTCTTCTGTACCAACACGATTGGGCTCCCACAAGGCGATGAACTCAGACGGATGTGACCTTTCTGCAGCAGCTCCTGAATCTGCCTCTTGATTTCATCATTCTCCAGAACAGAGCGCCGATAAATTGGTCCATTGGGTAGTGGCGCACCTGGGGTCAGATCGATGGAGTGCTTGACCTGATAGTGCAAAGGAACCCCTGCAGGGGGGGTGAAGATGTCCTCGTACTTTGCCACGACCTTGTCCATCTGTAGTTGTTGTGTAGAGGGGCCCTATCTGGAGGTCGTGGCCACTGTCTTCTTCTTTCCTTGAGGGCGTATCATCAGGAAAACAAATTTCCCAGTTTTGGAAATGAGCTTACTGCATTGTTTTGCAGTGATCAAAGAGATGGCGGTAGGCGGTGCTACCTTTGGTATCCTGTACAACTTATTTGCCAATGTAATGATAACAGCACGGGGCCTTGATTCATACACAGCATGTCGCTTCCACAAGTATGGTTGTCCTAATAATACATCACAAACTTCAAGGGGAGCAATGTCACGCAATACCTCATTCGTGAAGGGCTTGATGTTGTATGGAAGGCGACACTGCTGGCTCACGCGAAGATCCCGTCCTTGGTGAAGCCACCCGATGGTGTATGGTTGTGGATGTGCTGTGGTCGGTAAGCCCAACCGCTTCCCGACCTCTGCCGAAATGAGGTTATTTTGGCTCCCGCTATCGACGATGAACTGTAGCGGGGAGCCATTTACCCACATCTGGGAGTGGAAGAGATGCTCCTCCTCCTCTGGATCTTCAGGTTCATTTTTCTGGATCTTGGCTGTAGCAACAGTCGCATTGGGATCCGCATCAATGATCTGCTTCCCTTTGTCATTCCCTTTGTCGGGTTCTGACTCAGAGTCGAAACATGCATCTGATTCTGAAACCTTTAGCTCAGCCACCAGTGACTGCTTGGCCCGACACTCACTTGTGTTGTGAGTGGAGCTCTTATGGAACTCACACCATTTTCCCATGTCCTTTTTTGGCTTTGCGGTGTTGTTCTTTGCTTGCAGCTTTGGTGGGTTGTCTTGGGCTATCCCACCTTGGCTTTGTCCTTTGTTCTGTGGTTTGGGGGCACCTTTCCCTTGCTTCAGATTCACAGATCCAAAGTCGCGCTTCTTTTGTTTAAACTTCTGCTCGACCTTGACAGCATATCGGTATGCTGTGCCAAGCGAGGAGATGTTCAGGAATTCTATTTCTTCTTAGATGTACTTGTGCAGGCAGCCGCGGTATTTGAGTATCAAATGCTGCTTCGTATCCTTGATACCCAACTTTGTGCGAAGGGTATGGAAAAGATTGGTGAACTCTGACACATCTTGGTCCCTTCCCTGCCGTAGCGTGTTCCACTTTATGTATTCATCCTCATAGGTTCTGACAGGGTAGTACTGCTCCTTGATGGCATCCCGGAATGAGTTCCAAGTGGGTGCAGCTGAAAATAGTGAGTCGGTATTTTCATCCTTTTGCTCGCAGTAGGTTTCCCACCAGTCCTTGACATGGGGGGCTGCTTTGAGAAGAGCGAAAACAATCTTTTCCCGACTCGAAAATTCATGAACAGAAAAATAACCCTCTAGCAGATTTAACCATTTATCTACGGCACCAGCGTCTATCTGACCCTCAAATATGGGGATTTCAAAATTAACTTGTACCTTAAATGGCGTGGCATTTCCAGAGTAGCTGCTGGAAGCCGATGCGTCGCTTCTGGGTAGCCTCTGAAGGATCTAGGCAAAGTTGTCCATCATAGCGTTCCGTTGTCGCTCGAGGGCTTCTTCGAGCAAGAATTTGATAGGATCTCCTACCCCCTTGTCTTTCTTCTCATCCGCCATGGGAGGCCGTCGGGATTTGCGAGGCTGGTCTTGCAAAGGTTCAACCAGTTCAAGCCCTAACTCCTTATATTCCGACCTCGTTGGGGACATGCAAAGAAAAACAGAGAAAAAGCAGACCGCTCTGATACCACTGATCCAGATTTAAACAGGGACGCAACAAATTACAGAGATAACCATAAACACAGATATGCAGTGGAAATAATACTTCATTTCATTAATATAAATATTGAAATATGCTTACAGACAATAATGGAAATAAACCAGCTAGGGCGATGGTAGCTTATCTCTGAGAAGAGATGTGGTGGCTACATGCCTCCGAACTGTCTGAACTGTGTTACAATGAGGCTCGAAGGCCTATTTATTATTGAGAAACAAGGGAAAACCCTTCACATCCCAAAACCTAACCCTAGAAGATGAAACACCAAATTGTGGGCCCCGTTTTAGGGTGAGTTGGATAGCCAACTTCCCGGGGTTGCGAATTGGACGTATTATCTCCGTTGGACACGAATGATAGCTCGTTGGAAATTTCTCTCCGAGGACTACGACGGAAAAGATGATTTTTATCAGAAAAATCGCTGGCGGTAGATTTCCCAAAAAACGTTGTTTAGGGCCTCAAAACGGCTCCAGAAGTTTAGGACCCGAAAAACTGCTAAAAATAGTAAACTGCGCCATAATTAAGGAAACTGAAAATGCTGAGAGGAACAATGGTGGGGGTCTAGGTGGCCACCAATATCCACCTGGATCACATGTTCTAGCAGAGGTTGGGCAAGAGGGTATAGGACTAGCTGCTTGGACATAGGACCATTCTTGATGGTCATGTTTCCAGCTCGACAACTGATGTAAGCATCCGCAGTGGCTAACCAAGGCCTTCCTGAAATGAGGGGGTATCCAGTAAGCTTTGCCTTTGGCTAAAGGACCAAGAAGTCTGCAGGATACTCCCAAGAGTCAACAAAGACCAAGACATCCTCCACAATCCCTTCAGGAGTCACGGTGGAGCGATCTGCCAATTGCAGGACTCTCGAGGTCTTCCTTAAAGAACAAGGTTGAGTTTAGGCATGGTGTCCCTTGTCATCACATTAATGGCAGCCCCTAGATTAATCAAGGTATGGGGGACAATGGTGCCATTGATGTGGACATCAACTATAGGACTCCCAGGGTCCAAATACTTTGGACAGATTACTTGCCCCAACATTAGATTGGACAGCTGTCCTATGACATTGATAGTTGAGGCATCTCTCTTTCGCCTGCCTGGGTGCCTGAAACACTTCTCCTTAATCAATTAGTTGTATATTGGTACATCTTTGATGGCCTAGAGAAGTGGTATTTTCACACACAACTATTTCAGTTCTCCTAGAATTTCAGTCTCCTCTAGGTTTAGTTGTGTGGTTACTGTTAGTTGCTCAGGAAAGGGTGGAATGGCTTTGGGTTCACTTCCTTGTTTTTCTTCCTCGTCCTCTAGGGGAGGAGGTTGGCGATTTGGAAGGGCCTTCCCAGATCGCAGGTTGATCTCCTGGATCTCCACAGCATAGGTAGGACATGTTGTCTCCCAGTGTATACCTGTTGGGCCTATCGGTTGTTGGGGTTCGGGTTCGGTTGAGCAGGCATCTGGGGTTGTCTTGGAGGAGCAGGAGGTAATGGTTGTGGCTGAGCCGGTGGTGGAGGCAGAATGGCGGGAGAAGAGTTGTATTGGGGCCTCCACCCCGGTTGAGGTGCATTCCACTGAGGTTGTGGCTAGACATGTGAGTGAAACGAATGAGCAATGGGTTGAGCATGGTATTGAGGTGGATAAGACCATGGAGGAGGTGCAGACCAGGAAGGATGAGTAGGGGGACCCCATGAAGGCATGTGAGTAGACTGGTTGGGGCTATAATAAGATTGGGATGTCCCTTGCATCCCCTGCTGGTAAGGTCTGGGTCCATGCGACCTCCTTTAGTTGAGGAAGTAGAGAGGTTCAGTGCTTGCCTCAGTCCCTTGGTACATGGCTTTAAATCAAGGCAAGGTTGGGCATTGGTTTTTAGGGTGGTTTTCCTCACAAGCAAAACATACCTCTACTGAGTGCAATGGAAGCTCGTTCTTAGGGTGCTTCCTCGTACATTTGGGATAGAAAATGGCCATAGCCCTCTCAGCTTCCTCTTTCCTTTGCTAGATTCTGAAAGTATCAAGTTGCATGGCAATGGTCTGCCTCATCATGTTTTTTACGTCTTCCATATGATTAGAAAACTCATGCTTGGAGAAGGCAGTACTAGCTGAAAGTGGATTCCCCCTACCTCTCTTCTGAGCTGCTCTAGAGTGGTTTCTAAACACAGTTTTTACATCCTCATAAGGTAGTCGGTAGATGTCTCCTCCAGCTAGCATGTGAAGGGTATCTAGAAGGTCTTCAGGGACTCCTCAGAGTAGATCCAACTTCAGAGATTCAGGGTCAAGTGTGCACCTGGCCCATTTATAGCTGAGTTGGAAACTTTCCTCGTATTCTTCTAAAGATTCATCATTTCCCATGGTCATCCGAAAGATTTCTCCTTTGGTTTCCTTTGACCTATAGTAATCCCGGTATTTGTTGGTAAAGGCTTGCTGCATCTGAGCCCAAGTAGTGATATTATTTCCAGGTAACCCCATGAACTAGCGTAATGCTGCATCCTTGAGGGTAGAGGGAAAGAGTTTCAACTTTTGCTCGTCTTATGTATAGTCATAAGTTCAAAAAAGGACAACAAACTGAAACAAGAAGGTATCAGGGTCTTCAGTGGTCAATCCATGGAAATGAGGTAAGGCCGAGGGTCTTATGTTCTTCATTTTCATGTCCATGTTGGTCTCTCAGATGGGGAAGGTACCTTCTATTCTCTCGTCATCGTCTCTACCATTTCTGTTTTCAGCCATGGTCTCAAAAGGGATGTTTCCTTGCTCTCCTTCTATTATATGATCTTCGTATATCTCAAGAGGTTCACCTATAAGTTCTTCTAGGTCACTACCACCAAAGAAGAGAGAAGGATGACTCAGTGAAGTGGTGGGGGTGTTGCGTAGGAAGTTTCCGGTATTATCTCTGTTCGTACGAGGCATGAAAGGATTTTTGGTTGCTTTTGCTTTATTTTTTTCTGCTTGTACCTGCAAAACTGGAACAGATGGAATTGCAACTAACCACAATGTATCTTGCAGAAATGAAAATGCGGAACTGAAATGAAAGCAGGAAAGGACTAATCTATTTTAATGAAATCAAATTGCGAGAAGGAAATGCTAGACTACGCTTGCAAAATTGAAATTCTATTTTACGCTTGCAGAATTGGAAGGCTAATCTATGAAAGTAGGAAATGAAATAAACTACTTAGCAAAAGGTGAGAGTAGGAAAGTAGAAGAAAAGCAGCAATCACAAATACTCTGACGCTTCCCCGGCAACGGCACCAAAATGAGTGGTGAGCTCTAGTATTGCAGCAATAATGCTGCAACTCCTGGGACTCCCTTCTTTAATTTTATCAACCTGGTAGTTCGTAACAAACTTGGAAGCGACGGTGCTGTATGCACAAGTACTAGCTCTTGCCGCAGCTGTCACTTGGTCAGCTGGCACAAGTCCGCTAGGGGCCTAAGCCAACTTCTATGAGCTCTTAGAAGAAGCTTTTTAACTGATGGATGAAAGCTAACTCTAAGGAGATTGATCGACTTGCAAAGAGAAAGTAAAAGGCAGAAAGGAAATGTAAACCCTAGCAAACCCTAATTTTACCAGCTAGCCCTATTGATGCAAGAAAGAGCGTGCAAGCTACTGAAAGAGATGCCATTGATTTCTAGAAAGGTAAATGCATGTATCTACACTACTTCTACAGTAACATCTGAGAAAAACATCTTTTTGTATTTTTGAATAAGTTGCTAGAGTTATTATGCATGTGATTTGACTGCTTTTGGTTGTGCAGGAGTGGATTGGCGAGAAGAAATGCTTGGAGGATGTAAAGAAGGTTTAGAGAGGGCCTAGGGGTCCCTAACACCCTTCCATAGAGTTTCACTGACTTTGGCTATCAAGAAACCTCATTCGTGAGCCTCTACAGGAAGTCTGCAGGGGTTCTACAAGATGTTTGTGATTTTCTACAGGATATCTGTAATTTTCTACAGGATGTTCATAAATGAGATTTTGGTGGATGGATGGAGAGGAAAAGGTGAAGGAGTGAGTGTGGAGGTAGGGTGAGGGTTGGAGATGGTCCAGGACTTGGTGGATGGATTTGAGGACAGGTGTAGATGGTTGTATTTGTTCAAGGAAAATTGAAGCAATGTTGCACAAAATTTGGATTATGGGAGCAAATGGAAAACGTGAGGCAAGGATTCTAAGTAGAGGGTGTAGAAGATGGTGTTGATGGAGAATAAGCAGATGAAGGAGTGGTACAGGTGCTCTGTAAGTCGTTTTTCCAACTGAACCAACGAAAACTTGTAAATTCAAAGACCTAGTTACGTTGACCTAATCTGTGCTTGCTGTTAGTAAAGAGAATGAACAGAAGTTTGACCTACAATGAAACCATGTATACTAACCTATGCATCTAAACAAGCAAAAATCTGAACTTGTAACCAACTTCTACAAATGAAAATCAAACACTAGTGATTGCATGGCAAAGCAAGGTCACCTTGATCCTAGCTCCTGATCCCACTGAGGGAGAGGTGAAATTAGAGGTGTTTGATGGCCCTTTTTGAAGCTTTTCCCTATCAACTCAATCTGAACATCAAAAGTCTTTCTAATCATCAACAGTGACCTAGTTTATCAGCAAGATCTAATCTACTCAACATAAATGATTTTGTAAATGCATAAAAAACAAATAACAATACATAAAGGAGGCCTTAGCACTCAGGTTGGGACCAACCCCAAGAGCTGCAAGCTCCTATAAAGAACTCAGATCTGATGCCAAGTAAAGCTGCTTCTCATTATTAAAAAATAATCATCATATGAAAGTTGTATAGCAGTAGCTACAAGAAAATAGGCTAAGCAAAATGACAACACTATAATGCAAAAATACCAACAGTTCCAAAAGTAAACTACGAAGGCTGAGGCCTTCCTACTTATATAATACAAGGGGGATAGCAGCCCTCTTAGATTCAAGGGACTCGGCTGTCCCAACTGCTAGTAAATAGTCACTCTTCCCAAAGCTGCTTGGTAGCCTTTCAAACTCGTTTTGGTGGCCTGTGGAGCTCGGAGTTGAGGGTGGAGATTTTGAGGAAGGCCATTTAATGCAAGAGACAACCTCTCTACGAATCCTCCCCTCAAGCTTGGCTATCATCTGACCTGTGATTGCTTAGTTTTGCTCCAAAATTTGTCCAAAAATCCTGAAATAACCACGTATTAGCCTCCTAGGTAGAGTGACCACCCTTATTTGTTCAAATAACACAAACATACTAAAAAACATGCATAATCTATGAAAAATGGATGATTGAACAAGGTCAACTAGGCAAAATGAGCCCAATAAGTTACCCAATTTGGGGGCTCATCAATTTGGTAGAAAGAGCCATTGTTTTCGAGACCCTTTTTAAGGGATTTTTATGAATATTCCTCTATACCCCACTCATACATAGGTGATCTAACATTTTTCTTCAGTAAGATATCTAAGATAACAACATCCCCACCCTTGGAGTCTTTAAAAATAACAATGTCCTGGTTAATGTTCAAAGTCTTGAGGACATCAAACTCTTGTTTATTAATTTTATTCTTGGGGGTTTTTCCTTTCTAAGGAAAAATGCACAATCTTTCATGATGATATCTTTAGTGTTATCAGGTAAGTCCTTTATCCCATATTTAATGCCACAAATAATATCTTCAAAGGGATTTTTTTGGAGCAAGGGAAAAAATTAATCGTATCTCCAAAAGACTATAAATAGGAGGATTAAAATAAAACCTAGAAATATTAACTACCCTTTTACTAGGAGAAGGTGAAAACCAAAAATAGTTATTATTATTATTAAGAGGGAAAGAGGAACTAAAATAAGATTTAATAAAGATGGGGAAATTTTTGGGGCTTATCAAACTACTCCCAGTCAAGGGATCTGAAGGGAGGTTGATATCAAGGTTAACCTCAGGGGAATGATGGGTCCTAGAGGGGGGATATTTCAACAAATTAGTGACAAACTCTCGTTGGTCAGAATGGTAAATCCACATCGGAAATTAGTATGACAAGTGATATGATGAGGTGGAATGGACAGAGTTTTCAGAGGATGGTGAGGGAGGACATGAAAGGTGGATCAAATAAGCCAAATTTGAAAATCCAAAATATAGATGGCCGAGTAGGTAAATGGACATGGAGGGATGATTCTCCAAGCTGTAATTTATGCTAGATGGAGAATGAAGTAGTGGACTCTGTGAACTAGGTTTAGCGGCAAGAAATGAACAAGGATGAGAGGAGAAAGATAGGTTGGAGTCTCCAAGACATCCTGAACTAAAATCAATGAATCCATAGCAGGAAGATTCATTCTGAGAAACCACAACACCAGAGAAAATTGTTTGATTGGGATGAACAAAAGTGAGAGGTGGTACACGAAGTGGAACCTCTGAATGCATAATGCTTCTGCAACCATCAATGGAACGAGTCACAATATTATTCTTGAGATTAGGTTGATATAGAAATCTCAACCCATCATTATGTTTAACCATAGAAGACCAAGAACTATACGCTATAAGAGTAATGCCATGAATCGAGGAACTCAGGGAAGAAATCTTATATTTATTGACTCTGCTATTAGAAGAATAATATGATAAATCAGGAAAACCTCCTTGAGAAGAGGAATTGTTTGAGAGCTTGAGAAATTTCATAGAATATTTTTTCTTCCATATTTATTCCATGCAAAGAGCTTTTAATGTTGAACATGCTTTGATTTGTATCCACAAGGTTGTGGACACATGTATGAAAGCTCAAAATGTAACGAGAACAACCTGCGAGACAGAAGATAAAGACCTATTCTAACCTTGCAAATACCATAACAAATAAGAGCTAGACTCACATTCAAAAATACATGGTTTTTAGAATTATTAAGTTGATGTTTAATCTGACCAAACAAAGGAACCATAGATGAATCTCTACATCGATTTAGGAATGCTAGATCAGACTTGATCTTAAAAACTTGCAAGGGTGCCCATTCAAAATGATGAACTTTTATCACAATGGCCCTTCTGATTGTAATCTCTGAATTCAAGCTTAGGTCATCCATATTTTGAATAAGCTTAGGTCATCCATATTTTGAATAATGAAAATATTCCGATAAAAATCACATGAGAAATATTGTGTCAATGTGTTTTGAACTACCTAATATGGTTCATTGTGAAAACAAGAGATTAAATAATAAGAACTATCTGGAAAGAAATAATTCCAATAATTAGAATATAATAGTAAATTTTGAATAAAAAATAAAAATATCTTTTAATAATAAAGAATATTTTGAATAACATTTTAAAAACATATTTATTTATTTATAAAATAAATAATAAATGCAGTTTAAAAAAAAAAATTATAAAGAATAAAACTAAAATTAAACTAGAAAGGACTATTCTATTAAAACTTAAACCAAAAATAAATTTATCCAAAAAAAATTACATAATAATGAACCAAATGAATAAATAACAAACCTCATTCGGAATAAATTAACAACCTAAAACAAATGAAAAACAAAGAATAAATCGATATGGTTAAAAGGAATATATAGTAAACAATAAAAGGAGTAAATGAAGATCAAGATTAAAAAATAAATTAAGAATAACTAACTAATTCACAATAAACGAAGGGGGAAAATCATTTAAAAGAATAAGCAAGATTATTAAAACTGATGAAAATATATCAATAAAATAATAATAAAATATGTGTAAGGTACTCAAAAACACATATTAATTAATAAATTAAAAATGGATCTAAATAATCAAAGAAAAACTATTAAATCAAGAAAATGACCATTTTATTGAAAGGTAAAAAAAATAAGGTTAAAAGAAACAAGGTTAACAATAAATTATTTATTAATTTAAAAATAAATTTGAATAAAAAAATCATTATTGTTATTAGAATATAAAAATATAAAATAACAAAATCAAATTATTTGAAAAAAATAATAAACATGAAATTGATATTAAAAAATCAATTAAAAATATAAAAAATAGAAAATAATTAAAAATATATACATAATATATATCTCTAATTAATAAATAAAAATATAAAAATCAATTAAAACATACGAAAAACCTATTAAAGAATGAAAATTTAAAATTTAGAATCAAACTAAAAAAATTATAAAAAAAATTAACCTAACAAAACCTGAATTATTTAGAGAAATAATATAGGAACAATAAAATTTTGAGGATAAATGTATTCTAGAGAAATTTATATATATATTTATATATATAATAATGAAAAAGTTCTCACGGTTAGTTTAACTGGTCAAATAAGTGCTTCAAGTTCCAGAAGTTATAGGGTCAATTCTCCCTGAAGCCCTTGGGGTTAGACCTAGCTATTCACCGTGGGGCTTGATATACCCTTGATCAAGCTCAGAAAGTAGCGCCACCTAGTGACCACAGAGGTCCTTGAACCACACATTATATATATATATATATATATATATATATATAGAATAAATAAAAATATAAAAATTAATTTCAACTATGATAAGTCAAAATAATATTATTATAATAATATAATTAAAAAGAAAACACTAATAGGAGTAAGATAACGAAAGATAATACAAGATATAAATTAATAAGAAATAGAATAACTTAAAAGAAACAAATGAGCTAATAGATAATTAATTATATGAATACAATAGGAGAATCTAACAAGAAAATTAGGAAGGATCTTAGAAACGAAATCTTGGAGGAGGTAAAAGCTTAAAGCGAAAAAAATATATAAGAAGAAAGGGCGGTGACCCAACAACTACTAATTCTCGAGTCATCGTCTTTATTTATATTATTTGGTCTCCTTTCAATTTTTATGGTCTCCCTAAACTTTTGATAATCGTAATAATAAATCCTTGCAATGATCTGGACCTCTTCAATATAGATGTGGTGTTTTGTCTTTTCTACATGTTCCCAACGCTGAGGAGTGGGTCCTACCATGTGTATTTATGAATCATTTGATTTATTGAGCATTTTGTTTCACCAATATAGGGTGTCCCACAAAAACATGGGATTACATAATCATCTTTCATATTATTGGGGTCTTTGATTGATCTTAGGGAGCTTCGAATGGTGTTCAGGGACCTAAATTTTGAGGGAGCCTTGTGCTTCCTTAGGATCCTCGAAATTTTTTCAGTGGTCCCATGGATATAGGGAAGATGAACCCATGAAATCCAATCTTTGGGCTCTTTTACTATCCTAGGACCTTTGTCAGCTTTACGGAAAGCTATGAGACACTCGTGCCTATTATAGTTATTATTTTTTAAAACCTTAAGGAGATGGGTTTTCTCCTCATCAAGGAGATTTTCATCAAAAACTCTTAAAACACGAGTAGCTAACGTCTTGAGAACACCTAGCTTTTGAGCAGGGTAATGATGCGACTTAGAATGAAGATATTACTCCATGTGAATTTTCTTCTGAAAGACCTACTGGGAAAAAGAGCCATAATCCTTCTTAGAAATAAGGATATTAAAGAAAGGTAGGATCCCATTTATTTCATACTCCATTGAGCTATAATAATTGTTTATATGTCTTAAAAAGAGATACAATTTTCCCTATCCATGAGTCTAGATGACACAAGTGTCATCCACAAACCTCTTCCATAGCTTTGGTTTAAATTGAGTTGAGGCCAAAGCCTTGGATTAAAAGTCCTCCATGAATATAGTAGCTACTACCTTGGAAAAGGGTAGAACCCATGACAACACCACAAGTTTAATCATAGAATTCACCTTCAAAACTGAAGAAATTGGGGGTAAGACAAATTTCAACCAATCTAGCTGTATTTGGATCCGTAATGTGTTTGATAACCTTTATGGTCACTTTCATAGGGATATTAGTGTAAAGGGAGATCATGTCAAAACTCAAAAGGATATCTCGAGGATAAAATTTTATACTCTTTAACTTATTGATAAATAATGAAGAGTATTTGACAAAGTACTTCATAAGGCCAATAAGGGTTTTAGATTTTGGACTAAATACTTTGCAAGAAGATAGGTTGACCCACCTATAGTATCCATAATGGGTCTTAGGGAAGCCACCTCCTTATGGACCTTGGGATGCCCATAGATCCTAGGAGTGAGAGGGAAGCTACTCTCTATCAATTTATCACTAAAGGAGATAATGGTGGTACTAGATTTTATAGCAAGAGCCATCGTTTTCGAGATCACCTTTAAGGTATTTTTATTAAGCTTCTTCTTGCTCCCACTGTTACATAGGTGATCCAACATTTTTTTCGGTAATCCTCCTTATCTAAGATAATGATATCCCCACCATTGTCAGCTTTGAGGATAACTACATCCTAATTATTATTCAAATTCTTGAGGGCATCAAACTCCTATTTGGTAATGTTGTTCTTTGGGGGATTTTCCTTTCTAAGGAAAAATATATAATATTGGTGTATGATATCCTTAGTGTTCCCTTATCCCATATTCAATGCCACAAATAATTTCTTCCATAGGGATCTTTCTTGGAGCATGGCAAAAATCTAATCCTTTCTCCAAAAACTATAAATAGGAGGCTCAAAAGAGAAGCTAGAAAGATTAACTACCTTTTTATTAGGAGAGGGTGGAAAGAGGAACTAAAAGAAGAGTTAACCAAGATGAGGGATTTTTTTAGGGCTTATCAAAGTACTACCAATCAAGGGATCTGAGGGAGGTTAATATCAATGTTAACATCAGGGCAATAATGGGCCCCAGAGGGGTAAGATTTCAACAAATTAGTGAATGCCTCTTGTTGGTCAGAGTGGTCAACCCACATTTGAAAGTGGTATGATCAGGTCAAATGGAAAAAGTTTTTAGAGGGCAGTCACAAAGGACTTGAAGGGTGGCTCAAATTTTCCAAATAAACAAATCCAAAATAGACCTGGCCGAGCAGGTCAACGGACCTGGAGGGATGATTTTCCAAGCTATAATTTACGTTGGAGGGAGAATGAAGCAACGGTCTCTGTGGACTAGGTTTAGTGGCAAAAAATGAACAAGGATGAGAGGAGAAAGATAGCATGTAGTCTCCAGGATGAGATGAACTAAAAGTAGTGAAGCTGGAGTAAGAAGATGCATTTTGAGAAGCCACAGTGTTGGAGAAAGTTGTTTGATCAGGATCAATAGAAGAGAAAGATGGTACATGATGTGGAACCTCTGAATGCATAATTCAACCATTAATGGAACATTCATAGTATTATTGTTGAGAGTAGATTGATATAGAACTCTTGACCCATCATTATGATTAACCATAGAATGCTGAGAACTATACACTAGAAGAGAAATGTTGTGAATCCAGGAGTTGAGGGAAGGGATCTGACTGTTATTGAACCTGCTCTTGGAAGAATAACACAATAAATCAGGAAAACCTCCCCGAGAAGAGGAATTGTTCGAGAGCTTGAGAAATTTCATAGACTATTTTTTGTTCCATATTTCTTCCATGTGAAGAGATTTTAATGTTGAAATGATTCAATCCTTGTCCATAGGTCTATGGACACCATGTGTGAAAGCTTCAAATGTAACAAGAATAACATTTGAGAGAAGATCAAGACCTTTTTTAACCTTGTAAATATCTAAATGAATAATATCTAGACTCGCATTCAAAAATACATGATGATTTCTAGAATTATTAAGGTGATGTTTAACATGAGCAAAGAAAGGAACCACACACGAATATGTACATATTTTTATGAGTGCTAGATCATACTTCATCTTGTAAACATGCAAGCATGCCCATTCACAATGATGAAATTTTATTGCAATGGCTCTTCTCTGCAGGGTTGTAATCTTGAATTCAGGCTTCTATGTTCTATATTTTGAATAATGAAAATATTTTGGTAAAAATCACATGAGAAATATTACTTCAACTCATTTAGAACCACAAGTGTGGTTCATCGGGACAAGATGTAGAGTCTTATCTTGGCAAGAGGTAAATAATGAGAAAAATGTAGAAAAATATTTTGGTAGAATCACATGAGAAATATTACTTCAACTCCTTTAAAACCACTAAGTGTGGTTCTTCCAGACAAGATGTAGAGTCTTATCTTGGAAAGAGATTAAATAATGAGAAAAATGTATAAAGAATTAATTCCAAATGTATAACGGTAAATTATGAATAAAAAATAAAAATATCTTTTAATAAAAAGAAATAATTTGACTAATATTTTAAAAAAAATTTAATCTATAAAATAAATAATAAATGCAATTTAATATATATATATATATATATATATATATATATATATATATATATATATATATACTATAAGTTATCATTTTATTAAAATTCAAACCAAAAATCCTGTCAAAATAAATAATAAATAATAGGTACAATGAATAAATAAAGGTAAAAGATGTAAAATAAGCAAAAACAACTCATTCAAAATAAATAAATAATAATAAGTACAATGAATAAATAAAGGTAAAAGATATAAAATAAGAAAAAAACAACTCATTCACAATAAACTAACCTAAAACAAATGCAAAACTAAAAATAAGTCATTTAATGAATAAGCAAGATTATTAAACAATGATGAGAATATATCAATAAAATAATAAAACAATATTTTTAAAATAGTAAAAAGGATCCTAAGCCAAAAAAGGAGCCCCTTAGTTTTAAGGATTACGTGCAACTTCCATTCATACAACCACTAACAAGATTGCACATATTCTGAGTAAGAAGAAGATGCAAGCTTCCTTTAAGCCCCTCAACACTATTCATAGCTCCCTTGAGTCTGTCAAGGATCATGTTGACCCCAAAGATATGAAAGATGTTTACTTAGTCCCTTGCTCATGTGGAACACCCTATATTGGAGAAACAGGTCGCTCTATCAAGCAAAGGATCCAAAAGCATGCGGTTGATATTAAGCATAATAGATCCTGCTCATGTGCCTTAGCCAAACATGCGTCTAATACTAAACACCACATTTGTATTAAGGACTCTCGGGATTTAGCTAAAATTGATCCATCATAGGAAGCTTAGGGAAACTTTAGAAATTGAGAAACATGGTAACAATCTGAATAGGGATGAAGGTTGGAAAATTAGCAACAACTGGATCCCGGCTCTTTAATATAATAATAATTCTTATTTTCTTTATTTTTTTGCTAAGGCAAAAGCGGATCCTTCTTTTCAATTAAAAAGAGAAATAGTTTACAAAAGCAACCAAGGTAGTAGGGCCCACCAATATGATAGACCTACCACAATCCATGGTCCCAAGATGACAAAACATACCATGGGCCATCACTAACTGTTTGATCCTTTGCCAAAGATCCAGCAAACGAAAATCATATCGGGTGGCCAACAAGCACACTGTTTAACAAACCAAATGGACTCGATGAGACCAATAGACCATAATTAATAATCATATTGGGTCCATTTTTGTCATAACCTCTAATCACTTTATCCGCCCGAAATCCACCATTTGCACGTGATTCCAGTGAGGTCGTGCGATAAGCACAAAACATAACCTTTGTTTCGGACCCACCAACATGCACGCTTATTCTTAACTATGGATTTTCCTCGCTTGATCCTATGGCTGAGGATCATATTGCAAGAGCCAAAATCCTCGAGAATTACTGAGCGATGAGGGTGGTATTCTCTCCCCACCCTTGGCCATGTGTTGCGTGGTGAGTGGAATCACTCCCAACTCCGAAATGCCACTTCCGGCTTGAAGGGCATGCGAAAAACCTGAAACCACCCCGAGGGTGGTAATGCTACCATAGGAAGTAATGCGGGGGTTTTGAGTCTACCGAGAAAGCCTGGACTCCGGCCCCTCTCACCCTCCCATCTCTTCGGGCACTTGGGCCAAAGGAAGATGAAAATCCCTCCTTCCAGCCATCCATCCGAGAAACACTGTATACCAAGCAACTTCCACCTGAGACTTCTGGGTTTGCGTTCACCTGGGTTGAGGAGGCAGACAGAGACCTGCAACCCAAATATGACCTCACTTCTAAAATAACACTTCATAATGAAACCAAATCAACTAGACCCAGTCTCCGTGTTTCTATTTCGAAACATTGTTCTGTCCTCATCC
The DNA here is from genome assembly GCA_031772625.1 of Pinus tabuliformis. NCBI lineage: Eukaryota > Viridiplantae > Streptophyta > Pinopsida > Pinales > Pinaceae > Pinus > Pinus tabuliformis. Next base: position 838,042,797 of record CM062809.1, on the reverse strand, counting down.
ACCTGATCGAGACACTACTCCATTAATCTATTCTGAGGCATCTCTTACCAACTCAACTTAACCCTGCTTTTGGTGCAGAGCACCCCTTGATTGGCAACAATGTCCGCCAATTTATTTGTTGTACTTTGCACATGAGAAAAACTCATGGTGCACAAGCATAGGAGGTGAAATTGAATCCTTTGAAAGACTTGAAGCAGCCTCTAGTGTCTTGAGACTTTTTCCAGCTCTGTGCCACAACAGATTCTCTTGACCGAGTTAATGATTAACTCAGAATCAGCGTCAAGTATTATATTCTGGAGATTATCCTACTTCAGGAATTCTAAACATTTCACAAGTGCCATTAATTCCTCCATATTGTTAGTAGCTCTTCCCAAATGGAAATGGAAAATAAAAGGGATGAAGCCATTTTCATCCCATAACACCCCTCCAAAACTAGCAATACCCGGGTTAACTTTTGAGGCCCCATCAATGTTGTATTTTAGAAAACCCTGAGGGGGAGGATGCCAGTAATCTGGCTTATTGTCCAGTTTCATTACCTTCCTATCCATGCCCTGAGGTATAAGCCCCTGCATACCCAACTGAAGAAGTATCTGTGTTTCAACTTCTGAAGGTGGATTCTTTGGGGAAGTGTGCACTAAAGTATCAACTGTCTCCTTAAGCTGTCTTAAGATCTGCTCAATAATGTGTTGGGAGGAACTTTTTCATTTTTGAAGATTCTGTTTTTCCTTTCTTTCCAGACATTCCATATTAAGAAGCTTTGAGTTAAATCCCAAGCTGAGCGAAGAAATTCATAATTAGAGAAGTTTAGTCTCCAGTTATTTAGGGTATTGATAATGCTTCCTTTGTCCCTCTCTGTTTGTTGGAAAATTGTGGCAAAAGTATCCCACAACCTAGAGGTGAAAATGCAATTATTGAGAAGGTGCTCCATTGTTTCCTCTTGTGCTTCACAGAGCTAGCATCTAGAAGGTCCCAGAACACCCCTCTTATGAATGTTTTCCCAAGTCAGAATTTTCTTATGATGTACTAGCCACATGAATAGTTTGATTTTCATCCAACCTTGATGCCTCCATAGGTTCTGCCAAACCTTGTCCGGTACATTGAAGTCTAGCTCAAGGATTATGCGCTTTGCCTCCTTAAGGTTGAAGGTACCTTCATTATTGTTGCCCCATCTAAGTTGGTCATGCCCCTCTGAAACTACAATTTCCTTTGGTCCAACATTGTCAAAAGTGCATTCGCTTTTGCTTTTGAGGGGCTATCATCCCGTATTCTATATTCTTCCAGGTTCTCCATTTTCCTCCACTATTGGTTTGATCCCAAAAATCTTTTACCTTGAGTAACCTTTTGGTATCAGTTTCTTTCTTGAGGTCCAAAAGTCCTCTCTTAACAATGTACGTTCTTGTTGCCATTTATCCTCCCAAAACAAAGCAAGATCTCCCTCTCTGATTTCCCAACAGCTATTTTTTTGCACTAAGCCTCTACTCTCCCAGGCCTTATTCCAGATGTAGGAGCCTTTTATGATGCTAGTCATCCTTATGTGATCATTATCTTGCTAAGTGCTAGCATATTTTTCTTTCCCAATACTAGCCCATTGAGCCTTTGGATCTTTAACCCAACGCCACCATAATTTTTCCCCTAAAACTTTGCTAAGTACTTCCAGATCATCCAATCCAAGACCCCCATTGTTTTTAGGTTTGCAAATCTTATCCCAGGCTACCAAGGCCCATTTCTTTCTCTCCTCCCCCTTACCCCAAATAAAGTCTCTTTGAATGGTTCTAAATTGTTGCAAAACTCCTTTTGGAGCTAGAAGAGCTGAAAGCATGAAGACGGGATTGATTGAAGAGCAGCTTTTGTAAGCACCAACCAGCCTACCAAGTTTAAAGATCTAATAGTCCATTTCCTGATTTTATCCTGTAGCTTATTAATCGCTCGCTCCCAAATGATTTTGTGCAAAGGTTTATTAGTTAGAGGAACTCCCAGGTATTTTGAAGGAAGGAAATCCCTTTGAAAGTCCAGAATTGTGGAGATATTTCTCTTAATAGCAATATTAGTATTAAAGAAAAAAATCTTATATTTGGAGAGATTTACCTCCATACCTGTAGCCATGGAAAAGTCACACACGATTTGTTTATAAGCAAGTGCTTCTTTGACCGTGGGGATTCCCTGCAGCATAGTGTCATCAACAAATTGTTGATGGGTCAAAACCTGTCCATTCTCAGAAAGTTGGATACCCTTGATGTTACCAACTTATTTCGCATGCTTGATAAACCAACCAAGTCCTTCCATCATGAGGATAAAGAGAAAGGGAGAGAGAGGATCTCCCTACCTGAGGCCTCTTTAATGAGTAAAAGTCTTGGAAGGAGAACCATTAACCAGAATTGGAAAGCTAGAAGAAGTTACTAGTTCCATAACCCATCTTACCCAGTTATGATCAAATCCAAAGGCTAGAAGGACCTTCTTGATATAGGTCCAATTCAACTTATCATAAGCTTTGACTAGGTCCAATTGCATAATCATTCCTGCCTTCCTATGCTTAACAATGAATGCACCACCTCATGCGCTTGAATGATGTTATTGAGAATTTGTCTACCCTCCACATAACCTAATTGCTCCACAGAAACATGAGTAGGAAGAAGGGGTTTGAGTCTATTGGCAAAAACTTTGGATATTATCTTGTACACCACATTGCACAAAGCTATGGGTCTAAACCTATCTGGATTCTGAGCATTATCATGTTTGGGGATTAAGGAGATGAAGGAAGTATTGAGCACCTTCAAGATGGTTCTATTCAACCTGGAATCCTCCACTACATTCAAAATATCTTGTTTAACAATGTTCAAACAAGCTTTAAAGAAATCCACATTGAAACCATCAGGACCTAGCACTTTACCATTATGAATTTCTTTGATGACCTCACTAACCTCCTCTTCAGTCACTGGCCTATTGAGATTGAAATTATCCTCTCTTGTTACTAGCCTAGGTATATGCCTTGTTAGGTCCCTGATAAAATGAGCTATGTCTGAAATGGTTTCCTTTGCTATACCTTGAAAGTGCTGAACTAACACAATTTCTATCTCTTCATGGGAATTGAGTAGATGACCTCCCTCGTCCTTGATCAAAGAGATCCTATTATGGGATTTGTTTGCCATGGTGGATCTGTGGAAAAATCTAGTGTTTCTTTCCCCTTCTTTTAGCCATTGAACTCTAGATTTTTGTCTCCAAAATATTTCCTCTTGTTTACATAAGTTCTCCCAGCCTTGATGATGTTTGGTGACTTTCTCATTTCTGACTCTATCAAAGCCATCTGTGATAAGGGCTTGATTGAGTTCCTGCATTTTGTCTTCAACAGTTTTTTTTGCTTCAAAAATATTGCCAAATTATTCTTGTTCGAGTCTTTGAGTCTAAGCTTGATGTGTTTTAGTCTTTTGTGTAGCAGAAACATTCTTGTACCCTGAATATGTAGATCTTTTGTCCAACATTTTGCAATATTGTCGATAAATTCTGGGTGGGTGAGACAGATATTCTCAAATATAAAAGGTCTGTTCCTGGGGGTACCAATGCCCTGTACCTCAAGTTCTATAGGCCAATGGTCCGAGCCTCCAAAGGGGAGAATTCTCACTATCATTTCCTTGTCGGTGAGCATAAGGTCCTCTGGAATTATGGATCTGTCTAACTTTGAGGCTACTTGAGACTCTCCTCCTCTCTTATTGTTCCATGTAAAGAGGCCATTACTCATATCAGTGTCAACTAGCTCCATATTTTCTATAAACGTTTGAAATGCTATAGAGTCTTTGCTTAAAGTTCTGGTTCCCCATTTTTTCCGAAAGTGATTTGATCATGTTGAAGTCCCCACCCATGATCCATGGTACTCTTGCATGTCTATCTCTTAGTTCCATAAGAGAATATAGAAACCTGATTTTATCATCCAGTCTTTGGGGGCCATAAACATTCGTGACCAGATAAGCCTCCCTATCTCCCACAGGCTGAATAACCACTGATAAATAATTCCTAGATGCCTCGGCATCTATTATGCCAATCTTTTGGGCGTTCCAAAGAGTGAGTATGCCTCCTGCTATATTATCTGCTTTGACTTCTAGAAACTCAAATTTATTGAGCCATTTGCTGTGAATTTCTTTTATTTTTTGAATGGAACATTTAGTTTCCTGGATAAAGATTATATCTGGAGCTTCTTGTTTCATTCTATCTCTAAGTAATCTTTGTTTCCTTTTACTACCTAGACCTCTGATATTCCAAGATGTGAACTTCATTATGAAAGATTTGTAAAGGAGTAGCTGGTTAGGTCTTTCATCTTACCTGAATCTATCATTAGCTTTCCACGTTCCATCAATAGCTCATTCTGCTTTTTTCTTGGTGTGGTTTTCATAGTTTTCACACCTTCGTTGCCCTGCCTTTCATTGTTTCTTTTCCTTTCCTGCCCTTTAGCCTGAGTTTTCCACAGGAACAGCTGTTGTACTCTGTTGAACTCTTCTTGAGGTAGTGAGTCTACTCCTCCCATGGTCCCCTATTTCAAGAACCCTTCCAGATCTAGGTGTTCTCTATCAAGAATATCCTGCAATTCATGATCCTCCATATCCATCTCACTCTGGGTCATTTCTTGGTCCATTTCCAGTTCTCCATCGCTCATCGTAGTCTCTTTCTGTTTGTTAATATCTTGTGTTTGTTCACTATTTTCTTCTTTCTCCTTCTCACTTGGGCTACCTTCCATTACCTGATCTACCTCTATTATCTCTTCCTATTCTTCGAGTACTTGGAACCTATTTAGACTGGCATGTTGCCCTTCTATTTGATGTTGCTTTGGTCCCCTTTTACCATCTTTTCCTCTATATCCCACTTTGTGAAAGTTTTCAGTATCTTTCACTGTGGTAGCTTTACTTTTATTCTCTGCTTTGCTGAGAGGGTGGTCTCTAAATAGGTTCCCATGCTCATGGCACTTATGACATCTGAAAGGAATATGTTCGTAATATACTGTTTGCACCCATTCTTCATCAAAAACTTCCAAGATGACCTCATCTGGTAGAGCTCCAGAGAGATCCATCTCCACACATATTCGTGCAAAGGAAGTATATTTTCTCTTTCTGGTGGCCTCAGATGCTTTGAAAAGATGCCCTAATTTGTCTCCTACGGTAGATAACGATTTAGTTTGCCAGTAATCAAGTGGTAGGGAGTAGAGTCTTACCCAGACTGGGACCAAAGTGAAAGTCTCTCACTCTGGGACAAAATTCATCATCCATGGCCACATGTAGAGGCTTGCAACTACATAGAAATAGGACCCTCCTTCAAACACCCTGTCTCTATCCTCGATATTTGTAAAGACCACAGTGAAGAAACCCTTCGACCCAAGATGTAGGTCTATGCCTCCTTTTGGTTTCGAGTGGTATTTAATCCACACTTGTAGTGTCTTTTCAGTGGGCCATAATCCCATGAATTTACAAAATGATAGTGTAGGTCCACATGTGGTCCCTGTGCGCCTGCAGAGAAGGATAATTTAAAACTACTCTGGGTGTAACCTCAACCTTGGGTTAACATGGCCCCTTTTGCGCTTTGTTTTCTGCTCCCTATTTCTTGTCTTCTTCCTCATTTTATTTTGTTCTATTGGCCTCCCTTGTTTTGGTTAAATCTGGTTCCTCTTCCATGTTCCTTATCCCTTCTCCTGAAGGACCTCTGGCAATTTCTAATGGTTTCTTACCTCGGCTGGCCACGGCCTGCTTGTAGGAGGGAGTGGAGCTCCCCCCTTTGCACCCTCCATGGAGTTCAACACTTGCAGAAGTTTCAAACCCTAGCTTGCAGAAGTTTTCCCTCGTTCCCCTTGGATATATTTTCCTATGATGAACACCAATTATTATTATTATTATTATTATTTTAGATATATATATATAATTAATTAATCTAATTTAATTTTGTATTAATTTTTATTGATCCTAGTTTTTGATTCCCTGTATTTTCCATAAATTTAGCTTTTTAAATGTCTTGTTTCACTTTATTTTGACTAAAAAAAATATTTAATTTATTTATTAAAAAATTTTGATTTTTGATTTTTTTTTAAAATCATAAATTTATTTATTTTTATATATACTTTTAAAATTTTTATTGATCCTAGTTTTTGACTTCCTTTATTTTCTCCATAAATTTAGCTTTTTAGATATTTTGTTTTACTTTATTTTGACTAAAAAAATTTATTTAATTTTCAATTTTTATACAATGTTTCCCAAATAATCTACTCTAAACATTATGGATCACAGAAGTCTAAACTCAAAAGTAAAATTCATATTAATTATTAAATTAAAAATGGATCAAAATAAAAATAAAAAAACTATTAATTAAAGAAAATGACTATTTTATGAAAAGTCAAAACCTTTTTTATTACCAAAGAAAATTATTAAATTAAAATTAATTAAAGGAAAACTATTAATTCAATAAAATGACCAAAACATAGAAAATTTAATTAGAAAAATTCAACTTGTTCTGACGATGAACCACATTAGTTGGTTCGAAACTACAAATGAAATATCTTGTAATTTACGTGGAAAAATCTCTCATAAACTTAATATGGATCATAGAGAAAAATCAAGATTAAGAGAAATAAATAATCTATTAATTTAAAAATAAATAGGCAATCAATTAGAAAATTATTATTATTATTATTATTAAATATAAAAATATAGAAATTGGTAATTTGAAATTGTTGAAACTTGAGAGATCCAAGTTCAAATCCCCTTGTTGCAAAACTAAGAAAAATAGGACATATAATAATCCCTAAAGATTTATTAATAATTACGTGTAAAGTAAGATGTTAAGTTTCTCTTGGTTACTATATATATAAATAAAATAAAAATTGATGAAATATATATATATATATATATATATATATATATATATATATCAATTTGGAAAATAACAAATATAAATATAATATATATCTATAATAAATAAATATAAATATAAAAAACAAGCTAAGCATATTAATTAATAAATCTAATAAAAAAACTCAAAAATTATTATTAAAAATAAAAAATAAGCATATTAATTAATGAATTAAAAATGAATCCAGATAATCAATTAAAAATTATTATGAAATGATTAAAGCAAGAAAATGAGCAGTCAAAACCACATAAAAGAAAAGTAATACTGGAATAATAAAAATTGATAAGGATAAATTTACTGAACGAAAAAAAAAATTGATATATAACTAACCATAATGCAAGAATCAAAAAAATATAAATATAATATATATTTATAATGAATAAATAAAAATATAAAAATCAATTTCAAAGATAATAAACAAAGGTTATAATAAAAGAACAAAAAAAGTTTTATTTAAAAAAAGCGAACAACTAACTATATTAATTAATTAATAAATTGAATAAAAATGAATTATTATTAAGAATAAAAATTAATTATATTAATTCATAATTAAAAATTAATCCAAATGATTCATTAAAATTTGTTTAATAAGAAAAATAAAAAGGATCTTATAAATAAAATCATAAGATAGGAAAAAATCTAAAGAGAATAAAAGGGAAAAAAACTTTAAGAATAAAAGGTACGGATCCAACAACTAGTAATTTTCTATTTATCATTTCTATTCAAATTATTTGGTCTCCTTTCAATCTCTATGGACTCCCTAAACTTTTGGTTATGGTAATGATCAATCTTTGCAATGATTCGTTGCTTTTAATGTAGATGTGGTGTTTTGTCTTTTTTGCATGTTTTACTAATTTTGAGGAGTGGGACCTACCATTTTCTATGTTGATTGTGTGCTCATGAATCTTTTGATTTATTGAGTGGCCAGTTTCGCCAATATAGGGTGTCCCACAAGAACATGGGACTACATATAAAAAAAATCATATTATTAGGGTCCACGAGGTCTTTAATTGATATTAGCGAGCATCGAATGGTGTTTAGGGGCCTGAAGGTTGAGGGAACATAGTGCTTCCTTATCCCATAGATAAACAGAAGATGAATACCTAAAATCTGGTCTTTGGTTTCTTTTATTATCCTAGGACATTTGTTAGCTTTAAGGAAATATTTGAGACACTAGTGCCTACTATAGCCATTATTTTGAAAACCTTAAGGATATGAGTTTTCTCCTCATCAAGGTTATTTTCATTAGAATGTTTTAGAGCATGAGTAGCTAATGTGCTGAGAACACCTAGATTTTGAGTAGAGTAATGAAGGGACTTAGCATGAGGATATTGCTCTGTGTGATTTTTATTCAGAAAGACCTGGTGGGAGAAAGAGCCATCACCATTCCTAGAAATAAGGACGTCAAGGAAATGTAGGCTCCAATTGATTTTAAATTCCATAGTAAATTTTATGTAGCTAGACTGATTGTTAAGATGCTGGAAAAACATGTCCAATTTTTCACATAAATGAGGCCATATGACACACGTGTCATCCAAAAACCTCTTCCATAGCTTTGGTTTGAATTGAGCTGAGGCTGAAACCTTCGATTAAAAGTCCTCCATGAATAGATTAGCCACTACAGGGGAAAGGGAGGAACCCAATGGAACACGACAAGTTGGTTCATAGAATTCCCCTTCAAAGCTAAAGAAAGTGGACCTAAGACATGTTTCAACAAATCTAGTTGTATATGGATCCATAATGTGTTTGATATGTTGTATGGCCTCTTTTATAGGGATATTAGTGTAAAGGGAGACCACGTCAAAACTCACAAGAATATCCTCAGGATCAAATTTTATACTCTTTTACTCATTGATAAACGGGAGAGTCTTTGACAAAGAACTCGATAAGGCCAACAAGGGGTTCTAGCTTTTGGGCTAAATACTTTGCAAGAAATTAAGGCATTCCACCTATATTTTTGACAATGGGTCTTAGGGGATCCCCCTCCTTATGGATCTTGGGCAGCTTACAAATCATAGGAGTGAGAGGGCATCTACTCTCAATGAGTTTATGGCTAAAGGAGCTAAGGGTGCTACTAGATTTTATATAAAGAGCTACCATTTTTAAGATCATATTTAAGCTATTTTTATCAAGCTTCTTGTAGCTCCCATTGTTACATAGGTTATCCAACAATTTTCTTCGGTAATCCTCCTTATCTAAGATAACAACGACCCCACCCGTGCCAGGTTTGAAGATAACAATGTCTTGGTTATTGTTCAAAGTCTTAAAGGAATCAAACCCTTGTTTTCTAATGTTATTCTTAGGGGGATTTTCCTTTCTAAGGAAAAATGCACAATATTGCCTAATGATATCCTTAGTATTATAAGGTAATTCCTTTATCCCATATTCAATGCCACAAACAATCTCTTCCACAGGTATTGTTCTTGGCATGGGAAAAATTTAATCCTTTCTCCAAAAGGCTATAAACAAAAGGATCAAAAGAAAATCTAGAAATATTAAATACCCTTTCATTGGGAGAGGATCAAAAAAAATATTTATTATTATTATTAATATTAAGCAGATGGCAACAAGAACTAAAAGAAGACTTAACCAAGATGGTGGAACTTTTTGTTCTTATCAAACTACTTCCAATCAAGAAATTTGAGGGGAGGTTAATACCAAGGTTAACCTCAAGGGAACGATTGTCCCCAAAGGGGGAATATTTCAAAAAATTAGTGATCGCCTCTCGTTGGTCAGGATGGTCAACCAAAATTGCAAATTCATATAACAAGATGGAATCGACAGGGATTTTAGAGGATGGTGAGGGAGGACTTGTAGGGAAGATCGAATATTCCAAATTAGCAAATCCAAAATAGACATGATCAGGTAGGTCAACGGACATGGAGGGATGATTTTCCAAGATGGAATTTATGTTGGAGGGAGAATGAAGCTGTAGGATCTGTGGACTAGGTTCAATGGTCGAAAAAGAACAAGTATGAGAGGAGAAAGATAGGGTGCAGTCTCCAGGATCAGATGAACTAAAATCAGTGAAGTTGAAGTAGAAAGATTCATTTTGAGACACCACAGTGCTAGAGAAAGTTGTTTTATTGGGATGAACAAAAGAAATAGGTGGTACACAAAGTAGAACCTTTGAATGCATAACACTTATGAAACCATCAATGGAACCAATCACAATATTATTTAGTAGAGTAGGTTGATATAAAATTCCTGACTCACCATTATGCTTAACTAGAGAAGACCAAGACCTAGAAGTTGGAAGAGCAGTGCCATGTATCCATGAACTGAGGGCAGATATCTAACTATTATTGACCATGCTATTGAAAGAATAACCTAATAAATCAGGAAATCCACCCTCAGAATAAGAATTGTTTTAGAGCTTGAGAAATTTATAGACTATTTTTTCTTCCATATTTCTTCCATGGGAATATTTTTTAATTCTAAACATGCTTTGATCCTTATCCACAGGGTTGTGGACACCATGTGTGAAAGCTCCAAATGTAATGAGAGCAACCTATGAGAGATAAGATCAAGACCGTTTCTAACCTTGTAGATCTCATAATGAATAAGAGCTAGACTCACATTAAAAAATACACAATGGTTTCTAGAATTATTGAGGTGATGTTAATTCTGAGTGAATAAAGGAACCATGGACGAATCTCTACATCGTTTTAGTAATGCCAAATTAGACTTCATCTTGGAAACCTACAAGCATGCCTGTTCAAAATGATGAACTTTTATTGCAATGGGCCTTCCCTCTAGAGTTGTAATCTCTGAATTTACGCTTCTGTGATCCATATTTTGAATAATGAAAATATTGGTAAAAATCACATGAGAAATATTGTGTCAACACGTTTCAAGCCACCTAGTATGGTTCATTGTTAAAACAAGATAAAGTTTGATCTTAGAATCATTAAGAATGATTGAGTTTGACCTTTGAAAAAGATTAAGTAATAAGAACAATGTAGAAAAAATTATCTCCAATGGTTAGAATTTTGAATAGAAAAAAAATATATATTTTATTAATACAATATATTTTGACTAATATTTAAAAAACATATTAATTTATAAAATAAATAATAAATTCAAGGAATTTTGAATAAAAAATAAAAATATATTTTATTAATACCAGATATTTTGACTAATATTTTTAAAATATATCAATTTATAAAATAAATAATAAATTCAAAATTGTAAAAAACAAATTATAAAAAATAAAACTAAAATAAAACCTAAAACACCATTCTATTAAAATTCAAACCAAAAATTGAGTAAAAATGAATAAATAATAACCAATCAAATGATATAAAATAAGCAAAAACAACTCATTCACAATAAACTAATAACCTAAAACAAATGAAAAACAAAAAAATAAATCAATAGGGTAAAAAATTATAATAAAGAATAAAAAACACCGGAAAAACGAAAAATAAACCATTTAAAGAAATAAGTAAAATTATTAAACAATAATAAGAATATATCATTAAAATAATAAAAAATTATTTTTAAAATACTCAAAAATAATATTAATTAATAAATTAAAAATGAATCGAAATAGTCAAAGAAAAAATATCAAATAAAAAAGGACCATTTTATTCAAAGTCAAAACCATTTTCTTTTATTTATTTCTTTATAATGAAGATTTTGGTTTATTTCACTTTGAAACTTTTGATCTAGCATTACTCTTTTATAATTGTTTCATGATCATTGTTTAATTAGAAAAGGCCTATACACCTGTATTAAAGTTATAATTCTCATGTATTGAATTTTTTTTATTTTTTATTTTACTATCATTAAAATTCAATAAAATAATTGTTAATCAAATTACATTTTAATATTCTTTTAATTATATTTTTAATACATAATTTTTTTACAGTATCTTTAAACATTTTAATTATGTAATTTGAATAATTGAAATATTCAATTCCAGAAGTAGTTTTTAACAAAATTAATGAAAAAGAACAATTTATATTTGATGGATATTTAAACTAGCAATTGTACTACATGTTGCAAAGCAAACATGGTAAGATAGTAGCATAGGAAAGAGTAGCATAGAAGAAAGAAGATTTGATATAATGATGATGTTGTAAAAAGGTTATAATAGGACATATAAACTACCATTTCAATAGTGGTAATTCATAAGTGATCATTGTCCTAGATGTGAATCAATAAATGCTTATTTTTTTAAAGGAAAAGCAAACTACATTTTAAGAGTTAAAATTTCATTTACTATATGAATCAATGGAGAAGAAAAACATAGAAATCAATGAGATTCCTAGGCACACACTGGTCAAAAATATAAGCTTCCAAGCTCTCAAAGCCATGTAATTTTAATACTAAAAGCGGGACCTTATAATTTAGTGCGAGCAAAAGAATGTAAAGTTAACAAACATTGAATTCAAATTATTCAGCAAACATATATACATAGTGAAGCATCTCTAAGTTAGTTTTGATCATGAAGGGAATTCTCTGTGGCCAAAATAATAAACTCCACACTTCACGTAAAATGTAAAGAATCCCAGTATGTTGCTTGAAATATTAGATGAAGATCTATAAAGTTTCGACCTCATCCTCACTGATGAAATTTACTACCATTGATTAAAACCTCAATACAAATCCCACTAACTTTTTTCATGTTTATGTTGCACGTAAGATTAACATGTTCATTCATAATTTTAAATTCAAGAACAAATTGACTTCTGAAATCAAACTTTATGTTAAAGTAATTGGAAGGGAACACAACACTTTCATCTAAAGCAAGATTAGAGGCCTTGATATCATTTGTCACATATTTCTTTGAATCTTTTTCACTTGTACATGGATGACAAATGCGTCTACCAAATCCCAAATCTAAAATCAAAAATAAAAGTGACACAACACTTCATATACTTGATGCTATAGAATAAGCTATCAAGGTTAGCATGTCTCCCGCTAAATAGTACATATGCATTTTCCCAATAGGGAAAAAACATGTTTAATAATGATTAAAATGCAAACTCTAGTTCACTCCCAGTATGAGTGGGAGTATATAAAGTAGAATGATTCTTAGGCCTTATCTCCTCCAGTTGTTGGATGACAGCCTTAATATCTCGTCTCAAAGATGGAGAAGGTGCAAAAAAACCCATGGCAAGTTGAAGTGCTCGAAGTAATCCATCATCTACAACACTTCTCAATCCATTCAAGATATCAATATCAAACAGCTCCAACTTAGTCTCCTCCAATACAATTGTGTTCAAAATAGAAAGAAAATCCACAAATTCATCATAGCTCTAATTCTTGCCTGGTTTCTTTCCAATGAATATTTCTAACAAGAGAATGTCAAAGTTGTATATACGTGTCTTGGTCTTGGTCTGTTTCATCTTCTAGAGCTCAGAACCCTTATAGCCCTGAAGTGTAGGTGAATTTACCATGTGAGAAACAAATGATAGATTCATTAATCGGTCTAGACTATAATCATTCAAATGTGCCACATAGTGTTTATAAGTCAAAAAATTATTAGGTTTTAGGTTACCATGAATGATGTCTGTTTCAAGCCTAGTTTGAAGGTGGGAACGTCCTCTTGTTGTTGGAAATTCGATGGTATGAAGGTGGATGGATGTGTAAGTGTTGGTATCAATGTCAAACAAGGCTCAGCGTGATGATGGGGCTTCATGCCTTGGTGGTTGTGATGATATGCTATGTAGAGACTTTGAAGACATATTTTGAGGTATAAAATGGTCTCAGTAGCTAATCAGACTCCTTTCATTGGAAATTTCTCTGAAATATCTTTCCAACGGTATGTGGAAGTCCATAAATGGACTTGTGGTTCGGAAGATATGGCCTGCTAGAGTTCATGGTGATTCAGGCCTTATGCAGTGAGGAATATTGAGGATCGGAGGTCCCGGAAATCAGAGATCGGGGGATTCAAGGCTCTATACATGGTGGAAGTGAATTCCTGATTAGAGATTTGTGATATCACCTACCATAGATCCCGGCAAATCACAATCGATGATTGAAGGTTCTGTGGTGAAGCGCAACAATGATATGTGATATGTGATTAGCGATATCAACCATCACAATATCGAAGGTCAGCACAATGGTGTATCAGCACACAATCGTACATCAGCGATCAGAGTTCTGCATTTCAAAAGTGATGCTAATACTGAGGCCTCTAGTGTTAAATTGCCAGGAGAGCCAAAAATATTATTACAAAGGAATTTGCTATAAAACTAAGCATGGGGGGCTTTTTTCTCTCTTCTCCAGGAGGACACGTGGAGGTGTCTAGTTAGATTCAATAAGGATAGATGGCATCATCATAGAAGCTCTGATGAGGACACATGGTAGTGTTTGATTGGTTTCGATAATACGACGTGGCTGCTGATGTCAGCATGATGTCACAATATAGAGAAACACATGTCAGGTTATTTCAGGGTTTGGATGGCCTAATAGGCCATATCCAAGTGACACGTGTCATGTGGCATGTGATGACATCACTTCGGCAATCATTGATCAGTGATCTTTGGTGGCTAGCATATTTGCAACATAAAGAATTCTCTGATAAATGGCCTCCTGGGGTATAAAGCGTCAGTTTTATGAAGAAAATGTGTAAGGGGCCAACCAAAGGAAATATAGCCCCCGTCGAGGGTCTAGAGGCCTTAGCATCTAAATTATGAGCCCTTGGTCACAACCCTCCGTTATATGGATGAAAACACAAAGAGGAGCTGAGGATTAGTGAAATTCGTTGTTTTGTATGAGTTTTACGTGTAAAAGCGTCAATATGGAAAAGGATCTGATAGTGTTCTATAGTGAAAATCCACCGATATAATAGCAGTACAAAGGTGTATTAAAGATTTATGAATCAAAATTTGTGGCTTTCAAAGCACTTCGGTAAGGTTGATGCCCGAAGAACTCACATGCATGCATTGTAAATATAAATGAAGAACAGAGGTGCCATGAGAATGTTTAGCTAAGTCTTTGTGAGCCATAAATGATCATGGGGAGCCTCTGTGAAATATTGAAGGAGAGATAAGATTTAATACATAGCATGGAGTACCTAAAATGAGACAGAGAAGTGATCATCGCCAATTCCTCTGATCCTAAATTTAGTGATAACACAGGGGAAGTGTGATTCAACAAAATTATGGGGTGTCATGTGAGTATTACACACCTGGGAAGATTTGATTATGACAGTGATGACATCGAACCAATAGAAGCACAGAATGGAAGAACGAATCTCCATTGAGATATGGTGAGCGTGAGCATATGTGTAAAAGAGCAGAGTTGAGAGCTAAGGCATTGAATTGGAGTGTTGCAAGGGTAGTGTTGTGTTGAAAGCAGTGGAGAGGCCTGACCAAATCTAACAGAGCACAGAGAAAGAAAAAAAAGGAGGACTGCCACAAGTGTTCAGAAAGCAAAGTGTAGAAGTTTTATCTACAGACTTCCATTAGATGGTATTTTACTTGTAATGTTTTATGCCTCTATTTTAAGTTTGAAAATTGTATGAAAAAGTAGAACAGTGGCTGTGGCAGGTTGGTGTTTGAATACTTAAGGGGTTGGTGCCTCTTGGCAAGTTGGTGCTTATTGAAACAAAGAGGCTTGGTGCCTCCAATGAGTAGTTCCTCAAAAACAAAAATATGTATTTAAGTTGGTGTTTAAATTACATCATAAAACAAACAACAAATTGGTGGCTTTTTCCCTCTAGGTTTCCATGTGAAAACATTGTGTCAAATGTATGCTTTACATGATATTGTTGTTTGAGTTTGTGTATCTAAAAGTTTAGTGAGTTACTGGTTCATAAATGAATGCTCTCATATAATAAATAACATAAGAAGGAACTCAAAGTACAATAAGAAAATAAAAGTAACATTTTATTAAATTATTGATTCACCCCCCTCTTAGCAATTCCTTATTCCAACAATTGGTATCAGAGCCAAGTTCCTTTAGTAACAATTTAACCACTGGAAGGTAGATCCTTGAAGAATTATGAATAGGAAAGAGAGTCAAGAAGTTGACTCAAGTAAGGTACCGGTCCTTGATGGAGCCAGTTATGCCTTTTGGAAAGTAAGAATGGAAGCATAGCTCGTCCCTGGGAGTAGATGTTTGGACCTCTCTACTAGTAAATTACAATGTCCCAGATATACCTCCCACGGATGCAGATGGAAAGAAATTGTATCTAAGAAATGGTAATTCCAAGCATTAGTTGGTCTTAGTCATTATGAACTTGTGAAATGCATGCACTGTAAGTCCACTTATGAAATGTGGGAAAAGCTTAACCAGTTTCATGAAGGAGATGACAAAGTGAACCAAGAAAAACTTTAGTCCTTCAGAATGAGGTTTGAAAGCTTGAAGATGAAGACAATGAAAGCATTTTTGAATACTTCCTCAGATTTGATGAAGTAGTTATTATTATTAGAGGACTTGGTGAGGAAGTCAAGGAATAATTTATCATTCAAAAAGTATTGATATCTCTACCCATGTGATTTAATCCCAAATTATCAGCCATAGAGGAAATGGTCAACTTTAAGGATCTCAAAATGGATCAGCTACATGGTATTTTCACAGCCTATGAGATGAGAGTAGGAATGGAAAATTTTGAACCAAAGAAAGTGGCATTCAGAGTATCCAATAAGCGCAAGGAGCATAGAGTTCATCAATGTTTCTCTAGCAGTGAACCTAATCAGGATTTGGCTCAACTGGTGAGAAAACTAAATCGTGGCTCTGGAAAATTTAAAGGGAAGTTTCCCTTTAAATATTTTGAATATGGAAGATTGGACATTTCTCTTCCAAATTCCCCTACAAAGTAAATCATGAAGGAGAAGAAGATCTTAATTTAGAAATAATTCTCAGACATTTCAAAAGAAGAAACCTTACAAAAAGAAGGGGTTCTATTCCAAACAAGATAGTTTGGCTTCGAAATTAGATTGTGAAGACTCATCAGAAAATGAGTCAAATAAGTATCTTCTTATGGCCCTCAAAATAGACTCCAAGAAACAGGGTCTTACGAACTCTGAAGAGGAAGAAGAGGAAGGAGTGGTAGACCTTGAAGGAGAACTCATCAATGCCCTTGATGAGTTGAAGAAAGCAAGAAAGAAAAACAAGTAGCTGAAGGAACATTTGCAGTGTGCAGAAGAAGGAATGTATAACTCAGATAATGAGGAATTTTCATACCATAAATAAAAACTTGAAGAAGCTATCAAGAGTAAGGATAGTCTGGCTATTTAGGTGAAAGGAGAACAAGAAAACCATGAAAGAATAGAACTGGAGAAAAAGCACTTGAAACAGGATTTGTTCAAGTTAAATAGGGAAACGACCTTAAAAACTTGCAAAGATGATTATCTGTCTTTGAAGGTTGAGTTGGAGGAAGCCAGACGAAAGGAGAAGGTCCTTCAAGATATGATTCAAGAATGGGAAGAAAACTGCAAATATCTTGAAGGCGAGGTGATCTATCTAAGAATTGACCTTGACAAATCAAATACCAAGAAGGGTCTAAATGAGATATTTGTTTAAGGGACTAGAAAAGTAAATCAGATTCTGAGTTGTCAAAGGCCCTCAGGAACCAGAAATGGACTTGGATACTCAAAGGAACAATAATATTCTATCGAGAAGAAGAATAATAAGATAAATTGCAGGTCCACAGGAGTTGAAGAACCACAGATTCATAAGAGGAATCATCATGAAATATTTCATGAAGACAAAAGAGCAGTTGAATGTTACAGATCCATTTGCGCACATGAATCCCATCATTCAGATTAGTACTATTAGGGCTCATCAAAACCTAATTCAGTTTCTCCATGTCCTAGACAAGTCATCACTTCGAATGCCTCCTTCCCTGAGAGTTTCTTGGCTTGAAGCTCTCTAGAAATGCCTCCTTGAGGGACCAGCACAGCCTTGGTCAGGGGTAAGTGCGCTTCAGTGCAGGTAGTACCATGTCAGGGTGCTTTCCATAGCACTTAGGTGTACTTTGACCTGTGCTCGGTGAGATTGAGCTAAATCATCATAGGGTTATGTTGGATTGTTGGGTCCTAACCTAGGTTCAGAGTTAATTAGTGAAACAAATCCCTGTACTACTGGCCCTTTCGACAACATTCCATAGAGCGCGGACTGAGGTCTCACCCAAAGTAGTATGGGGGAGTGTTGGAACTAGGTTTTCACACCCTTGAGATGTCTGAGGGTATGTTTCAGTCCAACTGCTCGATCCTACACATAGTTTGCTTCGTGCACTTCCCTGGCCTTTGTGCCCTGATATACTTGCCTTCGTGTAGCCTTGACCAGGGGTTGTTGGGCTTCCACCCTGTTGGAGCAGCACTCTGCACTATTTGCCTAAGTTTCACCTAAGATCTTAACTATCTTCCTTCACTAGTTAGTTACATTCACGTAAATAGAAGCCTTGTGTTATATTTATTTATAAAACACACACATATAAGTTCACGCAACAAATAAACAGTACGGTTGGAATTTATATTCAATAATACATTAAACAGGAAAAGATACACAGAAATATGGTAAACTTCTCTTTATTAATTCTTCCAACGGTTAGAGACTCGACCTGCCCTGTGCACTCAACTGCAGGGGTCCACGCACTCAGTTGTGGACTACTAGGCCTCTGGGCACTCAACTGTAGAGCCTTCTACTCTACGACCCAAAGACACATTTACACTTTGACTCAATTTCCTAGCCTCACCATGTTTCTTGTCTATTAGATATATTCTCCCTTCTACACTTAGAGCCTCACTCTATTTATACAATCCGATGGTCCGTAGACCATGGGTAGGTCTATCAAGCCGAAATTATATTACGCAAACAAGGGTAGACATCCCTGTGACTCTATTATGACTTCGTGCTCCGTGCCCACAATTTTCGGAGCTTTTATAAAGGATTTCATCAAAAATTGGCTTTAAGCCCCAAAACATGTCTTGGGGGGATTCCATGCCCAATAGGCCCCCAACACAAACATCGTGACTCGCCCTTGAGTCACGATGTCGGTGCAGAGATCTTCATGTAGAGTCCCTCCAACTTTGTCTGAACCACTGCAATTTCAACAACACACTATGCGGATGCCTGCTAGATTTTCTGTACACATTGTTCCGAGACCGCAGTGTCAAAAATGCTTCCCTGCATTTGTGTCTGTGTCCGATGCATTTGTGTGAGATTTCCTTCAATTGCTGTTGTGATGCTGAAGGCCTCATCAATCTAACGCTGAACACGCACCTTGAGGACTGCTTCTTTGTGTTGTGCCATGTCCACCTATTCTTTCAGCACTTTGGCCTGTTGCATCTGCATGAGCCTCTAAGTGAGGGCCATTATCTACACAGTTCCTTTGATGTTGTCATACTACTGCTGGAGTTCATGTACCTCTCTTTCTAAGCGCTAGATGTTGGTGTCCTCCAATAGATTCGTGAGGACCTCAAATGACTCCTCCAACATTCTAGTGTAGTCCCTTACTACACTATTGATCTCATCCAGTCCTGCTGTAATAGCGCTAATGCGCTTTTCTTTTACTTCTAAAGGGGTGGATAGTTGCTCCTTCAACCACAACTCTGCAATCTGAAGGTTCAGCTCCAGCTGAACCTTAGTGATTTCTTCGTGTGCCTTGCAGACGCCTCCTGCTAGCCTGTGGATGCGTGCCCCTGTTGGTGTGTTTGGTAGGATGACCAACTTAGGGACACATTGACAAGCTTCATCTAGTAACTGTACCAACTGCTGATTTTGCGACACCACTTCATCATGCTACAAGCTCAACTGCTCCATGTTGATATTTTGCTCGCTTAGTACTCGCAATGCACAACTTTCCCTAACCTGTAGTTCTATAGTAATACCATCCTATAGGACGTATAGTGTCTCCCATGGGAGTGTAGCCATGTTGATCTTGAGACCCTTTAGTGCACTAATCATAGGCTTGTCGATCTCATTTGTTGTCAAAAGTGCCCCTTCTGGTAGCACTATTGTATTTGTCATCCGAGCATGCAGCATCTACTCTATTGCAATTGTCCCCATTGTAAGGCTGGTCGAAAGGGTACCAGCCTGAGGAGTGCACACATGTAACTCCTGTAGCTGCGCTCTGAGGTCCCCCAACACAATCTGGTTCTCTTGTGAAAAATTATAAAGGGCCTCGGAGGTGACATCGTGCACCGTCTCACCGATGTCGTGTAGATCACCTTCAGTAAGGGTGATTGCGTCAATAGACAACTTTGATGCCTTGACCTTCTTGCGTGATCCTTTCTGCTCGCTCAAGCACTAACGCTTCAGCTGTGTTGACCCGGTTTGTGGGTCTGCGCCTCCCTCCTCTTCCATTGCTTCATGCCCATGTGAAGGTGACTTTTGGCCCTCACGCGCCTTCTCGGCTGCCTCTTGCATTATTGCGGCCTTTTTTTGTTATGTCATTTTCTGTGTAGCGTCCCACCCCTCCTATGCTTTTGCTGCCACTTCCTTCTTCCTTTTCTTCTTTGCCAATTGTGCCAGGCACAGTTTGGCCTCCTCTTTCTTCCTCTCTGCCACAGACTTTTCTATTGTGGCGATGTCTAGCATGCGCCACTCCGGTAGCCATGTCTCTAGTATATCAAAAATTACATCATCCGTGGCTACAAAGGGCAGCTCGCTCCATTTCTTAGCCGGGTCCTTGCACGATTTGATGTATATGTTGTGGAGGTCCACTTCAAACTCTGCAAAACTCTGCAGGCTATTGTAAACAGTGGGTGATAACCACGGCTTATGGTTAATCCCCATCCTAAGGTTCATTTCCATGAACACCCAAAATATCTTACTGTCACAGATCTGTTTTGCATCCTTTATGGCCTAGAATTCCTTGTAGAGGAACTCGGACCAGTTAAATTGGAACCCCTCCTT
Organism: Pinus tabuliformis; assembly: GCA_031772625.1. Taxonomy (NCBI): domain Eukaryota; kingdom Viridiplantae; phylum Streptophyta; class Pinopsida; order Pinales; family Pinaceae; genus Pinus; species Pinus tabuliformis. The sequence goes on along the minus strand of CM062809.1, from coordinate 838,022,100 downwards.
GCATTGCTCAACAAGTGCTACCATCAGTGTGGGTACCTCGTCTGCGCGACACTTGTACATAACTTTACTAACCAGTATTTGGGTCACCACTCTTAATGCCTTGTTGTTGATGCTGGATATGGCGCAGCCCCTTTTCTTCTTCTCCAGTTTATATTTCTTCTTCATGGCCTCCACGATGACCAACTCACTTCCTTTCCCCTCCAAGATATCTGCAGGGTCCTCTCCTTTGCATGGAAGTCGGGTAATTTGGTGAATCAAGTGGTCCGTGATGGGGATGGGCTCCTCCAGCCACAAACACCCACCATGCACTAGGCAGAGCAACTGCCTGATGACGAAAATTATTATTGGGGCACAGTGGAAATGCAACACCCAGAGCAAGTTTAATACCCCTACCTTTTCCACTCCATGCAACCACTTTCGCAGCTCTAATTTAGTAACCTTCACTACAATGTTTTGCTTTGGCTTCATGACCTATGCGGTCTCTAAGTGAGGGAACTTCTCGTGGTCAGCGAGATCCCAATATTTAAATTTCAAGCTCGGCACCCATCCTATGTGCGTGCCCTAAAAAATGATGTCGTCTGGGAGGAGCGGGGTCTAGAGAGAGCTCTTTCTCTCATCAAGATCCTTGGGCACTTTAGCCTTCCCCTTCCGTGGGGGATATAGGCAGGTAGCTTTGTTGGAGGGTGTGCAAGCTTAGTTTCCTCCTCCATGCCTTTGTCCTCATCTTCTTCAATGATAAGGTCCTCCAGGTCTTCCGCCTCCTCATCGGTTTCTATGTTAACAGCTTTCCCCTTCCCCTCCATCATCAGCCTAGTGCGCAGCAAGTTTTGTGGCGACACGTACGGGAACCATCACCTGTTTATCTTTATTTGTTCCTGGCGTGTGCGGTGATTTAGGGATTTTTGCCACAATCCCGGTGCACTCAGGGGCATCCCCTATAGTCAAGGCCTGCACAGCCTCTTCGGCAGTCATCTCTGTAATTTCCATAACTTCCTCAAATGTTGCCATTGTGTCCAACCAGAAATCTATCACTCGCATAATCGGGGGTTCAATCAACGCTCTACACAGGTCAAACAGGGCTCTGCTCAGGCTACATAGGGTATACAATAGCTCAATTTGTAAATGACCATGTGTTTTTCGCTAGGTATCCCTTTGTAATTTATAGCGCCTTTTGAATTTGAATTCTACCGTTCCCCCCAAATCCAATTCATTAATGCTCTCTTGGCGGCAGATTTTCCCAAATCTTGCCTATAAATCGTGTCTTAATGCCTGCTTCCCTCTCCATTTGGTCTCAAGTCAAGCATCACATCATGAATAGTGACTCCAACAGTCACTTTCTGGCCAACCCACGCAGCAGTACAACCCCCCTTGCACGGTCGCGAACCTTGTGACTCTTTGCTTCTGCGCGCCACTCCAACATCGTGCAGCTCCAGGCATAGTAGTTTCTATTCTCACGCCTCATTTCAATTGCTAGGAGTGCTAAGACTGTACTTCCCACGACTATTCAGGTGGTCATGCCACCTGTATAGGGTTTCATCTGGTCATCCATCACATTTCCTCGAAAATACCCACCTTTTGTTGTTATTGGCGGCGTCGCACACTTTATCATCTGCAACATGCCATCATGGTTGATTTGTGTAGTAATATGTGGTCCAAGCCAAGGAATCAGACTGATCAATTCGCAGCGATAGTACCCAAACCTATCAGCATGTTCGTGAACACCCTATATGGTCTTCTTATCGAGAAAATCTTCCTTTATCTCGTCCTCAAGTTTCTTGACTTCCACTTCCACCAGAGCACTTTTCTCCCTTAATTGCACCCTTTCTTTCTCAAGTTCTTGGAGCCTAAAATTACCCTGTTGGATTTCTTCCTTAGGTCCCAAGCATTCTCCTTCATTTGGTTGTGTGATCCCTTCTTTCAAGGCTTCGGGAATCATCGTATTCGTCGGTGCTTCCATGCGCGGACTATGCATTTCATTCTCTATGGGGGTTACAGCGTTCGCTTAATACTCCAACCTTGGAGGTGCCTACACCATCAGTTTACACGTAGTCCTATAATCCCATAAAACTGTTGGTACGTGTAGGTCCCAATCAGTCCTTTGTGCACTATGGACCTTGTTTATCACTTCGCACATGCTTACTAACCGTCTCTCTTAACACGAAGACTGTGTGCATCCACATAAGTTTCGTACCATATGCTTGTATCCATCTAGACAAGTGGGCACGTGAACCATTTCATCCAGAAATCTTGTCTATTAATTGCATTTGAGGCTTCCCAAACCACATGTGCATCGTCCTCCTGCAGTCGCACCAGTGCTCAAAACTTCTTTGGTGCGTACCACACCATCTTATAGGAGTAGCACACAGTACCCATTTCAAATCTTCAAAACGTTGTTGTTCTAGTACTTCTCTTTCAAATCTACTTAGGAAGTCATCTACCTCACTTAACCCATCATACGTAGGCAGATCCCTTACCTCCTTTGATACATAGCACAATGATCTCGTCATCATGTTACGGTTCAGCGTGGTTACCTCGTGTAACTATTTCTACCACCATTCTATCTCCTCATCAGAATTCGATGTGCACAAGATTTCGCACTCCCATGAGATTCATCCATCCGCAGTTGGATTCAACCATTCTTGTTTTCGCGCGGTTATCTTGTAGATGCAATCCAGATCGTCGTCGTTTTCATAGTCGCGCACTGGTTCTGTGTAGTACAATCCTTCTGTAGGGTCCAAAGGTACAACTACGTGCAAAGACTTCTTCTCAAAAATCATCCTGTGCTTCTTCAGATTGATCACCCCATTGATGTCACTGGCCCAATCTATTCCTAATAGGGCGGGATAGGGATTGTTGTCATCAAAAATCTCTATCACTTCGAAATCTGCTAGCGTGCTTGCTCCTTCGATATTAATATGATTCCCTGGAATCTCCCCATAGGTAGGATCTTTTGCTAGTTTTCCATTCATAGTTGTATAGGAGACCATTGCAGCTTAGGCCTCCCCATGGCTCCCAGACCTGCTTCAGTAGGACATTCGCGTCTGACCCTAGGTCCATAATTACTTGATCCATCTCATATTATTCAATTTGCGCGATCAATCTCATCTCCCTTCCTATTCGTGTCATGTGCTTTCCGAGCTTCTGTACTATGCACGGTTCTCCTGGTGCAATCCCAACTCATCTATTTATGAGTTCCTGCAGCCCCTTTACAGCCTTGCTATCGCGTAGCAGCTTCATGCATGTTTCTAGGAACATTGTGAGCATCGATGGGTCCATTTCTGGCTCCGGTCTATCTTTACTTCCTGAAGTGGAGGCATCAATGAAGCTCTTCTTGGCTTCCATGAAGGTTTCCTTAGCGCGCTCCAAATCAAACTTTGTTTGCTTTATTGGAGCCTTGCAAACCCAAGTACTTTCTTCGAGCTACTTGCCTTTGTCATCCCATGTTGTAATTCCACTTCGGAGCACAATATTTACATTAGGGTCTTCCTTGTGTAGCTCAGACCTCATCATTTGTAGATTTTGAGTCAGGGGAGGTTAGAGCGCTCCTTTATTGTGAAACATCACTATCAGTGTGTGATAATCCTCCATCTCATGATCAAAAAATGTACAATACAAGCATGATGGTCATGTTGGATTCGTACAATTGCGGGCATAATGTCCTGGCCCTCCGCAATTGTAACATATCAGTTGTTCGCGACCTCTTCCTAGTCCTCCTCCACCGCGGCCTTGTCTGCACCCCTGAAATCTGGTTCGCACCATCCCTACGTTCTGGTCAAGGGCCCACACCTTGGCCTAAACTCTGTAGGTAGGAGTCTGATCCATCATCAGCTCATAACTTCTACATGTGCACTCATCGTGTCCCACTGATCTACAGAAATTACAGAACAATTATTGTGAATTCTACATGTACTTTTGTAATAAATGGAATTTATCGGTAGCATGATTTACTCCTATCTGACAAATCACACACCATAATGTAGGTGTCGTGCTTGGTCATACTTGTCCCTCCAGTCTTATTGTAATTGGTCCTCCTCCCGTGAGGTAGTTCGCAAACACCATGCAGTGGTCCTTGTCATGTCCCTTACCCTTGCACTTTACACACCATACCTCGTCGCGCACTTCTGGGCAAGCTATCCTGTCTTGTTTCAAACTCTGCATCTCAAGGCACAAGTTTTTCAACTACACGTGAATCCACTGAACTCCTAGATTGGGATCCTGTATTGGGGTCTCATGCGATCTCATCATGACCTCTAAGGCCTCAGCCTGAGTTGTTAGCCTCTATTATGACAGCGTGTTTCTTAGATGTAGAGTTAACAATGCTACAAACTGTTCGCGGTGTTTTCCATCCATCAACGTCATGTTGGCTTCGCGAATTGTGCACTTTAGTCTTTGATCCAACTCCCAAGGGGTATCGCCTGGTAGCATTGTGATCTCCTTGAACCCAATGATCGACTGCACCTCTGACTTCGATCTACTAAATTCTTTGTTTAGCTCAGTTTGAATATCTACGATCCCCGCATTTGAATTGTCATTGGAATGCTTAATGTGCCAGGTCAACACACGATCCTGCAAAGCACTGACCAATATCGCTTTCTTTATATTGTCATCCATGACTCCCTACACTTCCCATACACCTTTTATGAAGAACCAAAACTAGTTTTGATCTTCATTCCCTACTCCCTTTAACACTAGCAACTTTACTATGTTCGTCATATTGATTCACGGTGGTGGCGGAGGTGGTATGGGTGAAGATGGGGATGAATATGGTGAAACTGGCAGCAGTGTGGGTGGGGATGGTATGCATGGAGTTCTCTGCGTTATCAAATTGATCGCACTTCTTGGTGAGACCTTCACGAGCTCTTACTCACCCCCTCATGGAGGTGAAATCAAGGGGCTAGTTTCTAGTTCTGTACTACCTTCATTTCTGTAGATTCTCCCACTTCGCGTAACCCCAGACATCAATTTATTCACATAACCCACTTCGTGTACTTACCTCGTAGCCCTTTGAGAAAGCGTCTTTCTACCTCGCTATAGTTGACTGAAGTATCTACCACGAACTCGGTGATGAATCCTCCTATAATTCAATCGAGTTAGTGATCAACAGCGCACGTGATCTTATCCTCTGATGCTTCCAATCTCTACACCAATTCTGGAGTCCACACAATAGGTCTGTTGAGCTTACACCTTCCTTGGCTATCTGCTAGCTTCGCGATCCACTCATATAGCTTAGTAGGGAAAGATGCAAAGAAAATTTTGTGGATCTCTGTGTATAAGTAGCAGCCTAACCACTCTTCCTTTGATAGCTGCGGATTCCTATTTTACTGCTCCGCGAACTCGTGAATCTTTGTATCCAACCAATCTTCAATTCCCTTCTTTGTTGGATTCCAGTGATGCAACATTAGACATCTCTATGCAAATCCTAGTCCCAGCAACATAACCATTTGTTGGCTTGTTGGGGCCTGAACGAGGTCTGGATTAATTAGCCAAACAAATCCCTATACTACTAGCTCTTTTTACAATAGTCTGCGAAGCACAGACTAAGGTCTCAACCGAAGTAGTATGGGGGGGTGCTGGAACTAGGTTTCCGCGCCCTTGAGATGTCTGATGGTATGTTTCGGTCCAACTGCTCATTCTTGCATGCTGGTTGCTTCACGCACTTCCCTAGCCTTCTTGCCCTGATATACATGCCTTTGTGTAGCCCTGAACAGGGGTTGTGGGAATTCCGCGCTATTGGAGCAGCACTCTGCACTATTTCCTTAAGTTTCACCTGAGATCTTATCTATCTTCCTTCACCAGTTAGTTACCTTTGCATAAATAGAAGCCTTGTGTTATATTTATTTATACAACACACACATATAAGTTCACACAACAAATAAATAGTACACTTGCAATTTATATTCAATAATACATTAAACAGGAAAAGATACACAAAAATATGGTAAACTTCTCTTTATTAATTCTTCCAATAGTTACAGACACAAGCTGCCCTGCGAACTCAGCTGCAGAGCCTTCTCCTACTCTACGACCCAAAGATAGATTTTACACTTCGACTCAATCTCCTAGCCTCATCATGTTTCTTGTCTATTAGCTATATTCTCCCTTCTATTTATACAATCCCATGGTCTACGGACCATGGGACGGTCTATCAAGCTGACATTATATTACAAAAACAAGGGCGGACAACGTTGTGACTCTATTATGACTTCGTGCTTTGAGCCCACAATTTACAAAGCTTTTACAAAGCATTTGGTCAAAACTTGGGCTTTAAGCCCCAAAACATGCCTTGGGGTGATTCCATGCCCAATAGGTTCTAGGAATATTCTTATCTTCTGGAGCCATCTAGAAGATTCCCACACTTATCTTCTCCTATGAACTCGAAATTGGATAGGGAATGAGTTAAGTAACTTCCTATCCTCTCATCCCTTCCTCCATGGAAACTAACTCTAAGTTTGGAAGGCCATTCAATACCCTCATTTATGACCAAACCTCTTCCATTTTCCTATAAATTGGGCACTCATCTAAGTGATCAGGGGCTGGACTTTGAGAATTTGTAAGGAGATATTGTTGGTGTGAGGTTTGAGATTGTAAGCAAGTATTGTTATGCTACCAGATTGTTGTGCTTTTGATGTGATGTTGGTTGGAACTGAAGCTAGAAGAGTGACAATGGATCGGACTTAATGGTTGTAATTCTTCCTTCTACTTAATAAAGTTGTTTACATCTTATCCCATATTCTTGTCTTTATGTATGATGATTATATGTGTAAATGATTTCAATTCCATTTGCTTATAGTAGATATATCTCTTGCTTTGATTGGTTTTTGTCCTTTGTTTATGATTGCAGGTAGTTGTCGAGCGGATTAAGTTCGAGAAGGAGAGATGGAAGCCATACAAAGGAGACAAAGGGAAAGAAAAATATAAAAATTAGGTCCCTTGTCTTATTTATCTTCTATAGAAAAAGGTTAAGCGCTTTAGATCTGTTGTTCTAGGTGTAGCTACCCACCTAGGGAAATTGTGTTTATCCGTAGATGCAAAATTCCACATAAAAAATTGGTGACTCTACGGGGGAATGATCATCATTCCAGGTGGTTTACCATCATCCTAGTACACCCTAGTAGACTTTAGTTTCTTCCATTGATCTTGTTTCAACCCTTTTTGAAGTGTTTTTGGTAAAAATTGTGCTTGCAAACCCCTAGGATGGCCTCTTTGGCACTAGCACAGGTCTAGTCAAGAGACAAAGAACCCATGGCTTGAGGACAGTGATCTGAATCACACTATCTCCCATTCAAGGTTGTGTTGATCCTCCTTAAGTAAAAAATCACTCCTTTGACTTGAATTTTCCCAAATTTCCTTTTGCTTCGGCTTACTGAAAGATCAATGATGCTTGTCTCTCTGAAATCAATTTGTGTTTCCTTTGCTAGCCCTACATTGGCCTCTTTGGCACTAGCACAGGTCTAGTCAAGAGACAAAGAACCCATGGCTTGAGGACAGTGATCTGAATCACACTGTCTCCCATTCAAGGTTGTGTTGATCCTCCTTAAGTAAAAAATCACTCCTTTGACTTGAATTTTCCCAAATTTCCTTTTGTTTCGGCTTACTGAAAGATCAATGATGCTTGTCTCTCTGAAATCAATTTGTGTTTCCTTTGCTAGCCCTACATTGGCCTTGATTTATTTAGTGTTTCTTAAATGATTTCTTTATCACTATGAATTCGTTGTCAAAGTTAGTTTATAGTTGATTAATATTTGTTCAAAAGAAAGTGTCCTAAAAGTCTTCATTTCTTTAGAAACGAAATTGTCGTAAAGTCTTCGTTCTTTCAAAAAGATTGATTGATTGTATGTGCATTAGTTTCCTTTTGTTCATTTCAATATTAAGGGAATTGAAAAGAAAAACTTGCATTGTGCATTGAAAGAGTTTGTGTGTGCTCATAGGAATAGTTTAGGGAAATTGCATTAGATGTGTTCTTTGTTCTTTGATAGAATCTGATTGCTCTATCCCTACTAGTTAAGGTTTTCATTGTTAAAATTGAATGTATATAATGATTATAATATTATTTGCATTCTAGGAATTTCAAATACATCACGTGGTGAACCTTGAAAGGAAAGTTCTTAATCAAGATCAACTTAAAATTAACATTAATTAACCTAATGTAGCATTGTCACCTAACGCAAAACGTTTAGAGGTTCTAGGCTAGAGACATGTTACGGCGTTGTAAAACATAGCAGTTGTTGCTAACTTGTCTGTGATACCTTCCGAGTGTAATACCTCATTCAACGTACTTGAGTATATCGTAGCTCGTCCACATACCTTCAGGTATATAGGGTGGTGTTACAGTATGTAAAGTATAAAGGAATGCTCTCACTATGTAGTTTCACATTAGATAGCGCTAATATAGATTGGGCCTCCACGCACTTTTGGGTATATACGAGAGGACAACACTAGGTTGCTATCCATCCTTAGGTAACTGAGTCGGCCGCCTTGTACACTGTGATACATTGAACACAACATTCGGGGAGATTGCCTACTCGTACTTCTCGGTTCGCTGGGAGGTATTCTACAGTTCACATTTGCTTGGTAAAGCTTTTACCTAGCTTACCCATTTTTGTTTATTTATTTTTTTAATAAAATCAATCAGCAATCATGGAGGAAAATCAACCCTTACCTCGTCATTCACGGAGAGTAGTGAGTAAACTGCCTTTACTGCCTGAAGCTACACCTATTTGGTCAAAAGCGGTCTCATTTGACTGGATCCAGTACTTCACAAGCTTCTGGTTCTTCATCTAAATTACCAGAAACACCTATATAGGTAAGTATTGTGAGCCCGGTTACTCCTACAATAATCTCCATAATTACTTGAGGAAACTAGAACTGAATCTAGTGAAACGGTAACCCAATTATTCAACAACAAGTTGATTCTCAACCTGAAGTTGTTCAACAAGAAATTACTTCTGAACCTGAATCTGTTCAACCAGAAGTTAATCCTGAACATATCACTATTCAATCAGAAGTTACTCCTGAACCAGTAGTTGTTCAAGAAGCCCAACCTGAACATGTTCTTTTACCATAACATTTGGATCTTGAGGTTGAGCAATCATAAGTTGTTACCATGCCAAAATAATATTGACTGGTACATCCTCAAACATTTGTAATTGTTGAGACTTCCTCTTTAGCTCAGGAACAAATATTAGAAATCTATTACGGACCTAACAGTGACATTATTCCACCTAGTTCGATTTCTATAGAAGAGGAACTTGAGGTAGAATCACCCAGAAATCCATTCCATTTTGGAATTGGACTATATCTGTATCCTTATACTCCTCATTTTGTTGTTCCTTTTGATCTTGATTAATTTCAGACACCCGCTGATTCGTTAGGAAATTTATTTGGACATTTGACTATGGCAGAGTCAACATCCCAGACCGTACCATTTGTTACGGCTAAGGAAGAATCTTCTGTTGCAATCTCTTCGATGTTTACTATGACACCTGAGTCACACTTATATGGTGTTTCATCCATCCCATCGGGTTACCAATCTTTATCAGGAATCCACTCAGGTGTTCCTTCTAGCCCTTGGTCTTCACCAATGTCCTCTACTGGAATTTTATATGGTTCTTCATTAACGAATACCAAACAGCTAGACCCATCAAGTTCATATCAAGCTGGATCATCTAGTTACCATCCTATGTATCCTCTTTACACTAGACTACCCCCATATGGAGAGCAATATGCACATTCTCTTTATCCTCCATTTTCTGGGGGGCAACCATATGTCGATATGCCATCATCTTTAGCTCAGCCTGGAATGACTATCTATCAGTGGCAGCTAACAATGCTCGTTCAACCAAGGCTTGTGTATCCATCACAACCTATGAAATCTATCTCATCCATACCTACAACGCCTGTTGTTACAACTTTATCACAGTCACAAGATCATATTGTTGTATCTCAACCTTTGCAAGTTGGTCGTTCAACCTCAAAACCCCAAGTTTAAGGTTTATAGATTCATCCTTCTCAGGAAGTTTTACAACAACCACTTGTGCTTGGAGTCCAACAACCTCAGGCTAGTCTACCTTTTACTGGAATGACTCGGACTTACACTGGTTTAGTGTATTCACAATCTGGTCAAGTTCTTTTACTGGAATGACTCGGACTTACACTGGTTTAGTGTATTCATAATCTGGTCAAGTTTACATTGGTGGGCAACAATCGTTGTATCAACAATAGCAACAGTTGCTTCAATAGCCTTGGTAACCCCAATACGAACAATAGAAATTCCAGCAATACCAACCTCAACCTGGACTTGGTCAACAAGCCTATGTTGGCTTTGGTCAGCAACAAATTTACCCAGGCCCTAGTCAACAAACCTATGTTGGGTTTTGACAACAACAAATGTATCCTGGTGCTCAAAAACAACCTCACACTAGATTTGTTCAGAAAACTTACCCTTATCAAGGTTACCAGTAGTAGATGCCTTATGCTGGTATGTAAAGGCCTATTACCCAAGAAATTCCATCTTACCCTAGATATGCTCAGCCTATCCTCAATAGACAGTTGCCTTTTGTTGCAGCACTTGAATTACTAGATCTAAATTGTCTCACCAATGACCCAATTCTTTATGCACCTTGGTGGCCGATGATTCCTCATAAATTACCTTATGATATTCCGAAATTCAATGGAAAACCTGGAGAATACTCGTTCAACCATGTCATGACTTTTTATTTATGGTGTTCATCAAACTCCTTGAATGATGATTCAGTTAGACTATGTCTTTTCCAGAGAACGCTTAGTAGTCCAACTGCGAAGTGGTACATTGAGTTACCACGAGCTTCTTTTGATAACTTTACCACCTTAGCTACCACGATTTTAACCCACTTCCACTTACCCATACAATATGAAACTAGAACAAAACTATTAACCAACTTTAAACAAACTACTACTACTCATATCTATGATCATATTCATGAGTGGCATCGTCATTGTCAAATGGTTAGAACTTATGTTCCTAATCAGCTTTTAGCTGAGTGGTTTATAAAATCCTTGTTTCCATCTATCACCAAGGATGTGGCATAAGGTGGAGTTGTCACTGAAGAGCAAGTAATTTCTCGTGCCCAATATTTGGACTTGATTTATACATAGTCTAGCAGGCTCTATGACAAGATTCCAAACGCACCCTGGCCAAATTTCACTGTTCCTCCATCACCATCGAGTAAGGACTCTCATGCCAATGATGGTGTGATTGGTTCTTCAAGCACACAAATGGTAGGTAGACCATCTGGACAAACACTTGCCATTTCCAATCAAACTACAAATGTACCTGATACCACTCTTGCTTCTGAAATCAATATTGTGTCATCTGACAAGGGCAAGAATGAAAAGCAACTAGGAAACAAGAAGAATGGGAAAAACAAGAAGAAACAAAATAATTCTCCTCAAGAGAAATCATATGATTCCTCTCCTTTAGCTAGGAAACATCATTACGCATGTTTGATCTGTAATGATGAGCATTTTATGTGAGATTGTCCTCACCACTCCAAAGTCTCAAAGCTTTTGAAGATTTCTAATACATCCGCAGTATTGACTTACCCTTTTCCAAAACCGGAGACAAATATGGTGGCTATAGACCATGCTTCCACTTCCCAAGTGCTTATGTTATACGCCTCTAAGCCTAAAATTGAAGTTTTGGTGTCAACACAAAGTAAAGATTATGGAAATCAACCGTCATCGTTGAATAACCAGGCTGATCAACCTGATTATTTGACTTTGACTTCATCTGATCCTATTCCACCACCTATTACACCTGAGTTAATAATAAAAATGCCTAAGGGATTTGTACATAAATCAACATATAACCCTCAAGCTTGAGCTACATAGAACTATAACATAGTAGAAGATCTAGCTCATTCACCTTCTGCTATGTCGACGCTCGAGGTGCTTCAAAATTGTCCCTCCCAAAAGCAGGCTTTGTTGTCAGAAATTGGTGGAATCGATCCAATTGATTCCAATCTCGTGGTTTTCAACCATTCGGGTTATACGCCATAGTTACCAGCACAATTATCATTCCTGATTCAATTAAATGCCTTGAATAAACTTATTCACCGAACCATTTTTAACGAGGGGGCATCTACTTGTATTATGTCTATGAATTTCTAGAAAACACTTGGCTTACCACCTTTGTCACGTTCACTAATAACGTTAAAATCTTTTGACAATCTCACATATATGCCTTGTGGAATATTGAGTAATCTGCAAATTGAACTAGGAGGCAAAACAGTGACTGTTGAAGTTGAAGTTGTTGACAGACCCCTTGACTACAACATTTTCTAGGAAGACCATGGGTTTATGCTATGGCTACTGTGGTTTCAACGTACTTTTGTACGATTGCATTCCCTCATAAGGGTGGAATCACAGGTATCGACCAACTTGCCTTCTTCGTCTCTAGTTCACAGGCTACTGGAAGAATTCCATTAGTACACAAACCCCCGCTATCTCTTCAAAACATTAGTGTAAGTCTCTTCAAGGATCCTTCTCTAATGGGTACTTTTTCACTACCGTCACCATCAAACTTGATGGAAGTGGCAAAAGTTGAGACTCGCAACATGATATATTCCACTTCATCTGACTTAAGGAAGATTACCAATAGTTCAGAAGTTGATAGTAATAATGAAATCATGTCGCTAAGCCCTATTGAGCTTGCATAGTAATCAATCCTTTTGTATTTTTTGGCGAACCCAAATCCATCTTCACCAATTTTATTGGTAGATCGTTCATTAGAATATCGTACTTCCTCTGATCCTTTTTCACATATATTTTCTACTGATGAAGGAACCATCCAATGAATGATGATGGAAGAAGAACCATGGGAAGATTATCATCATCGTTCCCATCTTCTAGATCACATAGAAGATTTTTAAAATGAACTTAATCACCCTTTAGTTATTGATTTCCTTTCAAATTCTATTTTCATAGATACAGTAGATTCTGAGCGAAACCTGTCAAATATTGAAGAAACAATTTGTATCAATATTTCGACCAAACCTAACATTGCAGAAAACATTCATGTTGGAAAATATTATTCTCCATCAGAACTTGATATTTACCATGCTCTCTTTTGTGAATTTCGAGATATATTTGCATGGTCATATGAGGAGATGCTAGGAATTGACTCTAGTATAGTTGAACATGAAATCAAAATGTATCTTGATGTCAAACCAATGCAACAACGCCTCCATCCTATTCATCCAAAGAAGGTTTCTGCAATTAAAATAGAAGTTCAAAAAATTTTGTATGCTGGTTTCAATTACACTGTTCCTCTTACTGATTGGGTTTCCAATATTGTTCCTGTCATGAAGAAACAAGGGACAATACGAGTGTGTGTCGATTATAGGGATGTTAATCAAGCTTGTCCAAAAGACAATCATCCCACTCCCTTTATCGTCTATACTATTGATGAATGTGCCAGATGTGAAATATTCTCATTTATGGATGGCTTTTCCGGCTATAATCAAATCAATATCTGCCCAGAGGACAAATCTAAAACCACTTTTATTTGTCCATGGGGCACATTCGCGTACAGGAAACTCCCTTTTGGTTTGAATAATGCAGGGGAAACTTTTCAAAGGGCAATGAATTATTCCTTCCATAACATCAAACATATATTTCAACCATACCTTGATGATTTATCTGCTCATTCACGAAAGCAAACTAATCACCCACAGCGTTTGAGAGCTATATTCTTACGGTGCCAACACTACAAAATACAACTCAATCCACACAAATGTGTTTTTTGTGTTGGTTATGTTTGTTTGCTTGGATTCGTAGTGTCTAAGGAAGGGATTCAACTTGACCCACTTAAGGTTTAGGAAATTCTTCACTTGCCTCAACCTTCAAATCTACTTCACTTACAGAGACTCCAAGGGAAGGCTAATTTTTTTAGGAGGTTCATTCCCAATTATACTGAAATGGCTAAAGGATTTACTCTTCTATTGAAAAAGGAGATACCCTTCCATTGGGATCAGGTTGCGCAAGCTTCCTTTGATGCTCTTAAAGATACCTTGATTAGAGCCTCATTAATGTATTCCTCGAATTATCGAAATGACTACTTCATGTATCTCGCCACTGTAGATACAACCATTGGAATGGTTTTAGTCCAAGAGGAATATGGGACAGAACATTTGATATATTATGTGAGCCAAAATCTCAATGATACAAAAGTTAAGTACTCTTATGTCAAAAAGTTAGCTCTGGCTGTTGTTCAAGATGTACAAATATTTTGCCACTATATCCATTTTTCCACTATATCCTTATCTGAAAGACCACTGTCATTTTAGATTGCAACCCTATGACATTATAATTTCTAGGGGGAAAATACTCAAAATGGATCATCATTTTGCAAGAATTTGATTTCAAATTCATCAAATCCAAATCAAAGAAATCTCTCTTCTTCGCCAAGCTTCTTTGCGACCTTCCCTCGAATACCATTGATTGAACATCAGAACCATCAATTCTAGATGAGTCTCTATTCCTGATTTTGTCATCTAACTTGTGGTATGGAGATATACTGATTGATCTCCAGACCCAAAATTTCTGGCCTAATACCTCTTGCTTGCAACAGTGACATATCTGATACCAACCCAAAGATTATCTTATCGTTGGCGACACTCTTTACCGTCATGGTATCGATACAATTTTACAAAGGTGCCTCACTCATGAGGAAGCTGAGAAAGTTTTGAATGATTTCTATTCAGGGGCTTGTGGTGGGCACTTATCTGGTTATGCTACCATGTAGAGAATTCTTCGTGCTAGTTACTTCTCGCCTAATATATTCAGAGATTGCATTATTGCTGTGAGAAGTTGTCATGCATGTTAGATATATGACCGTAAAGCTAGATTACCACCTGCACCGTTGCATCTTGTCATCACTGTTGGACCATTCACAAAATGGGGCATTAACTTCATGACATGTAACCCCACCTCGGACGAGGGGCATGGGTATATTATAGTCGTTGTTTAATATTTCACAAGATGGGCCGAGGAAATGAAGACATTAAACAACAGTGGCGAGACGGCTGCACTTTTATTTTTCAACCACATGGTTTCTTGGTTTGGTGTACCATAGGCTATAGTTACAGATCACGGGCCGCATTTTCACAATCACATGATGAGTGAGTTAACTGCTAAGTTAGGACTTTTGCATGATAATTCTACTGCTTATTATCCGCAAGATAATGGACAAGTTGAGCCCATCAATAAAGTCCTGAAGTTAATGCTTCAAAGAATGATAGGGGTTTATAAAAGAAACTGGTATTTAATCCTATACTCTGCTTTGTGGGCATATCGAACCTCGGTGAGAAATGCAACTAGATTCACACCCTTTCAATTGGTGTATGGTATGGAGGCATTCTTATCGATACAATGTGAAACTGCATCTCTTAAACTCAAGATTGACCTATTACCCGACACATCTGATGTAGAAGCGTGTTTCTTAGAACTCATCCATTTGGATGAAACCAGTTGTGAAGCCGCATTAGCTAACGAAGCACATAAGAAATGAATCAAGGCGCAATGCGATAGAAATTTCAAGCCTCGCATTTTGTCGGAAGGAAACATGGTCTTGCATTATGATTAGGAAGCTGATAAACTAGGAGCAGGAAAATTTGAACCACTATGGATGGGCCCTTACATTTTCAAACGTGTTTTTGAAAAAGGTGCCTATGAGTTGGTGGATTATGATGGAATTACATTGTCACAACCCCAGAACGGGCTATATCTCAAACGTTACTATCCTTAATTAAGTGTAGTGAAATCACTGTATATATGCTTTAATTGCATGTGTGTGTGTGTCAGTGTGTCTTTTAGAGTTTTTATGTGGTTAAGTAATCCACTTTTCATTTGATGCATATGTTGGAATCTTTGGAACCATTGGTTGGTTACATCGATGGTGCTAGTCATAGTATGCAAAACCTATCTTCTGCAGCATGGGCCATTTCTGCTCCAAGTGGCGAGTTAGTGACTTTTCAAGAGATTTGTAATTCTATGAACAATATCGATGAGTATATCACATTGATCGAACTTCTCTCTGATGCCATTTCACTTGGCATTCGCAGAATCATCGTTATGCTGGACTCACAACTTGTCGTACTACAACTAACAAATGTTTATAGGGCCTTAAAATCAACAATTCTTCGTATGTTCCTTAGAGTTTGTATTTTGGAAAGACATTTTGAGTATACTCAATATAAACATATTTCTAGAAAATTTAACACATTAACCAATTCATTAGAAAACTATGTGTTAAACAGACATCTGCGACACATGTAAAAGTAAATTTTTAATTCACATGATTAGTTGAATAGGATGGCACATAACCATATATAGAAAATATGAAAGTAAAATAGATAGATGTTTTAAAAGTTCTTACAAAATTTGTGTCCAAGACATGTTTGGTCATCTGACCTAAAAACTCAAAATGCATGTAAAAATCATCCTAAGAAAATCTAGTGATGCTCATGATAACAGGTCATAGTCTGAGCTATCATGCATAAGAGCTGCATCCAATGGTGAGGAACACCAATAGTATGGTGCTACAGCCTCATAGGTAACTCCTTGATCCAGACATCTAGAATACCAAGGGTTAATCCCTCTACATGATCTTGCAACTCTGCTAGTGTCTCGGCCAAATCCAAATCCTAGAGAACTACTCTCCCAACATTTCTTTGCGCTAGTCCACCTGCCTCCTGTTGGTGTCTAATAGGTCAAACAATACCAACATCTGCATGCATGAGAATGATTTAGTTTAGTCTTGGAAACATCAAAACACAAAAACATGTAGAAACATGAAAATCAAAAAACATTTGGTCAAAATCAATTTACTTATAGCACCCCATTTAGCACCCACTCGTAAACTCAGCTTTGGATCTCCACAAAAATCCATCCCTGCGTATGGATGCTCCTCGATGAAAAGTGTTGCCGAACGAGCTAATTGAAGAATTCGATAGAAAATGTAATTGATGACTAACCAACATGTCTATCCATTAATTTGACCCACCTCTGCATCTATGGATCTCTAGGACCAGCGACACCCAGTGTTACATGTTGAGGTTGCATCAATGGAATTCTCTCTAAAGTAAAAGCAATTAAGAGCGATCCATAGCTAAAATTATTGGTCTTACCTCTCTTTACCTTTGTCAGTTGCTCTTTCAATGAAGAAATTACTGCCTCACACCAATTGAATAAAGTTGGCTCAAGAAACTCAAGTGCATACTGCATGTATGATCTGTTCGCCAGATGGAATGTCACAAAGTCTACCAACTTTGCGATGGTGAAAGGGATTGTTCTCAAGGGAAAATCACGAATATTTTTGATGATTATCTTTTTTTCCTTTCTAGGCTATGTACTTGGTTGAAAATATTGTCAAACATAGTCCCTCACTAATTCCCCTCCACAGGAAGAACCTGAAAGAGATATGGGGGCACCATGTCTCAACAACCTTGTAAGAAAGTAAACATCATCGATCATAATAGAAACCACTTTTTCCCTTATGTGAAAAGCTTGATCCGTTGGATCCCATGCACGAACTATAAATTGCAATAGTTCTTATTGTTGCCTCATTCCAGACAACCTAAAATATTTGAGCAACCCACAGTTTTTTAGGGCCTCAACTATACCTGGATCATTAGGGAAACCATGTCTTGTTCTTCATGCTCTCTTTCTCATGAAGTAATAGACATTCTGATCTGATGAAAGACTAAAATCAAACCATAAGCTTAGTTAGGATCTTTTTTATGCAAAACACTGGAGAAATTTTGGGCCAAACAGGTGAAACAAGTTTGTGAAACTCACCCAGCACAACCCAGGCAAGGAGACAATGCACTGCAGTGCAGCGACCCTTCTATCTGGGTGCTCCCCAATGCAGTTTTTGACATGGAAGCCTGCACTGATCCCAAGGAGAAATATTCTAACCGTAGGGGCCCTAAAAACCATAAAAACTTGCATGAAATTGTAAAAGAATGAAATGAAAATAAATAGGAGGGGTAGATCTCTTACCTAGTCCAAACAGCACGAGAAATGATCCACATAATATCTTGCAATCAACTACTGAAGATTGAGGTAAAAAACAGGGTCAGAGCACAAAACTAAATGGTAAATATAAAATGGTGAAAATAACATGGTAAATTCTTGTTTTTATGTTTATTTCATGATCATTTAATGAGTAAACTTTAGTATTTACCTATTTTTACCAATGAAACAAGTATTTTTAATCCGTTTAGTGTTGCTTTGGACAAATTTATAGGTGACTTACAGAATTTGACGTGCACGATCGTGAATTGTACTTTGACCACAGAGCATACTTTTATCTCTTTTTCGAGCTCTGTTAAAAATCAAAAAAGGAACTCCCTTGGAGTCCTCTTTAAGCTTTTTTTACACTCTCAAAATATGAAAACATTTCCAAGTGCTTGTCCTTTTAATCATGTTAACAAATTGGAAATGACATCTACTCAGTATAATTTTGACCCTTTTCCAGACTAAGTTAGATTATTTATGAAAAAGGAATACGTTGATTGAACATGGTTAATAGGTTCTCCCTTGTATTGTTTTACACTTTTTCGGAATTGAGAGACAAATTTACGAAAAATAACTTGTGGAGTTTTCTTTTTGTCCCTTTTTAAACTCTCTAAACATGGAAAGGACTGAGTTATCATTGTTGTTAGACTCATTAAAACATAAAATAGTGACAAACTTGTCCATCATGACAAGATCGAGTTTCACATTCACTAGACTCATTAAAGCATCACATAGCAATGGATTCACCCGAAGGGTGAAATTATACAACAAGCATAAGTTATCCTCCTCAAGCTTGATAAAAATAAAGAGGTATTGGTTAGCAATGACTGGGGAAAAAGGGAAAAGGGGTAAACCACTTTATGGCAATAGGTCGCTCTTGAACATGACACTTTCACTTCATCACTGTGACTATATGGGTTGGGTTATATGCTTGATGGTCATCATACCTTGGTCTATCATACCATCCATTACTTTGGTTTTGGGTCAACATTTCCAATTCATTTAGTGTCACTGACATGTTCAAGAGAAGTCACTCAGTTAAAATTCATCATTTGAAATACTCATAAACCTTCATTTTCATGGCCACCATTCCTGAACCTTGTGTCGTTAGTCACATTCTGTCTCCAAAAATAATTACACTCGTTTCATGTCGTTGATGTGGGATACATCAACGCCCTCCTGCAACAAGTCACTTCTTGTCGACATCAACACATTATCCAAGAAGTTGACTTAGAAACACCCTTCCAGTACCTTGAGGCTTGCATACATCAATAGCAGGTTTCTCACTTCTGGCGATAGGTTGACATCACTGGCCTTCGATCGAAAGACTTTGTATTGTGTTCGACATCAAAACATCCATTCACACCATGCAAAATTTATTGTAGTACCTTGAGGATCATTATCATTATTGGTGATTTCTCTCGTGTCTGTTAACGGCTTACATCATTGGCTGGTAATCAGTTGGTGTCTTCCCATGTTCAACTTTAGATCACATATTCACATGGTTAGACCCGTACTTGAGTGAAATATTAAACAAGATAGAAGACCTCAGATCTAGTTTCATCCATCCATGTTGCAATTTCAGGAAAGTACCAAATCACCATAGACTAGCTTTACATTGATGGTCATTCGATCATGGGTCTATATCTATAGATGACTATCTATGTACTTGTAATGAAATTTTATATGCTGAAAATGGGTATTCCTTCCCTCGGCAATTCATGAGAAAAAATAAAAATATCATGATATTATGTATTGTAATCGATGCAGGTCATCATCCACTTCAGAACCTCCTCATCACATCGTATATCATATCACTCGACATTAGCATTTTTGACTTCATGCTTTAGGGGATAGTTGTTACAGATCCATTTGGGCACATCACTCCCATAATTCAGATCAATACTATTATGGCTCATCAAACCCTAATTCAGTTGCTACATGCCCTAGACAAGTCATCACTTTGAATGCCTCCTTCCTTGAGAGTTTCTTGGCCTGAAGCCCTCCAAAAATGCCTCCTTATGGGACCAACGCAACCTTAGTTAGGGGTAAGTGTGCTTCAGTGTAGGTAGGCCCACATCAGGGTGCTTTCCAGAGAACTTAGCCCCACTTTGACCTGTGCTGGGCGAGATTGAGCGAAATCATCATAGGGTTCTACGAATATTCTTATCTTCTGGAGCCATCTAGAATATTCCCACACTTATCATCTCCTATGAGCTTGAAATTGGATAGGGGATGAGTTAATTAACCTCCTATCGTTTCATCCATTCCTCCATGGAAACTAACTCTAAGTTTGGAAGGCCATTTAATACCCTCATTTATGAACAAACCTCTTCCATTTTCCTATAAATTGAGAACTCATCTAAGTGATCAGGGGCTAGACTTTGAGAATTTGTAAGGAGATACTGTTGGTGTGAGGTTTGAGATTGTAAGCAAATATTGTTATGTTTTCAAAGTGTTGTTCTTTTGATGTGATGTTGGTTGGAACCCAAGCTGGAAGAGTGACAATGGATCAGACTTCATGGTTGTAATTCTTCCTTCTAGTTATAAAGTTGTTTACACCTTTTCCCATATTCTTGACTTTATGTATGATGATTATATGTGTAAATTCTTTCGATTCCATTTGCTTATAGTAGATATATCTCTTTCTTTTATTGGTTTTTGTCCTCTGTTTATGGTTGCAAGTACTTGTCGAGCAGATTAAGTTGGAGAAGGAGCAACGGCAGCCATACAAAGGAGACGAAGGGAAAGCGAAAGATAACAAGTAGGTCCCTTGTCCTATTTATCTTCTATAGAAAAAGGTTAAGCACTTTAAATCTATTGTTCTAGGTGTAGCTACCCACCTAGGTAAATAGTGTTTATCCGTAGATGCAAAATTCCACATAACACTGAAGAAAGAGGAGATCTTCAATGGAGGACGAGTCGAATATCCAATAAACCAAGGTATTTCTCTGATAAATCTTACAATGTTTTTAACAATAGGCATGCCTACTTGTTTTATGGTCATTGTTATAAGTGTCATATATTTGGACACAAAGCTATTGATTGTAGAAGTCTCAAAATTGAAAGAGATGAAAATCTTAGGTTTAATACACATCGGACTACTAAGTCTCAAGACTCCTCTTTAAGGAATCATAATGCATTCACTCCCCTACAAAGTGAAGTGGAATGTTTTAAATGTAATAATTTCAAGCACAAAGCCAACAATTGTAGAAGCAAGTTTGAATACCTATCTAAATCTCAAATTAATAGAAAGATACACCTACAAAATGATAAAGGAAGTTGGAAACAAAAGACCAAAAAGAACATACCATGTGGCTCACATTATTAGTGCATGATAAGGAAAAAAAATGGTATGTAGACAATGGTTTCTCCAAAATCATGACTAGAGACAAAAGCAATTTTCTATCACTAAAAGAAAAAGATAGAGAAGACAATGTCACCTTTGGTAACAATGCTCCAACAAGCATCAAGGGAAAAGGAGTGATCAGCCTTGATCAGAAGACAGAAGCATAGAATGTGTTGTATGTGGAACAACTCAAACACAATATGCTCAGTGTTAATGAGATGTGTGACAATGGGTATAATGTGACCTTCTGATCTAAATATTGTGAGATACACAATATAAAAGATGTAAAACTAGTGGGAAAGGCAGTCAAGACTCACAATAACGTTTATGTGTTCGATGACTCAGGGATCAATTTTTATTTGCATAAAACAAGCGAAGCACAACTGTAGCATAAAAGGCTCGAGCACATGAATTTTGATAACCTGATAAAGATAAGCAAGATAGGTGCAGTAAAAGAATTTCCTAGATTGTTAAGGCATGATAACACAATCTAAGTCATGTCAGTTTGGCAAGCAGACCAAGACTCATTTCAAATCAAAAGAGTTATCCTCTTCTAGACCTTTGGAGCTTATTTACACAAATATATGTGGCCCCACTAGAACAAAAACATAAAAAGGAGAAAGGTGCTTCTTGTTGTTCATTGATGATTTTACTAGGGCTACCTAGATTCTCCTCTTTAAAAAAGTTAGAAGAAATTGGGCACTTCAAGAAGTTTAAAGCTCAGGTAGAGAATGAGAAAGATTTGAAGACAAAATTCTTGAGATCAAACAAAGGGGGAGAGTTCACCTCAAAAGACTTTGAGGAATTCTATGAAGAGAAAGGTATTAGAAGGCATTTATCAGTGGCTAGAACTCCTCAACAAAATGGAGCTATGGAGAGAAAGAACAAAAAAATCCAAGAAATTGCCAGAGTGATGTTATATGAAGAAGGAGTGGCTCACCACTTCTGGGGAGAAGTAGCTTAGGCAGTAGTATACTTTTCAAACAGAAAACATCTCAAGCCTTACAGTGACAAAACTCCATACGAGTTATGGAAGGGTAGACCCGCATCATTTAAACACCTCAAGGTGTTTGGGAGTAAGTGCTTCATTAAAAAAATCAAAAGAACCTTGGAAAGCTTGACTCTTGAGCTGGTGAAGGAATATTTCTTGGATGTTATATTCAAAGAAAAGGGTACAAATTCTACAACAAGAGGACAAGGAAGATAGAATATTGCATTGACATATGGTTGATGAAGTAGGATCACAACATGAACCCTTAGTAAGTAATTTTAACTCAGATAATGAATAGAGTTCAGAGTTGAGGGTCATAGATCTGAATGAAACAAATTCAAACAATGAAGGTGAGGAATCAAGCACGTCTTCAACACCAAAAATGCCTTCTAGATATGTACAAAAGGAACATCTTAGGGTCAGATCCATAGAGGTCAAAGGCAGGGGGTCCAGACCATAAGGAAACTTGTGGGAGGTACAAATCTTGCCAATTTGCCTCTATTGTCACAAATAAAACCCAAGAACCTCTATCAAGAAAGTGAAGATAATTTCTGGGTGAAAGCCATGAAGGAAGAGCTAGACCAAATTTATAAGAATGACACATGGGAGCTTGTCCCAAGACTAAAGGAGAAAAATGTTATTGGAACCAGGTGATTTTTCAAGAACAAACTGAATGAAAAAGGTCAAGTAATTAGGAACAAAGATCAGTTGGTCTACAAATGGTATGCCTGGATAGAAGGAGTAGACTTTGAAGAAACCTTTGCACTAGTAGCTCAACTAGAAGCCATAAGAATATTCCTTGCTCTTTCCATTCATAAGAACATCAAAGTTTACGATATAGATGTAAAGTATGCCTTTCTCAATGGAGACTCAGAAGAGGAGGTTTACATAGAGTAGCTTGAAGGTTTTCTACTCTCCTCTGATGAAGGGCTTGTATGCAAATTAAAGAAGGCTCTGTATGGTTCAATGTTGTAAATATTGGGGGCGGGGGGGTTGTGTGAATCAATATTCCTTAGTAATTATCACTTTTACATATTTTCGGATCATTAGTTAATATAAATTATTATTAATGTTTATGCAGTAGGCACAAGAATTTTAGGTGGAAAACCCCCTCCGGATCAGAAACCATCGAATTCTTTTCTAATAAATTCTTTAATCTTCAGCCCCAACTAAAATGAAAGCAACAACTTCCTAGAATTCTAGAAAAGCATTCTTCTCCATCTCCCACTGGAAGGACGCCCCAACACCCTAGTTTCTTCTGTAATCATCTAAATGGATGTCCCAGCACCCTAGCGAGCCACAACTTGCCCTAGCATCACCCTACCACCTTGAACTATTCATAGGCCTAAGCCTGAAGGCGACTTCATTCACCCGCCTAGTAGCACCCTACCACCCTATAAAGACAAACATTAGATATAAAAGTGTGGACTCCCGTACCATGGACAATGATCCACGATACAATATCATTTACAATGATTTTGACCAAACACCCAATCACACTATGACCTACAACCCAACCATGACATCATCCCAACCAAGACTCCTATACCTCCCAATAATGCCTTTTCGAATCTAGGCAGATTGACTCTTTTACAATAATGACTCTTTTACAACTTTACAATGATGACCCTTGGCCTTGACACTTCTTCACAATATACAGATGGCTCTCATGTCTTCAAAGGATGTCCCACTGCAATGCTTCCTTTGATTTGATACTTCTACTCTTGAATTCTTGCTTGAAGTTGTAATTTAATCTTCTTCTACCTGCATGAAAAATTTGCTCAGCGAAACCCAATCTCAAAAGGGAAAACAAAATACCCTTCAACTTACCTCTGCCTACAAAACACATGTAAGTGCATAATAATGAATAAATACAAATTAAAATTACAATTCGTACGAGAAATGTTCTTGTCACTTTTGTTGTTGACTTTTTGCAGCAGTAAACTAAGACTTCCACTCTTGATCAAGGCCTGGACTCTATGCAAGACTATATCCAAAACTGACCTAAAGATATATACAATAGAAACTGATGACAGACCCTAGACTTGTGATGAACCAAGTTCTAAGTACAAAAACATAGACCATTCTATCAACTATGACAAGACAAGTAACATGAACTTACAACATCATATAGATTTAGTAGACTTGGTGTAGCATAAAATGTGTAGTATCAAGAATAGGAAATCCGATATGTGGTATCAAAACTAACTGTGACATATAAAGACATAAAGATATAACCAAGACCCTGTATATACTTACGTTGTCCTACAAAAACATATGTCAAAGATGATAATCAAAATTCAAATGTAAACACTTAATCATACATATCGTGTTGTAGGAGACTAACCCTTGATTGTTGATGTGTGATCCTTACTGCAGTGATCCTTGAATGCATGCTTTTTCTTGTCTTCTAGGAGCTCGGTATTGAATATGTTGTATCTATGTAATTTCAAATCTATAGGATCTAAAATTTCATCCTCTGGTAGCCCTCTGAGTCCTATTTGCAACTCCATAGGTATGATCAAGATTGGATTCTTCAAGAGAGAGTTATGGAAAATCTCCCATGATGACTTGATTATAGCCTGGTTCAGTAGAGAGAACTTGTACAAAGTGCCACGTGTCACTGTTGCAACCTTTCTATGGCTATTTATGAAATTTGAATCCAATTCTCAGAGAGAAAGTTATGACGATTTAACCAACATCGCCTGTTTGACATTGAATTCAGGAGCCTACAAAAACCCTAATTTCCTCATATCATACCTCCGACAATATAGCGAACCAAGATATACAATTTTGCCACAAGGTTCATCAACATTTCGGCTCAAATGGGTTTTAATTTTATCTTTTGAATCTTCATAGAAAAAAAAGTTATAGCGAAAATACCACGATGGCTTGTTTGAAGCCACAAAATCCCCACAAGAGGAGGATATGAGGGTCATTATTTATATGAGTGTCTTGAGTTGAGAGGGTCCTTAACAAGTGAACGTTGTAGGAATTTTAGGAGAAAAAAAAATGTTATTAATTATTGACTATTCAATGAACACAACCAATTATGAGTGCCATTCCACAACCCCATAGGCTTTTAGCCCACTAACGGGGGTTACTAATTTCAAACACAAATAACTCTCAAATCTTGAAGAACTGGGAAGCATACCATATATCAATAGAAACATCTCGACGAGTAGAAGCCATAGAGAAGATATTTGACACAAAATAATATGATTTGTCAAGTCAAAATTCCCTTGCAAGATCAGGGTAGCCCCTTGTGATGCTTGGGTTGACATCAATGACAACCACTAATCAAAAATCTACCCCTTTAGCATTGATGGAAACACAGGTACTCCCCCTGTGATCATGACAAATCTTCCTACTTCCTTCTCTCCCCCTTGTCATTAATGGCAAAGCGTAACTCCCCCTGACAAACCGCCATCCTGCGGACCTGTACACGCCTCCACTCCCCCTTTCTACTCGAGTAGATAAGAGAAAGATTCTAATGAAAACTTGGGAGAATCCCAAGCTTTTTGTGAAGATACTCAAATTCTTCATGAGATAATGATTTGGTAAAGATGCCAACAATTTGTTCCTGTGTGCCAACATATTCAAGATTGATATTCTTTTCAACGACCTTCTCTCTAACGAAATGATATTTAATTGGAATGTGATTCATTTTGGAATGCATCACATGATTCTTTGAGATACTAATGGCACTAGTGTTATCGCAAAATATGGGAATAGGCTCATCGAACTTGACTTGAAGATCTTGCAAATTTTGCTTCATCCAAGGAACTTAAGTACAACAAGTTGTTGTCGCGACATATTCTTCTTCTGCTATGGATAACGATATTGAAGATTGCTTTTTACTTAACTATGAAACAAGACAACCACCTAGATAGAATGATGCTCCACTGGTACTCTTATGATCATTAACACATCCTTCCGAATCTGCATCTATATAAGCTTGGATGACCAGATCATTTCCTTTGGGATACCATAGACCATATTCCATTGTGCCCTTAAGATACTAAATAATTTTTTTGATGGCAATAATATGAGATTCTATTGGTGTTGCTTGGAATCTTACTACTTGGTCAACTGCCTACATCATATTAGGTTAGGAGGCTATCACATATAAGAGACTACCAATCATGGATCTATAAAACCTTTGGTCCACATCCTTTGAAAGTTTTTCTAAGCTTAACTTGCAACATGTTACCATGGGGGTAAGGACTGGCTTGCAATCTACCATTTGGAATTTCTTGAGCATTTCTTTGATGTACTTATTTTGATATATGAATATTCCTTTATCCCTCTAAGAAATCTAAAGCCCTAAAAAGTATGTCAGTTCGCCAATCATAGGCATTTCAAACTCACTTTGCATTTTTGTGGCAAAGTCTTTACTTAATCTATCATCACTGCCTCCAACGATTATATCATCCATATACACTTTGATAATTGTTAGGTTTTCTCGATCCACTTTCACATAAAGATTGTTGTCAGCCCTTCCTTTTTTGAATCCCTGTTGATGTATATATTCGTCAAGATGAGAATACCAAGCCCTAGGAGCTTTCTTAAGACCATATAGAGCCTTCTTTAATCTTGATTTTTCTCGAGAAAGCATAAGCGAGAAACATCCTGATAGCTTCCATTCTAGCAATGGGAGAAAATGTTTCTTCAAAATCGATTCCTTCAACCTGTGCATATCCTTTGTAGACTGATCTTGCCTTGTTCCTGGTAACCTGTAATCCTTCAACTATTTTTCTCCCCCTGAAGCTCTAACGAAACTTCCATCTTGTTCAAACTACCTTTCCATCAATTGTAGACTTGTTCCATATACTGCTACATAGAATTCTCCTCTACAAACATTAAGGAGTGAACAAGCCAAATTTTTCAAAATAGTGAGTCACCTAATGGGCCATCTTGACTTGAGTCATTATCTGAAGCAACTGCTAATTACTCATGATCTTTTGCATTTACAAATCCTGAAAGAATAACTGTTGAAACCTTGTTATCTACTTCATCTTCCTATACTTGTTTCCTTTTCTAGACCTTCTTATTCCTACAATCTTGATCCATGTGCCCATAGTTATGACACTTGAAGCATTGGATGTTGTCCATAGGTTATTCCATCTGATATCTGCAACTGCGAGCACTATGGCCATAGTTATGGCATTTGAAACATTCAATGTTTCACCCATCTAGCACATAGTCTCTTCTGACAAAATCATCATGGAACCTGTCTTGTGATCCTAGGAACCTTCTTCCAGGGTTTTGCAGATAATGATTGTACCTATCAAAAACTTCACAATCCCTAGCCATATGTCCATTGTTACCACATAAAAATCAATAACCATTAAATAAATGTGTGTACCTGAATGGTTCATTTGAATGCGGTGGTCCTTGACAGTTGTACCTGTCAATAACTTTACAATCCTTGGCCATATGTCCATAGTTAGCGCATGAAAAACAATAACATTTAAATAAATGGAACATACGTGGAATATTTTTCATTCTTCTTTGGAGGGGGTGTTGTAGTTTTTTGTGGTTCTTTGTTCTTGATTTCTTTGGTCTTGTTCTTTGGATTTGCAACATTCTTCTTTGGCTTTTCACTTTGATCAACTTCCTTCTTTGAATCATCCTATGAAGATGTAGAGCTTGTACCTTCATCAACTGGAGCTTTACCATATTTAATTGCCTTCATTTTTGCTTCTTCATTTTTATTATCTTGTAAGTTTTCTTTTTTTGATCCCTTGAGTTTGTTGATCTCATCATGGGTTGCATCAAGTTCTTCTTTCTTTTCAACAAGATCTTCTTGAAACCATATTTTGAAGATCTTCCTTCTTTTTTATGCCTCCTCAACCTGTAGCTTGAGAAGAGTGGTCCTCTCTACTTCTTTGTTGAGAACCTATATCTGTTCCTTCTACTTCTCATTTTCAATCCTGAGCCTGCTTATTTATACTAAAGATGTTTCTAGTTACTTTTTCTTTTGGTCAACAGAGGATATGTATCTTTGATCAAATTCCTTGCTTTCAATTTATGCTTCCTACATATGTTGTGTGATCATGCTAATCTATGCAAACGCTGTGTCGAGTTCTTGTTGCTTCTGTTGGACTTCTCTCTTGAGGCTTGTGCCATTGTATTCTTGATTTCTTCCAATTGAGTTCTAAGACTACTAATCATCTTCTCAAACAATTCATTTTCTTTGATGAGTTCTTTTGTTGTTTTCAATTTTGCTTCCAAAAGTCTTGTCTTTTCCTTTTGACTTTGAGTTCCTTTATCACCTTGATCACTTGATTTTGAAACCATGTTTTACTCATTTCTCCCATTTCTTCATCATAATCAGAAGGATCTGAATTTTCAATAACATCTTGACCTGATTACTTTGTTGAATAGATATTATGAATCTTTTCCCAAAGATCTTTAGTTGTTGAACCTTGACCAACTTTTGTTTTCACAGAATTTGGCAAAACATTCAAAATTACATTCATGGCCTTTGAATTTTACCTTTTAAATGTTTTAGTAGATGTGTCTCCAGAAACAATTGATTCCCATACTCCATGTGCTTGCAAATGCACTTCCATTCTGGATTCCCATATCTAGTATTTATCTGCATCAAAATCAGGGGTTGGTACACAATGCTCACTTTCTTCAGATTTTGTTGTACTTGTACCTTCCTTTGAAATCCTTGTAACCTGCTTCTTTGACTTTCCCATCTCTATGCTCTGAAAAAATACTTCCAGCAGTTAAGCTGTTATGAAGGAACCAAGCTCTAATACCAATTGTTAGAAATACTGAGAAGTGGGGTGAATCAGTATTCCTTAGCAATTAGCACTTTTAAATCTTTTCAGAGCATTATTTAATCTTAAATTATTATTAATGTTTATGTAGTAATAACAGTAAATAAAAGAACACAATAGGCACAATAATTTTAGGTGGAAAACCCCCTCTCGGTCAAAAACTGTCGAACACTTTTCTAATAATTATTTAATCTTCAGCCCCAACTGAAGTGAAAGCAACAACTTCCTAGAATTTTAGAAAAGCATTATTCTCCAGCTCCCACTGGAAGGATGCCCCAACACCCTGGTTTCTTCAATAATCAACTGAATGGATGTCCCAACACCCTAGACAGCCACAACTCACCCTAGCACCACCCTACCACCATGAAGTTTTCACATGCCCCAACCTGTAGGCGACCTCATTCACCTGCATAGCACCACTCTACCACCCTATAAAGACAAAAATTAAATAAGAAAGTGTGGACTCCTGTACCAAGGACAATGATCCATGATACAATATGATTTACAATGATTTTGACCAAACACCCAATCACACTATGACTTGCAACCCAACCATGACATCATCCCAATAGGGACACCTATACCTCCCAATAATTCCTTTTCAACACTAGGAAGATTGACTCTCTTACAATAAGGACACTTCCAATGATGGCACTTTTACAAATGACTCTTTTACAACTTTACAATGATGACTCTTGGCCTTCACACTTCTTCACAATATACAGATGGTTGTCATGTCTTCAAATGATGTCCTGCTACAATGCTTCGTTTTATTTGATACTTCTGCTCTTAAATTCTTGCTTGAAGTTGTACTTTAATATTCTTCTACCTGCATGCAAAATTTGCCCAACAAAACCCATTCTCAAAAGGAAAAACAAAATACCCTTCAACTTACCTCTGCCTGCAAAACACATGTAAGTTCATAATAATGAATAAATAGAAATTCAAATTACAATGCGTATCTAAAATGTTCTTGTCACTTTTGTTGTTCACTTTTTGCAGCAGTAGACAAAGACTCCCACTCTCGATATAGGCCTGGACTCTATGCAAGAATATATCCAAAACTGACCTAAAGATATATGCAAAAGAAACTAATGATAGACCCTAAACTTGTGGTGAACCAAGTTGTAAGTAAAACAACAGAGACCATTTTATCAACTATGACAAGACAAGTAACATGAACATACAACATCATATAGATTTAGCTGACTTGGTGTAGCATCAAATGTGTAGTATCAAAAATAGGACATCTGAAATGTGGTATCAAAACTAATTGTGACATATAGAGACATAGAGATATAACAAAGACCCTGTATATACTTATATTGTCCTGCAAAAAGATATGTCATAGATGATACTCAAAATTAAAATGTAACCACTTAATCATACATACCTTGTTGTTGGAGACTTACCCTTGACTATTGATGTGTGGTCCTTACTGCAGTGATCCTTGAATGCATTCTTTTTCTTGCCTTCTAGGAGCTCCATATTGAATCTGTTGTATCTATGTAATTTCAGATCTCCAGGGTCTGAAATTTTGTCCTGTGGTAGCCCTCTGAGTCCAGTTTGCAACCCATGGGTTTGATCAAGATTGGATTCTTCAAGAAAGAGTTATGCAGACTTGAAACATTTGAAACATTTGAGGCATTTGAGTTATGTAGACTTGAATCAATTATGAAAACCACTGAGAAAAATTTGAAAGATTCCCCTAAAGTCTGGGATGAAAGGAAGGACAAGTATCTCTAGCAACAAGGTTTTAAGAAAGGCTCAGTTGATAGAAATCTCTATGTAAAATCTGAAAATGATCATCTTCTGATAGAGGTTGTGTATGTGGATGACATCATATTTGGTAGCGATGTGAAGCAATTGGGGCATCGGTTTTCAAATTGTATGCATACAGAGTTTGAAATTTCCCTGATTGGTGAGCTGTCTTTTTTCTTGGATCTCCAAATTACTCAGTCTCCACAAGGAGTTTTTATATCTCAATCCAAATACCTCAAGGAAACTTTGAAGAAGTTTGGAATGGAGGAATGCAAACCAGTCAGCACACCCATGATTACAGGTTGTAAATTGTGCAAGGAAGATGAAACACCACAGGTAAATCAAAATGAATACAGATTGATGATAGGAAGCTTACTATATCTGACAATTTCAAGGCCAGATATTATGCAAGCAGTCAAAACTATGGCAAGATTTTAGGCTTGTCCACTAGAAAGAAATGTGGTGGTTGTTAAGAGGATTTTCAAATATCTTCATTGGACAACAAAATATGGGTTGTGGTATGCTAGGAGTGAAGACTTCAATTTGAAGGCCTACACAGATTCAGATTGGGTTGCAAGTCATGATGATAGGAAAAGTACTTCATGTGCAACCTTTTTAGGTGACTGCTTGGTATTGTGGGTTAGTAAGAAACAAGGCTCCATCTCTCTATTGACTGTTGAGGCTGAATATATTGTTGTTGTAGCTTGTTGTACACAAATTATTTGGATGAAGAAGACCTTAAAGGATATACAGGTAGAGTTGTCTAATTCCATTCCATTAATATCTGACAACACTAGTGTAATCAACATCTAAAAAAATCTAGTCATGCATTCAAAAACCAAGCATATTCCCATCAAGTATCATTTCTTGAGGGAACAAGTTGCAACCAACATTTTTAAACTTGTGTATGTTCCCACTAAAGAGAAACTGAAAGATATATTTACCAAGCCACTTGCAAGAGGACCATTTGAGTATCTGAAGTAGCAAATAGGAGTTGTGACTCCTCCCTCCAAATGACTTCATATCGGTAGGAGGTGGCAGATACTCAATCAGAGGAGCTCATGGGAGAGTAGGCTACATTTTTTTAGGTGGAGTGCAAGTGAAGTTTTATTTTCCACTGATGTCAAAAGTGGGGAAATTTGACATCAGAGCAGATCATGCCTAGCTTGAAGGGGATTCTGCATTGTTTCCATCAATGCCAAAGGGGGACATTGTTGAACTTTTGATGGTATATAGGTGGTTGGTTGTGCAAGTGTTGGCATTGATGTCAAACAAGGCTCAGCCTAATAATGGGGCTTCATGCCTTGGTGTTTGTGATTATCTACTATGTAGAGACTTTGGAGACATATTTTGAGGCAATAGATGGGTCAGTGGCTAATCGGACTCCTTTCATTGGAAAGTGCTCTTGAATAAATTTCCAACGGTATGCAAAAGTCAATAAATGGACTTACGGTTCAAAAAATATGACCTTCTAGAGTTCAGGGTGATTTAGGCCTTATGGAGTGAGGAATATTAGAGATCGAAGGTACCGACAATCAGCGATCGAGGGATTCAAGGCTCAATGAATGGTGAAAGTGAACCATCGATAAGCAATTTGTAATATCGCATATCGTAGGTCCTGACAAATCACAATCGGTAATTAGTGGTTTTTTTGGTGAAGAGAGGTTTTGTGGTGATGTTTAACAACGATATCGATAATAAAAATATCATAGGTCGACATAGTGGTGTATTGGCACATAGTGGTGAATCAGTAATTGGCATTTGACATTCCAAAAGCGATACCAGGATTGAGGCCTCTAGTGTTAAATTGTCGAGAGAGCCAATATTATTTTTACAAAGGAATTCTCTATAAAGCCAAGCATTAAGGCATTTTTCCTCTCTACTTGAGGAGGACACTATTATGCAACCAGCTCAAAAAATAGAAAAAATATGGATCAATTACTTGAAAGTCTGGCTCTTCGAGGGGGAAACCTCATTTACATTACACAAATGAACAATTATTGGATGATGCAAATGAAAAAACTTCCTTTCTATATATAGGAGCCTAAGGGGTCATAGTATAATCAAATTTTATATAACAATAATAATATAAGGGCACAACAATAACAATAGTGGGCTTCTGTGTGCCACAAAATAACAATATGGGGACAATAGGGGCACAACAATAACAATAAAGACTACAATGGCAATAGTAATGGGGGAATCACTAGCATTATAGGGACCTAACATGCCCCTCTCCTTAAAAAAAGTGTTGTCCTCAACGCTTTAGTAGTTCTGGATGCTTCTGTATAAAATTCTCATCCTACCATGTGGAATATTCAGCGGGTAAGTTCTTCCACTTGATTAGATACTCCGAAATTTATCAATTTCGTAGCTTTCGAGTTCTTGTTTTTGTGACTGCTTCAGGTTCCAATATGAGTTTTCCTTCCTCGTCAAGTTCTGGAAATATTGTTTCACCTGGGAGCTCGTCACCTATAACCTTCTTTAAGCATGAAACATGGAAAACTGGGTGCACTCGGGAAGTTGCAGGAAGCTCCAATTTGTATGCCATAGTACCAATCTTTTGCAACACCTTGCATGAACCATAATACTTTGGTGATAATTTATTATGCTTCTTAGCTTGCTTGAGAGATATTTGTTTATATGGTTGTAGTCGTAGAAAAACCCAATTGCCTACATCAAAAATTCTTTCGTTGCGATGTGTATTTGCCTGTTGTTTCATTCTATTATGCACCAAAGTGAGGTTATCCTTTAAGAGTTGGAGAACTAGTTGTTGATGCTCGATGTGAGAACTAGTTTTTGATGCTCGATGTGATATTCCATTGCTTAAACCTTAGAATTTTCTCTTAAATATGATGTGATGAACGATGGATGATATCCATAAAGTGCCATAAATGGGGTCATTTTTGCTACAGTATGGAATGAAGTGTTATACCACCATTTAGCTAGAGGCAACCATTTGATCCATTGTGTCTTTTTATTAGATACAAAGCAACAAAGATATCCTTCCAAAAATTTGTTTATTATCTCATTTTTCCCATCAAATTGAGGATGATAAGATGAGCTATGAGCTAACTAAGTACCAAGATAAGAAAATAATTATCTCCAAAACTTTCCAGTGAAAATGAGATCTTCGTTGCTTACAATAATCGTTGGGTTTCCATGTAGCATTTGAATTGTTTCCATAAATGCAGTAGAAACTGTAATGGCTTTAAATGGTTGAGATAATGCACAAAAATGTGCATACTTGGTAATTCTATCAACTACCACCATGATGACACTCTTTCCTTCCGACTTGGGTAAACCTATGATAAATTCCATTGAAACCTCCTCCCAAAGTTGTCTTGGAATGGATAAAGGTTGTAATAGACCTCGGGTCTTAATTGTTTCAACTTTATTTTGTTGGAAAAGCAAACGTTCCGCCACAAACTTTTGAATATCATATTTAAGGGCATCCCAAAAAAATTCCTTCTTAACCCTATGGTAAGTTTTTAAAATCCCTGAGTGCCCTCCTAAGGGAGAGATGTGCAATTCCATAAGAATATTTTGTTTAAGTTTGGAATTCTTACATAGGTATAAGTGATCTTTGTACCATAATGAATCATTTTTCCAGCTAAATGTTTTAGATGTACTGGGATCATGTTATAACTTTTGAATGAGTACCCACACTTCTTCTTCATCCTTTCATTCATCCCTTGCTTTGTTTATCCAATTTGGTTGGATAATAGAAATGACGCAAAGAAATGCTTCCACATCCTCATCCTTTCTTGAGAGTGCATCTGCCACAACTTTTTTATAGATGATTTCAAAGTCCCAAGATCTTTGTGACCCATTTTTTATTCTCTTCTGAAGATAATATTTGTTCTAAAAAATATTTAATACTATCATGATCCATTTTTACCTTGAAGTGTCTTCCCATTAGGTAGGGTCGCCCTTTCTTAAGTGCATGTAGTATTTCCAACATTTCCTTCTCATAAATAACTTTGTGTAAATACTTTCCTTTGATTGGATGACTTTCGAAAGCAATGGGTCCTTCTTATTTCATTAAAACAACACTAATTCCATTTCCTGAGGCATCAAATTTCACAATAAAGGTTATTGTGAATTTCGGCGTAGCTAAGACCAGTGCATGGCACATTGCCTCTTTAAGATGTTCAAATGCCTTCGGTTCTTCTGGAGTCCATGAAAATGCATCTTTCTTCAATAATGTTGTTAGAGGTGTTGCTATTCTCCCATAATTCTTAACAAACTTTTGATAATACCCTATCAACCTGAGAAATCCTTGTAGGAGATTTATGGATGTGGGGACTTTCCATTCCTTAATGGCTTTAATTTTTCTAGGGTCTGCCTTAACACCTTCATGAGATAAAATATGATGCAGATATTCCACCTCTTGTACTCTAGAGAAACATTTGTATCTTTTTGCATATAATTGTTTCTCCTCCAATATTTTGAGCACCCTCTCAACATGTTGAACATGATCCTTCCAAGACTTGTTGTAGATTAGTATATCAACAAAAAATACTAACACAAATTTTCTAAGGAAGGGTTTGAAAATGGAATTCATCAAACCTTGAAATGTAGAAGGTGCATTGGTAAGGCCAAAAGGCATGACCAAAAAGTCATAATGACCATCATAAGTTATAAATGTTGCTTTCAGAATGTCTTTAGTCTTCATTCTGATTTGATGATATCCTGAACAAAGATCCAACTTGGTGTAGTAAACTGATCCATGCAATTCATTCAATAGTTCATCAATGACAAGAATGGGATATTTATCTTAATAGTAAGCTTGTTGACCTCCCTATAATCCGGACACATGCACCATGATCCATCCTTCTTGTGCACCGATACTACTGGAGCGGAGAAAGAACTTTGACTAGGTTGAATTATACCAGCCTCTAGAATATTTGCAACCGTATCTTCAATTTCACTCTTTTTGGCATAGGGATATTTGTAAGGCTTGATGTTTGGAGGAAAACTTCCTAGAATCAAATGAACAGCATGATCATGATCACGAATAGGTGGGAGGCCTTTGGGAGTCTCAAATACCTTGGAATGATTGTCCAAGACTTTTTGGAGATCTGGAGAAATAGATGATTTTGATGTGGGAACCTCTAACAAACATAATTGTGCAATTACGCCTCATTGTTCTTTATTTCGAAGCTTTTTCATTTCGTTAGAGCTGATTATCTTTCCCAGTTTCCCTGTGATATGCCTTAATTCAACTTCCTTTCCTTCTGAAGAAAATTTCATGAAAAGTTCTTGAAAATTAAAATCTATCATACCCAAAGATTGTAGCCATTGGACTCCTAGTACAACATTAGCATCACCCATTGGAATGGAAAGCATTGGGCTATTCAATACATATTCTCCCATGTATATCTTGATATTATGGCACTTTCCAAAGAAATTTATGGTTCCTCCACTTGCAACCATCACTTGACGCTCTGGTGCTAGATATAGGAAGAAATTCAATTCCTTGGCTATCTTACAATGAACAAAATTATGGGTACTTCCCGAATCAATCAACACTATTACCTTTTTCTTCTTGACATGTCCTTCTATCTTGATAGTTTGAGTGGTAATTCTAGTCAATGCATTACAAGATATCGTCAGATTCATTTCTTCTTTCTCTAGGGTTTGTTCCTAGTGTATATCCTCTTCTTTTGACATTTCTTGTTCCTTTTCTTCCTCCTCTTCACAATCTATGTAAAATAATTTCTTCTCATCACACTTATGAGCTTTAGTGTATTTGTTATCACAACTGTAACAAAGCCCTTTTGCTCTTTTTTCTTCCAATTGTTGTGGTGTCAACCTTGTAGGTTGTGGAAGGCTGGGGGCAACAACACTTCCATATTTATAGCTGTGAGTGGTAGGCTTCCTTATTTCCATATTTTTTTCTTAAAATTTTCTTGCCAATCTGAATTCCTCCTCCAATGAATCAGGTTCCCAAAGGCGAACCTCGTGTTGGATGTTATCCTTTAAAGTCCCTATGAACACATCAATCCTATGCTCCTCTGGAATATGTTTTACGTTTATATTCAATTTTTGAAAGTCCTCAATATGCTCCATCATTGAACCCTTTTGTTTGATATATATCAATTGGCTAAAAAAGGTGTTTCTTTTTGTAACCTCATAATGCACTATCATTTCTTTCGTAAAAATTGCCCAAGTGACAATTTGTTTGCGAGAGAAAAGCCATCGATACCATACAAACTGATTTGGTTCCAAATATAAAGTTGTAATGCATACCTTTTGTGTGTGTTTTCACATTATGGAGATTGAAATATTGTTCCATCTGTAATATCCATGTTACGGGATCCTTTTCATCAAACTTCTTCATATCAATCTTTAGAACATGGTGGGTATTTAATCGCACGTTATAGTCTATGAAATCATGATTAAAATTCATTTTCTTTCTTGTCATTTGTTTCCTTTACTACCCTTTTTCCATTAGTAAGCATTTCTTATAGTAACTTTGGCAAATCTATCTTCAAATCTTCCACGTTGCATTTAAGTTTTTCTTTTAGACCATCCATCTTAGCTTCCATGCCATTCATCTTAACTTCCACGCCATCCATCTTAGCTTCCATGCAATCCATATTATCTTTCACACCATTCATATCCATGTCCTTATTTAAACCATCCATCTTAGCTATGTTACTTTTTGTGAGAGTGAAAATTGTTGCACTTGATCTCGTACTTTTGATATATCATGTTGTATTTCTTCCTCTTCTTCATGATTCATGGTATAAATTTCAGGTTTCTTACTAGGTGTTTCCATTTTCTTTCTTCGGGGGATCAATTAATGATAATTATTCCTCACTATTCCCTTTGAATTACTTCAAACTAATTTTTCAAACCAAACTTATGCAAATTTATAAAAAAACTACACACCTTTATTCGCTTTGTAGGCACTCAATATTGAATCTATTGTATCTTTGTAATTTATGATCTCCAAGGTTTGAAATTTTTTCTTGTGGTAGCCATATGAGTCCTCTTTATAAACCCACTATTCTGATCAATTTTGGATTGTTCAAGAAATATTTATGCCAACTCTCCTACACTGACCTGATTATAGACAAATTCAGTAGAACGAACTTGTAGGACCTGCACATGTCACTATTTGACCTTCGAACCTGAAAACAATAAAAAAAAAAACTACAATCTGTCCTCTTTCTGTAACTACTTACAAAATTTTCATCCGATGCTCACAGGGAAATTTATGACAATTTTCCCAGGGTCACCTGTTTTGGATGTAATTCGAGAGCCTGCAAACACCCTAACATTCTGGGATCATATATCCAAAAATATAGTGTGAATAGATATGAAATTAGGACCCAAGGTTCATCACAATTTTGGATCAAATGGGTTTTAATTTTATCTTTTGAAACATCGTAGAAAAATAGTTATAGTGAAAATTCCACGATGGCCTGTTTGGAGCAGCGAAACCCTAGAATCCAAAGGTTATGCAACCAGGTCACAAAATAGAAGAAAATATATACCAAGGACTTCAAAATCCACCTCTTCGAGGGGGAAACCTCCTTTACATTACACAAATGAACAATTCTTGGATGATACAAATGACAAAACCTCCTTTCCATATATAGGAGTCTAAGGGGTCACAATATAATCAAAGCCGACATAACAATAATAATATAAGGGCACAACAATAACAATACTGGGCTTCTATGGGCCACAATAATAACAATATGGGGACAATAAGGGCAGAACAATAACGATAAGGGCTACAATGACAATAGTAATTGGGTAATCATTAGTATTATAGGGACCTAACAGACACACAGAGGTGTCTGGTTGGCTTCGATAAGGATAGATGGCAACATCAGAGAAGCTCTGATGAGGACACATGACATCATTTCATTGGTTTTGATAATCCTAGGTGGATTCTAACGTCATCATGAGTCACGATACAAAGGGACACGTGGCAGGCTATTTTGGGGTTTTGAATGGCCTAATGGGCCATATCCAAGTGGCACGTGTCGCTAGTCAGAAGACGCCACATGGCATGTGATGACATCACTTCCGTAATCAGCGATCAAAGATCCTTAGTGATTGGCATATATGCAACATAAAGAATTCTCTGATAAATGGCCTCCTGGGTATAAAGTGATGGTTTTATGAAACAAATGTGTAAGGGGCTAGCAAAGGAAATATATCCCCTGTTAAGTGTCTGGAGGCCTTACCCTTAAGGATGAGCCCTCAGTCACAACCCTCGGTTCTATGGAGGAAAACAAAAATATGGGCTAATACATAAGGGGTTGAGGATTATCTAAGTTTTTTGTTTTGTATGGATTTTATGCATAAAAGTGTCGATATGGAAAAGGCTCTGATAGTGTTCTATAGTGCAAAACCATCGATATAACAATAGTATAAAGGTGTATTA
The DNA here is from genome assembly GCA_031772625.1 of Pinus tabuliformis. Lineage (NCBI taxonomy): Eukaryota > Viridiplantae > Streptophyta > Pinopsida > Pinales > Pinaceae > Pinus > Pinus tabuliformis. Next base: position 837,982,738 of record CM062809.1, on the reverse strand, counting down.
AAGATGTATGAATCAGAAGTTGTGGCTTTGAATTCACTTTAGTAAGGTTGATGGTCGAATAAATCTCATTCACACATTGTAAAGATAAATGAAGGACATGGGTGCCATGAGAATGTCCAGCTAAGTCTTTGTGAGCCATAAATGATCATAGGGAGACTCTATGAAATATGTAAGGAGAACTAAGATTTAACTCATAGCATGGAGTGCTTGCAATGTGACAGAGAAATGATCATCTCCCATTCCTCTAATCCTAAATGCAGCGATACCACATCGGAAGTGTTTTTCAACAAAAGGATGGGGTGTCATTCTAGTAGTACACACTTGGGCTGATTTGATGATGATTGTGACTACATAGAGCCAATAGTAGCGTCGAAATAAAAGGGTGAATCTCCATTGAGCTATGGAGAGTGTGAGCATATGTGTAAAAGAGTAGAGTTGATAGCTAAGGCATTGAAGTAGAGTGTTGCAAGGGTAGTGTTGTGTTGAAAGCAGTGGAGATCCCTAAGCAGAGATAGCAGAGCACAAAGAAAACAACAAAAGAATGATTGCCACAAGTGTTTAGAAAGCAGAGTACAAAAGTTGTATCTACAGACAACCATTAGATGGTATTTTACATGTAATATTTTATGGCTCTATTTTCAGTTTGAAAATTGTATGAAAAAGTAGAACAATGGCAATGATAGGTTGGTGCATGAATACTTAAGGGGTTGGTGCCTCTTGGAAAGATGGTGCTTGCTAAAAAAGAGGGGGTTGGTGCCTCCAGTGAGTGGGTGCTCACAAACAAACAGATGTAATTAAGTTGGCGCTTAAATTACATCATAAAACAAACAACAAATTGGTGTTTTTTTTCCCTCTGGGTTTCTGTGTGAAAACATTGTGTCAAATGTATGCTTTACATGAGATTTTTGTTGAGTTTGTGTATCTAAAAGTTTAGTAATTTACTGGTTCATGAATGAATTCTCTCATATAAGAAAGAACATAAGAACGAACTCAAAGTACAATAAGAAAAGAAAAGTAACAGTTTCTTAAATTACTGATTCACCCCACCCCCTCTTAGCAATTCCTTATTCCAACAGTTGTTGCTCCAAGAACAATCTTGTTCCTATGTGCCTAGCTCAAAGAGGGCCTCCCACCTCAAGCAACTCCAAAAGAAGGGATCTTTTTGCATTAGTAAAACAATGTAAGGACCCAACCCATAGACCTATAATATGAGGATTTATATGAATGAAGGAGAGAGAATTGAAAATACTTCACATTGAATCTAGAGTCTAACTTATGTGTGTGTGAGATGAAAAATATTTTTCATTCTTCATTTTCATAATATCTGGTTATACCTTGGCCTCTTGAATCTTATTGTTGCAATCTGAATGTCAATTTGGAAGTGGAAGAAGATTATGGATACTTGCGAGGTAAAGTGATGATATTTGCTAATATGGTAAGGATACCTAAGTTTATCAACTATAAACCAACTTATTTGCTATTTTTTCATTGTATCATGATATATAGTTCCACATTGAGTTTGATTGGTTGAATATTAGCATGGGCTTAAGAAGTTGGTTCAATTAGTGTTACCTTGGTTAGTGTGAGTTTCTTGATGTCATTGTTAAAATTAATATTGTATTATATATCATATCAATCCCTTATTCTGCACATTGGAAACAACATAAGTAACTATATTGTTCTCCTCAAATAATTATTTGGATAAAGCAGGTGTTGAATGGTTTATTTACATAATCTTTCATGAACATATGTTGTGTATGCATTACAATTTAAAACATATGGAATTATAGGGAAATTTATATTTCCATGTCTTGGAAATCTCTCCAAGTGACCTTCTGTTGCTCCACAATTTTCTTATTTGTGAACACTGAGAATGATACTTTCTGGAGTAAAACAATTGTTTGAAGACTTGGTTGATTTGATAAATGTATACATTGGTGTACTAGTTAATGATCAATTACACTTTGATTGAGTTGACTAAATACCAAGGTCAATTTTAAACCTTCATACATTGTTGTATTGGTTAATGATCAATTTACAATCCAAGAAAAAAGCCTCATAGTAAACTAGAAATCTTGCATGAATAGTACGGTTACAAGAATGTAGCATAGTTTCTGCAAGAGGTGTTAAAGAAATTTTGTAGCAGGAAATAAAGTTAATGGGGAAATAGTTATAACAATAATTAAAATTAATCATTTTTCTTTCACTTAGAAAATGAATCATTAATAGAGCTACCCTTCTTCTTGGGAAGCAGACAACCGAATTTAACTTTAGTGGGAATCAATTGCTTTTCTGTAGATAAACAAAGTTCTCCTGATCACCAATGTAAATAGGTTGATATCCCACTAGAAACATCTTGGTCCTAGTATTATCAACAATTTTGAGGTCCTTGCATACGTTAGGAGTGAAAATGGCCCTTTGCATGGCACCTACTTGGACATAGACCTTTTTGAAATCAATCAGTTGCTTCTTTGGGGCATCAACATTATTGGAGGGGGCCATAGAGAACATAAACAATACATGGTTGCCATATTTGTTACCAATGTTATTCACATCAACATGAACTTCCAGGGACATGTTCTTGCATTTAGTTTTTTTCACACTGACAGTCTCACAATATTTTGGTTTTGTGGGATAACATGTGTATTTTCCATCCAAAGGAACATAGATGAGTTTGGTTGCATTGAATACAGTATTGTTGAAACTTGTGTAATTCATTCCATCTCTGAAGGCAAAGTCTTTTTGTCCAGTATAGAATCTGTAAGTCCTGCCATGGTAGCTTGTGGTAGGATCTACCCTCATGGCCATGTTTGTCATGTTAACATTGACAACAAAATCCTCTAGATATCAAGTCACAAGAAGTCTACCACCTACAAAAAAACAAATCCATGGTTTAGTGGTTTTACTTCATGTTTACATGTAGAAAGCATTTATAAAATTGGTTCTCTAGTGAAATTTAATAGGGTTTTAGCCTAGATTGGTAGCCCAATTCATTGAATCTCCCCTTGCCAAGTCACTGGCCCTCTTTCATTAGCAGGGTTGTATTAAAATTGGAGAAACATAAAAATTCCCATTCGATCGAAAGCAAAACCCTAATGGAAATCATATATTAGAAACCAAATTATTTGTCTTATTTGCAGACACCTTAGACCAACACCAAAACATATAGTAGCTTAACATTCACATGATACATGCAAATATCTGATTCCATACTCCATCTTAGTATCAATCATTATTTATTATCAAATATAGTTTGAACACTTTGTAAAGTTAAAAAAACAAATCCATTGTTGCCCTACCAGTAGCTTACAGGTAGTCAGAACATTTTTGGGATGTACCTATTGCATCCATGAGGAGTAAAGATGAACCAAAAAGGGGAAGTTAGCAAGTACATAATAACAGATAATTAATGCTTTACTATGACCCAATTCAGATACATACAAAATATTTTTCATGTCCCATTTTGGTCATCTATCCCTAAAAGTTTGTTGAATGTTATAGTGATCTTTGTCAATCAATGACATAAATTAGTTTCATTACAATATCATGGGTAGCATATTACAAAACCAAGATCACTCGTAGAACATACGAAGCATCACTATACCATATGTTCTTGTGGATGTAAGGGAAGGCAATAAAACCAATAGGGTCCTTAGAGAAGGCCATTATAGCCTTCTTAAATTGAAGAGAAAATACCCAACAAAGGAACCAAATTGAAAAATCAAAGCTAGAGTTTTGAAGCAACCACACATTGAAGAAGTATATTATGGGCATCATTATGGAACAAATAATGAAATTAGAGACTAATACTTGAACATCAATATGTTGTTCACATGAAACACTCTTCTCATTGCCAGATCCAATCAACTAGGTCAATCAAAATCCGTTGGATTTCAGCTGCTCTGGGAACTGAAGTGTTGAACTGAAAGAAGTCATGTCAGCACTTCAAAGGTAAAGAGGAAGCTATAGAGGAGGAGTATTTGTTAAAAAGAAGCGATTAAATTAAAGTAGCATGTTAGGTGAAGAATTTAGACATATGTTGGGAAACGCGGCTAAATTTAGCTATTTGTAGGAAACACAAGCCCAATGATTGAGGTTTTAACAATCAAATCAATGAAAGTAGAAATATAAGGGGATTTATTTTCACTAACATGAAAAGAAATAAGATTTTCTTGATAAACAAGATAAATTATGCACGAGAATGAGCATAACATAGGAAATACTAAGAAGAAGAAGCTAATGTTCTAGTAAAGTGTCATGGAATGAAGAAGATTTGTGATTTCCTATGGTGGGGGACAATTTTTGGAGCTTTGTCAAACTCGAGCTGGCATGGGAATCATCATAAAAATGGAAAGAGATATATCACAAATGATGAAAACCCTAGTAGGGGGTCAAAGACAACACGAGTTAACTTTAACTACACAGGAAGCTTATGGGGAATGTTGGAAATCAAAGACTATATGATTGAATTTGAAGTCTCTCATTGAGATTTTTTTATTTTTAATAGAGATTTAGAGATAGTTTCCTCATCAAGAAAGGTTCTTTTTCTTAATTTCATTAGCAATAATGTGAGAAGGGCTAAGCACAATGCAGCAAATGCAACCCTGAAGACGGTTGGTATCTTAGTTGGGTGATTTGATTAATATATACATTGATGTACTCATTAACGATCGATTACACTGTGATTGAGATGACTAACTACCAAGGTAAATTTTAAACCTTCATACATTGTTTTATTGGTTAATGATCAATTTTCCATGTGAACCAACACAGATCTCTATAAAACTTTACAGTGATCATTAATTAAGGAATAGGTTACTCGTGCACAAATATCTTGTGCTTTCAGGTGAGATTTCTGATCAAATTTGTGATGGATTGGTAAACTTACCAATTTTGATCATTGCAATGATTGTGAGAAGTTGTGAATCCAATGAAAATAGGGAGTATAAATCCATTTACAATATTAGAATTTGCAAAAATAAATTTATCAAAATTATGATTTTCCCTCCTAGATTATTAATGTAGCAAACAAGAAGACTTAATTTATTAATTGTTTCTATGGCATCTAATAGTTGTCATGCCTACAACTTCTAACAATTTTATTCCATGTGTGTAGTGCAGGATGCTACTAGATGTAATCAATATCTTATATCAATATCTCAAATGTTGAGGGAAATATTGCCATGTCTCACGGAAAAAATTTAGAAGTATGCTATGAAATTATTCCATGCTCTCAAATGTTGATGCCAATGTTTTGTTTGAATTAGAAATCAAATTTGCTAACTTCAGGTTACAACTGATTTATGGACCCTTAAAAAAGAGACCTACAAAATAGTAAGAACACCAAAAACAATTGTGTGAGTGCTTTTGCATTTGATCACTGAAGACCATTTTTTTTTAGCAGTAATGGTATGAAATTCCAATGTAGTACTATATGTTAGATGAAATTAAATCGAACTAAAAGGCCATTCTTTAATTCAATACGAACCCTTACCATGCCTAATTAAATAGATTACTCATTATTATATGTAAGGTTTTGCTAGGGTGGAAGAAGAGAGGAAGAGAAAAATAGGATATCAAAACTATAGTTACCAAATTCAAATTTGAATTTAAAAAAAAAAAAAAAAAAAAAAAAAAAAATCATTTAAAATTCAATATGGAAAAAATTCTGGAGTATACATCTTTCCAATACTATAATATATTATTTTTTTCAATATTTAAAAAAATGAAATAGAAGAAAAACCCCTTAAAAAATTGTTGCCAATGATAATTGATTCAAATAGAATTACATCTAGGAACAAAGTGCATAGTTTTACAATAGAATAGCATAGTATTAAAAAACTTGTATTCATATATATCCAACTATACCATAAATGATATGATGTCCAATATAAACTGATATTTGTACAAATTCCACATTGCAGTGAGCAATATAGATTTGAAATTACTAAACACAAATATTTAGAATATAATAATATATGAAGTATATATAAACATTATTTCAAAATATACACTTGTCTTATTAATTACTATTATTCATTGATCAAACTAAATTAAATTATACTTTGTAACCATTAATAATAAAATATATTATTTTTAATTACTAATTATTTAATATGATCTAACCAACTTTCATTTTATAGTAAAAGATTATTAATATTACAGCTTAATATTTATTCAAATTTCTAATAAAAATCTACTAATATTATAACGTATAATAATATAACCCATAAACCATTATTAATTAATCAACTCATAAATCATTAATAAGTTAGTTAACACCATTGATTAGAAATTTAAAATTTACTTTCAAAGTTCTCATTGTATAAAGTTCTCATTGTATAAAGATTCAAATGGCGCTACCGCTGATATATATATACCATCTCATGGATCCGAAGTACCTTTTGAAAAGGCAGTTGTTTATAATGAAATTTTTTGGAAGTTTTTTTTGTGGGCTTTTTGGTCAAAATCTGGCAGCAATTTATTGGAATCACAAGTTTGATAGCTAGTTTTTGCACAATCAAAGCGTCCAAAAAAACTTTCAAGGTGCTGAATAGATATATGTAGTTAAAAAACCATTTTAAATAATACAAATCAAAATTTAACCTCAAGATTCCATCACCAAAATCTCCAAAAAAATAACATTATAGACAATTCCTTTGAAAAAAAATGAAAACACTAGAAATTATTTATTCTATGTGAATCTATAGATATCCGAATTACAAATTTCCCTATTAAACCACGAACTGAATCGAATACCCAAATTTTCAATTTTTTTCTTTTTATGGATACTACCGAATTTAGTAACTATAATGAAAACCACTCTACCATTAAGAAATATATATTAGAATAATAATTAATAATTTCTTATATATTAGAATAATAATTAATAATTTCTTCCCTGTATAGTGGTGTTCATGCCCCATTTCTTTGTTCCTTCTCTTCTTCTAGCCTGGCCTGAGTTTCTCCTCAATGATCTCTCAGAGAAATCCGTTTTCTGCCACTTCATTATGTTCCTCCATGTTCCTCCGGCAAGCGTTCACTCTTTACCACTGGTTGTACATTATGTCCCCAAAAAAATCGAAGTTTTTTTTTTTTTCAATTTTAAAATTTATAAATTATATGGTTGATTTGTCTAAACTAACACTACATCGAACTCATTTTCATAGAAAAATAAAACATATTCTCTATGTATCTTCTCCCAAGTCTCGCCTTAACAGTTGAGCCATGCTTAGGCATCCTCTCTGGCTGGTCTTAATTGGGTTGTTGAAGTATTCCTGCCAGGATACCATAAAACTAATTCCGGAGCAACTAATTTGGTCGTGGAAGCTTTGAAAATTGTGAATGACTATAGTATAACGGTTACAATAATGGTTCATAAAATTGGTTTTAAATTTTTTGGAAATTCAAGGTATAAGAATGATAGAAATATTTTTATTGTCAATTTTTTTTTAAAAACCTAACCTAATTCAACCAAATTTTGGCCATACCAACTAAATTGACACAGTAAATGTCTTCAATAAAGACTTCCTCCAATATACCCTCTTAAATACAAGACTTGTCATTGAACTCCTTCCGCATCAATTTGAGGACTATTATCAGTGATAGATCTTTCCCATTGGTTGGTAGCAGAACATTTTTTCTGCAGTTTTCTGTTGGATACATCCTCATAGAAAGGCAAGCCAAAGTCCTTCTATTCCTCTGTCATGGTGAAAATCACGTAGCTTTCCAATTCATGGTACATAGACTATATTATAACATAATCTCTTTATATTTCTTAAACATCTATGTGATGGTTTTATTCTCAACAGTGATATATATCGTGCAACAAATTTTTTGCCAGTGGGGAAAGTCTGGCAATTAGATTTTTCGGCCGAACAAAAATTTTCGGTCATACAATTTTTTTTGGGCCAAAATAAGTTTCAGATGAACAATTTTTTCGGCCGAATTCTTTTTTATATATATGTCGGCCATGAGACTGGTGCAGACTTTTCTGCAGTTGTTCGTTCGACAGTTGATTTTCGTTCATTCGCAGTTGTTTTGGCGATGTTGTGGTAGGCCTGTTGTTGCGCCGGGGGAATTTGTGAATGTTTTGGTAGGCATGTTAGTGTGACGAAAGAATTTGTGAATGTTGTGGTAGGCCTGTTGTTGTGTAGAGAAATTTGTGAATGTTGTTTTGTTGGAAATTTTTGATAATTTCAAATAAAATACTAAATAGAGAATGATGCTCTGTTTTTCAGGATCTTTATACAGCTGAAAAATTAAAACTTGTTTGTAGAAGACAGTGTTCATTCACACATAAAAGAGCTTGTATTCATTAAATAAATAAATAAATAAAAAGTGCTGTTACAAAATATGATTCTTCCTCTTACATAGAGGGATTTACAAAAAAAACATTCACACACACAACGTGTCTGCTCTATTTACTATTTCGCTGCTGCACTTTTCTTTTACATTCACGCGCTGCTGCGTGTTACAGATGCACTGCTGTGCTTCCTCACATTTCTCTTTCACTCTCTCTACAACTAACAAAAGAAACTTTATATCTACCAGGTTATGCGTGAAGGGGTCAAAAATGACCACCAACCACATTTACAATCTAACATGGGCATCTGATACAGTCTGCTGACAAACTGGCCCTTTCTGGTACTCTGTTGACCTGCTAGAGTTGGACGCAATGGAATACGCAAGAAATCCATAATCTTTCAATGCTCTTACCTGCACGAGGCACGTCCTTCTTGTTCTCAGCCATTCGTCTTCTTTAATGTTTTTGGTGAGCAGTTATGGCACAAAGCCTTCTTTCTTCTTGGGAACACAAAAGTAGGTTAAAGCATAAATAAGGCATGGCAGAGGGGTACACAAGCCAGAACAAATAATGACCACTGGATTAAAAAGATGGACGGCTGAGATTACAACGGAAGAAGCTATCGGGAGGAAAAACAAATGTAGGAACGATGGCCGTTGGATCCAATTAACGGACGGTGGAGATTTGTTTGAGGGAGAGGCGATATGCGATAGCAATCATATCGCATCGGGGAAGCAACGAAAGGTGGAGGCTTAAACACAGAGTGTCACGCCCCTACACCTGCGGTGATCTTCCAACCACTTGTAGCGAGGTGCGGCACCACCGAGTGCTTTCTTTTTAACAATACTAACACTCGTGGACTACGCCTACTTCAACATGAACTTACTTAGTTTATGTTTTTGCAACCGAATAAAGCATTATCCTTTATACTTTAGTGAATACCATTCTCAATTATTAACCATGAACAATAAACCGAGAACATCAACAATAATCAAGTACAAAGGGAGGGGCAACTCCCGAACAGTCTGCCCAACAATTTTATTATATCAAGAATATCAGATTTTACAACAAGTGTGTCTTGGCCGAACCAAGTCTCACACTTAACCAATTTTTACAAAAGACAGGCCACCTGCCTTTTAAAACATGTTCTGCACCCTTGCACGAAGGGAGGTGCTCACCCGAGCCACCCAAGATCCCTTAGCCAAGTCCTGCATAAACCCGTGTATGAAAATCCACTCAACACATGGCACACTTTCCAACCTCCCACTAAGTCAACCTGCGCAATCCTTCAAGCCTAATGCGCATGAGATATGCGCATTTACCTACCTAAGGCTGCACACTCCTTTGTCTTTTATGTGAAGGCTTGAGCGAATGTTCGTTGGTCTTTATGAGCCTCATGCTCCATACACTTATACGCTTCCTTATGTGATATTACATGGGGGTGTTAGCCCATGGCCGACCCCACCATCCATTAACACATGTCTCCATAACATGTCGGCTTCACATGTAACCTTTACATTGCATATATATATATGGCGGTTCAACACTTAGTCTAATTTCCGTGTGCGCTCACCCGCTCGTGTGCGCTCGTCGTGCAGACTCGCCCACCTGTCGTGCAGACCCGCCTGCCGTGCAGCCTCGCCCACCCGCCGTGCAGCCCGTGTCCGCCCATGCGCCCGCGCCCGCCCGTGCGCCCGCGCCCGCCCGTGCGCCCGTGCACGGTGACTTCGCCCGGCGCCCGAACGCGTCCGTAACCAAGGACCTTACATCCTCCTCCACCTGAAATCGTTGTCGTCCTCGATAACATACCATCTCGGTAACTCTCCACCAAGATCATCATTCATCCAAGATGCCGACCTTTCTACACAAGGCAAACATCCTTGCAACATATGTAGAGACTCTTTCTCCACTATGTCTCGGCCTAGTGACCACTGCCACCAAGCTCCCCATACCAAAGTATGTATCTCCATAATCCATGCTCAGGTCCATGGAAACTCCATCCATCTCATCTGCAACATGTCATGATGCTTGATGCCAAGCCATCCCTGCATCATCATCCATATGTGTGCCTCCTCAACGTGAAGAGACCATCTCATCAAACCGACTCTTGATGTGCCCCATTCAGGTCCATGAAGCCCTCTCCATCATCTGCAATGTGCCATCCTCAAGTCTTCAATCAACTCTCGATGTGCCCCATTCAGGTCCATGAAGTCATCTTCATCATCTGCAATGTGCCATCCTCAAGTCTCCAATCTTATCAACTCTTGATGTGCCCCATTCAGGTCCATGAAGTCCTCTTCATCATCTGCAATGTGCCATCCTCAAGTCCCCATGTCACACTAGCAAGTCCTCCTGCATAACATTCCTGCCCTAGCACTCCTCTTTGGATGTCCCTTGACATCTCTACAAGTTCTTTCACACAATGTCTTTGCATAGGTCTGCCATGCTCCATGTCTTCAAGTCTCCAACCTGATGTCCATGACTAAGTTGCCCATGTAGTCCAACCAAGTAGACACATCACAACATCTGGCCATCCCACCCAAGTCTTCAACTTTCGGTTTAGTGAACTCGGTCACCCAACCATCTCATCATCATGTCATGAGTCCCTTCATCATAGCTCCTCCACCAAAGTGTCCATCAAGACTTGCTCTTGGTCTCGGCCATGACAAGTCCACCCAAAACATCACAAGTGTGTGCCCTCCTCAACCTGTCCATGAGTCATGCCGGGCACTTAGCCAATTCATGTGGCTAAAGCATGACTCATTCTTCCACAACGATCATCAAGTTCCACCCTTGTCCCGGGTCCTTGCACCTTTCATCATAAGGTCACAAGTAACCCCAACAAGCTTTCCAACAACTGACAATCCTTGCTCTTCCATACAAGGTTCCATCATAGTCATCCATGGTGAGATGTCCTCTTGCCTTGGCAAACTGGCTTTGCCCTTCCCTGCACATGGTCCATCTTCCAAATGCCCAAATGAAACACAAGTATCAATACTTACTTCATCATCATGAGGCTCCTCCCTGTGAGTGACCTCATCCATCCATGTTGACAAACTGCACGACCCTGGTTCAACTTGATCAACCTCAAGTTCATCCTCCATCATAGTCGTGTTTGGAACATCTTCATCACAGAAGGGGACAACAATAGCCTTGTTGCCCTTCAAGAATTCTTGTCCAAGTATCACATCGAAGTCATTCATCTCCATCACTATGAAATCCAACTGACTCTTCCATTCTTTCATCTGTACAGGTACATCTTGTACCAAACCTGCCACCTTAGCTCTAGAGTTTACTGCCTTGACCTCCATATTAGATGTCAGCCTAGCCTCTTTTGCTAACCATGTTGTCATAAAGTTATGTGTAGCACCTGTGTCTACCAGAGCTTGAATAGTCTTGCCATGAACCATCAAGTCTACGAAACCCAGACTATTCATCCATGATTTCTCCATAACCTTATCAGCTTCACCTGTCATGAGCAACCCAGCTCTATCAGGCTTCACCATATTACCTTTGTCACGAGCAACCTTTGCTCTGATACCAACTGTCACGCCCCTACACCTGCGGTGATCTTCCAACCACTTGTAGCGAGGTGCGGCACCACCGAGTGCTTTCTTTTTAACAATACTAACACCCGTGGACTATGCCTACTTCAACATGAACTTACTTAGTTTATGTTTTTGCAACCGAATAAAACATTATCCTTTATACTTTAGTGAAGACCATTCTCAATTATTAACCATGAACAATAAACCGAGAACATCAACAATAATCAAGTACAAAGGGAGGGGCAACTCCCGAACAGTCTGCCCAACAATTTTATTATATCAAGAATATCAGATTTTACAACAAGTGTGTCTTGGCCGAACCAAGTCTCACACTTAACCAATTTTTACAAAAGACAAGCCACCTGCCTTTTACAACATGTTCTGCACCCTTGCACGAAGGGAGGTGCTCACCCGAGCCACCCAATATCCCTTAGCCAAGTCCTGCATAAACCCGTGTATGAAAATCCACTCAACACATGGCACACTTGCCAACCTCCCACTAAGTCAAACTGCGCAATCCTTCAAGCCTAATGCGCATGAGATATGCGCATTTACCTACCTAAGACTGTGCACTCCTTTGTCTTTTATGCGAAGGCTTGAGCGAATGTTCGTTGGTCTTTATGAGCCTCATGCTCCATACACTTATACGCTTCCTTATGTGATATTACATGGGGGTGTTAGCCCATGGCCGACCCCACCATCCATTAACACATGTCTCCATAACATGTCGGCTGCACATGTAACCTTTACATTGCATATATATATATATGGCGGTTCAACACTTAGTCGAATTTCCGTGTGCGCTCACCCGCCCGTGTGCGCTCACCCACCCGTCGTGCAGACCCGCCCGCCTGTCGTGCAGACCCGCCCACCATGCAGCCTTGCCCGCCCGCCGTGCAGCCCGTGTCCGCCCGTGCGCCCGCGCCCGCCCGTGCGCCCGTGCATAGTGATTTCGCCCGGCACCCGAACCCGTCCATAACCAAGGACCTTACACAGGGGCTGCGATATGCGATATGCGATATGATCACAAGGAATATCGCTGCGGCAGGGAACAAGGAACAAAAGTTGCGATCTGCAATTTGCGATCAGATCACATTGGAGTGTCGCATCGCATGGGCGGAAGACAGGGCGGAAGTTGTGATCTGCAATCTATGATCACATCGCATCGCAAGATCGCAATCGCAGAAAATAAAGCGGCGTAGACTTAACATACATGGGGTTTGCGATTTGCGATATGATCGCGTCGTCAGTGCGAAACAAAAGGTTGGAGCGATTTGCAATAAGATCGCATCGCAGAGAAAAAAGAAACCACAGCAGTTGAAATTAATATTTCAACATTTTTTTGGATTGTGAGTTCATCGTTTTTAGTTATTTTTTTTAATTTTTGTTGATTTTGTTTTTGTTTCGCAAGATTGTTGGGCACCGAGGATTTCATGCACCTCATTTGTGCTGGAGGAATTGTTTGTCTCTCCTCCGACCGTGCAGCTAAAATACCAAGTGTGTCTTCTATTTTGTCTGTCTCTCATCTTTCCACAATAGGTAGACTATAAATATCTCAAATTTCCAGATATTATGCTTGTTTTTCAAAAATGAATTTGATGAGTGTATTCATAGTAAACACCAGGCCTGGAATTTGACTTTCTACAGAACTTTTTTTGGTTTTTAGACGTATTTGACCATTAAAAAAAATGAAACGTTGAAAATAACCTGTAAACAAAATTTAAAACCATCTAATTGACGTTCACCAATCTCATCTTTCCACAATAGGTAGACTATAAATATCTCAAATTTCCAGATATTATGCTTGTTTTTCAAAAATGAATTTGATGAGTGTATTCATAGTAAACACCAGGCCTGGAATTTGACTTTCTACAGAACTTTTTTTGGTTTTTAGACGTATTTGACCATTAAAAAAAATGAAACGTTGAAAATAACCTGTAAACAAAATTTAAAACCATCTAATTGACGTTCACCAATTTAAATGAGAAAAACAATTTTCTTCAATTTAATGATAGTGAAGAATTTTCTTGACGTTAATGGCAGTTAAGAATTTTCTTGACTTTAATGAGATCTATTTGAAAAAAATTACTCTAATATCCTAAATTTAAAACCATCTAATTGACGTTCACCAATTTAAATGAGAAGACCAGTTTTCTTGAATTTAATGACAGTGAAGAATTTTCTTGACTTTAATGGCAGTTAAGAATTTTCTTGACTTTAATGAGAGCTATTTCAAAAAAATGAGAAAAACAAGCAACATACTCTAATATCCACATAGAGTTTTGAGATTTTTTGAGTTTTTAAGTTCAAACCCATGACCTCCCATATGTTATTTGCATTCATCTCTATTTATAATGTTGGCTTACAATTCAAAATGACCTCCCATATGAAGGTTGATCCATTCATATCCATTTGTAATATTGGCTTATGATGTTAATTCTCGATTAATATTTCTTCTTAGACATATTGATAATCAACGTCGATACCAATATTTTATATTCGGCTAATAGTTCAATAAAATTTTCTCTACTAACTCCACCAATTTTCATATTCAAAACAGCCGCCTCCAACATCATATTAATATTTTCAGGATATTTTGTGATTTGTTGCAATTTCGCTGAACATCCACTGCCACTACCATTGAAATTATTTTTGTACAAGACTAAGGACTAGTAAAATCTAAATTACATACTCCCTTAACATAATTATCTCACTCTATGTCGAAAATCAAATAACAAATCCTTATCTACATCACTCTATTCAGAGTAACTCCACAAAGCATTGTCAAGTCATTTTTTGGCATTTTCAAGAAGTAATACAAACCTAAAATATGAGATTTTGATTTAATAAAACATTCGTACACACCATACAAAATATAGGGAAATAATTGGAGTCATACGCACACAGATATGTGACTCACATCTTTCATAGATTTGGTGGTTCTTAATCTGCAAGGCCCGAAGATTGTGCTAAGGGGTTGGGATTCACCATTGCTCGAACACTTGGTGCTAACCCTCATCACTAGGAATGCTCTAGGATCTTCACCCGAGACATTACATTAATACTTTGGTTATAGTATTCATCAACTCTTCCTTATCCCAGGTGGTTGGATTACCATTAATTTTAATATAGGAATAATTTTTTATATGTTACAGGTGAAGGTGTAGCATGTGTAGCATGTTTATGTAACAATTGTATACATAATTTCCTTCAATTAATTTAATCTGGTTTTAGGTCCCTAAAACTAATTTTAGATTAATTGTTTTTCAATTTTTGTATGTTATTTTTCGAATGGTTTTAATTGTTTTTCAATTTTTGTATGTTATTTTTCGAATGGTTTTGGTATTTTTATATATTATTTTTATTTAAAATATGATATATGTTTTTTTACATTACTTCTCAAATTTTTTGTTTTTGGGGTTTCATAACTTGATTTTAAATTAATGGTCTTATTATTTTTATATTTCAAGTTGTATTATTTTTATGCAATATGATATTTGTTTATTTTGCATTACCTGTTAAAAAAAAAATTGTGTATAGAGTTTTACCATTTGAATTTGGATAAGAAATATTTTTATTTTCTTATTTATAAAATTGATTAGGATGAATGATATTGTATACTGATTTTTTATTTTTTTACTGTCTAATTTTTCCCATTTCTAAAGTTAAAACATAAAAACTTATATATCTAGTTTTTATCACCTAGATATGATATTTGTTTATTTTGTATTACTTATTAACAATTTTTTTTAATGTGTATAGAGTTTTACCAATTAAATTTGGATTGTTAGTTTTATTGTTCAGAAAATTCATTGGGATGAAGGGTATTGTTTATTGATTTTTTAATTTTTTTATTGTCCAATTTTTCCCTTTTCTAAAGTTAAAACATAAACACTTATATATCTAGTTTCTATCACCTATATAATCTTATGTATTGTGCAATCCATATTTTATATGTACTCCCGACTGTATCACCCTCATCTAAGACTTATATAAGCTTATATGGCCATTCTTATATGGATTAATTATTTTGGAATATTTATAAAATATGATGGACATCCAAGACTTATATGAGCTTATATGGTCATTCTTATGTGGATTGATTATTTTGGAATATTTTTAAAATATGATGGACATAAGAAAAATTAAATAGTTGACTTTGTTTATATTCATCAAATTTTCAGAATATTTCAAAATTTCTAATCAAGTTATGCTAAAGTGAATTTATATATTCAAATTGAAAACCTTAACTAAACTCATTAAAACTATTGTTAATTAAGACTTAACAAAACTAGCTCAACCCCGGAATAAGGATAGGGAGGTAGGTGGCAGTCTATGTATTTTACCATTTTGACAACTGATTTATAGTTTCATTCAAGACTCATTAGAGGAAGTTTTAGCCTAAAAGTGGCCTCCTAAGGAAAAATAATAAAATAAGAGTTATGAATTTTGGAGAAAAAAGAAGAAAACTATTTTTTTAATTGTATTTTTTGCTTATCTCATTATAGGTTTACTCAAATTTCAAGTGTAGACCTTGGTTGGATGCGGAATTAAATTCCAACACAATTTTTTAATGTATATTCATCTTTTATCAATGTCGATCTCCTCAAAAGTATGCATAATGGGCACTCATTGGATGTGGAATTTATATATGCTTCCAACTATTGTCTATACTTGAAATTTGAGTAGACCTATAAGGAGATAAGCCAAAAAAATAATTGAAACAAGTAGTTTTTCTTCTTTTCCCTGCAAAATATTTTCATGTACCTCTTTTTAAATTTAAAGGATTTTTATTCGTTTACATATTATGACATGGGAATTACATGAAATTTTCATGGGCACTTTTAGAATGAAATTTCCTCAATGGATTGAATTCTCTTTCTGCAAACATCAAATCCGACTATAGGCTCTCTCCATAAACAACTTGATTATTTTTTGTTCATCAAATCCAACTACAGACTTTCTCCATAAACAACTTGATTAATTTTTGTTCTACCTTTTTTCTTCTTTTGAACTTGTTTAAAAATAAATATTATCCTAACATTTTGAAGCCAATTAAAAAGGGTGAGAATAATAGAATATCATTAGTAAGATCAAGATAAAGATCTAGATTAGGCGAGGGTCCTTATCAGTAAGATGAAGATCAGTTTCATTAATGCTTTTACCATTTTGACTTAGCATTCATTCATTCATAACAAAATATAAACTAATGTTCTACAACTCCATATCATACATAATGGATTCAGATATATAACATGTAACAGATCAATTCTAACAGAAAGTAAATGGAGTTGATAAATACCAATCATCCATGTAAAACATACATTACATGATTTGAAAAGGAGGGGGATTCCATTACTCTATTCTAGCACATAAGTATGGAACATTTTATGTTGATATTGAAATTTTATATAATGAGGAAGCTTCTATGTATAGAACTATCAACACGAGAACATCAAATATGACTCAACATATACATATTAGGATCTGATATATGAATCTAAGGAAACCTTAGGAAAGAAGGTAAGAAGCGATTTTGCATACCAAACTCAATGCACCCACTTAATTCCATATAATGATTCTTCAATTCACATAACAATAAAGGATATTTGGCATGCTCCTATGGGTTCTCCATATAGATCACATCATCAAGATCTCCACATAGAAAAGCATTTTTCATATGCAGGTGGTTTGCCTCGTGATGGGATAAGATGATGGACAATCATAAGTGATGGAACAAGAATGTGGACAAACATTTAAGGAAAGGTATATTACACTATGTTAACAATACATGCATGGTATTTATTTACTATTTTTTAGTGGATTACATTAGTGATCATTGCATAAGGTGGGAAGGATAAAAATTGACATCATGGGATTAGTTATCCTAGAAACTTATTTGGTTGTATCTATAATATTTAAAGGCATTTTTTGTGGCTTTGGATCCATGAGTAGTTACCCAAGTTGAGATGTAATTAATCTTATTTCACATCTTGAAATATCCCTGATCACACAAAATGCGAGGGTGAGGGTGTGTTTATGTCAATCATCATATCCAAGTTTCAGATATAAAATTCTAGGCTAAATCCTTATTGTGAAGGATATTTAACTTCCATGTGGATATAAATATATATTCCATAAAAGGGAGAAAATATCTCAAATAAAGAGGAGACATCATTTTTAAATTGAGGTTCGATGAGCAATAATTTAGTGAATAGTGCATTTTAAACTAGGGTGTCAATGGCATCTCACTAAATTCCTTTTCATGTTTTGGATCTAATTACTCATACTTGCTATTGAATTTGAAGGATGCTCAATATGTGTTGCAATATGAAACTTAGAATATAAAATGACGTTTAATATGAAGCTTAGAATATAAAAAAATGATTGGAATTTTGCACTATTAGAGATTGAGATTTATTCTTGATTAAATTAACCAACATAATTAATTATTTTGGATTATATTCTTAACAATTCCAACATGAGACCATTTGTTAAGACAATTTCCCAAGGGTGTTGATTTGTAAACTTCCATTATTATTCCTTTGGGGTAGTTCATCATAGTAGATCTTGTAATATTCCATCATTCAATCCCAATAGATATTTATCTTTTATCATTCTCCCATAATCTCAGACATTTGAAATAAAGATATATGTTATTCATTTTATTGAAAAAAAATTACAGGGATCAGAAAACCCATTAAACATGGTTGAAAAATGGACATTATGCATAGAAGTTTCTTGTTATCCCAATCTAGGAAAAACAATGATTACTTATGTGCTATACAATATTGCATTGAAAAAAATCCTCCAAAGGAAAAGTAATGTACCTGGAAGGAAAAAAATAATGAAGCATATTATATTGCATTGATAAAAGGCTTAGGAACAACTAGGGAGTATGGATCCAATTGAATTGTAGTCTACACAAATTCTGAACTTGTGTGCAACCAAATTAAAGGCATGTACCAAGTCAAAAAGGAGAAGTTAAAATAATTTCATAGAGAAACAAAAATTATTGCCAGTCAATTTCAATCGTTTAGAATAAGTCATTGTGCAAATGTCAATAGGATGTCTAGTGATCTATTGTATGGGGTAATTCCATTTCAAGACTTTTGTGTGAAAGATGAATTGGTGTAAAGAAGCACTCCATCAAAATTTATTAATGGACATTGTAAGATATCTTTGATATCTCTTTGTGTTTTTAGTTATAAATGTAGTGTATTTGACCATGCATTTATTTCAATACTATACTAAGTGTGCCCTGATACAGACTAATTCAGGAATGCAAAAAAATACAGAAATACCCATATAAACAGAGATGCAGTAGAAGTAAAACTTCATTTCATTAATATCAAAGAATTGAAATATGCTTACATATACAAATAAAAATAAACTAGCTTGAGCGATGGTAGCTTATCTCTGAGAAGAGATGTAGCAGCTACATGCCTCTGAACTATGTTACAATAAGGCTCAAGGGAATATGTATTGTTTAACAACAAGGGAAAACCCTAAATAACCAAAACCCTAACCCCAGAATATGGAACGCCAAGAGTATGTGGGCCCCATTAGGGCTAGTTGGGTAGCCAACTTCCGAGGGTCATAACTTGGTCATATTAATTCCATTTGGCGCGTACAATAACTTATTGGAAATATCTTTGCAATTAATATAGGATTTGAGGCATGCCCTTACCAATGGAAATAAGCCTGCTACAGACCCCAAAAAAACATCGTTTGGGGGGTCAAAATTGCTCAGGAAGTTCAGGACCTGAAAAACTGCTAAAAATAGTAATGCTACAATATACAATGAAACAAATGAAACCAACTAGAGGTCTAGGTGGAATAGGTGGGTTTCCACCAATATCCACCTCGATCAGTCCTCCCTCCTTAAGAAGCAATGGTCCCCATTGCATGCAGAGCCTCCATGACGTGAGGAAATGTTTGTTGAACTTATTCTTTTCCCTGGTGAAGAAGTGGATTGCTTTGACAAATTGATATAAATGGATGCTCTATTGGTGAGTGCTCTTGATCTATGTTTCCATGATCTGATCAGTTGTGTCATGTTCCATGCAGTCTGAGTTTAGCTCTGTTGGTGTGAGTTGTTCTGCAATGTTGGATATGTCCAGCAAATTATGGTGGAAAGTATGGTCGAAGGTGGTCTACATTGAACATGGGTGCAGACCAAGGAACGATGGAATGTTGAGCTTGAAGTCTTTGTTCCCTATAGCCTTGGTGATGGTGTATGGCCCATATTGGAGTGGGGGAATCTTGCGGTGGGGTCCAATGAGGAAATTCTTCTGCAAATGTAACCAAACTTTGTCACCCACCTCGAAATTGTGCGGCACTCGATGTTGATCATTGTGCTACTTGTACTTAGCATTGACTCTATCCAAGATATCATGGACCTACTGGCGGATGTGTTGAATGTGCTTGATGAATTTGTTAGCCCTATCGGCTTAAAACTGGACATCAGTTGAATCTGCCTGAGTAGCTGTGAATGATATGGCCACATCAATGGGACATAGTGGTTGAAATCTTAGTCCTACCTAAAAGGGGTTGTGGCCCATTGAGCTATGGAGAGCTTTGTTATAGTTGTGTTGGACATAGGGGAGGCGTTCATCCCATGTGTGGATGCTTTGATTTGTACATGTGCATGTGTATGATCATCTTATTGATGACCTTTGTTTGGCCATCAGTTTTTGGGGTGGAAAGTCGTGGACTCAGTAAGTTTTCTATCCAACATCGACCACAGACTTGTCCAAAATGCACTTAGGAATTTGTTATCTTGCTCTAAGATAATGGACTATGGGATCCCAAAGTGTACCCACACTCGTTCAAACAAGATCTTAGTAGTGGTCTTTGTTGTGATAGTCTTCTTGTAGGCAGCCATTGTTACACAAAATATTGTCACCATGACTATTTGCAGTCAGTATGGGTCTATCATCATTCATACTATCCTCCTAAGCAAGTCTCAAACCTCAGCTCTTCATGTCAAGCTCTGAAAATGAGAGAAAGACCTTAAAAATAAATAAAGTTCTGGTTCCGCACTTTCTCTCACTGTTGCATGTGGTCCCACACCCTTTGTTCGTATTACCTGCAGACCTGACCGCTCTGTCTCTAAAGGAGTGGGTGCGGACCCCTGTGAAAGTAAAAAAGGCGCAAGTTTATTACTAAAAACTCACTTTGGGTCAATTCTAGATGATTCTAGAAGGAATCTTGACATGGATGGTTCGCTCCTAGGTGGTTCATGCATCCCAAAAGTGAAGGAGCTAATCCCTCGATGAGAGGAGCTATCCCTTTGAAGGAGGGCTTTATCCCTTTGAAGGAGGACCTAGTAACTTCCCTCCATTGCACTATAAATTAAGGCATTGGGCTGGTTGCTAGGGAGGTTAGAAGTGGAACATTTTTTAGGGTAAATGCTGTTGGAATTGGGACTTCCTAGTTAAGCTTGAGAGGAGAGATCACATACCTTTTGGCTTCATTGGGAAGAGAGTGAAACTTGTCAAAGTAGAGGAGACTTCTTGTCGGACCCTGGGAGGAGCTTGTACGACATCAAGGCACAGGTTGTAAAGTTCTTCCTTGATTTAAATTAATACAATCAGATTCATTTTTCTCAACAAATTTTCTTATGTGATTTTTTTCATGAATTCCTTGATCATCATGATAAGTATGCTTTATTACATTGGCTTTTCAGGTGCTATTTAATTTGTGTGCTTCTTTGTGTTTGTAGATTCTCTACAAGGGAGCTCATTTGGATCAACGGAGCGAGGCTTCCACAAACTTGCATTGGACCCAAGGTAGGCCTAAAACACTTGTTTGCCTTTGTTTATAAATTGCATATTTAGAGAAAGATGGACTTTGATTGGCTTGCTTGTCACTAGATATCATTAGATACTAGGGAGGTCGGTCTTGTCCGCAAGAACGACTCATTCCGTGTGACAAAATGGTGACTCCACTGGGGACTTGATTTTTTCCTTGTTTATTACTTTGACTTGAGAAACTGTGTTTTTGTTTCTGTTTTTGGCTTGTTGTGTGTGGAATTGGGTAGATTTAGTAGATCTTGGATTATTTTTTGTTTTTCATACTTTTGGGAGAGAACCGCACCCTCTGCTTGTAACATAGTTACAGTGCGGACCTGTCCGCACTTTTTCTTTACAGACAGAGCGGTACCGCACCTGTGTAGACTGCGGGCCTGCGGACCCTGTCAAAGTTTTAAAAAACTTAAGATTTTCTTTTTCAGTCAGCTTAGGATTTGTTTAGGTGTTTTTTTCCTCTGCCCAAACCTGCATGTGACTTGTCAGGAATTTTTCTTAGGTTAATCCCATTGGCATTAGGGTTTTAGGTGACATTCCTAGAAGTTTTGGTTGCCGGGCTTGATTTTCATTTTGGTCTTGTAGTAGCTCAGAGCTTAGAAGCCTTAGAAGCCTCAGATCACCTTGGTTTCTACTGGCCTTCTTATGAGTCTGACCATTTGCAAAATCTGCTTTTGTTGAGGAATCCATCTTGTGTTTCTCTTTGCGAAACTTCGAAAAGACTTGTGTTAAAAGTTTTGGATTTCATTTTTAGAAAAGAAAACAAAAATTGGTTGTTTTTTGATTGATTTGTGATTCTGGACAAATTAGTCCTTAGTTTGCTTATAGCTAAGTAAGACATCCTTGAAAAGAAATCTTGTAAGCTTTTACTTCAAATATTTTTTTTTGAGTTTATAGATCTCAAGATTAGATTTTTCCATAGTTTTGAGTGTTTTATAAAAATAAAAAATATCTTTTGAAAAAGTTTGTTTTTGTAGTATTTTAGTGTTTGAAAGAAAAGAGAAAGTTTCGTGAGCATAACTAGTTGTCTCGTTTTGAGTGCATTGGAAAAGACAAAAAGCTCTTATTTTGATTTGTTTGTTAAAGAAAGATTTGTTTTTACAAGCATTTGCATTCTCAACTCTTTCCTAGCTAGAAATTCATTGAAGGGAAAAGATTGCTTATCATCTTAAGTGCATTTTTTTAGTGAATTGGAATCAAGTCTTCACACCATACGTTTCATCTCCGCACCTTTTTGACTTAAGAAAAAACCAATAAAAATAACGCTTAAAGTAAAATCTATCTAGTAATCTTTTTATTTCTAGGGCTCTATATCACCAACATAGATTAGGCTAGTTATCTTCGAGTAGGGAGTAATTAACTCTACAAGATAGTAAAACAAATAAGTAGTTGTATCTTGCGGTAGGAGATAAAATACAATTGTTGCATTTATGCTCTGGGAAAGCTCCTCTTAAAGGAGAAGCACGAGATCGTGTCCGAACTAGTGTGGGAATCAATCCTTCCTCATTGGGAACGACGCCAGATATTCACGTATTAAAAATGATAAACCTCAGATTAACCATTGTCGAGGAGCCTAGGGTCACTTGTTGGTAAACCTTAGATTATGTCAAGGAGCCTTCAAGGGGATTGAGCTTGTTACTCTGCCCTTGCGTGCGTATCGGATCATAAACTATTCCCCTAGGTATATTTGTTTCCGTTGGTAACCATAGTGACCATATTCTATAGGATTCTTTCCTAAGGTGACGGTGGAGGGAAGATCCCACTGTACCTAGAGCAGACGTCGGCTAGACTCACTTGGATTTTCTGGGGGTTCTCTTCACTCGAGATAGTTTAGTGGAGAAACTTGTGCCAGTCTATTCATTAAGCAGGTTTTCGGGGTAATTGTTCCAACCGCCATTTCTGTATTGAATTCTGCGACATTGGATTTCATCACCAACTAGTGTTTTCGGTACGGAAAGTTACTGTTTGTGTGTGATTTGATCTCCTAGATTCTTTAGGCGTGTGATTCAAAATTGTTTGGTTCTTTAGAGGCTTTAGGTGGTTTTCATTGAGATTTTTCTTTGTTTGCGTGTGAAGTAGTTAAAATATTTAATCGTGGCTGAATTACCGAGGAAGTCCCGTAGACTTCGGGGCCAACCTCCTGAGTTTTCACCGAGCCAGCCTAAAGGGCTACGAGCCCTTGTTACTCCTAGAGACAGTAGAGTTGGGTCACCTAAAGAAGGAGAGTCTTCTTTAGTGGTACATCCTGATTATCAAGCTCTAGTAGCAGATTATAATCCACAATCTGTTTCTGTTTCCGAAGTTACTGGTAGTTTTTCATCTACTAGTGATTTAGGTGAGGAACCTGACATATCTGAACCTGAAACTGAATTTGCTGCTACTCCAACATCTGGGTTTGCCTCTCCAACTTCTAGTGGTCTTGGTTCACCCAGGGTAGAAAGAATAATTACCCAAAATCTTCCTTCTGGACTTATAGCTATTGAAGAACTTGCTACTCCAGAAGAAGAAGGTATCCCTATCCCTGAAAATCAACCAGTTATAGAACTTAGGGAGCGTGAATCAATCTTTTATAGTCCACCTAGGAGCAACGCTTGGTATCTTTCATTGACCAATTTTTTGGAAAACCTGGGACTAAGTTTTTCACCACCTCGCATTCCTTTTCACCCAACACCTAAGGGTTACTATCCTCCATTAAATATGTCAAGACAGTCGTCCATGTTTTCCCAATCTCCAGAAACCTTTTTATACGGCGGTCCTTTTGTTCCCTCTGGGTATCAGTCACTTACTGGTACTTTTTTGGGAGCATCTCCTCAACCTATTGAACAAGGGTAATTAACTGGTAATAATGGAACTAAGCCGTTGAGTGTAGAAGACATTCTTATGATGTCAGGTGCTATTCCTAATCCGCAACCTCAAGGTGGCCAGTTGCCGCCTGGGGGGCAGCCTCAAAGTCCTCAAGTATCTCCTGGGGGGCAACCTTAAGGTACCAAATTTCTGCCTGGGGGGAACCTCAAGGACAGTACATACCTACGGGACAGTACGTTCCTCAAGGTCAACCCCAGACTCAATATCTACCTCAAGGTCAACCCCAGTATCAATATGTACCTCAGGGTCAACCCCAGTATCAGTACGTGCCTCAAGGTTATCAACCTCAAGGTCAGTACCCAACCCAAGGTTACCAACCACCTTCCGGTCAATCATTTGTCCAAGGAGCTGGAAATGTACCTCTGAATTATCAACCCTACCCTCAACCCAGTTATGGTCCTCAATATTCTCAACCTGCTATGGGTCCGTACCTTGGAATGAACTTAGTGTGGGATCCATCTCAATCCCAATAGATCTTGCAACCGAATGTGCAGTTGTCATCTCGATCTGGACAACCCTTGGTTTCTGGTTCACCCCAGCAACCTGTCCAGTCTACTATTCAAACTTCTGCACCTTTTATAGTTTCTCAGCCTGGGCCTAGTACACCTCGTACTCTGCCTCAAACGACTACTGCAACATCTGTTCAATCTACCCCACCTACTTCTGGAGTATCGACAGCTCTGGTTTCTACTGGTCATGTATCAACTCCTCAGACATCTTTACCTCCATCTGGATCCACAATTCAAACGTCGGTTCAAATCCCTGTAGGACAACCTAGTCCAAGTACGGTTGTCACAAGTCAACCTCAATTTACTTATCAATCGTACCAGGGACAGTACCAATTCGGTCCTGTTGTGCAGCAGCCAGTCTATCAGTATCAACCGTACCCTGGGTGTACATATCAACAACTTCAACAACCCCAGTACGGTCCGATTAATCCTGGTTTTCCAGGAGGATATAATATCCCAAATGCAATTCCAATTCCTAGTTATCCTGGATATCCTCCTCCTGGGGCTAGTCTCATGACCCAGGGTTTCAGGAACCCTAATCGTCAGTTACCATTCATTGCAACTTTGGACTTGCCTGACTTGTCACACCTTACGAACGATCCAATTAACTATCTTCCATTTTGGCCGCCAATGCCGAATAAGTTGCCTAGTGATATTGCTAAGTTTGAAGGCAAATTAGGAGAGGACCCGTCGAACCATGTGATGACTTATCACCTCTGGTGTGCGTCTAATTCCATTTCAGATGATTCAATCCGTTTAAGGCTTTTCTAGCACACTCTAATTGGTCTTGCGGCCAAGTGGTACATTGAGTTACCGCAAGCCACTTTTTCTAACTTTAGTCAGTTAGCTACTTCGTTTTTAACTCATTTTCAGTTGCCAGTCCTATATGACAATGGCACAAAATTATTAACTTCATTAAAGTAGTCAACGTCCACTTACATTTCAGATCACGTTCATGAATGGAGATGTCGACCGCGTTTAGTGAAGGCTTTTATTCCGGATCAGATCTTAGCTGAATGGTTTGTCAAATCTTTATTACCGAAGATCACTGAGGATGTAGCTAAGGCCGGAGTCGTTACTGAGGAGCAAGTAATTGCTCAAGCTCAGTACCTTGACTTAGTTTATACGCAGTCAGGTACGTTACACGAGAAAATCCCCGACCTTCCTAAACAAAATCAAATAACTGCAGCTCCTTCAAGGTCTCATGTCGTTGATGGTATGATTGGTACGGTTAATACCAAAAGTAAGAAGAAGTCTTCCAAGAATTCTTCTCCTATCATAACTTTACCAGATTCCCCAACAGGAGATTCTTCCGTGGAAATTTCCGCCGATATTCACGTTGTAGAGTCATCTACAGCCAAATCCAAATCCGGCGGTAAAAAGAAAGGGAAGAAGAAAAATAAAACAGATAAAAATTTGAAAGAGAAACCAGATAAACCTGAATCTACTGACGAGAAGCGTAAACCTCGCTATCCTTGTCTCATCTGTGATGGGGAGAATTTTACAAGAGATTGTCCACATCATGCCGAGGTTGCAAAAATCATCAAAGGTTCTCAGAAAACACCTGTTGTTTTGAAGGATCCTTTTCCTAGTCAAGATAGTAAGATGATAGGTTCTTCCTCAAATGCCTCGGAAGAGCCCATAATGATGATGTCCCATGTTAGGATTGTGACGCAATCGCAAGATTATGGAAGTACGAGTTCTATTTGTGGGAAGGAAGCAGAATCTTCCAATTCCAACCCATTAACCTTAGCTCCGTCTGGTTCGGTCTGCTACAGATCGAGAAACCTAATCCCGACTTAGTAATCAAACCGCCTGCTAAAGGTGTACTTCGAAAGTCAGCTTTCAATCCACATGTGAGAGCTGCTCAGAACTACAACATTGTTGAAGATTTAGTTTTTTCACCTTCAGCAATGTCGGCTTTGGAGGTGCTGCAATCATGTCTAGCACATCTTAAAATGCTATTGTCGGCTTTAGGAGCTGTTGGTCTTCAGGATTCAAATCTCATAGTCTTCGATTTAGAAAATAGTACACCTTGTTTACCTCATCAAATGGCTTTCCAGATTCCAGTGTTAGTCAAAAACAGACCTTGCTTTAGGACTGTGATTGATGAGGGAGCTTCAACGTGTATTATGTCGATACAGTGTTGGAAAGCCCTTGGTTCTCCTACACTTAATCAATCCCCGACAATTCTAAAAGCCTTTGATGGCCGAGGGTTTCATCCTTATGGCATTTTGCAGGACTTACCTATAGGGGTTGAAGGAAAAACTGTTAATCTAGATGTGGAGGTGGTTGATGCCCCTCTGGATTACAACCTTCTTTTGGGTCGTAGTTGGTCTTACGCGATGACTGCTATTGTTTCATCAGTCTTTCAGCTTATTAAGTTTCCACATAATGGAAAGATCGTTACAATAGATCAGTTAACTTACTTTTCATCCGACCCATCCTCTTCTGAGAGTATCCAACATGTCGGTAAAACGGCTATCCCTTATAAGGATGTTGGGGTAGGCTTAGTTAAAGATGTTGGTTTACTAGGAACTTTTTCTTTTCCTCCTCCCAATGTACCGTCTCCTTTCGCGACTATTCATATGATTTTGTGAGAATCCATTTTTCTTGACAATCCTTGGATCATTCCTTCTGAATCTGAGATAGATTCATTTGGTGATGTTATGCCTTTGAGTCCATATGAAATTGTGTATCAGGCCGTGCAGTCGTTTTCCGACCCTGCTTCAACCAAAATTGACTTAATGAATGTGGTCCATGAGGAATCGCTTTCAACATCAAACTCGGATTCAACAACATTTTCCGAACTTGTTCACACTGATGAGAAAATTCGTGAAATCCTATGTGTCGATGATTTACCATGGGAAGATCTTCATCACAGATATTCATTTTTACCCGAGATTGATCGTTTTGAAAATGATTTTTCATCAATTTTTACGACTGAATATGTCAAGGAACCTCAGAATCCAATGAAAAATCCTAATTCTGAGTTAAATTTGGGAAACATTTCTCGAACTATTCCCATCGACATTTCAGTTAAGCCTGGAATTGTTGAAAACATTCATATAGGTGCCTCTTGTACGGATGAGGAATTTCAAACATATAAGGCCCTATTTCAAGAATTCTGTGACGTGTTTGCCTGGTCATATGAGGAAATGCCAGGAATTGACCCAGCAATTGTTGTTCATGAAATCAAAACTTACCCGGATGCTAAACCCGTCCGGCAACGTTTGCGTCAGATTCACCCGCGAAAAGCTGCTGCCATTAAAGCAGAAGTTGAAAAATTACTCAAAGCAGGTTTCATTTATCCGATTCCGTTAACGGATTGGGTATCGAATATTGTTCCTATTAACAAAAAGCAAGGGACAATAAGAATATGTATCGATTATAGGGACATTAATCGAGCCTGTCCAAAAGACAATTACCCAACTCCCTATATCGATCAAATCATTGATGATTGTGTCGACAGTGAAATATTCTCCTTCATGGATGGTTTTTCCGGATACAATCAAATAAATATTCTACCTACTGATCAACCAAAAACGGATTTCATTTGTCCATGGGGGACATTTGCTTATTGCAAATTACCTTTTGGGCTCAAGAACGCCGGGGCAACTTTTCAAAGAGCCATGTCTTATACGTTTCATGACATCAAGCACATTGTGCAACCCTATCTCGATGATTTACCTGCTCATTCATTACATCGAGCTGATCATCTCATCCATTTACGAGCAATATTTATGAGGTGTAGGCATTATCGGATTAGGTTGAATCCACACAAGTGTGTTTTCTGTATAGAAACGGGTTGGTTACTGAGCTTTGTTGTTTCAAAAGCCAGCATTCGCATTGATCCCTCGAAGGTTGAAGCTATTGTCAAATTGCCTCCTCCTTCGAGTCTTCGCCAACTCCAAAGTTTGCAAGGGAAAGAAAACTTTTTACATCGATTCATTCCTAACTACGTCGAGATCACAAAGGGTTTTACCCGGTTGTTGAAATAGAATACTCCATTCTTTTGGGATGAGATAGCTGATAAATCTTTTGATGCACTAAAACACGCGTTGACCCATGCACCGTTATTGCATCCTCCCAACTACAACTAGGACTAATTCTTATATATCGCTGCTTCGCATTCCACCATTGGAATGGTGTTAGTTCAGGAAGATGAATTCGGTACTGAACATGTGATATATTACCTTAGTCGCACTTTAAATCCAACTGAGCTAAAATACTCACATGTGGAGAAATTGGCATTGGCAGCTATTCAAGTTGTCCGACATTTTCGTCATTACATTTTACTACGTCAAACTACAGTAATTTTCTATTGCAACCCTATGATCTATATTTTGACCAAGAAATTGTTGGGGGGCAAGTACTCCAAATGGATTGTCATCCTGCAGGAGTTCGACTTGGAGTTTGAAAAGTCTAAGTCAAAGAAATCTTTAGTTTTTGCGGAGTTAATGTGTGACTTCCTGCGTGCTGACACAGAAACTGTGGTGGAGGAGCCCATTGCGGACGAATCCTTGTTTCTAATCAGCACTTTAGATCCATGGTATGGGGATATCATCATTTATCTCCAGACCCAATCCTTTTAGCCAGAAATTTCAAGGTCCGAACGTCAAAAAATACGATTCCAGTCCCAACAATTCAAAATCATTGGAGATACACTTTATCGTCGTGGGGCGGACTCTGTTTTTCGACGTTGTTTAACTCATGAGGAAGCTGAAAGGGTTCTAAATGACTGTCACTCTCAAGCGTGTGGCGGTCATATTTCTGGGTTTTCCACAGCCCAAAAGATATTGCGCGCTGGCTATTTCTGGCCGTCTTTGTTTAAAGATTGTATTAACGCGGTCCGAAAATGCCACAACTGCCAAATTTTTTATCGAAAGATGAGCGCTCCACCTGCTCCTCTCCACCCTATAATTGCCGTCGGTCCTTTTGCGAAATGGGGTATCGATTTTATTACATGTAACCCTCACTCGACCGGGGAGCATGCATATATCATCCTTGCGGTAGATTATTTTACCAAGTGGGCCGAGGCGATGCCTACATTTGAGGCAGACGGTAAAACTGCTGCAATTTTCATGCTCAATCATATAATTGCTAGGTTTGGTGTTCCACAAGCAATTATCACTGATCATGGGCGTCATTTTCAAAACATTATGATGACTGAACTTACAGACCGACTTGGCTTGTGTCATGACAGTTCAACTCCATATTATCCACAAGCTAATGGTCTGGTTGAAGCTATCAACAAAGTTCTAGTCATCATGATCCGACGAATCATTGGGATTCATAGGTCTAATTGGCATAACATGCTATTTTCATTGCTTTGGGCGTGTCGAACCTCAGTAAAAATGTCAACCGAGTTCACTCCTTTCCAACTAGTTTATGGTCTGGAAGCTATGTTACGCATTGAATGCGAAATCCCGTCATTGCAAATGGCCATCGAATTACTTCCAGCCACTTCCGAAGAGGAAAAACGTTTTTTATACTTGGCTCAGCTAGATGAGAATCGACGTGATGCTGCATTAGCGATCGAAACTCATGCCAAACCTATGAAAGCTCAGTATGATCGAAATGTTACCCCTCGAAATTTTTCGGAAGGAGACCTAGTCTTATTGTACGATCAAGCAAATGATAAATTAGGCACTGGAAAATTCGTACCCATGAGGCATGGTCCTTATGTTGTTAAGCAAAAGCTGGCAAAAGGGGCCTATGAATTGGTATACTTTGACGGGGTCTCTTTAGGTAAACCCAGAAATGGTCTTTACCTGAAGAGGTATTATGCTTAAATCTAGGTGTGGAGATCTTTAGTTAGGTTTATTTTTCTTTCTAGCTAGTGTGTTTTAGTTTAAAAGTGTGCTTAGCTTAGAGAGTATTTTTCGTCATTATTCCTGCTTATCTTGATTTTACTCTTGATATTGCAGATGTAGACGCCTCTCCAAACATACATTGGTTTTGCTGATGGTGCTTGTCGTAATACACGGAACATTTCTTCCGCAGCTTGGGTTATCTATTTGCCCTCTGATGAGTTGGTATCTATGCATGGGGTAAGCCTTGGTCAAACAACGAACAACATTGCTGAGTATAGTGCAATGATTGAGTTATTATCTGAATCTATTTCATTTGGGATTCGGAGTTTGATAGTGAGGTTAGATTCTGAACTCGTTGTATTACAGCTTAATAGAGTATATGCCATTAGAAATCCAGTGTTATTGAGATTATTTTTGAGAGTTCGTCTCTTGGAACGTGAATTTGACTATATTGAATATCAGCATATTCCAAGATATTTAAATACATTAGCAGATGCAATTGCTTCTCGAATGTTAAGTAGACATTTGCAATAATCATACAAGTAAATTTAAAAACATTCCATAACATGTTCTACAAGATAAGCTGATAATAGTGATATAGTATAGGAGTGTGTCAAAATATACATCTTCTTCGATCATCAGTTGAAAAACACCTTATGATCGGCAAAAATGATAGTACAAAAAGCAAAAATGTCATATGTGTCTACAATAGGCGATCATCCTATCACTGGTGATGATCTCGATAAGAAACCACTGTACGGGCCACCCTGCAAAGGAACCTCCTGAAAGGTCCTGGGACCCTGATCACATAGCGTTGTAGCCTAAGAGGAATGTCATCTATGCTGGTCTCCAGAATGTCTGTTGTCAATCGCTCTAGATGACTCTCCAATTCGGCCAAGGTCTCTGCTGATTCGTCCTGTGGGACTGGTGCTGCTGCAGTTGGTTGTTTCCTCTCATAGGGCCAGAGAGCGGATGGTCGCCGTGGACCTACATCTGCATTTGAAACTTTTACTATCAATTTTGGGACGAGATAAAAACAAAAAAAAATTAAATTACAAAATGTTGAAAATGATTTTACCTAAGTCATCCCATTGCTCTCCTGGTGGAAGAGCCATGTCTGGGTCACCATGAAAATCTACCCCAGTGTAAGGAAAGTCCTGAGTAGCAAAGATTTGGTTCTCCAACCAATGAAAATACTCGGGAGTGAATCGAGCGACTTCCGCCCCCTCCTCAGGATGACGGGCCATAACTGCAACCCATTGCATCAGTTTGGGCTCTCGAGGAAGTCCAGCTCCAACGGTGAGATGCTGTGGGACCAACATTGGGACCCTCTCCAGACCAAAGCTCACGACTAAAGCACCATATCCAAAGGTCTTCAGTTGTTCGTTCTTTGCTCTAGTCAGTTGGCCTTTTATATTAGCCAACACAGCATCGCACCAGTTGAAGATGGTGCCTCAAAAGCAGTCAACTGCCATCTGCATTTGGGATCTAGTGGCTACATGCAGTGCTGCGCTCCCGCAGAGTCTGGTAACAGTAAACGCAATCACTTTCAGTTCAGGAAGGGATATGGTTTTGATATCTATCCCTTTGTCTCTAGTCTGGTCATTGCAAAACTCTAGCCGAAGGCTATCGACAGACTGGCCACCTGGCCTAGTCCCAAATAGAGTCAAGTGTTCACCTCTCTTAGGAAAACCGGTCAAAAATTAAATGTCTACCGGCTCCATTTCGAGCTGGTGACCACCAATGAAGAAGCACTGGTCCTGTATGTTCCACCTGGGCCCTCATGCTAGGTATGGCCCAGAATTTGTATAAGTTGCATGCCTTCAATGCATCAATCGAAGGTTGATGATTTATCGCGGCGAGATCTACATCCCCATGCTCCCGTTCTCGCCAATCAAGCATGATGTATACCCTACATTCAACAAAAAGGCGAATTAGAATATCTAAAAGCAAAATTTTTGGGTGAATTTTGAGAAATTTAGGTTTAAAAACCCTTGCCGTGGGGACCGCACCCTCTCTGTTAGAGACTACGAAAAAGTTGGGGTCCGCGGGTTGCATGTGCTATGCCTGTAGACCCCCGCGCACGGGTTTCTAACCTAAAAATCCCTTAAGAAATGAAATTAAAGCCTAAAAACAAATTTGAAATGGATGAAATGAAAGAGTAGGATGATGTAGATCACCTAGAGGAGACGGCGTTCGATTCCAACGGACGGATTTTCCGCAATCTTCACGAGAAGTTTCTGACCAAAAGCTCTATTTTCTCACCCAGAACTCAAATGGTAAAAATGAATTTACAAAAGACCTTTTTATAAGTTTTTTGAATAAATGAGTTTTTAATTTGTTTTGTTTCACTTTAAAGAGGTAACTTTTGCAACATTTTTATCCATTTTAAACAGGTATGAGTAATGTTTGAGTTTTTGTTTAGGATAACGGATTTTACAGGCGAAATCGGTCATTTTCAATGAAAAATCATTAGAGTCACCTTTAAGCTCTTTTCTGACTCCTAAAACATGAAAAGGTTGCCGAGTTTTTCTTTTTAACTCGTTAAAACGGAACTAAAAAGACGGTCCACTTACAGCTCTTTTCTGACCGTAAAAACATGAAAAGATTGCCGGATTTTTGTCGTTTCAAATTCGATATTGGTTATAAAATGACGTGTCATTGATCTTCTTTTTACATTTTCGGATTAGAGGCACTAATTACGAAAAGTACTCCTTGGTCGTAATGATCAAGCGGTTCTCTCAAGTATTATTTTATACTTTTTTAGGCTTGGGAGACATAAATTTACGAAAAAGGACAACCATGGAGTCTTCTTAAGTTTTTTCAGACTCTCTAAAAATTGAAAAACGTCGAGTTTCTCCTATACTAGACTTGTTAAAATTTAACAGTAAAGGACTTGTTCAATTACAAACAGGAACGGACGACTCCTTCTTAGGGTTCGAATTTAAACTAAGTTGGACTCATCCGAAGGATGAGCTTATAATCAAGCAAATGTTGTCCTCCTCAAGCTTGTCAAAAATAAAGAGGTACTTGCCAGAAATGGTGGGGGAAAAGAGAGAAAAATGAGCCTGTTTGTCATACTTTGTAACCACTCTTGAACACGACACTTTTATTCACCTAAGTTGGGAAATCCTTTGCCTAACAGTCGATCAAACCATATAGAAAGTCTTCAGCCAGTTTCTGGGTATTAACTTTGGGTCAATCGTCACCAAACCATCTGTTGTGTCGTTATGTGTTCAAGAGGTTAGTGCAAATAAGCCATTCATCTGCAAAATATCTGTCATCCATCTTGACCATCCCTGAGTCAGTCCTTGCAACTAAATTTCTTCAACTTGATCTATGATTTCGTGTTGTGGGCTTGCCTACGACGGATCACTTTTTATCGACTTTAGCTCATTATCTAGAAAGATGATCTAGAAATCGTCAGTACCTTGGGATCTACATGTCTCAATGGCAGGTATCTCGCCTTCGACGATAGGTTGCATCATTGACCTTCAATCAAAGGATTCCGTGACATGTTCGACATCAACACATCTATTCACATCTCATGGATTGTACTGAGAACTTTGAGAGCCATTGACATTACTGGTGGTTTCTCTCACACTTGTTAACAGCTTACATCATTGACTGGTAATCAAGTGGTTTCTACCATGTTCGACACATTCATTCGCATCGATAGAATCGTACTATTTCGGGAAGTAGAAATGAAGACCCTGGATCTAGTTTCCACCATCCAGGCTGCGAGGATTTTGTATTCATTATAAAGTGGACTATTCATAAACAGATGGCTACGTCCATACTGTGTCTACATGTGTCTATACTTGTGATGTATTACAAGATCATTCCTATATCAGAGCAGTAGTTAGTTTTCTAGTCGGTTTTGATCTGAGTATGGGAATGCCTACCCCAGTGATGATATGATCTCATATATATTTTGCACTGAATGTTTTTACATGTTCCAACTGGTTTCTCCACAAGATGATCCTCGAAATGATAAAGTACTTCACTCTTCCTAGATGATAAATGAAATCTAAATCTACTACAGACTTCGCACTTTAGGGGGCAATCTGTTACACAAAATATTGTCACCATGACTATTTGCAGTCAGTATGGGTCTATCATCATTCATACTGTCCTCCTAAGCAAGTCTCAAACCTCAGCTCTTCATGTCAAGCTTTGAAAATGAGAGAAAGACCTTAAAAATCAATAAAGTTCTGGTTTCGCACTTTCTCTCACTGTTGCCTGCGGTCCCGCACCCTTTGTTCGTGTTACCTACGGACCTGACCGCTCTGTCTCTAAAGGAGTGGGTGCAGACCCCTGTGAAAGTCAAAAAGGCGCAAGTTTATTCCTAAAAACTCACTTTGGGTCAATTCTAGATGATTCTAGAAGGAAACTTGACGTGGATGGTTCGCTCCTAGGTGGTTCATGCATCCCAAAAGTGAAGGAGCTAATCCCTTGATGAGAGGAGCTATCCCTTTGATGGAGGGCTTTATCCCTTTG
The DNA here is from genome assembly GCA_031772625.1 of Pinus tabuliformis. NCBI lineage: Eukaryota > Viridiplantae > Streptophyta > Pinopsida > Pinales > Pinaceae > Pinus > Pinus tabuliformis. Next base: position 837,947,386 of record CM062809.1, on the reverse strand, counting down.
AAGGAGGACCTAGTAACTTCCCTCCATTGCACTGTAAATTAAAGCATTGGGTTGGTTGCTAGGGAGGTTAGAAGCTGAACATTTTTGAGGGTAAATGCTATTGGAATTGGGACTTCCTAGTTAAGATTGAGAGGAGAGATCACATACCTTTTGGCTTCATTGGGAAGAGAGTGAAACTTGTCAAAGTAGAGGAGACTTCTTGTCGGACCCTGGGAGGAGCTTGTACAGCATCAAGGCACAGGTTGTAAAGTTCTTCTTTGATTTAAATTAATACAATCAGATTCATTTTTCTCAAAAAATTGTCTTATGTGATTTGTTTCATGAATTACTTGATCATCATGATAAGTATGCTTTATTACATTGGCTTTTCAGGTGCTATTTAATTTGTGTGCTTGTTTATGTTTGCAGATTCTCTACAAGGGAGCTCATTTGGATCAACGGAGCGAGGCTTCCAAAAACTTGCATTGGACCCAAGTTAGGCCTAAAACACTTGTTTTCCTTTGTTTATAAATTGCATATTTAGAGAAAGATAGACTTTGATTGGCTTGCTTGTCACTAGATATCATTATATACTAGGGAGGTCGGTCTTGTCCGCAAGAACGAAATAAACTAGCTTGAGCGATGGTAGCTTATCTCTGAGAAGAGATGTAGCGGCTACATGCCTCTGAACTATGTTACAATAAGGCTCAAGGGAATATTTATTGTTTAACAACAAGGGAAAACCCTAAATAACCAAAACCATAACCCCAGAATATGGAACGCCAAGAGTATGTGGGCCCCATTAGGGTTAGTTGGGTAGCCAACTTCCCAGGGTCATAACTTGGTCATATTAACTCCATTTGGCGCGTACAATAACTTATTGGAAATATCTTTGCAATTAATATAGGATTTGAGGCATGCCCTTACGAATGGAAAGAAGCCTGCTACAGACCCCAAAAAAACATCGTTTAGGGGGTCAAAATTGCTCAAGAAGTTCAGGACCCGAAAAACTGCTAAAAATAGTAATGCTACAATATACAATGAAACAAATGAAACCAACTAGAGGTCTAGGTGGAATAGGCAGGTTTCCACCAATATCCACCTAGATCAGTCCTCCCTCCTTAAGAAGCAATGTTCCCCATTGCATGCAGAGCCTCCATGACGTGAGGAAATGTTTGTTGAACTTATTCTTTTCCCTGGTGAAGGAGTTGGACTGCTTTGACAACTCGATATAAATGGATCCTCTATTGGCGAGTGTTCTTGATCTATGTGTCCATGATCTGATCAGTTGTGTCATGTTCCATGCAGTCTGATTTTAGCTCTGTTGGTGTGAGTTGTTCTGCAATGTTGGATATGTCCAGCAAATTATGGTGGAAAGTATGGTCGAAGGTGGTCTACATTGAACATTGGGTGCAGACCAAGGAACGATGGAATGCTGAGCTTCAATTCTTTGTTCCCTATAGCCTTGGTGATGGTGTATGGCCCATATCGGAGTGGGGGAATCTTGCGGTGGGGTCCAATGAGGAAATTCTTCTGCAAATGTAACCAAACTTTGTCACCCACCTCGAAATTGTGCGGCACTCGATGTTGATCATTGTGCTACTTGTACTTAGCATTGACTCTATCCAATATGTCATGGACCTACTGGTGGATGTGTTGAATGTGCTTGATGAATTTTTTAGCCCTATCGGCTTCAAACTGGACATCAGTTGAATCTGCCTGAGTAGTTTTGAATGATATGGCCACATCAATGGGACATAGTGGTTGAAAGCTTAGTCCTACCTAAAAGGGGTTGTGACCCATTGAGCTATGGAGAGCTTTGTTATAGTTGTGTTGTACATAGGGGAGGCGTTCATCCCATGTGTGTGGATGCTTTGATTTGTACATGTGCATGTGTAGGACCATCTTATTGATGACCTTTGTTTGGCCATCAATTTTTGGGGTGGAAAGTCGTGGACTCGCTAAGTTTTCTATCCAACATCGACTACAGACTTGTCCAAAATGCACTTAGGAATTTGTTATCCCGCTCTAAGATAATGGACTATGGGATCCCAAAGTGTACCCACACTCGTTCAAACAAGAGCTTAGTAGTGGTCTTTGTTGTGATAGTCTTCTTGTAGGCAGCCATAATGGCCATCTTAAAGAATCTGTCGACGACCACGAAAACGTAATCGTTGGCATGCTTAGTAGAAGGAAGGCCCGAGATGTAATCGATGGAGATGGATTCCCAAGGTCGACTAGGAGTAGGTAGAGGAGTATATATTCCTTTCTTCATGATGCTTTGTTTGGAAATGGCGTAGGTGGTACAGGATCTAATGTACTTCCACAACATCCTAATGAAGGTTCAGCCAATAAAAATACTCTTGCAGTACTGCCACTATTTTTTCTACTCCGAAATGTCCAGTGATCCGACTGTAGTACGCCTCCTAAATCATCTTGGCGCACTCACTTGAAGGAATACATATGTGTCCAAAGTGGCATAATAGTGCATTGTGCAGGTGAAAATTTGGAACTTGATTACCTTCCAGGAGTGTCTGGTATGTGTTGTTGAATTCTGGATCACTCTTGTAAAGATGCAGCCACCCCAAAGTCTCATGCCCACAGTAGTTTAGCATAGTGATTAACGCTATGACTAGTGGTCAGTTGAGGCAGTATGCAACATTATTAGTTCTTCCCTTCTTGTACTTAATTTTCAAATGGAACTGTTGCAGGTATGTGGACCATTTTTTATGGTGATTTTTGTGGAACTTTCCTTGTGTCTGTATCAACCACAGGGGTTGGTGGTCTGTGTGGATGACCATTTCCTTCCCCATAATTTAATGCTTCCATTGACGACAGACCTGCACAATGGAATATATTTATTTGTCATAAGTGGGATACTTTCAGACTATTTCAGAAAGTGTCTCACTGCGGTAAGCCACTAGATGCCCTTGCTAACTAATAATTTCACCAATAGCATAGTCGGAGGTGTTTGTCTCAATCTCAAATGACTGTCGTAGGTCTGGTAATGTGATCACTAGTGAAGGGCAGTGGTGATGCTTCAACTTGAAAAATGCCTTCTATTGGGTTTCGGACCAAAAGAAAATTTCTTTCGCTCTACCCTTGGTGACTTGACTTAAATTCCAAGTGATATGAGAGAACCCCAACACGAACCTACTATAGAAATTGGAAAGGCCCAAAACATTATGGAGCTATATTAGAGTGATTGGAGCTGCCCAATCCCGAATGACTTGTATCTTGGCTAGGTCTGAATGCACACCCTGCTCATCAATAATGTACCCCATATATTAAACTTGGGTCATGTGAAAAGTGAATTTCTCCAAATTGGCACATAGCTTGTGTTGTCACAGGGTTTGAAGGACCTCTCGAATATGGTGGAGGTGCTCTTCCCTACTCTAGATGAAGATCAAGATGTCATATAAATACACCACCACAAATGCATTAGTGAAGGGTCGCTAGATGTCTTCCATAAATATCATGAAGGTTGTAGGGGCATTTGTCAACCCGAAAGGAATGACCAACCATTCGAAAAGGCCCTCCTTGGATTTAAAGGCAGTCTTACACACATCAGAGGGTTCGATAGGCACCTTCTGATAACCAAAATTCAAGTCAATCTTGCTGAAATATTTTGCCCCCTTGAGCTGGTCCAAAAGGTCATCAATCTGTTGGATTGGGTACCTATTCCAGAGAGTGATCTTGTTCAGTGCCTAATAATCAATATAGAGTCTCTAGGTTTTGTCCTTCTTTTGCACTAATATAATCGGGCTCCCACGGGATGATGAACTTGACCTGATGTGCCTTTTCTGCAATAGCTTTTGAACATGCCTATTGATCTCATAGTTCTCCATAACAGAGCATCGATACATGGGTCCATTGGGTAGCGGTGCGCCTGGGTTCATTTCAATGGAGTTCTTGACCTGACAGTGCAGAGTTACCCCTGTAGGTGAGGCGAAAATGTCATTATACACATCCACGACCTTGCCCATATGTTTATGTTGTGCGAAGGAGCACTATCTAGAGGTCGTGGCCACAACCCTCTTCTTGCCCTGAGGGAAAATCATAAGGAAAAAAAATCTGGTGTGGGAAATTATCTTATTTCATTGCTTTGCAGTGATCAAAGAGATGGTGGTAGGCGTGGCTACCTTCGATATCCTGTACAACTTATTTCCCAAAGTAATATTCACAGAGTGAGGTCTAGACTCGTATGCAACATGTTTCTTCCACAAGTATGGATGTCCTAATAATACATCACAAACTTTAAGAAGAGAAACATCACACAGTTCCTCATTTGTGTAGGGCTAGATCTTGTAGGGAAGGCAGAACTAATGGTTGGCATGGAGATCTCGTCCTTGGTGAAGCCACCTGATGGTGCATAGTTGCATATGTGTTGTCGACAATGAACTACAGTAGAGAACCCTTCACCCACATCTATGAATGGAAGAGTTGTTCCCCATCCTCTGGATCTTCAAGTTCATTCTCCTAGATCTTAGTGGTGGCCATAGTGTCAATGGGCTCCACGTTAATGATCTGCTTCCCTTTTTCATTCCCCTTGTTTGGTTTTGAATCAGAATCGGAACATGTGTCAGATTCATAAGCCTTCAGCTTGGCCACTAGTGACTGCTTGTTTTGGAACTCACTTGTGTTGTGAGTGGAGCTTTTATGGAACTCACACCATTTTCCCATGTCCTTCTTTGTTTTCTTGGTGTTGTCCTTTACTTGTGGCTTCGACGGGTTGTCCTGGGTCACCCCGCCTTAGCTTTGTCCTTTTCTCTATGGTTTGGGGGCACCTTTTCCTTGCTTCAGATTCGCATATCCAATGTCTCGCTTCTTTTATTTAAACGTTTGCTCAATCTTGACAATGTATCGGTATGCCATGCCAAGCGAGGAGATGTCCAGGAACTCCATCTCATCCTCGATGTACTTGTGTAGCTAGTTGTTGTACTTGAGTACCAAATGTCACTTAGAATCATTAATACCCAACTTCGTGCAAAGGGTATGGAAAACATTTGTGAACTATGGCACATCTTGGTCCCTTCCCTGTCGTAGTGTGGTCCACTTTATGTATTTATCTTCATAGCTCCCGACACGGTAATATTGTTCCTTAATGGCATCTCAAAAAGAATTCCAAGTGGGTGCAGCTGAAAATACTGAGGATTCCCTCTCGTCCTTTTGTTCATAGTACACTTCCCATGAGTCCTTGACATGTGGGGTGGCTTTGAGAAGTGCAAAAGTAATATTTTCCCGATTGGAAAATTCATGAACTGAAAAATATCCTTCGAACATATTTAACCATTTATCTATGGTGTCTGCATTTATCTGGCCCTCGAATATGGGAATTTCAAAGTTAACTTGTACCTTAAAAGGAGTGGCACCTCTAGAGTGGTTTTTGTATGAAGATGTGTCGCTTGTGGGTAGTCATCAAAGGATCTGGGAAAATTTATCCATCGTCGTATTCCTCTGTCACTCGAGGGCTTCCTCAAGAAATATCTTGAAAGGATCTCCTGCCCCCTCATATTTCTTTTCTTCTACCATGGGAGGTAGTTATATTTTGCAAGGCTTATCTTGCAAAGGTTGAACCAGTTTAAGTCCTAACTCCTTATACCCTAACCTCGTTGGGGACATGCAAAGAAAAATGGAGAAAGAGCAGATTTCTCTGATACGACTAATCCAAACTTATGTAAGAACAAAACAAAATACATAAGTACCCATATACATAGAGATGCAGAAGAAATAAAACTTCATTTCATTAATATCAAAGAACTGAAATATGCTTACATACAGAAATAAAAATAAGCTAGCTCGGGAGATGGTAGCTTATCTTTGAGAAGAGATGTGACGGCTACATGCCTCTGAACTGTGTTACAATGAGGCTCAGGGCCTATTTATTATTGAACAACAAGGGAAAACCCTAAAAAACCAAAACCCAAACCCCAAGAGATGGAAAGCCAAGAGTTTGTGGACCACGTTGGGGTTAGTTGGGTAGCCAACGTCCCACGGCCGTAACTTGGCCATATTATCTCCATTTGGCGCCTATGATACCATGTTGGAAATATCTCTCTGAGTACTACAGGATTTGTGGTAGGCCCTTTCCTATGGCTATTGGAATACTACACACCTCAAAAAACATCGTTTAGGGAGTCAAAACGGCTCCGGAAGTTCAGGACCTGAAAAATTGCTAAAAATAGTAAATGCTGCAATAAACAAGGAAACAAATGAAACCAATTGGAGGTCTAGGTGGAATAAGCTGGTGGCCACCAATATCCACCTGTATCATGCCCCCACTAGGTAATCACAACTTGGTGAATTATGATGTGAATTATCGAGACTGACATGTTTTAGAAAATTTTGGATTGAATTCTCAAGATGTGCACTTTAGCATCTGTGTTTTTAGTCTTGAGTTTATTTGAAATGAATAACTTACACCAAATAATTTTGAATAAAACCTTCTATAGTTACATTTATTTGTCTTATTAATTTTTTGAATTCTTGATCTTTTTAAACAATAAATTTGAATATTTTTAAATGCATGAGGTAACTTGGGTTTTCTTAAAGATCATATATATATATATATATATATATATATATATATATATATATATATATATATATATATATATATATATATATATATATATATATATATATATATATATCTATATATATATATATATATATATATATATATATATATATATATATATATATGGATCGAGGGTCTGGATCATCACATGAGCAGTCACCACCTCATTGTTCAAGGCGTAAACGAGATAGAGCATCAACTGAGTCTCGAGCATCGACCAGAGGGCGACTTTCTATGCATGCCGACGAGATTGATCATGGATCTAGGAGAGTATCAAATGAATCAGGGGAGGGCCATCATTCAGTACATCATGATCATGGTATATATATGTTTATGTGAATTTACTTAAATGATATTCATAGAATCATATGTACATACATATTGAATGGATTTTTGTCAATTTAGCTAAATATTAATTTATAATAAATTCTATTTTTGTTAGGAACATCTCTCCCTGGGTTAATGAGAGTATCAGATCAATCAATGCAGGACCGTCATTAACATCATCATGGTATGGTATGGTATATAAATATATATATGTGTGTGTGTGTGTGTGTGTGTGTTTATGTGCATTTATCTAAATGATAATTTGGTATAATCATATGTACATACCTATTGATTATATTTTTGCCAATTTATCTTAATTAATTTATAATTTCTTCCTTTTTTTAGAAGCATCTGTCACTAGGTCATCGCGTGAAGGTGGTCATGAATATCAATTGAATCACCATGACCCTCATTTAGGTAAATTATATAACTTGATTTTTTTTTTGTTGAAACAAATTTGTATGCAAATAAATTGTATGTTACATACATATATGTTTATTTTGCATGTGTATAAATGCATTGACATGTTTTAATATTTATGTAATTATATTGAAGCAAGGGGTGAAAATGTTGACCATAGTCAAGATAGGAAAAGGGGGGTGATTCAAGAAGAATACCATATGCCAATGACCACCTATCCATCTATATTCTTGATGAGGTTCCTTGGGAAACAAACATCCAATAGTATATGTTATAGCAGTGCACAACTCACTATTCAAAATTACAGAACGATCTTCAAAGCTTGGAGCTTCCTGCAGAGAGTCGGCAATGCTTATAAATAGTTTTTCACTCTCTAAGTTCATTTCTTGATATTTGCAAGAACATTTGGAAAAAAAATGATGGATTTATAGATATGACGAGGCGTAAAAAGGAGACAATGATGGGTCCCGATAAACTTGTCGAGTTAAATAGGAGGGTTACAAAATCGTAGGCAAAATCTCTATTTAATTTCAATGCCGAAAAGAAATATGCTAAAGGTGTAATATTTCAAGCACCCTCAAATGTCCCCCTATTTGTATGATAGGTTCCTTGTAGCGTATGGTAATATTCCATGGAATGACAAGGTTACAAATTATTTTTCTTGATTATTCTATGCGGAGTTGTTTTTAGTTATGAAACCTGATTACACTGACCTTTCATCGAAATATTATGGTACTGGAAAAGGTCAGATATATGATCGGAAGGGTGCATATAGGGATACTGAATTGCCTTGTGTTGGGTGTGGCTTTTTACCTATTTACTCCACCTTCTTTCCCCAGTTTTGATCCTTTTATCCTCCAGGCCTATGAACTTTACATGATTAATTCCCCTTTTTCTCACTTTTATAACCTATTATACTGTCATGTTATTTTGTCGTACTTTACTGAATAATATGATACTTTATTCCTTTTTGTGGCTAACTAGGGGAGCATTGAAGGATTATTTTGGGAAGTTGTTCTCCTTTGTAGGTGTTGCTCGCGAGAACAAGGTTATGGAGTAGACAGGCAGCACTGATTAACTATAGAGCAGGGTAGAGTAGTTCATTGTTACAGGTTGTTGTTACACATTGAATGTTGTTATAGGATTTTGTTACACTACATGCTGATAAAAAGGTCCATTGTTACACTAAGGGTGTTTTTGCTAGCGATTACCATAACATCCCGAACCATTATTCACTCACAGGATGTTGTTGCACCAAAGCTGGCAAGTGTGGGTACTATTCCACATAACAGCTATCGGCATTAGGAATTGTTTATCTTGGAAGCAACAGACCCAAGCGGTTGCAATCCTAATTAATTTATATTTGTATTTAGAAATAGGTTGTAACTACTTTTATTTTTTATTAGCATGAGAATAGAGAGATTCTAATCACTGATCTGTTTCTAATTTCGGGTATGCAATAACTACAAAAGAAACTTGATTTCCTATGTATAAGGACACGACATATAGGAGAGTATTATTACTCTGCTTCTGTAACTCGGAAATATTTTTAATATTAATCATTACGCTGATGTTGTTATTGCTTTTCAGCTGATTCGTTAATTACTTTTGTGTTATTCCTGTGCCCTTCTAAGGAGGAAAGGCCCTCCTCTTTGGCAGGGGCTACAGTGATAGAGGTAGTGTACATTCTAGTTTCGCCTATTGTTATATGGTTTCTTGTTGTTGTTGTACAAATTGTGAATTACATTCATTGTTGTTACAATTTATATTATGTTGTTACACTGAGTTAATCAATAGAATAGTAGTAACCAGCTGGTGTAGATATTAATCACTACATGGTGTGCCCTTACTTTGATAGTTGTGAAGTGTGATTCAATTCTGTGGAGTGTTTTTATCTCTACATGAATGATTTGAATCAGCAATTTGGTTCAACAACATATTTTACTGTTTTCTTCATTTTCTCATTCTTGGCTATAATGTATTGGCACAATTAGCGCGAACTCCATTGAAAAATCAAGAGCTACCCTGGGTTGATAATTAAATGTTGCAGTCTCGGTCAATTAGGATTGGTTAAAACAACACCTCATTTTCGCATTGTTTCCGGGAATGGAAGTTGACAATACAGTCAATAAAGTTGTTTGTTTGATGATAGTGTTCCTAGTCCACAATCGTTGGGTAGTAAGACGAGAGGTAAGAACCTGCGCATCGCTCTAACATACCTGGGTGGGCTCACCATTGTGACCACTAGGGAACTAAGGGAATTTTGGAGTTTTGTTTAGTGTGCCTTCAACTCTTCATTCGTTGGGTGGTAAGACAAGAGGTAAGAACCCGTGCATCGCTCTAACACACCTAGGCGGGCTCACCACTGTTGAAGACTAAGACACTTAGGGTGTGAATTAATACACATAGGGTCCATGTGTGCAATTGTAGGAATTACAAAGATACCAAAACTACCCCCACTCTAATTAGCCACAGGAAAAACGGGTCGTAAAAAGGAAAGGAAGAGTGTAGATTTGGGAAGGAAAACATTTATCCAGGAACTAATCTCTAAGGCAAAAAAAGAACAGTCTAGCTCTCAAAGGGATGCAACGAAAATAGGGCTATAGAAATTTGTTACTCCCATAGCAAGGGCAGAAACTTCCAATTCCTTTATCTCAGGACCATATCATTCTAAAGCTAGCACCCACACCCCCAAGAGCAAGAATCCAATTCAGGAGTAGGAGGGGGAAGCTAGTAGCCAGAACTTGAGGACCGAGGGACAAGGGGAAACTGAGGGGGAACATCAAACACCTGAGACGAAAGAGCACCTGTTGGTTTATCAATACCTAGATAAAAGTAGTGTGGTGAAACAACCGGCCCCAAGGATACCCGAGCCATCAATCACACTTGCAATACCATCACAAGAATAGTTTGAAGGATGTCTGTTACAGCAAGGGTTAGAAGGATTAGTCATGGGGTAACAATGACAACAACACTAAAACAGATGATATTATCACCACTTTTGAGTTCCCAATAAGGGATATCAGAGGTGAAGCTCCTATGAAAAATATTCCTCTATCATCCTTACCATCCTTCCAGGGGATGACTGTGGAAGATCTAGACACCTTTCTGGTTGAGTTTGATGTCTTATGAAGAAGTTATGATTATACCTCAGATGCTCAAAAATTGAAATTATTTCCTGCTACTTTAAAAGGGGCAGACCTGAGATGGTTCATAGGACTAGGCTCTACCTCTATTCGAACATGGAACGATATGAAGGAGACGTTCTTATCAAAGTACCAAGACTATTGCAGAACCAAGAACTTAAGGTAGGAGGTATTTACAATGAAACAGAAGGAGGATGAGAGCCTGGAAGACTATGTAGAATGGTTCCACTGCAGAGGTCTAAACATAGCAATTTAGACCATGAAATATTGAAGACTATACTTATCATAGGAATAAGGGATGACTCCCTTGACACCCTGAACCTATTAGGGAAGGTGGATATATCACAAGAACCATTCTCTAAAATTGTAAATCTTTGTCTAAGATGTTGTAGAGGATTGTCTAAGGGGAAGAGCACAATTCGAGATGCCTCTACCCGAATACAAAAATCTGTAGGAGGAGGAGTAACCAGAGCAGAGATCATGAATTTGTTCGAGAATTTTAAGACCGATATCCTCAGTACTCTCTATGCCTAGACAATGATAGCGTGGATCAAGAAGGAACAAGCAGAAGTTGACACACCTCTGGTTGTGTTTTGTTTGAATTGCCAAAAGAAACATCCTTTGAGGGAATGCTAATTGAATAACATCATCTTGTGTAATATTTTCAAGTTGGAACATTCGACAAGTAAATGTCTGGAGCTTCCTAGACTGAAGGCAGTACTTAGAGAGTCAAGCGAAGAAGTGCAGTCCTCTTATTTCATCGCACCAAGGAGGCCATGGAAACCATGACCTTCATGTATGTGTCAAGATTTTTCCTCTTTCAATTCATGGAACAATGCATATAACACTCAGTAATATCCATCACAATATCCTACTCCTTCTTCAACGCAGTTTCCTTCACCTTGGAACCGGTGGTCTCCATCTCCCTCTATCCAATATCGTCAATGTCAATCATATCCTTGGAATCAGAACTGGAGAGGAAATGCCTAGAATTTAGCTTTACATGGACTACCCATGCAACAACAGCTGCAGTTACCTCCTTTCCAAACTCATGCTCCTCCACCGCATGTGCGACCCCAACTGCCTATGCAACCTAACCCAAACCCGAACAATAAAGCAGCTAAGGGCATAAAGAGTCCAACCACCTTCCAGACCTACCTTGTTACCCTTGTGGGGCTTAATGAAATACAATTGCAATAGGTCAAGGTAATTAAACCAAGTCACTCCCCTATCATTACAGAGGAGGAATGTGAACCATCCAGAAGAGATGTTGAAGGCTCTGGGGCAGCTACTGTGCCTATAACAATTGATATACAGGAAGTTGTTACGTCTGTAACAACCAACCCACAAAGATCTGTTACTGCTATAATAGCCAACTTGGGAAAGGATGATACACCTGTAACCGCTGATTTGATTGTAGTAACTCAAGACCCTCTGTATCCTCAGAGATTGGCTGAATTTGGGATGACTTCACAACCTGAATATGATTTTCTTAGGGAGTTGCAAAATCTACATCTACGAATTCCTCTGCTACAATCCCTTAAAGAATTACATATTTATGCTAAAACAGTGAGAGATTTGTGCATCAAGAAACCTGAGAAGAAGCCTAAAGACCCTGCCACCATACATGTGATGGGGAAATTATCTGAATTAATATATGCTTAGCCTCTTATAACTAAGTATAATGATCCAAAAAATCCTACGGTTACTGTCTACATTAATGATCAGCCCATAGCTAACACGTTGATCGATCTCGGGGCTACCATTAATGTAATGACAAAGGACCTCTTTACCACTCTCAGGCTACAGGGACTTAGACATACTCCTACTGTACTTGAATTAGTAGATAGGTCCTACTTTAAACCCAAGGGGGTGTTAGAGGATATAGTGATTACAATAGCTTCCTGGAGGTATCTGGCTGACTTTCTTATCTTACAGCCCAAATCCAATTTGGGGGGACATCCTTTGATCTTAGGGAGACCTTGGTTGGCCACTACAAATGCATTTATAGGCTACAGATCTGGATCTATGGTGATCTCGGATGGCCAGGCAATGAAGAACCTTAATATTTACCCCCCAAAACCAAATGTGGATGTATACAACCCTTGGTGGGATGAGTTTGAGCCTGAGTGAGATATTCCCTTGCCACTCCTCAATCTAGGGAAAGCCTAGTATTTCAAAGATGAGACAGAAGATGATATCATTAATGGTTTTATTAGTAACTCGCTTTCTGTCGCTTCTATTAAAAATGTGAATGAGGAAGAACAGGTGGAAGATATAGATTTTGAACAAATGAGAACCAGTCCAAATATTGACAGTAGTCCAATTGAGATAGAACCTCGAAATTTTCTGAATATTAACCCCAACCTAACTGATGAGCAAAACCAACTGTTGTTACAGCGGTTACAGAAATGCAAAAAGGCATTTGCATGGGATTATACAGATATGAAAGGGATCCACCCTAACCTATGCACTCAACGTAATTATTTTAAGGATGGATGCAAACCAATCAGACAACCACAGCCCCGCATGAACCCTGCATTGAAGGAGGTGGTGAAAGAAGAATTACAAAAACTCCTGAGTGCTAATTTTATTTATCCGATATCTAACAATCAACGGGTGTTTCCACTTTTCATCGTTCCTAAAAATAATGGCAAGTGGAAATTCTATGTAGATTAATGAGAACTCAATAAGGCCACTCAAAAGGACCACTTTCCCTTACCATTTATAGATCAAGTCCTTGATACCCTTTCCAGAAATAAATTCTTTTCATTTTTGGATGGATTTAGTGGCTACAATTAGATACAAATTTCCCCAAAGGATCAGGATAAAACAACCTTTACCTGCCCTTGGGGAACCTTCGCATACAAAGTACTTCCTTTTGGACTATGTAATGCGCCAACAACCTTTCAAAGGGCAATACTGGGAATTTTTTCTGACTTGTTGAATGACTGCCTTGAAATCTTCATGGACGATTTTACACCTTATGGAGATTCTTTTGAAACAACATTAGTTAATCTGGAAAAAGTGTTGGAATAGTGTGTACAGACTAATGTTGCTTTGAGCACTGAAAAATGTCACATAATGATGACTGAAGGGATTGTGCTTGGACACTACATTTCTGCTGAAGGAATCAAGGTAGACCCTGCAAAAATAGAGGTAATTCTAAAAATTCCAACCCTCAAAATGCAAAAAGAGGTACGTAGTTTCTTGGGGAATGCAAGGTATTACAGGAGATTTATTGAAAAAATTTCAAAAATTACATCGACATTATTTTTCTTTGCTCATGAAGGATGTCAACTTTTTTTGGACAGGGAAGTGTGAGTAGGCCTTTTTAAAGCTGAAATGTTGTGTATCAGCAGCTCCGGTGTTGGGAGGACCTAATTGGGAATTGTCGTTTCACATAGCTACAGATGCATCTAATATTGTTGTAGGTTTTGTTTTGGGCCAACTGGAGGATAAGAAACTTATGCTATTTACAACATAAGCAAAAATCTAACCCCGACCGAGCTCAACTACACAGTGACCGAGAAGGAGTTCTTAGCAGTCATGCAAGCCATCAATAAATTTCGACATTTTATCATCAGGTATCAAGTATTTGTACACACTAACCATTCTTCCATTCATTTTTCAATGAATAAACCAATTACCAATGGTATAATCACATGTTGGTTATTGTTGTTACAAGAATTTGATATAACAATTGTCGATAAACCTGGAAAAGATAATGTAGTAGCTGATTTTCTTTCTAGGTTAACTATTGATGACAATTTCATCCCTACTGAGGATTCTTTCCCAGATGAATATCTCTTTGCTATTTCTACTTACTCACCTTGGTATGAAAATATAGGCAATTATCTTGTTGCATCCTGAAATATTGTTGGCCAATAATCCAAGAATTTTGCGAAGGGAAGTGATAGTTGCCAAAGGATGGGCCAACCACTGCAATCATATGAGATGTCGTTGCAGCCCCAAATCATCTTAGAACCTTTTGAGCAATGGGCCCTAGATTTTGTGGGACCGATTAATCCTTCATCTAGACAGAAATCTTACATCTTGGTCTGCACTAACTATGTCACGAAATGGGTTGAGGCAAAAGAACTAACCAGAGCCACAGAGAAGGTTGTTTCAGACTTTCTCTTTGAAGACATCTTTCTCCAATTTGGCATACCCAGGGAGATAGTCAGAGACGGAGGGCCCCAGTTCACATCTCATATGATCCAGAAGTTGGTTGAAAAATATAAAATCCATCATAGAATCACAACACCTTATCATGCATAAGAAAATGGCCAAGTGGAAATCACTAACAAATTCATTGAGGGGATCCTTACTAAGACTGTGGCATGTCACCGAAGAAATTAAGCCGACAAACTTCCAGAAGTGTTGTGGTCATACAGGACTACATGGAGGAATACCACAAGATTCTCACCATATGAAATTGTGTATGGTAAAAACCCCTTATTCCCCATTGATTTCTAAATCAAGACACTAAGAAAAACATTGCATGTAAATTTGGATTTAGCTATAGCACAAAAGTAGAGATTGAACCAACTCAATGAATTGGAGGAGAAACTGTTAGCTTCTATCTAGCAAATGGAGATTATCCAGCAGCAGAGAGCTAAGTGGCATGACAGATTCATCAAGAAGAAGAAGTTCTAGAAAAGATATTGGGCTCTCTTATACACCTCAAGATTTAAATACTTCAAGGGTAAGCTATGCACCATATGGCTAGGTCCCTATGAGGTAGATGCAGTCTTTGAGAATGGGAGTGTAAATTTGGTGACCATTGACAGAGAAAGGACACCATTGCTTGCAAATGGGCACCATCTTCGGTTATATCACAAACCTACTTCAAGGGATTCATTCGTCAACATTGTCATAAATTCAGATCTTCAGATTACAGGAACAAGGGAAAGCCCCCCTATGCTGCAAAAATTCTAATTTTTCCAATAAGTGTAATAGCTTAAAATAAACTATAGTTAGCGGTTGTTACACCTTCAAACTTACAAAAAAAAAACATAATAAAATAATCTGCCTATGAAAACCTTTCCCAGGCGCAGACAGACAATTTTTGTAGCAGTTGAAAACCATCTTGTGGCAATTGTTACACACTCTGTAACAGCATTTGTTATTTCAAAGCATACCTTACGATAGTGTTGTTACATGATCTTTTCTTCTCTATTTTTGTAAAAATTAATAATATATACTAGTCATCTTGGATGTTACACCTATAACAGTCAAAAACTTTTATAAATAAGTGGAATATGATATTTTATTACAATAAACATTAGGCATCATCGTGGTTCTTTTCATCGGAGTTAAGTTCGCACGTCTCGCCACTGGAGCTAGGTTCGAATGTCTCGCCACCCATGACTTCTTCCCACATCACCCAGGTACGTCATACAAAGGTAATATTGTTATTCACTGATCCGAATTGGATCCTCAAACAATTCCATGATTGTTAAGAATGAACGACAGACTTCAAGAAATCTTATATCTATCAGAAATAATCTCTGAATAATGGTAATTTATAGCCAGCATGGAACAACGAGGACCTTCGGTCAAAGCGCGCTGACCGTTGGCCCATGGAGACCACACATGGTGCAAAAATGGTAATTGGGAAGCTCAGATCTAGAAATGGAGGGAAAGCGCTAATCGTGTATCGCTGGGCAAAACCCCTTGAAGAGGAAAAGCCCCGAGCGCTCAGTCACAAGGGAAACCAGAAAACCGTGGGAAAATGCTAAAACCAACAAGGCGGGTCCCATGCTCAAAACCGGCAGAATATCGGAGGCATTTTGAGCGGTAAGCGGGTTTGGCCAAGGACCAAGCGATTCCATACACCGAGTGACGCGTGTCTGGTGGATGAGAGAGAAAAACTGCTTACATCACAGAGTAACGGTTGAGCAACTCAACCGTGAGATATGAGCGAAGACTGTGGGATATTGATCTAAAAATCACTTATGTATGATCTCCGTTAATTAATGTAGGTATTACAGACTCATGTGTTGGTGTGCCTATGTTATTTTAAGCAACGAATTGATAATATTGCGAAATACACAGGCATTGGAAAACAGTAAGAGAAACATAGCAAGCAAATGCAAAAACACAACAAATTAATAAGGAGTTCACCCAATCCTCCTGGGCTACATCTCATGGTCCAGCTTTCAGTGGTGGCCTTTCTTATTGTGTCTTTGAGTAGAGTTTTTATAATGAGGAGCTCAATTTGAGTCTCCTGTAACAGATGATGCTTAGTAGGGTGGTACTTGGATTCCCCAAGCCACTAGAGTACAAAGACTCCCCCTTACCAAGTCTCAACCTCAACTGGTCTTAATGGGATGAGTCCAATTTGGCACTCAGTTCCCAACAGATCTCCTCACAGGGATTGCTTGAACCTCTCAAGCCTTTTTGATTATGTCTGCTCGATGTTGCCTTAGTTCTGCAGGTTAGCTCGACTTCTCTGTTCTCTGCTTCTTGCTTCACTCTTTATTCTATTTCCTCTATCTCTTCTGTCTGTTCATGGCTTAAAGCCAATCCATCCCTTGACTGTTTGCTTCCTCTTTCGACTCTTCAGATCACCTACCTCTATCTGTTGGAATTCCCTGCTTCTGTGTCATCGCCACTGTGTAACGTTTCACACAGAGGTGGCCACTTGTCTCCTTACGAACTGAGCGCCAGCTCTTCCTCGAATGGTTGTTATTTTGGTTATGTCGTGAAATGATTCATTCGCCAGCTCATCGGCCACGTCGGACCCCAAATGTCATATGCCTCAACCTATTCTTCCTTCAAATCTGGTCTCCCATCGGGTACAATCTCCAACGTTTGATCTGGGGCCTCCAGATCCTACGGTCATCGCTTTTATCGCACGGGTGACTTGCTCAACCGTTAGCCCGCAATGAGAGAATTTTTCTCTCTCATCCGCTGGACACACGTCATTCAATGTATGGAATCACTTAGTCCTCTGCCAAACCCGCTTACCGCCCGAAATGCCTCTGATATTCCATCAGTTTTGGAGTGCACGACCTGCTTGTCCGTTTTAGCGGTTTTCCCATGGTTTTACCTGTTTTTCACATGACCGGGTGTCGGGGCTTTTCCTTCTCTGAGGTTTCTATCCTGCGATGTGTGATTAGTGCTTTGCGCTAATCGCACATTAGAAACAACCTCTGTTTTCTAATCTGGACTGCCCAATTGCTAGTTTGTGCCACTGCGCGGTCTCCATGGGCCAATGGTCAGCGCACTTTGACCGAGGGTCCTTGTTGTTCCGTGCTGGCTACAACTGCCATTGTCCAAAGGTCCTTCCTGATAGCTCGTTATTCACAATATTTTGGAGTCTGAAATAGTTTGAAACAGTCATAGAAACTCTGATAATTTTCAAGGATCCAATTCGGCTCACAACCTTCCCACTGAAAAAGGTTTTGGACCACCAAAAGTTGGTTTTCAAGCATCGACTAAGTGAGGATACAACTTTCTCACATGTCCAGTCTCTATCCATTTTTCACTTCTTGGCTTTGAACCCCTGAGCCCAATTCTGAGGTACACAACATCTCCCCTGTGCGTCGTTCTCACCTTCTTATCCAGAACTATGTCTTCCTGCAATTCATTGAGATATTTAGGTAGTAGGTCATCAATAGAAGGCAATTGACTCTGCTCTTCGGGATCCTCAATTAGTGAAGGTTCAAACAATCTCAAGCTATCTACATTTACGACTAAGTAGATGTGCATGTAAGCTGGTAGATCAAGGCGAAAAGCATTCTCACCAATTTTCTCAAGTATTTTAAAAGGTCCATACCTGATAGGCTTTAGCTTTTTACCTTCACCTTGCATCCTGTCCTTGCTGATATACAGCCAGACTTGATCACCAACTTGGAAACTATGCTCCATCTGATGCTTGTCATGCCTTGCCTTGTATTTGGCCTGGCTCTTTTCCAGTTGTTCCTATACTGCCTGGTGGATCTCTTGGATTTGTTCGATGAACCTAGTTGCCCTGTCCACATCGTTGTGTCCCTCAACTATTGTGTCCTTACCAAAGACAAAATCCAAGGGAGACCTTGGTGTGAAACCAAAACAGGTCTCAAAAGGAGATCTCTATGTGGAAGAATGTTTGGCTCAATTGTAAGCATGTTGCACATAAAAAAAATGTTCATCCCAAGGCTTAGGATGCTTGCTGCAATATCCCCTGAGTAACTGGATGACTGTCCTATTGACTACTTCTATCTAGCCATCGGTTTGTGGATGGAAAGCTATGTTTTTCTTCAGTTTGGTGTCCATCAGTTCCCACAGACTTGACCAAAACTTTCCAAAATATCGGGTGTCTCGATCAGATATAATGGAAGTGGGTAATCCAAAATGAACCCATACATGTTGAAAGAACAATTTTGTAGTTTGTTCAGCTATAATCTATTTATTACAAGGTATCAAAATACACATTTTTCTGAACCTATCCACAACAACATACAGATAATCATGACCTTTCCTAGATTTGGGCAGTCCTCCAACAAAGTCCATGGAAACACTTTCCCAAGGATGAGAAGGAACTGGTAATGGAGTGTACAAGCCTAGTTTTCTATTCTTGGGCTTGCTTTTAGCACACATAGTACACCCTCTTACATATCTAGAAATTGTCTCGTTCATTTTTGGCCAATAACAAAACCTTCGCAGCTATGCAACTATTTTACTTACCCCAAAGTGACCTGATATTAGAGAAGTGTGTGCTTCTCGAATTATCTTTACTCTTTCAGTTTGTGGAATGCATAGCTTCGCAAAATGATGTAAGAGTCGGTCCTTAATATGATAATCCAATTCTTCTACTCGTTTGCCTTCACTTAAAGTTGCATATACATCTTTAAATTCTATATCTTGAGCATATTGTTCAATGTAGCTCTCATGTAACACAAAATTATGCTGAAGTATAGTAGATGCATTTATAATGGGTCTAGATAACATATCTGCAACTTTATTGTGTATGCCCTTTTTATATCTGATGACTAAATGAAACTGTTGTAGAAAACCCATCCATCTATAATGTCTTGATTGCTGCAACATAGTATGGGAGTGTAGATATTGAAGTGGTTGATGATCAGTATGTATTACTGTCTCTTTGCCCATTAAGTATTGTTTCCACTTATTCACACTCTGTACTAATGCATACAATTCTTTATCATATGTAGGATAGTTAACTATTGCAAAATTAAATGTCTCAGAATGATAACATATGGGTTTACCGTGCTATATCAACACTACTCCCATGCCATAGTCATTGGCATCCATTTGGATCTCAAAGGGTCTTTGAAGATCAGGCAGTGCTAGTACTGGTGTTGTACTAATCTTTTCTTTCAAGGCGTTGAAGGCTTTCTGTTGTTTGCCTCCCCAATGAAACACCTTGTTCAATCCTGTTAAAGGATGTAAGGGAGCTGCAATTAAGGAAAAGTTAGAAATGAACTTTCTCCAATATTGTGTTGCTCCTAAGAAGCTCCTAACTTCTGTAGCAGATTTTGGTTTAGGCCAGTTTACAATGACTGCCACCTTAGAGGGATCTATCCTTAATTCGCCACCCCCTATTATATGTCCCAAATAATTCAAATATGTTTTGCCAAATTCACATTTTGAGAGTTTAACATAAATTTTTTCTCTTTTAAAAACATCTAGTGTCTTCTTAACATGCTTTAAATGTTCTTCCCATGTTTTGCTAAATATCATAATGTCATCCAAATATACAATAACAAAATCGTCAAGAAAAGGTCTGAGTACATCATTCATTATTCTCATGAAAGTAGCAGGAGCATTAGTTAAGCCAAAAGGCATAACCAGCCACTCATACAATCCCTACTTTGTTTTGAAAGTAGTCTTCCATGCATCTTGTTCTGCAACTCTGACCTGATGATATCCACTATGCAAGTCTAACTTGGAAAAATAAACAGTTTCTTTCAATTTATCTAATAGATCATCTATGCGAGGAAGGGGATAATTTTTTTTTATTGTTATCTTATTCAGTGCTCGGTAATCAATTCACATTCTCCACGAGCCATCTTTCTTTCTCACCAAAACGATTGGAGATCCATATGGTGATGTGCTAGGTCTAATGAACCCCTTCTCGAGCAACTCCTGCTTCTTGATTTCTGCATTCTCTAAAGCGGACAACCTATACATTCCAATGTTAGGAAATGGAGCATCTTGCTGCAAATTAATTTCATGCACTATTTCCTTTTTGGGTGGCAGACCTTTAGGTTCTTGAAACAACATATCATAATTTGAAACATTTTTTTCTAAATCAGCTTGTTGTTTAGCATCACAGCCCTCAAATACATTGGTTTTATCAGGTTTCTTTTCCTTTACAACCATCAGTAAAAAAAATTTGCATGAATTTATCATTCGTTTCATCTGCCCTGAGTTTATGAGAGTGTAATTATTCTTGAGCTTATGAGCTCTTACAAAGTATTCGATTCCATATTTAACGAGTAGATACTTGTTCTTAGCTCTATAGAAAATAGCTTTTCTGTCATACAAGTAAGGACTTCCTACAACAATTCCACATATATCCAAAGGAATTATGTCTAACTCAACCTCATCTACAAATGCTGACCCAAAAGAAAACTTGAGTTTGCATTGTCTAGTCACTTGTAGCTGTGCTTTATCATTTAACCATCCTGATGGTTATGGTTTCTTGTGAGGTGTAGTTAGTAATCCCAACTTCTTTACAATTGCTTCAGAAATTAAATTTACTTGTGAGCCACTATCAAACAAAGTATCAATCTTTTGATGTTTGGAAATAACTTGAATATGGAAAAGCTCATGTCTTTTTCTCTCATTTTCTTCATCAATAGTTGATTGTGCATAATTACTAGTAGATGCTTCAGAATTCTTACCTTTTATACCTGTGGTTGCAATGGTTGTTTCATCTCCTGAGTCTGACCCAAAATATTCTTGAATAGCTGCAATAGTCTTCTTCTTCTTGCCCTCGAATGTCTTAGGTCTCAGTTCCAGATGCAGAATCCAACAGTGCTCATCAACATGCCCATCCTTCTTATAGTGAGTGCATGAAGACTTGCTTTTCTGTGCAGTGTTGGCCTTCCTTGCTTTCCATTTCTATTTTCTTTTCTCCTTATTCTTGCTTGCAGTGGGTTGGGATGATCCCCCAACTTTTGGTTTCCATTCTTTCCTCTAGCTTCTAGATGTGTAGCTTAAACATATACCTCATCTATATTAGTGGGATTAAACATGAGGATAGTGTGCCTCATGTAACTGTGTAGACCACCGATGTACTTCAACAGAGTCTCAGGTGAGTCTAATGAGATTCCTAGAATCAAAGCTCTCTTCCTAAATTCTTAGGTGTAACCTTGTACACTTTGCCCTTTCAACTGACGAAGAGTTTTCCAGCTCATCATGGCTTGTTGCATGTAGGCCAGTGGATAGAACTGCTTTTTGATTGCAGAAACAAATTCACTCCAGACAGAAAGAGTCTTACCATGTCTCTTCATGTCAGCTTGGGTCCTGCCTTCCCACCAAACCAAGGTAGTGCCTCCAAGGCGTAGGTTGGCTAGCTGAATCTTGCTCTTATCTGAATCGATACTCTGCACTCTGCAGTAAACATCAATTTGTCTGATCCAATTGTCCAGCTTTTCTGCTTTCAACTCTCCATCATATATTGGTAAATCAAATTTAACATCTAGTTTAATCAAAGATGTCTTCTTTTTTATGTTCAGGGCTATTAGGAGGTGTGATAAAGCTTTCTTCTTTCCCCTTGCCTTTTGTGTGGTCATGGAGGAGAGACTCTTCTTCCCCTTTACCTTGTTTGGAGACTGATGAATATTCATCTTTATGTTTTCTAAAGTCCTTATACATTTCCTCTACCATGGACCTTATGGCCAGGAAACTATCTATAAATTGAGGGTCTAGCCCCACAGAACCTTCCTCTGACATTGTATTCTAAGGATAGACTCTTCCAATCTCAGGATTAGTTTTGACCAACTCTCCTTCTCCTAATTTGAGCTTTGATCTAGTTAGCATTCACCAGCTAAATCCAGCACAAGCTTGTTTAACCTTAACAACCTATAGCTTTGATACCACTTGATCTAAAAATCACTTATGTATGATCTCAATTAATTAATGTAGGTATTACAGACTCATGTGCTGGTGTGCCTATGTTATTTTAAGCAATGGATCGATAAGATTGCGAAATACACAGGCATTAGAAAACAATAAGAGAAACACAGCAAGAAAATGCCAAAACACAAAAAATTAATAAGGAGTTCACCCAATCCTCCTAGGCTACGTCTCCTGGTCCAGCTTTCAGTGGTGGCCTTTTTTATTGTGTCTTTAAGTAGAGTTTTTACAATGAGGAGCTCAATTTGAGTCTCCTGTAACAGATGATGCTTAGTAGGGTGGTACTTGGATTCCCCAAGCCACTAGAGTACACAGACTCCTCCTTACCAAGTCTCAACCTCAACTGGTCTTAATGGGATGAGTCCAATTTGATACTCAGTTCCCAATAGATATCCTCACAAGGATTGCTTGAACCTCTCAAGCCTTCTTGATTCTGTCTGCTCGATGCTACCTTAATTCTGCAGGTTAGCTCGACTTCTCTGTTCTCTTCTTCTTGTTTCACTCTCTATTTTGTCTCCTCTATCTCTTCTATCTGTTCGTGGCTTAAAGCCAATCTGTCCCTTGACTGTTTGATTCCTCTTCCGGCTCTTTGGATCGCCTACCTCTGTCTGTTGGAATTCCCTACTTTTGTGTCATCGCCACTATGTAACGTTTCACAGAGAGGTGGCCACTTGTCTCCTTACTAACTAAGCACCAGCTCTTCCTCGAACGGTCATTATTTCAGTTATGCCATGAAATGATTCATCCACCAGCTCATCGGCCATGTCGGACCCCAAATGTCATATGCCTCAGCCTATTCTTCCGTCATATCTGGTCTCCCATCAGGTGCAATCTCCGCCGTTTTATCTAGGGCCTCCAGATCCTATGGTCATCGCTTTTATCGCACGAATGACTTGCTCGATCGTTAGCTCGTTATGAGAGCAATTTTCTCTCTCATCCGCCAAACACGTGTCATTCAATGTATGGCATCGCTTGGTCCTCTGCCAAACCCGCTTACCACCTGAAATGCCTCTGATGTTCTGCTGGTTTTGGAGTGCAGGACCCGCCTATCGGTTTTAGCGCTTTTCCCATATTTTTACCTATTTTTCACATGACGAGGTGCTGGGGCTTTTCCTTCTCTAAGGTTTTTATCCTGCAATGCGTGATTACACATCCTCTGTTTTCTTATCTGGACTCCCCAATTGCTATTTTTTGCCACTGCGCAGTCTCCATGGGCCAACGGTCAGCGCGCTTTGACCGAGGGTCCTCGTTGTTTCGTGTTGGCTACAACTGCCATTGTCGAGAGGTCCTTCCTGATAGCTCGTTATTCACAAGATTTTGGAGTCTGACATAGTTTGAAATAGTCATAGAAACTCTGATAATTTTCAAGGATCCAATTCGGATCAGATCTGGAGGCTCCAGATCAACGGTGAAGGTTCAACCCGATGGATGACTGGACTCAAGGGTGAAATAAATTGTGGCACATAAGATTTGAAGTCTGATTTGACCGATGAGTCGACAGAAGGATCCGTTTCGCGGGCATCTGGGAAATAAATAAATAAAACGAACGTTCAGGAAGAACTGACACTCAGTTTGCAAAGAGACAGGTGGCCACCTCTCTGCGAAGCGTTACACAGTGATGATGACGCAGGGCAGAGGAGTCCTAGCGGACAGAGGCAGGCGATCCAGAGAGCCAGGAAGCAGAAACGAACAGTCGGGGGAACGAACTGACTTTAAAACCACGAGCTGACAGAGACAGTGTAGCAGTGAAGCAATGAAGAAGCCAAAGGCCGAGACACACAGAAATAGAAGCAAAATTGTAGAGGAAAGAGAAGCCGAGCTGACCATCAGCGTAAGGGCAACATCGAGTAGACAGAGACCAATGGAGGTCGAAATTCAGTAAGGAGAATCTATGAACTCTAAGGACTTGGAAATTCCAAGTGCCATCCTACTGATCATCCTCTGTCAAGTGAGACTTAGATTGAGCTCCTTATTGTAAGACTCTATTTTAAAGACATAATAAAAAGGCCACCACTGAAGGCTGGACCAGGAGACATAGCCCAAGAGGATTGGGTGATCTCCTTATTAAATTTTTTTGTGTTTGTGTTTTTCTTACTATGATCTCTTACTATTGCAAGTGTCTATGTATTTTGCAATCTTATCGATCTATTGCCTAAGATAACATAGACACACACACCAGTACATGAGTTTGTAATACCTTCATTAATTTCCTGAGGTCACCTAGGGGTGATTTCAGATCAAGTGGTATCAGTGTGATAGGTTGTTAAGGTTAGACAAGCTTGTGCTGGATTTAGCTATTGAATGCTAACTAGATCGAAGCTCAAATTAGGAGAAGGAGAGTTGGTTGAAATTAATCCTGAAATTGGAAGAGTCTATCCTCAGAAGAAAATGTCGGAGGAAGGTTCCGTGGGCCCAGACCCTCAATTTATAGATAGTTTCCTGGCCATGAGATCCATGGTAGAGGAAATTTATAAGGACTTTAGAAAACATAAATATGAAGATTCATCAGGCTCCAAACAAGATAAAGGAGAAGAAGAGTCTCTCCTCCATGACCACTCAAAAGACAAAGGGAAAGAAGAAAACTTTCTCACACCTCCTAATAGCCCTGAACATAAAAAGAAAAAATCTTTGATTAAACTAGATGTTAAATTTGATTTACCAATATATGATGGAGAGTTGAATGCAGAAAAGCTGGACAATTGGATCAGAAAAATTGATGTTTATTGCAGAGTGCAGAGTATCGACTCAGACAAGAGCAAGATTCAGTTGGCCAGCCTACGCCTTGGGGGCACTGCCTTGGTTTGGTGGGAAGGCAGGACCCAAGCTGACATGAAGAGACATGGTAAGACTCTTTCTATCTGGAGTGAATTTGTTTCTGCAATCAAAAAGCAGTTCTATCCACTGGCCTACATGCAGCAAGCCATGATGAGCTGGCAAACTCTTCGCTAATTGAAAGGGAAAAGTGTACAAAGTTACACCCAAGAATTTAGGAAGAGAGCTTTGATTCTAGGAATCTCATTAGACTCACCTGAGACTCTGTTGAAGTACATCGGTGGTCTACATAGCTACATGAGGCACACTATCCTCATGTTTAATCCCACTAGTATAGATGAGGTATCTATTCAAGCTACACATCTAGAAGCTACAGGAAAGAATGGGAACCCAGAGGTTGGAGGATCATCCAAGCCCATTGCAAGCAAGAATAAGGAGAAAAGAAAACAGCAATGGAAAGAGAGGAAGGCCAACACTGAACAGAAAATAAAATCTTCATGCACTCACTGTAAGAAGGATGGGCATGATGATGAGCACTGTTGGATTCTGCATTAGGAGCTAAGACCTAAGAAGTTCAAGGGCAAGAAGAAGAAGACTGCTGCAGCTATTCAGAAATATTTGGGGTTGGACTCAGGAGATGAAACAACCATTGTAGCCATAGGTATAAAAGGTAAGAATTCTGAAGCATCTACTAGTAATTATGCACAATCTACTAACGATGAAGAAAATGAGAGAAAAAGACATGAGCTTTTCCATATTTGAGTTATTTCCAAGCATAAAAATATTGATACTTTGTTTGATAATGGCTCACAAGTAAATTTACTTTCTGAAGCAATTGTAAAGAAGTTGAGATTACTGGCTACACCTCACAAGAAACCATACCCATTATTTTTGTTAAGTGATAAGGCACAACTACAAGTGACTATACAATGCAAACTTAAGTTTTCTTTTGGGTCAACATTTGTAGATGAGGTTGAGTTAGATATAGTTCCTCTAGATATATGTGGAATTGTTTTAGGAAGTCCTTACTTGTATGATAGAAAAGTTGTTTTTTGTAGAGCTGAGAACAAATATCTACTCGTTAAAGATGGAATCGAATACTTTGTAAGAGCTCATAAGCTCAAGAATAATTATACTCTCATAAACTCAGGGCAAATGAAATGAATTGTAAATTCATGCAAACAATTTTTACTGATGGTGGTAAAGGAAAAGAGTCCTGATAAAACCAATGTATTTGAAGGCTGTGATGCTAAACAGCAAGCTGATTTAGAAAAAGTTGTTTCAGATTATGATATCTTGTTTCAAGAACCTAAAGGTCTGCCACCCAAAAAGGAAATAGTGCATGATATTAATTTGCAACAAGATGCTCCATTAACTAACATTGGAATGTACAGGTTGTCCGCTTTAGAGAATGCAGAAATCAAGAAGTAGGTGCAGGAGTTGCTCGAGAAGGGGTTCATTAGACCTAGAACATCACCATGTGGATCTCCAATCGTTCTGGTGAGAAAGAAATATGGCTCGTGGAGAATGTGCATTGATTACCGAGCACTGAATAAGATAACGATAAAAAATCGTTATCCCCTTCCTCGCATAGATGATCTATTAGATCAGTTGAATTTTTTTTTTTGGATATCATCAGGTCATAGTTGCAAAACAAGATGCATGGAAGACTACTTTCAAAACAAAGCAGGGATTGTATGAGTGGCTGGTTATGCCTTTTGGCTTAACTAATGCTCCTGCTACTTTCATGAGAATAATGAATGATGTACTCAAACCTTTTCTTGAGTTTTTGTTATTGTATATCTGGATGACATTCTTATATTTAGCAAAACATGGGAAGAACATTTAAAGCATGTTAAGAAGACACTAGATGTTTTGAAAAAAGAAAAACTTTATGTTAAACTCTGAAAATGTGAATTTGGCAAAACATCTTTGAATTATTTGGGACATATAGTAGGGGGTGGTGAATTGAAAATAGATCCCTCTAAGGTGGCAGTCATTGTAAACTAGCCTAAACCAAAATCTACTATAGAAGTTAGGAGCTTCTTAGGAGCAGCACAATATTGGAGAAAGTTCATTTCTAACTTTTCCTTAATTGCAGCTCCCTTACATGCTTTAACAGGATTGAACAAGGTGTTTCAGTGGGGAGGCAAACAGCAGAAAGCCTTCGACACCTTGAAAGAAAAGATTAGTACAACACCAGTACTAGCACTACCTGATCTTCAAAGACCATTTGAGATCCAAACGGATGCCAGTGACTATGCCATGGGAGCAGTGTTGATACAACACGGTAAACCCATATGTTATCATTCTGAGACATTTAATTCTGCAGTAGTTAACTATCCCACATATGATAAAGAATTGTATGCATTAGTACAGAGTGTGAAAAAGCGGAAAAATTACTTAATGGGCAAAGAAATAGTTATACATACTAATCATCAACCACTTCAATATCTACACTCCCAAACTAAGTTGCAGCAATCAAGGCACTACAGGTGGATGGGGTTCCTACAACAGTTTCATTTAGTCATCAGATATAAAAAGGGCATACATAATAAAGTTGTAGATATGCTATCTAGACCTATTATAAATGCATCTACTATACTTAAGCATAACTCAGTATTGCATGAGAGCTACATTGAACAATATGCTCAAGATATAGATTTTAAAGATGTATATGCAACTTTAAGTCAAGGCAAACGAATGGAAGAATTGGATTACCATGTTAGGGACCGACTCCTATATCATTATGGGATGCTATGCGTTCCACAAACTGAAAGAGTAAAAATAATACGAGAGGCACACACTTCTCTAATATCAGGTCACTTTGGGGTAAGTAAAACAGTTGCGCAACTGCAAAGATTTTGTTACTGGCCAAAAATGAACAAGACAGTTTCTAGATATGTAAGAGGGTGTACTATGTGTGCTAAAAACATGCCCAACAATAGGAAACTAGGCTTGTACACTCCATTGCCAGTTCCTTCTCATCCTTGGGAAAGTGTTTCCATGGACTTTGTTGGAGGACTGTCTAAATCTAGGAAAGGTCA
This sequence comes from Pinus tabuliformis, assembly GCA_031772625.1. NCBI lineage: Eukaryota > Viridiplantae > Streptophyta > Pinopsida > Pinales > Pinaceae > Pinus > Pinus tabuliformis. The sequence continues at coordinate 837,919,019 of CM062809.1, read as the reverse complement.
TGATTATCTGTATGTTGTTGTGGATCGGTTCAGCAAAATGTGTATTTTGATACCTTGTAATAAACATATTATAGATGAACAAACTGCAAACTTATTCTTTCAGCATGTATGGGTTCATTTTGGATTACCCACTTCCATTATATCTGATCGAGACACGCAATTTGTGGGGAAGTTTTGGTCAGGTCTATGGGAACTGATGGAAACCAAACTGAAGAAAAGCACAGCTTTCCATCCACAAACCGATGGCTAGACAGAAGTAGTCAACAGGACAGTGATCCAGTTGCTCAAGGGATATTGCAGCAAGCATCCCAAGCTTTGGGATGAACATTTGTGTTATGTGCAGCATGCTTACAACCGAGCCAAACATTCTTCCACACAGAGATCTCCTTTTGAGACCTGTTTTGGTTTCACACCAAGGTCTCCCTTGGATTTTGTCTTTGGTAAGGACACAACAGTTGGGGGACACAACGATGTGGACAAGGCAACTAGGTTCATTGAACAAATCCAAGAGATCCATCAAGCAGTACAGGAACAGCTAGAAAAGAGCCAGGCCAAATACAAGGCAAGGCATGACAAGCATCGGATGGAGCATAGTTTCCAAGTTGGTGATCAAGTCTGGTTGTATATCAGCAAAGACAGGATGCAAGGTGAAGGTAAAAAGCTAAAACCAATAAGGTATGGACCTTTCAGGATCCTTGAGAAAATTGGTGAGAATGCTTTTTGCCTTGATTTGCCAGCTTATATGCACATCTACTCAGTCGTCAATGTAGACAGCTTGAGACTATTTGAACCTTCGTTAATTGAAGATCCTGAAGAGCAGAGTCAATTACCTTCTATTGATGACCTATTACCTGAATATCTTAATGAATTGCAGGAAGACACAGTTCTAGATAGGAAGGTGAGAACGATGCGCAGGGGAGATGTTGAGTACCTCAGAATTGGGCTCAGGGGTTCAAAGCCAAGCAGTGCAAAATGGATAGAGATTAGACAGGTGAGAAAGTTGTATCCTCACTTAGTCGATGCTTGAAAACCAACTTTTGGTGGTCCAAAAGCTTTTTCAGTGGGAAGGTCGTGATCCAAATTGGATCCTCAAACAATTCCATGGTTGGTAAGAATGAATGAAAGACTTCAAGAAATCTTATAGCTATCAGAAATAACCTCTGAATAATGGTAATTTGTAGCCAGCATGGAACAACGAGGACCTTCAGTGAAAGCACGCTGACCGTTGGCCCATGGAGACCGCGCATGGCACAAAATTGGCAATTGGGAAGCTCAGATCTAGAAATGGAGGTTGTTTCTGATGTTTCTGTATCACTAGGAAAAACACCTCGAAGAGGAAAAGCCCCGAGTGCTCGGTCACAAGGGAAACCAGAAAACCATGGGAAAACACTAAAACCAACAACGCGGGTCCCGCGCTCAAAACCGACAGAATATCGAAGGCATTTCGAGTGGTAAGCAGGTTTTACTGAGGACCAAGTGATTCCATACACCGAGTGACGTGTGTCCGGCGGATGAGAGAGAAAAACGCTTACATCGCGGAGTAATGGTCGAGCAACTCAACTGTGCGATATGAGCAAATACAGTGGGATCTGGAGGCTCCAGATCAACGGTGGAGGTTCAACCCGATGGATGACCGGACTCGAGGGTGAAATAAACTGTGACGCATAAGATTTGAAGTCCGATTTGACCGATGAGTCGACAGAAGGATCTATTTCGCAGGCATCTGGGAAATAATGAAAAAAATGACCATTCAGGAAGAACTGACACTTAGTTCGCAAAGAGACAGGTGGCCACCTCTCTGCGAATCGTTACATAGCAATGCTAACGCAGGGCAGAGGAGACCCAGTGGGCAGAGGCAAGCGATCCAGAGAGCAGGGAAGCAGAAATGAACAGTCGGGGGAATGAACTGGCTTTAAAACCATGAGCTGATAGAGACAGTGCAGCGGTGAAGCAGTGAAGAAGCTGAAGGCCGAGAGACACAAAAAGAGAAGAAAAATTGCAGAGGACAGAGAAGTCAAGCTGACCATCAGAGTAAGGGTAACATCAAGCAGACAGAGACCAATGGAGGTTGAAATTCGGTAAGGAGAGTCTGTGAACTCTAAGAACTTGGAAATTCCAAGTGCCATCCTACTGATCATCCTCTGTCAAGTGAGACTCAGATTGAGCTCCTTATTGTAAGACTCTATTTTAAAGTCATAATAAAAAGGCTACCACTGAAGGCTGGTCCAGGAGACATAGCCCAGGAGGATTGGGTGAACTCCTTATTAAATTTTGTTGTGTTTGTGTTTTGCTTACTGTGATCTCTTACTGTTTCAAGTGTCTATGTATTTTGCAATATTATCAATCCATTGCATAAGATAACATAGACACACACACCAGCACATGAGTCTGTAATACCTTCATTAATTTCCTGAGGTCACCTAGGGGTGATTTCAGATCATTCACTTTATTTGTTAATTATGGTAACTTAACATGACTTTTGACGGCCGAGGACGGTTGGCACATTTAAGCTCGGGTGGAGCGAATCATATTGCGACATGACCTTCGCATGACTTGTGATTATTCAAAAAAAAAAACTGCAATTAAGGCATGGTGACTTGGTAATTATTGTTACTTAATGCCCGATCATACCAAAAAGGTGAAGTGTACCTTTAACAAGACCTCCCATAAGCTAGCATTAATAAGGCAATATTATTGTGCAGTATGAACCATGATTGCAAATTCTTAATTTGAAATCCTCACCTGCACCACCCTAGCATTTACCCCTGCTGGAGCATTGCATCCCCATTCAGAGTGCTCAGAGAGGTGGGAAAAGAACAGTGCAAGATGAAACAGCTAAGTAGTGTGTTGACTGCCTCGAAACTTCTAAAGGAAAGGAGAAGGAAGAGAAACAACACTGAATTTGCGTAGAAATGGGTGGAGCAGCAATTCTGCATGAGCCAAGGTCCACAAAAACCTTAGAGAATTGCCCCGAAGCATGCCATATTTTCAAGAAACAGGCTGGTTTGAGTTCTTCCAGAGGTTGGAGGGATTAGATGGTGGTGTTTCCATGGAATTTGCAAAGAATTTAGAGAGAATCTAGATGGAGGTTAGGGGGTTGAAGTTGGAGGTTACAGAAGAGGTGATTGCTCGAGTGATGGGATTACCAGTGGAAGGAAAGAGGTGGTTTAACAGGAAGGTTAATGACCCCTCCCTGAAGGGGGATTTCCTCCAAGAGGAAGAGTCGTTGGTAAAGAAAGGGAGGGGGATCGACAGGTTGTCACTTCCCAGCCATGGGTTGATGTTGCCCTCTACCTCATCAAGTACATTACTTGTGAGGGAACGGAAACAATTGTGTTCAATTACCACTTTCCATTGCTAAATCGCCTTCGGCATCGGCAACTAATCAATCTTCCCGACTTCTTTATGGGAAACATTAGGCATATGGTGGCGACCGTGAAAATAGTTGTGCATCGAGAAACATGCGTCACCAACCATGGCCTCATCAAGCTCATTGTGTTGGATGCCTTAAGCCGCCAGGGTAGGAATTGGAAAAAATTCATGAGGAAGAAGGCCAACACCACCCATAGGAGGCAAACTGGGACGTCTGAGGAAGCTCGAGCGGTGACAAAGGAGCAACCCCAGCCTTCGATAGTAAGGGTTGGTAAGAGGCCAGTCGACAAACTAATTGGTGATAGACAGCCAAAGTAGAGGATAAGGGTTAGCAGGCACCGAGAGTCCCCATCCATGTCAAAGAAGAACAAAGATGTAGTAGAGCAGAAGGACGAGGAGAAGGCTCATCCAGAGGAACCTTCTTCACCTGGTAAGAGAGAAACTCAATCCTTGCTATTAAGAATTGAAAATTTAGAAAAATAGAATAGAGAGTTAAGGGAAAAACTAGAAGAGGGGAAGACAGAGGCAAGAGCCCTGGGGTTAGACACTTTGGTTGAGGCCATGGACAGGGCCAGAAGGGGAGATGTCTCGGGAAATGTGTGCATGGACAGTGCTGAGAAACTAGTGACAATAGGGTTTAGAGTCTGTGCAACAGACACCACCGTGAGTGAAACACAAACTAAAATCTGGGAGGCTGAGACACAAGAACCCATTGAGGACGTTGTTGTTACACAAGAACCAACAACTGAGACGACCTAGTCCACAAAAAGTGATCTAGTAGCGGATACATAGGAGCCCTTGGCTGACACTGCTATTACACAAGAACCAATAGTGGAGACGGAAGTCAGCCAAGGAAAGGAAGGATAAGCTAACATCCACGAGCTTGTGGTTGACACTGCTGTTACACAAGAACCAGCAGTGGAGACAGAAGCCTACCTGGGAAAACAATATACAAAAGTCTATGAATGACACTGCTATTATAGCTCCAAATCTCACTCTTGATGTTTGTGATGCTACAATCATGACCTAGGGAAACCCCTCCTTCCAGACCTGGTCCAAATACTTAAAAAAAAAAAAATTATTCCCTATATGCGACATTGCCCTGAGCTAAATGCGTGTGTATGCAGGTTTGTGTATACCCAACCCGCGTATATGTCTTAAAACACTTAAAAAAATTAAATCTCCTTAATTTCGGGCGAAGATCATGGGTTTTACCTATTGATTACCTATTAGTGCCCGTGGCCCAACTGTTCCCAACGAATTCCCAACTAAAAAACTACATTGGGAGAAGTATAAAAAGGCTTCAATGGGAAGGCCAAAAGGAGGGAGAGAATAGAGAGAAAAATCACTCTGTTGAGATTATCCCAGATCAGGTTTGAAGATCCTTGTGCTTCCAGCACTTCCCGCCATTACAGGAAACCCTTGTTTCCTTGATTTATGATGTCTTTTTGTTGAGATATCTTTGAGTGAGTTATGGAAGGACCTTGTTGAAGGCTTGAGATTGGACGAATCCAGAGGACGGTTCCGCTTGGAGCCTGCGAAAGGAAGACTCAGGTGAAATCATTCCTTTCTGTACTTTAGTTATCTATAATAAAAGAAACACTTGTCTTGTTCCTAATATGAATCTTCTTCATGCTTATGATATCAATGTTATGATTTACATATGAATGGTTGTTCTAATTGCATAACTAACTACCTTTCAATATGCTATGAAGTTGATTTCTTTATGATGTTTAGTACATATACTGTTGTACTTTCTTGAATTGATTGTTTTGCAGGTTGAAGGAGCATAAGGAACTCCAAGAGGGTTTGGACCCTAGCTGGATCTTCCCAAATGAAGGACCCCCAGGTGCACCCCTCTTCGCATAGTTTGTTTATATTAGCATTATGGCTGTGTGGAATGCTTGTTTTTCTTTATAGATAACCCCCGCTCTGCTAGGGTATTAACCCAAGACCCTAGGGGACATTCTCCCTTAACAGAATTGGCGACTCCACTGGGGACAACAGTATTGTTGTTCCTAGTTTGGGTTTGTTCAAGCCAATCAGGGCTCAACTGTTTGTTTGCTTGCTATGACTGAGTAGTCTGTCCCTGTAGGAACTTGAATTGTAACTTTGATCAATTTCTTCAGACTGTTTTTTGTTTTTTTCTTGAAATCTGTTATATACGCCATTTTTCTAGTTTACAGAAGCATATGTATGCATGTTTCCTCAAGCTAACCCGCGTATACGTAGGTTTCCTTGAGCTGAATAGCATATACACACAGTTGTGCACTAACACAGTCGCGTATACCCTAAAATTTTCAAGATTTTTTAAATACTTTTGTTTCTAAAGATCTGTCTGCTGATCTGAATCTGTCCTGAACAGTTACCTTTCTCTGTCAGTCTTTATTTTTACAGCAAGTACATGATTTCAAACTCTCTCCGGTTGTGGAAAGTGTTGGTCTTGTTTTTTTTTGTTGCAAGCGTCATCGTTTTTGTTTAAGCACACAAGATTTCTTGCTGGGAATCTTGGTTGCTCTGGTCTTCCAGGGCAGAAAGATTGATCTCAATCTTTGTGTCAAATCTTGTTTTGGTGACCTTTTTGTTTGCGTGTCAAAACTACATCTTTGTGACCATCTACTTTTCTTACTTTCCGAAAGTTGTTGATTGACACTTTCTTGAAAGTTGTCTTTTTGATCTTTTGGTCTTTGTTGCCAAGCTCTTATTACTGCTTTTGATTGTTAAGAGCATCTTGAAACACATTTTTTTGTTGAGTTTTCATCCATCTTGTGTTGTCAACTTGCAAAGTGTTTTATTGCCTATTTTTCAATCATAAAGTTTCAGTCTTGTTGAGAGAACTTTTGAAAAGACATTTTTGTTTTTGCTTTTGAAGAAAACTTCTTGAAAACTTGGTTTTGCTTTCTTGAACTTTGTTTTGATTTAGTTTCTTTTTGTGAATGAAAGTGCATTTTTGTTTGTCTTGAAACTTTCTTTTAGTGTAGAGACGAAAATGAGCATTAGCAACTCATATTCCATCTAAACATTTTAAGTGGCAAATTAGTATTGATAAACAAGTTACTTTCATTTCTTGATTTAGAGTAGTCTTAAGTTTTGCATCAGCATGTACTCATTGCATTAGGATAAATTTGTGCATCTTTTTAAGGCATCAATAGTTTTGTTAATTTTTGTGAGTGTGAAGCTTGAGTAAACGAAAAGAAAAGAAAAATTTGTTCCTTTCTTAGAAGTTCCTCTGAACCTAGTAGAAATTTCTTTCATCGAAGAACAAAAACAAGTGCATTTTCATATAGTTTGGTTTTTATTAATTTATTTTGCATCAAAACACCACAAGTTTCATTTCCGCTTATCCCTTGACTTAAAGAACAACCCATTTAAAAACAAGCACTAATTAAAATACACTAAAACTTTTTTATAATTGTCAAGTTAGACACACCAACAAGTTTTAGGATATTTTAGGGCCTTGGATTAGGCGAGTGGAGAGAAAAATCTCCAAGGCCATTCAAACTATCAAACATAGGAGTCTGAATAGTGAGTGCAAATCCAATAGTGTTAGGAAGACCAGGAAAGCTCTGGATCTAAGAGTTAAGCACGAGGGTTTTTGAAGATAAGGAAGAGAGATACTCCCTCTCCTACTTGTCGGATCTTACCTCAAGACTGTTCCGCCTGGCTTCTAACACGAGTTGGTAACTTTAGTTGCTTCTCCTAGGGATCTACATAGGTGCCTGTGGAGGGGAATCCCGTGGCACCTGAGGTCAACGTTGTATCACTCTCAACGGTACTACTGGAGGGCACCCTTGTGAAGCTTGGGGGCTTGCACCAACGCAAGCTGTTGTCAGGAGGTCAACGTAACTTCCTTTGTTACCTTCGCTGGTAGAATTGGGCCATCATTATCCCAGACTATCTTCAAAAGGCCCCTTTACTTCACTTTCTTGTATTTTGGCATCCGGTCCTCATCATCCAGAGCGAAAATACTTGACATCTTTTAGGGACTTTTTAGTGTGTGCTCTGTGCTCTTAGTTGGCCTAGCTTTCATCTTTTCTTGAGTCTTTAATTAGATCTTAATAAAAAATTCAAAGTGGCTGACTGATCACCTAGACGGTCTCGAAGACTTCGTGGTCTTTCACCACCAAGTTTAGAGCCTTCTCCTAGAAGGCGTAGAGGTAATACTGTCGGTCTGTTTCATTCCGTGGCAGCTGATGCATCGGGGATTGACCCTCCCCTTGGGGGCATTAGTGTTCAAGATAGACCTGGTACTTCCGCAGAACAAGAGAGGAACACTCCAGTTCTTTCTCATGTTCTCTTTCAATCGGAAGATAACATAGAGGTAGAAGAACTCCAAGAGTCGTTAGCAGCTCCGAATTCTCCCCTAGCTTCTATCCATCCAGACGTATTAAAATATGTTGGGACTCCAACGCATAGACCTTCAAGTCCAGGTCATATTACGCACTTACCGTCGATGACCACTACTGGAAGCATGGCTTCTACCACAAGTGCTACAACTATGCAGACTCCAACATCTGTACAAGGGGGAGGAACTATTTCCATCCCCTCTACATCTTTATTTGGGTCTTTTGCTAGCACATCTGTAGTTGGGTCTACCTCCATTCCTTCTATGAGTGGAAATTCCCAAGCCAATGTTTTTAATTCTGGATTCTTCGCATTTGGCACCCATTCACAGGGTATTCTGTCAGTTCCTTTCAGTGCCTCCACATCAATGATGGGTGGATTGGCTTCATTTTAGGGTTTTCCTTTTAGAAGTGGTCATATACCACATTCCAACCTTACGATAGGATCTATGCCTTTTTCTGCTATAGGACAAAGCAGTAATCCCTTTCAAGGTTGGACTAACCCTGCGGTTAGTGGCATGGGAACTCGGAATCCATTTTTCGGCCAACAAGGGAATATGTCGTACTCCACAGTTAACGCGTTTCGAAGTATTCCTCCCCTAGCTTCTTCTTGGAATCCTTATCAGGGGTTATCAACTCCTTATAATCCTTTAGGAGGAAGCTTCGCTGGTTATGGAGGTTTTTCGGCTGGAGTTGGTCAAACTCCGAGTTTTTTTGGATCACAAGGTATGCCTTTTGGTTCAGCTGGTTCTGCTGGTTACTTCGAGCAACCTAGTGCCTTCCAAAATCCAGGCCAATCTTTTCAGAACTTTGGGAACTCCACCCAGTCTGGGTGGAACCCCCAAGGTCCTCCTAGGCTTCCTTTTCTGGCAACGTTGAACTTGCCAGATCTCACGAAATTAACAAACGATCCAATCAAATACAATCTAGCCTGGCCTCCGGTCGCGACCAAACTCCCTTCGGACATTCCAAAGTTCGAGGGGAAGGGTGACGAAGACCCGGGCGACCATGTAACCACATTCCATTTGTGGTGCTTATCTAACTCCCTTATCGATGACTCAGTTAGGTTGAGACTTTTTCAACGCACCTTGACTAGTAATGCGGCCAAGTGTTATATAGAGTTGCCAGAGGGCAGCTTTACATCTTTCGCCGACTTAGCTAATATTTTCCTAAATCATTTCCAGTTGCTCATTTGTTATGATGCTGGAACTGAACTTCTGGCCAATTTTCGTTAGGACACGGAAACTCACATTTCTGATCATATTCAGGAATGGAGACAGAGAAAGAGGCTCATTAAAGCTGAAATCCCTCCAGAATACCATCTCGAATGGTTTTTGAAATCTTTACAACCTGAAACCTCTAAAGATGTCTCCCTGTCCGGAGTCTATTCTGAGGAGCAAGCTATTTTTAGGGCCCATCAATTAGAATTGATTTATTCTCAGTCTAGGATTCTACAAAAGATCTTGCTTGATGCTCTTGGGACTAAGGTTGATATAGCCAAGTCGAAGAAAAGTCCCCATGCGGATGGTATCTTTGGATCCGTAGACACGAATGCGGTGAACTTGTTGAGCCAATTGCAGCAGTTGTCTTTGCAAACTGCTTCTAACAATCAGGTCACATCATCTAACCCTTCGTCTTCCCAACCATCTTCGGTTAATGTCGTCCAATCTGCCAACCCCAAAGGAAATCAAAATTCCAATGGGAAAAAGAAAGGACAAGGTAAGAAAAAGAGTCAAGATGGGAAGGTTGATGCAAATAAATCCAGCAATAATGTTGGTGGTGGTGGAAATGAGTCTAGAAAGAAAGTCAAGTTTCCATGCAAGTTATGCAGTGGAGACCATTTAACTCATCTCTGCCCAAAGATTAAAGGCGCTCAACGCTTGTTAGGGCAGCAAGGGACTTCTAGTTCTCAAGCTGTGTTAACCAACCCTTTTCCCCAAGGGCAGCAACTTCTTGCTGGCGCGAATTCAAACCCTGGTACCTCTGCAGGGGGCAACCAGGAAGGGGAGAAATCATCAAATGTTTTCATGATGGGTTCTAATGTCCATGTGGCCACTTGGTCGCGTGATTACGGTGAATCTGAAACATCCAAGGACAAAACTGCTCCCAGAAGTACTGACCTTCATATTGAACGACCCCTGTCGAGACTATACCTCGGATACCGAAAGGTTCCGCTAAACGCACGACTATTAATCCAAATGCTAGGGCCGCCCAAAATTAATCCATTGTTGAGGATCTGGCTCAGAATCCATACGCTATGTCTACTTTAGAGGTTCTCCAGTCGTGTCCAGCTCAACGAAGTGCTCTACTTTCGGCAATAGGGGCAGTTGATCCAAATAACTCTTTAGTGCTCACTTTCGACATGCTCAATGTCAAAAAGTGACTCCCTCATCACATGGCTCTCCAAATAAATTCTACATACTAGAAAGCTAACATTTTCCGTACCATTATTGATGAAGGAGCTTCCACGTGCGTCACGTCGATGTCATGCTGGAAGGCCATCGGATCGCCTTTGATTGTTCCTTTACCTACCCTCCTGGATGCATTTGATGGACATTTTCATAAGCCACATGGGATTATCCCGGCCTTTCCCATATGTGTTATGGGGAAGGTCGTTAATATTGAAGTATAAGTCATTGATGCTAACCTAGACTACAATCTCCTCTTAGGAAGGAACTGGGTATACGAAATGTTGACCCCATTTTTTCGACTCTGTTTCGTGTCATTTTCTTTCCTCATGAAGGGAAAATTGTTAAGGTTGATCAATTGGATTATTCTCCAGTTGATCCTCGAGCAACTTCAGACTCTAGTCTTCCTTTAGTGGATATCCCTCGTCCGCCTACTGAGAATCTAGGAGTTGGGATGTATTCGTCATTGATGGGTACCTTTGATCTTCCCTCTCCTATCGCTAGAATCAATGTCGTTTCATCATCCAAGGAGTCTTCACGAGAAGGGTTCTTCTGAACTCATTATTTTTCAGACACTTGGACCTTGCCTTCACCTACAACCACATTAGCTGAAGGACAAGTTGGTGGAATGGCATTCCCTATGTCTGTAGCAGAGCTTAGATATCAGTCTATCATCAACTTTGCAGATAGCCATTCTACTCCTTTCTCTGAGGAGGAGCTAGATGGTGATGTGGCCCCAGCCTCGACCCTTGATTCTACCTCTGCTATGGATTGTTTAGACATGGTTTTACCATCCGAGGAAGCAATCCTAGAAGTAATGATGGGTGTACATCGACCTTGGGAAGATTTACACCATCATTCATATTTTCTTCCTCCATTGCAAGAAGTAGAATCTAGGTTCTCCGAGCTCTTTACTAGTGATGTTTGTACAATATCAAATCCTTTGGCTCCAGCACAATTTCGTGCCGAAGGTAATATGTTGGTGATTTCAAAAACGATATCTATAAACATCTCTAAGAACCCTAGCGTGATCGAGAATCTCTTCATCGGAGCTGAGTGTTCCCCTGAATAAATTCAAATTTACACCAACCTGTTTAAGGAATTTCGAGATGTATTCGCTTGGTCTTATGAAGAAATGCATGGCATTGATCCATCCATAGTTCAACATGAGATCAAGACGTATGAAAATGCCAAGACGATTCGTCAAAAGCTTTGGCCGGTTAATCCTAGGAAAGCAGCAGCCATTAAATCTAAAGTAGAGAAGTTGCTCAAGGCGGGTTTCATATACCCTATTCCTCTTACGGATTGGGTTTCTAATCTAGTCCCTGTGGATAAAAAGCAAGGAACAATCCGAGTGTGAATTGACTTTAGGGACCTAAATAAGGCTTGTCCCAAAGATAACTACCCCACACCATTTATTGATCAGATTATTGATGAGTGTGCAGGTAATGAGATTTTCTCCTTCATGTACGGTTTTTCCGGTTATAATCAGATCTCTATTCGTCCTGAAGATCAGCATAAGACAGCTTTTATATGTCCCTGCGGTACCTTTGCATACAGAAAGATGCCTTTTGGTCTTAAAAATGTTGGAGCTACCTTTCAGCGGGCCATGTCATATGCTTTCCACAACATTAAACATATCATCGAAGCATACTTGGACGATCTAGCTACTCGTTCTCGAAAGAAAATTGATCATCCTAGTCACCTTCGACTGGTTTTTGAGTGATGTCTATTTTACAAGATCCGGTTGAATCCCAATAAGTGTGTTTTTGCGGTTACATCTGGTCGGTTATTAGGGTTCATCGTGTCAAATGAAGGGATTCGGGTTGATCCCTTCAAGGTTGAGGCAATAATTCAGTTGCCTCCCCCATCCTCAATTCGACAACTTCAAAGTCTTCAAGGGAAAGCTATTTTCTTAAGAATTTTTATAACGAACTATGCCAAGATCACTAAAGGATTTATGCGTTTGCTATGTAAAGGAGTTGCATATGTGTGGGATGACTTTGCGCAGTGATCATTTGATGCCTTGAAAAAGGCATTAGTCTCTGCCCCGCTTTTGAGTCCACCGGATTATGGTAGGGACTTCCTTTTATATATCGCTGCAGCAAAATCAACTATAGGTATGGTTTTCGTTCAGGAAGACAATGCTCTCATGGAGCATGTGATTTATTATTTGAGTTGAGGCTTGATAGGTCCCGAACTTCACTATTCTCCTATTGAGAAGTTGGCTTTGGAAGCTGTCCATGTTGTCCATCGGCTCCACCATTATATCTTGCTATGCAGAACTTTTGTCTTAGCGGCGGTCAATCCATTTTAGTTTGTCCTCAGTAGGCGAGTGATTGGGGGCAAGTATAATCGATGGATAGTCATTTTGCAAGAATTCGATCTCTAGTTCTTGTCCGCCAAGTCTAAGAAATTTATGGTTTTTGTGGAATTAATTTCTGAGCTGCCTTGTGGAGAGGATACTGTTTATGAGGAAAGTTTTCCCAAAAAACATTTATTCCTCATCTCTTCACTCGACCCTTGGTATGGAGATATCATTGTCTATCTCTAGACTTCGAAGTTTCCCTCTACCTTCTCTAAGGATGAATGCCGAAAATTACGTCACCTGGCTAAGAACAACATTATCATTGGTGACACATTATATCATCGAGGGGTTGATTCAATCATTTGGCATTGTTTAACCTTAGAGGAAGCAGAGTCAATGCTTAATGGTTGCCACAGTGGAGCTTGTGGTGGTCATATTTCAAGGCTTGTTACAGCCCAGCGTATCTTGCGTGCTGGCTATTTTTGGCCCTCGCTATTCAAAGATTGTGTTGAAGCGGTCAAATGTTGTCACCACTGTCAAATCTATACTTGGAAGATGCTCACACATCCAAATCCTCTTTTTCCCGTTGTCACTGTCGGTCCTTTTACTAAGTGGGGTATTGATTTTACAACTTGTAATCTGCCTTCAGCAGCGAATCACAAGTACATTATCGTGGTCGTAGACTACTTCATGAAGTGGGCGAAGGCCATGCCCACTTATAAAAATGATAGTGAAACAGTGGCATTGTTCCTTTTTAATCAGATTATCTCAAGGTTCGGTATCCCAAGAGAGATTGTAACTGATCATGGCAGTCATTTCCAAAACCAACTAATGTCTGAATTGGCTCTTAAATTGGGTTTCCGACAGGAGCACTCGTCTCCATATTATCCTCAGGCCAATGGACAGGTCGAGGTAGTGAACAAAACCCTTAAGACGATCCTGCAAAGGATGATCGACAAACACGGGTCCAATTGGCATCTTATGTTGTATCCGACTCTTTGGGCATACCGAACCTCCGTAAAGACTGCTATAGGTTTTACACCTTTTCAGTTAGTTTGGGGGATGGAATCTATCTTTCCTGTTGAATGTGAAATTCCATCTCTTAAGTTAGCTATTGAGCTCCTTCCAGATACCTCTAGTCTCGAAGAGCACCTCCTTCATTTGGAACATCTCGATGAGCAGCGTCGAGATGCTGCCACAATCAACGAGGCTCATAAGAAAAGGGTTAAAACTCAGTATGATAAAGTTGTCCGTCCTCGAGTCTTTTCTGAAGGTGACATTGTCTTGGTCTATGACCAAGATAAGGATGCATTGGGGGCAGGCAATTTCAAACCTATGTGGTACGGTCCCTTTATAATTAAACATGTTTAAGAAAAAGGGGCATATGAGTTAATCGATTTTGAAGGAAACAAGTTGGCGGAGCCCCGAAATGGGCTCTACCTCAAGAAGTACTTTGCTTAAGTAGTAGCTAGGTAATGGATTCTTTGTACATTTTGTATATTTGTACATATCTCATCGAGAGGTTTTTGATATCAACACTTTTTGGTCTGTTGTGGCAGGTGTTGATGGATGACTTGGTCTATTTTGGATTCGCCGATGGTGCTAGTCGGCACACTCGGAACCTTGCTTCCGCAGCTTGGGTAATCTACCATCCAACTGGTCAATTGATGGTGTCAAGGGGAGTATGCATTGGTCCCGCTTCAAATAATATGGCTGAGTATACTGCCATCATTAATTTACTATCCGAAGCAATTTCTTATGAAATCGATTCATTGGTAGTCTATCTTGATTCACAATTGATAGTGTCACAATTGAATAACATCTATCGGGTAAGGGATCCAGGTTTATATCACCAGTATTTAAGAGTGATTTTGTTACAAAGATCATTTACTTACATTAATTATTTGCACATTCCAAGATCTCATAATTGGTTAGCTGATTCTATCGCTAATCAAGCATTAGATTGGCATATCATTCATTCATCACAATAAAATCAAGCATCAAAAAGTCGAACTGTATATATATATATATATATATCTTGAGTGTACATAAGTGTGTCCAAAATATTATACAAAAATTGGGACTCAAATGCCCATAATCATGTCCAGTACATCTAGTGCCCTGGCTCAGGATGAGCGGCTAAGTATGCAACTACTACTTTGGCCACACGCCTAAGAGTACGAACCTAGTCTCGTGGCATGCCAACCACATGGTGTTGCATATCTATAAGGAGATCCTCTACGGCCTCCATTGGTATTCGGTGAGTTAGTCTCACCAGGTCCCACTGAACAGTGTGTAGAAGTCCCTCTATCTCTGCAGCCGCCACTTCGGCCCCTCGGCCACGACGTCCATGCCGTGGGAACCCATCTCGTCGTACCAGCCCAATATCTGGAACATGATCATCATATTAGTCATTTGAATCCTATCAAAAATATTTTTCAAAATTCATTATTATATTTGAAAAATCACAAAATATCATAAAAATCATAAAATTAAAAATATTTGTTACCTATGTCGCCCCATGTTGCGGTTGGTGGCAAAGCTAGATCTGGATCTCCTCGGAAGTCCAGCGCAGCATAAGGGTATTCATCTACGGCAATGATCTGCTGCTCCCACCAGGAGAAGAAGTCATCGTCGAAAGCAGTCTGTGGGATGTCCTCGCCTCCTAGATGTTTCATCAAGTCAGCCCACCTACCCATTCGTGGATCTCGTGGGGTGCTGATCAAAACCGGTACTCTAGGACGAAGTGTTGGGACCCTCTCAAAGAAGAAAGAGCACAAGATAGTTCCATACCCGAAGTTTTTGGTATGTTCCTTCTTGATAGAAGTAAGTTGGCTCTTCAGGTTGGCGAGAAGAGGAGTACACCAATCGAATACGGTGGTGAGACAGTCGACCGCCAAGCTCATGGCTAGCCGTGATGCCTGGTGCAAAGAAGCTGATCCGTTTACTCTAGCTATGGTGAACAGGATTATTCTCAACGATAGACTCTCCACATCTTTGATTGGAATTTTACTTCCAACCTTTTCAGCATGACCCGGGCAATAGATATGTACGTAGTCCTCGATCGAGAGACTGCCTCGTGACCTACCCGTGGAATGTACCACCTATCCCCTCCAGCAAAGGCCAGTGATGAAATAAATATCTTTAACCTCTATTTTGAGCGGCATCTAATCAATCATAAACGCACCATCCTCGATGCTCCAGTAGTGAATGAGCATGTCAAGCAGGCGGGTGTTTGCTTTCATATTTGGCATTTTAAATAACTTTAGCAAGCCACACCCTCATAAGGCATCCAAAGCATTTGGATTGTTCATAACCTCATCATCCACTAAGGTATGCTCTCTTTCCCTCCAAGTGACTGGCTTCCTGAAGAAAAAATGAATTTGGACCGTTAGATTTTTTGTTTGAAGTTTTCACGGCATATACGCAGGTCCCTTTTACACACAGTCGCGTGTAGGGCCTGCGTATACGCGGGTTTCATATATCCAACCCATGTATATGCCGCGACAAAATTTTTAACAATAATTTGACAGTGGAACTTGAATTAAAAATTCTAAAACCAATCACAATGGAATGCAAGTTAAGTTTAAGGGTTACCTAGTGATTTTGGAACAATTTGAATGGTCAGTTTTGGTGAATGGCAATGCTTGCTTCTTTTGCTCCACTTCTTTGCTCTCAAACCAAATGATGGTAATGGTGAGTCAAAAAACTATTTTATAAGCTTTGAAAATGCAAAAAATTTTCAAATATTGATTTTGTTTTGTCTCATGTAACTTTTAACTTGGGAGCTTGGAATGTCGAAAATGGTTTGATTTTCAGGACATTTTGGATGCTTTTTCGACAGTTTCGAGATGGTTCCATGACTGCTGACCCGTCATGGCAAGTATCATTTTTTACTGGCATATAGGTTAGGGAAGCCATTTTTTCCGTTGCATTATGCATACTAGCCTTCATTTCCCGATACACTTGCCATAGGGTCGATCCCATCGTGTTATGGTTTGTAAGCCACCTTCGCTCGCCGATTTTTAAATCATGACATGATGGTAGAGCCATCCTTTTCATGGACATCGTAGTTAGCACCTCACTGACATTTGTTGCCCATTCTGCTTCGATCTGAGTAGGCTTGGGAGTCCTCTGTAGTCCCGCCATGACTTATGCACTGAAGACTCATTCCTCTTTGCTTCTCCGCTTCGTTATGGCCTTATACCCCAGAGGCTCCTTTGTGTTGAGTTGTACTACTGCATTGCATTTTGACCTTTTGCACCTTTTGGCCTTGAGCCGACTTCACTTGGACTCGTGTTTAAGCCAAGTTTTGACCATCACGACTGCGAAATCAAACTTGCACGCCCTTGACTTCTGCAACTTGACACACCTTGATCCGTGGAAGGAACGCACCTTTGAGTGTCTTTGACCGGTTTTCACCTCCCTGCATTGAGCATAGGAATGCTCCAATCCCAGGAACTAGATCATCTATTTCATTGACACTCATTCTTTCCACTGTACTATAGCATTCTTTTATTCTTTTTCCAGCTTAAATAAAAACAAAAAAAAAATTATATATTCCAAAAAAGAGCGGAAATGGGACAATATTTCCACTTATTGTTGGCAGCTAGAGTCAGTCGTGTCGCCCTTGAACAAAGCACTCAAAACAAAGTCTCCTCCATTTGGGCAGGATTTAGTTTGGCTTAGGTATGCCTCAACCTTGTTATTGAGTCAGTTCTCCCCCGATTGGTTATCTCTTCCAATCATATGGAGAGTTCGTTCGTGCCTCCTACATGGCGAACTTATACAGAGTCATCATATGCTGCCACATAGTCACATTGAGTCGTGCTTTTTTCAAGGGAAGTTAGCCTGAGTTGGCCTCTCTACGGTGTCTCTTGACTCACCTTTCAGTCGATCATCCCTGGTTCTCAGTGTCTTATCTATTATCACATCAGTTATATTGGTCCTTTACTCGTGCCAGTTTGAGAAGGTCCCCATTGACTTCTTGCTGGCGGGTCTTGTCCTTATCGACGACAACATCTTGCTCTGAGGGCAGGCCTAGAGCGCACCCTGGCCCTATTTCCATAATTAATAGGTCACCTTGTGCTCAGCATCGATCAGTGCCATGGGTCTTTGACTGAGTGGTTTCCCTTGTGTTCAACATCAGCTTACATTATCACACATTGGGATTCATACAGTACCTTGGTTTCCATTTGACCCTATTGGTGGATACCTCGCCTCTGTGTCAACTTTCATTATTGGTTGGTTCAGAGGGTTTTTGTCATGCGCTAGCCACATCTTGTGTACGCCGGAAAAGTGCTTCGGTCAGGTTACTACATCTTTTTCGTATGATTCCTTCCACATTATTGGCCTACGGGTTACACTCGTGCTAGATTGATGAAGGATGCCTTAATGCCTTCCTTCTAGCGGATCTTTCCCTATCGACTATGATTCATTGCTCTGGGGCAGGGATCTAAAGTCCATTTGGCAGTACCTTGGGGTTTGCAGTCATTAGTGGCAGATCCTTCACTATCAATAGTGGGAAACCATCATTGTCTCTTGATTGATAGATTCTTACAGGTGTTCGACTCCAGCTCATCTATTCACACTTGTTAGATTGTACTGGGTACCTTGACGCTCACCATCATCATCAGTGAGTAGTCTCGCGTTTGTTAACGGTATACATCAATTACCGGTAATCAAACGATTTCTCACATGGTCTACCTCAAATCATTTATTCCCATGGTGTAGAAATGTACCACGGCGGTCGGTGAAGACCTCAGGTTGTATCAGCATTCATTGGTTCACTTGACAGTTGCTCCTGTTGCTGCTAGTTGATACCAGTCCACCTTATATGTTGCAGTCATTCATGGCGACATTCTATATGCTGGCACCTGAGTTTGTAGTGTAGTACCATCTTACTCCATCATGTTCATTTGGTACCTTTGAGATCAGTCTTTGATATCAGTGATCTACTTCATCCTTTAGCATCATTGACATTCTTATATGTGATATTCAGACATGTACTTGTTCGATCGTGATCATATGATCCATTATGTATTTTCCAGTGCTTTATACTTGTATACTTAGTGGATCCACTTGTACTTGATATGCAGACATGCTTTACTTTCTCTGAGCATGGGTATGCCCGCCTAAGACAGTTTTTCTTTCTGATCTCCTTTTGTGGCTTGCTAGGCTGAATTTTGGTGAAGTCCTTCTCAGTTTTTGACAGGGTTCCTTTCCATGTACTTACATAATACATTTCGGCCATCATGTACCCCTTCTGACCTCATATATTAGGGGGCATCTGTTATAGCTCCAAATCTCACTCTTGATGTTTGTGATGCTACACTCATGGCCTAGAGAAACCCCTCCTTCCAAACCTGGTCCAAATAGTTAAAAAACAGTGTTTTACTCCTTATACACGACATTGACCTGAGCTAAATGTGTGTGTATGCAGGTCTGTGTATACCCAACCCGCGTATATGTCTTGAAACACTTAAAAAAATTAAATCTCCTTAATTTCAGGTGGAGATCATGGGTTTTACCTGTTGATTACCTATTAGTGCCTGTGGCCCAACTGTTCCCAATGAATTCCCAACTAAAAAACTACTTTGGGAGAAGTATAAAAAGGCTTCAATGGGAAGGCCAAAAGGAGGGAGAGAATAGAGAGAAAAATCACTCTGTTGAGATTATCCCAGATCAGGTCTAAAGATCCGTGTGCTTCCAGCACTTCCCCCCATTACAGGAAAGCCTTGTTTCCTTGAGTTATGATGTCTTTTTGTTGAGATATCTTTGAGTGAGTTATGGAAGGACCTTGTTGAAGGCTTGAGATTGGACGAATCTAGAGGACGGTTCCACTTGGAGCCTGCGAAAGGAAGACTCAGGTGAAATCATTCCTTTCTGTACTTTAGTTGTCTATAATAAAAGAAACACTTCTCTTGTTCCTGATATGAATCTTCTTCATGCTTATGATATCAATTTTATGATTTACATATGAATGGTTGTTCTAATTTCATAACTAACTATCTTTCAATATGCTATGAATTTGATTTCTTTATGATGTTTAGTACATATACTACTGTAATTTCTTGAATTGATTGTTTTGCAGGTTGAAGGAGCATAAGGAACTCCAAGAGGGTTTGGACCCTAGCTAGATCTTCCCAAATGAAGGACCCCCAGGTGCACCCCTCTTCGCGTAGTTTGTTTATATTAGCATTATGGCTGTGTGGAATGCTTTTTTTTGTTTATAGATAACCCCCTCTCTGCTAGAGTATTAACCCAAGACCCTAGGGGACATTCTCCCTTAACAACTGTTGTTACACAAGGACCAGTAGTGGGAATGGAACCTAATCAGGGAGATAAGGTAACTATAACAAAATCCATTGATGAAATTGTTGTGACACAAGGACCAGTAGCCGAAGTGGAGCAGTTTCACCATCGGGAGGCTGTTACACCCTCAATTGATAATTCATGTGGGAGAACATCGGGTCCTGATGAAGGATGGTGTTCTGAAAAGATGTTGTTGTTACCAGAGCTACAAAAATGGAAGCAGCGGGTGCTCTCTCTACAAGAGGGGGTGATCTCGCTCAAGGCATAGAAAAGGATGATGGATTCCCTTAGGGAGAAGTGGTTAAAGGAAGAATGAGAGAGAGAATGGAAAGCATGGAGGCACAAGGAAGCCATGAAGAAGAAGGATGAACAATTGTATCTGTTACATCGACAAGTCTCAGACCTGATGAATGACAAGACCAAGCTCCATGACCTTGCCCTAAACCTGCTAGCATGCATATGGTCATCCCCGTCGTATCTAGCGTTCCTTTGGGAACGATATTATTTATTTCAATTAAGAGCAATTTTTGAGAATAGGTCTTATTTGGGTTCTTCAACTCGGAATTTTCTTGAGATTTTTCGCTCCTACGATTTTGATGACCAGAGCTTGATTTGCAAGTTATTTTTGCATAATATCATGTGTGAGTATGTTAGCACAAAAATGGTAGCAAGTGTCTTCTCCTATATGAGAGATTTGCAATTGTGGGCCTTCCTTTCATTTATGATGAACCAGATTGAGTTGCATCTGGCCATGAAATCAGCAAAAGCTAATGAAGAAAGGACAACATTGTGGGTCAAAGATGAACTAGGGATCGTTTATGAACTCAGATGTGAGTTTAAGCTATTCTTGAGCACTCCAGAGATCAGGGAATAGTTAGTCATATATAGGAAAAGGATTGTGAGGATCTGCCTCAACCTATATGCACATATGAAAATCTGAGCGCTAGCAGGATGTGTTAAACACACTGAGGCCTATAGCATTGATTTGCAAGAAGGGGATCCTTTTGAGTACATAAACTTTTTGGCTATTGTTACACAGGTGTCTGAGTATGCTCAGATCGTGCAGATATTGGGGGCGTTATGGATTGGGCTCAGATCTAAATTTCCTTTGATTTGGTTGCCAGTATAAGAGTATCAATAGGACTACCACCTATGTGATTATCAAGAAGAAGCCTGGTCACGTCAGTTGATGACCATTCAAGGGTATAGATCTCTGAGTGAGTACTTGCATTGGGGGTATAGCAAGAGAAGCTAAGATTCTGCATGGGGACATGCAGTTGCTTCAGTCGGGGGTAGATGTTGGGTGTGGCCTTTTACCCATTTTCTGCACCTTCTTTCCCCAATTTTAATCCATTTATCCTCCAGGCCTATGAACTTTACATGATTAATTCTCATTTTTCTTAGTTTTATAGCCTATTCTACTATCATGTTATTTTGTCGTAGCTTACTGAATAATACGATACTTTATTCCTTTTTGTGGCTAATTGGGGGAGAATTGAAGGAGTATATTGGGAAGCTCTTCTCCTTTTTAGGTGTTTCTCGCGAGAACAAGGTTATGGAGTAGATAGGCAACACTGATTAACTACAGAGCAGGGTAGAGCAGTTCGTTGTTACACCCTGTATGCTGTTACAGGTTGTTGTTACACATTGAATGTTGTTACAGGATGTTGTTACACTACGCGTTGATACAAAGGTCCGTTGTTACACCAAGGGTGTTGTCGCCAATGATTGTCGTAACATCCCAAACCGTTATTCACTCGCAGGATGTTGTTGCACCAGAGCTGGCAAATGCGGGTACTATTCCACATAATAGTTTTTTGCATTAGGAATTGTTTATTTTGGAAGCAAAAGACCCAAGCGGTTGCAATCCTAATGAATGTATATTTGTATTTATAAATAGGTTGTAACTACTTTTATTTTTTATCAGCATGAGAATCGTGAGATTCTCATGACTGATCTGTTTCTAATTTCGGGAATGTAATAACTATAAAAGAAACTTGATTTCCTATGTATAAGGACGCGGCATAAAGGAGAGTATTGTTACTCTGCTTCTGTAACTCAGAATTATTTTTAATATTAATCATTACGGTGATGTTGTTACTACTCTTTAGCTGATTCATTAATTACTTTTGTGTTATTCCTGCACCCTGCTAAGGAGGAAGGGCCCTCCTCTTTGGTAGGGACTACAATGATAGAGGTAGTGTACATTCTAGTTTCGCCTATTGTTATATGGTTTCTTGTCACTGTTGTACAAATTGTGAATTACATTCATTGTTGTTCCAATTTATATTATGTTGTTACACTGAGTTAATCAACAGAATGGTAGTAACCAGCTAGAGTAGATATTAGTCACTATGTGGCAAGCCCTTACTTTGATAGTTGTGAAGTGTGATTCAATTCTGTGGAGTGTTTTTATTTCTAAATGAATGATTTGATTCAACAATTTGGTTCGGCGACATATTTTAATGTTTTCACCATTTTCTCATTCTTGGTTGTAGTGTATCAACACAAACAGCGTGAACTCCATTGAAACAATGAGACCTACCCTAGGTTGACAATTAGATGTTGCAGTCTTGGTTAATTAGGATTGATTAAAATAGCACTACACCTTATCCACCACCTCCATTGGTACACAAATCTCTACATTTGGTAACTTTTGAGTCAGAGATGGATGCCACTTCTCATATTGGATGAGAAGAATGTGATGCCATTATAGAGAACATAAAAACTACATTGACTAGAATTGATGTCGCTCTAAATTGACAAAGAGCACGAGCTTATGCATGTGCTAGTTTTGTATATTAATCAGATGTGGAGATAGATAATATGAATATTGAAGAGGTTAAAGCATATGCAAAGGCTTGTCATGATGGTTGGCAAGGCCTAATTTGTCATGACGAAGAGGGCATGGGATCAGTATGTGTTAATGTTTAGGGTTTTAATGTAATGTAATGTATGTGTTAAAATGTTGATTCACATACATTTTGTAAATTTATTCAGAGATAATATAACATGAATGTATCATATGTTCACCATTTGTAGTTAATTCATTTGTTGAATGAAAATTTTGATAATATCACGGTGCTAGGTTCAATTTCAAATGAAGATTTGTTGAGAGATGTTAGTTTTTTTTAAGAACATGTTGATACTATTAATTTTATTTTATTATATCGGTATTGTGAAAAATATTTTTAAAATAAATAATTGTACATATCATTAAATGTTAACATATTTTCATTCCATCCAGCATTTTTGATACAATGCCACTCTCTTCCTCCTTATTAGGGGATGTGTCAAATATTTGCTTGTCACAAGAGTTGAGTATTTCACTTTTGTTTTGTTATAAATTGAAACAAGTTTCATTAAAAATGAAATATCTATCTTACAGTTTTAAAATTTTAAAATTTTAGGTTTGTGGAGATAGTTTCCCTTCTCCAAGGACATTAGCGACGAATTCAGCTATGGAGATAAGATCGTCTAGACAATTTGAAAATCTTGTTACAATTTTTTTAATATTGCGAGTTTATGGAATTTTAATTTTTTTAATATATACATGTACATGTATTGTATAGGGAATCCATGAGGGTGCAATGCAAGGGGAGCACCACAAGTTATTGCATGGAATTACAAACTTGAGTCATTTACGGGGATTGGATCGTCTAGACAATTTGAAACCGTTGAACTACAATGTTTTTAATATTGCAAGTTTATGTATTTTCATGTGCAATTTTAAATTTGTAATATATACATGTACATGTATTGTAGAGGGAATCCATGAGGGCACAATACACAGTGAACATATCAAGGTATTTCATGGAATTTGAAACTTGAGTAAGATACGGGGATTGGATCATCTACACAATTTTAAAAAGTTGTTACATTTTTAATATTATAAGTTCATGTATTTTCATGTGCAATTTTAAATTTTCAATACATACGTGTACATGTGTTATACAAGGCTTCCACGAGGGTGCAATGGAGGGGGAACAACGCGGGGTATTGCATGAAATTTGAAACCTTTTATAAAAAAAATTATGATAAAATTCTCATTTAATTTTTTAATACATTAAAGTTTAATTTAAAAGTACACAATCTTATGTATATATGCATATTACACATGTTGTGCAGGGCACCCATGATACTGATGATAGCACGAGGATGTTGATAGATCATATATTTCAGAAAGATTATCTTCGATGCAAATTTTTATTAGGCTGTATTTTTATTATATTTACTTCTATCATGATATAAATTTTAGACATATTTAAAGTAAAACTTTTTATTATGAATTTATATTTTTTATGCATATTTTTATTTGATAACTTTTTATGAGTGCTAAGTGGACTTTTCAAAAATCATGAGAAATTAGTAAGTTACGACTACCTCTCATGGAAATGGACATACATGAATGACCTACGTAACGCAATTGAATCCCAAAAAATGATATCTAATATAATGCACTGTGAAAACCCCTTAATACTTAAACTTTTTAATATATTTACTAAAATTCATAATGATATAAATTTTGGACATATTTTAAATAGAAATATTTATTATGAATTGATCTTTAGTATACAAATTTTGGATCTTATACATTTTTCATGATGATTCTTATAATGTTAGCAAAAGATAATATGGATTTGTGGTTGATTATTAAGTTTTGTGAAGCTTTTTTGTCAAGTTGTTTAATGAATAGTAAAATTGAAAATTATAAAACATGGTACATTTTCATTCATGAATCTTATCATGTTATAGATGTCTAAAACAATCATAACTTAAAACGGCATTATAAAACATAGTATAAATTGCATTCATGAATAGATCATTATCTTGTACAGAAGAGTTACTATGGATGTGGGTTGTGTTAGAGTCCTATGTTATAGTAATCAAAGTCAAGTTTGGTCTTTTTACTATTTTGTCAATTTGTAAAGGGTTGTTATGATCTCATAGATATCAAGTCTTAGTGTCAATTCAGAATAGGATATACTAAAGTTTTGAGTGGTGAAAGAAATCAAGTGATCAAGTTCTTGAAATATCTAGGTTTAGTCAATCTAAGGTTAATCTGTCGTCTAAGTCCTGGATAAAGGTAATAATTGGTTTGGTATTTAATTATTGGGACAAGTTATTGATGTCTTTTCACCTAGTTGCATGGTCAAATCAGATAGTACATCATATCTTTGTTATCATAAGTTGTTGTTGCACTTCTCCTTTGTGCCGCACTTGAACATTAGTCATCATTGAAATTAAAATAGGTCCTGGACCACACAGAAGTTTATAAAGATATGTTATAGCTTTCAAAAATCCATCGACCACGTTACTCATCCTCCTCATATGCCCTAAATATCAACGAGAGCTCGTTTCATTTTGGCTACAAGGAATTCGTTGCACTTCTGCAAACCGAGGGTTTTCTCACCACCACGACCACATCCAAGTTTCAACTTTCCCTTTTTTGAAATTATTTATGTTGTATGAAGTATAATTCATCTTTAACAACTGAGGAGATCACCCATATGATCTTTCAACCCTAAAAACCTTTAACTCGTTGTGCTTTCCTCGTTGCGCTTGTGTTTTGGTAAACGTGTTGCTTACAGAAACAAATAGTTGTTGCATTTTGTCTTGTGACTTAAATTTTTGTAGTTTAAGCTTTTAAACACAAAGGTTTTCCAATCAAAATATTTCTAAAAACCATCATCCAAACCCTAATTTGATTGTTGCTGCATTTTTAATGCGCTAAGTTGTTGAGCATTTCCACTGCATTTTGAAACCATAGAAATTTTTCATTGTGATCCATGAAAACACCAGACGATAAGAAAAGGTACAAAGGGGGTGATATAGTCAGATTTGAGCCTCAAGATCTTACCTTGGTGAATTCAGATTCATCTATCAGGGTTGAATTTAAGCAGACTAGTTGCATCAAGTTTTGTGAAAAGATACAGGGTTACAGTGTTCAGGTGACCAAATAATTTTCTTTAAAATTAATTGGTGTGGAAGCCAGGTTGGAGAATTGAGGTTCCCAGTTTAATAGGTTACTATCTCAGCAGCTACAAAGATCCCTTTGCATGGAGAACAATGTTTCAAGAGCATGCCATTAAATAAAGTCAACTACAATTATTTTCTAAAGCCAAAGTATAAAAACAAATAATATGGGGCTATCGTGCTAAGGAAATATCCTCTAGAACCTTAAAACAAAATAGTCAAGGTGATTCAAATATGTTTCACTTTTCAAGGAAGATTTGGGAGGGTTTATCAATAACACTTCGGGTTGTTGATGTATTTTACAGGTAAAAATCCTTTAAATCTACCTTTTTACTTGTTTAGGAGCATTGGTAAGATGGCAGATAAGGTTGAGTGTAAGAAGAGTCAAGTGGAGTGTTGGTGCAGAAATAACAACAAGGTCAAGACACCAGGTTCAAGTGCAGGGGCCAACAAGGCTCCGTTGTAGTATAGCACAATGCCGGCATTTTCACCTTACCCGGGAAGGGTAAGGAGTCTCACCAGAGGCGGGTCGCATCCTTAGTTAGATGAGGGTTGGAATCTAATATCAGGGAAAACCATATCAAATAATAGAGAGGAGGGAACATTGAATCATTCTTAGAAGAAATCAGATCGCAACTGTCTATACGTGTTGTAACAGAAAGACTACCTAAGCATGTGCATACATATAAATTTTAAAGAACCAGAATAACACACAGTTAATATGTTATGATCCTAATAAAATTCTTCCTCATTAATATAAAAGGTGAGTACATTACATCAACCTCAAGGCCTATTCCTCAACATCCAGAACTCTAACAAGGTAGAATACAAGCTTATGGAAAGACAGACACAGAGTTGTTCTTATATCTCTGCAACGTAGAAAGGACAATATCACTAGTAACAACTGCAACATAACAAACCAACAACCTCTTCTTGGTTCTCCTTTCTACCTTTTATCTTCTTCTTCCCTCTCTCTATATGCCAACCTGAACTCCAAGTTCCTTCTCCATTTCTCAGTTGTCTTCATTCCTCGGCTGCACTTTCTCTTTTCTCGCTCAATTGTATCTTCTTCTTCCTGCCACCCCTCCGCAACTGTCAGTCTTCTTCCAGTTCCTTCCCTTTCTAGATTTTTCTTTCTGTAGCTTCCCAATGTCCATTTCTTCCACTTTTCTCCAAATTATTTTGCCCCAAAACATCCTAATTTCTCAAAAATTAAAGCCCCAACATGCCCTAACTATAGTTCATTCACTCATCCCTCATTCAATATTTCTTCGGCGTCGTCGATGTTGTTGATGCTTCTACAGGTGTTTTTGTTGATGCTTTTGTCAGTGCTGCTATTGATGCTTCTATCGGTGCTGCTACTGATGCTTCTGTCGGTGCTGCTACTGATGCTTCTGTTGGTGCTTCCTCTTGGCTGGCCTCTTTGAATGAAGGCCCCAATTCAGGGACAGCCGCAATGGTCACTTAGCGAAATTGATTGTAGTTATTGAGCACTACCTACCATGTCTTTGTGATCATAGCTGCTTGGGCGAGGAATTCAGATGTTGTGTTGGAAGTTGGCTGGGTTGGTTGTGTCATCAACAAGGAAGTCCATTATGTTACTATGTCCTCACTTAGTTGTTGCATTGTCTCTAGGTGTATTTTAACCAGGGGCTGGAGATCTCGGAGTATCTGCTTTGTCCTGGTCGACTCATCTTTGATATGTTGGATGTTTTCCTTCAGAGCATCGATTTTTGCCCTGAGAATCTTCCTTTATTATTTGTGTTTAGTGTTCTTGATATCAGTGAGGAGTTGAATGAGTAGGTAGACTGGCTGGTTCTTGTTAAAATTGGCGACTAGGGCCAAAATCCATATGGGTCATCTTATTTATGGCAGCTGATATTTTTCTTGGATCCCTCTCATTGAGAGGTGTAGGATTGATCTAAATATCATTCGATTCCGATAAGTATTCATGGAGTTATGAATTTATTTATGTTATAAGACAATTTTTCAAGGTCGGCTAGCATCCAAATATACCCCACATGTGCTCAACGTTTTAGTATAAAAGGAGATGACTTGATAGTCATTTCTATACACACTTCTATCTTGATTTATTTGCACTTGTCTTAGGTTTTAGTGGAAGAAAAAGCAAGGAGTGGAAGCCCTAGACATTGGAGGATTGAGGCTGCCCTAGCCGCAGTCAAGAAGAAGAACACTGCCCTAATCTAGAGGACGTAGTCAAGTGAGAAACCCTAACGCTACAAGGAGGACAACCCTAGTATCTACGCTATCAAGAATAATCCCTAGCCTATATATTGGCCTCTACATAGCCAAGAAAGAGACTGCCCTAGACAGCGTGGGAAACAAAGGCTATTTGGGTGCTCTTGTAGGGAGAAAGGTCGAAGTATGAAGCTTAGGGCTGCAGCAAGAAGAGGCAATTCAGCATGGGTAAAATATGGTTGTTCTGAAGCCATTTCAGGAAGATGGAAGGGATGAAAGGAGGTTGAGCATCTTGCTATAAGGCCGAGGAGAAAGGGAGTTGTTTGAGGGCTCGTAGAGGGTGGAACAGTGCTTTAGAAATGCTATTGCAGGCCTGTTCTAAGGGCTATAGGATGCCACTCTAATGAGAGGAGGGTGTAGCCATTATTAAGGTCTAGAAGGTTGCCTAGAATTATAATGAAGGGGACAACCTTCCCTTGGAGGACAACTGCATTAATTAAGGGAAATTTTGGGCAGATTTTAGGGGATGTTTGGCTCGATGTGTAAGGGCTGCTAGATGCCCTAACCAGTCACCACATAAGCGGCAATGGAGGCAACATTGGAATAGCAGTGTTGTGGACAGGTAGGAAATGGAGCATGGTGGAACCATGATGCATGGATAGCAAGACAACAAGGCTGCCATATTCTCAGAACAACGGTGTTTTGGGCATGACTGTTAGGTACAGCAGTGCAGCAGCACAACTAGGACAACTAGGCAATGGTACATACATATTTGGAGAAACGTAATTATGTTATGTTGTTGTAGGGACAGTGGCAATGTGGGTTGTTGTAAGTATATTGAGATAACGGGCACAATGGGAGAACAACATGATGAGGCAGAACAATGATGGGACTGCCATGTCATTGTGTAGCAGTGGCATAATGGGACAGCTAGCATGGACAACATGGATAGTTGTGGCAAGAACATGAGAGATGTTGTATGACAACATGTTTCAACCATGACACATGGGACAGCAATGCAATATTAGGTGCAGCAGTCATGAGGTCAAGCATTGTGATGATGGGTGCAGCATGGTGCAGCACGATGAGGTGCATCACGATGATAGGTGAAGGAGTCACCTTGGAGAATCAGTTGAAGCAGCATGTCTTCAACTGATCTCATGTATCATCTTCTTAGAGATGATCTATGCTCTAATCTAGATAAGTCAAAGTGTTGACTTATGTTGTAAATGTACTATCTCTCTCTCTCTCTCTCTCTCTCTCTCTCTCTCTCTCTCTCTCTCTCTCTCTCTATGTTGAACTATTGAAGAACATATCAGAAGAATTGATCAAGGTTTTCCCTGCATTGGGGTTTATCCCTGGCTAGCACCACATCTTGTGTCCTCTTGTCTTGTTTGTCTTCTACGATTTATGTTTATGTTCTATCTGCAGTTTACTTTAATGCTGATGTGATTGCTACCCTGGGAAAGATATTGAGCTAACTATGACAATTGAAATAAATATCTCTAAGCATAGAACATACCTAAACTTAACATCGTATCAGAGTTGAGGTGAAGAAAAATCCTAAGAAAGAGTGAAAGAGAAATCACCGAAGACAGTTGGGAAAGAACAAAAGGATCAGTGGATTCCTCATCCCTCTTCAAATTCACCGAGGGTGAAATCGAAGCAGAGAACATTATCAGAATGGTGCAACGGAAGCTTCTGATGGCCTACCTAAAGATCACTTCAATGGGAAGTCCGGATCTAAGGGTGGAAGGAAATTCAGATGCTTTGGTTGCAATAAGTTCGGCCATTATGCGAAGGAGTGTCCAAATGGCAGGGATACATCACTTGATGATGATAACAACCATTCCAAGGACATCTTCAATGATCAAGAGGAATAACAATGCATGTCATCAAGGAAATGGCTGAATCTTCAGAGAAAGAAAGGAACCTCAGGTATGAAGAATCAAATGTTGTTTCTGATAAGATAAAGAAGCGTTATCTTGTATTGGCCCTCTCCTTCAGATTCTGTGGGAATCTAGCTTAGTGATTATAGTGCTTCAAGGCACTTCATTGGATAGAATGGTGATCTCTCTAATTTAGTAGAGATGGAAACAATCGTGGGATTATACTTGGAGTTGATGCCACCTATCCTAGAAAGGGTGTAGGGAATATTACCCCTCAATTGAATAAGGGTAACTCGATTCATTTCCAGAATCTCTTTTATGTACCTGATTGCAAGAAGAATCTGGTTTCCATTTCGGTAATGGAAGTCAAATGTTTCAGGGTGGCATTCATTAGTCGAAAGGTACATGTTTGAAAATGGAATTTCTAAGATGCTTTTACTCATGGGTTCAGGGTTGGAAATTTGTATCAAGTCGCAGGATGGTCCATTGGGGACCATGTCAGTTGTCACATCTCATCTATAGCACTGGAGGTCTACATATTATGGGGCCCTACCCAATGTGAGTCAGATGGTGATAAGAATGCTTAAATTCAAGAAGACCATGAAGGTACATGTCCGAGATGTATCGAAGGAAAATCTTACAATGGGACCATTCCCCTCATATAGCAGGTCCACAGGTTTGGAACAACCCGAGGGGTTTGAGATTCATGATCGAGAATCTCATGTGTGCAAGTGGAAGAAATCTCTCTATGGCTTGAAACAAAACACCCCAGGCTTAGTATGAGAGGATTGATATTTTTTGATGAAGTTGAGATTCACTAGGAGTGAAGCTGATCCAAACCATTGCTCGAAGGTTTTGGATGACGAACCTCTCATACCGACACCTTCTAAGGACGAACTATTTCTAATAGGTGCAGACCCTCTCGTTTGTAGAAGTAGGAGGGAGATGGATTCTGGATTTGGAATGGTAAACTGAAAGCTCGTGACTACCTCAAGGATCTTAAATTTCAGAAGTTATACGGTAGTGATGCCAGACCAGATTTGGGAAATTCCTCTGAGTTTCATAAACCCATTCGTGTTGATGTTCTTGGTGAAATTTCCTCCAAACATATGTTTTGTAGTTAGCATGATGAGCTCATATATGGTTGAGCCTCAGTGGATTGGTGCCAAGAATATTCTGAGATATCTTCGGGGCACAATCTCTCATGAATTGAGATACACTGCCGAAAATGTGAAGCTGCATGATTATTCGAATGTTGACCAGGCAAACAGTGTGGAGGATCTTAAGAGCACTTATGAGTGTTGATTCTCTTTGGGTTCTGCTCGATATCCTAGATGAGCAGGAAGAAGAAGACGGTTGCTTTGAGCACCACTAAGACTAAATACATAGCTACGAGTATGACCTCGAGTGAAGCTACCTGGTTGTGGGAGCTCTTCAGTGAGCTATTTGTACACATGATGGATACCACCATCATCTTCTGTGTCAACCAGGGGGGATTTGATTGTAGAGGAATCTCGTATTCTATGATTTCTCTAGTATATAGACATCAGATACTACCTTATCTATGATATGGTACGTCGATGAGTGAGGAGGCTCTATCACATTGAGACTGATGTACAGGTCGCAGACATTTTGTCAAAGCCCCGAGGAAAGGTCAAATTTTTTACTTTCCTGAATGACTTGGAGTCGTTGAGAGACCTTCTTATGAGGGTCTTGCATGTTGCATGCATTGAGCTCTGGGATCTTTGGGGGGCTTAGGGTACTACTAGAGCAACACGCGACCATGAGCGACTCACCCTCCCCTAATTATGCGCTACGTACAAGGTGAATAGCTCTGCCTTCCCCTGTGATACCCCGAGGCGACTTAGGGACAGGATGAATGGTTCTCCTGTCAAGGAATCCTACCCATGTAGTCTAGGACTCATGGGAAGCACCTCTCATCTAGACAATGAGCAGGGAAATGGGGTCAGGGACCATAGTAGTACTATCAATGGATGCATCGTTGTATCTACCGTACTCCCTATGCTAGGATGACCTCCATTGATCTGGGATCAATGTAACTGATCTGGGATCAGTATGAGTGGTTTGAGACACTCCCTTGTGATATTGATCTGGGATAAATAAAACTGACTTCGGTTTAGCAGAGAATGGTATGAGACATTCTCGATCAATTCTTCTTCTTCATGGTTCAGCAGAGCAGGGCGGAACAGAGCAGTGCAGGGCACTGATGGCAGAGATAGTACAGTCAGACATATGGATCATCAAATGGAGTTCTCCCTAGTTAAGAGGGAGTGTTAAAATTGGCAACTAAGGCCAAACTCCATATGGGTCATCTTATTTATGGCAGCTGATATTTTTCTTGGATCCCTCTCATGGAGAGGTGTAGGATTGATCTAAAGATCATCTGGTTCTGATAAGTATTCATGGAGTTATGAATTTATTTATGTTATAAGACAATTCGTCAAGGTCAGCCAGCATCCAAATATACCCCACATGTGCTCAATGTTTTAGTATAAAAGGAGATGACTTGATAGTCATTTCTACACACACTTCTATCTTGATTTCTTTCCACTTGTCTTGGGTTTTAGTGGAAGAAAAATCTAGGAGTGAAAGCCCTAGACGTTGGAGGATTGAGGTTTCCCTAGCCGCTGTCAAGAATAAGAATGTTGCCCTAATCTAGAGGACGCAGACAAGTGAGAAACCCTAACGCTACAAGGAGGACATCCCTAGTATCTACACTATCAAGAAGAAGCCCTATCCTATACGCTGGCTTCTATGCAGCCAAGAAAGAGGATACCCTAGATAGTGTAGGAAAGAGAGGTTGTTTGGGTGCTCTTGTAGGGAGAAAGGCTGAAGTTTGAAGCTTAGGGCTATAGCAAGAAGAGGCAATTCAGTGTAGGTGAAATAGGTTTGCTCTGAAGCCATTTCAGGAAGGCTAAAGGGATGAAAGGAGGTCGAGTATCTTGCTATAAGTCCGAGGAGAAAGGGATTTGTTTGACGGATCGTAGAGGATGGAACGGTCCTCTAAAAAGGTTGTCTCAGTCTTGTCCTAATGGATGTAGGATGCCACTGTAATGAGAGGAGGGCGTAGCCATTATTAAGGGTTAGAAGTCTACCCAAAATTATAGCGAATGGGACAACTTTCCCTTGGAGGACAACTGCATTAATTAAGGGAAAATTTGGGCATCTTTAGGGGTGATTTGGCTGGGTGTGTAAGGGCTGCCAGATGCCCTAACCAATCACCACATAAGAAGCAGTGAAGGAAACATTGGAACAGAAGTGTTGTGGACAACTAGGCAATGGAGCATGGTGGAACCATGATGCATGGACAGTAAGACAGAAAGGATGCCATATGCCCAGAACAATAGTGTTTTGGGCATGACTGTTAGGTACAACAATGCAGTAGTACAACTAGGACAACTAGGCAATGGTACACACATATTTGGAGCAGCGTGAGTATGTTTTGTTGTTGTAGGGACAGCAGCAATGCTGGGTTGTTGTAAGCATATTGAGATAACAAGCACAATGGGAAAACAACATGATGAGACAGAACAATGATGGGACTATCATTTCATTATGCAGCAGTGGCACAATGGGAAAACAAGCATGGACAGCATGGTGCAGTATGGCAAGCATGGACAACATGGATAGCTGTTGCAAGCATATGAGACACGTTGTATGACAACATGTTTCAACCATGGCACATGGGACAGTAGTGCAGCATTAGGTGCAATAGTCATGAGGTCCAGCATTGTGATGATGGGTGTAGCATGGTGTAGAACAGTGTTTCCCCACATTAGGGTTTGTCCCTAGCTAGAGCCACATCTTGTGTCCTCTTGTCTTGGTTTTTCTTCTGCGATTTATGTTTATGTTCTATCTGCAGTTTCCTTTAATGCTGATGTGATTTCTAATCTGGAAAAGATATTGAGCTAACTGTGAAAATTGAAATAAATTTATTTAAGCATAGAACATACCTAAAATTAATAGTTCTTCTTCACCAAGTTTCCTGACCAGTCATGAAATTGTTGTAGGAAGGTGTAAGTGTCATTCGTGGCATTGACAATGGATTCCTTAAGGACAGATGCAACGGTTACATTTTGTTCAATATCATTGGAATATGTCGTGGTAGGGTCTGGCTCCTTGTGGCAGTGAGGGTTTTCTTGAGCTCTCAATTGGTAGAGATCAAGTCATGGCATGCGGTCTAGATATGATCACAGCATTCGACCAATATGCATGCTGAGAAATCTTCAAGGCATTAGTTACAACATCATAAATGGATGGCCACAATACCTAGAATTTTGAGGTGATCTTCTCTAGCTACTCCTAGAGTTGTTGCTTCTCTTGGCAGAGTTGATCATGTTAGCATGTAAGTGCAACGATTTGTTGCTGTTGTTGCTCATGGTTGGAAGTTAGATCATTATGCAACATTGCAGCCTTCTGTGCAACTTGTTAAATAAAAATAAATAATTGGGCTGAGGATTAGCCCTAAAAATCATCCTGGTGCATAGTTGATGGATATGGGAACTGACTATGCAAGGGCTACCCTCTAGCGACAGAATTGTTTGAGTGTTTGTGAGGAGAGGTAGCTTGTTGTGACGGTTCAGCCAATGGAGGAGTGGTTTGGATGGAGACGGGGAGTGGTGTAACTAGAGGAAATAGATGAAGTGGTAGTGACACTGGGTTGATAGTGGTGGTGAGTGACTATGTAATTATGGGTTTCATGCTCAGTAGTGGACCCGACTCTAGTAATAAATACATCATGGAAGTGGTGATGACTTCTCCACTGGATACTATCATGATAGACTAGATAATGGAATCAACTTGCATGTCTATCTCTATGCCCAATAGTGCCCTAGATGGTATGGTGTCTAAGAGGGTGGAATATGTGGATGTGCTTTGTGGTGAAAGGTTGCATGATCTAGGTGATGCAGCTGAGGTGGAGGGTGGAATCACTTCAATGATGGGTGAGGCGGTATTGCATTACAGCTCTTCAATGTTGAAGTCGATAATGTGACTGGCAGGGGTTGATTTCTACTTTTTGGCCTTGACTGGAGGTTTGGTAATTTTGATTTACAGGGTTTTGGGATGGTGGGTTTAGAATGTGAATGAGGTCCTACTATTGGCATTGCAACAACAATAGGGGCAGTAATCAAAGGACCCTGTCATATTAAACCTTGAGACTTAGGAAAGTTGGAAACCGAACCCACTGATATCCCAATGTTGGTGATGGTTTCCTTCAAGGATCTCATTTTCTTCATCAATTGTTTGATGATCGGTTGCATCTCTTATTCGGTCATGTTCTTTCTGGAATATGCAATTGTTTCACCTAGTATTGGTTGAGGTATCATCCCATCAAATAAATAGACGTATCTACCTTCCTGAATTTCCCATGTAAGTCCTAGCCATGACCAGGCCTTTGTGTGAAAAGCTTCGTATGATAGCATAAACTTCTGGGCCCACATCTAGAAAGAATGGGGGTGAATGTATTGTGGCCTCACCTAGGTGCTCCCATAACTAACATCGAACCAAATCGCTGCCGAATATTCACCAAGTAGGGATATGGGAACCCATTCTGCAACCATGATTACTACTAGCATTTTTATGTACTAGAAGCTAAATGAAACCTCATTTATCTCTTTTCTACTCAGGTCCCCTGAAGTTCTCCAAGGTGCATATATGAGGGCCAAAGGTTGGCCTTCTATGATGGGATTTAGATCTCGACCCTCTGGTGGGCACCATCTCCACATTTCCATGGCGACAACAAGATAGCCATAAATAAAATTGATGGACGTATTATAGACATATTCACATGCTGTGAACATTTCCTAGAGGAGGAAATCACATGAATTTAGTTGGGCACCTACTACGCAATGCTCCGTGACCAAAATTGTATCCATCTCGTGCACTCATTCTTAAAAAAGTGATGCATCAACTTCCCCACTATAATGTGGCAAGCAAACTTACTTTTTGGGGAGTTGATAAAATCTATGTGCACTCCCTTTCCTCCTCTCTTTGTATCATACTTGGTGCAGTAGTCTTCATCCCCTGCCTTCTTCACTCTCTTTGAATTCATATGGAATGTGATTGAAACCGTGTCTCCTACCGTTGATTACCCCGTAAGCCTTTGAATGTCTACTACATGAATTGGGTATTCTTTGTTTAGTTAGAGAGATCCTCCATGCTTCCTACTGAGTAATAAATTTTTGCATTGCATCGCTGCCAGAGTCATTCCAAACACAGGAAAACTCCCCAAATTTAGTAAGGTGAACAATTGGATTCCTCTGAAATCAACCTTGACTTTTATTGTTGCATTCCCATCTTCCTTTGTGACTGTTTCTGTGTATACATCATGTTTCATGGCCAGAAACTGGAAGGATTCTGAAATATCATTGTCAAACAGCATAGCCTTATCATACTTGTTGTAAAGAAGCTCCCTTACCCTAGTTCTTTCATCCAAA
Organism: Pinus tabuliformis; assembly: GCA_031772625.1. Classification (NCBI taxonomy): domain Eukaryota; kingdom Viridiplantae; phylum Streptophyta; class Pinopsida; order Pinales; family Pinaceae; genus Pinus; species Pinus tabuliformis. Next base: position 837,882,752 of record CM062809.1, on the reverse strand, counting down.
CCGAACACTGTAATAGATAGAAGTTTCTTTGTCATATTGGAGCAGCGTTGATAAAAAAATTTGCAAGGCACTGATAGCTAATCTTAGAATGAAATAAATTAGAACCAGACTGCAAATGAAGTGACTCTACCACATCACCTTTAGGCTCGGAGGAATTCAGAATTGCCATGAAAATTAAATAGACCAGCTCGACATGACATTTCGGATGAGACCTCCTAACTAATTACTATGGAAACTTTCCCTATGAATGCTCAATCATGTTAATCTTGCCATTGGCTAAGCTACACCTGACTTGAATGACGCAATTCTGAAAAAGAAAAGGTGAATTTGATGGGTAATTATGTTATCATGATGGAATACGTTTAGGAATTAATTATTGCTATAATGGGAAAGATTTAATGGGAATCTGGGCTAACACTAGAATTATTGTCTAATTATTATGGAAAGGATGCTTAACACATGTGACCCCCCTGACCACAATCAGTTGTAGTGTGATGGAATGGCATTTGCAACTAGGACTGACTTGGCGCAAGTATTATTTGGAAACATAACTAGTGACTCACTAGAAAAAAAAAATGACTGACGTGACTAGTGACGATGCAAATAAATGACTCCTACCTACTCTTACCTACTCATACCTATGGTCTTCTTTCAGAGATCCAATAAATTATGAGTAACATTGTTTGATTTGTGGAAGGGTTTCAAGTGTGCACCGTTCACCCAACCTCATAGCAATACCCCCTCCAATTGCACAATATTGACTGCTCTAGAATCACTTACCTCCTCAACAAAAAATGTTCCTAACCAATTCATTTGTAGCTTTCCGGGAAACTTCAAGAACTTACTATCATATAGCAGAACATGCTGTTGACTGTGAATGATTTCCTCTTAATATGTCAGTCATTCCATGTGTTATGCCTTTTCTTCTCGACCATTTGGTGGAAATATGCCATAAATCTTACTTCATCAAGTTTCGAGAGTTCATCTAGACACTTCTGAATTGGTTCCTCCTCTATCATATGAGTGGCTTGGGTAATGAAAAGGTTGGGAATAAAAAATTCATCCATCACCATAGCTTCTCATCCATGCACAAGCTAGAAAGTTGTATGCTTGTGTAGTCGCTTAATGTTTGTGCGATATGCCCATAGGGTTTTTGGCACTCTCTCGTCCCAACATCCTGGTTAGCTGAGAATATCTTGGTCAAACCCTTCTTCAATATCTTGTTTAAGGATTCTATGGTATCATTGGCCTGAGGGTGGTACAGACTTCTTTTGGGGTGTTGTATCATGAAATTTTGAAGTAAGGAAGCAATTGTTTCATTTATGAAGTTGGTCCCCTAATCATTGTTGAGACTCCTAGGGCAACCGAATATGGATATGATATTATCAAATATAACCTAGTGATAGTATCTGCATAACAGTCCTTTACTGATGCTTCTTCAGCCCATCTGGTGAGGTGCTATGTTGCGGTGATTATATACCTGGAATTAGAGTGACGCATCAGCGGATTGATAGGCCCTATGAAGTCTACCACCCATTTCTCAAATATTTGCAGTGCATGTACTGGTTGCAATGGGATTTCATCTCAGTGTGATGCCCTTCCAACCCTTTCGCAAACATCATAGCTTCTGGCATATTCTTTTGCATCTTTAAAAAGCGTTGGCCACCATAGTCCTTCCTGCAACACTTTCCTTGCAGTAGATTATCCTCCAACGTGGCCACCCGCGACCCCTGAATGACATTCCCATAGCACATCGTGTCTCTCATGGTGGAGGATGCATCAGTGCAACACATTATCAAGGCCCAATTTATACAATTTTCCCACAATCAATTGATAATCAGCAGCTCAAACGACCATATGTCTCCTTTGTGTGGCTATGTACTCATCTGTACATTTTCTTGTAGCTAAAAAGGCTACAATATCTTCTAGGTCATCTGGTACTTCTTTGATCCAAAATAGATCTGCGTCTAGGAGATGGTCATCCAGGGATCCTCCACTTTCTCCTGATTCTAGCCATGAGAGGTGATCAAGTCCCACATTCAATCAGTCAGGCTTAATGATTACCTTAAAAATGAATTCCTCAAATAACAACAGCCACCTGCAAATTATTCCTTCGAAAACAAGCTTGTTCACCAAATATTTCAAAGCAGAATGATCAATAAAAAAATTAAACAGGACTCCAAACAAATGGTGTTTGGATCTTTGAAGTGAATATAACATTGCCAATGACTCTCTCTCAGTCATGGTATAGTTACTTTCTATTGTGGATCTTTCTGCTGGAAAAGTAAATTGGGTGCTCCCTTCACCCGGCTAATCCAGAACAACCCCTAGAGAAATGTCTGATGCATCAATGTGGACATGGAACTATTTGTTCCAGTCGGGATAGACCAGAATTAGTGCATTTACTATATTTTCTTCCAATATGTTGAGTGTAGCCTCACACTCCTCTGACCACATAAATCGTTTAGCCTTCCTCAGTAGTTTCTACATCAGTGCAGTAATCGAAGTGCAGTTGTGGATAAATATCTTGTAGTATCTAGTATGTCCCAAAGTGGATATGAGTTGTTTTACACTTGCTACTGGGTCCATATTCACTATTTTTGTAACCTTAGCAGGATCTACGCATACTCCTTCTCTGCACACTATGTGGCCCAAAAGCGTACCAAACGGGACTGCAAATATGCATTTCTTCAAATTCAGTGATATCTATAGCTGTCTGCATTGATCGAACATGATCTTTAGCAGACTAGAGTGTTTCTTTAGCAGACTATAGGTCATCCAGTCATCCATGTATACCTCTAGGAACCTATGGATATAACCTCTAAAGGTTGTAATTACGATTCTCGAGAACACTGCAGGTGCATTCTTAAGACCGAATGGCATAACATGACAAGCATAGGATCCCCATTTTGTAGTGAATGTAGTTCTCTTCTTATCCTCCTCAGCGATCTTGACTTGGTGATAGCCTGAGAATTCGTCTGTAAAGGAGTAGGCTTCATTCCCTGCTACATTATCTATAAATTCATCATTGAATGGTATAGGAAATGGGTCATGCGCACAAGTATTGTTCAAGTTGTGGTAGTCCGCATAGACCTGTATCTCTGTAGTGACTTTCTTGTTTTTTATTATAATTGGACTCACCCATTCTGCCTCATCCACCATAAATAAGCCATGCTGCTAGCATCTTTTCTATCTCTTTCTTAACTTTGTCCTTGAATCTCGGGTTCAATCTATAAGGTTGGTGGTTTACTGGCTTTTCATCTAGTTTTAGCATGATTTTCATCTCCCCTAGGTCTCCCTTGATCCCTTTCAGTTCCACAATTGTCGAAGAAAAAAAATATTCATATTCTCTCAAGAGTTCGAAAATATCTTTTGTAGTTGTTCATCCAATAATCTCCAGTTGAGGCTAGCTTTGGTTTTTCATCAATCCCAATGTTATGCTTCCACAACTTCAGTGGGAGTAAGTGTAGCGCATCGGTTATAGCTCCATCCTTGATGTCCCTTTCCCCTTCAATTTTGTGGAATGATAAATGTTGTAATTCCTCCATATCATCCTCATCCAGCTCTTTGTCCACCTTTCCACAGGAAATTTCTTTAGGATACCCTAACTCATATATATCTCTAAAGTCCTCTAGTCTATGCACCTATCCACTAGCTGACCCATTGTGAGCAGAATCTACTTGAAATCCTGCAATGCCTCAATCAACCTCTTGTCATTGTCTAAGAAATAAAAGATGTTGACAAACTGAACAGCCAAGCTATCCTTGTTCCTTGTTTGTATTTTTATTTCCTCTTGTACATACCAAGCTTTTGGAAAACTTCCCAAGGTGTGTATAAAACCATGCACCCGAAACTCCTTTGGAACTCCCTCCTGATTCCATCTATCCTTACAATTTTCCAAATGTTGTTGAGGGTCAGAATACCCCTTGTACTTGGCGAAATCTTGAGGGTACTCCCCCGCTTCTCTGAATCTTACTTCCATGGCTATTTTAATCTTCTCTCGTTCCCATAGGTAGTTGCAGTGAACTCACCACCATCTTGTCGGTGTCCCTTGTAATGCAACATTTAGTAATGATACTTTATTTTCTTCAATAACAGCTGCATCAATCTTGTTGAGAAATGAATTTATTGAGTCTATACCAATAAATATAGGGAAATCCCTTACCTAAATGTCAATCCAATTGACTTGACAGATTGTGGCGCAACATCTAGTGTTGATTTCATATCCACTCTGCTTCCAATCATCCCAAGCGACCTCTAACCCAACCTCTAAACTCTAAATGCTCTGCCAACTGATAGATCTTTCAACCGTTGGCTTAATGTAGTCCTACCTTCTTTCTATTGTTATTCTGTATAATTGATCTAACATCCTTGGCTCTTCTTTGTCATCTATTGGTTATGTGAATCTCGTTCCCTGATATCGGTCTAGAGGCTGAATCACCCTAACACTTTCTACCTCAAAAGTCATCAGTTCCTTTTTCAATTCAATTATAGCATAGTTTTCAAATGCCTCGTCTATCACGAGAAGCACTGGGTAGGGGTCCTTGTCTCCCGTGATGTCTATTACCTCAAAATATGCATGGGTCTTCACCCTCTCTACATCCACTTCCACATCCTCCAATCTCCCAATCGGAAGGATACAATATCGGTTCGCCATCCACAACTAGATTGGTGAAAATGTCAACTGATGTTTTCCTAGTGCTTCCCACATTTTCCTTGGTAGAATGTTGACATCTGAGCCTAGATCTAGCATAGTTTCCTTGATCTAGAATCCCGCAATTTGAGCATCAATCCTCAATTATCTGCATGTTCTCTTCCTTTTCCTTCATACCCTCCTAGTGTGTCTTTTGGGTAAGTTAGCAGAAATGACTCCTCCCTCAACCTCCTCTTCTGCGATGGCCACTTTCAAACTCTTACACAACTTCCCCAACATCAAGTCATTGTTCACGATCTACAGAAATAATCTGAACCATTCTTCTATGGGTCGAACTGTTGTGGAATTTGATAGGTCTAGGCTCTTCGCTTTATGAGATTTTGGCTACCCCTATTGTGACCCTATACCTCTAGTCAGAATGTCGAAAGCGTTTTTTTCCTCATTGTAATACTGCTTTTGTTGCATAGGGTCATATGAGCACTTTAGGAAGTCTAGTCTTATAGTTGTGGGCTAGTCTATGGCTCCTCGATCAGCCCCATTCTTTTTTCCTCATCATGTCATTATGTTAATATTCGAGAGGGGGGTTTCCTCTAATACCCTTGTCTTTGCATTAATTAGGTTTGCTCCCCTTTGTCGCTTCTGCTCCTAGCATATTGCAATTAGTTCTAGATAGTCCTTCATTGCATGTGTATTGACCCTACACTGAGAGCACCGTGGTCTTCTTGGTAGCGGGAAATCCCATGCAACATGCCCTTCTTGATCACAGTTGTAACATCGAATTGGGCCTCTACCTCCTACCCTTTCGCCCCTTGCTCCTCCTCTTCCTATTCCTCCTCAAGGAATCTCATTGAATAAAAAGGTTGAGTCGTCTAACCTATCTGTTAGAGCATCCAGTGCTCTACACTGGTCAGTGTGGTGAGTTATGGAAGCAAAAAATTCACAATAATTTTTATTTGGAACATTGGAGTATTTTTTAGTATTGGGCACAGATGAGGGGAGTATCCATACCCTCTGTGTTAGGGTCTTAGGGTCTATGGATCAAAGTATCTTTGCCTCTTTCTATTCATTATGGGGGTTTGTATGTCATTTTAGCCTATGAATCATTGATGTCATAGTATAAAGGGTCATTTTCTAAGGTCATTACAAGTTTTTCATGTCATAAAGGGGTCTTTAAATACAAAATTAAATTTGAGAGGTTCTAAAGTCCATGAGAGGTTCATAAGGTCATATTTCCAAATTTCTACTCATGTAGAGAAAAGGATTCATTGAGGGTTCAAGGGGTGATGTCATGGGGTCTCATTTATCACAAATCAAAACCATGAGAGTCATTTAACGTTCTATGGGTCTGTTAGTGGTGTCCATCACTCCCATGTCAACATTAACAATTCATCATTCACTTTTCTGTACTCCTTCCATGCACCATTTATTGACATATCACCCCTCAATTCAAACCCCATCATCATTCCATTACACCCCCTAAATTCATAATTCATGTTTACTCTAAGTTCACCTTCATGACAAAACAAGACATGGGGAGACGCAAAATTTCAATTTTTTTTAAGCTACCCTCATTCTCCCCATTTGCAGCCTGTACTCTGAGAGGTTTCGATAGGTTGCAAAGAAGAAGGCCGAAACAATAGCATAGGGTCAAAGGAAGGTTCCAAGAAGTTCGAAGGGAATTGTTGCTCAGGTGGAAGAAGGTCATTGTGCAACTGCTACGCAAACTCCAAGCCACACAGTCATTGCTCAATAGCTGCGCAAACTGAGAACAACCATTATGGAGGTCTGCAAGCATGGAGGGAAGAGCTTAGAGGGTGATACATCATCACCAGATCATCTCAAGAACATTTACACACTCATCCTTGCACATAACCATCTGCAACCATATCAACCATGCAGGTATGCTGCACTCTGCTATGAATTTGCTCTGAAATTGACTATTTTTGTTATCAATTTAAAAAGCGGTTTATGACCGAATGGAAAATAATTTAGAAAAACATAAATAGGTTTTTTCTAATACCGGGCCAAATAACAAAAACCTCCTTCATTTTCTGTACATATGTTATGGTTTTGGAGGAATGAAACTCTCTTGGAGGCTTATTTTTCAAAAAATAAAAGTCTGCATTTTCCTCCTGTTTCATTCATTTTTTTTGGTGCGTGTTTCTAATATATGGAAGTGAATTTTTCAGAACTAAAAGTGGTTTATTTTGTAAAATGGGCCAAGTAACAAAAAACTCTCTCATTTTGTGCACAGGTAACATGGTTTGGGAATTATACGTGTCACTTGGAGACCCATTTTCCATAATTTCCTGCTGACATAATTCTGAAATGTTTTTGAAATTCAATTTGAAAATATGGAGATTTTGGTTGATTGGAAGTTTTTTAGGTGCTATACAGATGAATGAGATGTTGGTTGATCACTACAATCAGTTTGGAGTAGGAGAGACCAATGCAACATTAGAATCTTTTTTATGTTGTGAAAATGGTAAGCAATCGGTTGGGAGGTATGTAAAGGCTAAAGAGGATATCTCAAGGGTTCTACACCAACACAACACCATTTCAAGCATACCCATCAGCTCAGTTTTGTCTAGGATGATATGCAACTATGTCAATCTTGAAGGCCTATTTCACCGTGCTGTGCAACTATGTCAGTCGGGTTTATTTTTTGCATTTTGGTATTTCGGGACCTTCTAGAAGTATGTTGGTGTGTGGATAAGCATAGATAAGTTAATTAAATTGATAATTCTGGACATGTTGTTTCTAAATTTTTGTAAGCTTTAAACAATGATGTTTCCGAAATTATGATAGTTTTAGTATGGTAGGTTTCTGATTTTCTACAAATACATTGTATCGAGCCTATTTTACTCTTGTTCAGTGAATTCGGCCACCTTAAGTGGTAATTTTGAATTCCCCTTTGTATTTAATGATGGAAGAAGATGAAAAAGGGTTGGTCGAAGTGTGAGAGAAAATACTTATGCTCTATACATTTTATAAAAAATTTAGTGAATGAAAGAAGGATGAAGTGACTTGTTGCAAGAATTCAAGTGTCAGCCCTATATGGTGACGTTATTTATTTTTTTTCATTACCTTATGTTATTTCCATTCATGAATTTCTTACTTCATATTTATTAAAGAAAAAGTTGATTTTAGAATTCACAGTTAAGGTTCTCTATCATGGCTTGCTAAGCATTTTAATATTTATTCCTTACTAAACAACTGAAATTCTCCCCTTGTGAGGTGCTTTAGGTGTTGTTAAGTTCACTATTCCTCTATTGATCCAAATAGAAAATGGCATCAAACCATGGTATTCATCCACCCATGGAATTTATCCATGGTATTGTAAGTGGCATCCACCCATGGTATTTATCCACCCATGGTATTGTAAGTGACATCCACCCCTGGTATTCATTCTCCCATGGTATTTTCCCATGGTATTGTGACATCCACCCATGGTGTTCATTCACCCACAGAATTGACCCATGGTATTACAACTGAAAAATAATATAAGTAACTCCTTTTACAAAATGTGACTTGTTACTTATAGTATTTTTCAGTTACAATACCACAGGTCAATTCCATAGGTGAATGAATACCATGGGTGGATGTCACAATATCATGGGAAAATAACATGGGTGAATGAATACCAGGGGTGGATGTCACTTAAAATACCATGGGTGCATAAATACCATGGGTGGATGCCACTTACAATACCATGAGTAAATTCCATGGGTGGGTGAATAACATGGGTGGGTGAATGCCATGGGTTGATGCCATTTTCTATTCGGATCATCTGCTCGCCCTCCTACAATGATTTTTTCTTTAAACTCAATAAGACTGCCTATCTTGCTCCTATTGCAAGAGATCTTCATTATCCCATTTATTCACTAAAAACATTAGGGGAGAGTCACTCCATGCCAAACGGATTTGTCTCACACCTACCATCAAACCTTTAAAATAAATGCAGTTCTCTTTGTCCTTAAGAACTAGCCTAAAATTTGAAACACACAGTTATCTAATTGGCTGAAAATTCCTATAGAGAGAGCCCTCTCTAGATTTGGAAGGGCTAGGTTTGAATTCCGCAAGTGGTTTTTGGTTACCCTTGTGATCCTTTTCTCAACCTAGAGGTAATTATAGGGTGATAACATAGTGGCACCATTGCTGGGGAACGAAACGTCACATTTTTCCCAGGTATGAACGAAAAGGATCAAATCTAATCACTGATGGTGAACAACAATTGGTCATCAAAAGGTTGTACATATTTCACCTGGGGACTCAAAGTTTCAAAGGATCCATAAGATCAAACTTTCATGGTAACTCCACTATTCATAGGTCAGTAGTTTCAAGAACTCCTAGGTGAATTAAATTTTTTCAGGATGGGTTCAATTCCAAGAACAAATTCTAGGTATGCACCTATGGATAGGTGTCATATTCCTTCCTTTCCAAATCCTATCCCTTGTGTTGATTGGTTAACCTATCTCCCAATATTTAGACATAAAAAAGAAGAAGATGTTTCTCTACATTTAATTAAGTTTCACATGCATGTATGTAGCCTTGGAGTTGAGTTTCATGAGAATTCCTTAATGAATATTTTTATGGAAACCTTATAGGACAACGCAAAATCATGGTATGAAGGATTGTCAGTTGCTCGTCTATGTTCGCTTAAGGATTTCTATGCAGCATTTTATAAAAATTATAAGCAAAATTACCCTTTTATAGTGTTGATAGAAAGGTTTTGTGGAAAGTTTGATGATCTTATTCAACATATGGGAGTTGACATTTATGATCATGATTTAATGTATGATGAAATTGAGGAATATTTTTTTGAGTTATTGTTTCATTCAGATGGAATAAGAATAACAGGTTGCCATCACATTCAAGAAAAATTACATCAGAAAACAATTTCTCTCTTAGCTAAAAATGAAATCAATCAAGAACTTGATGTAGATATTCTTGTCCTTTCTCCTGAGATTGGTGAATATTTGCAGCCATCTTGTCAGTTTTTTTGTGATCATTATTCAAGTAGTGAACTAGTTCATGTTTGCAGCATTCCACATTTACAAGAGGATCAAGTGCCAGAAATTGTCTCCTATCATGAAAATCAAAATGATAGTTTGCAAACAAAGTTATCTAATGAGACCACAACAAAATTATTTGAGAAACAAAAGGACAGTCCCATCATACATAATATGGCTATCATATTGAATATGCTAAAGAAAGTTTAGACATTTTTATAGACAAACTTGTTGATTCCATTTTCTTTGAAGTTGAACTTGAGCATGACAGGATAGAACAAGGACTAGTTATGAATGAATACTATCCTTTGGATCACGAATACATGATAATGTTTCATGTTTTCAAGGATCTGTTTGTTGATTTGTTACAGTCATCAAAAGAGGTGATTTTTCATGAGTTTCAAGATTTAATGGTAATTCTGTTGCAGTTATTAGTTAAGGAAATTTTTGTGTTTACTATGGAGCATGGATTCAATTTTTAATATGAGTTTCCAATAGATGGTCCACTTAAGCACATCCAAGGAGCCCAGGTATTGGATCAGCCCTTTGATTAGTTATATTGGAGGTGTCATATTGCTTGAATCAAGCATTTAATTATCAGTTGTTAGGGTAGATTGGTATGTACATAAATATGCTTGTTGGGCAAGAATTTATTCAGTTCGGGATGCAATATTTTCAGTTTGATTTTAGCAGTTGGTGAGCAGTATCATTTTCAGCTTGTACAGTGGTTTTGTTTGTAGAATAGGGTTGTATTTTTCAGATTGCAACATATGAGAGAATAATGGCAAATGATTTTCAAATTGGAGACTTAGTGTTACATACCATTTTACTTTCCAAGTAGTGCAAGTGTGGGTTTCCATCATTGGAACTTGAAGCCCAAAGTGAAGGCCCTAAGGTCTCAGTGATCTGTTTCCATATGTAAGGTAACAATCAGGTCAGTCATAGTCATTTTAGTCTTTTTTCTTTTTACTCCATTTCCCAATGGTTAGGCTACTAGTCTGTGGTGTTATTGGCACCTCACTACGAGGTTTCCATCCCTATTGAAGCCAATATTAGGTTCCTAGGGTCTAGGGATGACAGTGTCTTTAGCTATTTCTATTCATTTTGGGGGTTTTTATGTCATTTTAGCGTATGAAGCATTGATGTGATAGTCTAAAGTGTTATTGTCTAAGGTCACTGCAATTTTTTCATGTCATAAAGGGGTCTTTAAATACAAAATTAAATTTGAGAGGGTCTAATGTCCATGAGAGGGTCAAAAGGTCATATTTCAAAATTTGTACTCATGTAGAGAAAAGGAGTCATTGAGGGTTCAAGGGATCATGTCATGGGGTCTCATTTATCACAAATCAAAACCATGAGAGACATTTAAAGTTCTATGGGTCTGTTAGCAATGTCCATCACTCCCATGTCACCATTCACAATTCATCATTCACTTTTATGTACTCCTTCGATGCAAAATTTATCATCATGTCACCCATCAATTCACACCTCATCATCATGCCATTACACCCCCTAAATTCATAATTCATGTTTACTCTAAGTTCACCTACATGATAAAACAAGACATAGGGAGGCACAAATTTTCAATTTTTTTTTTAAGCTGCCCTCATTCTCTCCATTTTAAAACCGCGCTCTTAGAGGTTTTGATAGGTTTCAAAGCAGAAGGCCAAAATAATAGCATAGAGTCAAAGGAAGGTTGTAGGAAGGTTGAAGGGAAGTTTTTTTCAGGTGGAAGAAGGTCATTGCGCAAACTCCAAGCCACACAATCATAGTACAACTATTGCATAAACTGAGAACAACCATTGTGGAGATCTGCAAGCATGGACGGAAGAATTCAGAGGGTGCTACATTATCACTAGGTCATCTCAAGGACATCTACACACTCATTCTTGCACAAAACCATCCACAACCATATCAAGAATGGAGATCTGCTACACTCCGCTACAAATTTTCTTCGAAATTGACGGTTTTGGTCATCATTTTCAAAAGAAATTTCTGACCGAATGGAAAATATTTTCAAAAAAATGAAAGAGGTGGTTTCCCCAAATGGGCTGGAAAAAGAAAACTGCCTTCATTTTCTGCACAGGTGTTATGCTTTTTGAGATATGGAACTCTCTTGGAGGCCTATGTTTCAAAAAATAAAACTCTGCATTTTCCTCCTATTTCCGCCTTTATTTTTTGCCACACATTTCTAACATATGGAAGTAAATTTTTCAAAACTAAAAGAGATTTATGTCCAAAATGGGCCAAAGAACCAAAACCTCTCTCCTTTTGTGCACAAGTATCATGGTTTGGTAATTCAAGTGTCACTTGGAGACCCATTTTCGACAATTTCCTACTGACATAATTTTGAAATGTTTTTGAAATTCAATTTGAAAATGTGGATATTTTGGTTGATTAGAAGTTTTTTGGGTGCTATAACAATGAATTAGATGTTTGGATTATCTCTACAATCATTTTGGAGTAGGAGTCGCCAATACAACTTTAGAATCTTTTTTCTGTTGCTCAAATGGTAAGCAATCAGTTGCGAGGTCTGCAAAGGCTAAAGAGGATATGTGAGGGGTTATACACGAGAAAAACACCATTTCAAGCATACACATCAACTTAGTTTTGTCCAGGATGATCTGCAACTATGTCAAGCTTGAAGGCCTATTTCAACCTGCTATGCAATTATATCAGTCAGGCTTATTTTTTGTATTTTAGTATTTCAGGACCTTCTAGAAGTATGTTGGTGATTGGATAGGTGTGGATAAGAATAGATAAGCTAATTAAATTGATAATTATGGACATTCAGGTTTCTAAATTTTTGTAAGCTTTAAAATAGTGATGTTTCTGAAATTATGATAGTTCCAGTATGGTATGTTTCTACTTTTCGACAAATACATTGTATCGAGCATGTTTTAATCCTGTTCAGTTAATTTGACCACCTTAAGTGGTAATTTCGAATTCCCCTTTGTACTTAATGATGGATGAAAATGAAAAAGGGGTTGGTTAGAGTGTGGGAGAAAATACTTGTGTTCTGTACATTTTTAAATATTTCAGTGAATGAAAGAAGGATAAAGTGACTTGTTGTAGGAATTTAAGTGTCAGTCCTCTACGGTGATGTGATTTATTATTTTTTTCATTACCTTGTGTTATTTCCATTCATGAATATCTTACTTCATGTTTAGTAAAGAAAAATTTGATTTCAAAATTCACTGTTAAGGTGCTCTGGCATGGTTTGCTAAGCATTTTAATGTTTATTCCTCAGTAAACATCTAAAATCCACCCTTTGTGAGGTGATTTAGGTGTTGTTGAGTTCACTATTCCTCTTCACCCTCCTACAATGATTTTTTCTTTAGACACTATAAGATTTCCTATCTTGCTCCTATTGCAATAGATCTTCATTATCCCATTTATTCACTAAAAACATTAGCTGAGAGTGACTCCATGCCCAATGGATTTAGTCTCACACCTACCATCAAACCTTTAAAATAAATTCATTTCTCTTTGTCCTTAAGAACTAACCTAAAATCTAAAACAATCAGTTATCTAATTGACTGAAAACTCCTATAGAGAGAGCCCTCTCTGGAGTTGGAAGGGCTAGGTTCCAATTCCACAAGTGGTTTGTGGTTACCCTTGAGATCATTTTCTCAACCTAGAGGTAATTACAGGGTGTCAACACCCTACATACCTCATAGTACTCTGGTTTGTTTCTCCCAAGATACAAACCTTGCATTCCTACTTGTGCAACTCCTACTGCGGGTGTAGGCCTATGTGGTCCTGCTGGTGTAGATGTGGTACTTACACCTCGTAACCTCGAACATTTTGTAGCAACACGACCTTCAAATAAGAAATTTGTACACCATACGTTTGGCCACGCTGGGCGAGCTAGTTGTAGATCCTTTAACTTCTTTGTTAGACTTCCAATTTGATGTTTGAGACCCAAGATAGATGAATCATGCAGTGTCACTCCACCCCAATACTCGTGAAGGTATCCTGCCATAGATTCTATCTGAGTTTCTTGCTCAAGAGAATCTTGTAGTGTATCAATCTTTTGTCGCGTCAATGGTGTACGAGTGAGAGGCAACAATGCTTCGATAAACCATTCCCTTTAGTGATTTATATTTATTGAGTAACTTAGTTTACCGATTTCATCCTTAAGTCTTTGCATTAGCTCCCATGCAGTCTCTCCCTCCTTTTGTTTTATCTCATATAGCCCCCACAACCCTTATTGATCATTTTTTGCAAGTTTGAATTCTTTTACAAATTCTCTTTTAACATCATCAACGATTGGGTTCCTATGTAATTATAACCATTTTATGAACCATCGCAAGGCCCTTTCCTTGAGAGTGGAATGTAATTTGATTAGCTTCACATTATCCAGCATCTGGCGGGATCTCTAGATGGCCTCGCATAGATACCAATGTTATTCCATGTCTTTCTTCCCCTTGTCAGAGAAATCGGGATACCTTATCAATGATCCTTCCATTTCTTATTGAGTCTCTGATAAGAGCACAAATCCTTGCGATCCCGGTTGTAGAGATCCTTGTAACTCGTACCACTACTACTAGTACTAGCTTTGTAATTAACATGCACACTATGAGCTCTTATAGTTTTGATTAACTTAGAAATGAACTTGTCAGGATTGTTATAGAGTACTAGGGGAAGGTTGGGGGAGACACTACCTAAGCTTTGGGGAGGTAGATCATTGATTCCTTTGGATGCATCATCTTCAGTGAAAAGTCTTCATATAACAAAATTCATGCCATCTTCTAGGCTTTCCTCCAAGCCCACGTGGCACTTTCCACCCAACATCTCCATCTCCACTGGCGGGAGTGGATCCCTGTCATCTTTCAGACCCATGCCAGTTGTGGTCATCTCTGCCTCTCCCACTAAGCTTCCTTCCATCCTTTCTCCTTCTTTTGAATCTCTCAACGCCACCCCTGCTTGGTGCAATCCATTTTGTTGCCTTTTAATCATCTATATGGGCCTTTCATTCCATTTATCCATTATCCGTGCTCTCCTTTGCATCCTTATATCCTTGGCCTTTTGGGATTCATCTGCTTCCATCCTCTTGATGGTCTCATAGTTCCCCACTCAGTAGCATCCCTCCCTTTAGGTCCTTCCCCCAGTACTAGGTCTTCATGATGTCATGCTTAGGATTTGGAACACCAACAAGCCCTCTTCCACCATTAAAACCTTGAGCCAAAGGGAAACCTCTTTTAGTAGCTTCCCTCACATGCTTGGTCAGAACACAAGTTCATCCTTTGAAAAGGACTGATGGATTTCTGTTGCAAATTCAATAATATACCCTTCCAGCATGGTCTGTACCCAAAAATAAACCACTCTCATCATATCTGTGTCATGATGATATAGCTTAGTGAGATCTTCTTGATTCTAGTTGTGACGAGATATGTTTTTTCCATTGGACCACCCTTTCACCTACAATATCCACAACCAGTTGTAAATGTATTATGGAAACTTGCACCAGAAGATCTTGTATTGATCACTCGCAAGTTATGAATACAGGATTTCCTCCTATTATCACTCAAGTCGTTCCCTGCCTCCTGGAGGGAATATGGCCGAGGTAACCACTAACCAATCTTTTAGCTGCAGGTCCTAGCCTACCTGCAACCAGAGAGGGCTCTCTCTTTGTAATTTAGCTTTGTTTTTGGAGTATTTTAGGCTAGTTATGATGAACAGAGTTTTGTTTTAATTTTGTTGTATGGTGATTTCAAACAGAGCTTGGATACAAGTCCAAAACAGTCTATACCATTGGGCAATGGAGTCAATGAGGGTGCACTACTGAAAGTATTTTCTTAGGCAACTGGTAATGCTACAGAGCAAGATAGGCAGTTTTGGAACAATTTTCAAATCTGAAACTGATGGAATGAAGTCAGGGAATGAAAGGCAATCAAGAATCTTTCATTATGCTGGCAGAGGGAAAGTGCATGGATATTATCAAGGAGCAATAAAGAATTCCTAGGTAATATTCAAAGTGAAAGAATCAGTGCAAACATGAGCAACTAAGAATTCATATTTATGACTAATTCTGAAGAAAACATATTTAGTAGCAGAGATTGAACACAGGGTGTATTTAAACAAGTCCTGGGCTATTCTTCTTCTCTGTTGCTAAGATTATGGAACATATATGAAATTTATAAACACAGAAAACATAAAACACGGTTTAGAATAACTTATTGATCCATATAATGACACAGGAATTCTGTAGCAGGTCCCAGAACTTCAAATCCACATCCAAACAGTCAACAACAGTGAACTTCAACAACTTTTGTATTAAAATAGTCTCAGAATATACAGCGCAATCTAGAGAGAAAATCACCAACCCCAAATACATTCTATGGGGAGGTATTTATACAAAAATGATATACAAAATATCTTGTAGATAAGTCTTCATGCAATAACTTTCTTCACCAACTCTTCAAAAGAAGTAAATGAGATAAATAAATGCTGCAGTAATTGTTGGTGTGCTAGCTGTCCAATTTGTCAGAGATATTTGACTTTTTTAGACTGAATGAGACGGTTGGAGTTGCGTATTTACTTTGCGTTCCTATGTCTGTTGTTTCGATGTTTTGTTGTCCTCGGTGCTCGGCCTTGTCTTTAATGAACTGCAGTTTCAATATGACTTCCTATATCTGCTGTCTTTACATTTTGGCAAGTGGCCTGCTTATGTGGAGTTTATGACTTATAGCTGACTCAAAATGGAACAGAAATTGAATTACCTGGGTAGAATTTCCAGCATTGCCTGCCACCAATTCTCTATAGGCAGTTGATGTCTTTGTATTTTAACCAGTGTTTCATCAGCTTCAGTGTATCTGTAGAAGTTGGGCGGAACCTCGAAAAGATGGTTTATCTCATGTTCAATGTAAAACAGGTTTTCTAATTTGTCATAAAGACTCTGTCCAAAGGGAGGCCCTGTTTCTTCTGAGGTGCTTGAGGATGCTGTAATTTGATTGGAAACATAATTATTTACTCTGTTAATATAGTGTTCACAGGATAGCAATTTTCTAGTGTTGGTTAATAAACTAGGTAATCCTCTGCTCTGCAATGCTACCATTTTTTTCTTGAATCCATTTATTTCTCCTTGCATTTCCTGGCACTTTCTTTCTAGAGTCTGCAAAAAACTGCTCAGGGTCAGCACCTTTTTCACTATCAGAATAGTATCTGTCTTGCTATTGATATCTAATGCTGCCAATTCCTCTTTGGTATGAGTGTTTAGGAAGTGAATCATTTTATTGGCTTTCTCAGGCATATTTCCCAATGCTACTCTAGCCCTTTGAGTCTCAAATTGAGCCAGGCCTATCAATTATATTTGTTCATGTATGGCCTGAATCGATCACCATTGGTCAGTGATTGACTGGCCAATTTTGGCCCACAAAATCTTCTTGATTTCATCTAGAGTTTTATCTAGAGTAAGCTCCTTCTCTAAGGCTTTTATTTTGTCATTCAAGGCCTTTATTTCCCTTGTTTTTTCAGTTACTGTCATCTTGGACTTGTCGTAGCTTACTTCCAGTTTGGCCAACTTTTCTTTGGCCTCTTTCACCTCTGACACCTGAACTTCTAGCTCTTTGACTGCTTTCATCATTTCTTCCATACTCATGCTAGATTCTGGTGTTGTTTTTGCTGTTGCTGCTACTGTAGCATCTGTAGTTGATGTAGCTATTGTGGATGTTGGAATGACAGGAGGAATTGCTGCTGCTTGTGTGGGAGGAGCATTGGCAACTGTTGGAGCTGTTACTAGTGGCTGGGAGGTCGACTCTCCCTGCTTGCCTTGCAATGCCTTCTCCAATTCTTGCTCCATTTGGATTATTCTTTGGTTCATCTTCATCAGCAAATCCATTGTATCTTCACTTTCTTTTTCTTGTACAAGTTCTGAATTTTGAGGGTGCATGGTTAAAGGTAGCCTTAGCTGCTTTTTAAGTGCAGAAATATCTTCTTCTTTTTTCTTTATGAGGGCCTGGATGCCTTTGGCATCCTTCTTAGGATCATGTCCTAGCTCGACAATGATCTCCTCCAATGTCTTTATTCTGTTATCTTTGGCCGAGGAAGACATTCTCTCCAAATCCAATTGAGTGTTTGTATTTTTCAGTGACTCCTTCAGTTGACAGGCTAGCATAGCCTTATCTGCTAGTGTAGCATAGACCATTTCCCCTGTTTGCTTGTGTAGCTCAATTTGGTCCATGGAGTGCATGTCCTTGGAGAGGACCTCTAAGTTGGTCTTTATATAGTCTTCAGCTGTTTGTGGCTGTGGTATCTTAGGCATGAAATGACTCAGAATCATTTTCTCCTCCTTAAAGTCATAAGAACCATTAATCTCTGTTGTTTGGAGGGTGTTGTCTTGAGGAATTGATCATACAGCTGTACTCTTAACAACTCGTTTTGAGCCTTGATTTCCATAAAAGTTCCTTTAATACCAGGCGGTGGTTGCTTGCTTTGCTGTCTTGAGGGAGACACCTCCATACCATGCTATCTCTCTTGCTCTTGCTGGAATGAGCTAGTAGGTGTTTGCTGGCTAGTTTCTCTCTCCCTCCTCAGACTCTCTATGACTTCTTCAATAATTTCTTCCTCAATTTGAGGATCAATTTTTTTCCTTTTGGCCTCTGGCTGTTATGTTGAGCCACTAGCAGGTGTAGTTTCTTCCCTATCCCTCTTCTTGCCTCTTTCCTCATTGAGAGGAGTCTGCAAAGCCAGAATCTATGGTGCCTTAGTATGTTGCGGAGGGGTTTGCCCTTGACTCTGCTCCTTTGAGGTAGTAGGTTGTTCTGTCATTGTTTCTTGTTCTGCATCCATTACTTATTTTCCTTTTGCTATACCTGTTGCTGGTGTAGACCTTTCTTGGGCAGCTTGTGAAGCTGCAGCGGTTGATGTGCCTTCTCTGACTTGTTGTGGTAGTTTGAATATCACCTGCTCAACAGAATCCAATTCAAGAGCTTTTTCCAAATCTTTCAAATTTTTCTCCATTATTTCTTCCTGAGTGAACTCTTCAACTAGTGTACCTTGCACCCACTCATCTTGATTAGAAAATTGTTCAATCTGTGGGATTTTACAATGCTCATAGGCTGACAGCCTATATTTTATTTTTCTGGCATTGATAAAGCCATCTGGGTCATAAGGGACCCACCAAAAAATCTTCTTTAACTTGAGTTTCTCCCCCAATATTTGGTCAGCATCTTGCCAACCTTCTTTCTTGTTCATAACAAAGGGGCCTAGTTGGTCTTTGAATTTCAGGCGAGCCTTTTTCTTGGCACTATGAAAATGAGTTAAATCTATATTGATGAGTTTCCTGTAATACTCCAAGGCAAACAATCTCATTGGTACATATCTTGGCAGCCTGTAGGGACAGAGCTCACAGCCATATATCCTAATGACAGTGTGATTTTGGTAAAAGTACCAGTCACCTATTTTGTAGTTCTTTGAAAGCTGCAATATTTTCTGCATGTCATAGGATAGCCTAGCAGGAGGAGTTCTCATCAAGAGACAAGAGACTGGATAGAAAAACAGGTCAATGAACTCACAGTAAGAGTAGGGGGAGCTGCAGACTTCATGAAAGACTGAGGTCCAGAAAATCACAGACCTTTTTTCTCCTTTAGAGTCCAATCTTTTAATGGGGCATTGGAAACAGTCTGGTTGATAATACATTAACAGATGATAGATGTAAGATGAGTATTTGAAGACTCCCTCCCTATTCAGCTTTACTGGTTGGTCATGTATCTTAGTGGAAATGAATTTGGCATAATTGTACTTGACAGCGGGGGGTTGTCCTGGGCTGAATGCAGATAACAAGACCAATATAGTTTCATCAATATGTTCACTGGTCTTGAAACCCAGCACATAAGAGATCATATCAACAAGTAATTTTCCCACTTCATTGAAATCTATATAGAGAAAAGGAGGTGGCCCTGTAGGCTGGCGATCTGCTCTCATGAAAACTTTGGCAATTCGAGCTATCTCTGGGCTGGAGAGTTTAGGACCTTCATCAAGTAGGAATTTCATAGAGAGAGGGACCAGAAGCTGAGTTTGATTGAAGTTTAGCATTTGATTGATGGAGTCAGGAGTTATCTGAAAGAGGATGCTCCCAGATGGAGACTTGACTGCCATTTGATTTGGGTCATAGTTTTCACAGCAGAGGCGAATAATTTCTGGGAAGACATTGACAGAAGGGAGGAAGTAGATGGGAAAGTTTGATTCCCAAATGCCATAAATGTCACTGTTGTTCAGGTAACTGTTCCTCAGCTGACAGAAGGTTTGCAAGTGATTTCTGTCCCCAACCAAATCTTTAATTAAGTGGTCCCTATCAGCCAAAGGCAATGCTTCAAGTTCCTTGTGAGGTGCATTGAGAGGAGTAATGTTCAAGGCAGCTAGAGTGGCCATCTTCAATGCTCTGTGTCTGCAATCTAGAATTTGGATTGGTGTAATAGCTAAACAGTAAAATTGTCTCTGAAGCTTTGTAAGGGAGCTGTAGAATGAGCTTAGATATAGAACTGGCCTTCACTGTTTATAGTTTATGGTAGAAAAGCAAATTTGCAGAATTTAGACAGGTTTTTGAATGAATTCACTAGATTAATAGGCTCTGTGGGTATACTGCAAAGGGAATGGGAATGTTTTTTAGCCAAATGAGTGAAATTTTGCAGAGGGTTTTGACAAAGGGAGTGAATGCATGGGCAGTTTGCAGACTCTGCCAGCAAAAACGGCCTCGAAATGTATTTTAATGGCGGAATTCGCAGGGGGGGCAAGTTTGCCAGGTTGCTTTGAACAGAGGCTCGCCTAGTGAATTTACAGGTGGAATTTTAGGGGTTGGAGTGCATTTTAGTGTGAAAATGCAGATGTTCAATCAATTTCAATGGAGAAACTACGGAAGAAACATGGTTTGCAGGTGAACGGATGGGTAAATACCTGTTTTTAATGGTGGAGAAGGCGACTGACAGGTACAATGCTGAGCTGAGGGGTCGAAACTGCAGGAAGAACTCGCTTGGTCGATTAAATTTGAGTTCTGGCGGCAATTCGTCGTAAACGGCATGCAGAGCGCTCCACCAGTTGACCAATAGAAATAAAACAAAACGGTCACTTTCGTGCTTTTTAACAATATTTGGACATTTCGGCGCTTTTTGGCGCGTCTGTATGATGACGTCAACATGACGTATTTTTGGCGCATAGTGGGTACGGAGAGTGACGTGGCAGCTGACACGTATGGTGACGTGGCATGTGACATGTTGGCAGGGCGGTGATGTGACAGTGGTACAGAGCAGAGGCAGGCTTACGTGTACGCCATGTCATATGGTGACGGGGACCTGACGTCATTAGGCAGGAGGCGGGCGGTTTCCGGTTTTTCCCGCACCGCTTTTGGCACAGGGCAGTATTGCAGAGGGGGGCTCTGATCACGCCGGGAGATTGACGCATGGCGGGGGTACGGCAGCAATACCGCCCATCCCCCGGACGCTAATCTCTGGTGGATAAGGGGCTCCGATATGGCCGCCAACCATTGGATCGCAGGTGGTGGATCGGACAACGGACGAGAAGCAATGAGCGGCGAGCAACTCTAGCGCGGGACCCACAGAACATTATAATATTGTTTCTTAATGCGGCGAGTTTCAATACTTTGGAAAAATGGGTTTTATGTTTTGAACAGGCGGAAAGCGTTTAGGCGGGGGGTTAATATAGTTATTAATCTAACCAAATGTTAGATTAATCCTAAGCAATTAGACATGGAAGGGCTAATACAAGTCCCAAATGGACTTTATTATTTCCCAAAATTAGGTTATATAGCTATAATGCTATGGGGTAGGGATATTTACATTTTTTGGGTTTTTTATATAGTTTTTTGTACTATAGGGATAGGGAAATGATTAAGGGAGCTAAATAATAGAGTTAGAGGTTAATATGACTTTATGGATTGAAACTGAATGGATGAATGCTAAGTTTGTAGAGTGAAACTTAGGCATAGATAAATGAAAGGAGTATGGAATGATCATTTTTACACAAGAAATGTGGCTTCTTTCTACTAAGTAAACTCAGAGTTTAACTTAGGATTTTTCATAGAATGAAGTGAAGCAGGACTATTGGGCAAATCCCAAGGTCCTTGAGGGGATGTTAGTAAAAGATTCATGGGGAATGAAGGGGAATTAGTCATGCTTCCATTGTTATGCAACCAAACAACTGCCATGGTACCAATGTCATTGATGAGATGAGTCTTTCTTGACAAGACAAAAGTGATCATAAACCTTCTTCTGCAACCTCAAACTGCCTACCCAGCCTAATATACCTAGCATTTTTTCTTCCTTTGGATTGGGTGCATTTGGACTAGCAAACCCTGATTGTCCTCTTTTTCTTTTAACTGCCCTCCTATCTAAATCTACCCTTATCTCTTCTAAGGGCCCAGATTAAGCAGTTGGGCTCCTTATTTTCTCTACCTAGTTAGTGATTTTCCAAGCTTGAACTGTTTGGACAGACCTTTATTCTCTATTCTACAACAGTAAACTGAAATATGGACTGGCCCAGATTGAGCTGTTGGACCATCCATCAAATGTGACTAAATCATTGATTGCATGACTTAAATTTCTTCAAAAATGGAACAGTAGTGGCATTTGAGCTAGCACACTTTCCTGGCCTTTTGGCTGGGGTTCATTTCTTTCATTTTTCTCTTGGCCAATTCATTCTTTTTGCCCTTTGATTTTTCTTTTAGGGCATACCCTCTTCTTATTTTTAAATTTTTTGATTTTCTTGAAAATATGGAACCTTTGCAGCATGGAAAGGATGACATATTTGGCATTTCCCTAGTCAATCATGAAAAATGACACCTATTGGTATAGGAACCTAACACCTCCTTCAGTTTTTGAATAGTTCGTCGGCGGAGTTGAGCTTGTTGAGAAACAAACTGGTCCACTTGCTCATTCCACCAGTTTCACAGTTCTTTCTTAAATATCATCGATACCATATTCCAAATCCCCTTTTTGAATTTTAGGCCCTATCAATAGAATCATTTGTTGGCCTAAAATAACAACAAGGTTGAGGCCCTAGTTTCGGGCATAGGAGCCAACAAGGCTCCACTATAGTCTAGCACAACGCCGGCATTTTCACCTTACCTGGGAAGGGTAAGGAGTCTCACCCGAGGCATGGTGCAACCTTAGTTAGATGAGGGTTGGAATCAAGTATCAGGGGAAACCATAGAAAAGAGTAGAGAGCAGGGAACATTGAGTCATTATTTAAAGAAATCATATCACAATAGTCTACACGTGTTGTAACAAAAAGACTAACTAAGCATGTGCATACATAAAAAAATTAAAGAACAAAAATAACACACAGTTAATATGTTATGATCCCAATAATAGTCTTCCTAACTAATATAAAAGGTGAGTACATTACATCAATCTCAAGGCTTATTCCTCAACATCCAGAACTCTAACAAGGAAAAATACAAGCTTATGGAAAGATAGGCACAGAGTTATTCTCATAGCTCCGCAATGAAGGAAGAGAAATATCACTAGTAACAACCATAATACAACAAACCAACAACCCCTTCTCAGTTCTTCTTTCTGCCTTTTATCTTCTTCTTCCCTCTCTATGCATGCCAACCTGAACTGTTAGTTCCTTCTCCCTTTATCGACTATCTTCATTCCTTGGCTACCATTTCTCTTTTCCCACTTGGTTGTATCTTCTTCTTCCTGTCACACCTCTGCAACTGTCAATCTTCCACCAGTTCCTTCCCTTTATCGGTTGTTATTTCCGCAGCTTAACAACGACCATTTCCACCACTTTCCACCAACTTCTTTCTCCCCAAAACATCCTAATTTATCAAAAACAAAGGCCCCAACATGGATCCCAGTCTCTTTCATTTCTCCTTGATCAATTTTTTAATAGTGGAAGAGATAAGGAAGAAAAATCAGTTATGGCAAGCATTCTTGGATTCATCCAAGTTGACAGCTGAACCTTCAGATAGTCCCTGGAGTGAAAAAGATACACCCTCATCAGTTTAAAGGAACTTCAACTAGCAGTAGAAAGCTCATTAAAAAAGCCACAGACTTTAGCTAACCAATCTGACAAGGAAAAAGGAAAAAGGCTTCATTTGTCTCCTGAGGTTGTGGAGGTTTCCAAGATAACATACACAAGATTTGTTGCAAAAATTTTACCCATTAAGAAAATACCTGAACAACCTACTGAAGTTCAATACATCGTATTAGAGAATGTTGATTAAGATTACAAAGATAAAGAGATTATGGAACTGCAGGAGCTGTTGAAAAGGGCCCATTTAGTCATTTCTTAGCTTCAGCATGATAATAGGGAGTTGAAGAAGAATATTTTGGAAAATGCATATAAAACTAATGAAGTAGAACCACTAATTAAGACAACTCCTTTTTTCACTAGATCTAAAGGTAAAAGGAAGGCAAAAATAGATGACATTCGGAAGCTAGAGACCTCACAAACAAGGATCCGTGTGTTATAGACATATTTGGGCACTTCAACCCCAATCTTATATTTCAATAAACTAGGGCTCATAAACCCCTAAAAGAGTTGTTTCATACCCTAAAATAACATGGTCATCTCATTACATCATTCCCCAAAAGTTCCACCTAAAAAACCATCTAGAAATGGCCTAAACTGAACCATACTAACTGCTACACTGGCCAGGTGCGATGCATACTGAGTGATACACTGCTCAAGTGCGATGCATACTATTTGGGCCTTCTATAGGGTGCGATGGGTGAGGATGGAAAAATGTCTGAGACAGTTTGCTAGGTGGTTGCTCATGGAATCTTCTAGAAACCTCTCCTATGACACTTGCCTCTCTGAATTCACCCAAGGATGAGTAAGAGATCTAAACTTCAGTTATCTCTTCTCTTGTGGAACCAAATGTAACAAGTGGAATGACACTAATCAAACCCTAGAGATGACTCACACCCTTGCACACATCTATAAATGGATCCCTCATCTAAGAGATCCAGAGGCTGGAATGTTGTGAATTGCAAGTAAGTGCTGATAGTTTGTAATTGAGGAAAGAGCATTGTATTGTTGGTGTGATCTTGCTATTTCATGAGGTGAAGAGGGCTTGATGCTGGGAGGATGATGCTGGATCAGACAACTGGGTTGTAGTTCTCCCTTCTATTTAATAAAGTTCTTTAAGTTTTCTTCCATATGATTGTGCAATTGTGAATGTTATCATTTGCGAATGCTATTATATGTTCATTATATATCTGATTTTGTAATGTGTATGTTGTAATAGATCAAGATGCTTTGACAGTTCTTTGTTACTATGTTTCTACAGGCACTCTCCAAGTAGGATAAGTACAGGGAGGTGTTGCAAGCTCTGTCAAGGGGGAGAGAAATCAAACAAGGGATTAAGCGGAAGTTCCAGGTTGGTCCTACTATCTCTCTCTTATCCATTACACATAGAAGAAATTGTTGAATTGCTTTAAACTGTTGTTTCTAGGGTAGCTGCCAAACCTAGAGGGCTAGTCACTCGAAAAGACACTAGTTTTCCCAAAAACAAATTGGCGACTCCACTGGGGATCGAATAGATGTTTTTTTGTTGTTATTGTTTGTTTTATAAACTATAGACAGAGCTTGAAGTCAACCAGGTAGCCTTCAAACTGCTCTTGCTCTACAATTGCATAGTAGATGAATGTTGCTTCAGTCAATCTCTGGTTTAGTTTATGAATTAAACATTTGACTCACAAGCATTCTAGATTCCCTTTTGGTAGCTCAGTAACCTCTCAAGACATTCCTCTATACTTTTCTCTTTACTATCCATCATAGCTCAGCTTAACTCACTGAAAACAACTGCACATCTGAGCCAAAACCCACTTCAGTTGTGCTCCCTGGCCCATTGCACTGTCTGTCACTGTAAACCAGTATGAATCGCACCTCTCGAGTGTGTAAAGTGTGATGCATCCCTGTTTCTATGAAGCCCAGGTGCGATGACTGACTGAACCTATTTCCATTCTAGAAATTGGGGGGTTTTGTCCTTGTTTTCAGTTTTGTTTATTTGTTTTGATGCTTATGAATAGTGCCTCCTTACTGAAGCCTGCTTGCATCACATAGATCAGCCTCCATTGATTAGGATTAGTGAATGTTTTTTGTATTTGTTCATCATTTACAATCCTTTGTCGAAAAGTTGTTTAAATCGATTTGTCGCTTTGATACCAAAAGTGTCGTAACTATTGTTTTGTGTCAAAAAGAGAAGTGTCATGGATTCTTCCTTCCCTGAATAGTCGATTGAACTTTTCGTCAAGTATTTGGTTTCATTTGTTGATATTCGAAGTGTCGAAAGTATTGTTTTTATTCAAAATTGAAAAGTGTCATTCAGTTTTCCTTTCTCTTTTGAAGAAAATATTGTCGAAAATGTCGCTTTGAAAGAAATATTTCATATCTCTGCTGCATTTAGTTTTCCTTTTTGGCATTTTTCACATTAAGGAGAACGAAAACAAATACATACATTTGCATTTGCATTTAGTTTGTGTGTGAAAAATGATTTAGGAATATGCACTAGTGTGTGCTATTTGCTCTTTGTTTGAAAGAATTGCAATCTTCTTTCCCTAGTAGCTAGGATTTTCATTGCTCAAAATAAACAACGATTGATTATCATTGTAGATTGCATTTTAGGAATTTCAAATCAACATCACGCGGTGAACCATTGAAAGGTAAACTTTAAACAAGATCAACTTTAAAATAAATCTCAATGAACTTAACAACGCTTTGGAACTTAACGCAACACATCTAGAGGTCTAGGCTAGAGACGTGTTCTGGCTTTGTAAAAACTAGTAACTATCGTTTTCATTGAAGGTTGGGTGATTCCTCCTCCTTGATATGACAAGTGCTAGCACGGACTTGTGCTCCCCGTACCATAGTGTATATATTGGGAGATCACTATAGGCTTATATCCTTTATCCATAGGAAGCTGCGTCTGCTGCCTTATTGATCGCAATGCACTGAACACAGCATTCGAGAAGATTGACTGTCGTACATAAGTCCTTAGTAATTTCTCTTTAATTTATCACCAAGGTGTATATTGCAGTTTTGCGATTGGTTTGGTAATCCCTTTGTCTAGATTTTCTAGAGTAGTCACTTCCATTCCTCTTCAACTCTTTAAAAGAAAAGGTCCATCTGAGCACTTGTCACTTCAGGCTCATTAAAAATTGAAGGGGACTAGAGTCATCTTTAGCTTTTTCTCGACTCTTAAAAACTGAAAAAGAAAATTTGTGTCAAAGCATCATTAAAATTAATTGAATTCAGAATAACATCATTTTCCCCTTAATTTTGAGTTGATCAAGTAATCCACAATCGTGGAAGAAAGTCAATCAAAACCCCATCGTTCGCGGAGACTAGTGAGTCAACCATCTTTGACTCTGGAAACGAAGCCATTCCGGGAAAAACGGTCTCATTTAACTGAGTCCAATTCATCTAGTTTATTTGAAACTTTTGTTTCAACATCGTCAGAGACTACAGTTACTCCGATTATTTCTGGTACATCTGCCTTTACAGAAGAAGTTCTGCAGTTACAAGAGGACATTAGAACTGATCCTAGTGTAACGGTAGACACTTCTATACTTGAAACATCTGAAGTTGAGTTTCAGAATTCAGAAGGTGTCACCCCTCTAGTATCTGTCACTGCAGAAGCTATACCTTCTTCAGCTCCAGAAATATTTTACGGACCTAACAGTCTACCTCTTCCACCTGGTCTGATTGCTATAGAGGAGATAGTAGAGGATCCTCCATCCAGTACCCCGTTACATTTTGGAACTGGGATTCATTTGTATCCTTCTACTCCTGAGTTTGGTTCTTTTAATCATCCTTCATCGCAAGTTCCTGTCGAATCGCTAGGAAATCTTTTGGATAGACTAAACATGTCTGAGCAACCATCAACATCTAGGATTGTGTCATCTGATACAGCTACGGTAGAACTTCCTGCTGCCATCCCTACAATGTTTTCTGGTATACCATCTATCCCAGCTAGTTATCAATCACTAGCAGGAGTCCACTTAGAGGTTACTTCAGCAACATGGTCTGCTCCTATTTATTCATCTGGAGTTCCATCTGGCATTTCTTATGTTGAAACTCAGCAAATTGATCCTGCATGTCAGTATCGAGTTGGACAAACCAGTCTTCAAAGACTGATATATCCTTTGAACATTGGACTGCCGCCATATGGAGGGCAGTATGCTTTTTCATTGTTCCCTCCTAGGGAACAACCATATGAGAGTTTACAACAAAATTCAGGTCAAACTGGAATTACATCCAATGGTTGGGTACCAATACTGCCACAGCAACCAAGGGTTGTATATTCAATGCAACCGATCCAACCTGTGTCAAATATTCCCACTACACCTGCTATTGTGACTGTGTGACAAGTACAAGCACTGCCTGTTGTGTCTCAACCTCAAGTCTCTCAGGTTGCAATACAACAACCTCTTGTCTATATGGCTCAATCGCAACCTTAGGTTAGTGCTTCCTTACCTGGAACGACTCAGGTTCAAATAGGTATTATCACTCCGCATTTTGGTCAATCTTCCAGTATTCGGCAACACCAAATGGTCCAACAACCATGGCTGGTACAATACCAACAACCGTAATTCCAGCAAACCTAACCTTAGTTTGGGCTTGGTCAATATCAAATCTACCGAGGACCTGAGCAACAAGGCTTTGTAGGTAATGGACAGCCACATTTTCAAAACGGCTATCAAAAACCACACTGTACTGGCTATGTCCAACAACCTTATCAAAGTTACCAACATCAAATACATTATGCTGGTATGCAAAGACCTACTGCTTAGGCGATTCCATCTTATCCTGGGTATGCTTCACCTAACCTGAATTAGCAGTTGCCTTTTGTAGCAACTCTAGAATTACTAGATTTGAACCAGCTGACGAATGATCTAATTGCATATGCCCCTTGGTGGCCAGCGATTCCTCATAAACTTCCCTCCGATATTCCTAAATTCAATGGAAATCCAGGTGAAGTTCCATCGAATCACGTAATGACTTTTCATTTGTGGTGCTCATCTTACACCCTGAATGCTGATTCAATTAGGCTTCACCTTTTTCAGAGAACGCTCACTGGTCTGGCAGCGAAATGGTATATTGAATTTCCTAGAGCTTCGTTTGATAACTTCAGCACCCTTTCCACTACTTTTTTAACCCACTTTCAGTTACCCATTAGATACGAAATGGGAACAGAACTCCTTACAACCTTTAAACAAACCATGGCCACTCACATATCTAATCATATTCATGAGTGGCGACGTCGTCGTCGAATGGTAAAGACGTATGTTCCTAATCAGCTGTTAGCTGAGTGGTTTATTAATTCCTTATTGCCATCTATCATTGAGGATGTGGCGAAAGGAGGAGTTGTCACTGAAGAGCAAGTCATTTCTCGTACCCAATATTTAGACTTGATCTACACCCAGTCTAGCACACTCTACGACAAAATTCCTAACTCTCCAAGACTAAAATTTTCCATTCGACCCCCTCCTAAATCAAATAGGGACTCTCATGCCGATGACGGCGTGATCGGTGCCTCAAGCACGCAAACCGCAAAGGCTCCATCTGGTAAAGCTCTTGAAGTTTCTAGTCAGAATGAAAATGACAAATCTCTTGCCTCAGAGATTAATGTCGTGTCATCTGACAAGGGCAAGAATCCAAAGCAGCTAGGGGGCAAGAAGAAATGGAAAAATAATAAGAAGAAACAGGAGAATTCAACTCCTGAAAAATCTTCTGAAAACCCTGCTGGGCCAAAGAAACCTCCTCGTTTTCCATGTTACATATGTAACGAGGAGCATCATATGAGAGATTTTCCACATCGAGCTAAGGTTACGAAATTTTTAAAGACTTCAAGTACCTCAGCGGTGTTGACTGATCCCTTTCCAAACCCAGAAACTAATCTAGTTGCTATCAATAATGCTTCCACATCCTAAGTGCTTATGCTATCCATCTCAAAACAGCAAAATGATGCTTTGATATCGATAAGGAATAAAGATTATGGGAATCCATCATCATCAAACAACCAAGCTACAGATCAACCTAGTAGCTCCACAACAACTTTGCCAGAATTTGTTCCACCCATTATTCCTGAATTAAGTATAAAGCCGCCAAAGGGAGTCATACATAAATCAACATTTAATCCTCATGCTCGAGCTGCACATAATTATAATATAGTGGAGCATCTGGCTCAATCACCATCCGCTATGTCAACACTTGAGGCACTACAGAATTTCCCCTCCCAAAAGCAGTCTTTGTTATCAGCAATAGGTGGGATTGATCCAGCGGATTCCAATCTTGTGGCCTTTAATCATAAAGGATACACACCTCAGTTACCAGCCCAACTCGCTTTCCTTATACAAGTAAAAGCCCTCAATAAAACTGTTCATCGAACAATCATTGATGAGGGGGCATCTACCTGTATTATGTCAATGAGTTGCTGGAAAACTCTTGGTTCACCACCCTTGTCACGATCATCAACAACATTAAAAGCATTCGATGGAAGAACATACACTCCGTATGGGATTTTAAGTAACTTGCAAGTTGAACTGGGGGGAAAGACAATAGAGATTGAAGTCGAGGTTATTGATGGAAACCTTGATTACAATATCTTACTGGGAAGGCCCTGGATTTATGCTATGGCTGTCGTTGTGTCTACATACTTTAGAAAGATTGCATTTCCCTTCCAAGGTGGAATTACAATCATTGACCAACTAGCCTTTTTTCCTAACAGTTCACAAGCTACTGGAAGCATTCCATTGATCCATGGAAGTTCTCAATCGCTTCAAAATGTTGAAGTAGGTCTCCTGAAAGACCCATCCTTAATGGGTACTTTTTCCCTCCCGCCTCCATCTAGTCTCGCGGAAGTGGCCACAGTGGAAACCTATCATATGATCTCTTCTACATCATCTAAGATTAAGAAGAACTCTGACCATTTTGATAGTATGGATCGCCGAGAGGTGTTACCCCCAAGCCCCATAGAATCTTTGTAGCAATCAATATTCTGGGCCTGGGTGGCAAACCCAAATCAGCGCTCAACAAGTGTTCGGATAGATAGGTCTTTAGAGTGTGGAACCTCTTCTGATCCTTGGTCTCGTATACATTCTACAGACGAAGGAATCATCCAATCAATGATGATAGGAGAGACGCCATGGGAAGATTACCACCATCATTCCCACCTTCAAGATAACAATGAAGACTATTCAAACGACGTCAATCATCCTTCAATTTTTTATTTTTTATCAAATACTGTAAATACAGTAGACTCCGAGCAAAATTTTCCAACATTGAAGAAACTATAGCCATTAATATTTTGACAAAACCTAATGTTGTAGAAAACATTCACGTTGGAAAATCTTGTTCTCCATCAGAACTAGAAATTTACTGCGCTTTTTTCGCGAATTTAGAGATGTCTTTGCATCGTCATATGAAGAAATGCCAGGCATTGACTCGAGAATTGTTGAACATGAAATAAAGATGTATCTAGATGTCAAACCAGTACGACAACAGCTTCGACCTGTTCATCCAAAGAAATTCATTACCATTAAAGTAGAAGTTGAAAAACTTTTGCATGCTGGTTTCATTTACCCTATTCCTCTTACTGATTGGGTATCGAATATTATTCCTGTAATGAAAAAACAAGGAACAATTAGAGTGTGCGTTGATTATAGGGATGTAAATCAAGTCTGTCCAAAGGACAACTATCCTACACCCTTTATCGACCAGATTATTGATGAATTTTCCGGATGCGAAATCTTTTCATTCATGGATGGATTTTCGGGATACAATCAAATCAATATCCGCCCACAGGACCAGTCAAAAACGACATGTATATGTCTGTGGGGCACATTTGCATATCGTAAATTACCATTCGGTCTAAAAACACAGGGGCAACTTTTCAGAGGGAAATTAATTACGCCTTCCATGACATCAAACACATCGTTCAACCGTATCTCGATGATCTACCAGCTCATTTGCAAAAGCGGACTGATCATCCACAACATTTGAGAGCCATATTTCTACGTTGTCGACACTACAAGATACGATTCAATCTGCACAAGTGCGTATTTTGCATTGGTTCTGGTCGATTACTTGGTTTCGTAGTTTCTAAGGATGAAATTTGATTCGACCCATTTAAGGTTCAAGCAATCCTTGACATGTCTCCACCTTCAAATTTACTTCAGATTCAGAGACTCCAAGACAAAGCTAACTTTCTAAGGAGGTTCATTCCACATTATGCTGAACTCGCTAAAGGTTATACGCATCTTTTGAAAAAAGGAGTACCCTTCCACTAGGATCAGGTTGTGAAAGCTTCCTTTGATGCTTTAAAATATTCCATGATAAAAGCATCATTAATGTACACTCCTGACTATCAAAAAGACTTTAACCTGTATCTCACCACTACAGATATGACCATCGCCATGGTTTTAGTGCAAGAAGATAGTGGAATTGGGAATCCTATATATTATTTAAGTCGCAATCTTAATGATACAGAAATCAAGTACTCTTATGTTGAAAAATTGGCTTTAGCAACCGTTCAAGCAGTACAGAGATTTTGACACTACGTTCTCTTTCGCAAAACTACCATTGTGTCAGATTGCAACCCTATGACCTACATTCTATCGCATCAATTGCTGGGGGGAAAATATTCCAAATGGATAGCCATTTTGCAGGAGTTTGATCTGGAATTCACCAAATCCAAATCAAAGAAATCTCTCGTCTTTGCAGAGTTACTTTGTGACCTTCCCTCGTCATCCAATGATTTAACATCCAAAGCATCAATCGTGGATGAGACTCTGTTTCTGATATCGTCAAGCGATCCGTGGTATGGGGATATACTGGTCTATCTCCAAACCCAAACTTTTAGGCCTAACACCTCTCGCTCTGAAAAACGACATACTCGATACCAAGCCAAGGATTATTTGATCATTGGTGATACACTTTACCGTCGTGGTGTCGATACAGTTCTACAAAGGTGCCTCACGCATGAGGCCGAAAAAGTTTTGAATGATTGTCGTTCAGGTGCTTGTGGGGGGCATCTATCTAGTTATGCTACTGCACAAAAGATCTTACGAGCTAGTTACTTCTGGCCCACCATATTCAAAGATTGCATAATTGCAGTCAAAAGTTGCCATGCTTGTCAAATTTTTGATCGCAAAACCAGATTACCACCTGCACCACTACATCCAGTAGTTGTTGTTGGGCCATTCGCTAAATGGGGCATTGATTTCATGACATGTAACCCCACCTCGGCCGGGGGGCATGGGTATATTATAGTTGCAGTTGACTATTTTACAAAATGGGCCGAGGCGATGCCTACATTAAACAATAGTGGCGAAATGGCTGCTCTTTTCTTTTTTAATCATGTAGTTTCTAGATTTGGTCTTCCACATGATATAGTCACAGATCATGGGTCGCATTTTCGCAATCACATGATGATCGAATTGACTGCTGTCCCACGATATTTCTACTCCATATAATCCGCAGGCTAATGGATAGGTTGAGGCAATCAACAAAGTCATTAAGTGCATGCTGCAGAGAATGATTGGAGTCCACAAAAGGAATTGGCATTTAATCCTGTACTCAGCTCTGTGGGCATATAGGATTTCAGTGAGAAATGCGACCGAATTTACACCCTTTCAGTTGGTGTATGGTCTGGAAGCAGTCTTACCAATTCAGTGCGAAATCTCATCCCTCAAGCTTGCAATTGATCTGCTTCCCGAAACTTCTGAAGAAGAGGCTCGTTTCTTGGAACTAATCCACCTGGATGAAACCCGTCGTGATGCCGCACTAGCTAACGAAGCACATAAGAAACGTGTCAAGGCGTAATATGACAAAAATGTCAAGCCTCGTGTCTTCTCAGAAGGTGACCTGGTCTTACTTTATGATCAGGACTCTGACAAATTAGGAGCAGGTAAATTTGAACCATTATGGATGGGCCCCTACATTGTTAAAAGAGTATTGAAAAAAGGAGCCTACGAGCTGGTCGATTATGATGGGATTCCACTGTCATAGCCCCGAAACAGGTTGTATATTAAATGTTACTATGCTTGATTGAGCGTAGTAAACTCATTATACATATGCTTTTATTGCATTTATGAGTGTTTTATTTTTAGAGTTGTCAGTTTGGTTGAGTAATCCACTTCGAATTTGTTGCAGATGTCACACTTTTTGGAACTGTTTGTTGGATATGCCGATGGAGCTAGTCGTAGTACACAGAACCTGTCTTCTGCGGCCTAGGCCATTTTCGCTCCAAGCGGCGAGTTAGTGAGTTTCAGGGGGATATGTATTGGTCGATCGACAAACAACATCGCTGAGTATAGCGCGTTGATCGAACTTCTCTCTGATGCCATTTCACATGGCGTACGCCGACTCGTTGTCAGGCTAGATTCACAACTCATCATTATACAGCTTACTAGAGTTTATTCCGTTGGAACCCAGCTATTTATCGCATGTTCCTAAGAGTCAGGATTCTGGAAAGACAATTTAATTCCATTCAATATCAACACATTTTCAAAAACTTAAACACAATAACTGATTCATTAGCAAACTATGTGTTAGATAGACATTTTCAGCATTTGTAAAGAAAGCATTTCACCCAACACTGAGCATAGTTCCCCCAGGGTTCAAGCTCATTAAAAAATGAACCCACCTTCAATAAATAACCTTTGTGATTGCCATGCTATCAGCGTTTTGAGCCTTGGTTGTGTACCTCTCATCACCTCCATTCTTTTGGCCGATCATACGCTTCCACTTAGTTGTTTACCATTTTGAGGAACAACTGCGATGAATGGTCTTGTTAGCCAACCTCTTCCCAGAAACGACCATGTTTTGAAAAGTTCCAAGCTTACCCGAAACCAGTTTCTACCCTAGACACCACTCGTTCCTCAAAAATCGAGTCTCCTTTAAACCCTTTTCAGACTCGCTAAATATGAAAAGATTGTCAAGCAATTGGCCTTTCCAGCTCGTTAAAGTGATTGGAAGTGCCATCCATCCTGTATATTTTAATATTTTTCGAACCCGAGGGATTATCTCATAAACAATTTCGAGCGCTTGTCTTTTTTTGGCTCGTTAAAGTGATAAAAAATTCATCCCTTTTGTATTATTTTAATATTTTTTGGACCTAAGGGATTATTCTACGAAAAAGAACCTTTGGAGTTTCCTTTTCATCCCTTTTCAAACTCTCTAAACATGAAAAGGACCGAGTTATCCTTGTCGTTAAACTCGTTAAAACAATAGCAACAAACTTGTCCACCTAGACAAGAACGAGTTTCACTGTCGCTAGACTCGTTAAAACATAGCGACAGGTTTGCTTGAAGCAAATTATAGAACAAGCATATGTTATCCTCCTCAAGATTGAAAAAAATAAAGAGGTACTGGTCAGCTATGACTGGGGAAAAAGGGAAGAAAACTTGAAAACTTTATGGTAGCAGGTCGCTCTTGAACATGACACTTTCACTTCATCTCCATGATTGAGTTGGGTTGGGCTATTCCGTTCACCGATCGTCTCACCATTGGTCTTTCACACCATCCATCTTTTGGGTTTAACGGTACCAATTCATCTCAGTGTCGCCAATATGTTCAAGAGAAGTCATTCAGTCGAGAATTCACCATCCAGTTAATGTCTCATCCACTGCAATATCTTCAACCTTCATTTTTCATGACCATCATTCCTGAACCTTATGTCGTCAGATCGTTTCCACCTCCAGAAAATAATTTGCTTAGTTGCGTGTCGTAGATGTGGGATACATCAAGGCCCTCCTACGATGAGTCACTTATTTTTGACATCAGCTCATTATCCAAGAAGTTGACATAGAAAAAACCCTTTCAGTGCTTTGAAGCTTGCATGCCTCAATGGCAAGTTTCTCACTTCCGGTGACAGGTTGACATCAATGGCCTTCGACCAAAAGATTTTGCGTGGTGTTCGACATCGGATCATATATTCACACCATTTGAATTGTACTGTAGTAACTTTAGGTTCATCATCATTATCGGTGATTCCTCTCGCGTCTGTTAACGGATCACATTATTGGCTGGTGATCAGGCAATGTCTTTTCATGTTCAACTTCAAAACATCTCTTCACATGGATTGACTTGTACATCGGGTGAAGATTGAACGAGTTTGAAGACCTCGGATCTAGTTTCATCCATCCGGGCTACGATATATTCAGGGATATAAAAACATCAAATGTACAAAGGTGCTACACAGATGGTCATCCTAACCAAGGATGATGACTCTACATCTGAAGAATCACCAATCTGCATCTGTCGACGACTATCTGATCTATGTACATGAAATGAATTTATAAATCTGAGCATGGGAATGCCCGCCTCAGCTAGATCATGAAAATTATATTATGATGATGTATTGTATTGTATCTTATACAGGTCACCTTCCAGTTTCAAAACCTCGGATCCTCATGATAAAGCATTTCACCCGACATCAAGATTTACGACTTCATGCTTTAGGGGGCAGCTGTTATAGACATATTTGGGCACTTCAACCCCAATCTTATATGTCGATAAACTAGGGCTCATAAACCCCTAAAAGAGTTGTTTCATACCCTAAAAGAACATGGTCATCTCATTACATCATTCCCCAAAAGTTCCACCTGAAAAACCATCCAGAAATCGCCTAAACTGAACCATACTGACTGCTACACTGGCCAGGTGCGATGCATACTGAGTGATACACTTCTCAGGTGCGATGCATATTGTTTGGGCCTTCTATAGGGTGCAATGGGTGAGGATGGACAAATGTCCGAGTCAGTTTGCTAGGTGGTTGCTCATGGAATATTCTAGAAACCTCTCCTATGACACTTGCCTCTCTAAATTCGCCCAAAGATGAGTAAGAGATCTAAACTTCAGTTATCTCTTCTCTTGTGGAACCAAATGTAACAATTGGAATGACACTAATCAAACCCCAGAGATGAATCACACCCTTGCACACATCTATAAATGGATCCCTCATCTAAGAGATCCAGAGGGTGGAATGTTGTGAATTGCAAGTAAGTGCTGATAGTTTGTAATTGAGGAAAGAGCATTGTATTGTTGGTGTGATCTTGCTATTTCATGAGGTGAAGAGGGCTTGATTCTGGGAGGATGATGCTAGATCACACAACTGGGTTGTAATTATCCCTTCTATTTAATAAAGTTCTTCAAGTTTTCTTCCATATGATTGTGCAATTGTGAATGTTATCATTTGTGAATGCTACTATATGTTCATTATATATCTGATTCTGTAATGTGTATGTTGTAATAGATCAAGATGCTTGGACAGTTCTTTGTTACTGTGTTTCTACAGGTACTCTCCAAGTGGGATAAGTATGGGGAGGAGTTGCAAGCTCTATCAAGGGGGAGAGAGATCAAACAAGGGATTAAGTGGAAGTTCCAGGTTGCTCCTACTATCTTTCTCTTATCCATTACACATAGAAGAAATCGTTGAATTGCTTTAAACTGTTGTTTCTAGGGTAGTTGCCAAACCTAGAGGGCTAGTCGCTCGAAAAGACACTAGTTTTCCCAAAAACACCGTGTAACCGGATATTTAGACAGGAAATTGGAGCTACATAAAGAAAGCCAAATGAAATAAATGTCAATGCAAGGGAACGAAAAGACTGAGTTGGATGAGGGACGAAAAAAATTCAATAGGCGACAGAAGCAATTGAAGAAAGCTCAAGGTGAAATCATGAGTCTTAAAGAACAAGATGAAATGGATAAACAAAATATACATGATCACCTGAATAGTTGTAGGACAACATTGTTCAAAGATAGAGATATGTCGAAGAGAAATTTGCCGCTACATAAACAACTCAAGACCATTTACAGGAAACATCTCACCTTGAAAAAGGAGCTGAGGGCTACAAAACAAGAATCATAGGAGGCATTATAGGAAAATATAAGGAAAGAAGAGGAGCATTAGACCTGTTAGCTGAGGTAGCTAAGATTTTATTTTGACAGGTAAACAAGATAATTTTGCGTTTTTCCCTTTTTTGTCCAAGTGCACCAGCTTATATCAGACATATAGATAGTAACACAGCAAATTTTCATTCCTTATTATGTATGGAGGATCAAAGAAGGTATTTAAGGTTTTTAATATCATCTATCAACCATTTTTCTTGATCATAGACTTCAAAACCTATTCAAACCCATGTCAATGAAGTTTTGTTGCACTTAGTTGTTGCGCTTTTTTTGTAGGTGATGATTCTCAATAATGGAGGTTTTCGATTCAAACAATTTTTTTCTAATAGGTATATGATGTTTTAGGGGTTTTCTTCCACTTGTTTGAGACATTCATAAATCTGGGAGATGATCATAAATACGAGAATGATGAATTCGTTATGTTTTTGTTGCACTTTTTCTTAAGGAGGAAGTAACACAACAAATTTGTTGCGCTTCTACCCAGTCAGCATCTTGACCTTTTAATTCAACTCGAGACCTCTTGAAATTAATTTATATGATTATGAAAAGTGTAATTAAGTGTCTTAGAGATTCTAACCTCATCTTTATGCATCCATTCAATTTATTTTATTAAATATTCCTCTAGTCAAACAATTTCCTAATTTGTAGAAGTTGGTTCTATATTCACTGTTACAAGAAGAAAACTAAGTATTTTTGGGGAATTTGGTTTCTAAAGGGAAGAAATAATATTTGTTTATGTATATATAATGTAATTTTGACTAAGAAAATGGTTAGTCAGTGTGTGTTAGAGAAAATACATTGTGCATTATACAGTTTTATTTGAAAAATTCAGTGAATGATGAAGTTCAAAGTCTACTTGTTCATGGATTCATGTGTCCATCGTTTATGGTGATGTTTATCTCCTGTGTTTCTTTATCTTTTTTTATATCCATTCTATATTTCGACATTTTCTTTTCCACTGAATATTCCATCTTGCTCTGCCCTTGTAGATTCTGTTGGTTTTACTCCTCCCTTCTTGTAAAATTTTCAAACAACAATCTCATTACCTGACTCATCCTCATTACAGATCCCAAAGGTTAATACAAGTCCACCTCACACAGCCATGGTTGCTCGCTATGCTCCTTTAAATATACAAGGCCCATTGCATGATATGCCACAAAATCATGGTTATCACTTTCCCTAGTTTGATGGTACAAGAGTTATTACAACCCAACAACATCTTGATAATTTGAATGACTTCATAGACCTGGAGGAGGTCAACCATGAAGATTCTAAATTGAGACTCTTTGCTCAAAAATTTCCAGGAGAATTCAAGAAATGGTTTAGAAGCCTACTAGTTGGAAGCACTTCCAATTTTCAGCAACTTGAGCAAATTTTCCTTGCCATATGGGAAGCAAATAAGAACCCCATGCAAATATTGGCCGAATATGATAACCTAAAGAGAGGTCCAAGAGAATCAATTTAGGAGTTTTCATCCATATTTAATAAGGTGTATAACTCATTACCTGCTGATATAAAACCCCACCCAAGGGTTGTCTTTGCTTCATTGTCCTGATGGTTTCTATGTTGAGATTGCTTATCAACTTAGAGAAAAGAATCCAGCCGCATTGGAGGATATGAAAAAAAATGTTGTTGGAGTGGAAGAAAATTTGCTGAACAAAAAGGCCAAATGAAAGATTAAAGAAGGGGAGTGGTTAAGGAAGAGCCTTCATCATCATCAGATAACAAGTTGGATGTTATGATGAAAACAATGGAAAAGATGATGGAAAGATTGACTTTGGAAAACAAAGTTGTTGTTAGAGAACTGCAAGCTCCCCCTCAAATAAGAAATCCCAATTTCTGAAGACCTCAAGTTCAAATAAAGAAAAGAGACCAAATGAATTAAGAAGATCAACACTAGATACAGACTCCTTTCCAAGAAAATTTTGCAGAAGATGAAGAGTTAGTAGAAGATGAGATACATTATTTTGGTGAAGGAGGAAACAATCTATTTGACAAAAGAAGAACAAGACTTGTTCATTCAACGACAAGAAGATATCTTGTTCATGGAATCATAATATTATAAGAAAGGGTACCAAAATGAAATCATTGAAGTGCAAAGAAAATATAAATTGAGAAATAAGAATATTGTAGTAAATCCTCCAATGAAAGGCCAATCTAATGTACCTACTCCCAGTCAGAAGAAAGATGATATTGCAAAGGAGATTTCATAAAAGAAAGATACAACCAT
Source organism: Pinus tabuliformis (assembly GCA_031772625.1). Taxonomy (NCBI): domain Eukaryota; kingdom Viridiplantae; phylum Streptophyta; class Pinopsida; order Pinales; family Pinaceae; genus Pinus; species Pinus tabuliformis. The sequence goes on along the minus strand of CM062809.1, from coordinate 837,842,971 downwards.
TAAAGAGGTAGATAAAAGACAATATTTTTTTAGTTTACAAAATGAAATATTTCAAGATAAAAATATCCATTCCATTTAATGAATTGATAAAGATTGAGAAGTAAAAAAGTCACATTGTCAAAGCATTAAAGATAGGAGATACCTCAGATTCTATTAATTTGAATGATGATCATCCTGCCATTCTATTTGGTCCAAAATTTGCAGAAGATGTTAAGGATGGAGACGCCCCACCTTTATATGTTAGCTTGAATGTACATGACCTAATTTTACATAATGAAATGTTAGACTCAAGTGCATCACATAACCTAATGCCAAAGGTTATCATGGAGAAACTTGGTTTGGACATAACTAGGCCATATAAAGATCTTTTTTCCTTTGATTCAAGTAAAGTGAAGTGTTTGGGTTTTAATTAAGGATTTGGTTGTCTCTCAAACTTAAATTCCAGTAAAGAGTGTAGTAATGGATATAGTTGTTTCTGATATTCCTCCAAAGTTTGATATGCTTTTGTCAAGATCGTGGGCTACAAAATTGAAAGGCACTTTACAGATGGATATGTCATATGCCACCATTCCTATTTTTGGGAAGCTAAGGAGATTGTATAGGGAAACCTTGATGTCATATATGGTAGGTAGAAAGGAAAGGCCTAATAATAATCCTATTTACTCAATTCATTCTAATATGGATTCTTTCATGTTGTATAATGACTTGTGTTTCGAGGAAGAAAGTCAAAACAAGGTCATCCTATTAGAGGAGAAAGAAAGTGAATTGTAGGAAAATAAGTCATATCACAAAGATAAAAATGATGGCCTTTGGAACATGGATTTTGATGGAACAGTGAGCAAAGAAGGGGTTGGAGCTAGTGTGATGATAGTTAGCCCAAGGATGGACAAGTCAAATATATGTTCTTTCAAGCTAGCTTTACATTGTACAAACAATGTGGCTAAATATGAAGCGATGATTTTGGGATTGCAAGTTTTGAAAGATTTAGGAGAAAAGAGGATTTCAATACATTGAGATTCAGAACTAGTTATCAATAAAATCAAAGGTGTGTATTAGACTAAACACCCAAGGATTAGGGCTTATAGGAATGTTGTCCTAGAATTTCTACAACCCTTTTCTGAATACAATTTATCTTTAATTCCTAAAGGACAGAATATGATAGTTGATGCATTGGCCACTTTAGCTAGTGTGTTTAATATTCCTATCTATCCTAATAGGAAGTATGAAATAGAAGTCAAACATAGAATAACAATCCCTAACAATGTAAAATATTGGCAAGTGTTTGAAGATTACAAACCTCTTAATAGTTCTTTTCAAATTTCTAAGGAATTTTCCATCTTGCGCATAGATGAAGAAAATTGCTTTAATGAGGATGAACAACAGGTTTTTAATTCAGATTCAGATGATTTTAAAAATCAAATAGAAGATATGGAGGTCATACAATTTAAGGATAATGTAATACCAAAAGTTTTGGTCCTTCTTGAGAAGCTATTTAATCAAAATGATGTAGATAAGAACCCCAAAGTAATTCCCACTAAAGTTGAAGTAGACGACTGCAATATAGGGACAGGACAAAAGCCTAAATTTGTCAAGCTTTCCATATCTTTGACCTATGATGATAGACATAAATACATTTACCTTATGAAGCAATATTCAGATATTTTTTTCTTAGGGATATGAATACCTCAAAATGTATGATAATAGCATTATCCAACATAAAATTCCAATTAAGCAAGATCATAAGCCTTTTAAGGAAAAACTAACAAGAATCAATCCCTTGTTACTTCCTCTCATTGAAAAAGAAGTGAGAAAAATGTTTCATGCCAAAATCATTGTTCCATTAAGATTTTCAAAATGGCTTGCTAATTTGGTCCCTGTAAGAAAAAATACTGGTGAAATAATACTTTGTGTTAATTTCAAAAATCTCAACAATGTATCTCTTAAAGATAACTATCCTTTAACCAAGATGGAACATAAATTGAAAAGGGTGGTTGTATCCCAGAGGATTTCTTTTCTTGGTGGTTTCTTAGGTTACAATCATATCTTAGTGCACCTTGATGATCAAGAAAAATAACTTTTTCTACACCATTGGGAACTTTTATGTATGAAAAAATTCCCTTTGGGTTGATGAGTGTAGGGGCTACCTTTCAAAGAGACGTGGATATTTCATTTTCTGATGAAAAGGATAAGTTTATTATCATTTACCTTGATGATATAACTATATTTTAAAAGTATAATTTTGATCATTTGCAGCATATAAAACAAGTTTTTGACAAATGCATAAAATTTGGTATATCTTTAAATCCTAAGAAGTCAAATTTTGTAATGGAGGAAGGAAAGTTACTAGGACATATAATCTTGAAGGATGGAATTAAATTTGATACTAGCGGGGTTGTTGTAATCCATAAAATTGATATTCCAAGGAATAAGAAAGAAGTTGAGTCATTTTTGGGAAGAGTAAATTTGTTGAGAAGATTCATTCCAAACCTAGCATAAATTATAAGGATCTTGACCAATATGCTAAAAAAAGAAAGTGAAATCAGGTAGACAATTGAAGCAAATAATTCTTTTGATGAGGTAAAACTAGTCTTGACTAATTCTCTTGTCTTAGCTAGTCCATAGTATACTAAAGACTTTACCATATTCTCTTTTACATCAAAACATACAATTGCAACAATTTTAATGTTGAAAAATTAGCAAGGTAATGAACAACTAACAACTTTATTTAGTAGGGGTTTGAGAGATTCTTATATTAAGTACAATATTATGGAAAAGCAAGCTTATGCATTGGTTAAAGCCTTGAAATATTTTAGAGTCTATGTACTTCATTCACATGTGATTGCTTATGTCCCAAGTGTTGTTGTGAAAGATATTCTGACCTAACCTGATCCTGAAGTTAGAAGAGTTAGATGGATAGTAGTTATTCTTGAGTATGATGTGGAGATCAAGCCTACCAAGCTGGTAAAGGGTCAAAGATTGGAAAAATTGATGGTTGATTCAAATCTCAATATATTAAAAATAAATTTCATAGTCGGTTTTTTGGATGATAATAATTCAGAAAATTATCAATAGGTATATGAAATATTTCTTTCCTCTCCATGGTATGCTAATATAATTTATGTCTTACAACACTTATAGCCTCCTCTAGGAACGAAAAAAACAAAGGCAAGATTTCTGAAACTAAAGGCTATGAAATTATGTATTTTAAATCATTTATGGTATTGGAAATACTCGGGAGGTTTCTTGTTGAATTTCTTACTAGTTGATGAAGCACAAAAAGTCATGGAACAATTTCACAAGGGGGATTGTGGAGGTCATCATTTTGTGAAAGCTAAAGAAAACAAAATTTTAAGGGTTGGTTTTTATTGGCCAACCTTCTTTGCTGATGTTTATAAAAAAGTGTCAAGGTGCCATGAATGTCAAATTTTTGAAGGTTAAAAAAACACTCTTGCCTCTACCCCTAAAACCAATTACAGTTGAAGCACCATTTTAGCAGTGGGGCCTGGATTTCATTAGGGAAATCCATCCAACATCTTTAGCTTAGCATAAATGTATTTTGATAGCTACAGACTACTTCACAAAGTGGATAGAAGCAATACCAACTAGGAAAGAAACATACTCAGTCATCATTCAATTTCTGGAAGGTAATATTCTCTCAAGTTTTGGTTGTCCTCGTAGAATAACCATTGATGATATTGTTTCTTTCAAGTCCAAAAATATTATTGAATTATGTCATAAATATCATATTGTACTCAATCACTCTACTTCATATTACCCACAGGGTAATGGTTTAGTTGAGTCTTCAAATAAGATTTTGGTGAATATTATAAAGAAGTTGCTGCAAGAAAATAAGAAAACATGGCATAAAAAGTTGATCTATGCATTATGGGTTGATAGAGTGAACACTAAGAAGTCAATTGGTATGTCACCTTTTCAATTGGTATATGGAACAAATGTTATTTTTCCTACTTCCTTGGTAATTCTAGTGATGAATTTGTTACATGAAGTAGATGTACAGCCAAATGACTTACAAAGAAGAATAGATCAGATGATTCAATTGCAGAAAACAAGAGAGGAAGTATATAATAATACCCAAGTAATCTAGGATAAAATTAAAAATATTTTTGATCGAAGAACAAAGGATAAATATTTTCAGGCTAGTGACTTGGTTCTGAAGTGGGATCCTCGGAATGAAAATGAAGGAAAAAATGGGAAATTTGAACATCTTTGGAAGAGACGATTCAAGATTGCATCTTTCCATGGGAATAATGCATATTTTCCTGCAAGATTTGACAGGATAATTTCTTGCTAGAGGGCATGTATATGGTAGGTATCTCAAAGATTATTTTGCCTAAAATCAGTTGGTTTTGATCACTCCATTGTATATAGTCATTCAAATTTCCAGTATTACAGGTGTGGTTAGCTGTCACCAGAATTAAATCCCTAGGTGAAGGCCCTAAGATTTTGATGAGTTGTTGCCAATTTTCAGAATGTAGAAAGTCATAGTCAATCATGGTTAATTACTAGTCAATTCTTCAGTCAATAAAATCCAAGGGATAGGCACATGGTCTACGGTGTTCTTTGGCAGCTCACAGGGAGGATTTCATACCCATTAGAGCCAATGTTAGAGTCCTATGTTATAGTAATCAAAGTAAAGTTTGGTATTTTTATTATTTTGGTCAATTTGGTAAGTGTTTCTATGATCTTTTAGAGATCAATTCTTAGTGTCAATTTAGGATATGATATACTAATTTTTTGAGTGGTGAAATAAATCAAGCTATCAAGTTATTAAAAGGTCTAGGTTTAGTAAGTCTAGAGTTAATGTGTCATCCAAGTCATGGATAAAGGTAATAATTGGTTTGGTCTTTCATTATTGTGACAAGTTCAGTGATGTCTTTTCAGTGAGTTGCATGGTCAAATTAGATAGTACATCATATCTTTGTCACCATAAGTTGTTGTTGCGCTTCTCCTTTGTGTTGTGCTTGAACATTAGTCATCATTCAAATTAAAGGAAGTCCTAGACTACATGGAGGGTTATAAAGATATGTTTTAGCTTTAAAAAATCCATAAAACGCATTACTCGTCGTCCTCAGATTCCCTGAATATCAACGAGAGATCATTGCATTTTGGTTGAAGGGGATACATTGCATTTCTAAAAAATGAGGGTTTTCTCATCTCACCACCACTACAATCTCCAGGTTTCAACTTTCCCTTTTCTGAAATGATTTATGTTGTATGAAGTCTAATTATATTTCACAACCGAGGATATCACTCATATGACCTTTCAACCCTCAAAACCTTTAACTCGTTGCGCCTATGTTTTGGTAAACTTGTTGCATGTGGAAACAAATAGTTGTTGTGTTTTGTCTTGTGACTTAAACTCTTGTAGTTTAAGCTTTTAAACACAGAGGTTTTCCAATCAAATTCTTGCCAAAAAACATCATCCAAACCCTAATTCCATTGTTGTTTCATTTTTTTGCACTATGTTGTTGAGCATTGTCATTTCATTTTGAAACCCTAGAATTTTTTCATTGTGAGCCATGAAAACACAAATAGGAAGAAAAGGTACAAAGGGGCTGATATAGTGAGATTTGAGCCTCAAGATTTTACCTTATGTTGACGGTATTGGAAATCTATCAACCAAGGGGATCTCCCTGATATGAATTCCCAATCAAACCTCACACTGTTTTGTTTAGGAATCCCATTCGATATAAAGGCTCGGTTGCCAAATGGTATCTTCAAACAACAAGGTGAGTGTGAAACATAACTATGTCAAGGTTCTCTTACTGCAAATGGGGGATAAATGTGAGCCTTTAAGTGAGAGGTAATAGTACCACCCAGGAATAGACACACGTGAACCAGAAAGGCCTGTCTCATCCTTAGTGTTGTAGCAGCTGCAACACCCTCCAAAATTTTGGCCTACTTGAATTTTGGAGCCTATTGTCGATCCTGTGATCGATTTTTCCTTAGTCACTTATTGGTAAGCTGATGATTTCAAGCTCCCTTCTTCAATATTAAGATTCGTTCATGCTTTCACATTTATGTAGCATGTGTCAAATTTGGGCACGGATATTATTTCTTGTCATGCAAAGGGAAGCTTGTTTTTCTTCAAGGGGAAATATTTTTGAAAATGGGTTTTTCTCATCATATAGACATGTTTCGCACTCATTTCCAGAGTTTCACGCACTATTGCACAAATTCCACCTTTATCCTCACAAAGTCTATCATCAGAGCCCACTTGTCATAAGATGCCATAAAGGTAGTTGCATTAAGCAAAATATGTTTTCATATTATTTGGATGGTATATGTTGTATCACTAAGTTTTCAAGTGTGTGATCATATTCAATTTATATCAGTGTTCATGTCGGTTCCACTGATCCCACACTTAGCCAAATTTCAGAGTATTCCTAGCAACCTAGCCTCAATGTCCAGCTTTCCTGAATTGTGCACTTCACATCTGAAACCATCAAGCTTCTTCCTTACCTTCTCATACTGTACAATGCATATAAAGACCAGCCTCCCTTGACATCCAAAACTACACAATGGATTCCTCTAGTTTCCTTCCCTCAACAGGAACCCACTGTCTCTAGAAACTGCGCAGTTTTGTCCCTCAAAAATCTCAGCTGCCCAGTCTACATTGACTCCTGAAACTGTGCAGATTTGTTTCCCAAGACCTGATCTTGTAGCAGCCACTACCTTCTTAAACTGTGTAATTTTGTCTCTCAGTGTCCTCTACGCAATTATTTCCCTCAGTGAGGAGTGTGCAGAAATTTCCATTAGTCTAGCCTGAGTTGCGTACTACGCAGTCTTAGTGATCAAGCTTGACCCTTGGATTCTTGAACTGTGCAATTACGCAGTCACTAGGCCTTCTCCCCTAGCCTGACACTTAGTCCCAGCCCATTTTATGAACCCAAGTGTAGCATATTAGACTAGGGGTTTATCACACGGATGTCGTCCTGTCATGAGTGGATTGCAGATACAGGAATTCTACAAGGATATGGAAAGATGATGAAGAAGGAGGACATGCTAGATGACACTCAAGGACCTGAGAAAAAAATATAGTTATCATATAATAATACCAAGGAACCTGAGGTATAGTAGAAGATCGGGACTGCATGAAGAGTTTTTCTGATGCATAACCCTTTGGAGGGTAGGTAGTGGGAAACAAAACACATCTTCTTGAAATAAACCTCTTAGTGTAGCATTAAGGATCGCTTATCATTGTCATATCATTATGTTTTCAATGACATGCATGGTTGCAAGCACTGAAAGGCATTCCATGTGTTTCCTCTAAGTTTCTTGCTCCCTTTCACTTGTTGGATCAATTGTTTTCACTTGGCATGTTTGGTTGTTATGTCATGTTTGTGAAACTTTCCTGGTGGTTACGAAGGTTGATCTTTGTGTATATGATTTTTCCTATCCATGTAAACACCTGTCACACTCATACACAAATTCTTGACAATTTCGGCACAAATGTCGTCATGATTGTCCTAAATTTTATCCCAAGTCTCGCACTTGTCATTTCTTGTCATAAGAAAATAACTCAGAGGGTAATTTTTCTCTTGTTGTTCCGATGGTTTGTGTTTTCCATGTTGTCTAAGTATGCTAAGTGTGTGAGCATAGTTTTATTTCATCACAAGTCCATCTTTTCCCTCACACTTAGTCATTTTCATAAATCTTCTCGATCGGGAAACTCAGCTTCACCAGGCCCCAATTGATCTACGGGCTACGCAATCGCAACCCTCAATGATGTGACCTTACTGACTATAATTTTACATTGTGTAGTCACTATCCTCCAAGGTAGTTTCACTGCATAATTACAGAGTTCAGCAGCCTTCCTTAAGTCCTAAAATTGCGCAGTAGTTCCTTCCAAATCTGGCTTCAACTGCGCATTTCACACTTTCAGTCCTCAAGATTTTCCCTTACTTGTTGGAATTCCACAGTGCACAGAGAGCCCACCATCCCTCAACCTCAAAAACTACGTAGAGGTGTCCCTGGTGTCCTCCCTCAATCAAATATCATTCTCCTCAAGAACTGCACATTTTTGGCTTCCAGGCCTCTCTGCTGCCCAGTCCTCCTTGCCTCTGAAAACCATTCAGAACTAACCTCCCTTGGCCTCACCTTGCACCAGCCACTACTGACTTGAACTGCACAATCCTGTCTCCTAGTGGCCACTGTGCAATTTTTCTCCTCAGTGAGGACTATGCTCGAAAGTTCCTCAGTCAATCTTGAGTTGTTCTCTGTTCAGTCTCAGTGATCAAGCTCTCTCCCTTCCAACTGGAACTATGCAATGCATAATGAGTAAGCCCTATCTTCCAACCTATGACTCATCCCAAGCTTAGTCCATGGATGATAATGCACCATCTTAGAGTAGGTATTTTTCAGATTGATGTCATCCCATCGTGAGTAAATTGTAGGAACAGGTACACTCTCAAGTCATGGTGAGATGATGAAGAAGGAGAAGTAGAAGGGAAGCATGCTTAGAGACTCAATTATAGCTAAACCAATGGGTGAGCCTATCGAGAGAAAGAAAAGGGACACAAGTTTGCAACCACCACCCAACACCGAAGATCATTGAAGATCCTGCACCATCAAGCTATGTAGAGGAGAAGAGAAAGAACATCTAAGAACACATATATCACTCAACAAAAACAACAGCTTGACATTGCCACCTCAACAAGCCAGCCCATGTCAGCAGTGTCATGTCAAGTCATTTCATGAGTTGTGAAAGGCCACAACACCATTATGAGCCATGTATATTGTAAATCAAATGTAATGTAAAGTGGAAGTCCAATGGACGCACATGAATATGAAGAGTCATGTCAGTTGAAAAGTCATGAGGGTATTCAAAGAGTCACAAGGGTCAAGCATCACCCCTTGGTTATATATACTCCCTCATTGTATGAGAAAAGGACTTTTCACCTTGGATCCTCCCACAAAGCATAGAGAGTTCAGTCAGTTCTTTGAGGAGAAAGGAGTGACTCCAAGGTCTCACTACTGGGGCCAGTGATGTATGATGTAAATATGTGTCTTGGAAATTTTGCTTAATTATAGAAGCCTTTTCAGTCTAGCACGTTTCCATGCATGACTTATCTATGTTTGCAACAATATTCTATGAGCATTTGTATTTCATGTTCGTTTTCACATGTACTAAGATAGTTGAACTATCTCAGTTTTTTATTTCTTATCTTGTTGGGAATGTGCTATGATGGTTGTTATCATTGTCTCATCCTTGTGGACTATTCCATAGGAAACTAGACTGACCTTTCCATGCTCATTAGTTGTAATGACCGTCACATCCATTGTGGACTACTCCACTAGATGGTAGATGAACCTTTCCCTATTCATTGGTTGTAAAGACTATCACATCCACTATGGACTATTCTGTTGGATGTTGGACAAACCTTGATGGTTCATGTGTGTCTCTTCCTGGGTGGTACTATTACCTCTCATTTAGAGGCTCATGTTTATCCCCCCTTTGTAGTAAGAGAAACTTGACACAGTTGCATTGCACACTCACTAGGCACACTCACCTTGTTGTTCGAAGATATCATTACATCAATCTCCTGTGCTTACAGCTAGAGCCAAGGAAGATCTTTGAGGATTTGGAAATCGGGCCTTTATACCAGATGGGACTCCTACACCAAATGGTGTGAGGTATAATTGGGACTTCATATCACGGAGATCCCCTTGGTTGACGAATTTCCAACACCGTCAACACCTTGGTGAATTCAAATCCAGCTATCCGGGTTGCATTTGAGTGGACTAGTTGCCTCAAGTTTTTTGAAAATATACAGGGTTACGTTTTTTACGTGAACAAATAATTTTCTTTAAAATTCACTAATGTTAAAGCCAAGGTTGGAAAATTGAGGTTCCTGGTTTCAGAGGCTACTATCTCAGCAGCTACAAAGATCCCTTTGCATAGAGAACAATGGTTCAAGGACATGTTATTAGATAAAATCAACTACAAATATTTTCTAAAGCCAAAGTATAAAATCAAATAATATGGGAATATCGTGTCAAGGGAATATCTTCTTGAACCTTATAGCAAATTACTCAAGGTGATTCAAATAGTTTTCAATTTTGAAGGCATATTTGGGAGGGTTTATCAATACCACTTCAGGTTGTTGATGCATTTTAAAAGTAAAAAGGTAGATTTTACAAGTGAAAAGCCTTTAAATCTACCCTTTTACTTTTTTAAGAGAATTGGTAAGATGGAATATAAGATTCAAAGTAAGAAGAGTCAAGTGGGGCCCAGTCTCTTTCATTTATCCTTGATCAAATTGTTAGTGGTGGAAGAGCTAAGGAAGAAATTAGTCATGGCAAGCATTTTTTTATTCATCCAAGTTGACATATGAACTTTCAAATAGTCCTTGGAGAAAAAAATATACACCCTCATTAGTGGAAAAGGGTGTTCAACCAACAATATAAAGCTTAGTCAAAAGGCCACAAAATTCAATTTACCAATCTGACAAGAAAAAAGGCAAAAGGCTTCATTTCTCTCTTGAGGTGGTGGAGGTTTGCAAGAAACCATACACAAGATTTGTTGCAAAATGGTTACCCATTGAGAAAATACCTTAACATCCTACTTAAGTTCAAGACACCATATCAGAGAATGTTCATTAAGATGAAAAAGATAAAGATATTATGGAACTGCGGGAGGATATGAAAAGGGCCCATATAGTCATTGCTCAACTTCAACATAATAATAGGGAGTTGAAGAAGAATATTTTGGAAAATGCATATAAAACTAATGAAGCGGAACCAATAATTAATACAACTCCACTTGTCACCAAATATAAAGGAAGATGGAAATAAAGGACATTCGGGAGCTAAAGACCTCACAATCAAGGACCCCTGTAATCATATATTTAGCCAGGAAATTGGAGCTACAGAAAGAAAGACTGATGAAACAAAAGTCAATTCAAGGGAAGAAAAAGATTGATTTGGGTGAGGGACAACAAACTTTCAATAGGATAAGGAAGAAATTGAATAAATCTCAAGGTGAAATCATCAGGCTTAGACAACAAGATGAAAGGGATAAACATAAGATACATCATCACCTAAATATTTGTGGGCCATCATTATTTAAAGCTAGAGATATGTTGAAGAAATCTCTTCCCCTACATAGACAACTCAAGAACATTTACAGGAAAAATCTCACCTTAAAAAAGGTGTTGGGGACTACAAAACAAGAATTAAAGGAGGAATTGTAGGAAAAACATAAGGAAAGAACAGGAACGTTAGACCTATTAGCTGAGGCCACTAAGATTTTATTTTCACAGGTAAAATTAATTTTTGTGTATGAAGGATAAAATAGGGTATTTGAGGTTGTCAACATCATCTATCAACCATTTTTCTTAGTCAAAGACTTCGAAACCTGGTTAAACCCATGCAAATGAATTTTCACTGCACTTAGTCACTACGTTTTTTATGTAGGTGATGATTCTCAAGAATGGAGGTTTGCAGTTCAAAAAAATGTTTTCTCATAGGTATCTTATGTTTTAGGGGTTGTATTCCACCTATTTGACACATTCAGAAATCTAGGAGATGATCACAAGAATAAGAATGATGAATTCGTTGCGTTTTTGCTGCACTTTTTCTGAAGGAGGAAGTAATACAACAAATTTGTTATGCTTCTACACAGTCAGCAGTTTGACCTTTTAATTCGACTCTAGAAATTTTGAAATTGATTTATATGGTGATCACCAGTGTCATTAAGTTTCTTGGATATTCAAACCTCATATTTATGCAACTATTCAATGTATTTTGTTATGTATTTTGTTAAAGGTTCCTCTAGTCAAACAGTTTGCTAATTTGTAGAAGGTGGTTCTATATTTGTTGCTACAAGAAGAAAACTAAGTCTTTTTTGGGAATTTGGTTCTTAAAGGAAAGAAATAATATATTTTTATGTATATATGATGTAAATTTGATTAAGAAAAAGGTTGGTCAGTGTGTGATAGAGAAAATACATTATGCATTGTACATTTCTATTTTAAAAATTCAGTGAATGATGAAGGATGAAGTCTACCTGTTCATGGATTCTTGTGTCCAACATTTATGGTGATTTTTATCTCTTGTTCAGTGTTTATTTAAACAAATTCTCTTTCAGAATTCACTTTCAGGTGCTCTGTAATAAGTAACTAAACATTTCAGTATTTTTTCTGCCACCATAATATCTAAAATTCTTCCTCAGCTAGATGCTTTAGGTATTATCAATTTCTTATTCCTCTACTCACCTCTCTACAAAGAAATTTGACAAAGGCACCATAAAGGATTTCCTATCTTTCTCTTGTAGAAGGATTGTTCATTTTCCCATCATAGCACTGAAAATAATTAGCTTACTTTGAATCCATGCTTGATGGGCTTTCCCTCTCCCCCACCATCAAATTGTAGAAATTATTCTACCTTAATCTATAGACCTAACCTAACATCCAGAAAATTTCATAAGGCAGAGCCCTCTCTGGGTTTAGAATGGCTAGCTTATAGCCCTAAATATTATTTTGTGGTTACTTTTGAGTTACTTTCCTCAGCCTAGAGGAATTACGAAGTGCTAACAGGTTGATACTTAAATTTTAATATAAAGTTGTTCAAAGAAAACATACTATAAAATTCCATTATAAAATATGGTACATTTTAAATGATGCATGGTTTGATGCTTAAAGGTTTTACATTTAAGTTCATGAATATGAAGAAATTAAATTAAATTTGCATTTAGTTAGTACTTTGCATGGCTCATATATGTAGAGTTTTAGGACCTAACTTTTGATACCCTTTGTAATAGTTACATTTTCTCCATACCAACTTTTCAAGTGATATATGTTTCAAGTTAAATGATAAGTAGAATTCATAAGTGATAAGTAGAATGCATCAAAATTGTGAACAAATGTAGTCACATATAAGCCGCATTTTGGATGCCATTATTAACCACCAAAGTTCTCATTGGTCAACCTTTGTTTAGTTGTTCTAGTTAAATTCCAACTCTTTGTTTGAGGTAAGTTTTCAAGCTATAGTTTGTGAGATTAATCAACAATTAGTATTATATAACACGATACATTTTGCATGATGCATGGTTTGATGCTTGAAGGTTTTACATTTAGGTTCATGTATACGAACAAATTAAAGTAAATTTGCATTTAGCTGGTACTTTGTATGGCTCACATATGTAGAATTTTATAACCTAACTTTCGATACCCTTTGTAATAGTTACAATTTCCCCATACCAACTTTTCAAGTGATGTACATGTTTCAAGTTAAATTTTAAGTAGAATGAATGATTTATGGTACATATATATGAGATATGTGTTTTGTACGAAAGTACATTCCATTAATCTTGTTAAATGCAAACATTCTAAAGTTAAAGTACCTTCTTTTTCATGAAATTTGAGAAAGCTTAGAGATTGAGAATTAAAAATTGCAATGTTGAATCAAATGAAGTTGGATTAATCTCAAAAATTGCATTAATCTCAATGTGGGCCTAACTTTTGTCTTAGTAATTGAAATTTTGAAATATTAAATACAATGTGTGGTGCATGCATTGCTAGTTTTAATAGGTTCATATAATGGAGGTTATGCAATGCACATATAGATGGTGTATGCATTACATGTATAGTACAAACACACAATAAAATGCATTTTTTTGAGCTATCAATATGTACAAGAGATACAAAACATTTTAAATTGATTGTAATGTGATTTTAATATAGTAAATAATGTCACTAAGATAGAACTAAAATGATTTGAAAAGATACGAAGGTGACATAAAAAATAAAAATGCATTGCAGACATGATAGGTGTATGATCAACAACAAACAAGAAGATTGTGATGTTACATCATTACATTATAATAGTATTTGGTATCTTTGAATTTCCTTTTAACTTAACAAAAAGGCACCACATTAATGAAAACAATTTTGTAATACCCAGTAGTAGCTAGAATGGACAACTTAAGAGTGCACAAAAAGAAAGGCTAACAATCTACTTGAACTCTTTCTCGGAGATGAAAACAAGAAGAAGATATTTTTGGCAAGTTCAATTAAAAATATTCTAATGGAATGCCATCCTCAATGATTTGTTCATGATCAACTTTTGACATTCTCCATTTTTTAAATTTTGATTTTTTTCTTGATTGAAATTCTACTAACATTATGTGTGTTGCACACACCAAGTTACTATATTGGCAACTTATGGCATCATGTTGATATTCTTGAAAAAACATGACTCTTGGTTTGACAATTTTCTTGGAAAACATATCCTTTTAGTATAATAGACCCTCTTTCATATATAAAAATTTTATCATCATAGTCCTCCAATAACTTCATCGTTCGTTCAGTGCACCACAAAGAATAATACTTGACATTTTCTATGTTATTAATGGGTGCAACTACACCAAAAACATCTCTTGCACAATAAATAAAACGTGCAAATTAACATCATCATTAACAAGAAATTAGTTATCAACATGTATACTTTTATTAGGTCTAGATCTATATTCTAACTATTATCTAAATACTTATACATAATGATTTTAAAAACATAAAACATATATCTATATATATATATATATATATATATATATATATATATATATATATATATATATATATATATATATATATATATATATCCATCCTTTGAAAGTAATTGAAATTTCACCTTCTCTAATAAGATAAGAAACTCTATCACTTTCAGATGACACTATAATGAAGCTTGCAAGCAACATTTTCCCCTTTGTATTAAGTTATGTATGTTGCTAGGATTTCACATACATACAAATTTCACAAACATCATTAAATTATGCATCCTTTATGAAAATAGGACAAAAACAAGATTCTTTTCTTTTATCAAATGCAAATGCATTTCGGTACTCTTTTATTTTAATTGAATGCAATTTTCGAGTCCCTTTTACTATTTCAACTTCATATGGAATTGATATATATATATATATATATATATCTTGGACTAGAATATGTTAAAAGAACCTGTAGTAAATTCAAACTAAATTCAAACAAGAATTTATATATGTTATTTAAAACACAATTTATATATCAAAGATAATCATCGATCAGTTATTTCAACTATAATTTTTAATTTTTTGTAATTTAAAAATTAATAAAAAAAATCATATCTTAAAAATATATTTACAAGTTCATATATATTTACATACCTACATACCTCCCTTGATGGGTTAGTCTCATTTATTAGTGCAGTAATGCACCATTGAACAACTTGATTAGCTAAGACAATTTGATTCGCAGAGTGGTCCATTTGATATCTTCAAAGTGCTGATTTTATACATGCCCTTGCACCATCATGTTCTCCTTTTCCATGACCAGTCTCAAAGAAATTCCAGCAATGTTTAATGTTGCCTTTCATATAAAGAAGACACAATCAAAAGAATGATCATGACAAATTGAATTGACCTACGCATTCATCTAACCATATCCAATGTTCATTGAATTTTATTCCATGACCTTTCAATGAATCATAAATCTTATCAAATCAATGTTGTACAAAATGTGTATCATGTGTACGATTATCATTGATATAAAAATTATATTCTTTAATAACATGTTGATTCTCAATGATGCTTTCTATATGATCATCATTATTCAATATGTCTATATAGAACATGGATAAGCACAGTGACTTCGTAAGAATGATAATATTCACTTTGTATTTCATTTTGTGCAACAAATGTGTAATTTTTTGCAAAATCAACTATTGACAAAATTGTCCCTAGCGGAAAAATTTCATGAGATTTTTTGAATTGTAGGTCTTTCCATCGAGATCTATGAGAATGCTTGGTGTATTTATAAATTTTTGTTTCAAACTTCTTCAAAAACTCTATCACATAAATCTCTCTTGTAAATCCATCCTTCTAACTGATCTGATATTCACCCTATGAGTGACCTCAGTTTAAGATTTATTGAACAAGGTATTACAGACTCATGTGTTGGTGTGTGTTCTTTTTTATTGAAGCAACGGATTGATTAGATTGCTAATACACAGATAATTAAATGGAAAGACAGCAGAGAAATACAGTAAGCAAATACAAGAACAAAAAAATTTAATAAGGAGTTCACCCTATTCTCTAGGGCTACATCTCTGATCCAGCGTTCAGTGGTGGCCTTGTTTTATTGTGTCTCTAAGCAGAGATTTACAATGCATGGGACTCAATGTCAGCCCTCCTGAAGCAGATTTGATTGGCAGGGTGATTCTTGGATTCCCCAAGCCACTAAAGTGCACAGAATCTGTTTTCCTACCAGCTCTGTGACCTTCTAGTCTAGCGGAGAGAGACCAATGTGGTGCTCAGTCCGGACATATCCTCTCTGGGATGGATTGAATCTCTCAAGCTCTCTGGTGCTCAACGCTGTCGTTGGTCAGCTTGGCCCTCTGTCTTCTTCTGATTTGCTTTACTGCCTTCTTCTCTGTCTTTTGTCTCTCTGTGTTCAGTCCTCCTCTCGGGGTTCACTCTGACTGACTAACTTGACTGTGTATTCTGTCTCTGTTCATGGCTTTGAAGCCATTTGTTCCAAGACTATTTGGTTCCTCTGCTGCCTCCGTCGATTCGCCTTTTGCAGCTGCACTTGGAGTTCCCTATTCGGCGTCATCATCAGCTCGCAGGGAGTGGCCACATGGCCTCCTCTAAACGGCGCTAGCCTGCTTCGTCGGTTCGTTTCTTCGGTTACATCGTGGAATGAGTTCTTCCTCCACCGTGGTAGTCAAACGGACTTCAAATCCTTCTAAAACATAGCTTAATCCCTTGTCGATTTCGCTTCTCCCATCGGGCGCAATCTCAGCCATCCAATCTGGGGCCTCCAGATCTGACACCATACGCACGTTTCACGCGGTTGACTTTCTCGACTGTTAGCGCGCGATCAACGGTGGTTATCTCTCACCTCTGCTTGTCGCGCGTCGATCATTAAGTGGGATCACTCCGCTTCCATCCAAAACCACTTACCATTTGAGGGCGCCCCGATCAATACCGACGGTTTCCAGAGCGCGAGTCCCGCCTTTTTCCTTTTAGCGCTTTTTTTTGCCTTTCGCCAACCGTTCTCTGACTCCCCCATGCATCTGAGTGCTCGGGGCTCTCCATTTCGGCCCTGTTCGCCCAGCGATGCATGATTAGTGATAAGTGCATCAAAAACCTCCTTATTTTCCCGATCCGGGCCTCCTAGGGGCTACTTTGACCTCCCGCACAGTCTCCATGGGCCTCAGTCAGCGCGCTTTGATCGGGGTCCTCGTCGTTCCACGCTGGCTGCCATTGCCACTGGTTCAGGGCGTTTTTTATCGTTGTTTTGAATTCTTGGAAGTTTGTCCCGACCTGATACAGTCATGGTTCTTTGACAGTATTTTATGGATCCAATTCGGATCATGGCCTTCCCACTGAAAAATCTTTTGGACCACCAAAAGTTGGTTTTCAAGCATCGAGTAAGTGAGGGTATTGTTTTCTCACTTGTCCAATCTCAATCCACTTTGCACTGCTCGGCTTTGAACCTTTGAGCCCAATTCAGAGGTACTCAACATCTCCCCTGCGCATTGTCCTCACCTTCATATCCAGCACTACGTCTTCCTGCAACTCATTAAGATATTCAGGTAGCAAGTCATCAATAGAAGGCAATTGAATTTGCTCTTCAAGGTCCTCAATCATTGAAGGTTCAAACAATCTCAAGCAATCTGCATTTACGACTGAGTAGATGTGAATGTAAGCTGGTAGATCAAGGCAAAAAGCATTTTCACCAATCTTCTCAAGTATCCTAAAGGGTCCATACCTGATAGGCTTTAGCTTTTTACCATCACCTTGCATCCTGTCCTTGCTAATATACAGCCAGACCTGGTCTCCAACTTGAAAACTATGCTCCATCCGATGCTTATCATGCCTAGCCTTGTACGTGGCTTGGCTCTTTTCCAGTTGTTCCTTTACTGCCTGGTGGATCTCCTGGATCTATTCAATGAACCTAGTTGCCTTGTCCACATCACTGTGTCCATCAACCATGGTATCTTTACCAAAGACAAAATCCAAAGGAGACCTTGGTGTGAAACCAAAACATGTCTCAAAAGGAGATCTCTATGTAGAAGAATGCTTTGCTCTATTGTAAGCATGCTACACATAACGCAAGTGTTCATCCCTGTTAGGCGGAAAGAGTCGATTGTGCGGACACAACCAACCTCCCTAGGAGCCTAAGACTCTCTAGTGACAAACAAGACAAACAAGAGCAATCCTTCTCTAAACATGCATTTACTATATAAGAAATCAAGTGTTTAGATCCTACCTGTAGTCCCACGCTGTTGTAGTAGTCCAGCTCCGCTGATCCGGATGAGCTCCTCCTTCACTTTGAAACCTGCATCCACTAACAATCAAATGATTAAATAGCACTTGATAATCTCATAGAATAAAACATATTTAACACATAGACCAAGGAGTACATGAAACAACTCATAAATAACAAGTTATTGAGAAGAATGGACTCATTTGCATTAATAGGTAACAAAAGGAACAAATACAACCTGAGCCTTGGTGTTGTGCAAGTCCCTTCCAGGGTCCATCAAGAGTTCTCCTTTACTTTGACAAACCTCACCCACTTCCAAATAGAACAAGCAAAGATGGCAATCTCTCCTCACAAGCTTCTAAATGGGAGTCATAATTCCTGCAGCATCTACCCTTAGAAATGTTTAGCTTCCAACCTCTTCTCCTTCTGGCCCAATGCCTGTATTTATAGTGATCAAGAGGAAGTTAATCAGGTCCACCATCAATGGGATAATCCCCTCTTTGGATGGGATAGCTCCCTTATTGATGGGATAAGTTCCTCTTTGGTAGGGGTGCATGAACCATCTGGAGGCGCTCAATACACGTCAAACAACCTTCTAGAATGCTCTAGAAATGACCACAAGTAACTTTTTAAAGATGAAACTTGCGCATTTTGACCTTTACAGGGGGACGCACCTGCCCCTTTACATACAGAGCGTCCAAAGACGCAGCTTTTGTGAACATTGGGTGTGTACCCGCAGGTAAGGTTGAGAGAACCTGCGTACCCAGAGATAAATACATTTATAAAGACTTTCTCTCTTTTTGGAGTTTGACATGGAGAGCAGAGGCATAAGACTTGTCTAAGACGATAGCATGACTGTTGATAGAGCCATACTAACTGTAAATAGCCATGGTGACATTTTTTAGTGTAACAGATTGCCCCCTAAAGTGCGAAGCCTGTAATAGATTAGGGTTTTGTATTATCTAGGAAGGGTGAAGCGCTTTATCATTTCAAGGATTATCTCGTGGAGAGCCTGGTCAGAACCTGCAATTTTCAACACAAAATACATGTAAAAGATTATATCATCACTGAGGTAGGCATTCCCATACTCAGATCAAAACTTTAACTAACAGACTAACTACTCTGATACAGGAATGATCTTGTAGTACATCATAATCATAGACTTTTGTAGACACAGTATGGGCGCAGCCATCTATTTATGATTAGTCTACTTAGATAATGAATACAAAACTCCTCGCAGCCTGGATGGTGGAAACTAGATCCAGGGTCTTCATTTCTACTTCCCGAATTGGTACGACTCTAGCCATGCGAATAAATGAGTTGATGTCGAACATGGTAGAAACCACTTGATTACCAGTCGATGATGTAAACTGTTAACAAGTTTGAGAGAGACCACCAGTAATGTCAATGGTTCTCAAAGTACCCAGTACAATCCATGAGATGTGAATAAACGAGTTGATGTCGAACATTTCACGGAATCCTTCGATCGAAAGTCAATGATGTAAACTGACGTCAAAGGCGAGAAACCTGCCATTGATGCATGCAGACTTCAAGGTATTGATGATTTCTAAGTCATCTCTCTAGATAATGTGCTGATGTCGATAGAAAGCGACCCGTTGCAGGCAAGCCCACAACACGAAATCATTGTTCAAGTTGAAGAAATGTTGCTATAAGGACTGACTCAGGGATGGTCAAATGGATGACAAGTATTTTGCAGATGAAAGTTTTTCTTGCAGACCTCTTGAACACATAATGACACGACAGATGGCTTGGTGATAAATGACTCAAAGTTAATCCCCGGAACCCGGCTGAAGACTTTCAATGTGGTTTGATCAACTGTGAGGTAAAGGATTTCCCAACCCAGGTGAATGAAAAGTGTCGTGTCCAAGAGTGGTAATAAAGTTTCTTCTGAGACAAAAGATAACAAATAGGCTCATTCTTCTCTCTTTTCCCCCACCATTTCTGGCAAGTACCTCTTTATTTTTAACAAGCTTGAGGAGGATAACATATGCTTGATTATAAGCTCATCCTTCAGATGAGTCCAACATAGTTTTGATTCGAACCCTAGGAAGGAGTGGTTCGTTCCTGTTTGTAATTAAACAGGTCCTTTACTGTGAAATGTTTAACGAGCCCAGTATAGGAGAAACTCGGCGTTTTTCAATTTTAGAGAGTCTGAAAAACTTAAGAAGACTCCAAGTTGAACTTTTTCGTAGATTTGTGTCCCTCAAGCCCGAAAAAGTATAAAATAATACCTGGGGGAACCGCTTGATCTTGTGACCAAGGAGTACTTTCATAATTAGTGTCACTGACCTGAAAAGTAAAAAGCGATCAAAGACACGTCGTTTTATTTCCGTATCGAGTTTGAAACGACAAAAACCCGGCAATCTTTTCCTGATTTTACGGTCAGAAAAGAGCTATAAGGGGACCATCTTTTAATTCCGTTTTAACGAGTGTAAAAGAAATGCTTGGCAATCTTTTCATATTTTAGGAGTCAGAAAAGGGCTTAAAAGATGACTCTGATATTCGTGAAAAATGACAATTTTCCCTCTAAATCCCTTTGTCCTGCACAAAAACGACACATTACTCATACCTGTTTAATATAGGCAAAAATACATTGAAAAATATCCTTCTATGGTGAAAAATGAACAAACCTAGCATTCATTCATCTAAAAAACCTATAAAAAGACTTTTTACCATGTCATTTTTACCATTTTACTGTTGAGGTTGAAAAAAGGGCTTTTGGCAAGAAACTTCCCATGGTCGCTGCGGAGAATCCGACCGTCAGAATCGAACGCCGTCTCTTCCAGGTATTTCACAACATCCTCCTCTTCAATTTCATCCGATTAAAATTGTGTTTTAGGTTTTAGTTTTGATCTTTTGGGGGGTTTTGGGTTTCAAAAATCGCTCTGCGGGGTACGCAGGTGCCCTTAGGGTGACCTGCATCCCCCAACTTTTTCCTATACAGGAAAAAGGTCGGGGGACGCAGCCCACCTTCATGCCAGCTGCGTCCCGACGCTCTGTGTCCTAAACACGGGGTGCGTCCCCCGCGAAAGGCGGAATTTGAAACCCCAAACTCCACAAACAACCATTTAAATTTTCCCAAATCAATTCTAATCATTGTTTCTTGGTGTGTAGGGCACTCACCATGTTGGATTGGAGAGAAAGAGAGCACGAGGACGTTGATTTAGCCGCAATTAATCATCAACCTTCCATTGATGCCCTAAAAGCATGCGGACTATATAAATACTGGGCCATACCTGGCCTGAGGGCTCAGGTGAGATTCTTGGAGTGGCTAGTTGAGAGATGGAACATTCATGAGCAATGCTTTTACATCGGAGGGCACCAGCTCGAGATAGAGCCCTATGACATATACTTTCTCACAGGCTTGCCAAATAGGGGCGAGCAACTCAATCTAGCCGGGACTAGGCCGGGTGGCCAATCCCTTGCTAGTCTCCGGGCAGATTGGTGCACACCCAATGCACACCATGCGAAAGGCATAGAAATCAAACACATCTCTCTGCGTGAACTCAAGGTTATAGCTTTCACGGTTACCAGAATTTGCGGTGCAACGGCTTTACATATTGCCACCGGGTCCCAAATGCGGATGGCGATTGACTGTTTCCAAGGCACCATTTTCAACTGGTGTGATGCTGTGTCGACCAATATGAAGGGCCAACTGACTAGGGCAAAGAACGGACAACTGAAGACCTTTGGATATGGGCCTCTAGTTGTGAGCTTTGCCTTAGAGAGAGTTCCGATGTTGATCCCTCAGCAACTCACTGTTGAAATTTTGGGTCCTCGGGAGCCAAAGCTGATACGATGGGTTACGGTGATGGCCCGGCATCCTGACGAGGGCACGGCGGTTGTTCGATTCCCTGATAGTTATTTTCACTGGTTAGAGGACCAGGTTTTTTCGATCCAGGACTTTCCGTATGCCGGAGTAGATTTTCGAGGTGATCCGGACATGGTTCTTCCACAGGGAGAACAATGGGACGACAGAGGTACTTTATTTTTCACAAGTTTTCAAATTATATATTTTTTTGTTTTTTATATATATCGTCTCAAAACTGACAGTAAAAATTTTCAAAATGCAGATGTTGGTCCACGGCGCCCAGCCAACCTCCGGCCTTTTGAGAGGAGACATCCAGTTGCACCGGTACCGGCTCCACAGGATGCGGCTGCAGAGTCACTAGCTGAGTTGGAGCAGGATCTAGAGCGTCTGACGGTGGATATACCTGAGACTACCATAGATGATATTCCTATCAGACTTCAGCGCTATGTAGTCGCAGTCCCTGGGCCGTTTAGGAGATTTTTGTGTAAAGTAGCCCGTGCAGTGGTGTCGTATAGGGAGCACCACCAGTGATTGACTAGTCACTTTTGTAGACACATATGACATTTTTGGCTTTTTGTACTTATCATTTTGCCGATCATAAGGTGTTTTTCAACCTATGATCGAAGACGATGTATATTTTTTGACACACTCCTATCTATATATATATCACTATTACCGGCTTATCTTGTTTAACATATGTGATGAAATGTTTTTAAATTTACTTGCATGATTATCGTAAATGTCTGTCCAACATTCGAGAAGCAATTGCATCTGCTAATGTATTTAAAGACCTTGGAATATGCTGATATTCAATGTAATCAAATTCACGTTCCAAGAGATGCACTCTCAAAAACAACCTTAATAACACAGGATTTCTAATGGCATATACTCTATTAAGCTGTAATACAACAAGTTCAGAATCTAACCTCACTATCAAACGTCGAATTCCAAATGAAATAGATTCGGATAATAATTCAACCACTGCACTGTATTCTGCAATGTTGTTCGTTGTTTGACCGAGGCTTACCCCATGCATAGAAACTAACTCGTCAGAGGGCGAATAGATAACCCAAGCTGCGGAAGAGATATTCCGTGTACTACGACAAGCACCATCAGCAAATCCGATGTATGTTTGGAGAGGCGTCGACATCTGCAATATCAAGAGTAAAACCAAGATAAGCCAGAATAACGACAAAAAACACACTCTCTAAGCTAAGTACACTAACCAAACTAACAAACACACTAGCTAGAAAGAAAACCTAACCTAACTAAAAATTCTCCATACCCACCATTTAAGCATAATACCTCTTTAAGTAAAGTCCATTTCTGGGTTTACCCAAAGAGTCCCCATCAAAATCTACTAGCTCATAAGCCCCTTTTGCTAGCTTTCGCTTTACAATGTAGGGTCCATGCCACATGGGAACGAATTTTCCAGCACCTAGCTTATCATTAGCTTGATCATATAATAGCACTAGGTCTCCTTCTGAAAAACTTCGAGGGGTCACATCTCTATCATATTGAGCTTTCATTCGCTTCGCGTGAGTCTCGATTGCCAATGCAGCATCACGTCGAGTCTCATCTAATTTAGCTAAGTATAATAAACGTTCCTCCTCTTCGGAAGTAGCTGGAAGTAATTCGACAGCCATTTGAAGTGATGGGATTTCGCATTCAATGGGTAACACAGCTTCCAATCCATAAACTAGCTGGAAAGGAGTGAACCCTGTTGAAGTTTTCACTGAGGTTCGGTATGCCCATAGCGCTGAAAATAACATGTTGTGCCAATTCGACCGATGAATACCAATGGTTCGTCGGATCATGATAACCAGAACTTTGTTGATAGATTCAACCAAACCGTTGGCTTGTGGATAATAAGGAGTAGAGCTATCGTGGCGCAAACCAAGCTGGCTTGTAAGCTCAGTCATCATGATGTTTCGAAAATGGCTCCCATGGTCAGTAATGATTGCTTGTGGGACACCAAACCTAGTTATAATATGATTGAATACGAAAACTGCAGCTGTTTTGCCGCTTGCGTCGAATGTAGGCATCGCCTCGGCCCATTTAGTAAAATAATCAACCGCGAGGATTATATACGCATGCCCCCCGGCCGAGTGAGGGTTACAAGTAATAAAATCGATGCCCCATTTGGCGAATGGACCAATGGCAATTATAGGGTGGAGAAGAGCAGGTGGTGCGCGCATCTTGCGATCAAACACTTGACAGTTGTGGCACTTCCGGACTGCAATGATACAATCTTTAAACATAGACGGCCAGAAATAGCCAGCGCGTAACACCTTCTGAGCTGTGGCATACCCAGACATATGACCGCCACATGCTCCAGAGTGACAATCATTCAAAACCCTCTCAACCTCTTCGTGAGTTAAGCAACGTCGAAAAACTAAGTCTGCC
Organism: Pinus tabuliformis; assembly: GCA_031772625.1. Taxonomy (NCBI): domain Eukaryota; kingdom Viridiplantae; phylum Streptophyta; class Pinopsida; order Pinales; family Pinaceae; genus Pinus; species Pinus tabuliformis. The sequence continues at coordinate 837,818,461 of CM062809.1, read as the reverse complement.
CCCCGGCGATAAAGTGTATCTCCAATAATTTTGTATTGTTGGGATTGAAACCGAATTTTTCGACGTTCCGCCTTTGAAGCTTCAGGCCGAAAGGTTTGGGTTTGGAGATAGATGATTATATCCCCGTACCACGGATCTAAAGTACTGATAAGAAACAAAGATTCGTCCGCAATGGACTCCTCTGCCACAGTCTCTGTGTCAGCACGAGGGAAATCACACATCAATTCCGCAAAAACCAAGGATTTCTTAGACTTGGACTTCTCGAACTCCAAGTCGAACTCTTGCAGGATAACGATCCATTTAGAGTACTTGCCCCCTAGCAGTTGTTTTGTCAAAATATAAATCATAGGGTTGCAATCCGAAATAACTGTAGTTTTACGGAGAAGAATGTAGTGACGAAAACGCTGGACAGCTTGAACGGCTGCCAGGGCCAATTTCTCCACATGCGAATATTTTAGCTCAGTGGGATTTAAGGTCCTGCTAAGATAATATATCACATGTTCTGCTCCGAATTCATCTTCTTGAACTAACACCATTCCAATGGTGGAATGCGAAGCTGCGAGGTATAAGAAGTAGTCCTGGTTGTAGTTGGGAGGATGCAACAACGGTGCATGGGTCAACGCGTGTTTAAGTGCATCAAAAGATTGTTGGGAAATCTCGTCCCAAAAGAATTGAGCGTTCTGTTTCAACAACCGTGTAAAACCTTTAGTGACCTCGGCGTAGTTTGGAATGAATCGGCGTAAAAAGTTTGCTTTCTCTTGCAAACTTTGGAGTTGGCGCAAACTCGAAGGAGGAGGCAATTTGATGATAGCTTCAACCTTCGAGGGATCGATGCGAATGCCGGCTTTTGAAACAACAAATCCCAGCAATCGACCTGTCTCTATACAGAAAACACATTTGTGGGGATTCAACCGAATTCGATAATGCCTACACCTCATAAAGATTGCTCGTAAGTGGACAAGGTGATCAGCTCGGTGTAAAGAATGAGCAGGCAAATCATCGAGATACGGTTGCACAATGTGCTTGATGTCATGAAATGCATAAGACATCGCCCGTTGAAAAGTGGCCCCGGCATTCTTAAGCCCAAAAGGTAATTTACAGTAAGAAAACGTCCCCCATGGACAAATGAATGTCGTTTTTGGTTGGTCGGCAGGTAGAATATTGATTTGATTATAGCCCGAAAAACCATCCATGAAGGAAAACATTTCACTTCCGGCACAATCATCAATAATTTGATCGATATAAGGCGTAGGATAGTTGTCTTTTAGACAAGCTCGATTTATATCCCTATAGTCGATACAGATTCTTATTGTTCCTTGTTTCTTGTTGATCGGAACAATATTCGATACCCAATCCATTAACGGGATCGGATAAATGAAACCTGCTTTCAACAGCTTTTCGACTTCTGCTTTAATCACAGCCGCTTTTCGAGGGTGAATCTGACGCAACCGTTGCCGGACGGGTTTAGCATCCGGGTAGGTCTTGATTTCATGAACAACAATGGCAGGGTCGATTCCCGGCATTTCCTCGTAAGACCAGGCAAACACATCGCGGAATTCTTGGAATAGGGCCTTGTAAGTTTGGATTTCATCTTCTGTACATGCGGCACCTATATGAATGTTCTCCTCAATTCCGGGCTTCACTGAAATATCAATGGGAATAGTACGAGAAATATTCCCTAAATTCAACTCTGAATCAGAATGTTTCGTTGGATTCTGAGCGTCTTTGACATATTCAGCGGTAAAGATAGATGAAAAATCATTTTCAAAAGCATCATCCTTAGGTAAAAACGAAGATCTGTGATGGAGATCTTCCCATGGTAGATCGTCTACACTTAGGATTTCGCGAAGTTGCTCGTCAGATGACACGACTTCGGGAAACACTATCCGTTCTAAGGTTGAGGTGAAAAGTGATTCTTCACTGACCACATTCATTTGGTCGATTTCGGTTGAACACGAGTCGGTAAAAGACATGACAGCTTCATAAGCAATTTCATATGTACTCAAAGGCATAGCATCACCGAATGAGTCTATCTCAGATTCAGATGGGACAATCCAAGGATCATCATAAATAATGTTTTCTGATGTAATCATATGAATTGATGCAAATGAAGGGTCTGCGTTGATTGGAGGGAAAGGAAAAGTTCCCAGTAAACCGGAATCTTTAACTAAACCTACGCCAACGTCCCTATAAGGGATTGTCGTCTTACCGACATGCTGGATACTCTCTGAAGAGGCTGGGTCAAATGAAAAGTATGTCAGCTGATCAATAGTCACGATCTTACCGTTATATGGAAACTTAATTACTCTGAAGACCGATGAAACGACCGTTGTCATAGCATATGACCAACTTCGACCCAAAAGAAGGTTGTAGTCTAGAGGGGCATCAACCACTTCCACATCCAGACTAACGGTTTTACCTTCTACCCCTATAGGCAATTCCTGTAGAATACCAAACGGACGGAACCCACGGCCATCAAAGGCCTTAAGGATGGTCGGGGATTGGTTCAACGAAGGAGAACCAAGTGATCTCCAACATTGAATCGACATAATACACGTAGAAGCTCCCTCATCAATCACAGTCCGATGAATAGGCCTGTATTTTACTATCACTGGAATTTGGAAAGCCATTTGATGGGGTAGACGCAGTGTACTATTTTCTAGATCAAAGATTATCAGGTTCGGGTCCTGAACATCAACAGCTCCGATAGCCGACAAAAGTAATTTTCGTTGTGCTGGGCATGATTGCAGCACTTCTAAAGCCGACATTGCTGAGGGTGAAACAGCTAAGTCCTCAATAATGTTGTAATTCTGGGCCGCTCTCGCATGTGGATTGAAAGCAGACCTTCGAAGTACACCCTTGGCGGGCGGTTTAATTACTAGGTCCGGGTTAGGTTTCTCGATCTGTAGTGGATCGGAACCAGGAGCTGAGGTTGATGGGTTAGAGTGAGAAGATTCTGCTTCCTTACCATCAACAGGAGCCTTACTACCATAATCTTGCGATCGAGTCGCAATCCTCACATGAGACATCATCAAAATGGGTTCTTCACTGGCATTCGAGGAAGAACCTATCATCTTATTCTCCTGCTCCGGAAATGGATTTTTTAACACAGCAGGAGCGGGAGAACCTTTGACTATTTTCACAACCTCGGCCCAATGAGGGCAATCTCTCGTAAAATGATCCTCTTCACAAATAAGACAAGGATATCGAGGTTTGCGCTTTTCGTCATTGGTTTCCGAATTTTCCGTTTTCTCCTTCGGAGCCTTGTCTTCTTTAGCCTTCTTCTTTCCACCGTTTTTTGATTTGGCCGTAGATGACTCTACAGCGTGAATATCGGCGGTAAGTTCAGGAGAAGACTCTCCTGTCGGGGAATCGGGCAAAGTGATTATAGGAGTAGTCGAAGCCTTGGAAGACTTCTTCTTGCTCTTTGTATTCACGATACCAATCATACCATCAGCGGCATGAGATCCCGAAGGAGCAGCAGCGATTTGATTCGATTTTGGAAGATCCAGAATCTTCTCGTGTAACGTACCCGACTGAGTGTAAACCAAGTCAAGGTACTGCGCCTGAGCAATGACTTGCTCCTCAGTAACTACTCCGGCCTTAGCTACATCTTCAGTAATCTTCGGTAATAATGATTTAACAAACCATTCAGCTAAGATTTGGTCAGGGATAAAAACTTTCACTAGCCTCCTTCGACGTCTCCACTCATGAATGTGATCAGAAATATACGTGGACGTTGATTGTTTTAGTGAAGTTAATAACTCCGTGCCGTTATCGTATCTGACCGGCAACTGAAAGTGAGTTAGGAACGAGGTAGCTAACTGGCTAAAATTGTAAAAAGAGGCCCGTGGTAACTCAATGTACCACTTAGCCGCGAGACCAATGAGTGTACGCTGGAAAAGACGTAAGCGGATCGAATCATCCGAGATAGAATTTGAAGCACACCAGAGGTGGTAAGTCATCACATGATTGGACGGATCCTCTCCAGACTTACCTTCGAACTTGGGTATATCACTGGGCAACTTATTTGGCATTGGCGGCCAGAACTGAAGATATTGAATTGGATCGTTCGTTAGGCGCGTCAAGTCTGGTAAATCCAAAGTTGCGATAAACGGTAACTGCCAGTTAGGATCTCTAAAACTCTGGGTCACAAGACCAGTCCCAGGAGGAGGATATCTAGGATAACTAGGAACAGGAGTCGCATTTGGGATATTATATCCTCCTGGAAAACCAGGATTAACCGGACCGTACTGGGGTTGTTGAGGTTGTTGATAAGTGTACCCAGGATACGGTTGATACTGGTAAACCGGTTGTTGGACAGCTTGCCCAGGTTGGTACTGTCCCTGGTACGGTTGTTGAACAAATTGAGGTTGAGTAGTGACAACCGTACTTATACCAGGCTGACCTGTAGGCATCTGGACCGTGGTTTGAATCGTAGATCCGGACAACGGTAAAGATGTCTGAGGAGTGGTTGCAGAGACAGTAGAAACCGGAGCTGTCGATACTCCAGAAGTAAGTGCGGCAGATGTAGCGGTAGTTGCAGCAGCCGTTTGAGATGGAGTACTAGGTGCAATGGGCGGCTGAGTAACTACCGAAGTTACAGAAGTTTGAACATTTGACTGGACAGGTTGCGGTTGCTGGGGTGGACCAGAAACTACGGGTTGTCCAGCTTGAGGTACCAACTGTAAACTTGGCTGCAACACCTGTTGACCTTGTGATGGATCCCACACTAACATTCCAGGGTATTGACCCGTAACAGGTTGAGGATACTGAGATCCATAACCGGATTGAGGATAGGATTGATAATTGTAAGGTGCAGTTCCCATACCCGGAACATATGACTGACCTTGAGGTGGTTGATAACCTTGACTTGAGTATTGACCTTGAGGTTGATAACCTTGAGGTAAATACGGATACTGGGGTTGACCTTGACCTTGAGGTTGATAGCCTTGAGGTTGATACCCTTGGGGTTGATACCCTTGAGGTTGCCATCCTTGAGGTTGCCATCCTTGAGGTTGATATTGATACTGAGGTTGACCCTGGGGTACATATTGAGGCTGGGGTTGACCTTGAGGCATGTATTGCACCATAGGTACATACTGACCTTGAGGTTGCCCCCCAGACACGATTTGTGTACCTTGAGGTTGCCCCCCAGGTGTTAACTGAGGTTGCCCCCCAGGCGGTAATTGGCCACCTTGAGGTTGGGAAACGGGAACTGAACCTGACATCATGTAAATGTCTCCTACACCCAATGGTATATTACCACTGTTTCCAGCTAATAACCCATGATCAACGGGTTGAGGAGATGCCCCCGCAAAGGTACCAGAAAGTGATTGATACCCAGTGGGAACAGAAGGACCACCGTGTAAGAAAGATTCAGGACTTTGAGTAAACATGGACGACTGACCAGACATATTTACAGGAGTATAAATATCTCCAGGTGGAAAAGGAGTACGAGGTGTAGAAAAACCTACCCCTGAGTTGTCTAAATAATTGGTTAACGAAAGGTACCAAGTAGTACTTCTAGGAGGACTGTAAAAAATAGATTCACGCTCCCTTAGATCAATGGTAAGTTTATCTTCAAGGTTAGAGACGCCTATTTCTTCCTCTGGAGCAAGTTCTTCAATAGCAATCAGACCAGTAGGAAGATTTTCGGGGATAACCCGTTCTACTCTAGGTGAATCTGGAACACTAGAAGTCGGAGTAACAGGTTCAGATATTTCAGGTTCTTCGCCTGTATCACTAGCAGACGAAAAACTACCAACAAGTTCAGAAACTGTAACAGCTTCGGGATTATAACCTGTCTCTAAGCCTTGGTAATCTGAATGGACTACCAAGGAAGATTCTTCTTCTTCAGGTGAACCTACTCTACTGCCACTAGGAGGAGTTACAAGGACCTTTAAACCTTCTAGATTACCGGGGTCGTCTCGAGGAGGTGATCCCCTAAGTCTACGGGATCTTCTCAACAATTCGGCCACAGAAACAACTTCAGGAGACTGGCCCCGAAGTCTACGGGACTGTCTCGGTAATTCCGCCACAGCTAAAAACTTTTAACTACTACACACGAAAACAAAGTAAAATTTCAAATCAAACCACCTAAAGTCTCTAAAGAACCAAACAAATTTTAATCACACGCCTAAAGAATCTAGGGCGTCAAACCAAGCACAAACAGTAGCCTTCCAGACCGAAAGCGCTAGTTGGTGATGAAACCCAACATCGCCGGATTCAGTACAGAAGTGGCAGGTGGAACAGTTACCCCGGCAACCTGCTTAATGAATAGACCGGCACAAGTTCCTCCACTTTAACCGTCTCGAGTGAAGTGAACCCCCCGGAAAATCCAAGTGAGTCTAGCCGACGTCTGCTCCAGGTACAGTGGGATCTTCCCTCCACCGTCACCTCGGTAGAATCCTAAAGATAATGGTCACTAAGGTTACCAACCGCAACAAATGCACCTGGGGGAACAGTCTACACTCCGACAGCACGCAAGGGGAGAGTATCAAGCTCAATCCCCTTGCCGGTTCCTTGACAATAATCCAAGGTTTACCGACAAGTGACCCCTGGCTCCTCGACAATGGTTAATCCGAGGTTTACCGTTTGTAATACGTGCATGTCTGGCGTCGTTCCCAACGAGGGGGGATTGATCCCCTCACTGGTTCGGACACGAGCTCGTGCTTCTCATTTAAGAGGAGCTTTCCCAGAGTACAAATGAGACAATTGGATTTATTCTATCACAAGATAAGCTACTTGTTTGGTTTTGTTGTCTTGGAGAGTTAATTACTCACCTACTCCAAGACACTAGCCTGATCTAAATTGGTGTTTCAGAGCCCTAGTAAATAAAAGTTACTACGTTGTTTTTACTTTAAGCGTTAATTTTATGGTTTTTCTTAAAGACAAAAGGTAGCGGAAGTGAAACCAATGGTGTGTAGACTCGACTCAAACCACTACAAAAATGCACCTAAGATGATTTACGTTACTTTCCTTTTTTCAATGAAATTCCTAACTAAGAGAGTTGAGAGATGCAAATTTTATAGAAAACAACTTTCTTAGTAAAGACAATCAAAGAAACAATTCTTTTTATCTTTCCAAGCATACAAACATGAACACTCCTTACGTGCACGAAAAACTCTTTTTCTTTCAAAACTTTTCAAAGCTACTTGAAACAAAACTTTTCAAAGGAGATGTTTTTGTATTTTCTCTATTTAATAAAGCATATAAATCTATTTTAACAAAAATCAATCTTAAAAGCTATAAAATCTATGAAAACTTCACTCACAAGCAAATCAAAAAGGAAATTACTCTAAGCAAACCTAACGAGGCAAAAGCCTACAAAGATGATTCTAGGTTGTTTTACTTGACCAAAATCAAATCAAGGACCAGCTAATGCAGAATCAAAAGACTAGTCAAAACAAAACTCAAATCTTTTTGTTCTTTTTGTAAAATGGAATTCAATACTCAATCAACAAGCACTTCGAAATTTGCCCAAGAGACCAATCAAAGGTAAGTTGCTCTCACAGGTAGACTTTATGACAGGTCTGACTTCTAAGAATGCTGACAAAACCAGAGAGATCTAAGGCTTGACAAATTCTACCGCCAAAGTCACTACAAGACCTACTCAAAAATCAAACCCTAGGGCTTAAACTTCTATGAAAACCACTAAAACACTCAATGCTATCGAAACAAGTTTAGGTGAAGATCTTTGACAAGAGACTAATGAATCTGGGCAGTAAAAACTGAGAAAAAGCAAAATCTAAGAGAAAAAATGCAAAAAATGGAATTTTCTCAAATTTTAGTAGGGGACGCAGGCAACCCGTTAAAACAGGTGCGGGCCCGCTCTGTGCACACAGCGACAGTGCGTCCAGGGACGCATTGTGCAATACTCAGAGGGTGCGTCCTACTGGAAAATTCAAGAAAAACTAAATTGAAACTAACCCTAAGCTAACCCACCCAAAAACAAAGTCACAGAGCCAAAAACCAGAAAAATAAACCAATTTTCTCAGAGCAAAGTTCATACAAAGGAAAAGACTTTCACATCAATGCAGTCCCCAGTGGAGTCACCAATTTGTCAGGCGGAAAGAGTCGATTGTGCGGACACAACCAACCTCCCTAGGAGCCTAAGACTCTCTAGTGACAAACAAGAGCAATCCTTCCTAAACATGCATTTACTATATAAGAAATCAAGTGTTTAGATCCTACCTGTAGTCCCACGCTGTTGTAGTAGTCCAGCTCCACTGATCCGGATGAGCTCCTCCTTCACTTTGAAACCTGCATCCACTAACAATCAAACGATTAAATAGCACTTGATAATCTCATAGAATAAAACATATTTAACACATAGACCAAGGAGTACATGAAACAACTCATAAATAACAAGTTATTGAGAAGAATGGACTCATTTGCATTAATAAGTAACAAAAGGAACAAATGCAACCTGAGCCTTGGTGTTGTGCAAGTCCCTTCCAGGGTCCATCAAGAGTTCTCCTTTACTTTGACAAACCTCACCCACTTCCAAATAGAACAAGCAAAGATGGAAATCTCTCCTCACAAGCTTCTAAATGGGAGTCCTAATTCCTGTAGCATCTACCCTTAGAAATGTTTAGCTTCCAACCTCTTCTCCTTCTGGCCCAATGCCTGTATTTATAGTGCTCAAGAGGAAGTTAATCAGGTCCACCATCAATGGGATAATCCCCTCTTTGGATGGGATAGCTCCCTTATTGATGGGATAAGTTCCTCTTTGGTAGGGGTGCATGAACCATCTGGAGGCGCTCAATACACGTCGAACAACCTTCTAGAATGCTCTAGAAATGACCACAAGTAACTTTTTAAAGATGAAACTTGCGCATTTTGACCTTTACAGGGGGACGCACCTGCCCCTTTACATACAGAGCGTCCAAAGACGCAGCTTTTGTGAACATTGGGTGCGTACCCGCAGGTAAGGTTGAGAGAACCTGCGTACCCAGAGATAAATACATTTATAAAGACTTTCTCTCTTTTTGGAGTTTGACATGGAGAGCAGAGGCATAAGACTTGCCTAAGAGGATAGCATGACTGTTGATAGAGCCATACTAACTGTAAATAGCCATGGTGACATTTTTTAGTGTAACAATCCCAAAGCATAGGATGTTTGCTGCAATATCCTCTCAGTAACTGGATCACTGTCATGTTTACTACTTCTGTCTAGCCATCTGTTTGTGGATGAAAAGTTGTGCTTTTCTTCAATTTGGTGTCCATCAATTCCCAAAGACTCGACCAAAACTTCCCCACAAATCGGGTGTATCGATCAGATACAATGGAAGTGGGTAATCAAAAATGAACCCATAAATGTTCAAAGAACAATTTTGCAGTCCGTTCAGTTGTAATCTGTTTATTACAAGGTATCAAAATACACATTTTGCTGAACCTATCCACAACAACATATTGATAATCATGACCTTTCCTAGATTTAGGCAGTCCTCCAACAAAATCCATGGAAACACTTTCCCAAGGGTGAGAAGGAACTGGCAATGGAGTGTACAAGCCTAGTTTTCTATTGTTGGGCTTGATTTTAGCACACATAGCACACCCTCTTACATATCTAGAAATTGTCTCATTCATTTTCGGCAAATAGCAGAACCTTTGCAGATGTGCAACTGTTTTACTTACCCCAAAGTGACCTGATATCAGAGAAGTGTGAGCTTCCCTAATTATCTTTATCCTCTTAGTTTGTGGAATGAAAAGTTTCCCACAATGATATAAGAGTTGGTCCTTCACATGATAGTCCAATTCTTCTACTCTTTTGCCTTGACTCAAAGTTGCATATACATCTTTAAAGTCCATATCATGAGCATATTGTTCTATGTAGCTTTCATGTAGCACAGAATTATGCTTAAGTATGGTAGATGCATTTATAATGGGTCTAGATAACATGTCTGCAACCTTGTTATGTATGCCCTTTCTATATCTTATGACTAATTGAAACTGTTGTAGAAAACCCATCCATCTGTAATGTCTTGATTGCTGCAACTTATTTTGGGAGTGTAGATATTGAAGTGGTTGATGATCAATATGTATTACTATCTCTTTGCCCATTAAGAAATGTTTCCACTTTTTCACACTCTGAACTAATGCATACAATTCTTTATCATATTTAGGATAGTTAACTACTGCAGGATTAAAAGTCTCAGAATGATAACATATGGGTTTACCGTGCTGTGTCAACATTGCTCCCATGGCATAGCCACTGGCATCAGTTTGGATCTCAAATGGTCTTTGTAGATCTGGCAGTGCTTGTTGGAAATAATACTGAGAGGGGGGGTGAATCAGTATTATCAAGTTCTTTTAATAAATCTTCCTTATTTATACTTTGAATTATTTTTGTATGTCAGTACCATAAAATAATGAGCATGAACAAGAAAAACAAATAGTCACACCAAAGAACACCAGATATAAGGTGGAAACCCAATGTGGGTGAAAACCACTTGCTGCAATATGTCTCTATCTTCTTTCAAATTAGAAACTCCTTTTACAATGATTTTGTACTGGTGCAGTCCTTTACCAGTACGCAGGCTGCAACCTGCAGAGAGATACAACTCTCTCTCATTTTCCAGTCTCTCCTGGAAGGGAGCTACAACCCCCTACTTCTTTTCTTTTAAGGATCACTTTTCATAAATTTTCAAACTGGATCCATAAACATCAAGTGATCATCATGTACAAGTAAATCACACAGTCAACTGCAGTAACAAGATCAGTAAACAAAATACTGAACACCTTATCAACAGAGAAAGGTTAGTCAAATAAATGCCTTAATACAGATCTGTAGTTTTTCTTTATCTGGCATGTGTTGCTACGCACTTCACCTCATGCACCTCTGCGTATCCCCGCAGAGAGCCTTGAACAGCACTACGTATCCACGCACTATGCCTTTAAATGCGCCGTGTACCTATACTGTGCCCCCGCACCCACTGCTTCTATCGCGCTGCGTATTTTCACAGTGCCTCCGCAATTACTTCTTCTATCGCGCTGCGTACTTTCACTGTGTCCCCGCACCTGCGGCTTCTGTCGCACATCGTACCTCCGCGCTTCTGCTTTCTCTTCACTGCGAACCACCGCACCTGGACTTCTGTCGCACTGCATACCCACGCATTGCGCCTTCTTCTGCTATGCGTACCCTCGCACTTGCATCGTTAATCACCTGCGAACCTCTGATTAGGGCCAAATTGGTAGTCCACTAGTGTGCCACAGATAGTCAGATGCCCAGATCTGATCATGCATTCACTTTCAAATTCACTTTTATATAGATCAAGCTTTTAAACTGATAACCCAATATTTCAGATCTTAAGATGTTCAATTTTCAAGATACCTTGGCCAAGTGATCTCCTTCCCTATTTATAGTCAAGCCCTCATTCACACCATGGGACAAAACCATCAAATAACCAAAACAAGGGATCCAAACCGGGGCTAAATTAGATCATATACCACTGGCCAAAACCATAGGCTCATGAACGACGGGCTAAATACCACGGGCCATACATAAGAAACCCCATATGAGCGCGCTTCTCTGCCTTGAAGTGAGTGAACTGGGGGACCGCACCTTCTGAACGGGTAACCTACGAGTATGACCGCATCTCCTGCACGGTGTACCTGCGGGTACGCACGTTTTTCACTGAGAACATGCAGACCTCTTAATTTTTATCATTTTGAGAGCCTAATTAGAGTTTTACCACCTGTATGAGTTGCCATCAAGTACAACACATGAACCATAGAGCCAAACCAGAAATCATAATGCCAACAATCTCCCCCTTTGGACTTGATGGCAACCTCAAGATTCTCCATGTCATTCTCCCCCTTTGACATCAAGGGCAAAGGGTTATACTCCCCCTGAGAACATGCTCCCCCTGATTATAGACCAGATCTGCAAAAGAATGACCACCAAATACCATAAATGAACATGAAAGAGATAGAGACATATTGCAGTGATATTTGGATCAGCATCCATGATCTCCTTTTGTACTTCTACCATAATGCCAACAATGCATTATATGCTCCCCTTAAACCTGTGTCATCAAATGTATACCCCATATGATCCCCACATACAACAACAAATGAGATTCAACAACAAGATGATGCATCAACAACCCCCAGCTTTTGCCTGAGGTATTCAAAGGCCTCCCTGGGCAATGGTTTGGTGACTATATCAGCAACCTGTTCCTTAGAAGGAACATACTCCAACTTGACCTTTTGTTCAAGCACTTGTTCCCGGAGAAAGTGATACTTGATTGGTATGTGCTTGGTCTTTGAATGCATGACTGGGTTCTTTGAAATGCTGATTGCACTTGTATTATCACATAAGATGGAGATAGGTGGTGTACAAGTGATTTGAAAATCCTGCAAGGTCTGCATCATCCAAAGGAGTTGAGTGCAGCAAGAGGCAGCAACAACATATTCCGCTTCAGCTGTAGGCAAGGCAATCGAACTCTGTTTCTTGCTGAACCAAGATACTAATCTGGAACCCATAAAGAATGCACCACCACTTGTGCTCTTCCTGTCATCCACGCTTCCGGCCCAATCTGCATTTGTATAAGCATGAAGTGTGAGATCTGTATCTCTAGGATACTATAGGCCATAGTTTTGAGTTCCTTGAAGATATTTGAAGATTATCTTAACTGCCTGAAGATGAGTTTCCTTTGGATTTCCCTGAAATCTTCCAACTATTCCCACTGCATGCATGATGTCTGGTCGGGTGCCTGTCAAATAAAGTAGACTTCCAATCATAGATCTGTAGGTTGGTTGATGCACTGCTGCTGATTCATCTTTTGCATTGAGGCTACATCCTGTGACCATGGGTGTACATGTTGGTTTTGCATCTTCCATGCCATATTTCTTCAAAATCTGCTTTAGATACTTGGTTTGAGACAAAAAGATCCCTCCTTCTTTTTGTTGGATTTGCAAACCAAGAAAATATGTCAATTCTCCCAGCAAGGACATTTCGAATTCTTTCTGCATTACCAAGGCAAAACTTTGACTCATAGCTTCTTCATTGCTGCCAAAGATAATGTCATCTACATACACAACAAGTATTAGCAATTTGTCATTTTCAACTTTTATATAAAGATTGCTATCTGCTGATCCTTTTGAAAAACCTTGTTGATGAAGATATTTGTCCAAACGATAGTACCAAGCTCTTGGAGCTTGTTTGAGACCATAGAGAGCCTTTTTCAATCTGCATACAAGATTTGGATCATTTCCAAGAATGAAACCATCTGGTTGCTCAATATATACTTCTTCTTCCAAGTCTCCATTCAGAAAGTCTGATTTCACGTCCATTTGAAATACTTTGAAGTTTTGAAAGCTTGAGAGAGCAAGGAACATTCGGATGGCCTCAAGTCTTGCAACAGGAGCAAAAGTTTCTTCAAAATCTATTCCTTCTTGCTGTGCATACCCTTTACAAACAAGTTTGGCCTTGTTTCTAATTACTTCTCCATTTTCATTCAATTTATTTTTGAAGACCCATTTTGTCCCTATAACATTCTTATCCTTTGGTCTAGGAACCAACTCCCAAGTGTTGTTCTTTTCGATCTGCTCAAGTTCTTCATCCATTGCTTTGACCCAACATTCATCTTTGCATGCCTCTTTCACATTTTGTGGTTCAGTGGAAGAGAGTAATGCCAAATAGCTTGAAGCTTCTGCAATTGTTCTTCTTGTTTGTACACCTACTTCTTTCTGCCCCAAAATCTGAGATTATGGATGATTCTTCTGAACATACCTGGATGGAGTCTTGTCACGCGGAAAGAGTCGTTAGTGCGGACACAACTGAACTTCCTAGAAATCCTAAGACTTTCTAATGACAAACAAGACAAATAAGAGCAATCCTTCCCTAAATATGCTTTTACAATATGAGAAATCAAGTGTTTAGATCCTACCTGTAATCCAACGCTGTTGTAGTAGTCTAGCTTCATTGGTCCGGATGAGCTCCTCCTTCCCTTCGAAACCTGCATTCACCAACAATCAAACGATTAAATAGCACCTGAATATCACATAAAATAAAACATATTTAACATATAGACCAAGGAGTATATGAAACAACTCATTAATAACAAATTGTTGAGAAGAATGGACTAATTTGTATTAAAAGGTAACAAAAGGAACCATTACAACCTGAGCCTTGGTGTTGTGCAAGCTCCTCCCAAGGTCCACAAGAGTTCTCCCTTACTCTGATCAGCTCACCCACCTCCCAATGGAAACAAGTAAAGATGGTAATCTCTCCTTGCAAGCTTCTACAAGGAAGTCCTAATTCCAGCAGCATCTACCCTTAGGAATGTTCAGCTTTCAACCTCCCCTCCTTCTGGCCCAATGCCTGTATTTATAGTCCTCAAGAGGAAGTTAATCAGGTCCACCATCAATGGGATAATCCAACAATGTAAACTTTGAAACGGGAACTATAAACTCAAAACGGGAACTCTGGTCAAAAAACCCCAAAAAAACATCAAAAACAGTGCTAAAAACGAAAAGTGTGTATACTAGAATGATGTTTTTTTTTTTTAGGTGTCAATTTTGAACGTGTTTTAAAAATGGCAGTGACTACGAAATTTACTACGAAATTTTCGTGCAAAATATAGCTTCAAAACGAAAGTGTTGATATTGGAATAATGATTTTTTTTTAGGGTCAATTTTCAAACTTTTTAAAAAATGCTAATAAAACCAATTTTTTATGTCTCAAACAAAGTTAAATTTTAAGGAAAAAACACATTAATGTTTCTGGTAGAATATCATTTTTCTTTCCTAAGTATAAATTTAACATGTTTTCAACCACAACATGCTAGATACAAAAGAAATTGAAATTTTTTCAACTATAAAACTAAAAAAACATGACATTATGAACAAATTATATCACTCAATGAATTCAAAAGTCTTTATTTGTATACTGAATAAAACATACATTATATCTCTAATTTGATATTGCATTGTAGATATTTAAACAATAAAATTTATCATACTTAAGACATAATCCAACAACATAAAAATGCTTCATAACTTCTCATTTAACAAAATATGGAAAACATTAATTTTATTTGAAGATACGATACATACATCAGTTATATAAACTGTCTTAAACAATTATTCAAACTCAATCACCCAATAACCGTGGGTAGGCCGTCGTCGTGCCCCTTCCCCCAACCCATTACCGATCTTTCCCATTCACCCATGCCCTCTTCCCCCTTCTGCCCTACCCATGCGCCAACCCTTGCTACCCCCAACTCACCCACCCATGCACCATTTCCCCAACTCTTCCTTCCCTACCCCACAACTCTCCTCCTCATAAGCCCACCCCCTAACTCCCATTCCCCTCCAATCTCAACTCCTCCCCCCTTCCTTAACGCTGGCCCCATGGGCCTCGCGCCCTACACCCCTCCACCCTAACCTTACCCCCTACCTTCCCCCACGCCCCACCCTTACCTACACTAACCCTACCAATGAATATATTAAAATAAACACCCTCCTTTTCAATATGAGATATTTAAATGATTAAGTTTCTAAAATGAAAAAGAGAAGACATTTATTTATTTATTAATTCATGCATGATTTTAATTGTTTACATTTAAGTGGTTACTTTTTTTTTTTTATATTTTTGAATATCAAATTCAATATTAATTACATAAGAATACAAAATAAACTTATATGTAATAATTTATTTAACAACAATTAAATAAAAGAAATTATAATATATTTAAATTCTAATTAAAATATAACTAACTATATACAAAGGGTTTATATGAAGAAATAAAATAAAACAAAAACTATATTTACATAACACCCTTAATGCATATAAATGATTATATAATAAAATTAATCAAAGAAGAAAAGGCGGTTGCATTAATGCATAAGAATTACATTTTCTATATATATTTAAATAAAAAATTCCATTGTTTGATTACGATAATGAAAATAAAATTTAAAAAGTTAAACAACAATACAACAAATATGAGTTTAAATTATAACTCAAAACAAACGAAAGATAAGGAACTAAAACCTAACATAAATATCATAATTGAATATAAGGTTGGGTTTTAGTAATGAATCACACACAAAATATTATACATAAGTCAATAAAGTTAAAATGCATGACAACAACATTATTATAACTTTATTTATTTTTTTTCCAAAAAATAAATAAATTGTATTTGGAATATGTTAATTGAAATAACATTTTTTTCCATTTTCATTAAGATAATACCATATTCATTATGTTTCTAAAATCTATAATTTGCTTAAATCTTCATTGTCTTCCACAAAATTCTAACTTAAAAAATAAACACCACACCAACTAACTTATAACTTAAAAAATAAACACCACACCAACTAACTTATAGCCTTAAAAATAAAACTCGACGTAAAATTAATATAAAAAAATAAAAAAACTACAAATATAAGTCTTAACATAAAATTTAGATCTAAAAATTAAACACCATACCAACCTACTTGTACGCTCAAAATAGTAAGAAATTCCTATATTGTTTCGACATTACTCACGACAGAGGAGGATAACTACCGTACAGCAAACATGGAACCTAACCTTCTCTGGAAGTCGTCATTGCATCAGCTGGTAAATCTTTATTGGACAGAAGAAATCGACTATGCAAAGGAAATCAAAGATCCCGTTGGTTTGGAATTTTGTTTAGAAATTGAAAGAGTCACACTTGAGACATGTATAAATAGGCAAGGGACCAGAGCGAAAGTCTATATAGTTGCAGTAGTAAGCAAGTGCTAATGGCTTCTGTTTCTGTAACGCCGTTGGTTTCCAGATGGGGCGTCCACAAATCTTTGATCAGCTCCAAGAATCATCGTTTGGCTTTCTGTTCAAGTACTGGAATGTTAATAGCGAAGAAGTCTATGAGACCAATAACGAGAAGCATGAGCACTGATGCACAAAGACGCACAGGCAATCATCATTCCAACGTCTGGGACGATGATGTTATACATTCCCTGTCAACGTCATACGCGGTATTTGTACTAATCTCATAATATTCGTTTAGAATTAATGTATGAATCGGTGTAAGGACTACAAGTTCACATGTTAAAATCCGTCATTCATCGATCTCTGCAAGATAACATTATTGTAATGCATTGAAATGCACCTTGAACATAAGTTAAAGTTATAATGTCACTATCTAATGCTCTAAGATTGCATACAACATTTCTATATCGTTATCCTATGTCATTTGTGACAGCATTTCAGAAATTTCTTCATTTTGGGTGATCGTGGGCGCAGCGGTCGATTCCGGGAATCGACCCGCCGCCGGTCGGGCGGGGCGGGGCGGCCAGGGGGTGGCGCTGCTCCCCCGCAGCACCACCCCCGGGCCGCCCCGCCCCGCCCGACCGGCGGCGGGTCGATTCCCGGAATCGACCGCTGCGCCCAGGATCACCCAAAATGAAGAAATTTCTGAAATGCTATCACATATGACATAGGATAACGATATAGAAATGTTGTATGCAATCTTAGAGCATTAGATAGTGACAGTATAACTTTAACTTATGTTCACGGTGCATTTCAATGCATTACAATAATGTTATCTTGTAGAGATCGATGAATGACGGATTTTAACATGTGAACTTGTAGTCCTTACACCGATTCATAAATTAATTCTAAACGAATATTATGAGATTACTACAAATACCGCGTATGACGTTGACAAGGAATGTATAACATCATCGTGCCAGACGTTGGAATGATGATTGCCTGTGCATCAGTGCTCATGCTTCTCGTTATTAGTCTCATAGACTTCTTTGCTATTAACATTCCAGTACTTGAACAGAAAGCCAAACGATGATTCTTGGAGCTCATCAAAGATTTGTGGACGCCCCATCTGGAAACCAACGGCGTTACAGAAGCAGAAGCCATTAGCACTTGCTTACTACTGCAACTATATAGACTTTCGCTCTGGTCCCTTGCCTATTTATACATGTCTCAAGTGTGACTCTTTCAATTTCTAAACAAAATTCCAAACCAACTGGATCTTTGATTTCCTTTACATAGTCGATTTCTTCTGTTTATGTAAATATTCTTCTGTCCAATAAAGATTTACCAGATGATGCAATGACGACTTCCAGAGAAGGTTAGGTTCCATGTTTGCTGTACGGTAGTTATCCTCCTCTGTCGTGAGTAATGTCGAAACAATATAGGAATTTCTTACTATTTTGAGCGTACAAGTAGGTTGGTATGGTGTTTAATTTTTGGATCTAAATTTTTTGTTAAGACTTATATTTGTAGTTTTTTTATTTTTTTATATTAATTTTACGTGGAGTTTTATTTTTAAGGCTATAAGTTAGTTGGTGTGGTGTTTATTTTTTAAGTTATAAGTTAGTTGGTGTGTGGTGTTTATTTTTTAAGTTAGAATTTTGTGGAAGACAGTGAAGATTTAAGCAAATTATAGATTTTAGAAACATAATGAATATGGTATTATCTTAATGAACATGGAAAAAAAATGTTATTTCAATTAACATATTCCAAATACAATTTATTTATTTTTTGGAAAAAAAAATAAAAAAAGTTATCAAATAAAGTTATAATAATGTTGTTGTTATGCATTTTAACTTTATTGACTTATGTATAATATTTTGTGTGTGATTCATTACTAAAACCCAACCTTGTATTCAATTATGATATTTATGTTAGGTTTTAGTTCCTTATCTTTCGTTTGTTTTGAGTTATAATTTAAACTCATATTTGTTGTATTGTTGTTTAACTTTTTAAATTTTATTTTCATTATCGTAATCAAACAATGGAATTTTTTATTTAAATATATATAGAAAATGTAATTCTTATGCATTAATGCGACAACCTTTTTTTCTTTGATTAATTTTATTATATAATCATTTATATGCATTAAGGGTGTTATGTAAATACATTTTTTGTTTTATTTTATTTCTTCATATAAACCCTTTGTATATAGTTAGTTATATTTTAATTAGAATTTAAATAGATTATAATTTCTTTTATTTAATTGTTGTTAAATAAATTATTACATATAAGTTTATTTTGTATTCTTATGTGATTAATATTGAATTTGATATTCACAAATATAAAAAAAAAGTAACCACTTAAATGTAAACAATTAAAATCATGCATGAATTAATAAATAAATAAATGTCTTCTCTTTTTCATTTTAGAAACTTAATCATTTAAATATCTCATATTCAAAAGGAGGGTGTTTATTTTAATATATTCATTGGTAGGGTTAGTGTAGGTAAGGGTGGGGATGGGGGAAGGTATGTGAAAGAAAGAGAGAGCACAACTGTGATTTCCGCATTGATTTTTAAGTTAATTATTATTTTTTGAAAAAAAAAATTGTTATTATTATTTTTTTGACATGAAATTCATTAAAAAAACTATTATTTGACCATTTTTAATTAATATTTTTGTATAAAAATTGTGATTTTGACATGTTAATTCTAGCAAAAAATTATCAAAACGTTTAGTTTTTTTGTTATATTTATGTTAAAAATGGTTATTTTTATGTCCATTGTTAAAAAATGTTGTTTTTTAGAAACAATTATTTCATGTGGATTGAAAAATTAATTAAGGATGTATAAATATGTAGATTATCTAAAATTCAAACTATCAACTTTCTAATTTAAAAACGCAAAACAATAAAAACCCCACTAAAAAAAAAAAATTAAGATAAAGAACAAGAAAATATGAATAAAATGACCACTTCAAAAACTATCAAATTTAGAAAATAATTTTTTACATTTCACACACTAGAAAATTTAAAGTCAAAAAATAGGTCTTTTAAAAAAAGGGTGTGATGCAGAATACTCACTTTTTAAAATCAGCATGAAAATCACTACCATTCTAAAACTTAATGCACATGAAAAAAATTAAAGTTCCAAAAACCATGTTATAAAAAAAACATCACTACCATTCTAAAACTTAATGCACATGAAAAAAATAAAAGTTCCAAAAACCATGTTCTAAAAAAAACATGTGTATTCTGCATCACCACTTTTGAAAATCGGGTCATTTTTTTTCTACCTCTACGAAACGGGTAACAATATCAGTTCCCGTTTCAAAGTTTACATTGTTATCCCCTTTTTGGATGGGATAGCTCCTCTCTTGATGGGATAAATTCCTCTTTCATAGGGGTACATGAACCATCTGGAGGCGATCAATACACGTCGAACAACCTTCTAGAATGCTCTAGAAATGACCACAAGTAACTTTTTAAAGATGAAACTCGCGCCTTTTGACCTTTACAGGGGTACGCACCTGCCCCTTTACATACAGAGCGTACAAGTACGCAGTTTTTGTGAACATTAGGTGCGTACACGCAGGTAAGGGCGAGAGAATCTGCGTACCCAGAGATAAACACATTTACTAAGACTTTCTCTCTTTTTGGAGTTTGACATGGAGAGCAGAGGCATAAGACTTGCCCAGGAGGATAGCATGACTGTTGATAGAGCCATACTAACTGTAAATAGCCATGGTGACATTTTTTAGTGTAACAGATTGCCCCCTAAAGTGCGAAGCCTGTAGTAGATTAGGGTTTTGTATTATCTAGGAAGGGTGAAGCGCTTTATCATTTCAAGTATTATCTCGTGGAGAGCCTGGTCATAACCTGCAATTTTCAACACAAAATACATGTATAAGATTATATCATCGCTGAGGTAGGCATTCCCATACTCAGATCAAAACTTTAACTAACAGACTAACTACTCTGATATAGGAATGATCTTGCAGTACATCATAATCATAGACTTGCGTAGACACAGTATGGACGCAGCCATCTGTTTATAATTGGTCTACTATATAATGAATACAAAACTCCTCGCAGCCTGGATGGTGGGAACTAGATCCAGGGTCTTCATTTCTACTTCCCGAATTGGTACGATTCTAGCCATGCGAATAAATGAGTTGATGTCGAGCATGGTAGAAACCACTTGATTACCAGTCAATGATGTAAACCGTTAACAAGTGTGAGAGAGACCACCAGTGATGTCAATGGTTCTCAAAGTACCCAGTACAATCCATGAAATGTGAATAAATGAGTTGATGTCGAACACGTCACGAAATCCTCTAATCGAAAGTCAATGATGTAAACTGTCGTCAAAGGCGAGAAACCCGCCGTTGATGCATGCAGACTTCAAGGTACTGTCGATTTCTAAGTCATCTTTCCAGATAATGTGCTGATGTCGATAGAAAGCAACCCGTTGCAGGCAAGCCCACAACACGAAATCATTGTTCAAGTTGAAGAAATGTTGCTGTAAGGACTGACTCAGGGATGGTCAAATGGATGACAAGTATTTTGCATATGAATGGTTTATTTGCAGAGACCTCTTGAACACATAACGACACGACAGATGGTTTGGTGACGATTGAACCAAAGTTAATACCCGGAAACGGTTGAAGACTTTCAAAGTGGTTTGATCAACTTTTAAGGCAAAGGATTTCCCAACCCAGGTGAATGAAAAGTGTCGTGTTCAAGAGCGGTGATAAGGTTCTTCTGTAACAAAGGATGACAAATCGGTTCATTCTTCTCTCTTTTCCCCCACCATTTCTGGCAAGTACCTCTTTATTTTTTACAAGCTTGAGGAGGATAACATATGCTTGATTATAAGCTCATCCTTCGGATGAGTCCAACTTATTTTAGATTCAGACCCTAAGAAGGAGTGGTCTGTTCCTGTTTGTAATCGAACAGGTCCTTTACTGTGAAATTTTAACGAGTCCATTATAGGAGAAACTCAGCGTTTTTCATTTTTTAGAGAGTCTGAAAAAACTAAAGAAGACTCCACGGTGAACTTTTTCGTAAATTTGTGTCTCCCAAGCTCGAAAAAGTATAAAATAATACCTGAGAGAACCGCTTGATCTTGCGACCAAGGAGTACTTTCATGATTAGTGTCTCTGACCTAAAAAGTAAAAAGCGATCAAGGACACGTCGTTTTATTTCCAGTCTCGAGTTTGAAACGACAAAAATCCGGCAATCTTTTCCTGTTTTTACGGTCAGAAAAGAGCTATAAGAGGACCGTCTTTTAGTTCCGTTTTAACGAGTGTAAAAGAAACGCTCGGCAATCTTTTCATGTTTTAGGAGTCAAAAAAGGGCTTAAAAGATGACTCTGAGGTTTCACTTTTTTGTAAATTTTAACGAGTTCGAAAAAATGATAAAAATGTACTCATGGTTTTCATTTTTTCGTAAATTTTAATGAGTTCGAAAAAATGATAAAAATGTACTCATATGGCCGACTTTCAATTTAATTTACGAGCAGGAAAAGACGGAAAGAACTCGGCATTTTCATTTGTTTTACGAGAATGAAAGATAGCAAAATAATCTCGGGATTTTCATGAGTTTAACGAGTCTTGAAAATAACTGAAATTGACTCGAGATAGGTTTCATTTTTACAAAAGCTTGAAACAGAGAAAAACTATGCTTCAAAGTAGTTTCATTTTTACACAAGCTTGAAACAGAGAGAAAACTCTGCTTGATGCCCCCTAAGCATAACTGTTAGAGCGCATGCCCCCCCAGCTTCATTTCATTCAATCAGTTGGATGAAATGAAGGTTGAGTTACGAGATCATTTGAAAGACTCAACCTAAAACTGTAAGAAAATTATGCAAAAAACTGAAATAACTAACCTAAATATACAACTTAACATTTACGAGATTTAGTCAAACTCTCGACTCAAGTAGAGGATAATTTGTTTCATTTTTTAACGAGCTTGACACAGGAAAAGAACTATGCTCAGACTCGGTTTCATGTTTACGCAAGCTTGAAACGAAAAACTATGCTTGTTATAAGTTCACATGCCCCCAGCATAATGACGCAAATCAAGGTACATGCCCCCCAAGCTTCATTGCATTCAATGAGGTGGATGGAATGAAGCTTTACTTTCAAAATCTTGGAAAGACTTGTGGGAGTTGTTTCATTTTTTAGTGAGGTTGACACAGGAAAAGAACTATCCTCAAAACCCTTGTTTCATTTTTTAAACGAGCTTGACACAAGATAAGGAACTATGCTCGTAACTACTCTCTACAATCTACCAAACAAAAAATTCTACTCTAAAAAACCTTGATTCATTTTTTAATGAGCTTGACACAAGACAAGGAACTGTGCTCTAAAATCCTTGATTCATTTTTTAATGAGCTTGACACAAGACAAGGAACTATGCTCATGACTACTCTCTACAATCTACCTACTTAACCTACCCTTGTTTCATTTTTTAAAGAGCTTGACACAAGACAAGGAACTATGCTCAAAAAGTTCGCATGCCCCCAGTATAATGACGCAAAATGAGGTACATGCCCCCCAAGCTTCATTGCATTCAACCAGATGGATGGAATGAAGGTTTACTTTCAATATTTAACTTGAAAAGGGAGTTGTTTCATTTTTAAGGAGGTTGACACAAGAAAAGAACTATCCTCATACCTGATTCATTTTTTAATGAGGTTGACTCAGTAACAGGAACTATCCTCATAATCCTACTTTCTACAATCTACCTACATATCCTAAAATCTACCTGATTCATTTTTTAATGAGGTTGACTCAGTAAAAGAACTATCCTCATGCTCACTGATTCATTTTTTAACGAGGTCGACACAGTAAAAGGAACTTTCCTCGTAAGCCTGTTTCATTTTTTAACGAGGTTGATACAAGAAAAACCTATCCTCGTACTCACTGATCATGGCTTCCAACTAGAAGAAAGACATGTCAGTGGACACACCTTGATCATGGCTTCCAAGAGGTCTTCATCAGAAGGAAGAATAGTTCTTTGGAAGGAACACATGTCAAGGGACTCAAAAGGGATAAGAACATCGTGTTCAAGTAATCCCATAGAGTTTTCCATGTCAATTACCGGATCTAAAGCAACAGTGAGAGGCTCACTTACATCGGTAACTGAAAACATGGGACCAGTTGCCACATAATTAACCCGTGGCAGGGTAGATACCACTTGAGAATCAGGAACATTTAGGGGTGTCATATTATTGGTAGTTGAAACAAGACTAGGGAACGAAAGCTAGTCTACAGTCACAATACTGCCATTGTGAGGGAAAGACATCACGCGAAAGAGTGTCGATACGACAGCTTTCATTGCATAAACATAGTCTCGTCCAAGGAGTAAATTGAAATCCAAGGGACCTCGAACTACCATAAGATCAATACAAACAGTTTTACCTTCCAAGGTAATAGAAAACTTAGGAAGGATCCCTAAAGGTTCACTAATGGTTCGGTTAAAAGCTTTCAGATTCTGCGTAATAGGTGCAAGCTGAGGGGAACCCAAAGCTTTCCAAACAGTTGAGGATAAAATACTAACATAAGCACCTTCATCTACCTGAGTACGATGTATGTCCCTACCTCCAGCCTTGACAATGATTTGGAAAGGGATGGAGGAAGGAAGATGAGGTTCTGTTAGTCTATTCCAATCAAAGGAAAAGACCTCAGTGCTTGGAGGGGGTTATGTAGAAACAGGTGAAATGCCCCCCGGCATAGAAGAATCTGATGTAACAAGAAGAACCTCAGCAGTATGAAGTTCACTCTCTAAAGGGAAAGTGGGATCGACTCTTTGTGAAATTGAATTGACCACTTGATCAACTAATGGATCATCAACCTAAGTGACATGAGTTTCACTCTCCAATGGGAGAGTGTGATCGACTATACTTGAATTAGATCAGTCACTCCGTCAGTTGACGGTAGGTTGGGAGAAAGTTTACGGTAACCAGTTGGAAATTCTTGCTGTGGAACAGTAAGTTTTTCCAACAATGTTGAGGCTTCATCCATGTGAGGGCAAATGTGAGTTTGATGACTCCCTTTGCATAGCTTACAAGGAAACCTAACTTTACCCTTTTTCCCAGGAACCTGACTATCACTGGTTGATGGATCAATGGAAAGTTGATGTGATTTTTCTGACCATACTTCCAAGACCTTTGGAATACAAGGACAATTGACAAGGAAGTGGTCACCCTTACAAAGCCTGCAAGGGTATTTGGGTTTACGATGCATGTCGGAGTTTTTCTCAACACAACTAACACTTACAGTTGTGGTTGGTTGGTTGACTTCTTTCTTATCTTGCTTCTTCTTCTTCTTCTTCTTCTTCCCTTTCTTCTTCTTCTTAGCCTCCTAGTTACTAGCATCAAGGCTTTTACCAGGCGAAGAGGAAGAAATGGAGGAGGAAAAATTAGGCGAAGAAGGTAAAGGGTCAACAGAAGGTTGGTGATGTTGAGATGGTGAACTCTGTTGAGGTGAAGCATCCGGTTGAGATGGAACAATTGGAGTATTTTGGGCCAACGAAGTTGAAAATAACCATATCGGTAAACCTATTGTAAATCCAGGTAATGACAAAGTAGCCATATAAGGAGGACCAACATTTCCAAAGTAAGGAAAAGTACTAGGATTCTCATTAGGAGGGGTTCCTAGGTTGATAAATTCCGAAACATTTGCCATTATATTCAATTTCAGTGAATTTTATTAACAATTTAAAACTAAAATTAACAATTCACAATTCACACCTAACAATTAAAATTCACAATTCACACCTATGGTCTCTAAAAGTAAAAACAAACAAATTAACACGCGCTATCAAATCTAGGAGTCAAACCACACACAAACAGTAACTTTCCGGACCGAAAACACTAGTTGGTGATGAAATCCAACATTGCAGAATTCAGTACAGAAATGGCGGGTGGAACAGTTACCCCGGCAACCTGCTTAATGAATAGACTGGACCAAGTTCCTCCACTTTAACCATCTCGAGTGAAGTGAACCCCCCAGAAAATCCAAGTGAGTCTAGCCGACGTCTGCTCCAGGTACAGTGGGATCTTCCCTCCACCGTCACCTTGGGTAGAATCCTAAAGATAATGGTCACTAAAGTTACCAACAGCAACAAATATACCTGGGGGAACAGTCTATGACCCGATAGCACGAAAGGGCAGAGTAACAAGCTCAATCCCCTTGCCGGCTCCTTGACAATAATCCAAGGTTTACTGACAAGTGACCCCAGGCTCCTCGACAATAATCCGAGGTTTACCGTTTGTAGTACGTGCGTATCTGGCGTCTTTCCCAATGAAGGAGGATTGATCCCCTCACTGGTTCGGACACGGTCTCGTGCTTCTCCTTTAAGAGGAGCTATCCCAGAGTACAAATGAAACAGTTGGATTTATCCTACCACAAGATGAGCTACTTGTTTGGTTTTGCTGTCTTGGAGAGTTAATTACTCTCCTACTCCAAGACACTAGCCTAAGCTATGTTGGTGTTTCAAAGCCCTAGAAATGTAAAAATTACTGGATGAATTTTAATTAAGCGTTGTTTTATTTAGGCTGTTATTACTCAAATGGGTAAATGGATATGAAACCAATGGTGTTATGACCCGACTCAACTGAATGCAATCGAATATGATAATGTAATCTTTTCAATTCGATGAATCCTAACTAAAGTAAGGAGAGAGTTTCCATTCACTTCCAATAATGCAAAAATTGATCACTAAGAGAAAAAATAACAAATTCTCTAATGCACTAATTTTATCAAGAAAAACTAATGCAAATCAATTCCCAAACTGTTTATTTTTTATTTTTTATTTTTGTGTAAATTCAAATCAAAGAAAACTGATCTAAATCTACGATTGATTTTTCAGAATGTAAACTATGCAATTGTAATCTATGCACAATTCACTTGAAAAGTATGCAAATGTAATCTATGCACATTTTTCATACATATTCTGAAAATGAGAATTCTAATTATGCAAATGTGATCTATGCAAGAGAATTCTCAAACACAAGATGATTCTAATGTAATCTAAGAACCAATCAAGTGCAAGTTGAGAAAATTGGGTGAGAGTTCCAAAGATCAAAAAATAAAAAACACTCAAAGGCGATTAACACTCATACACAAAAGCAAAAAGATGCAAAATTGTGAAAAGACTGAGACAAACCTCCAAGTAATGACCAAAGGAAATCAAATTAAGAATTTCTCAAAAAAGAGACTCAAAACACCCAATTGATGAAAGCTTAGAACAAGAATTCCAATGAAATTAGCTTAGGTGAAGATTTATGGCAGAAAACTAGTGGATCTAGGCAGTAAAAACAATTTAAAAACAAAATCTAAAGAGCAAAAAGAGGAAAAATGAAATTTTCTCAAATTTGACAGGGGTACGCAGGTGATTAGTTTACACAGGTGCGGGGACGCCCTGTGCACAAAGACCCAGTGCGTACAAGTACGCACTGTGCCTAACTCTGAGGCTGCGTACTGCTGACAAAGCTAAGAAAAATAAAAATCTAATTTGACTCTAAGCTAACCCACCCAAATACACAGTTAGACAGCCAAAAATCAGAAAACAAGCAATTTTTCTCACACCAAAATATCAAATCAAAAAGAACTCAAACACATTCATGGATTCCCCAGTATGGTCGCCATTTTGTCACGCGGAAAGAGTCGTTAGTGTGGACACAACCAACCTTCCTAGAAAGCCTAAGACTTTCTAATGACAAACAAGACAAATAAGAGCAATCCTTCCCTAAATATGCTTTTACAATATGAGAAATCAATTGTTTAGATCCTACCTGTAATCCAACGCTGTTGTAGTAGTCCAGCTTCGTTGGTCCGGATGAGCTCCTCCTTCCCTTCGAAACCTGCATTCACCAACAATCAAACGATTAAATAGCACCTGAATATCACATAAAATAAAACATATTTAACATATAGACCAAGGAGTATATGAAACAACTCATTAATAACAAATTGTTGAGAAGAATGGACTAATTTGTATTAAAAGGTAACAAAAGGAACCATTACAACCTGAGCCTTGGTGTTATGCAAGCTCCTCCCAGGGTCCACAAGGGTTCTCCCTTACTCTGATAAGCTCACCCACCTCCCAATGGAAACAAGTAAAGATGGTAATCTCTCCTCGCAAGCTTCTACAAGGAAGTCCTAATTCCAGCAGCATCTACCCTTAGGAATGTTCAGCTTTCAACCTCCCCTCCTTCTGGCCCAATGCCTGTATTTATAGTCCTCAAGAGGAAGTTAATCAGGTCCACCATCAATGGGATAATCCCCTTTTTGGATGGGATAGCTCCTCTCTTGATGGGATAAATTCCTCTTTCATAGGGGTACATGAACCATCTGGAGGCGATCAATACACGTCGAACAACCTTCTAGAATGTTCTAGAAATGACCACAAGTAACTTTTTAAAGATGAAACTCGCGCCTTTTGACCTTTACAGGGGTACGCACCTGCCCCTTTACATACAGAGCGTACAAGTACGCAGTTTTTGTGAACATTAGGTGCGTACACGCAGGTAAGGCCGAGAGAATCTGCGTACCCAGAGATAAACACATTTACTAAGACTTTCTCTCTTTTTGGAGTTTGACATGGAGAGCAGAGGCATAAGACTTGCCCAGGAGGATAGCATGACTGTTGATAGAGCCATACTAACTTTAAATAGCCATGGTGACATTTTTTAGTGTAACAAGTCTTCTCTTCTATCCTTATCTGCTCCTCTGGTTCTTCTTGAGGTTCTTCTTCTTCATCATTCTGTCTTTGAGGGTAGTCTTCATCTTGTTCGATATTTTCATGATTTACTTGCCTAGGAATGTATCCCTTCTCATCAACCACTACATCAATGTTGTCAACAATTCTTCCAAGTCTTTTATTGTAGCACTTATATGCTTTGCTGTATGGAGAATAACCAAGAAGAATGCCTTCATCTGCTCTAGGTTCAAGTTTGCCAAGTTGCTCATCAGTATTCTTAATATAGCATTTGCTCCCAAAGATTTTGAAGTGCTTTACCGAAGGAGTCTCACCATACCAGAGCTCATGAGGGGTTTGAGTGTTGTTCACCCGGACATTTGTTTTGTTGAGAATAACAACCGCAGCATATGCAGCTTCACCCCAGAAAGTTGCGGGAGTTCCAGACTCATC
Source organism: Pinus tabuliformis (assembly GCA_031772625.1). Classification (NCBI taxonomy): domain Eukaryota; kingdom Viridiplantae; phylum Streptophyta; class Pinopsida; order Pinales; family Pinaceae; genus Pinus; species Pinus tabuliformis. The sequence goes on along the minus strand of CM062809.1, from coordinate 837,789,587 downwards.
AAGCATAGCACGAGCCATTTGTTGGACTGTTCTGTTCATTCTTTCCACCACTCCATTTTGCTGAGGAGTTCTAGCTGTAGAGAATTCTCTTCTTATCCCATGTTCTTCACAGAAATCGAAAAATTCATTTGAGGTAAACTCCCCACCTCTGTCGGACCTGAGGCACTTAATTTTGTATCCTGATTCATTTTCAACCAAGGCTTTAAAGGATTTGAATTTTTCGAATGCTTCATCTTTGTGCTTCATAAATCCTAACCAGACAAACCTGGAGAAATCGTCAATGAATAATATCAAGTATTCTTCTCCTCGAGGTGTCCTTTTCCTAAACGGACCACATACATCTGTATGTACTAGCTCAAGAGGCATGCTAGCTGATCCTTCCTTCTCCGGAAAGTTAGTTCTGGTTTGCTTTCCAAACTGACATGATTTGCATATGGTGTTGTCTGGAATTTTGATATCTGGAAGACCACGAACTGCCTGATATTTGCATGCTTTCCTTATTTGTGAAAAGCTTAGATGCCCCAACCTCCTGTGCCATAACCAGTGTTCATCATCCTTGCTCAAATAGCATTGTTGTTGTCCTTCTTCAAATATGTATAGATTATTTGGAGTCCTTTTACCTTTGATCACTGTTTCACCTGTATCAAGATCATGAACAAGACATCCATTTGATCTAAATATCACCTCGGTTACTTGATCACACATCTGGCTGACACTCAGAATATTATGCTTCAATCCATCAACATACAAAACATTTCCAGCTTTGACCTTTTCTTTTAACTGAGCAGTGCCTTTTCGTTTTATAGCTGCAGGAGTATCATTTCCAAAAGAAACTTTCTTTCCCTTTTCTAAAGCAGAATATGATTCAAGTTTTCTTTATCACCTGTCATATGCTTCGAACATCCACTGTCAATGTACCATATATTTTCTTGTCCCTCTGCATAAAATGCTATCCCACATCTTTCTGTTTGTGGTTCCTTTATTCTCCATGTTTTGGTGCTTGAGGCTTGTTCCTTTGTTTGCTGAAACCTGCTCCTGCATTCAGAATCTTCATGACCAAAGTTATTGCAAATAGAACATTCAACTTCATTTTCAAGAGCCGAAAAGTTGTTATAGGTCCTTTTTGTAATCCGGGTCATACTTCTTTTTTTTTGAGCTTCTCTAGTCATGATTGTTTTATATGCAACACATTGAGCTGCTTTGTGACCAAAGTTATGGCAAGAGAAGCATTGTCCATTGAAGAAACTTCTGCGGTTATCAAATCTTCTGGCCAAATGATTGTAATTTCTATTGTCATCCATTCTTGAAGCAAATTGAGAGGATTTTACCTATGGCTGGTAGCTTTTGTTCATCCTTAAGACGGATTGCCCCTGGTTTACCTGATAGTCTTTGCTTGTTCTTCATGTAATTCGTCCCTGTTTTACCTGGTGATCTCCATTGTGCTTTTGCTCATTCCTTCTTGCTGCATCAAGATAACTCTTTGAGGTTGATGGTTGAGAAGTTTCTCCATTATACCCCAGACCTGTCTTGTTTAGAGGAGAACGTTGTACATTGATGATCTCATCCAGAGTTTCATATCCTTTGACAAACTTAAGATTAATAGCCTTTGTTTTCTCAATCTCTTTTCTAAGACCAACAATTTCACCTTCTAACTTTTCAAGATATTTTTCTTTGTCATCAATTTGAAATTGTAGAGTATCAATGATCATATTCTTTTCTTCTATACATGTCTTGAGTCTAGAAATTTCTTCATAAAAGCTATCCACATCTATAGCATCCATGTAAACATCATCTTCAAATGCCATTAAAAGTTTATAGTCATTACCTCATTCATCTTCATCACTATTTGATAGACCATCACTATCTTCATGAGTGTAGTAGCTTTTCTTATTTGCATTCTGTTTCTTGTTCCATCTAGCAGATTCCTTTCCTTTGTCAATCTTATCCTTATGAGGACATTTCGCAGCATAATGACCTACTCTTCCACAAGCAAAACATTTAAAAGGTAACTTACCTCTGAACCTTCCAGTACCCCGTTGAAGATTTCTGACAAAATTTGATTCTTCTTCTTCTTCTGGCACGTGACTTGCTTCATAGTAGTCTCCTTTGCCTGAAGCCTTGAAAGCAGCTTCTCTCCTGTCTGATGGACCTCCCTTTCTCATTTCATAAGCAGTTAGAATTCCGTGTAGCTGAGACATAGTAAGGGTTCGTAGATTTTCCTTTTCTTCTATTGCAGACACTTTAGATTCAAACTTGGGGGACAATGATCTTAGAATTTTTTCAACCACAATAGCCTCTTTTATTTCTTCACCCAAGTTTTTCATGCAATTAACAATCTCGTCTACCCGAAGGAAATATTTAGCCACACTTTCATCATTATACATTCTGAGATTCTCATACTGAATCCTGAGGGTTTGAATTTTAGCGCGCTTTACCTATTCATCTCCTTCGTAGCTCAAGACAATCTTGTCCCATATTTCTTTTGCGGATTTATATTGCATAACCTTCACGAATTCTGTTTGAGATAAGCATCCCAGCAGAGTATTGACTGCTTTAGCATTTGTTTCATATTTCTTCTTTTCGGCCGGATCTGTAGGAGTAGGTGAAGGAAAAGTGTAGCCTGTATCTATGATATCCCAAACTTCTGTACCAAGAGATTGAAGATAGGCAGTAACTCTTACCTTCCAATAATTGAAGTTTGTCCCATCAAAAATTGGTGGCTTGATTGATGCTTCCCTCTCGTAGTTGCTCATGATGAATGATCTTCCTTCAAGCGATCACGCTTCTCTGAAGGACCTGCTCTGATACCAATTGTTGGAAATAATAATGAGAGGGGGGGTGAATCAGTATCATCAAGTTCTTTTAATAAATCTTCCTTATTTATACTTTGAATATTCTTTGTATGTCAGTACCATAAAATAATGAGCATGAACAAGAAAAACAAATAGTCACACAAAAGAACACCAGATATAAGGTGGAAACCCAATGTGGGTGAAAACCACCTGCTGCAATATGTCTCTATCTTCTTTCAAATTAGAAACTCCTTTTACAATGATTTTGTATTGGTGCAGTCCTTTACCAGTACGTAGGCTGCAACCTACAGAGAGATACAACTCTCTCTCGTTTTCCAGTCTCTCCTGGAAGGGAGCTACAACCCCCTACTTCTTTTCTTTCAAGGATCACTTTTCATAAATTTTCAAACTAGATCCATAAACATCAAGTGATCATCATGTACAAGTAAATCACCCAGTCAACTGCAGTAACAAGATCAGTAAACAAAATCCTGAACACCTTATCAACAGAGAAAGGTCAGTCAAATAAATGCCTTAATACAGATCCGCAGTTTTTCTTTATCTGGCATGCGTTGCTAGGCACTTCACCTCATGCACCTCTGCGTATCCCCGCAGAGAGCCTTGAACAGCACTGCGTATCCACGCACTGTGCCTTTAAATGCGTCGTGTACCTATACTGTGCCCCCGCACCCACTGCTTCTATCACGCCGCGTACTTTCACAGTGCCTCCGCAGTTACTTCTTCTATCGCGCCGCGTACTTTCACTGTGTCCCCGCACCTGCGGCTTCTGTCGCACAGCGTACCTCCACGCTTCTTCTTTCTCTTCACTGCGAACCACCGCACCTGGACTTCTATCGCGCTGCGTACCCACGCACTGCGCCTTCTTCTGCTATGCGTACCCCCGCACTTGCATCGTTAATCACCTGTGAACCTCTGATTAGGGCCAAATTGGCAGTCCAAAAGTGTGCCACAGATAGTCAGATGCCCAGATCTGATCATGCGCCTGAGAGATCACACTTCATAGATTCACTTTCAACTTCACTTTTATATAGATCAAGCTTTTAAACCGATAACCCAATATTTCAGATCTTAAGATGTTCAATTTTCAAGATACCTTGGCCAAGTGATCTCCTTCCCTATTTATAGTCAAGCCCTCATTCACACCATGGGACAAAACCATCAAATAACCAAAACAAGGGATCCAAACCGGGGCTAAATTAGATCCTATACCACGGGCCAAAACCATAGGATCATGAACGACGGGCTAAATACCACGGGCCATACATAAGAAACCCCATATGAGCGTGCTTCTCTGCCTTGAAGTGAGTGAACTGGGGGACCGCAGCTTCTAAACGGGTAACCTGCGGGTATGACCGCATTTCCTGCACGGCCTGCGGGTATGACCGCATTTCCTGCACGGAGTACCTGCGGGTACACACGTTTTTCACTGAGCACATGCAGACCTCTTAATTTTTATCATTTTGAGAGCCTGATCAGAGTTTTGCCACCTGTATGAGTTGCCATCAAGTACAACACATGAACCATAGAGCCAAACCAGAAATCATAATGCCAACAGTGCTAGTACAGGTGTTGTACTAATCATTTCTTTCAAGGTGTCGAAGGCTTTCTGATGTTTGCCTCCCCACTGAAACACCTTATTCAATCCTGTTAAAGCATGTAAGGGAGTTGCAATTGAGGAAAATATAGAAATGAAATTCCTCCAATATTTTGTTGCTCCTAAGAAGCTTCTCACTTCTATGGCAAACCTAGGTTTAGGCCAGTTCACAATGACTGCCACTTTAGAGGGATCTATTTTCAATTCACCTCCCCCTACTATATGACCCAAGTAGTTTAGAGATGTTTTTCCAAATTCACATTTTGGGAGTTTAACATAAAGTTTTTCTCTTTTCAAAACATCTAATGTCTGCTTAACATGCTTTAAATGTTCTTCCCATGTTTTACTAAAAATCAGAATGTCATCCAGATACACAATAACAAAATCATCAAGGAAAGGTCTGAGTACAGCATTCATTAATCTCATGAAAGTAGCAGGAGCATTAGTTAAGCCAAAAGGCATAACCAGCCATTCATACAATCCCTGCTTTGTTTTGAAAGCAGTCTTCCATGCATCTTGCTCTGCAACTCTGACCTGATGGTATCCATTGTGCAAATCCAACTTGGTGAAATAAACAGCTTCCTTCAATTGATCTAAAATGGCATCTATGTGAGGAAGGGGATAACGATTTTTTATTGTTATCTTATTCAGTGCTCGGTAATCAATGCACATTCTCCATGAGCCATCTTTCTTTCTCACCAAAATGATTGGTGACCCACATGGTGATGTGCTAGGCCTAATGAACCCTTTCTCGAGCAACTCCTGCACCTGCTTCTTGATTTCAGCATTCTCTAAAGCAGACAACCTGTACATCCCAATGTTAGGCAATGGAACATCTTGCTGCAAAATAATATCATGTATTATTCCCTTTTTGGGTGGCAAACCTTTAGGTTCTTGAAACAAGACATCATACTCTGAAACAACCTTTTCTATATCAGCTTGTTGTTCAGCATTATAGCCCTCAAATACATTGGTTTTATCAGGTTTCTTTTCCTTTACAACCATCAGTAAGAATTGTTTGCATGAATTTATCATTCTTTTCATCTGCCCTGATTTTATGAGAGTATTTAATTATTCTTGAGCTTATGAGCTCTTACAAAGTATTCGATTCCATATTTAACAAGCAAATACTTGTTCTCAGCTCTATAGAAAATAACCTTTCTATCATACAAGTAAGGACTTCCTAAAACAATTCCACATATATCCAAAGGAATTATGTCTAACTCAACCTCATCTACAAATGCTGACCCAAAAGAAAACTTGAGTTTGCACTATCTAGTCACTTGTAGTTGTGCTTTATCATTCAACCATCCTAATGGGAATGGTTTCTTGTGAGGTGTAGTTATTAATCCCAATTTCTTTACAATTGCTTCAGAAATTAGATTTACTTGTGAGCCACTATCAAACAAAGTATCAATCTTTTGATTTTTGGAAATAACTCGAATATGGAAAAGTTCATGTCTTTTTCTCTCATTTTCTTCATCAATAACAGATTGAGCAGAATTATGTCAGAGCATGCACAGCAGAAACAAAGCAAATCATACACACAGCAGAAATCATGAGACAGCTAATTTAACGTGGTTCACCCAACCAATCTGGGCTACGTCCACCAAACAGAGGCATCAGCAATCTTATTATTCAACAGGAGATTACAACAACATAATTCCTCACACCGTCTCAGCTCAAATATCCTCTACGGGCTTACATTTTTATAGCTGGGAGTAGAAAACTGGATCATAAATTCTATCATAACAAATATAGGATGCAATAACTCCTCCTCAAGAATAAATGGAGTTAATTTAGCAACAAATCCTATTGTTGTCACATTCATGAGATTTTTTCCAAATTTAATTAATAGAAAATCTCAAAAATCTCCAGCTTGACAACAATTCGCCTGATACCCTGTTCCTTTATTATTTTATCTTTTCTACAAGCCAAGAGAATCCAGACACCAATGTAGCTTCTCTAACAAAACTGGTTTCGTGAACATGTCTGCACAGTTTTCCTCTGTATGCACTTTTTCAAGAGAGACTCCCCTTTCAATGATAACCTGTCTTACAAAATGGTACTTGATAGGTATATGCTTTGATTTACTATGATAGGTCTGATTCTTAGCCAAATGAATTGCACATTGATTATCACAAAATAACTTGATGTTGTCCTGTAACCTACCAAACTCACCAAACAAACATTTCAACCAAATCACTTCTTTGCAAGCATGTGAAGCAGCTACGTATTCTGCTTCAGTAGTGGATAAAGCAACAATGTTCTGAAGCTTTGACATCCAGCTAATAGCTCCACCTGCAAGAGTAAAGACATACCCTAATGTTGACCTTCTCTTATCCAAATCACCTTCAAAATCGGAATCAACATATCCGCAAACAAATTCACTACTCCTGTTATAAGTGATACAATAATCACTTGTGCCTCTCAAATACCGAAGCACCCATTTCACTGCTGACCAGTGTTCTTTTCCTGGATTTTCCATATACCTGCTGACAACCCCAACTGCATGTGAAATATCTGGTCGGGTACAAACCATCGCATACATCAAACAACCTACTACATTGGCATATGGAATTCAAGAAATATATTCTTTTTCTTCATTTGTATTAGGACATAAACTAGAAGAAAGCTTAAAATTGGAAGCTAAAGGGACTGAAACAGGCTTCACATTGTTCATACCAAACCTCAAGAGTATTTTCTCAACATACTTCTGTTGTGAAAGCCACAACTTACCATTGCTCCTGTCTCTGAAAATCTCCATGCCCAAAATCTGTCTTGCTACTCCTAGATCTTTCATATGAAATGTCCTAGCCATCTGAGCCTTTAACCTGTTGATCTCTATTATGTTTTTGCTTGCTAAAAGCATATCGTCAACATACAACACTAAGATAGTGAACATGCCATTACTTAATTTCTTAAAGTAAACACAATGATCATATTCACTTCTTATATAATTTTGACTCATCATGAAAGAATCAAATTTCTTGTACCATTGTCAAGGCGACTACTTCAGACCATACAATGATTTCTTGAGCCTGCAGAAAAATTTCTTGTTGTGATTTTGAACAAACCCTTCCGGTTGTTCCATGTAAATCTCCTCATCTAAATCTCCATGTAAAAATGCAATTTTAACATCTAGTTGCTGTAATTCTAAATCAAGTAAAGCAACTAATGCTAATACAATTCGAATTGAAACAATTTTTACAACTGGTGAAAATATCTCATGAAAATCAATGCTTGCTTTCTAAGAAAAACCTTTTGCGACCAGCCTTGCTTTGTACCTATCCTTTGTATCATCAACACCCCTTTTCAATTTGTAAACCCATTTACATCCCACAGTTTTTCTGTCTTTAGGAAGTTCTACCAGATCCCATGTGGCATTCTTGACTAATGCCATCATCTCGTCCTTCATAGATTCTTTCCACTTTTCACTTTTATAACCTTCTACTGCTTCCTGATAGCACAAAGGTTCATCATCATTAGCGGTTAAAGCAACTGAAGTAACATAATCATCATACCTTTTAGGAGGACGTTTGATTCTCGTGGACCTCCTTAAAGATGTTTCTGGTACTTCCACAATTTGCTAATTATTATCTGTAGGAACTTCTTCATGATCAGCATCTGAAACACGTTCATGATCTGCATCTGAAACTTGTTCATGATCTGAATCTGAAACTTGTTCATCTGGACTATCATCAGTATTTGAACTGGTTTCAAACTGAATGTGTTGAAGCTTAGATACATTATCCTGTTTCAATTTATCATCTACATCTGGATTTTCAAGTGAAGATTCATTCAATTTAACATCTCTGTTAATGATGATCTTATGAGTAGTAGGATCCCACAATATGTATCCCTTAGTCCCATCACCATATCCAACAAAGATATATCTTGTTGATTTAGGATATAATTTAGAACGCTGATGTTTCGAAATTAGAGCATATGCATCACAACCAAAAACTTTCAGTTTAGAATAATCACAAGGATGACCTTTCCATACCTCTTGAGGAATTTTGCATCCTATTGCAGTTGATGGTGATCAATTTATCAAATAACAAGCTGTAGAAACCGCTTCTGTCCACAATTCCTTCTGCAAATTGGCGTTACTAAGCATACTTATTTCTCTCTCTAAAAGAGTCATGTTCATGCGTTCAGCAACTCCATTTTGCTGAGGAGTATATACAGTGGTTTTATGTCTTTCGATCCCAGTGTCCTTGCAATAATTATCAAATTCCTTTGAAGTAAACTCACCACCATTGTCAGTTCTTAAACATTTAATGGTTCTTCCAGTGATGTTTTCAACTAATGCTCTAAACTGTTTGAAAACTGTGAATACATCAGAATTCTTCTTTAACATGTAGACCCACACTTTTCTAGAGAAATCATCAATAAAAGATACAAAATATGACAATCCTCCATATGAGGTTGTAGGAGATGGACCCCAAACATCAGAATGGATATAATCAAGGATTCCCTTACTAGTATGTTTTCCAATTTTAAACTTCTGCTTGCTTTGTTTCCCAAATAGACAATGTTTGCAGAAATCTAACTTAACAGACTTTAAATTAGGAAGTAACTTACGATCAGATAAAATCTTTAAACCTCTTTTGCTCATATGGCCCAACCTTTGATGCCATAAACGAATAGAATTACTGTCATTTTTAGATACTGTAGAAACATGATCTGACTCTGTTCTTCCTTATAACTGAAAAAGATTTCCAACTTTCTTTGCTTTCATTACTACTAAAATTCCTTTATAAACTTTCATTACTCCACCTTGAATAAAAGTTTTATATCCATTAGTGTCTAGTACTCCTAGTGAAATGAGGTTTTTTCTTAGTTCAGGTACATGTCTTACATCAGTTAGAATTTTATTTGTCCCATCAAACATTTTAAGCTGGATGCTTCAAATTCCAACAATGTTACATGTGACATCATTTCCCATGTAAACTACTCCATCATTGTTTGTTTCATAAGTTTTAAACCATTCTCTATGAATTCACATGTGATTTTATGCACCAGAATCTAACAGCCAACGTTGATCATGATTAGACAAACTAACTGATAACACTTCATCACTCATACCTGAAATGGATGTCGAACCTGTATCTGTCGTGTTTTCTTCTTTCTTCTCTGTCGAAGAGTCTTCTTTGGATGTTTGCTGTCTCTTCCAACAGTCCTTCTTCAAATGTCCCGATTTGCCACAAAACCAGCACTTTACCTTACTCTTCTTCCCTTTCGATTTTGAACGCGAGTTGTTGTGCTTACTGAAGCGTCTTTCTTTAGAACGACCTCTGACCATCATTGCTTCTGATGTAGAAGTTTCTGAATTTGACCTCTTCCTTGTTTCTTCAGACAACAAAGCTCCAACAACATCATCAAATTCAAGGGTTTCTGATGAACTAAGACTTATAGAAGTAACAAAATTATCCCATGACTCGCGCAACGAGCATAATAAAGTTATACTTTATCTTATGATTCAAATTTTACTTATATACTTTCTAACTGCACCAGGAGAGTATTAAAGGTATTAAAATGACCAGTAATAGATGTACCTTCCTTCATGCCCAAACTATATAACTATCGCTTCAGAAGAATCCTATTGGTTAAGGAATTTTGTCATGTACAGCTTTTCAAGCTTTGTCCACAAACCAACAGCAGTTTTCTCTGACACGATGTTAAACAAAACATCATCCGCCACACAAAGTCGAATGTCGCTCAGTGCTCTTTCATCCAAGTCACTCCATTCATCATCTGTCATGGTGTAAGGCTGTTTTGCTTTTCCTAACAATGCCTTCACCACGCCTTGTTGCATGAGTAGATCATACATCTTCACTTTCCAGATCTTGAAATTGTTTTTGCCATTGAACTTCTCGATCTCAAATCAAGCACTTTGAGTTTTTGCCATGTTGTGACACACAAAATCTCCAATTCCAACTTTTAATAAATGAAGTTTTTGTTTAAAATGCCTTTGCCTTATAATATTATATAACACCCAATCATGCTCTCATAAATACCTTTTCCCAAGCCTTAATAACAGAGATATGCAATCGTATATATCGCTTTCCAGGTCAATGTAATTGAAAATTAAACCAAACGAAATTCACCTCACTATTTAGATGGCATCTTGAACAAAATAAACCATTTCACTGATTCATATGGTTTTATTTAGAGCAATTCGTGAAACATTTTAAGTTTCTAACAACTCACATTTCGTATATTCACGGATATCAAATTTCTAAAAAACATTTATGCCAATAAAAGTATCAGTTTCATTGAATTAAAATCTCTGTTCTCATCTTAATATTGTATTTTAAGGTCAAAAAAATGTACCCATACTTACCATTCTCCGTGCATTCATTCAGCGTTGCACCATCTGTGCTCTGCCAGTCTTTATATACGTTGGCCAATTACAAAGCCATTCCTCATCGACTCCACCTGCACTGATCAACGCTCAGTTCAACGCACTGGTATTTGTGCAGTAGCCTTGGCCTCTCAGGCTCTCGGGCACAGGCAACAAACGCCACGGCACTGTGGATTTGCGCTGATCCACGCAGCAGACTTGGCGTCTCTTGGTCTCTATCACACATACCAGCTCACAACGCAGTGGATCAACACACACTGCCACGCAGAATTTCACACAGACACAGCATATTAATGGAGACAGCAATCCATGATTCAGCGATCCATACTCGGGTTAGCTTCAACCTAAAACGCTTTGGTACCAATTGTCAGAGCATGCACAGCAAAAACAAAACAAATCATACACACAGCAGAAATCATGAGACAGCTAATTTAACGTGGTTCACCCAACCAATCTGGGCTACGTCCACCAAACAGAGGCATCGGCAATCTTATCATTCAACAGGAGATTACAACAACATAATTCCTCACACCCTCTCAGCTCAAATATCCTCAACGGGCTTACATTTTTATAGCTGGGAGTAGAAAACTGAATCATAAATTCTCTCACAACAAATATAGGATGCAATAACTCCTCCTCAAGAATAAATGGAGTTAATTTAGCAACAAATCCTATTGTTGTCACATTCATGAGATTTTTTCCAAATTTAATTAACAGAAAATCTCAACAAATTACTAGTAGATGCTTCAGAATTCTTACCTTTTATACCTGTGGCTGCTATAGTTGTTTCATCTCCTGAGTCTGATCCCAAATCATCTCCTGAGTCTGATCCCAAATCTTTCTGAATAGCTGCAGAGTCTTCTTCTTCTTGCGCTTGGACTTCTTAGGTCTCAGCTCTGGATGCAGAATCCAACAATGCTCATCATCATGCCCATCCTTTTTATAGTGAGTGCATGAAGCTTTGCTTTTCTATGCAGTGTTATCCTTCCTTACTTTCCACTTCTGCTTTCTTTTCTCCTTGCTCTTGCTTACAATGGGTTGGGATGGTCCCCCAGCTTCTGGATTTCCATTCTTTCCTCTAGCTTCTAGATGAGTAGCTTGTATAGATACCTCATCTATACTAGTGGGATTAAACATGGGGATGGTATGCCTCATGTAGTTGTGTAGACCACCAATGTACTTCAAAAGAGTCTCTGGTGATTCTAATGAGATACCCAACATCAATTCTCTCTTTCTGAATTCTTGAGTATACCCTTGCACACTTTGCCCTTTCAACTGACGAAGAGTTTGCCAACTCATCATGGCTTGTTACATGTAGGCCAATGGATAGAACTACTTTTTGATTGCAGCAACAAATTCACTCCAGACAGAGATGGTCTTACCATGTCTTTTCATATCAACTTGGGTTCTGCCTTCCCAACAAACCAAGGCAATGCCTCCTAGGCGTAGGCTTTCCAGCTGAATCTTACTCTTGTCTGAGTCTATGTTCTATACCCTGCAATACACATCAATTTGTCTAATCCAATTGTCCAACTTTTCAGCATTTAGCTCTCCATCATATATAGGAAAATCAAATTTAACATCTAACTTAATTAAAGATGCTTTCTTATTATGCACAGGGCTATTAGGAGGTATGAGAAAGCTTTCCTCTTTCCCCTTTCCTTTGGAGTGGTCTTGGTAGTGAGACTCATCTTCTTCTTTATCTTGTTTAGAACCTGATGAATCTTCAACCTTATGCTTTCTAAAGTCCCTATACATTTCTTCTACCATAGACTTTATAGCTAGGAAAAATTCTATGAATTGAGGGTCTGGCCCCACAGAACCTTCCTCTAACATTGTCTTCCGAGGATAGACTCTCCCAATTTCAGGATTAGTTTCCACAAACTCTCCTTCTCCTAATTTGAGCTTTGATCTAGTGAGCATTCATAGCTAAACCAACACAAGCTTGTCTAACCTTACAACCTAGTGCTCTGATACCACTTAATCTGATATTCACCCTATGAGTGACCTCAGTTTAAGATTTATTGAACAAGGTATTACAGACTCATGTGCTGGTGTGTGTTATATGTTATTGAAGCAACGGATCGATCAGATTGCCAATACACAGACAATTAAATGGAAAGACAGCAGAGAAATACAGTAAGAAAATATAAGAACACAAAAATTTAATAAGGAGTTCACCCTATTCTCCAGGGCTACATCTCTGGTCCAGCTTTCAATGGTGGCCTTGTTTTATTGTGTCTTTAAGCAGATATTTACAATGCAGGGACTCAATGTGAGTTCTCCTGAAGCAAATTTTCTTGGCAGGGTGGTTCTTGGATTCCCCAAGCCACTGGAGTGCACAAACTCTGTTTTCCTACTAGCTTTGGGACCTTTTGGTCTAGCGGAGAGAGACCAATGTGGTGCTCAGTTCGAACAGATCCTCTATAGGATGGCTTGAATCTCTCAAGCTCTCTGGTGCTCGACGCTGTCGTTGATCAGCTCGGCCCTCTGTCTTCTTCTACTTTTCTTTACTGCCTTCTTCTCTGTCTTCTGTCTCTCTGTGTTCAGTCCTCCTCTCGGGGTTCACTCTGACTGGCTAACTTGACTGTGTATTCTGTCTCTGTTCATGGCTTTGAAGCCATTTGTTCCAAGACTATTTGGTTCCTCTGCCGCCTCCGTCGATTCGCCTTCTGCAGCTGCACTTGGAGTTCCCTATTCGGCGTCATCATCAGCTCGCAGGGAGTGGCCACATGGCCTCCTCTAAACGGCGCTAGCCTGCTTCTTCGGTTACATCGTGGAATGAGTTCTTCCTCCACCGTGGCGGTCAAACGGACTTCAAATCCTTCTAAAATGTAGCTTAATCCCTTGTCGATTTCGCTTCTCCCATTGGGCGCAATCTCAGCCGTCCAATCTAGGGCCTCCAGATCTGACGCCATACGCACGTTTCGCGCGGTTGACTTGCTCGACCGTTAGCACATGATCAACGGTGGTTTTCTCTCACCTCCGCTTGCCACACGTCGATCGTTGAGTGGGATCGCTCTGCTTCCATCCAAAACCGCTTACCGTTTGAGGGCGCCCCGATCAATACCGCCAGTTTCTAGAGCGCGGGTCCTGCCTTTGTCTTTTTAGCACTTTTTTTTGCCTTTCGCCCGCTGTTCTCTGGCTCCCCCATGCGTCCGAGTGCTCGGGGCTCTCCATTTCGGCCCTATTCGCCTAGCGATGCGCGATTAGCGACACGATTAGCGCTAATCACGTATCAAAAACCTCCTTATTTTCCCGATCCGGGCCTCCCAGGGGCTACTTTGACCTCCCGCGCAGTCTCCATGGGCCTCGGTCAGCGTGCTTTCACTAGGGTCCTTGTCGTTCCACACTGGCTGCCATTGCCACTGGTTCAGGGTGTTTTTGATCGCTGTTTTGAATTCTTAGAAGTTTTTCCCGACCTGATACAGTATTGGTTCTTTGACAGACTTTTATGGATCCAATTTGGATCACTAACACTTGTACTACCACTTACACCAATCAATGTATGGATATATCCATATCTCTTCCATTCCACTTTTATGTTGGACAGTGATTGATCATTCATATCAATAGGATATTTGTTGTGAAACAAAATCAAATTTCCACAATGATCACATTTTTTACCACCAACACACTTCTTTTGGTAAAATAATTCATGATTTTCTCTTCCACATAGAATATGGGATATGAAATCATAGATAGTGGAAGGAGGAGGTGAATTTCTCCAAAATGTTTTACCAAAATTAAGGAAGGTGTCATAATATAATTAAAATTCCACATGATAACGATAACAACAAGTGTAACATACAATTATAGGCTTAACATATCATGGTTTTTGTTGCATAAAAGTACTGATTGACACATTAATTTCATGATTCTCTTCCTTGAACTTATTGAACAACTCTATTTGAGTGGTTTCCAAGATATGTTTTGCATGTTCTTCTTATTCATTTCGTGTTATTCTTAGTCACATCACATCCCTTTATTTTGGTGAAACACGTGAATTTTTCACCCATATTCATATATCATTCTTTTTACATTTTCTCCAAGTCTATCTTTGTATGGTTGCGTAAAAATAACTGTCCAACAAGCAAGTTCGTCTTTTGCATCTATTTGTAATTGAAATTTCAGATGTTTGTTCAATGTTTTTGTGAGGTCCCTGATTCTTTTTCCATAGATTTTATCAAACTGTTTGCTTTCGCAGTTGATGAAACCCCTGTTGTTTGTGTTCCTCTATGTGCATCTAGATCACTTTTCTTTCTCGATCTTAAAATTTATTTTAGATAACTAGTTATATTTTGAATCACATTCTCATTCACCTTTTTTATCTTTTGTTGATTTTTGAATGCCCAATAGAGTTTTATATTCTTTTAATTTATTCGATGTTAAGAGACCTCTCAAAATTCGAGCTTGAACTGTCACATTTTAATCTTTGAATAACTTATCACTAATGAGATTAACATGATATTGTATAACATGGCCAGCTTTTTTATCCCGTATGTGCTAGTGTTGACATTTTCTAGCATCTCATTACTAATATTTATTTCATCTGTAAATATGAGAAATTAATGTAATTGAGTATAAATATACATTAAATAATTAAATTAAAAAATAGAGTTCATGAAATTGACACTAGTAAATATGTATAATTTCAATAATACATGGCATATATATACATAAGTATGGGTGGTTCAACTTCTTCTTCAATAGAATCTCTTTCAACATCATCAATGAATGGTTCATTACCTTCTTCACTTTGTCTTTCAACATCATCAATGAATGGTTCATTTCCTTATTCACTTTGTCTTTCAACATTTTCAATCTCATCATCAATGTTATGAGGAAAATCTCTCTTTGTTTACATTGAAAAAAAAAATCAAATTAGTTCATCAAATAAATATTAAATTTCACAATACATTATTAAATTTAAAATATCTTTTATAATATCTACATTTACAAGCATGGTTCAACTTCTTGTTCAGATTGATATTCCCTTTCAATATTTAAGTGTTTTTCCTTTTTTCTTTTCTAATTGTTTCTCAAGTATTCTGTACGAGCCTCAATGTATCTAATTCGATCATACGTTCTCTTGCAATTTCTTTGATTCCCCATGATAATTCAATCTATACATATTTTTCAAAAAATAATGAAAATTTTATATTAAGAAATATAATTTCAAAGCAAAAAAATTATACTTTAAAAAGAAATTAAAAAAATAATAATAATCATGGAGAAGAAAGTGGGCAATAAACATTTTCATTAAAAGAAAAGTTTGAAAAAAAATAATACTAAAACCTTAAAAAATCTTACTTATGCTATCCACAATTTTATTTACCTATTCAAGAAAAATGGTTAGCCCAAAAAAGTTCAATATCCAAAAGGTATATCCAAAACAAATTGCTAGATCCATTTAGCATATAAATAAAAACTGTATATTCTACTTCAACCTTATCAATCCTCAAAGATAATTCAACAATCATCCTAACTCAACAAAAATATCACCAAGCTAAACTCTAACTTGTAACACTCAACTTAGTAGCTTGAGTATTAAACCCTTGTGATTGGCAACATTAATAACCCTGAATAATAATTTGATTTAGAAATATAATGACAAACTAACATTTTCAGTACATCCTAAACATTCATAGAACCAAACCCTTAATCAAGAGCTTTTACAAGTTCAACTATTCACCATTCTTAAATAACAAACTCAATGAAATATATGATAAACAATTTTTTGTAAAGAGAGTTGCATATACAAATATCATATCCATAATATTATTATTTATTCAAGAAACTTGTTACTGGAAAAATCCACTTCCAAAATACAACCCAAAAAAAATTACACTCCAAAAGTTAGATTCAAAGAAGTTTTTTGTTCAAGAGATGCCTAAGAGGGATGTGAGTGACAAAATGATGCTTTGGTTGAGTTTATTTATAGTTTTTGGCCAAAACGATCACATCGAACATCCGTATCGTTTCAATTTTTCAACCAACGAAAAAAATAATAAAAGTTTGTTTGGCTGAAAATACTAGATTTTCAGTTGGAAAAAAATTCTCATTAAATTTAACACGGGAAAAAAAATTATTCAGTCGAAAAAAATAAATTTTTTGGCCTAAAACCTACCACTCTGCGATAGCTCACATATGTTCACCCTTTTCCAATTTCTGAATGGTTAAACCCCATCAAATATAGTGAATATTGAATCTACTTTCACTAGATATAAATTTTATGGAATTTCATAGATATTTGCTAATTTTAACTAATTTTCTAGTGAAATGTGTGCAATTTTTTTTCTAAAGATCATTATGATTCATTGAAATCAAAATTATGTATCTTTCAAAATACACTATGAAAAAATATGGAAAATTTATGGTGCATTACATTGGTCCGTCCCCTTTAATGGGTAGTTTTTAGATTTTAATTTTTAATTAATATGATGAGGAACATGGTGCTTTGTTAAACATTTTCAAAATATGCATTTTTTTCATATTGGTTCAATTCAAAAAATTCTAGTAATTATGATATGCATCTATTGGTTATATTGTTATTGGAATATAATGTCAATGTTGGTCAGTGGATTTCTTGAAATCGCATTATTGAGAATACTATAAATCTCATATCAGATTTGATTTCCAGTGTTGTCTCTTCAAGGGATTCCTCTCATCTTATTTCACTCACACCTTATTACTCCTTATATCTCGATCCACTCGATCAATCAATTGTGCCAATATTTGCCTCAAATCCTCAAGTTTCAATTTGTTGGATCAATGGAGAACAGGCCATTCGACACGGAGATCCTGAAACTGCGGAGGCTTGGTTCGATCAAGCTGCTAAGTATTGGGAACAAGCTATAGCACTTGCTCCGGGCAATTACATCGAAGCACAAAATTGGTTAAAGATTACAGGACGCTTTGGAGAATGAGAGTTTCTATTATTGGGAAATCGTTTTCATTATTGAATATCTGACTCGAAATCAATGGGATTTTTCCAGAATATTCCCAAAAATTAGATTCTATTTCGTCGACATCTTATAGGAATATATTTACAATATAAAAAGAATACCTTTTCTGATTCTGGATTGTTGACGGATCTTCTTAATAGGGGTAAAATCCATCTGGCTGGATATTTTTTTCATTAATGATCCATGAATAACGATTTATAATGGATGGCCTTTTATATGGGACATACAGAGTATCAATAGATGGATAAATAAATAAATAAATAAATATATATATATATATATATATATATATATATATATATATATATATATATCCATATATACAGATATATTTATTTATCCATCTAGAAACGGTGTAGTGTAATAATCACCGTTGCTTTTTTAAAATTACAAAAAAAAGGCTTTTTCATGCAAAAAAGCCCGCGGTCCATTGAGCACCTCAAAAGATATGTCATAATAGAATTGAACACCTGCCTCAGATTTTGTAGAGGAGAAAAAGGATAAAGACACACTCCATATCCCTTCCCTCTTCCCAATCCCATAATGTCTAGATGATGTTTCTACATCTGTGGTTAATCTAGATTTAAATAAAGACACACTCCATATCCCTTCCCTCTTCCAAATCCCGTAATGTCTAGATGATGTTTCTACATCTGTGGTTAATCTAGATTTTTGTTATCTCGATAATCAATCAAGTGAAATTGAAACTCTTAATCAAAATGAAGGCTTAGGAAACCACCATCTCAATGATAATGAATCCACTGATATATATATGGTGATGGGTGCCCATCTACATCGATTGATCTCTTGATTTCTCAAGAAGATTTGGTCTTCCAAGGCTTAGATCTAGAATCTAAAATGATCATAGAATAATTTCTTACAGGAATTTATTCCCAAACTCACTACCCCTTGTTTCTTCACACATGCAATGAATTATCAAATGTTGAGAATATGTTATTCCTTCAAATTCACAATTTTATGAGCTAGATTTTAAGCTAGAACAAGGAAGTAAGGTCACACATGATAAAGAAGAAAATAGTGTAATGATTGAGCATCCTTCTTATAGTTTTCAATCTCTAGATTTGATTGGGTTAACACTTTAGTCCTGCGTGTTCTTGAAACATTTCTGATCTACACATGTTAAGATACAAAACCAAAAGAATATTATTACTCTAGTAATCTATCTATTAATGTTGAAACATCCAACCAAATCAGTGAATCTAAGAGTATCTATCTAGTTAATAAGGATCTAGTTTATGTGAATGATGTTGATATGACCGAGCCCTCAAAGTTTTTTCATCTAATATCTGAAGGTTCGAGGATTGGTCAGGAAATCAAGGCACATCATCTCTCGCCGATGGTTATGTATGGTTCTCGTGATCTTGATAAAATCCCTGAACTAGGTAAGGTCAGGTTTTTCCCTCGAGAATTTTTTCTCTGCATTATTTCACTATATGTAACTTCATTTTTGAAATATTTTCAGCGTTTCCAATTTAAAATTTTTTATCAAATAGAATACTCCTGTTCATTCAATTCTTCTTCATAAAAACTCCTTGTATTAAATCCAGGGTTGGAATGCTTATCTTTCACAAATGCACACACCTTTGAATCTTGTCATTCTGATTATAGAGACAGAGATCATCAATCGGTTGAAATTTTTCTTCCTATTAAACTCCTTCGTGAATGATCGGTTCCTCATATCTCTTATGCATGTGGTGAAGCCAATCACTCTTATTTTGGCACATGTTTTCTCTAGTTTGAATTATTTGGTGGAGCAAAGCCTTCATGTTGAAAAAAAATTCCCCACGTTGATATGAATATTGAATCTGATTTGGCGCATGCTTCCGATCTTTTATCAGCCAACCCTCATGATTATGATAGTTGTTTGTCTCCATCTATTCATTTACCAAGCTCAAAAGTTTTGATGATTCATTATTTGAATATTTATATACTGTCAAGACGTCGAGGCACCTTAGCCTTCGTTGATGGTTATATCAAGTCCTCGTGATTTTGAGAAGGTATCTGAAAAAAATAACTCTTCCTCGCAAGATCCTCTCCGTAGTTTGTATATGCTGATTAAAATCTCATATTTGCAAATAAGTTCAAGGTTTTCAAGTTAGTTGTTTTTAGTATCATGATTAAATCATCAATTTGCTTGAGGAGCCTTATCTAGCTATCTTCGTTGTTATTAGTAAGTTTCGATATTATCTTGTACTTGCTGCAAATGAAAAAACAAACGAATGTATATTTGCAAGACGTTTTCAAGGTATTCATGTTCATCATTCTATAAATCGAGGTAGAATCACAATTTGAATTAAGAAAGAAAATACCTTCAATTACTTATGTATTATATTCACGTAAACATTTTTATTTCTGCACATTCTTTTATCTTGGTACCAATTACTTGTATCTTTGTGCTTGCAGGTCGAGATCAGCAATTGTGGCTGCACTCGAAATTTGACTTTACATAATCCTAACCTTATTTTAATTAAATTAGGTTTAGGTTTCGTTGTGGTGTATCTTCTTATTAAAGTAGTTGTATTTTTTTGCATTAATTGCATCTGCATTCCATATCTCCTAGTTGCATTTTAGTTTCCTTATTGCATTGCATTACATCGCCTAAACTTTTCATTCTGTCTAGCATTGTTTTCATTTATTGCATTTTATCATTGCTTTCTCTTTGAATTGCATTTTCCTCTTATTTACCTTGTATTACATACAACATTCATTCCCTTGCATTCTTCATCCTTCTTCTCATTTGATATTTTTCCTATGTATTCCCTTTACAATCTTGTACATAAATGATCTACGAAGAGTAACTATTATCTCCCTTTATATAATTCACTTCGGTTGTCTAAAGTGTTGGAATCTGAGCCCATGGTTGTGTGGTTGTTGCAGCCACTTCAAGAGGAATCCTCTTATAGATAATGGTATCAAAATCTTGTCCCTTAACAAGGAAAATATGATTGGATACCAGTGTGGAATTCTAATCAATTCATAAGACTGATATCTCTAACCAGATGTTTGTTTTTGGTTTGGTTTTGTTAGTTCATATTGTGTCTTTCATTTTCCACTTGACCGTCAGAGACATGACACAAGAATATGAAATGACAACATACTTAACTCAGAAAATATTTCAATTTATGTCAAACAAGAAAAAACCTCTCCTGCCTAAAAGATCAGTTGAGGTCCCTCTTCTCACTTGGAGCAATAAATGCCTATAAAATTCTAATGTGCATAAATGAAAATAAATAAAGGGAGAAAGAAGAGAAAGGATTCGTGCACAAAGAGGTGATTCATACAAATTTTCCAAGGTACTAAACAGGATTATTTGAATCAAATAAATGTGTGTGATTTCTTGAGTGACTCCATCACGGTACTGAACAAGCCTACTGGCAACAGAGCAACACCAAAAAATTTCTTTAAAATTCTAAATATAATAATCCCTCTATCATTTTCTCTATAAAATTATTGAAGACCCACATGTGTGACCTCTTGGTGTGGTGTTTAAAGACTAATATGACCTAGTTGTGGAGACATATGAATGGAATATCTATAAATTGTTAGGTAGCTTAAGTGGTACATGTTACCCACCACTAGTGGGTGGCCCCATAGGGTATTTTTTTTCCTATATTTGTCTTCAATAGGCAGCCAATAGCCCCTAAGAGCCACCAATGTAGTTGATATATTGTGCCACCTAATATCTACTCCTTGAGCCATTCATATGTCCCCTCGCCCATATGTTGAGAACGTATGTTTAAAGGTGGGTCATCCAATCCTAAAGGCATATTTTTCATTGTGCAATTAGGTGCTTATGATTTTTTTCCTTCTGCGCTTTGGGCATAAATTATTGGGGGACGTGGAAGGAGGAAGGGTTTTGATTGTAGTTTTTTCCCTCTCCTTAAATGGGGGGTTAATCCTCAATCCTAGTCTTGTGGGATATCCCTTATTGCCTCATAGTTCTAGAAAGGGAACTACTTAGGAAACCTTGATTTTGGTAGCACGATCTCGTTTTCACATTTCACATTTTTCACTTCCCTCTGCACATCACAAGCCCTATTTCATCATCTTCCCTCTCTGGGTCTACATGACCACTAGTTCCACAAGGCTTTGGTACACCCCCCTCCCCTTTTCCACATGTTTGGGTTGGGCCTAGAAATGTTACCCCAGAGGTTGAAGCAGCTTAGAAAAATGATAAAACCACATCATGGCCATAAATGAAAGAAAAAGGATATTATAAAATGCAAAATATGGTTGGGACATTATGCTAAATTTTCTAATTGTTCTATGTTGTATCATTTACTTTAGCCCAATTTACTTTTTCATTTACAATACATCCAATTATTAGTAGTATAATCAATCATAAACGTAACTGAAGAATATCTGCAGTGAAAAAGAAGAAAACAACACAACCATAAGAGACAACATATTGGTCCAAGACAAGGGGAAAACCACATAAGGGGGAACCCTTTCAAATCTTCTTCTTTAATAGATCGTCATAAATAAAAATTCAACAGAGAGTACAATGAGCCCAATACTTATGTATGCAGTGGATATTTATAAATCAGATCTACAGATCTATATAACAACAAAGATAAACCCATATCTAC
Organism: Pinus tabuliformis; assembly: GCA_031772625.1. Lineage (NCBI taxonomy): Eukaryota > Viridiplantae > Streptophyta > Pinopsida > Pinales > Pinaceae > Pinus > Pinus tabuliformis. The sequence continues at coordinate 837,767,232 of CM062809.1, read as the reverse complement.
TAGATCACTAAATCCAACTGATAAACCCAAGATTAAAACCCTGGATGCTCTCAACAAAATTGTCTGCGTGCATTTGAAGCTCTCTGGACACTCTCTCTGCCACTGTGTGAGGGTTTCTGTAGTTGCTTGGACACTCTAAGGAATACATTGTGCATACGTTCGGGGTTAAACCCACCAGATCTACTTAAAAACCCTTGAACACTCTCTTCCATTTTCTATGCATGCATCCAGGACGACCTGGACTCTCTCAGGACTATTATGTACAAGCGTCCACAGACCGACACCTTCATATCTGCCTCTAAACACTTGGACGCTCCCTTAAGCCTCTGTGCCAGCGTCTAGGGATCTTTGGAAACTCTCATAAGCCTATGTAACAGTGTCTAGGGACTAAAATTCCCAATTTTGTGCCAGCAATTGGGGATCAAAAAACCCTAATTCAAAGCGAACCTCACGCTTGTGATTTCAGACCCTTGTGCGAACTCCTTCCATCGAACCTGTGTAAACCAAGACAAAAGAGAAGAAAAGAAGATGGCTTGATCATTGTGATGAAATGAGCTTGAGTTCGCTTCTATTTATAGGCTTTCCTAAGGGTTTACTTGGGGTTAAGGCCAACCTAAGCAGTTACCCATGTGGTTAGGGTTAACCCACTCAATAATACATGTATAAATAAAATAATTCAAAACTCAACTTTTGCTTGACCAAATTGGGTGATCTTTAGGTCGATTTTAGTCCTTACGAAAAGAGGAATTTAATGCAAGCATCATATTGGTCATATGGGTTTTCCATCGTGTAATTTGACCCTAGTTGCAACAATTAACACTCCCTCTCAACTAAGAAGAATTCCACCTGCCAATATCTGTTAATAGAGCTTCACATCATGCTGGAATGATTTGACTGTCTCTGCTCAATTCTATCTATTAAAACTTTCTCGGATATAAAAGAAGAATAATAGGGTAGCAATAGCTTCCACCCATACCGAGTAATAGGATAACTCATCATACAGGGGATAAAATCCTCAACCCAGGAATCTCATCAGGGAGCTTACCCTTAACCCGGAATCTCAAAAGGGGAGTAACTCTCAACCCAATCCTGTTGCCTGTCGATCTTCCCAAAAATGACTCTCAGTAATCATGTGGTAAAACACCAACGTCATAATTGCCTTGGGTTTTACACCCCCAAGTACACTCTCAACTCGTTGGCCAAACAAGGAGCGATATTCCCAAAAAGTCGTGCTTGTGGGTATGATTCCAACTAGGGTATACTGTGCAAAGACCATATAGGGGAGCAGCATTCTACAACCCTATAAATATAGGGGAGAAGCATCCTCAACCCTATGGGTAATAGATAGGGAAGTACCCTATTGTCTAAAGATCCCTCAACCTCAGCAGCCATCTATCTTGATTCCTCGCCCTGGGAGCTCAAGAAACGTAGGAAGAGTTGGCTTAGTGTCCTCCATGAGCATTTCCCTTTATCCAAAGGGGCCACATCCATCAGTCCAAGTTTTTCTCTCAAGACCAAGAACTTTCCTTTCCGTAATGCCTTGGTGAGAAATCTACAATATGTTCATCTATTGATATGTGATGGAGCCTAATAGCTCCTCTCTGCACCATGTCTCGAATAAAGTGATATCAAATCTGAATATGCTTGGAATTTTCATGGAACATGGGATTTTCTGTGAGATGGATTCCACTCTTGTTATCATAATATATCACTGCAGTATCTACGACCTGCTCAAATAGCTCTCCAAAGATCTTTCTCAACCAAAATTATTTGCAACTATCCATGCTAGCGGAAATTTATTCTGCTTCGCAGGTGCTCAGTGATACATACTTTTCTTTTCTACTCATCCATGATATCATAGTAGATCCAAGGTTAAAACAACATCCAGATTTTCTCTTTTTGTCGATAACATTTTCAGCCCAGTCAGCATCAGTGTATCCATGAAGTTGAACATTTCTGATAGAATATCTCAGGCCAAGTGCGATCGACCCATTCAAATATCCCAATGTGTGTTTGGCATCTATGCAATGTGCGTGGAGAGGCTCAGTCATGAATTGATTCAATGTGTTTACTGCATAGCATATAGCTAGAAAGGTGTTTGCAAGAAACATCAGAGCCTTAATCAGTTGTTAATTCTTGGATGGATTTTCCAAGTCTAGTCCTGCAATTTCTCCACATAACTTCTTGAAGTTCATTTCCATTGGTGTAACCATGCAAATATTTCTAGAAACTTCACAATGTATTTTCCTTATCAAAGGAAAATATCACTAGGCCTTTTCCACACCTCAAGGCCTAAAAAGTAGTGCATAAGACCAAAGTATTTCACCTCAAATTCATAGGCTAGCTTCCTCTTACACTCGATCATCAGAGGCTCACTACCTGTCAAGAATATATCATCAACATATAAAACAAAAATCAATGGCATACCTTAGACTACCTTGAAGTGGAGGTTGGGATCGACATTGCTTCTTGTGGATCCCAACTTCCCTAATTAACTGTCAATGCGTGCACACCAAGCTCGAGGAGCTTGCTTCAAAACATAATATTCCTTCTTCAACCTGCAAACATGTGTTCTTCAATATTCCACTTCAAATCCCTGTGGTTGTTCAACATATACTTCTTCCTGTAACATTCCATGAAGGAATATTGTATTTGTATCCATCTGATGAAGATTCCATCCTTGACTCGCAGCAAGGGAAACTATAGAATGTATGGTTGTATATCGAGCCACGGGAGAAAATATGTCATCATAATATTCTCCCTCTTTCTGATAGAATCCTCGAGCTACGAACCTTGCTTTATATTTCTCAATGTTTCCATCAATTCCATGTTTGATCTTGAATAGCCACTTTGAATTCATGACAAACTTCCCATTCGGTCTAGGTAAAACATCCCATGCATCATTTTTCACAATCAATTCATATTCCTCAGCCATAGCACCTTTCCAAACTTGTTCTTTTACATATTCTTCTAATTAGTATGGTTCATCTTGAATCATAGTTCTCATAGCTACAACATATCCCTAATACCAGCATGGTTGCTTCCTTTCTCTGAACAATATATGAATGCGTACATTTCTTTCAGCATACAGTAAAGTATCGCAGATCCAAAGTGGTCTCTTCTTAGTAGGAGGATCACTTGGAGGAGGATCTAACAGATCCATAGGCTCCATGGGATCATCATCAGTATTGGAATCGAGTATAGAAGGACCATCTAGAATATCCCAGCTATCATTCTCTTCCTTTGGAGGAGGAGCTGGAGGAAGATCTCTTTCTTTTCGAAGAGTTTCATCTTCATCAAATGTTATGTTCCTGCTAATTTTGACATTCCTTTGACCAGGAATATATATTCTATATGCTTTGGAATTTTCACAATAACCCACAAACGTACCTTTCCTTCCTGTAGCTTCCCATTTGTTCCCTTTGTCCTTTGGGACATGAAAATATATGGGGCATCTAAACACACGAAGATGGCTAATATTAGGCTTGATACCTATGAATATTTCTTCAAGGGCCTTGTTTTCTAATGCTTGATGTGACACCTTGTTTTGAACATACACAGCAGTAGATGTAACTTCGGCCCAAAGGAACTTTGACATCTTTTGATCATGGAGCATAGCACAGGCAGCTTCTAATATAGACCTATTCTTCCTTTCAGCTAGACCATTTTATTCATGAGTATATGGCATAATTGTTTCTTTCTTGATCCCTTCTTTCTTGCAGAATGTCATGAATTCTTTTGACATGTATTCCCCTCCATTGTCAGATTTGAATACTTTGATTCTCTTTCTGGATTGATTTTCGATCAATGCTTTGAACTCCTTGAATAGTTCAAAGGCATCATCCTTGTTCTTAAGATAGTATATCCATGTCTTTCTTGAGAAGTCATCAATAAAGGTGATGTAGAAGAGATGACCACCAACAGAATATATAGGCATCGGACCACATATATCAGAATGAATGAGATGGAGGATGTCATTTGTCTTATTCTTACTAGAGGGTGTTAACACCCAGGTTGTTCCCTATGACTCCCAAGGGAATACGGCCGGGGTAACCACTAACCAATCTTTGGATTACAGCTTCTAGCCAAACTGTAATCAGAGAGAGCTCTCTCTTTATGATTTGTCTCTGTTTTGATAGTATTTTAGGCTAGCTGTGATGTTCAGGGTTTGGTTTTATGCTTTGGTTGAGGGATGTCTTCTGTACCTAAGGTGGAAACCTTCAGATGATTCTAGTCCATTGGGCAATGGAGTCTTTGGTTACTGGTTGTTTGAGAGGTAGATTAGGATTGCTGAAACTGCAGGGCCTTTTGAATATCTCATGAAACAAACTTGATATTATAATGGTGAAATGTGTGTAACCAGTGAAAAGCAATTAAGAATTTTCCACTAAGTTCGGTTGGTAGAAAGAGATGTATTGTGAAGGAGCAGACTTGAATTTCTAAACAATAATTCCTGTGAAAGATACAGTGTAGAGGTGCAGCAATTAAGAATCACACCTTTATAACCATAACTGAAGAAAACTTTTGTAATAGCATAGATTGAATTCAGGGTATTCTATGAATAAATCCTGGAATTAGTCTTTTTCTCTGCCATTAATTGTGAAATCTAGGACATGGATGAGTTATGAGAAAATAACAGAAAGAACATAACGAAAGTTTAAAGGAAACTTATTGAGCCATGATAACACGCAGGAATCCTGTAGCACTCAGCAATCGCATTACAATCCCTCACACAACACAGACTTTGGAAATTCCATCGGCCTTTGTATTAAACTCTGAAAATTTACAGCAAAAGAACTCTTGAAGAGAAATCAACAACAACCCCCTGCAAGCTTATGCGAGGGGGAAATATATACAAACGGTCATACAAAATATCTAAGGCGTTGAGTCATCTGAGAAATAAATGTTTTCACCAACTTGTACAGAACAGTAGATAAGAAGTTATTACTGCTTTTAATACAACATAAATGCTCTTTGTGTCTGTCAGAAGATATTTTGGCCTTTGGAGGCCACTGAGTCGGTCTGACCGTTCTGCTTTAATGCTGGAAAATGCGTCTTTATGGTTGTCGTGCTGTAACTTTCGGCCCTGCTACCTGTTAGCTGTCAATTGTGCTTTGTTGGCCAAATAGTTCTGCTGAGTTGGCTCAGCCCTTCCCTTTTCATGCATGCTGATCTTTCCAAGTTTTCCTGTGCATGATCACTTGTAATTTTGAATAATAAATAACAAAAACTTGATTTACAGGCTCTGGCTTACAATATCAGCTGTATCATTTTGGTCCAGTATTCCTACGTGGGCAATTGGTGTCTCAGAATTTCCTCTAATGTCTCATCTGCCTCTGTATATTTATAGAAATTGGGAGGCACTTCAAACAGATGTTTGATCTCATCCATGATAAAAAATAAGTTCTCTACTCTGTTGTAGAGACTTTGTCCTGTTGCTGGCCCTGTTTCCTCTAAGGTGCTGGCCTTCTCTGTGATCTGATTTGTGGCAAAGGTGTTCACCCTCTTGGCATATTTTTCATGGGAAAGTAGTCTTCCTGCGCTATTCAGTAAGCTTGGAAGACCTCTGTTTTGCAATGCCACAAACGTTTCCATGAATCTATTGACCTCGGTCTGCATATCCTGGGTCCTTCTCTCTAGTGTCTGCACTAGGCTTCTCAGTGTTAGGACCCTCTTTATTAGCTGGATGGTCTCAGTTCTGTTGGAGATTCCCATAGTAGCTAACTGAGCACTTGTTCGGTTGTTAAGCACATTGATCATTCTATTGGCAACCTCAGGCATATTGCCTAGAGATGCCCTTGATCTCTGGATTTCCCTTTGTGCTTTTGCTATGAGCTCAATCTGCTCATGAATTGTCTCAATATATTGCCATTGGTCAGTGATGGACTGGCCAATATTTCCCCATAGCACTGTCTTGAGCTCGACTGTCACTTTATCCAATGTGAGCTCCTTCTCCAGCTTCTTTATCCTGTCTTTAAGGGCCTTTATTTCCCTGCCCTTTTCTGCTACAGTCTGCTTCGATTTGTCATATCTTTCATTTAACTTGACCAAATTTTCCCTGGCCTCTTTTAACTCTGACATTTGGGCTTCCAGGGCTTGGATTTCATTCCTTAGTTTCTGCATGTCCAGGCTTGAAGCCTGGTCTGTTGTTGGCGCTGGTGTTGAGGTGGAAGGTGCTGCTTGTTCTGTTTGTTGAGTAGGGGGAGCAATGGTTTGAGGAGCTTCCTCAAGGTTAATTATTTCAGGAGGAGGCTGAGAGGTTTGACCTCCTTCCTTTTGCTGCAATGCTGCCTGGGCAGCCTCTGACTCTCCCAACTTCTCTTGGGTCTGGATTAGCTGTTTGTATAGGGATACCAGCAAAGCTGTGGCATCTTGATCATGTCTCAGCTGAGAAACTTCTTCAGTTTGTGGGTGAATTGTTGCTGGGACTTTGACCATCTTTCTAAGGGCTGCCATGTCTGCATCCCTCAATTTCAACAATGCCTGCACAGCCTTAATATCCTTGGGATCATGCCCAAGTTCTATAATTATTTCCTCCAAGGCTTTAATTCTATTATCCTTTGCTTGAGAAGATGCCCTTTCCAACTCAAGCTGGGCAGTTGTATTATTTAGGCTATTTTCTAGCCTGTAGTTATCCAGTGTTTTCTCTGCCAAGGAGGCATACACCATCTCACCCGTTTGTTTGTGCAATTCGATTTTGTCCATTGGGTGGATGTCCTTGGCAAGGACCTCAAGATTGGTCCTTTTATAATCTGCAGGGGACTGTGGCTGTACTACAACTGGCATAAAATGACTCATTATCATCTTGCCCTCATGAACATCATAGGCAGACATCAGTCTTTGCTGATTGGTAGGAGCCATTTTCAGCAGATGATTATAGAGTTGTATTTTAAGTGGCTCATTTTTCCTTTTAATGTCAATAAACTGTTGTTTGATTCCTCCTTCAGCTTCTCTTTGGTGGCTGGAGGAGCTGAATTCTCCTCCCATTGTTCTGTCTTGTCCCTGCTGGAAGGAACTAGCGGATGCTTCTCTACTAGGTGGGCCCATGCCCAGAGACTGCCCTATTGGCATTTCCTCCTCAAAGAAGGGATTCATTCTATGCATTTTCTCTCCCTGATTTATGGATGATGTGAGGGGAGTCTCTCTGTCCCTTTTCCTACTTATATCCTCCTTTTGTGGAGTTTGGAGGATTGAGGCTTCAGTAGTAGTCTCTTGCCTAGGAGGCACAGTGTTCTGAGCCTGCTGCTCAGTGAAAATTGGGGCCTCAGCTGCCCTTTCTTGCTGTAATGGCTGCTCTTTGTCATGCTGCCCCTCTTCTTGCTGTTGTTCCTGCTGTTGTGGCTGCTCTACCTGCTGTTGTTGCTGCTGCACCTCCTCATGAGGCGGCTGTTCTGTTTCCATCTCTTTTTCCTTGCCTTTGCTAGAGGTTTGCTCACTAGCTTTGGCTGCTTGCTGATTTGCAGTTGAGGACGAGGCAACTGCTCCCACTTGTGTGCTTGGAAGAGTGAGTACCTGTGAACAAAGTTCAAGGTCAGCCATCTTTTTCAGATTTCTCACTGCTCTTTGATTCAACTCTTCTTGTGTAACAGGCTCCTCTAGGGTTCCTCTCCTCCATTTTACTTGATTTGCATATTTTTCTATGTGAGGAATCCTTACATGGTCATAACCCGACAGCCTATACTTGACCCTTCTTAAAGTTATGAAGTGATTGGGGTCATATGGTTTCCAAAGGAAACTAGTTTGCAAGCCAAGGGATTCTAACATGTTGTCCGCCTCTTTCCAACCTTCCTCCCTTTTGTTGTAGATAAAGTGGCCAAGTTGGTTCCTGACCTTCAGCTATGCTTTTTTACCTCTGCCTGAAAAGTGAAGCACATCAGCATTCCCAAACTGCCTGAAATATTCCAGGGCAAACAATCTCATGGGTACATATCTGGGCAATCTGTAGGGAGGCAATTCACACCCATATATCCTGATGACCGTGTGGTTCTGGTAGAAGTACCAGTCCCCAATGCTGTATGTTTTGGATAACTGAAGGATCCTTTGCATCTCATCAGTGAGCCTTGGAGGAGGTGAGCTCATCAGCATAGACATGGCTGGGTGGATGAAGAGATCTATGAACTCACAGTAAGTGTATGGAGAATGAGATCTGTAGTGGAAGGCAGAGGACCAATAGACCACTGACCTTGGATTGCCTTGGGCATCCACTCTTTTGATAGCAAAAGAAAACTTCTCATGTTGATAATATAAGATCAAATGATAAATGTAGGAGGTGTATCTGAACACCTTTTCTCGGGCCAAGTTCATCAACTGCTCATGTATTTTATCAGAGATGTAGGTGGCATAGTCATAGCAGATTGGAGACTTGCCAGGAGCGAACATGAGCATCATTACCAGCACAGTTTGATCAACAAATTCAATTGAATTATAGCCCAAAATGGGACTAATCATGTCTGCAAGATCTCTGCCCAATTGGTTGAGGTATACTTGGTTGACAGGAGGATACTTCACAGAGTCAGAGTCAATGTACAGCTGATTTAATTTGGTGACCTGAGCATTTGTCAATCTGGCTCCTTGATTTATCAAGTCTATGAGTGATAGAGGGACCAATTTCTTCTCAGTCTTGAAGCAGAGCATCTCTTTGATAGCTTCAGGGGTGATGTAGAACACAGCTGAACCTGAAGGGTCAAGCACTGCCCTCTGAGTAGGGTCATAGTTTTCAGCACATAGGTGGATCAAATCAGGGAACTGATTGACCTGAGGGAGCTTGAATATAGGGAGAAAAGAGTCCCATATGCCTAGCACATCTGTCCCACTCTCATGTTTAGCCTTTAATTCATTTAGCAGGTGGATGTGGAACTTGGTCCTCATCAGCATTTCCTCTGAAATTTGATAGTTCAGGTCTGCTAGAGGCTGCCACTCCAATTCTCTCTGAGGGGCATTCAATGGAGCAACGTTTAATGCCACCGAGGCTACTGGTGGATCCATGATTTCCTTTAGGATTCTGTTGTTTATGGACTAGTGTTACTGTGCAGAACAACACCAAAGAGTTTTCTTTAAAGAGGAAGGTGAATTTACTCAGAAACAGAGGACAAAAGGTGAGTTACAGCAATTGAAATACTGCTTAGAACATGAATAAGGCAAATGGCTGGCCTTACTCACACTTTTACAGCAAATTGGTATAGTGTGGGTTACCAGTTCGTGAATGCGCGAACAGAATGCAGTTTTCATAAAATTTCAGGTAAACGAGGCTTAGCTGGTGAATTTCGACGTTCTAGGTGCAAATGGGGACCAGGCAGAGGGGATTTGCCGGTGAATTATATATTTTTTCACTGCTTTAAGTTATTTTGGCAATTTACGGACAAAACCGGGCGCAGAAAGGATTTGCATGGATAAATACCTGATATACAGTCAGCAATGGTCAAGAGTGCAGGTGAAATGGCGCGCCAACGGTCTCCAGGTTGAATTCAGCAGGTTGGCGAAGGCTCGGACGTGAAATTCATGCAGAGGATACAACAGCGTTTTTTGCAAAAAGTGCAAAAAACGCGACATTTCGGCCAAAATATAGTTTTTTCAGGACTTTGGCGCCTTTTTAGATGACGTCAACATGACGTCATCAGGTGGGGTCAAGGTCGGATGACGTCAGCATGACGTCATCGGGTGACGTGGCGGCATACTAGAGGTCCACGGGGATGGTGAAGTGGCAGACAGGTGGGGCAAATGGAGGACGGGGCACTGACCCGGCGGTGATGTTGGCGGTGACACTGGCAGGGCGGATCAACTGAAACCGGAAGTGGTTAGCGGTTTCATATCGCACCGCTTTTGATACGGAAGCAGAAATGTCAGATGTACCTCCGATACGCTGTGGGGGTGACGCGTGGCAGAGGCCTGACGTCACCCTCTGACAGATATTGGAAGGTAACTCTCGGACGTCGGGGCCGGTCCGATATGCACGAGGGTCGTCGGATCAAAGGGGCCCGATCCGACGGTCGACGGGACGTTGAGGTGGCCGAACGATACGGACGGAGGGCGGAAATAAAATAATGTTTCTTTTGAGATTTGCGCCCGGCGGGACCTTTGGAAATTTGGCGGATTACATGGTTTTTCCAATGTTTTTTATGCAAATGCGCTTTTGCGCCAAACTTTGGGTAAACGGGAAAAAGTGGGTTTTTATATGTTTTTTGCAAACGAAGCGGGTTAGGGGTGGTAATGGGTTTTCACAAGGTTCTTTAGCAAATGAAGGGTTTAATGGGTTAAATCACTTCAGAAGGGGAAAGAGGGGCAAGGGTTAGGGCTCTTAAGCTGACCAGATGTCAATTTAATCCCTGATAGTGAACATATGGCTATAATGCCAAGGGGAGGGATATTTATACAATGCTTGGGGTTTATACACCATAGTGTTATAATAGTAGGGAAAGGGTAACATAGGGGATTTATATAAATAGAAGTTAGGGGTTAATATGGATGAAAAGGGTGAATGAGGAATGATATCACTAAGTTTATTTTGAAAATCACTTAGTTTAGGGAGTAGATCAAAATGAAAATATTTTTAGACAAGAAATGTGGCTTTTAAAGGAATAAGAACCACCATAAAACCACAAATTCTTTCATGAATCTCAACTGATGAAGGGATGTTAGGAATGGGAGTGAAAGGGGAAATTGGGAAGTCAGACATGCTCCTTTGCTTTGCTGCAACATAATGGAGAAGAGGTTCTTCTCAATCCACTGATTTTCCTTTGTAAAGAGGTTATCAAACACTCTATTAGAAAGGACTGACACTTCTGCAACCCCAACTGCCTACCCATCTATTTGCCTAGCATTTTTTATTTCTTCATGGAGGGTGCACTTAGACTTGCAGACCCTTATATGCCTTTTTCTTTTCCTTGGCTTTTTCCTTTTGATTTTCTATCTAATGCTACCCTTATTGCTTCCAAGGTCCCAGATTAAGTAGTTGGGAACCTTAATTCTCTACCTAAGCTACTGCTCTGCCAAGATTAAACAGTTTGGACAGACTTCTTCCTCTATTCTACAACAAAAAATTGAAACATGGCATGATCCAAATTAGGCTTTTGGATCACCCATCAAAATTGAGTCAACAAAGAACTTATGTACATACATTGTTTTCTCTAGGAAATATGGGATCTTTACATCACCAAAGCAGAGCATATTTGGACCTTCCTTTGCCAATCATGAAATATGAAACCTGTTGATATAGGTAGCTAACAGAGGGAAATGGCCCCCTTGTTTTCTTTCCAGTTGCACAACTTGGACAAACTCCATCATGATAAGCATGTACAGCGGGGATACCTTATACCAATTTGTTCAGCTTTGTAAGTGAATCATAGTGTAAATAAGCCATCTTGTGGTGCCATAACTCACTTAGATGATTGGTACTATGAACCAATTATAGAAGAGGTCTTCCTGTGACTTTATAGATTCCTTCAAATCTCGATCCTAATGTGAATGCAACTCTCATAGGTGAATCAACAGGCCAAGTCAAAAAATTTCCTTTGATGAAGGCAACCCTCATCCCTTTATCTTACAATGTGCATATAGATACCAGATTCTTCATTAATCCCAGTACATACATAACATCATGCAGCAGAGCTAATTCCCCATAATTTAACTGAATTTGACAAACCCAAATCCTTTCATGGGATGAGTGGAGTTGTATCTGAGAATGATCTTTAGCTTAGTCTCCCTCTCTACCATATTAGAGAGGACTTCCTTGTATCCATAGAAATCATGAGTGGCCCCACTATCAACCAACCAACTATCCCACAAATCCGATGGAGAAGAACTAGTAAGAGTAGATGTAAGAATGTATTCAGATTTATTTACAGCATTACTTTCATACCTGGTATCCCTTGACTTCTTTTGAGGAGGATGATTTTCTTCAGAGTCGCTTGAGGAGTCTCTTCTTCTTCTTTCATATCTTCTATCACGGTCCTTTCTTTGATTGTATTTTTTCTTTTGTTATTGTATTTGCCTCTAGTGTTGCAACGTGGTATTTTTCTCTTCTCAGGACAGTCATGAGAATAATGACCTGTCTGGTGGCAATTGAAGCATTCAATATGGGATAATGATTTGTCATTCCTTCCTTTTGTATTTTGAGAAGGAGGGTTCCTTGATGGACCTCCTTTTGCCTTCTTCCTTTTATCATGAGTGATATATGGAGAGGGCTCTCCCTCTTCATGCTTTTTAATCCTTCCTCTTGCTATCATCCTCGTTTCTTCTTGAGTGAGCTTCCCAACAATTTCATGAAATGTCAGAAGGACATTGTTGTTTCTAATTCTAGTAATGAAGGTTTCCCAAATATGAGGGAGACCTCTAAGAGTCACAACCACTAGCTCCCCGTCAGGAACATTTTCTCCAATTCTCTGCAATTGATCTCTAAGGTGAGAAATCCTCATAATGCAGGATTGAACAACTTCTCCTTTGTTCATCTTAGTTTCCTTGAGTTAATCTTTCAAGGTGATGATCTCATTCAATTTGTTTATTTTATACATGCCATCTATTTTGTCAGACATATCTTTCTTTGCTTTAGACTTAAATTTCTTGTACCTGTTCTTGAGGGAAGCGGAGGTGTTTTCTAGAGGCTCAGCATCCTTCCTTGGATGTATTCCAGCACATCATTGTTGTCATCTATGATCTCCAATCTGAATTTCCATGCAACAAATTTTGATGCATCACCCAACTTTTCATGCTCCTTGAAGATAGAGGATGACATATTGACCTTGACTAGGCAATATGCTTTCTGAAAGTGAGGGCTTCAATGCTTGTCTTTTTAAGGCTTTGTAGCTCCAATACCTTGTTAAATTTTTTGATTGTTCTAAGTTGTATCAGTTACTTTAGCCCAATTTACTTTTTCACTTACAATGCATCCAATTATTAGCAGTTTAATCAATCATAAACGTAATTGAATAAAGAATAATATATGCAGTGACAAAGAAGACAACATCACAACCATAAGAGACGGAAGATTGGTCAAAGACCAGGGAAAAACCCCACAAGCGGGAAATCCTTTCAAATCTTCTTCTTTAATAGATCATCATAAAAAAAAAGTAACAGAGAGTACAATGAACCCAATAATTATGTTTGAAACTGATATTTATAAATCATATCTACAAATCTATATAACAACAGAGATAAAACCAGATCTACCAGATCACTGAAGCCAACTGAATCCAACTGATAAACCCAAGATCAAAACCTTGGATTCTCTTAGCAAAACTATCTGCGTGCATCTGTAACTCTTTGGTCGCTCTCTCTGCCCCTGTGTGAGGGCGTCTGTAGTTGCTCAGATGCTCTTAGAAATACCCTGTGCATGCATCCAGGGTCAAACCCACCAGATCTACTCAAAAACCCTTAAACGATATCTTCTAGATTCTATGTGTGCGTCTGGGACGACCTACACACTCTCAGGACTACTCTGTAAGAGCGTCCGGGAACCGATGCCTTCAAATCTGCCTCTGAACCCTTGAATGCTCCCTTAAGCCTCTGTTCCAATTTTAAGGACTCTCTGGACACTCACATAATAATGTGTGTCAGCATCCATGAACTAAAATTACCAGTTTTGTGCCAGCATCTAGGGCTAAGAAAACCCTAAGTCAGAGCGAACCTCACGCCTATGATTTCGGACCCTTGTGTGAACTCCTTCCGTTGAACCTATGCAAACCAAGATAAAAGAGAAGAAAAGAAGATGGCTTGATCATTATGATGAAATGAGATTAAGGTCGCTTCTAGTTATATGCTTTCCTGAGGTTTTACTTGGATTTAAGGCCGACCTAAGCAGTTGCCCATGTGGTTAGGGTCGACCCACTCCATAATGCATGTATGAATAAAATAATTCAAAACTTAAATTCTGCTTAACCAAATTGGGTCATATTTAGGTTAGTTTTGGTCCTCTCGAAAAGAGGAATTTAATGCAAGAATCATCTCGACCATTCGAGTTATCCATTGTGGAATTTGAACCTAGTTTCAAAAATTAACACATTATATTAGAATGTGGGAAAAATCTAAACATGAGGTCTGCACTTTCATTATGGCCATCACCCAGGTTATTAGGGCCCCATGAGTGCCCATCGCATCATTAAGGAACACATGCATGTCCCAACCCCTAGTGGGCGATGAACTACCCCACGTTAAGTGTTACAGGGAAAAGTGTCTATGCAGAACTGCTAATCCCACTAAGGCGAGTAGCTGCCTTAGAAACAAACAAAGTAAAACTACTTTCGTTTTCCTTTATGAAAGATAGATGAGAGAAGAATAAAGGAGACCAACCTCTCTCTTGCGCTTGGTTCCTTGCTCGATTCCTCTCTCTTCCGATAGTCCTTTGCTACTTGCTTTCTTGTATACCCATCTTCACAGAGTACCTATAGAATCAAAGCAGCATAACATTATACTAGAACATGGATCTATTATCATAAACAATCTAGGATTAGATGTAAATTGACCATATAAATTCACAAAACATAAATTACACAAGAGTATGGAGGAAAACTTGAGTAGATTTATTGATAATCAAGAAAGAGCCAAGAGAGTTACAACCAGTTGTTCTGACCTAGAATCATCCTCTCAGCAAGTAAGCCCTTCTTCACCTCATGCAAAGCTTAGATCACCCAACACTATGATGTTGCCTCAAGAAACCAACAACAATTCCTTACAAGATGCAAAATTCCAGCCTCTGGATCTCTGGGATGAGGGATCCATATATAGATGTCTGTAAGGGAGATGAGTCAGCTTGTGATTTGATTAGTGTCTTCCCTCTGATAGTTCTTGCCTCCACTTGGAGATTGATGTTCTCTTACTCATCCTTGGTCGAATTCAGAGAGGTAAGTGTCACAGGAGAAGTTTCTGGAAGATTCCATGCTTCTCCACCTCGCGGATTGACACTACCATTTGTCTCTTCTCACCCATCGCACCCCATAGAATGGATTTTTGAAATGCAACGCACCCACTATGTGTACTTAGGTGAGATGCAATGCACTTTGCCTATGGAGCAGGTGAAATGATCTAGTTTTGACCAGTTCTGAGTAGTTTTTCATGGAGAACTTCTGGGAGAAGCTGTAATCAGTTGACCTTGTTCGTTTAGGGGTTGGAACAATTAGGGACTTAGGAGCCCTTGGTTTATGGACATTTATGCTTGGGGTTATAGTGCCCAAAAATGTATATAACAGTTGCCCCCTAAAGCATGAGGTCGTTAATCTTTTTGATGTCGGGTGAAATGCTTTATCATGAGGGTCCGAAGTTCTTTCAAGCTGGAAGGAGACCTGTAATAAGATACAATACAATACATTATCTTCATAATATTTTCATGGTCTAGCTGAGTCGGGCATCCCCATGCTCAGCTTTATAAATTCATTTTCATGTACATAGGATAGACAATCATTTGGGTGTAGACTGATGATTCTGGTAGAGCCATCATCCCTTTGATTGGATGATTATCTATGCAGCAACAATGTACATTTGATGTCTTTATTTTCCTGAATATATATCGCAGCCCGGATGGATGAAACTAGATCCAGGGTTTTGAATCTCGTTCGATCTTCACTCAAAGTACAAGTCGATCCATGTGAGATATTTTCTAGAGTCGAACATGGACAGACATCACCTGATTACCAGCCAATGATGTAAGTTGTTAACAGGCGCGAGAGGAATCACCGATAATGATAATGATCCTCAAGGTACTGCAGTACAATTCACGTGGTGTGAATAAGGGACCTGGCGTCGAACACCATGCAAAATATTTCGGTCGAAGGCCATTGATGTAAACTTGTCGTCGGAAGTGAGAAACTTGCCATTGAGGCATGCAAGCTTCAAAGTACTGAAATGGGTGTTCCTAGATCGACTTCTTGGATAATGAGCTGATGTCGACAAGAAGCGATCCATCATAGGAGGGCCTTAATGAATCCCACATCAATGACACGGAATGGAGCAGATGATTTTAATGGAGGTGAAAATGATCTGGTGATATAAGGTTCAGGGTGGCGGTCATGAAAGAATGGAGCGTAAATGTATTGCAGTGGGTGAGACACAGGTGAATTCTCTGAGTGACTTCTCTTGAACATATCGGTGACACTGACATGATGGATTGGTAGCATTAACCCCAATTGTGGATGGTGTGATGTGAACATGGTGATGTGGCCGGTGAATGAAACAACCCAACCCGACTTGGATGCGGAGTGAAAGTGTCATGTTCAAGAGCGACTTGCTACCAACAAAGTTTCTTCAAGTTTTCTTCCCAATTTTTCCCCAATCATTGCTTACCAGTACCTCTTTATTTTTGTCAAGCTTGAGGAGGATAACATATGCTTGTTCTATAATTTTCCCTTCGGGAAAACCCATCGCTATGTTTTAACGAGCCTAGCGATAGTGAAACTCGTTCTTGTCTGCTATGGACAAGTTTGTCACTATTAGGTTTTAACGAGTTTAACGACAAAGATAACTCGGTCCTTTTCAATTTTAGAGAGTCTGAAAAGGGACGTAAAGGAAACTCCAACAATCCTTTTTCTTCATCTAATCCCTTAAGTCCGAAAAAGTATAAAACAATACAGAAGGGATGAATTTTCGATACTTTTAACGAGCCGAACAAAAAAAGCGCTCAATCTTTTTGTGTAGTAATCCCTTAGGTCCAAAAAGATTAAAATCTAAAGGAGGGATAGCACTTCCGGTCCCTTTAACGAGCTGGAGAGGCCAATGGCTCGGAAATCTTTTCATATTTTACGAGTCAGTTGAAAAGAGCTTAAAGGAGACTCGTTTTTTGAGGAACGAGTGATAAATTCGGGTAGCAGCTGATTCCAGGTAAGGTTTGGAATTTCGCAATCATGGAAGTGTTACAAGGATGGCTAACAGGATCACTCTTCACAGCTGTTCCTCAAAATGGGTAAACAATCAAATGGAGGTGAATGATCGGCCAATACAAAGTGGAGGTGATGATGAGAACACGACCAAGGCTTCAAATGCTGAAGTACTACATTCACGATGGTTATTTACCGGAAATTGGTTCATTTTTTAATGAGCTTAAACGTTGGGGGAAACATTTGCTCATTGCTTATGTTTATTTTTTAACGAGCATGAAGTTCGTGTTAAAACTGCTCGATTAATCCAGTCGTATAATAAGAGTGTCTCATATATAAAAATGGCATTATTTCAAAGCTTTGCCCCACATCCTTTCTTTATGCAAGTTAGGAAACGACCAATCCTACGAGTTTAAAGGGTTAGAGGACCTACAAATTTAAAAAATAAATGGTCACTCTTCGCTTGCACGCCAAAAGGTTTGCATTCCCCCAGGTATAAAATAGAGCTTCAAGGTCACCTCTCAATCTACCAACAAAACATTTGTTTTATCGGGAAAGGCTTACCTCTTTCAGGTTACCAAAGATTGTTCTATCTGCACCGCAAACAAAACATTTCTTCGGCGATGCCTACCGAAATAGACAAAGGCGAGTGTCGCAGACGCCTCCACCCACATAACTTTGACAAGGGAATCTTATTCCAGTCTAACCCCCTTTTCCAATTGCGGACGGGAGTGTCAGACTAGTCATATATCTCTCGCAGAAACCTACCCTATACCTGAAGTTTTCCTGCCGAAGCAGACCAGGGTGCATGCCCCCTGGGTTTCAATCATGTCCCCCGAATCACTCGCGCTCATCAGTTGGATGGACTGGGGATTGATGAGACATTCCTTATGTGAAGAGACTATTCATGGATGGTATATGACTATTTTCTATGCGTGAACCGGGGAATGAAAGCTGGTCTACGAGCTTGACCACTCTTCCTTCGTGCGGAAAACACATTACTCTAAAGAGTGATGAGACAATGGCTCCCATGCAATAAATATAGTCTCTTCCAAGGAGTAGACTATAATCCAGGGGTCCTTGGACTACCATTACGTTCATTTGAATGGTTTTCCCTCTCAATGTTATGGGCACATTGGGAAGGATCCCTAACGGTTGACTGGTTCCCTTGTCGAAGCCTGTTAGATTTCTCATCTCAGGAAAAAGTGATGGCGAACCAAGCGCTTTCCAAGAAGTCGAGGAAAGGATACTCACAGAAGCCCCTTCATCTATGATGGTATCGGCCATAACCATTCTATATATTTGAGCAATGATTCGGAATGGTACACTAGCCGGTAAACGGGGTCTGTCTAGCTAATTCCAGTCGAAGGAAACAACTAGGTTGCTTGGAGGTGGGACTGAATAGACGGCCAGGTACGACTCTGACAAACTTCCTTCCTACGGTAAAGGAATGGGTGAATTGTCCCCATGTTCATCGGAGTCTGTGTTTACGAAAAGAATTTGGATGGTTTCATCCTTGTTCTCTTCGGTGACTGTATCATCTGAAGATGGAACCTCTAAAGGCAAGACCGGGTCAACTGCCGCCTTGACCTTTTGACTTTCGTCTGGTATGGGTTTAGATGGTTTATCTTCAATGATAGACGCTTCGGTCGACCACCTGGGTGGGTCAGCTGGATTTTCAACTAGTGACGGACTTGGTAAGAGTTTCTTATATCCAGGAGGAAGTCGTAACAGTGAAACCGGATGATCGTCGAAAACTCTTTTAGCCTCATCTAAGAAGGGACAATAGTGGATGGTGTTATTGCCTTCACATAGTTTACAAGGAAATTTGTACTTTCCTTTTTGTCTAGGGGCTTCACTTTCACTAGTCGACGGTGTGTTTTCAACATGATCATCAGAGGTTGACGACACCGGGTTGTGCAAACGAGGAGACCAGTCCCTTAAGATCCGAGGGATGCAGGAACAATCTCTATGATAGTGGTCTCCTTTGCAAATGACACATGGCGATTTAGGCCTGGTCGGTGCAGTGTGTGGATTTTCACTAGACGATGCTCGGTTGCCCCTTTTCGCCTTTGACTCCTTCTTCTTCTTCTCTTTCTTCTTCTTTTCATTCTTCTTCTCAGGTACTTG
Source organism: Pinus tabuliformis (assembly GCA_031772625.1). Classification (NCBI taxonomy): domain Eukaryota; kingdom Viridiplantae; phylum Streptophyta; class Pinopsida; order Pinales; family Pinaceae; genus Pinus; species Pinus tabuliformis. The sequence continues at coordinate 837,748,306 of CM062809.1, read as the reverse complement.
ATTTTTGGCCTTACCAGCCTCATCAAGTGAAGAGGGAGGAGAGGAAGAATTGGACGAAGTAGAAGGTTGGGGGGTAACTCTGGAATTGTCTAGTTGCTGACTCGATTTTTTAGGAATTACGGTGTTCTGAACGACGGAGGTTGAGAAAAGCCATACGGGTAAGCCAATTGTCAATCCTGGAAGCGACAATGTGGCCATATGGGGTGCACCAACATCTCCCCAAGAGGAGAAGGGACTAGGATTTCCTCCAAGGGGAACTCCTTGGTTGGTGGACTCCATTTTCTCAACCTAAGACCAACGTAGGAAAGGTGATGATTATTCCGTTTAAAATAAATTTTAGACGCTTTGACACAACTTGCTTTTTCAATTTTTAAGAGTCGAGAAAAAACAAAAGATGACTCTAGTCACCTTCGATTTTTAATGAGCCTGAAGTGACAAGTGCTCAGATGGACCTTTTCCTTTAAGGAGTCTGAAAAGGAACGAAAGGGACTGCTCTAGAAATCTAGGCAGAGGGATTACCAAACCAATCGCAAAACTGTAGAATACCTTTTACGGTATGGCAGTCAATATTCCTGAATGTTGTGTTCAGTGCATTGTGATCGATAGGGCGGCAGACACGGCTTCCTATGGATAAAGGATTAAGCCTATTTTGGTCTCCCAAAATATACTCGATGGTACGTGGGAGCACAAGTCCGTACTGGCACTTATCATCTCAAAGTGGAGGAATCACCCAACCAACAGTGAGAACAACAGTTACCAGGCTTTACGACGCCGGAATACGTCTCTAGCCTAGACTTCTAGATGTTGTGCGTTAGGTTCCAAAGCATTGTTAGATTCATTAAATTTATTTTATAGTTGATCTTGCTTAAGAAATTTCCCTTTCAGGTTCACCGCGTGATGTAGATGAAAAATGCAACTAAGATGATAAGCAGTCGTTTTATCTTCTTTGAGCAATGAAAATCCTAGCTACTAAGGAAAGAGAGACAGTATTCTTTCAGCGAAGAGCATAGAGCACACACTATATGCACCGTCCTAAATAAAACCAATCAAATAGTCTAAATGCAAATGCACATGCATGTATTTGTTTTCAACCTTCTTAATATGTGAATGATAAAAAGAAAGATAATGCACAAATCTGAATTATTTTTCAAAGCGACAATTATTAACAAGTTTCTTTTCAAAATCAAAATGAAGACAGCGACAACACTTTGCGATTTGGAAATGAAAACTTGCTTTCGACACCAGAAAAACTACTAATTCAGACCAAATACAATAGTAACAGGGTAATCTACTATCAAGAACAATCAGGTCCTCTTCTATGACTGAAAACGACACTTGTGACAATTTCAAATCAAGAAACGACAGTACAATTACGTTAATTTTTTGTAAAGGAGAACTGAAAATGACTCAACAAATACATAAAAACAATTACAGTTCTTTGCACAATGGAGGCGGAATAATAGCAAGGAAAGGGGTTTCAAACAGAGGTGTACCAACTACAGGCAGTAAAACACCTGAATAGATATGAAAATAGTGAACACAGAAACCAAAATTTAGGAACAATGCCTAGTCTGATCAACGCACCTGTAACATAGTGAATTTGAAATGCAGCACACCTACTACACTCGGGAAGTGCGCTGAATTTGAGATTCACAAAACAGACAGTGCGTTGGACCAGGGACGAGACTTTGATTGGGTTTCGGGTCACAGTTTGCAGCTCAGTTCAGGGATTTTGGCCGAGCAAGTGGTAATCAGTAAATCAATCACAGGGGTAGATATAAGGAGGTTACTAGAGCCACCATGAGGGCAATTAGAAAGCTTGTAAATAAATTTTTTAACTCATAAACAAAACCCAGAGGTTGACTGAAGCGACATTTATCTATGCAAATGCAGTTCGAAGGCTACCTGGCTCGACTTCACGCTCCGTCTGTAAGTTTATAAAGTAAACAAATTTAGATAAACAAACAACCTAGTTGCTCCCCAACAAAGTCGCCATTTTGTTACAGGGAAAAGTGTCTATGCAGAACTGCTAATCCCACTAAGGTGGGTAGCTACCTTAGAAACAAACAACCTAGTCGCTCCCCAGTGGAGTCGCCATTTTGTTACAGGGAAAAGTGTCTATGCAGAACTGCTAATCCCACTAAGGCGGGTAGCTACCTTAGAAACAAACAAAGTAAAACTACTTTCGTTTTCCTTTATGAAAGATAGATGAGAGAAGAATAAAGGAGACCAACCTTTGTCTTGCGCTTGGTTCCTTGCTCGATTCCTCTCTCTTCTGATAGTCCTTTGCTACTTGCTTTCTTGTATACCCGGCTTCACAGAGTACCTGTAGAATCAAAGAAACATAACACTATACGAGAACATGGATCTATTATCATAAAAAATCTAGGATCAGATGTAAATTGACCATACAAATGCACAAAACATAAATTACACAAGAGTATGGAGGAAAACTTGAATAGCTTTATTGATAATCAAGAAAGAGCCAAGAGAATTACAACCAGTTGTTTTGACCCAGCATCATCCTCTCAGCAAGTAAGCCCTTCTTCACCTCATGCAAAGCTTAGATCACCCAACACTATGATGTTGCCTCAAGAAACCAACAGCAATTCCTTACAAGATGCAAAATTTCAGCCTCTGGATCTCTGGGATGAGGGATCCATATATAGATGTATGTAAGGGAGATGAGTCAGCTTGTGATTTGATTAGTGTCTTCCCTCTTATAGTTCTTGCTTCCACTTGGAGATTGATGATCTCTTACTCATCCTTGGTCGAATTCAGAGAGGCAAGTGTCACAGGAGAAGTTTCTGGAAGATTCCATGCTTCTCCACCTCGCGGATTGACACTGCCATTTGTCTCTTCTCACCCATCGCACCCCATAGAAGGGCTTTTTGAAATGCAACGCACCCACTGTGTGTACTTAGGTGAGATGAAATGCACTTTGCCTATGGAGCAAGTGAAATGATCCAGTTTTGACCAGTTCTGAGTAGTTTTTCATGGAGAACTTCTGGGAGAAGCTGTAATCAGTTGACCTTGTTCATTTAGGGGTTGGAAAAACAATTTTAGGGACTTAGGAGCCCTTGTTTTATGGACATTTATGCTTGGGGTTGTAGTTCCCAAAAATGTATATAACATTAAGGGGGTAATAACTTCTTATATCATACACAACATGCTCTCATGTCTTGGAGCGCTAAGCAATATATATTAAAGCAAAATCAAGAAAAGAAAAAATGAAAATGAAGAAGGGTGGAAAAATAAAGGCCAAGGTAACTCATGTACCACAATTACTCCCTCCTATATCTATACACCCATGTGAACATCCCTCATCATTACAGCCCTTGAACCCATGGCATTTGGCCTTGAGACCCATGTGTTCCTATCCACCTCATCATTATTCACATGACCCCTACCACCTAAAGGACATACCTTAGACATGCATTTTCCCTTTAGGGGCTGAGAACACCTAACATGGTTGTTTATTAGCCACTCTTACCTAAGGAGGTAACACTATTACATGATCAAAGCCCAAAATTTGGAATGGAATCCCATTATGAATTCCCATTTGTACCCTTGATTAAAAATCTTGGTTCTCTTATATTCACAAATGAATTATTGTACCTAATGTTGAGGAGATGCATTGGATATTATATGGAATTGGAAGGTGGTTTCACCATGGGCTGGGAAACTTAGCTAGTGCCCACGCCCACCAGAGGATCATATGGACACTTGTAGGGGATGTGATGAGAGTAATGGGACTCCATCATGTATTGCAGAATTAATTCATATTGTGGGAACCCTTAGCACCTTCAAAAGCTTGTTCATTTCCCCACATTATTTACGAGATGATGAACTTGGACCATCATTTCCCCAGTCGGATTAGTAGTGTACACATGGTTTTGCAGCTAATTTGAGGCCCAAAGGAGGTTTATCTCACTATTGATACATGAGAGGGAATGCACCATCTTCAGAGCCCTCATTTTGAGTAGTATACAAGCCTATATTTCATCAAGAGACCCATGAGACCAACAGTTATGCCCCAAGACCACCTTGGAGCATGACATGATGACCTACAAAGAGATTAATGGGTCATCCCCTTGTTCTTCGTTAATGGAGGCCTTTCTATCATCATGGATCCCATAGGACTCAATGAGGCCTTCCAACAACCCTTCCTCACCATGATGTCATCATTTCGGCTCACTTATGGTAGATATTTGGTGGGATTGTCACCAAGACTTGTATCTAGCACATTATTTTATAACTTTTGGGGCTAATTAGACTCAATTGAATTAGGAAATACTAATATAAATTGAGATGAGTCTCATTTATGAGAACTCATCATCATCACTTGGATCTCTCTCTTGTAACAATCTTCACACTTTTTCTCTTGGATGCTAGTGGAGAATTTTGATGCATTTCGGTATCTTTGGAAGCTAAATTTCGACCTTGTTTGGAGATACATATTGAATTATGGTTGGATATATATAATTTTCATCTTGTAGGTGTTTTCTTTGTTTAATATTTTATCTTGAGTATTATCTAATGTATAGAATTGTTGTTACTTGTTAACGCTATTATGCCCTAATTTGATGAATATCATTGTTAAAGGCTATTTGGTTGGAAAGATCAAATGTTACTCATTGCATGAAAATAAATGAAGGTTCCTAGTGGATGGAATTTTATCTTTCTTACATTAAAATCCATAAATTTTGAGTCAGTAAATGTTAAAGATTGTTTAATAGGGAATCATTCTTTAGCCTCCTTAGAGACGATTTTGGCAAATTCTAAATCATCATAAACTCCATAACCCAAGAAAATAGGAACCGGTCCGAGAAATTTGGTGACCACCCTCTTCTTCTCTTTCTTTTCTCTTCTCAAAAATTTCATTCCCTCTCCCTATGATGACTAGCTAGGGTACAAATAAATTCCTTTGGAGGACAAATTTTGGGATTCTACTTATATAAAAATATTCCTTAGTGTTTCCTCTAGGTGACTTCAAATTTTGGTGGAATTCTCATGCTTAATTCTTCAAGAATTCTTGTGCCCTAGGTGTGCCCTAGAAAGGAACCTAGCTTGCTTCCTTTGGAAAGGTGGCTTCATTGAGGGTCATATGAACCTAGTATTCAATAGAATGAATCATAAGAGATCCCTTCCTCTATTTTACCTTTGTTGGCATTATGATAGAGGTGTTGTCCTTGATGGCAACTCACTCAGATGATAGTTCACAGTGCAGCAGGTTAACAACAAAGGATTACAAATCAAACTCCAAAGAATGAATAAAGAGAGGTATACTAAAGTTCACTTTGTCCAAGGAGCATATACACGTGGGTTAACAGAACAAAAGAAGCGTATAATGTATACATGCACTTTCACAGGAGGAAAAGCATGTACATGTTGGAAAACCAAGATTTTGGTCAGAGGTATTTGGTCCAAGGTATTTTGGTCTGAGTTATTTGGTCCAAGGTATTGACCCTAGGTATTTGGTCCAAGGTATTGGTCATAAGTGGTTTTGGTCCAAGGTATTGAGAAAGGCCTAAGAGTATATAAGGAGGAGAAGGTCATTAGGTCAAGTGTGCAAGCAATAAGATTCTAAGGAATACTTCTATCTGAAGGATATTTTATGTTGCAGGGTTATGTTTGGAACTAGATCTGAAATATTTATGTGCACCTTGAGTTCAATGTTGGTTCAGGATCATGAGACGTGAAATGACTTATTCTTGAATGATCTGATATTAGTTGAGACTAGATCTGATGTTTTGTGCCTGTTTTATTTGTTATCTATCAAGATCTGGGTTTGTCTAAAGTCTGGAATTGCAGTAAAGTTCTAAGTCAATATTTGCATATTTGTACGCAGGTTCGTCTCCGCCAAAGAGCGTATACATGCAGTTTTGGTTCTTTCAAGTAGCGTATACAAAAGAAAAGATTCTTTTTCAGATCTGACTGATCTATCTAATCAATTCTTTTTGTTTTATTGTTGTCTGTCAATGAAGTATTCTCATATCTGAATGTAAAATTGAATGCCTAAGGAGGCTGAAATTTGATTGATTGACTATATAAGTGAGACGAAGTGATCTATGTCCCTGCCTGTGTAAAGCTCTGTAAGTTGACAGTAGATACTCAGTATATTGATAGTTGGTACAGACTTGATTCAAAAGTTTATGTTTGCAGTAGTTTTGAAGGCATACACAGGTTCAATTAACAGAAGTAGCGTATACATGCAGTTTGGGTTCATCTAAGTAGCGTACACACTCTAATGCATGATTTTTGATGTTACAGTTGGTTTTGAATGATGATGTAGGGTTCTAGGTTCAGCACATTGTTTTGGTGTCAGTGATCTGATTGTTCAAATTAACTGAATATTGGTTGATGCAGTTTAAGTTTAAAAGTTTTGATGGGTCCAATATGAAAATTTGATGAAACGTGTCCTTCAGATTGTGGTGTTGTGGTCTAGGAGTATCTAGTCTGAAAATTCATGAAACGTAGTCCCTGGTGGAAGAGTGGAGTTTTCTATAGGTTGGCACCTACGTACTAGTAAACATATTGGCTAGTACAAGAGCTAGGGGGTTATAGCTCCCTTCCAGTAGAAGCTTGAGAATGAGAGAATGTTGTAACCTTTTGCAGGTAGAAGCCTACGTACTGGTATGAGTCTACACCAGTATAAGATTGTAAATATACTTTCTTATTATTAAAATAAGATAGAGATGACGGAAGTAGGTGGCTTTTACCCACATTGGGTTTCCACCCTACATCTTGGTGTTCATATGTGTTGCTTATGTGTGATGCTTTATTCTACTTTTACTGCACTGACTAATAAATCTCTGATATACTGATTTAAGCTCAACACATGATAAATTGTCTAAATCACAATTTCTCTGGATATACACTGGTTTCTTTAATCACAATCGCGTGTACACGCTAGTTCACTTCACTAAAGTAGCGTATATAAATATGTTTGGGAAACAAAATTATTGATCTGTTAATACTGATTCACCCCCCTCTTAGTATTATTTCCATCAATTGGTATCAGAGCAAGTCCTTCAGAAGAAGCTTGATTGCTTGAAGGGAGATCCATCAACATGAATAATCAAGAAAGCATGGGATCCATCAGACCACCAATCTTCGATGGAAGCAACTTTTTTTATTGGAGAATAAGAACCACGACCTATCTACAATCGCTTGGAACGGATGTCTAGGAAATTGTGGAAGGAGGATATACATTTCCAACAACAATTCCTACAGATGCGGCAGGTAAAAAGCAATATGAAATCAATGCCAAAGTTTTCAATACTTTATTGGGAAGTTTGTCACAATCAGAGTTTGTCAAAGTCATGCAGCTCAAATCAGCCAAAGAAATAAGGGACAAAAATCTTCTGATCTATGAAGGAGACTCTTAGGTAAAACGTGTTAAGCTTCAAACTCTCAGAATTCAGTATGAAACTATTGAGATGCATAGTGATGAAAGTATAGCTAGTTACTTCTTACGTATAGATGAGGTTGTTAATTGTATGAAGAATCTGGGTGAAGAAATAAAGGAAGTTACCTTAATTGAGAAAGTTTTGAGATCCTTGTCTGCTAAACTTGAATCAAAAGTGTCTGTCATTGAAGAAAAACAGGATCTACAGAATATCACTATGACACAGCTTCACGGAATATTAACTGCCTTTGAGATGAGAAAAGGAGGACCATCAGATATGAGATAAGCCGCATTTAAAGCTTCAGCAAAAGTAAAGGAAGAACACAATAAATTAGGACATATTTCAGAAGAAGAAGATGAGGTAAACTTTGTCAAGAAGCTTCAATGGGGTTCCAGAAGGTTTAGAGGTAAGCTACCCTTCAAAAGCTTTGCTTGTGGCAAAGTCAGTCATTATGCTTCCAAATGTCCTCATAAAGATAAATATGAAAAAGGAAAGGAATATGCAAAAGGGAATAGAAAACAAGTTATGAATAAAAGGAGTTACTATACTCATGAAGATAGTGATGGTTTATCTAATAGTGATGAGGATGAAACTGGACAAGATTATAGACTTCTCATGGCTTATTATAGCAATGATTTTTTGGATAGTTTAGAAGAGGATAGTGATGGTTTATCTAATAGTGATGATTATAGACTTCTCATGGCTTATGACAATGATAATTTTTTGGATGCTTTAGAAGAGGAATACCTTCATGAAGAAATATCTAAACTCAAAATATATTTAGAAGAAAATAATATGATTATAGATACCTTGACATACCAACTTGCTGAAAAGGAAAAACATAATGAAAAACTAGAATGTGAAATTGTGGGTCTAAGAAAGGATCTTGAGAAAACGAAATCTCTCAATCTTAGATTTGCTAACGGATCATAAAATTTAAATGAAATTATTAAAGTTCAGTGTTCTCCTGTCATAAAGACAGTTCTTGGATATACTGAAGAAGCATCTCAATCACAGAAGTCGTCAACCTCCACCAAAAGCTATCTTGATGCTGCAAAGACCAGTGAATAGTATGACAATCGTTAGCAAAGGCATAAAGCTGATCACCAGGTAAATCATACTCAATTTACTCCAAGGATGAATAGAAGCCACAACCAACCTTAGGCAAATCATACTCAATTTTCTCCAAAGATGAATATCAATAGAAACTACAATCATCGGGTCAATAGATTCGATAGTCGTAGGAACTTATTTAATGGGCAATGTTTTTCATGCCATAATTTTGGGCACAAAGTTGCTCAATGTGTTGCTTACAAAACCATCATGACTAGAGAAGCATGAAATCAAAGGAATGTAATAGGGATCAAGAGAAGTTCCTATAATAACTTTTCTCCTCTTGAAAATAAAATAGAATGCTCAATCTGTAACAACTCTGGTCATGAAGAATCTGAATGCAGGAGCAAATTTCAGCAAACATCTCAAAAGGAGAAAACACCATTAAATCACAAGATATGGGGAAGAAGAGAATATCAAATAGAAAGATGTGGTATGGCCTTGTATGAAGAAGGACAAGAAAATCAGTGGTACATCGACAGTGGATGCTCCAAACACATGACAGGTGACAAAGAAAAACTTCACTCATATAATGCCTTAGAAAAGGAAAAAAATGTCTCATTTGGAAATGACACTCCTACTGTCATAAAAGGTAAAGGTTCTGTTTTCTTGAAAGAAAAGGTTAGAGATGGAAATGTTATGTATGTAGATGGTTTAAATCATAACCTGTTGAGTGTCAGTCAAATGTGTGATCAAGTAAATGAAGTGGTGTTTCGATCAAACGGATGTGTTTTTCATGAGCTTGATACAGGAGAGACCGTGATCAAAGGTACAGGAACTCGAAACAACTTATACATACTCAAGTGAGGACAACAACAGTGTTATCTAAGCAAAAATGATGAAAATTGGTTGTTGCATAGAAGATTAGGACATCTAAGCTTTTCTCAAATAAGAAAAGCATGCAAACTCAAGGTTGTTCGTGATCTTCGAGATATCATCATCCCATAAAATACAATATGAAAACCATGTCAAATTGGTAAGTAAACTAGAGTTCACTTCATGCAAAAATAAGGGTCCGCTAGTAAGCCTCTTGAACTTGTCCATATTGATTTATGTGGACCATTAAGGAAAAAATCACCTCGTGGAGAAGAATACTTTATTTTGTTCATTGATGATTTTTCCAGAATGTGTTGGATAGGTCTTCTAAAGCATAAATATGAAGCATTTGAAAATTTCCAAGCCTTCAAAGCTTTGGTTGAAAATGAATCAGATCGAAAAATCAACTGCCTCAGATCTGATTGAGGAGGGAAATTTACATCGGATGAATTCTTTGAATTTTGTGAACAACATGGAATAAAAAGGAAATTCTCCACCGCAAGGACTCCTCGGAAAAAAGGTGTGGTAGAAAGAATTAACAAAACAGTTCAAAAAATGGCTCGAGCTATGCTAGATGAATCTAGAACTCCTGCAACCTTCTGGGGTGAAGCTACATTCGCTGTCATAATTATTCTCAACAAAGCAAATGTTTGGGTAAATAGCACTCAAACTCAACATGAACTTTGGTATGGTAAGACTCCTACTGTAAAATACTTTAAAGTTTTTGGAAGCAAATGTTTTATCAAAAGGTCTGATGAAAAACTTGGTAAGTTTGAACCTTGAACAGATGAAGGTATTCTTCTTGGTTATTCTTCTAGAAGTAAAGGATATAAATGTTATAATAAAAGACTTGGAAAAATTGTTGAAAGCATTGGTGTTGTAGTTGATGTAGCATGCAAAAATCCAAAACAGATAAAATCAACAGAAGATTATGACAATGAAGAAGATGGGGATTATTTTCCCACATCAAATCAAAATCATATTGAAGAAGAAACCAATGAAGCACCACAAAAAGAGATAATGGTAGAAGAAAATACTTCATCCACGTATGTTCAAAAAAATCATCCAGAAACTCAAATTTTAGGGGAAAAAGAGGCAGGTGTACAAACAAGAAGAACTATTACAGGGGCCTCAAGCTATCTAGTATTACTATCCTCCACCGAACCTTAAACTGTAAATGAAGCATGAAAATATGAATGTTGGGTCAAGGCCGTGGATGAAGAACTTGAGAAAATTGAAAAAAATGATACTTGGGAATTAGTTCCTAGACCTCATGATAAAAATATTATAGGAACTAAATGGATATTCAAAAACAAGCTGAATGGAAATGGAGAAGCCATTAGAAACAAGGCTAGACTTGTTTGTAAAGGGTATGCTCAACAAGAAGGTATAGATTTTGAAGAAACTTTTGCGCCTGTTGCTAGACTTAAAGCCCTAAGGATGTTTCTTGCTCTTTCTAGCTTTTAGAAATTCAAAGTATACCAAATGGATGTAAAATCAGCCTTCCTTAATGGAGATTTAGAAGAAGAAGTTTATATTGAATAGCCAGAAGGATTCATCCTTGGAAATGATGCAAAACTTGTATGCAGACTCAAAAAGGCTCTTTATGGTCTGAAACAGGCTCCAAGGGCCTGGTATTACCGCCTTGACAAATATCTACACCAACAAGGTTTTACAAAATGTTCGGCAGATAGCAATCTATATACAAAGACTGAAACTGATAAATTGCTAATTATTATTGTTTATGTTGATGATATCATTTTTGCTAGCAATGAAGAACCCATGAGTCAGAATTTTTCTTTAGTAATGCAGCAAGAATTTGAAATGTCCTTTCTTGGTGAACTAACCTATTTTCTTGGTCTACAAGTTCAACAAAATAAAGATGGTATTTTTCTTTCACAAACCAAATATCTCAAACAGATCTTGAAAAGGTACGGAATGGAAGATTCTAAACCTGTATGTACCCCAATGGTAATAGGATGCAATCTCAGCTCAAATGACAAATCAGCAGTAGTACATCAACCAACTTACAAATCCATGATTGGCAGTCTGATTTATCTAATAGGTACCCGACCTGACATCATGCATGCAGTAGGAATAGTTGGAAGATTCCAAGCAAATCCAAAGGAATCACACCTTCAGGCAATCAAAATAATTTTCAAATATCTTCAAGGAACTCAGGACTTTGGTTTATGGTATCCTAGATATGCAAATCTTACTCTTCATGCATATACAGATGCAAATTGGGCAGGAATTGTTGATGATATAAAAAGCACTAGTGGTGGTGAGTTCTATATGGGTTCCAGGTTAGTGTCTTTGTTCAGCAAGAAACAAAGTTCAATTGCTTTATCTACAACTAAATTAAAATATATGGCTATTGCATCTTGCTGCACACAACTACTTTGGATGATGAAAACTTTGCAATACATTCAGATCACATGTACTCCACCCATCTCCATTCTATGCGATAATACAAGTGCCATTAGTATTTCAAAGAATCTAGTCATGCACTCCAAGACCTAGCACATACCCATCAAGTACCATTTTCTACGTGAACAAGTGCTTGAACAAAAGGCCAAATTGGAGTATGTTTGCTCCAAAGAATAGGTTGCTGATATATTCACTAAACCACTGCCCAAATAAACATTTGAATATCTCAGACAAAAGTCGGGAGTAGTTGCTGCATCATCCTTCTGTTAAATCCATTTTTTTCAGAGAAAGGTTATTATACGCATGTTTCATGAAGTATTTTCATGTACACACGTGGTTTTCTGTGGGTCAAGGAGCGTATACGCTTTTCAGAGAGGAAAAACAGTGGGGCAGGCTCTGATATGGGTTCTTTGTTTGATGTTGATGATTACAGTCTATCGATATGCTTTGTTCATTAATTTTTATCTGACTGACAAAGATGACTTGATCATTGACTTGTTAACAATGCACAGGTATCATAGGTTCAGGGGGAGCATTAGCTTTCATGTGCATTTTGCATTATTGGCATTATGGTTGCTGAGTCCCGCTATGGCTTCGAAAATTTATACCATTTGTTGCTTAAGTCATGTAAAAGTCTAGGGTGTGATATATCTTCTCATACATTTGAATGAGTCCTTTTGGACAGATGATGTAATTTGTATCCCCACTTTGCATGGGATGGATAATGTAATTTTTATTGTATTTCTGTCATGTATAAACAATTGGTATCTCCCCACTTGGTTGGTGGATGAGTCAAATCTGGTGTATTCCCACTTGGTTGGGAGATTGATGTATGTATGATTCATTAGTGATACGAAGGTCATACTCACCTAGTTGAGTTATAGAGTCATGTTATTCCTGCAGTTTCTGCATGTGCTCAGGGGCAGCATGGACCTTGCATGGATGGTTTAGTACATCTTAGCATAGGGGGAGCTTAATCAAAGAATTTAGCATATACTCAGGGGGAGCATGGACAGCATAATGTATATCAAAAGGGGAGAATATCTTGGTCCGCCCTTTGCCCTTGATGAAAAAGGGGGGGAGTGACTTGGTGTTGTTGTTGCCATCAAGTCCAAAGGGGGAGATTGTTGGCATTATGATACAGGTTTTGGATTGTGTTATATTCTTTCCACGACTAGCCCACATAGTTAACTGGGGGGTTAGAAGGGGGGCGGAGCCCCCCCTTTGTTGTGTCGATTGCGTAGTGGGGGGGGGGGGTCATAGGGGGTTTGAGGGGTGCAGGTAACCCCACTCTATGGGGTCTAGGGCAGCGCCCTGAAAATTTTGTTTTTTGACCCTATATTAGGTTGGGTGGACCTACCTATGGTTTTGTGCATTATTTTTTGCACATGGTTTTGGACCTGATGGTTTTCAGTCCATGGTTTTGGACGCGATGGTTTTTGGTCCATGGTATTAGATTCTTCGGCATGTATATATATATGTATTGTAACATTGAAAGAAACATAATGAAAAATCAAGCTAGTAGTCCCGGTTTTGGGATCCAAGGGAAATTCTCTGTGTATATGTGTTTTATGTGTTATGCTCTCACATTGTTTATTTTCTGTGTTTTAGAATTCGTATGCAGGTAATTTCTGTACAAGGTTAAAACCTACATTTGGTATCAAAGTTGTTTTGGCTTCAAGGGGATGCCTTTGTTGCTGAGGGGTTTCTCTCGGGCGTGTGGTAGACCATGTTCAGTGGGAGATCTGCGAGATCAATTCTGGTGGTGAAAGAAGATCACGAGTAGAGGAAAGATAGAGATTGAGAAATTTAATGGTCAAAGTTTTGAGTTGTGGAAACTCAAGATGGAGGATCTGTTGGTGGATAAAGATCAATGGATCGCGGTAGATCCGGGTAATAAACTAACGGGAGTGTTCGATGAAGAATGGAAAAAGTTGGATCGGAAGGCAAACAGTACAATACATTTGTGTGTCTCAGATTCAGTATTGTTGAATGTATCAGGGGAAGCTATGGTCAAGGCTTTGTGGGAAAAGTTAGGGACTTTGTACCAATCTAAGTCTCTGGTGAATAAATTGTTCCTGTGGAAAAAGTTGTATAACTTAAGGATGAAATATGGAGACTCAGTGACAGAGCATCTGAACGCATTTAATACTGTGGTAAGTCAGTTATTATCTATTGATATTAAAATTTTAGATGAAGATAATTGCATCAGTTTATTGTGTTCTCTACCAGATTCGTGGGATAGTCTGGTTATTTCAATAGGTAGCAATACAACTGCCTTGCAGTTTAATGAAATAGTCTCATCCTTGCTGATGGAGGAGATCAGATAGAAAAATATGGAGCCAGAATGGTGATGCCTTGTCTGTACGAGGACGGTCCCAGAACAGAAACAAAAATAAGTCATCGAGTGGGAGATATAAATCTTGAGGAAAACCTGTGAAGGTGGTGCTAGAAATGGGGAAGGAAGGGCACTACAAAAGTGACTGTAAATCTAAATCTCCTGATAAAGGAAAGGGATCTAATGATGCTCCTTCTACAGAGGTGAAAACCACCTCAAATGAAGGTGGGGATGTGTACTTGGCTTCTTCAAGTACACATGTAGATCATGAGGCATGGTTGATTGCTCAGGTGCATCCTTTCACTTCACTCCCCATAGAGAGTGGTTCTACGAGTATGAGAAATATGATGGTGGTGATGTCTTCTTGGGGGATTACAGGAAGGCTATAATCATTGGTTGTGGAAAAGTAAAGTTGAAGTTGCAAGGTGGAAGGGTTAGAACACTTCTAAGTGTTCTGCATAATCCTGCATTAGCCAGAAATCTAATTTTTGTAAGCAAGTTGGATGATGCAGGTATAAAAATAGTGTTCGAGAAGGATACCTGCAAAATGGTTTAGGGAGCACTGGTATTAATGCGGGGAGTTCGGATTAGAACTCTATAAAAGCTGCAAAGTAGCACTGTTATTGATGGGTGCAACAGTTCTGTAGTTCCTAAAAGTGGAGAAGAAAATCTAGTGGTCTTTGGAGAGAAGATCATGCTGTGGCATCAAAGGCTTGGACATATTGGAGAGAAGGGCCTTCGAATACTTCATGGTAAAGGTATGGTAGAAGGTACGAGTAATAGCTCTCTGGATTTTGATTTCTATGAAAATTGTGTATATGGGAAGCAGAATCAGGCGAGTTTCCCCTCTGGTGGTAAGAGGGCGAAAAATATATTAGAGCTTGTGCACAGTGATGTGTTTGGACCTGTGAAGGTTCCATCATTGGGTAATTCTATGTACTATGTATCATTTATAAATGACTTCTCAAGGAATACATGGATATATTTCCTTAAGAAGAAATCTGAAGTCTTTGACAGGTTTAAAGAATTTAAGGCTCTGGTGGAAAACCAGACAGATAAGAAGATAAAGGTGCTGACGACAGATAATGGTGGAGAGTTTTGCAGTAAGGAATTTGAAGAATTCTGTAAGAAGTGTGGTATAGCACGGTAGAAGACTACTACATATACACCTCAACAAAATGGAGTTGCAAAAAGAATGAACAAGACGTTGATGGAAAGGGCAAGAAGCATGCTCAGTGGTGTTGGGTTAGGACAAGAATTCTAGGCAGAGGTGGTGGAGACTGCATGTTACTTGGTCAAAAAATCACCTTCATTAGCATTGGAAGATAAGACTCCACAAGAGGTATGGACTGGTAAGAAACCTTCTCTTTCACATCTGAGGGTATTTGGATGTGATGCATATGTACACGTTCCAAAGGAGAAAATAACCAAGTTAGATAGTAAATCTGAAAAATGCATATTTATTGGGTATAAGGATGGTTTAAAGGGTTTCAAGCTTTAGAACTCAGTAACAAGGAAGGTTGTGTACAGCCAAGATGTGGTGTTCGGAGAGGTTAAAGATGTTATTAAACATGAAGTCCAACCAAAGGAACCTAAGAAGATATATTTTGAGCTAAAGGAGGAAGAATCAGACTCTACAACAGAGGAGGAATCGAAAGATGAAGGGCCACAAACTCCGGGTGTGAGAAGATCAGTTCGAGAAAGAAGGCAACCAGAAAGTTATAGTCCATTTGCTTTCAGTTCAAATTTTTATTTATTTATTACTGATGATGATCCGAGAACTGTGAAGGAAGCAATAGATTTAGAGGATGAAAAACTCTAGAAAGAGGCCATGGTTGATGAAATGGCATTTTTGCACAAAAATGAGGCTTGGGATCTGGTGGAGTTGCCTGCTGGAAGGAAACCCATTGGCAGCAAATGGGTGTTCAAGAAGAAGACAAATGCAGAAGGAAAGGTGGAGAAATACAAAGCTCAGTTGGTAGCAAAAGGTTATTCCCAGGTGCCGGGAATTAATTTTGGTGATATTTTTTCTCCTGATGCCAAGGTAAATTCTATTAGATTACTTTTATTTTGTGCTGCTGCTTTTGATTTTGAGGTAGAACATATGGATGTGAAGACAACATTTCTTCACAGGGATCTAGAAGAGGAGATCTACATGAAGCAACCTGAAAGTTTTGCGGTGAAGGGTAAGAAAGAACTCATATGAAAGTTAAAGAAGTCTCTGTATGGGTTAAAACAGTCACCAAGGATGTGGTATCAGAAATTTGATGCATTTATATGGGGACTTGACTTCACCGGAAGCAAAGCAGATCACTGTGTGTATTTTAAATTAATTTGTGACCGTGTAATTTATCTAGTCTTGTATGTGGATGATATGTTGTGTTGGCATTATAGCACAGGTTTGGAGCTATGGCACAGGTGTTGTCCTTGATGTCAAATCTCTTTGGTAACTGATCTCAGTTCAGGCTTTCAGAATGAAGGAAAAGACATATACGCAGATTCATCTAGACAAAGATGGGTATACACGCGGTTTTGACATTTCAAAGGAGCGTATGCGTATACACGCACTTTCATGTAAGGAAAAGCGTGTATATGTTGGAAAACTTACTTTTGGTCCGTGGTAGTTAGTCCTTGGTATTTGAACCTATGGTTTTGGACCATGGTATCTCGTCAGAAGTGTTGACCCCAAGTATTGGGTCCTTGGTATTTTTTATTATGGTTTTGGACCGTGGTATTGTGGAAGGCCTAAAACTATAAAAGAGGAAGGAGATCATGTGGCAAAGTACCATCTGAATTATTGAATATCTGATATGATGCTAGATATGGAATACTGGTGATTGGATTATGGTGCAGAACTGGATCTAAAGGAAGGAGGAACCTGAGCGCAAGGAGCATAAGGTCTATTGATGGATCAAAATCTCAAGGCTTGAACATTGGTATCTCTGTATGATCTTGATCTGTTATATGTGGCGCACACTTGATCTATAAATCTGATAATTTGGGTTAACTAATGACTGAATGTTTAAAAGAATGAATTATCCTTTATAGATCTATACGCAGGTTCAGTGAAGTGCAGGCGCATATACACGCTTTTTCTATAAGTGAAAGAATTGTATAAGCAGGTTGGTTCTGGTACAGAAGCGTATACACGCAGGTTTCTGAATAGTGAAGTAGCGTACATATCTTGATTCATGTTCTAGTTGCTTCTGTTTTGTTGCTGCAATGTTCTGGGTTCAGAATTGGTGTTTGGTTATAGTTATTGTGTTCTGGGTACAGCGGTCAGAGAAGTGTTTATTTGATTCAGTTGTTGATTGGTGAAAAGGAGTTTGGTTGATACAAAAATTCTTGATGTTTGATTGATGATATCTGTGGATCCAGTCTAAAAATTCATGAAACAAGGTCCCTGAAAGCAAAGAGAAGGTTGCAGCCTTCTGCAAGTAGGAGCCTGCATACTAATATCTCAAGGCTAGTACAAGAATTAAGGGGGTTGGAGCTCCCTTCCAGGAAAGTTGGAGAACGAGAGAAATTTGTAGCTCTCTGCAAGTTGTAGCCTGCATACTGGTAAAGACTGCACTAGTACAAAACATTGTAAAGAGAAGTTTCTTATTAAAAAGAAGATAGAGACGAATTGCAGCAGGGGGTTTTCACCCACATTGGGTTTCCTCCTTATATCTTGTGTTCTTGTGTGTGACTATCTTCTGCTCTGTTTCACTATTTCTGGTACTATTTATTTGCTTCTGATTCACAGATTAATGACTGACATCTGAAAGTTAAATCAAATAATAATTCTATTTTATATACGCGGGTTTCTTTATCTGCAGTTGCGTATATACGTGGTTTTTATTAACTGAAAAAGAAATTATTTGACTTGATAATATTGATTCACCCCCCCTCTCAGTATTATTTCCAACAATTGGTATCAAAGCAGGTCCTTCTGAAGAAGCTTGATCGCTTAAAGGAAGATCTTTCATCATGAGCAACTACGAGAGGGAAGCATCAATCAGGCCACTAGTTTTTGATGGGACAAACTTCGTATATTGGAAGGTAAGAGTTACTGCCTATCTTCAATCTTTGGGTACAGAAGTCTAGGATATCATAGATACAGGGTATACTTTTCCAGCGGCAACCCCTACAGATCCGACTGAGAAGAGGAAATATGAAACAAATGCAAAGGTGGTCAATACTCTATTGGGATGTCTATCACAATCAGAATTTGTCAAAGTTATGCATTATAAATCCGCAAAATAAATATGGGACAAGATTGTTCTGAGCTATGAAGGAGATGATCAAGTAAAACGAGCAAAACTTCAAACCCTTAGAATTCAGTATCAAAATCTCAGAATGTATAATGATGAAAGTGTAGCTAACTATTTTCTTCGTGTAGATGAGAGTGTTAATTGTATGAAAAATTTGGGTGAAGAAGTAAAATAGGTTGTTGTGGTTGAAAAAGTCCTAAGATCTTTTTCCCCTAGGTTTGAATCTAAAGTTTCTGCAATAGAAGAAAAGGAGAATCTTCAAAACCTTAAAATGTCACAACTGCATGGAATTCTAACTGCTTATGAAACGAGGAAAGGAGGACCATCAAACAGGAGAGAAGCTGCCTTCAAATCCTCTAGAAAAGGAGACTACTATGAGTCAGGACACATATCAGAAGAAGAAGAAGAACCAAATTTTGTCAGAAATCTTCAACGGGGCGCTGGACGATTCCGAGGTAAGTTACCATTCAAATGCTTTTCTTGTGGAAGAGTATGTCACTATGCTGCCAAATGTCCTCATAAGGATAAGATTGAAAAGGGGAAGGAACCTATTAGATGGAACAAGAAACAGAATGCAAATAAGAAAAGCTATTACACTCATGAAGATAGTGATGGACTTTCAAATAGTGACGAAGATGAACGAGGTAATGATTATAAAATTTTAATGGCTTTTGAAGATGATGATTACATGGATGCTATAGATGAAGAAGGTTTTTATGAAGAGATGTCTAATCTCAAAATTTGCTTAGAAGAGAAAAATGTGATTATTGGTTCTCTGCAATGTCAACTGGCTGAAAGGGAAAAACATCTTGAAAAATTGGAATGTGAAATTGTTGGTCTTAGAAAAGAGATTGAGAAAACAAAAGCTCTTAATCTTAAATTTTTTAAAGGATCTGAAACTCTGGATGAGATCATCAATGTGCAGCATTCTCCACTAATCAAGACAGGTCTGGGATATAATGGAGAAGCATCTCAAGCATCCACCTCCAAAAGCTATCTTGATGCAGCAAGGAGGAGTGAGCAAAGGCCAAATAGAAATCATCAGGTAAATCAGGGACAGTTTACCTCAAGGACGAACAAAGACTATCAAGAAAATCAGGGGCAAGCTACCTTAAGGACAAACAGAAGCTATAACCAGCCACAGGTAAAATCTTCCCAATTTGCCTCAAGAATGGATGTCAGTAGAAACTACAATCGGTTGGATGATAGATTTGATAATCGCAGGAGTTTCTTCAATGGCCAATGTTTCTCATGCCATAACTTTGGTCACAAAGCAGCTCAATGTGTTGCCTATAAGACAATCATGACTAGAGAAGCTCAAAAACAAAGAAATATGACTAGGATCACGAAAAGGACCTATAACAACTTTTCGGCCCTTGAAAATGAAGTTGAATGTTCTATTTGTAATAAATTTGGTCATGAAGATTCTGAATGCAGGAGCAGGTTTTGGTAGACCAAGGAACAAGCCTCAAGTACCAGAACATGGAGAATAAAGGAACGACAACCAGAAAGATGTGGGATAAATTTTTATGCAGAAGGACAGGAAAATCTTTGGTATATCGACAGTGGATGTTTGAAGCATATGACAGGTGATAAAGAAAAACTTGAATCATATACTGCTTTAGAAAATGGAAAGAAGGTTTCGTTTGGAAATGATACCCCTGCAACCATAAAAGAAAAAGGCATTGCTTAGTTGAAAGAAAAGGTCAAAGCTGGAAATGTTTTGTATGTTGATGGCTTGGAGCATAATCTACTGAGTGTCAGTCAGATGTGTGATCAAGGAACTGAGGTAATATTTCGATCAAATGGATGTAGTGTTCATGATCTTGATACAGGAAAAACAGTGATCAAAGGCAGAAGAACTCCAAATAATCTTTACATATTCGAAGAAGGAAAGCAACAATGCTATTTGAGCAAGGATGATGAACACTGGTTATGGCACCGGAGGTTGGGGCATCTAAGCTTTTCACAAATAAGGAAAGAATGCAAATACCAGGTAGTTCATGGTCTTCCAGACATCAAAATTCCAGACAACACTATATGCAAATCATGTCAGTTTGGTAAGCAAACCATAACTAACTTCCCTGAGAAGGAAGGATCAGCCAGCAGGCCTCTTGAGCTAGTCCATACAGATGTATGTGGTCCATTTAGGACAAGGTCACCACGAGGAGAAGAATACTTTATATTATTCATTGACGAGTTCTCCAGGATTGTCTGGTTAGGACTTATGAAGCACAAAGACGAAGCATTCGAAAAATTCAAATCCTTCAAATCCTTGGCTGAAAATGAATCAGATTACAAAATTAAGTCCCTCAGGTCCGACAGAGGTGGGGAGTTTACCTCAAATGAATTTTTCGATTTCTGTGAAGAACATGGAATAAGAAGGTAATTCTCTATAGCTAGGACTCCTCAGCAAAATGGATTGGTGGAAAGGATGAACAAAATAGTCCAACAAATGGCTCGTGCTATGCTTGATGAGTCTGGAACTCCCGCAACCTTCTGGGGTGAAGCTGCATTTGCTGTGGTTATTATTCTCAACAAAACAAATGTCCGAGTGAATAACACTCAAACTCCTCATGAGCTCTGGTATGGTGAGACTCCTTCGGTAAAGCATTTCAAAATTTTTGGGAGCAAATTCTATATTAAGAATACTGATGAACAGCTTGGCAAACTTGAACCTAGAGCAGATGAAGGCATTCTCCTTGGTTATTCTCCTCACAGCAAAGCATATAAGTGTTACAATAAAAGACTTGGAAGAATTGTTGACAGCATTGATGTAGTGGTTGATGAAAAAGGATACATCCCTAGGCAAGTAAATCATGAAAATATCGAAGAGAATGAAGACTACTCTCCAAATCAGACAGATGATGAAGAAGAACCTCAAGAGGCACCAGAGGAACAGAGAAGGATAGAATAGAAGACTCCATCCAGGTACGTTCAGAAGAATCATCCAAAATCTCATATTTTGGGGCAGAAAGAAGCAGGTATACAAACAAGAAGAACAATTGCAGAAGCCTCAAGCTATTTGGCTTTGCTCTCCTCCACTGAACCAAAAAATGTAAAAGAGGCATGCAAAGATGAATGTTGGGTCAAGGCAATGGATGAAGAACTTGAGCAGATCGAAAAGAATAACACTTGGGAGTTGTTTCCTAGACCAAAAGATAAGAATGTCATAGGAAAAAAAAGGATCTTCAAGAACAAGTTGAATGAAAATGGGGAAGTTATTAGAAACAAGGCCAGGCTTGTTTGTAAAGGGTATGCTCAACAAGAAGGAATAGAATTTGAAGAAAATTTTGCTCCCATTGCTAGACTTGAAGCCATCCTAATGTTCCTTTCTCTCTCAAGCTTTCAGAAGTTCAAAGTATTTCAAATGGACGTGAAGTCAGCCTTTCTTAATGGAGACTTAGAAGAAGAAGTATACATCGAGCAACCAGATGGTTTCATTCTTGGGAATGATCCAAATCTTGTATGCAGACTAAAAAAGTCTCTATATGGTCTTAAACAAGCTCCAAGGGCTTGGTACTACCGTTTGGACAAATATCTTCATCAACAAGGTTTTTCAAAAGGATCACCAGATAGCAATCTTTATATAAAAATTGAAAATGACAAATTTCTAATACTTGTTGTGTATGTAGATGATATTATCTTTGGCAGCAATGAAGAGGCTATGAGTCAAAGCTTTGCCTTGGTGATGCAAAAAGAATTCGAAATGTCTTTGCTTGGAGAACTGACATATTTTCTTGGATTGCAAATCCAACAAAATAAAGGTGGTATCTTTTTGTCTCAAACCAAGTATCTCAAGCAGATCTTGAAGAAATATGGCATGGAAGATGCAAAACCAGTATGTACCCCCATGGTTACAGGATGCAGTCTCAGTGCAAATGATGAATCAGCAGCAGTGCATCAACCAACCTACAGATCTATGATTGGAAGTCTACTTTATTTGACAAGTACCTGACCAGACATCATGCATGCAGTGGGAATAGTTGGAAGATTTCAGGCAAATCCAAAGGAAACTCATCTTCAGGCAATCAAGAGAATCTTCAAGTACCTTCAAGGAACCCAAAACTATGGCTTATGGTATCCTAGAGATACAGATCTCACACTTCATGCTTACACAGATGAAAATTGGGCTGGAAGTGTGGATGACAGGAAGAGCACAAGTGGTGGTGCATTCTTTATGGGTTCCAGATTAGTATCTTGGTTCAGCAATAAACAGAGTTCGATTGCTTTATCTACAGCTGAAGCGGAATATGTGGTTGCTGCATCTTGCTGCACTCAACTTCTTTGGATGATGCAGAACTTGCAGGATTTTCAAATCACTTGTACACCACCTATCTCCATCTTATGTGATAATACAAGTGCAATCAACATTTCAAAGAACCCAGTCATGCATTCAAAGACCAAGCACATACCGATCAAGTATCACTTTCTCCGGGAACAAGTGTTGGAACAAAAGGTCAAATTGGAGTATGTTCCTTCTAAGGAACAAGTTGCTGATATTCTCACCAAACCACTACCCAAGGAGACATTTGAATACCTCATACAGAAGCTGGTAGTATTTGATGCATCATCTTACTGTTAAATCGTGTTTTTTTTAGAGAAAAATGGGTGTACGTGAGTTGAATGAGGAGGATCCAAGTACATACACCAGTTTGTGCAGAGACAGTCGTGTATATGGAGATTTGATGGATATCAGTAGGGACAGGCTCTGGTTGAAGATATTATGATATGGGTCTGACAAAGACCATCCGACACAGGTTCAGGGGGAGCAAATAATCTTCTAATAATGCATTGTTGGCATTATCTTAGAATATTTTGGTTCTAGTTCACAACTGTTGTTGGTTTTAGGTGGAGCAGAGTCAGAGGGAGAATAGAAGGAAATCTTGGTTATTGATCTAAATTGTGATTGACAGATGTTGTTGCTATCAGTTATTTGTGACTTTCATAAGTCTTGTTCTAGATATTTCGTCTCTATGTCATGTATCTCTTTTGTGGTATCTCTTTTATGGTGTGAAGGTCATGTAACGGGCTATCTTGTTTTCCCCACTATGCCTGGGATGAACATGTAATGAACTTGGTTGTCATATGTAATTTTCTGATGTATCTCCACTTGGTTGGGTGGATGATCCCCACTTAGTTGTGTGATGGATGTATGTATTGAGTCTTTTGGTGATAGGAAGGTCTTTTATAATGTATAAGTCATGGTTCTTCTTGAAGAACATCTTTTGCAGATCTTGCCTATAGTCAGGGGGAGCATGGTCAGCTCAACATGTACTCAGGGGGAGCACAACCCTTTTCCCTTGATGACAAAGGGGGAGAATGACCTTGACGATTTTGGGTTGCCATCAAGTCCAAAGGGGGAGATTGTTGGCATTATGCCACAGGTTTGGAGCTATGGCATAGGTGTTGTCCTTGATGGCAACTCTCTTTGGTAACTGATCTCAGTTCAGGCTTTTAGAATGAAGGAATAGACATATATGCAGGTTCATCTAGACAAAGACACGTATACACACGGTTTTGACGTTTCAAAGGAGCGTATGCATATACACGCACTTTCATGCAAGGAAAAGCACGTATATGTTGGAAAACTTACTTTTGGTCTGTGGTAGTTAGTCCTTGGTATTTGAACCTATGGTTTTGGACCATGGTATCTCATCAGAAGTGTTGACCCCAGGTATTGGGTCCTTGGTATTGTTTATTATGGTTTTGGACCATGGTATTGTGGAAGGCTTAAAACTATAAAAGAGGAAGGAGATCATGTGGCAAAGTACCATCTGAATTATTGAATATCTGATATGATGCTAGATATGGAATACTGGTGATTGGATTATGGTGCAGATATGGATCTAAAGGAAGGAGGAACCTGAGCGCAAGGAGGATAAGGTCTATTGATGGATCAAAATCTCAAGGCTTGAACATTGGTATCTCTGTATGATTTTGATATGTTATATGTGGCGCACACTTGATCTATAAATCTAATAATCTAGGTTAACTAATGACTGAATGTTTAAAAGAATGAATTATCCTTTATAGATCTGTACGCAGATTCAGTGAAGTGTAGGCGCGTATACACGCTTTTTCTGTAGTGAAAGAAGCGTATACGTAGGTTGCTTCTGGTACAGAAGCGTATACACGCAGGTTTCTGAATAGTGAAGGAGCGTACACATCTTGATTTATGTTCTAGTTGCTTATGTTTTATTGTTGCAGTGTTCTGGGTTCAGAATTGGTGTTTGGTTACAATTACTGTGTTATGGGTACAGCGGTCATAGAAGTGTTTATTTGATTCAGTTGTTGATTGGTGAAAAGGAGTTTGGTTGATACAAAAATTCTTGATGTTTGATTGATGATATCTGTGGATCCAGTCTAAAAATTCATGAAACGAGGTCCCTGAAAGCAAAGAGAAGGTTGTGCGTTCTGCAGGTAGGAGCCTGCGTACTAGTATCTCAAGGCTAGTACAAGAACTAAGGGGGTTGGAGCTCCCTTACAGGAAAGCTAGAGAACAAGAGAGAGTTGTAGCTCTCTACAGGTTGTAGCCTGCGTAATGGTAAAGACTGCACCAATACAAAACATTGTAAAGAGAAGTTTCTTATTAAAAAGAAGATAGAGACGAATTGCAACAGGGGGTTTTCACCCACATTGGGTTTCCTCCTTGTATCTTGTGTTCTTGTGTGTGACTGTCTTCTGCTCTATTTCACTGTTTCTGGTACTGTTTATTTGCTTCTGATTCACATATTAATGACTGACATCTGAAAGTTAAATCAAATAATAAGTCTGTTTTATATACGCAGGTTTCTTTATTTGCAGTTGCATATATACGCAGTTTTTATTAACTGAAGTAGCGTATATGATCTGAAGTTGAAAAAGAAATTATTTGACTTGATAATACTGATTCACCCCCCCTCTCAGTATTATTTCCAACATGTTGCTGGTTGGAAATGACAAAGAAATTATCTAGGATTTGAAGACCCATTTGTCCTCCAAATTCGACATGAAAGATCTTGGTGCTGCAAACTATATTTTGGGCATGGAAATTAAAAGAGATCAGACAAAGAGGAAGGTCTAGTTAAACCAGAAGAAGTATGTCGAGACAATATTACAGAGGTTTAATAAGCAGGATAGTAAACTGGTGAAGGTTCCTATTCCTATAGGTGTAAAGTTATCTACTAAACAATGTCCCAAGACACAAGAAGAGGAAGAGGACATGTCTCGTGTTCCATATGCAAGTGTAGTCGGTAGCCTGATTTATGCGATGGTTTGTACTAGACCAAACATTGCACATGCAGTGGGAGTATTGGGCAGGTTTATGTCAAAACTAGGAAAGGATCACTTGACAACAGTGAAGTGGGTTTTCAGGTATTTGCATGGCACTAGTGATTATGGTTTGAGCTACCAAGGAAGACTAGGAATGGATAGAGTGTTGGATATTCATGGCTTTATGGATGTAGACTGGGTTGGAGATCAAGATCAAAGAAGATCTACAAGTGGGTATGTGTTTAACCTATTTGGAGGTGCAGACAGTTGGATGAGTAAGAAACAATCTGTAGTGGCACTATCAACTGCAGAGGCAAAATACATGGCAGCCACTCATGCAAGCAAGGAAGCAGTTTGGTTGCAGAGATTGTGTTCAAGTATGGGGTTAGTACAGGGAGCTATAAGGATAGACTATGACAGCCAAAGTGCAATTTTCTTGGCAAAGAACCCTGCATATTATTCAAACACAAAAAACATTGATGTCCAGTATCACTTTGTGAGGGATATGATAGAAGACAAAAAGGTGTTGCTGGTAAAGGTGGACACTTTGAATAATACTGCAGATGCATTGACAAAATATGTGATCTCTGAGAAGTTCTCTTGGTGTAGAGAAAAAATGGGCATTGTAGGGCTGGACAAATGACTAAGCTCTCTTGTGGCCCCCTGTGGAAAGAAAACAATAAGTGGGAGAATTTTGGGTTGTGTTATATTCCTTCCACGACTAGCCCACATAGTTAACTGGGGGGTTAGAAGGGGGGCCGAGCCCCCCCTTTGTTGCGTCAATTGCGTAACCGGGGGGGGGTCACAAGGGGTTTGAGGGGTGCAGGTAACCCCACTCTATGGGGTCTGGGGAAGCGCCCCAAAAAATTTTGTTTTTGGACCCTATATTAGGTTGGGTAGACCTACCTATGGTTTTGTGCATGATTTTGGACGCGATGGTTTTTGGTCCATGGTTTTGGACGCGATGGTTTTCGATCCATGGTTTTGGACGCAATGGTTTTCGGTCCATGGTATTGGATGCTTCGGCATGTATAAATATGTATTGTAACATTGAAAGGAACATAATGAAAAATCAAGCTAGTAGTCCTGGTTTTGGGATCCAGGGGAAATCTCTGTGTATATGTGTTTTATGTGTTATGCTCTCGCATTGTTTATTTTTTGTGTTTTAGAATTCGTATGCAGTTAATTTCTGTATGGGGTTAAAACCTACAACAGATGTTGTCCTTGATGGAAACTCACTCAGATGACAGTTCACAGTGTAGCAGGTTAACAGCAAAGGATTACAAAGCAAACTCCAAATAATGAAGAAAGATAGGTATACGCAGGTTCACTTTGTCCAAGGAGTGTATACATGCCAGTTAACAGAACAAAAGAAGCATATAACGTATACACACACTTTCACAGGAGGAAAAGCACGTACATGTTGGAAAACCAAGATTCTGGTCAGAGGTATTTGGTCCAAGGTATTTTGGTCTGAGGTATTTGGTCCAAGGTATTGACCCTAGGTATTTGGTACAAGGTATTGGTCCTAAGTGGTTTTGGTCCAAGGTATTGAGAAAGGCCTAAGAGTATATAAGGAGGAGAAGATCATTAGGCCAAGTGTGCAAGCAATAAGATTCTAAGGAACACTTCTATTTGAAGGATATTTTATGTTGCAGGGTTATGTTTGGGGCTAGATCTGAAATATGTATGTGCACCCTGAGTTCAATGTTGGGTGAGGATCATGAAACATGAAATGACTTATTCTTGAATGATTTGATATTGGTTGAGACTAGATCTGATGTTTTGCTCCTGTTTTATTCGTTATCTATCAAGATCTGGGTTTGTCTGAAGGCTATAATTGCAGCAAAGTTCTAAGTCAATATTTGTAGATCTATACGCACATTTGTCTCCGCCAAAGAGCATATACACGCAGTTTCGGTTCTTTCAACTAGCGTATTCAAAAGAAAAGTTTCTTTTTCAGATCTGACTGATCTATCTAATCAAATTTTGTTTTTCACTGTTGTCTTTCAATGAAGTCTTCTTAGATGTGAATGTAAAACTAAATTCATAAGGAGGTTGGCATTTGATTGATTGACTGTATAAGTGAGAAGAAGTGATCTTTGTCCTTGCCTATGTAAAGATCTGTAAGTTGACAGTAGATACTTAGTATATTGATAGTTGGTATAGACTTGATTCAAAAGTTTATGTTTGCAGTAGTTTTGAAGGCATTCGCAAGTTCAATTAACGGAAGTAGCGTATACACACAGTTTGGGTTCAGCCAAGTAGCATACACACTCTAATGCATGATTTTTGAGGTTATAGTTGATTCTGAATGATGATGCAGGGTTCTGGGTTCAGCACAGTGTTTTGGTGGCAGTGATATAATTTTTCAGATTAACTGAATATTGTTTGATGTAGTTTAAGTTTAAAATGTTTGATGGGTTCAGTATGAAAATTTGATGAAACGTGGCCTTTAGATTGTGGTGTTGTGATCCAGGAGTATCCAATCTAAAATTCATGAAACATGGTCCCCGGTGGAAGAGTGGAGTTTTCTATAGGCTGACACCTACATACTAGTAAACATATTGGCTAGTACAAGAGCTAGGGGGTTGTAGCGCCCTTCCAGTAGAAGCTAGAGAACAAGAGAAGGTTGTAGCCTTCTGCAGGTAGAAGCTGGAGAACAAGAGAAGGTTGTAACCTTCTGCAGGTAGAAGCCTGCGTATTGGTATGAATCTGCACCAGTACAAGATTGTAAACAGATTTTCTTATTATTAAAATAAGACAGAGACGACAGCAGCAGGTGGTTTTTACCCACATTGGTTTTCCACCTTACATCTTGGTGTTCATATGTGTTGCTTATGTGTGATGCTTTATTCTGCTTTTACTACACTGACTAATAAATCTCAGATATACTAGTTTAAGCTCAACACATGATAAATTGTCTAAATCACAAGTTCTCTGGATATACATTGGTTTCTTTAATCACAGTCGCGTGTACATGCTAGTTCACTTCATTGAAGTAGCGTATATAAATCTATTTGGGAAACAAAATTATTGATATGATAATACTGATTCACCCCCCTCTCAGTATTATTTCCAACAACCTTGACCTAGTGAATGCCTTGGAAGAATTTATTCCCATGTTTATTGATGAATCCTAGTATTAGAACAAGAATATTATAACTCCCAAGGCTACCAACTTTAATATATTAATCCAGAGTTCGTACAATCTTAAGAGGTGATAGTGTTATATGCACAGTAAGAAAGATTCTACCCAAGTTTCTATAAGGCATGTTGAATTTCCATGGCACAGTGGAATCTAAACACACCAGTGTATCAACTAGTGCACATGACATTTTCTAACCTTTTAAACCCTTCTTTATTATATTACAAAATATAATACAATAGTATAGGGCTCTCATACCAAGGATCATGGCCCTCATACATTCAACCTGATACAATAATACAATTAGGGCTTAGTATTAGTCCTTTCATAACAAATCTACCCTCAACAAGATAACACTTTACCTACTTTTTTATGGTGGCCACACAAAACCCTTTCAGTCCACATATCCTAAACACATCTAGCAAGTCCTCTTGCCTCTTATTCTATAGCTCCTGAATATGCCTCTATTAGTCAACATAACTCCTTTAGGCCACTAAACATGGCTCCAAAAAATACTTCCCTCGAGACATTCCTTATTCCACCACGCTTGTCAACACATATGAACTTATGTTGTTTGTTCAAAACTCCATTTGTGAACAGCTCTTGGGTTGCCCACTTTTTCCTTCGTCTATTTCTACAATGAAGATAAGTCTAGGGCATGGAGGCTTCCCACTCTCATTGAAAAAGTCCATCACTACAAAGTGAATTATGGCTCTCAATCTGGCTCTCTTGAATGCCCTCTTTTTTCGTTCAAAGATCAATCCCTAAGCTTAATAATTCTTCCTCTCCTAGCATGCTTTAAGTCCTTCTCAAATCTGAACTTAGGGCTACGATGTGACAACTACTGCAATCCTCCAATTTGCTCCTAGAATTTTTTTTCTTGATCCTTTTGGAATAGACCTGCACCATTGCCCACATACAATCTTTCTTAACTGATCTAGGGCCAAAAAATCATTTCCCTCTATACTACAATTTGTCCCTCAAATTTCTTAGATCTAGGACCCACAAAACTACCCTCATTAAAGGCTCTTACAATCTCTCTTTTATATGACAATCCACACGACATATGGAACCATTACTTCTCATTTTCTACTCAAAATGTGGCCTCCCTTCAGATCTATTATCCCCAAAAAACATCACACTATCCATATTCATATATGCGACTTTGTTGCAGAGATAACATGTTATCTAATGAAGTTAGCCATTCCTCTTTACACAAATCTAGATCACATACCTTAGGGCACACTCCATTGGACTGATCATACCTAAAAATCTCCTTCATCTAAGGCACATAAATTCTATCCTAATAACTTTAGGATCATCTTCTTACACTTCTCAACTTCACCATCATAAGGCATACAAATCTTCCTCCTTATATGCCTCATCATAGCTCTAAGAATCAATAGATTTGGACTCAATCTTGACTGATGGTTCTTCCTTATACGTAGGTCTCTACAGCCTCCCATTCTAGGGTTATATCAGTAACTTTTGAGCATGCTATCACCTCTTTCACATCCTTTTATCCTTACATGCCACCTTCATGAAACACGTCTTCGCTCAAGTTATATGTTGAGCCTATCAACCCTCTCAAATAGGCCTCATGGCTCACTCGATATGCATATATCAAGGTTACAACACTTATTTCCCAAGCTAAACAAATGTGTCAAAATCTCATAGGTGTAACTCAAAACCTAAGCTCAGAGAAATCCTCAAGCAGACCAACAATCTTGTTCGAACAACACTTAAGATAAATAACCATGGCTTTTCTTCCTCTTCTAGCTAATTTGGAACCTTTAAAGGTATGTGACACTCTTTTTCTTGCTTCCTATGGTTATCACAGGCTCCTTAGCAACCCTTCTCAGCCCTCAAACTTGGGCATCCTCTAGGCTACATCTCGACCTCCTACCTTGATTAAGCGAGCCCCCTCTCTCTTGATGTCTCTGGCCTTGTCCTAAGGTTTTCTTAAATATTCTTCATTAAACCTCTTAAGAACCATCTAGAACTTAGGGGTTTTTATCCTCTTAGACTTAGGATAAAATATTTCCTTTTTTTTTCTTCTTTGGATTTTAAACCCCTTGATGGGTCTAAAACCCTTTCAATTGCCTTCTTTTCCCACAAACCCTTTTGTGGCCAAACTCACACAAACCCACCTCCTAGGGTTTTGTGGAATAGCTCCTAAGCTATATAATTCAACACTCCCTCTTAGTGAGGGAGGTACTTCCACTACTTGGAAGCCTCTAGTGACACTATCCCATCTGGCATCCATAACTACAACATACCTTGTAGAATGGATCATTGTATTTGTAGTCTCTTTGCCTCATCAAAACCTAAATATTTTGAACTTCCATAAGGTTTCTTCCCCTGAAGCTAGACTCCCTTTGAGCCTACATGATCTCAAATAGCTCACATGCTTCCACTGTGCACACTCTGATCCATTAGCCCTTTAAACCTGGCTCGAATACCATGTTAAATTTCCATGGCTATAGAGAATCTAGTTTTGATTCTTAAAATATCTGACACAACCAACTCAAATTCCTAAACCATCCTACTTTGCACAACAGAATCTACACACATCATATCTTTTAAACTTTTAAACCCTTCTTTGTTTAATTACAAACTATAATACAACAGTCTAATGCTCCTGTACCAGGGATCATGGCCCTCATACAATCAATTTGATACAAAAATACAATGAGGACTTGGTATAATTCATTTTACAAACAATCCAACCTTAAAAAGACAACACTTGACCTACTTGTTGTTGGTGGTCACTCATAGCTCTTTTAGTCCATGTGTCCTAAACATGTTTGGCAGATCCTCTTGCCAGCTATTCTACAACTCCTAAATCTAATTCTATCAGTCAAAATGGCTCCTTTAGGTCAATAAACATGGATCCAAATAATACTCCCTTCTAGTCGCTCCTTAGTCCGCCAAGGATGTCAACACAAGGGACTTCTGTTAGTTGTTCACAACTTTCATTGTGAACATCTCTTGGGTTTTCCACTTCTACTTTCCTTTGTTTCTACAATAAAGAAAATTATGTTAATTTGGAAGCTCAGTAAAAACAATTGACCATGGGACAAGGTTCCCCTTTTCTAGAGGACCAACTTTGACTATTGAGGCACTCAATTTGGACAAGGGAAATTGTATTTTTGAATTAAAGCCCACATGTGCACAAAAGGATAGGTTAGCCCAAAAGAGAAATTGGACACCCATGGATGGCTATCAATAGAAGTCAAGTGACCCTCATTTTTACATCATCATTATGATCATTCTTCTTCTCTCTTTGTTTTGGCTCACATAATACTATGATGGTTCATGAAAGTTTGCTTCCACAAGTCTTAGATTGTAGGGTCTAGAGCTTGCACGTGTGCTAGGGTTTTGGTTTCTCACCGCAGGCATGACACAGGAAATTTTCAGTTATAAATGCAAGCACAGAGGCCCATGCAATTGGTTGGAGGGTTTAATTCATACACACATAAATATCTACGTGTGGGTGGGACCTAGGGTTTGGTTTTATTAGTTGACCGATGGTTTCATCAGTTGACCATAGAGATCGATAAATGACCGCAAACAGTGACAGTTGAGCACAGGCTTTCGAATCATGGTTTTGATTATTAGCGTTGTTGGTTTCATCTCTTGAATGGTGTTTAGCTAATTTTGCTGGATAGGATTATGATTGAAGATATGGATCATTGTACTCTCTTTTGTTGAATCTTCAATGACAATCTAATAAGAAGAAAATTTTGAAAGGGTTTTCCCCGTAGTGTGTTTTTCCCTGATCTTGATCAATCCTAGTGTCTCTATGTGTGAATGATTTTCTTCTATTATTCCTTTATGTTCTGTTGCATTGATGATGATATTTTTCTTTCTATATAGTTGCATATGTTGTTGAATAATGATGTAAATTTGAATAATGATATGATACTTTGGGGTGAATTTATTATGTGAAAGAAGAAATGCAATTATCAAAGAAAAGAATAGTATAGCTTTAAGTAAAATTAACATGGTATCAGACCTCGGTTGAAGAAAAGTCATTGAAGATCACCCCTGTGAAGACATGTTTGATGGATTCAAGAGAATATGGAGGAGACATAAAAGAAGGCTAGGGTTTGAAGGAAACCCTAGGAAATCTAGTTATTAGGGTCTAATGGATATTATGAGGTTAAGGTTTGAAAGAAACTCTAGATTATGATTTGAGATATGCAATCTAGAAACCCTAGAATGATCAATGTGAATATGTTCTAGGACTTATGACAGGTTTGATGTTGTTGAAAAGTGTGCAACAAGAAATGTAAAAATAGAAATTGCTAAAAATAGCAGTTTGGCCAATGTGGAATTTTGGCCACCTTGGGTGAGAGGTGAAACTGCTAAAAATAACATCTTCTAAAAATAGCATTTTTGGGTCCCTTCCTATTTATAGTAGTCCCTGGTCTATCTATAGGAAGTAAATTCGAATTTGGTCTTACCAGCAGTTTGGAATATTAATTAATTAATTCTCCATGAGTTAATTAGTTAAGGAAAAGCAAACTTGAAGTCTTTGTGAGAACATGCAATAATTTCTCCACTAATTGAGGAATGTGTCCTTGATTTGCTCCACTGATTGAGGAATTAAGGATGAGTTCTATATTGAGAGGATCAGTTGACTTAGTTTAACTTAGTCAAGTTCAGTTAGATTAATTTAACAAGTTGTTAAATTAATGAGATATAGTTTGTTGATGCTTGCATGCATGTGACAACTGTTATTTTCAAATAACTATGTATTCACTCATGAATAACTTATGCATGTTAGTTCATACAGAGACCCAATTGAGATCAGATGGTGGGACAGTGTTCTATCAGTTGCTAGGATATTTCTAGTAAGTATTCCTTGGATGCAGGAGGAACTTGAGTCCTCAAGTATTGCGTAGTTGGACCTGAGGTTGACAGCAGGTATGATCAGGCCAATTTACATGTGTTTTGTAATTGGACCCCAATCAAAACTGCACAAGGAAATAGGAGAATGGACCTAAGGTGAAACCTTTATATACAGGGCTAGGTAGTCCATCAGCTTTATCATCAGAGTACAGAGGGAGCAGGATAGTTTTTGAGTTGATTCTTTTTGTATGTTGTTGAGGATTTCCACTTGATTGATAATACAGTGTTGGGGTCTTATGCTGGTGTTATCCCCAGTGATATACTCTGTGTTATGTGTGATTGATTCCTTCTTATCAGTTATATGTGTTCATGCTTGATGTTGTTCATGTTCAATTAAGCTTCCGCAAATTTTATGGTAGATGTAGATCTAGTATTATGCTTTAGTACATTGCATATATCAGTTTGATCTGCAGGTAAAATTTCTACATGATATCAGTGAGCTAGCTGATTTGTAGAGAAAATTCTACATGGTATCGGAGCACAAGTGATCAAGGAAGAACAGTATACAAGAAGAAATTCGAAGTTTGTTATTTAGGATATAGATCTCAAGTTCTTATCACATCTATTTCACCGATGGCGTTCTATGGTTTGAGGCTTGAGTATGCCCTTGATGGCAGCTCAAACTATATAGCTTGGAAGGATTGCATGGAGGCAGTATTGGAAGATAACAGCCTTAAGGAATTCACTGATCAAGAAGTCCCTAAGCCTACTGATGCTACTCAACTGGTGGAATGGAAGAAGTGTGTGGCTAGAGCTAGGAGAATTCTCTTGGAGGGAGTGTGAGATCACATTGTCTCAAGCCTCCATGGGAAGGAGATTCCATTTGCAATATGGAAAACATTGAAAGATTTATATCAGAATAGCAGCGATCAGAGGAAGCACTGAAGGACAAACTTTGTAAGATCAAGTGTGAAAAGGATGGGACGATCTCTATGTATCTAACCAAGCTCATCACATGGAGGGATGAGCTTGCAAGTGTAGGGTTCGTGCCAGCTGATGATGATATGGTGAGTCTAGCACTCCTTGGCCTTCCTAAGAGCTGGCATAGCTACCAGGACTCGGTTAATGGAATTGAGAAACTGCCAGATTGGGAACGACTATGGTCAGATTTGATGCAGGAGGAGATCAGACAGAGCACCAGAGATGGTTCTTCATCTATGGAGGATGAGGAGAACTGTGCCTTAGTGTGTAAGGCAAAGAGGGGGAAGGAGAAGGTTTCTCTTTCTGAATACAGTTCTTCCAATGGTGGGAAGAAGGCTGAAAAATCGAAAGTGCGATGCTTTCATTGTCATGAGGTGGGCCATTATGCTGCAAATTATCCACAGAGGAAATCCAAGAAGGGATCCATGGAAGGATCTGAAGGCGAGGCACTTGCTTCACAGTTTGAGTTGGATTTCACACTCTTTGCATGCATGGTTTCATCCATGGTGGGAAGTGGTTGGTTTCTTGATAGTGGAGCTTCTTTCCACATGACCGGTGACAAGAGTTTGTTCAATACTTTGGAGGAGAAAGATCTCCAGATACTCATAGTGATGGGTAATTATGAGAAGTATAGTGTCTCAGGTGTAGGCACAGTTATTTTTCAGAGGGAGCATGGAGCTCACCTTACCTTGACCGATGTGAAGTATGTACCAGGACTGAAGAGAAAATTGGTGTCGATCGCGATGCTAGAAGACAGAGGCTATGATGTAGTCTTCAGTAAGGGAAAGGTTTTCCTTAGACGCATCATCACTAGACAGGTGAAGCAAATTGGTTCACAAGTCAAGAACTTGTATGCTCTTGAGGTTCAAGATGCATGCAAAGCCTTGAGCAGCAACGCAACTAATGGAGACTTGGTGGTTGAGAGGGAGGGTATATTACCTCTCAACATGCAGCGCCAGAAGAAGTCTCAGATGATTTTGGAGGAGCCACGATTAGTGCAACAGCTTCAAGAGGTTGTGGAGCAACCACAACAGGAGAACCTGAGAGGAGATCGAGTAGAGACATCTACTCATGAAGAGACCTTGTTACACAAAAGTATCGTCACCATGATTATTTGCAGTCAGTATGGGTCTATCATCACTTATACTGTCCTCCTAAGCAAGTCTCAGACCTCAGCTCTTCAAGTCAAGCTTTGAAAAACATTGAAAATCAATGAAACTCTGGTTCCGCACTTTCTCTCACTGTCACATGCGGTCCCGCACCTTCTGTTTACAAAAACCGCGGACCTGCCCGCTCTGTCCCTAAAGGTGTGGGTGCGGACCCCTGTGAATGTCAAAAGGCGCAATTTTTATCTTAAAAAACTCACTTTGGGTTAATTCTAGAGGATTCTAGAAGGAATTTTGACGTGGATTGTTCGCTCTGAGGTGGTTCATGCATCCCAAAAGAGAAGGAGCTAATCCCTTGATGAGAGGAGATATCCCTTTGAAGGAGGACCTAGTAACCTCCCTCCATTGCACTATAAATTCAGGCATTGGGCTAGTTGCTGGAGAAGTTAGAAGCTGAACATTTTTTAGGGTAAATGCTGGTGAAATTAAGACTTCCTAGTTGAGCTTAAGAGGAGAGATCACATATCTTTTTGGCTTCATTGGGGAGTGAGTGAAACTTGTCAAAGTAGAGGAGACTTCTTACTGGACCCTGGGAGGAGCTTGTACAGCGTCAAGGCACAGGTTGTAAAGTTCTTCTTCTTTTGAATTAATACAATCAAACTCATTTTTCTCAACAAGTATCTCATGTTATTTGTTTCATGGATTCCTTGACTTTCATGTTAAATATGTTTTATGATATTGGCTTTTCAGGTGTTATTTAATTTTTTTACCTTGTTTGTTTTTGCAGAATCGCGACAAAGGAGCTCATTTGGATCGAAGGAGCGAGGGCATCCACAAACTTGCGTTGGACCTAAGGTAGGCCCTAAAAACACTTGTTTTCCATTGTTTATAAAATCATATTTAGAGAAAGATAGTGTCTGGTTGGTTTGCTTGTCATTAGGTCTTCTTTAGATTCTAGGAAGGTCTATCTTGTCTGCAAGATCGACTTATTCTGTGTGACAAAATGGCGACTCCGCTAGGGAATTGATTGTTTTCCTTGTCTTACTTTGACCTGAGAAACTGTGTTTTTGTTTCTGTTTTTGGCTTGTTGTGTGTAAAATTGGGTAGAGTTTGTAGATCCAGGGTTATTTTTTGTTTTTCATAGCTTTGGGAGAGGACCGCACCCTAGCCTTTTGACACAGTGCATACCTATCCGCACCTTTGCTTTTAGCACAGAGTAGGACCGCACCTGTGTCAACTGTGGGCCTGCGGACCCTGTCAAAATTTTTAAAAACCTAAGATTTCCTCTGTTAGTCAGCTTAGTTTTTGTTTGGAAATTTTTATCTACTGCCCAGACCTGCATATAACCTGTCAGAAGCTTTCCTTAGGTTGATTTCATTAGTGTTAGGGTTTTAGGTGAAATTCCTAGGAGTTTTTCTTGTTGGGTTTGTTTTTCATTTTGGTTGTGTAGTGGCTCTGAGCTTAGAAGTTGTAGGGACTTCAGATCACCTTAGTGTCTACCAGCCTTCTTATGAGTCTGACCATTTATGAAATCTCCCCTTGTTGAGGAATCCGCTTTGAGTTTTCTCTTTACAAAACTTTGAAAAGCTTGTGTTTAAAAGTTTGGATTTTCATTTTCAAAAGGAAAACAAAATTGGTTGTTCTTGACTGATTTGTGATTCTGCATAAATTGGTCCTTAGCTCACATCTAGCTAAGTAAAACATCCTAAAAAAACACATCTAGTAGGCTTTGACTTCAAATAGGTTTTTATAATTTATAGATCTCAAAGTTAGTCATTTCCATAGTTTTGAGTGCTTTATAAAAAAATAAAAAATCTCTTTTGAAAAAAGTTTGTTTTGTAGTAGTTGAGTGCTTTGAAACGAAAAAGGGAATTTTTTGTGAAATAACTAGTTGTCTTGTTTTGAGTGCATTGGAAAAGGCAAAAGCTCTTCTTTTAATTTGTCTGATTAAGAAAGATTTGTGTTTACAAAGTATTTGCATTCTCAAACTCTTTCTTAGTTTAGAAATTCATCGAAGAGAAAAAGATTGTTTAAATCATCTTAGGTGCATTTTTAGTGATTTTGAGTCGAGTCTTCATACCACGAGTTTCATCTCTGCACCTTTTGACTTAAAAAAAAACCAATAAAAATAACGCTTAAAGTAAAATTCATCTAGTAACATTTTTATTTATAGGGCTCTGATACACCAACTTAGCTTAGGCTAGTGTCTTGAAGTAGGAGAGTAATTAACTCTCCAAGACAGTAAAAATAAACAAGTAGTTGTATCTTGTGGTAGGGAAGAAATCCAATTGTTGCATTTATGCTCTGGGAAAGCTCCTCTTAAAGGAGAAGCACGAGATCGTGTCTGAACCAGTGTGGGAATCAATCCTTCCTCATTGCGAAGGACGCCAGATATTCACGTACTAAAAAAGGTAAACCTCAGATTAACCATTGTCGAGGAGCCTGGGGTCAATTGTTGGTAAACCTTGGATTATGTCAAGGAGCCTTCAAGGGGATTGAGCTTGCTACTCTGCCCTTACGTGCGTATCGGATCATAGATTATTCCCCCGGGTATATTTCTTTCAGTTGGTAACCTTAGTGGCCATATTCTTTAGGATTCTTCCTAAGGTGACAGTGGTGGGAAGATGCCACTGTACCTGGAGCAGACGTCGGCTAGACTCACTTGGATTTTCTGGGGGGTTCTCTTCACTCGAGACGGTTAAGTGGAGGAACTTGTGCCAGTATATTGATTAAGCAGGTTGTCGGGGTAATTGTTCCAACCGCCATTTCAATATTGAACTCTGCGACGTTGGATTTCATCACCAACTAGTGTTTTCAGTATGGAAAGTTACTGTTTGTGTGTGTTTGATCTCCTAGATTCTTTAGGCGTGTGATTCAAATTTGTTTGGTTCTTTAGAGACTTTAGGTGGTTTTCATTGAGATTTTACTTTGTTTTCGTGTGAAGTAGTTAAAAGTTTTTAACTGTGGCTGAATTACCAAGGCAGTCCCATAGACTTCGGGGCCAATCTCCTGAGTTTTTAAACGTGGCTGAATTACTGAGGAAGTCCCGTAGACTTCGGGGCCAACCTCCTGAGGAAGTCCCGAGCCAGCTTGAAGGCTTGAAAGTCCTCGTAACTCCTAGAGACGGTAGAGTTGGGTCACCTGAAGAAGGAGAATCTTCTTTGATAGTACATCCTAATTTTCAACCGTTAGTGGCAGATTATAATCCACAGTCAGTGTCTATTTCCGAAGTTACTGGTAGCTTTTCATCTACTAGTGATATAGGTGAGGAACCTGAAATATCCAAGCCTAAAAGTGAATTTGTTTCTACTCCGACATCGGGGTTTGTTTCTCCAGTTTCTAGTGGTCCTGGTTCACCTAGGGTAGAAAGAGTAATCACCCAAGATCTTCCTTCTGGACTTATTTCTATTGAAGAACTTGTCACTCCAGAAGAAGAAGTAGGCATCTCTATCCCTGAAAATCAACCTGTTATTGAGCTAAGGGAGCGTGAATCAATTTTTTACAGTCCACCTAGGAGCAGTACTTGGTATCTTTCTTTGACTAATCTCTTAGAAAACCCAGGGTTAATTTTTTCACCACCTCGCGCTCCTTATCCCCCAACACCTAGAGGTTATTTTCCTCCATTAAATATGTCGAATCAATCGTCCATATTTACTCAATCGCCCGAATCCTTTTTGTACGGCGGTGTTGTTGGGAAAAGTATGTATTCAGAACGCCCCTATCCCACTCTAAGGTGTGATAGTGCCTTAGCAA
Source organism: Pinus tabuliformis (assembly GCA_031772625.1). Lineage (NCBI taxonomy): Eukaryota > Viridiplantae > Streptophyta > Pinopsida > Pinales > Pinaceae > Pinus > Pinus tabuliformis. The sequence goes on along the minus strand of CM062809.1, from coordinate 837,708,842 downwards.
CAAACAAGAAAAACTACTTGAGTATTCTTCTTTATGAAATGTAAATGAGGAGAAAGGATGTAACTAACCTGTGTCTTTCGCTAGTTTGTTGATCCAATCGCTCCTCTCTTCAATAGCTCCCAGCTCCCTGCTCCTTTACCGGCCCAGCTTCACCGAATTCCTGCAAGATCACAAGAGAGAGAAACTACACGAAGATATAGATATATATTCATAAAAAGCTCAGGATCAGATTAAGCTAAACATGCAAATATAACAAAACATCATTGATACATAGCATGTAGGAGAAACTCAAATAATTTTATTGATATGATAAGAAAGTCCAAGAGGAGATACAACCAAGTGAGTCCCGATCCAGCATCTACCTCCCAGCAAAGGAATCCCTTCCTCTCCTCCAACAAAGCATAAATCACCCAATGTACTAATCTCAATCTCAAACCAATAGCAATTCTCTGCAAAGTACAAAATTCCAGCCTCTGGATCTCTGGGATGAGGGATCCATATATAGATGTAAGCAGAGAGGATGAGTCAGCTTATGTTTTGACTTGTGGCTTCTCTCTGTCAGTTCTTGCTTCCACTTGGAGACTGAGAGCCTCTTACTCATCACTTGGTCGAATTCAGTGAGGCAAGTGTCATTGGAGAAGATTCTGGAAGCTTCCATGGTCTTTCCACCTCGTTGAATGACTCTGCCACTTGTCATTTCCCACTCAACGCACCTGGGTAGTGCATTCAAGTGCGTTGCAACGCACCTAGCCAGTGTATTTGGGTGCTTTGCAACGCAGGCAGCTAGTGGAGCTTCTGAATTGATCCTGATTTGACTAGTTCTGAGTGGTTTTTGGTGGAGAACTTCTGGGAGAAGCTGTCATTGGTTGACCTTGTTCCTTTAGGAGCTGTAACAACATATTTAGGGACTTTGGATCCCTTGGATTATGGACATTTCATGCTTATAGCTGTAAGGCACAAAAATGTCTATAACAGTTTCCCCCTAAAGTATGAGGCCGTTTATCGGGTGAAATGCTTTATTAGGAGGATCTGAAGTTCTTTCAATGCTGGGAGGAGACCTGTAATAAGATACAATACAATAGATTATTTTTCATACTGTTTTCATGATCTAGCTGAGGCGGGCATTCCCATGCTCAGCTTTATAAATTCATTTTTATGTACATAGGACAGACAATCGTCTGATGGTAGACTGATGATTCTGATGAAATCATCATCCTTTTGGTAGGATGATTATCTGTTCTGCAGTGTTGTACATGTCAATGTCTTTATTTTTCCTGAATATATATCGCAGCCCAGATGGATGAAACTAGATTCGGGGTCTTCAATCTCGTCCGATCTTCACTCTAAGTACAAGTCGATCCATGTGAGAAATGTTTTGAAGTCGAACATGGAAAGACATCGCTTGATTACCAGTCAATGATGTAAACTGTTAACAAGAGCGAGAGGAACCACCGATAAGGATGATGACCCTCAAGGTACTGCAGTACAATTCACGTGGTGTGAATAAAGGACTTGGCATCGAACACCACACAAAATCTTTTGGTCGAAGGTCATTGATGTATACCTGTCACCGGAAGTGAGAAACTTGCCATTGAGGCATGCAAGCTTCAAAGTACTGAGGGGGTGTTCCTAGATCAACTTCTTGGATAATGAGCTGATGTCGACAAGAAGCGATCCGTCAAAGGAGGGCCTTGATGTATCCCACATCAGTGACACGGCATGGAGCAAATGATTTTGATGGAGGTGAAAACGATCTGACGATATATGGTTCAGGGTGGCGGTCATGAAAGAATGAAGTATAATGTATGGTAGTGGATGGGACACGGTTGACTTCTCTGGATGACTTCTCTTGAACATATCGGCGACACTTATATGATGGATTGGTAGCATTTACCCCAAAGGTGGATGGTATGGCGAGACCATGGTGATGTGACCGGTGAATGAAACAACCCAACCCGACTCAGGCACGGAGTGGAAGTGTCATGTTCAAGAGCAACTTGCTACCAATAAAGGTTCTTTGAGCTTCTTCCCAATTTTTCCCCAGTCATTGCTGACCAGTACCTCTTTATTTTTGTCAAGCTTGAGGAGGATAACATATGCTTGTTCTATAATTTTCCCTTCGGGCAAACCCATCACTATGTTTCAACGAGCCTAGCGATAGTGAAACTCGTTCTCGTCTAAATACAAGTTTGTCACTATTAATCTTTTTAACAAGTCTAACGACAAAGATAACTCGATCCTTTTCATTTTTAGAGAGTCTGAAAAGGTACGTAAAGTTAACTCCGGAGTTCCTTTTTCGTCATCTAATCCCTTAAGTCTGAAAAAGTATAAAACAATACAGAAGGGATGAATTTTCGATAGTTTTAACGAGCCGAACAAAACAAGCGCTCGATCTTTTTGTGCAATAATCCCTCAGGTCCAAAAAGATTAAAATCTAGAGGAGGGATAGCTCTTCCTGTCGCTTTAACAAGCTGGAAGGCCAAAACTCAGCAATCTTTTCATATTTTACGAGTCAGATGAAAAGAGCTTAAAGAAGACTCGTCTTTTGAGGAACGAGTGATAAAATCGGTAGCAGCTGATTCCAAGTAAGGGTTGGAATTTTCCAATCACGGCAGTGTCACAAGGATGGCTAATGAAATCACTCTTCGCAGTTGTTCCTCAAAATGGGTAAACAATCAAATGGAGGTGAATGATCGGCCAATGGAAAAGTGGAGGTGACGGTGCAAACACGACCAAGGCTTTAATGGCTGATAATGCTACATTCACGGTGGTCATTTACCGGAGGATAGTTCAATTTTTAACGAGCTTAAACGCGGGTTGAAACACTTACTCGATCTTATGTTTATTTATTAACGAGCATGAACTATGTGCTAAAACTACTCGATTAATCCAATCAGATGATAAGAATGTCTCATGTAAGATGCCATTTTTTATGGAGCTTGCGTCTTACAAAGCTATGCCCCGCATCCTTTCATTATGCAAGTTTGGAAATGACTAATCCTATGAGTTTAAAGGGTTATAGGTCCTAAAAATTTAAAAAATAAATAGCCGCCCCTCGCTTGCACTCCAAAATGTTTGCATGCCCCCAGGTATAAAGTACGATTTCGAGGTTACCCCTCAATTTGCAGATAAAACATGTGCTCTATCAGGAAAGGCCTACCTCTTTCAGGTTACCAAAGATTGTTCTATTAATCTTTCAAACAAAACACTTCTTCGGCGATGTCTGTTGTGGGGAAAAATGCCTATGCAGGACGATCCTATCCACCTAAGGTGTGACAGTGCCTTAGCAACAAACAGAGACAGCTATTCTAGTATTCTTCCTTTATGAATTAAGAATGAAGAGAGAGATGGATTGATTAACCGGTGTCTTCCGTTTGTCCCTCGATCCGGTTTCTCTTCTCTTGGAGAGTTCCCAGCTACTTGCCTTCTCGCTCGCCCAGCTTCAAGAGGTTTCTGCAAGATCACAAGAAGAGAACACTACACAAGACATGGATTCATATTCATAACTAGTTCAGGATTAGAAATAAACTAAATATACTAATGCAATCATACATCAAAAATACATCAGTATATAGGAGAAACCAAGATAGCTTTATTGATGAATAACAAGGTTCAGGAAGAGATACAACCCAGAGGGCTCCAATCTAGCATCTCTTTCCCAGCAAATGGAATTCATATCTTCACCCCCTTCAAAGCATTAAGCACCCAATGATTCCAATCTCAAGCCAACAGCAATTCTTTGCAATAACAAAATTCCAGCCTCCAGATCTCATGGAGGATAGATCCATATATAGATGTTTGGAGATAGGATGAGTCAGCTTGAGATCTGACTAGTGTCCTCTCCCTCTGTCAGTTCTTGATTCCACTTGGAGGTTCTTGCTTCCAGTTGGAGATTCGGAACCTTTTACTCATCACCAGTCGAATTCCTTGAGGCAAGTGTCATTCTGGAAGCTTCCTGGGTGTTGACACCTTGAGAAATGAGCTTGCCACATGTCCACTCTCGCTCAGCACAGGTAGCCAGTGTTCCCTTTGACATTCAGCGCAGGTAGCCAGTGTTGGCTTTGACATTCATCGCAAACAGCTAGTGGAGCCACTGAAATGATCCTGAATTGACTTGTTTTTGAGCAGTTTCTGGTGGAGAACTTTTGTGAATTGCTGTGGTTTGTTAGCCTTGTTCCTCTAGGGGTAGGAACAACATGTTTAGGGACTTTGGATCCCTTAGATTATGGACATTTCATGCTCAATGCTGTAAGGCACAAAAATGTCTATAACAGTTGCCCCCTAAAGTATGAGGCCGTTTATCGGGTGAAATGCTTTATCAGGGGGATCCGAAGTTCATCCAATGCTGGGAGGAGACCTGTAATAAGATACAATACAATACATTATTTTTCATACTGTTTTCATGATCTAGCTGAGGCAGGCATTCCCATGCTCAGCTTTATAAATTCGTTTTTCTGTACATAGAACAGACAATCGTCTGATGGTAGACTGATAATTTTGATGAAATTATCATCCTTTGAGTAGGATGATTATCTGCTGCAATGATGTACATGTCAATGTCTTTATCTTTCCTGAATATATATCGTAGCCCGGATGGATGAAACTAGATCGGGGGTCTTCAAACTCGCTCGATCTTCACTCTAAGTACAAGTCGATCCATGTGAGAAATGTTCTGAAGTCGAACATGGAAAGACATCGCTTGATTACCGGTCAATGAGGTAAACCGTTAACAAGCGCGAGAGGAATCACCGATAATGATAATGACACTCAAGGTACTGCAGTACAATTCACGTGGCGTGAATAAAGGACTTGGCGTCGAACACCACGCAAAATCTTTCGGTCGAAGGTCATTGATGTATACCTGTCGCCGGAAGTGAGAAACTTGCCATTGAGGCATGCAAGCTTCAAAGTACTGAAGGGGTTGTTCCTAGATCAACTTCTTGGATAATGAGCTGATGTCGACAAGAAGCGATCCGTCAAAGGAGGGCCTTAATGAATCCCACATCAGTGACACGGAACGGAACTAATGATTTTGATCGAGGTGAAAACGATCTGTGACATATGATTCAGGGTGGTGGTCTTGAAAGGATGAAGGATAATGTATGGCAGTGGATGGGACACGGTTGACTTTTTTGAACGACTTCTCTTGAACATATGGCGACACCGATGCGATGGATCGGTAGCATTACCCCAAATATGGATGGTACGACGAGACCATGGATGTGACCGGTGAATGAAACAACCCAACCCGATTGTGGTACGGAGGAAAAGTGTCATGTTCAAGAGCGACTTGCTACCATCAAAGTTTTCTTGAGTTTCTCCTAATTTTTCCCCAGTCATCGCTGACCAGTACCTCTTTATTTTTGTCAAGCTTGAGGAGGATAACATATGCTTGTTCTATAACCTGCCCTTCGGGCAAGCCCATCGCTATGTTTTAACGAGCCTAGCAATAGTGAAACTCGTTCTCATCTAAAGACAAGTTTGTCGCTATTTAATGATTTTATCGAGTCTAACGACAAGGATAACTCGGTCCTTTTCATTTTTAGAGAGTCTGAAAAGGTACATAAAGTTAACTCCAAAAGTCCTTTTTCGTCATCTAATCCCTTAAGTCCGAAAAATTATAAAACAATACAGAAGGGATGAGTTTTCGATAGTTTTAACGAGCCGAATAAACAAGCACTTGATCTTTTTGTGCAGTAATCCCTCAGGTCCAAAAAGATTAAAATCTAGAGGAGGGATAGCACTTCCTGTCCCTTTAACGAGCTGGAAGGCCAAGGACTCGGCAATCTTTTCATATTTTACGAGTCAGTTGAAAAGAGCTTAAATAAGACTCGTCTTTTGAGGAACGAGTGATAAACAGGGTTAGCAGATGATTCCAGGTACAGGTTGGAATTTTCCAATCACGGCAGTGTCACAAGGATGGCTAGGTGAAATCACTCTTCGCAGCTGTTCCTCAAAATGGGTAAACAATCATATGGAGGTGAACGATCGGCCAATTGAAAAGTGGAGGTGACGGTGCAAACACGACCAAGGCTTTAATGGCTGATGATATTACGTTCACAGTGGTTATTTACTGGGAATTTGGTTCATTTTTTATTTTAAAATGAGCTTAAACGCTGGTGGAAACACTTGCTCATTGCTTATATTTATTTTTTAACGAGCATGAAGTCCGCGTTAAAACTGCTCGGATCTTGCGTTTATTTTTTAACGAGCATGAACTGTGTGCTAAAACTGCTCGAATCTTGCGTTTATTTTTTAACGAGCATGAACTGTGTGCTAAAACTGCTCGATATTATATGGTCAAATTTTTTATTTTTACCATAACTAGCTTTGCCCTTTTCAAAGATAGTACTGTATCCTCAATTGCTGCATCAAACTAGTTAGAAATGAATAACATTTGCTTGAAAATGAGATTAGAACCCTAATATTTCGCTTTGAACTACGTAAAAAACAATTAAAAGGTGTTTTTACCTCTCATTTTACCATTTCATTTGAACTTGGTTTGTTGGAGCTTTGGAGGTGCCTCTTCCCCCTTGATTTTCATCAGCTGATTCTGGGAGATTCTGCGGACGATTTTCAGCGCCGTCTGGACCAGGTAGGAGCTAAACCCTAGCTCTTTCTTTTCATGGTTTCCTTTTTCCATTCTGTGCCTGTTTTCCTGTTCCCCTAAGCCCCTGGGGTTTTGTTAGGGCGCTCTGTAATCAGCGCAGGCAGTTCACTCGAAACCTGCATTGAATGTCAAGCTGCATGAAGGCAGTTTGACCTTCAACGCAGGTGGAACACTAGCCAGTTGCGTTGGGCATAGAAAAATAGTTCTGTTGCACAGTTTTTGATGAAAATTTTGCCAGTTTCTCATCAAATCCAGAATCTTACTCTTTCTCTTGTTTGTTTTGCAGGGACTTTTGAGCAAAATGACCCTTACATGGCGAGAATGAGAACATGAAGAAGAGGACATGATTGCCCTCCATGACCCTGTCACGGTGAACGCGTTGCGGAACTGTGGCTTGCTGAAGTTCTTCCGTTTCTCTAGTATGAGAGCACGGATCTCCTTACTGCAGTATATGCTTGATGCTTGGGATCCTATCAACCAAGTATTTCAAACTAGGGGCAAATCTATCCCCCTGACCGTAGTAGACATTTACTTCTTGACTGGTTTGTCGAGGCGGGGTGCTCCAATTTCTTTGTCAGGTTCGGCCCGAGGGAATGACTCCGTGAGAGATTATGTCTGCTAGTATTGCAGGGAAGGATCTCAGCCGAGCAGAGACGGCAAGGTCGTTATCCGTGAGATTGCTGACAGATCTCTCAGGTCCATTCTGTATACTATTGGTAGGATGGCCGGTAGCGCATCTCTTCATGTTGCCAACAGATCCTATGTGCAGCACGCCTTGGAGTGCCTCCAACCGAAAATATTCAACTGGTGTGATGCAGTACTTCTTCAGATGAAAAGTCAGTTGAACAAGGTAAAGGACGGGAAGCTGAAGAACTTTGGATTTGGTTCTATTCTGACAGCCTTTGCCTTGGAGAAAATACCACTGATGCAGCCTCAGTATATCGCACTCGACCTGCCTTCTCCTACCGAGACAAGCATGCAGAGATGGGTTGATCACATGTCTAGGCATGCTGGTTGATGATCCCCAATTTTTGGTACAATTTGGGCTCATTTGGCCTACTTACCTTGCTCAAACATTCATCTTTTATCACTTATGCATTCATTTCTTAGTATATTCGTGTTATTTGTAGGAAGAAGGGCAGGCATTATATCTATGTGGCTAATAAATGATGATTTCAGGTTTTTGGCATTAAAGAGAGCAAAAGACCACGCAAATAGAGACAAGGAGACAGCAAAGGTGACATTGCGGGTTCATAGGGAGGTTGTCCACAGTCTTGATGACCTTCCTCGTGATTTTCACCTTAACTCCGAGCTCCAACAGCTCTCCCCACCGAGCTTAAAGGCAGCCAATGGATTCTACAGGATCAGCAGTTTGACTTTCAGTTGGACAGCCAAGCTCCATGAATGGAGGAAGCCAGCTTGATCTTCATTGTGTATAAATATGAAGGTCGTAGCTTTTGATAGGATCTTTTTGAACTTTTGAACTAATATTGTAATTTATGAGCACGAGCTACAGCTCGGTGTTTGTTTTTGTAAGCCAGTTTTGGCATGACATTAGACTCTTGATTATGAATAAAGGCAAGAAGATTTGGATCTAATTCTGAGCTTTTAAGGGAGCTATAGCTCTCAGGTTAGGGCCCAACCTGAGAGCAATAGACCTCCTCTTCTTTGTAGTGTTATTTGCCTTTCTTTCCAACACTTTGTTTCTTTGTTTTGACATGCATTTCAAGGACACAGTCTGCTGATTTGATTTCTTTAATGAGATTGAGTAGGATTAGCTTATGGTTAAATCGCTTTTAGTTGCTTAGATTAGAATAGGAGGATTGTAATACATTGGAGCTCCAAGAAAAGGTTGATAGTGCCTTCACTGCCATCTCTGTTTAGAGATTGGGGTGCAGTCTGTACCAACCACCAAAAAACGCAGTCTTTTACTTTTATGCAAGCTGCAACACAGTCATTTTAATCATAGATCCATCCATGCACTCTGATCTTGAGCCATACTTCTTCATTCCAACCCCATGCACGACTTCGCTTCACGATTTACATTACTGTTCATTGGTTTAATAGCACAGGTAGCATAGGTTAATGGATTCTCGTTTTTGGTGCAAGACATAAGCAATTTGTTTTATTTACACTGCTCAGTATCATTCCATTTCCTTCTTCTTCTTCTTAACCACACCTAAAGCCACCTACTCGACCTCTATTCAACTCGTTTACCTTCCAACTCTTCCATTGCCCACGTAGCTCCATTTTCTTGACCTTTCGTTGCTTCCATCCTTCTATCCACCAACCAACTTCGTGCACTCTTTCTCCATCTTATTTCTCTGCCCCTGAGCCATCACAAGCTCCATCTCCATCTTACCTATCCACCCATACCGCTCTATCACTTCACCATCACCCAAAACTCCCACGGTAGAACATCCTGTAGAAGTTAGCAGACTTCCTGTAGAATTCCTGAGTTTCCTGTAGGATCCCCTACAGACATCCTGTAGAAGCCTGCAAACTCGGTTGCCGAGCACCTGAACGTTGTGGACTTCTGTGGACTGATGCTAGGGATTCCCTGGGACCTCTCCTAGCCCTCTTGACCTTTCCCAAGCTTTCTCTCCCTTCGCACCACCTCTGCACAGCCAAACCCTAATAAGAAACAAAACCATAATCACTCCAACCACTTAAGCAAAAATGAAAAAACAATGTTCTTTTCAATGGAAGTGGTTTAAGTTCATGCATTTCATATCACTAGCAGTAATGGCATCATTCTTAGACACTTGCACTCCCACCATTGCATCATAGAGATTAAGCTAGTCAGATTAGGGTTTACTAGGGTTTCCATGTTATGGTTGGCTTTCAGTTCATTTTTGCAAAGTAGATTAATTTCCTTTGAGATCGCCTTCGTCCATCATTTAGAAAGATTCTTCTGAGAGCATATAGAAGTTAGATTGAGCCCTAGCGGACTTGTGCCAGCTGACCAAGTGACAGCTGCGACAAGAGCTAGTACTTGTGCATACAGCACCGTCGCTTCCAAGTTTGTAAGAACTACCGGGTTGATAAAATTAGAGATAGGAAGCCCCAGGAGTTGTAGCATTATTGCTACAATACTGGAGCCCATCATCTTTTTGGCGCCGTTGCCGGGGAAGCATTAGAGTATTAGTAATTGTTGCTTTTCTTCTATTTTCTTACTCTTGCCTTCTGCTCAGTAGTTTATTTCATTTCCATTCTGCAAAAGTAGCATAGACATTTCCTGCTTTCATAGATTAGCATTTCCTGCTTTCATAGATTAGCATTTCCTACTTTCCTAGAATAGCCTTTCAATTCCGCAATTTCAATTCTGCAAGCGTAGATTAGCATTTCCATTCCTGCAATTTCATTTGAGCAAAGTAGACTAGTTCTTTCCTGCCTTCAATTCAATTCTACATCTTCATTTCAATAAGATAGTTAGTTGTAGATCAATCTGTTTCAGTTTTGCAGGTACCAAAGAAAAAAGAAAAAGCAATCAAAAAAGAAAAAGAAAGTCTTTTCCATTTCATGCCTCATAGAAACCGAGATAAATCAGGCAAATTCCTACCCAACACCCCCACCACATCACTGAGTCACCCTTCTCTCTTCTTTGGTGACAGTGACCCAGAAGAACCTATAGGTGAACATCCTGAGATATACGAAGATCCTATAGTAGAAGAAGAATTAGAAACCATCCCATCTGAAGCTATGGCTGACAATAGAAGAGAAGATGAGAGAATAGAAGGTGCCTTCCCCATCCGAGAGACCAATGGAGAGATGAAAATGAAGAACATTAGCCCCTCTGCTTTACCTCACTTCCATGGACTGACTACTGAAGATCCTGATACCTTCCTGTTTGAGTTTGCTGTCCTTTGTAGAACCTATGACTATACTGAAGATGAGCAAAAGCTGAAACTCTTCCCTTCAACTCTTAAGGATGCAGCATTACGCTGGTTCATGGGCTTACCTGGGAATAGTATCACCACTCGGGCTCAGATGCAGCAAGCTTTCAATACCAAGTACAGGGATTACTGTAGGTCCAAGGAAACCAAGGGAGAAATCTTTCGGATGACCATGGGAAATGATGAGTCCTTAGAGGATTATGAGGAGAGGTTCCAACTTAGCTATAAGCGGGCCAGGTGCACACTTGACCCTGAATCCCTCAAGTTGGTCCTGCTCCGAGGAGTCCCTGAAGACCTCTTAGATACCCTTCACATGTTAGCTAGGGGGGACATTACCAACTGCCTTATGAGGACATCAAGACTGTGTTTAGAAACCACTCCAGGGCAGCACGGAAACGAGGTAGAGGAAACCTCCTCTCAACTAGTGTCCCTTTCTCCAAACATGAGCTTGCAAATCAATTAGAAGATCTTAAGAGTGAGGTGAGACAGACCATTGCCATGCAGCTGGACACATTCAGGATCCAGCAGAAGAAAGAAGAAGCTGAGAGAGCCTTGGCTGTCTTCTGCCCTAGGTGCACAAGGAGACACCCTAAGAACGAATGCCCATTGCATTCGGTTGAAGTATGTTTCGTTTGTGAGGAGTACCATCCCACAAATCAGTGTCCAACCTTACCTGGTTTTAAAGCCATGTACCAAGGGACAGAAGCCCCCACTGAACCTCTCTATTTCATCAACCAAAGGAGGCCACAAGGATCTAGACCTTATCAGCAGGGAATGCAAAGGGGCACCTCAAGCTTATTACAGCCCCAACCAATCGACTCCTATGCCTTCCTGGGGTCCCCCTGCTCATCCTTCCTGGTCCATGCCTCCTCCATGGTCTTATCCACCTCAGTACCCTACTCAACCTACTTCTCATTCATATCATTCACATGCCCAGCCACAGCCTCAGTGGAATGCACCTCAGTCAAGGTGGAGGCCCCAGTACAATACTCCTCCCGCCATTTTGCCTCCACCACCAGTTCAACCTCAGCCATTACCTCCTGCCCCTCCAAGGCAACCTCAAATGCCTGCTCAACCGAACCCAAACCCCAACAATAGACAGGCCCAGCAGGTATACACTGGGGAAACATCATGCCCTACTTATGATGTGGAGATCCAGGAGATCAATCTTCGATCTGGCAAGACTCTTCCAGATCGCCAACCTCCTCCCCCAGAGGATGAGGAAGATAAACAGGAAAGTGAACCAAAGGTTATTCCACCCTTTCCTGAGAGACTAACAGCCACCACACAACCCAACCCAGAGGAGGATGAGCTTCTGGGTGAGCTCAAGCAGTTGTGTGTAAAAATACCACTTCTCCAAGCCATCAAGGATGTGCCAATATACAAAAAACTGGTTAAGGAAAAGTGTTTCAAACACCCAGGCAGGCGGAAGAAAGATGCTTCAACCATCAATGTCATAGGACAACTGTCTGGCCTTATGTTAGGACAAGTCATCTACCCAAAGTACCTAGATCCTGGAAGTCCTGTAGTAGATGTCCACATCAATGGCACCATCATACCACACACCTTAATTGATCTGGGGGCTGCCATTAATATGATGACCAGGGATACCATGCTCAAACTCAATCTTCAGGGTTCCTTGAGGAAGACCTCGACAGTACTGCAATTAGCAGATCGCTCCACTGTGACTCCCGAAGGGATTGTGGAGGATGTCTTGGTCTCTATCGACTCTTGGGAATACCCTGCAGATTTCTTGGTTCTGCAACCCAAGGCAAAGCTTACTGGATATCCTCTCATTTTGGGAAGGCCTTGGTTAGCCACTGCAGATGCTTACATAAGTTGTCGTGCAGGAAATATGACCATCAAAAATGGTCCTATGTCCAAGCAGCTAGTCCTATACCCTCCTGCCCAACCCTCCTTAGAGCATGACTTACCACTCTGGTTGGAGGAAGGAGAGGAAGACAAGGTGTACTCAGCACCTCTGTGCACCCTAGATACCACTAGAAGAGACCCCCAACCGAGGATGACTTGATCGAGACCTTGATCCAGAATCCACCTTCCAGTGCACTATCCTTAGAGAAATTGGTGGAGGATGCCCAAGCTAGCACCTTAGTGGATCTTTGTACAACCAACCCTGTCACTCCCAGAGTCAAGAATGTGGAGTTCGGCCCTGAGAGAACGTTAAAGATCAGCTCCTCCCTATCTCCTTCCCAGAAAAAGGAGTTGTGTAGCCTGTTGGCCAGTCACCTAGATGCTTTTGCTTAGAGCTATAAGGAGATGAAAGGAGTCCATCCTTCGGTCTGTACCCATCACATATACATCAAAGAGGATTGTAAGCCGGTTAGGCAACCCCAGAGGAGAATGAATCCAGCCCTTAAGGACATTGTCAAGGAAGAATTGCAAAAACTGTTGGATGCCGGATTCATCTACCCCATCTCAGATAGTGAATGGGTGTCCCCTCTGGTGTTGGTTCCCAAGAAAAATGGGAAATGGAGAATCTGTGTGGACTACCGAGAACTGAACAAAGCTACCAAGAAAGACCATTTCCCTCTACCTTTCATAGATCAAGTGTTGGATGGACTGGCAGGAAAGAAGTTCTTCTCTTTCCTGGATGGGTTTAGCGGGTACAACCAAATCCAAATCAGCCTGGAAGACCAAGATAAGACCACCTTCACTTGTCCTTGGGGCACCTTTGCCTATCGAGTCCTCCCCTTTGGGCTATGCAATGCTCCTGCTACCTTCCAGAGAGCTGTCTTAAGCATCTTCTCGGAGCTGGTCCATGATGCAGTAGAAATCTATATGGATGACTTTACTCCTTATGGGGCCAACTTCCAGGAAGCATTGTCCAATCTGGAAAAAGTCCTAACCAAATGCATTGAGATGAACTTGTCCCTTAGTCTTGAAAAATGTGAATTCCTAATGACTGAAGGGACCGTGCTAGGCCATACCATTTCTTGCCAAGGGTTACAGGTGGATCCTAACAAAATTGCTCTCATCAAGAAGGTTCCACCTCCTCAAAAGGTAAGGGATATTCGGAGTTTCTTGGGATTAGCAGGATATTACCGGAGATTCATTAAAGACTTCAGCAAGCTAGCCTCGCCATTGTTTGGCCTGTTGGCAAAAGATGTGGAGTTTAAATGGACTGACGATTGTCAGAGGGCTTTGAATGAATTGAAGGACAATTTGGTGTCAGCCCCAATCCTGAGAGGTCCAAACTGGGCCCTACCTTTCCACATCCACACTGATGCCTCGAATAAAGCCATAGGTGCAGCTTTAGGACAAGTTGAGCAAAAACTTCCATATGCCATTTACTTTGTTAGCAAAAATGTGTCCAAAGATGAGCTGAATTACACTGTAACCGAGAAAAAATTCTTGGTTGTGGTCCATGCACTAAACAAGTTCCGACATTATATCACTGGCTATCAAACCTTTGTACATACAGACCATGCTGCAATTAGATATTTAATGAATAAACCAGATGTGAATGCTTGTATTATTAGATGGTTACTTTTATTGCAGCAGTTTGATTTGACCATTGTTGACAAACCAGGTAGAGAAAATGTTGTTGCTGACTTTTTATCTAGATTGGATTTGTCTGCAGATGAGGATGGAACAGTGGATGACCAGATGCCCGATGAACATCTGTTTTCTATTTCAGTACTCTCTCCATGGTTTGCTGATATAGCAAACTACCTTGTTTCAGCACAGTTCCCTCCGCACCTATCTTCAAGAGAGAAGAGCAGAATCATCAGAAAAAGTGCCTCATTTACTTGGATCGGGGGCAATCTGTTCAAGCTTGGCCCCGATCAGATCTTAAGGCGTTGTGTAAGGGAGGAGGAAGTCTTTGATATCCTCCTCACCTGTCATGATGGGCCTTGTGGAGGACATTTTGTAGCAAAGAGAACTACCTTCAAAATCCTGCAGGCAGGCTACTATTGGCCCACACTTCATCAAGATGTCAGAAGATATGTCAGCCAGTGTGACCAATGCCAAAGAATGGGGAAACCGACCCAAAGGGATGAGATGCCTCTCCAACCTCAGGTGACTCTTGAGCCATTTGAGAAGTGGGGTATGGACTTTGTGGGCCCAATCAACCCTCCTTCAAGGCAAAGGTCTTACATCATTGTGTGCACTGACTACCTAACAAAGTGGGCAGAGACCAAAGCAATCAAAGTAGCAACAGAAGAAAAGGTGGCCGAGTTCCTAAGAGAAAACATCTTCTATAAGTTTGGCTATCCAAGAGAGCTGGTCACCGATCAAGGGAGCCAGTTCACCTCCAACCTGGTTGAAGATCTACTAGCTCATCACAAGATCAAGCATAGGACTTCCACCCCCTATCACCCTCAAGCAAATGGGCAGGTGGAAGTCACCAATAGAGCATTAGAAGGGATCTTGACTAAGGTGGTGAGCAGCAGCAGAAGGGACTGGGCAGATCGCCTAGTTGAAGCCACATGGGCTTACAACACCACTTAGAAGACCACCACCGGCTTCACACCTTATGAGCTGGTCTATGGGAAGAAAGCTTTGCTGTCCATTGAATTCGAATACAACACGTTGAGGATGGCAGCTCAGCTGGACCTAGATCTTAGCCATGCACAACAAGAAAGGTTATTGCAGCTGAATGGACTGGATGAGCACCGAATGCAGGCCCTCCTTCACTCAGAAGTGGTTCAACTTCAAAGAAAGGTGTGGCATGACCAACATCTCCATGACAAGCAATTTCAGCCGGGAGATTGGGCTTTGTTGTATGACTCCAGATACAAAGATTTCAAGGGGAAGCTAAGAACCAGATGGCTAGGGCCATATTCAGTGGAAAAATGTCATGAAAATGGATCTGTTCTTATTCGGACCATTGATGAGGAAGCCATCCGCATGCTTGTCAATGGGCATCGATTGAAGATCTACAGGAAGCCTCTCTCAAGACAAGAATTCATCAAAACTATGGAGAAGGAAGTGTTGGTCATAGAGAAGGGTTTGCCTCTGCTTTGGGCATACCCTGAAGAATCTAAAAAAAACTAAAAAAATGAATAAACAATAAAGATCCTTGGGTGAAAACCTTTCTGAGGCACCCAAGGCAGGTGGTAGGGGTGAAAACCTCATTGAGGCGCCCCTATTGTCTTTCAAAAAAAAAAAAAAAAGAGAGAAAAATTTGGAAAAGATCCTTGAGTGAAAACCTTTCTGAGACACTCAGGGCAGATGGAAAGGGTGAAAACTTCATTGAGGCGCCCGTGTTATCTTTCAAAAAAAAAAGAGAAAAAGAAAAAGAAAAAAAAAAACAAGAAAAAAAACAAGAAAGACAAAGACAACAAGTTTATCATGTGAAATTGCATGCAGATTGCAGGTGTTCTATGGAGGAAAGGGAGCCTCTCAACTCAAAGCCAAGGGTCCTTATCATGCAGTCAGGACACCTCACCAGCACCTCCTCCAAGAATACTCATTTTCTCCAAAGTATGTGCAATTTTATTACAGCTTAAGTCTTCTACAGGAAGACGCAGATTTTCTACAGGAGGATGCAGATTTTCTACAGGAAGGTGCAGACTCTCTACAGGAAACGCAACCTTTCTACAGGAAGCTATGTATTTCTACAGGAAACTTCCTGTAGAAGCTCAGAACGGCCCAGAATCCATTTTGTGAGGAGATCTAACGACTAAGGATCGGTTTGGACGCATGCAAGCTATTGTTATCTCCCTTGCACATTGTTGTCACCTCGTCCTGCCATCCTTGTCGACATGCAATGAAGTTACCTGCACCAGCAAAGCAGATCGATGAGTTCTCAAGAAAAAGCAAATTTTAAATGAAAAAATGCTGGAGATCTCACACCATATTCATCCCAGTCATCCAGAAGCTCCGGGACCGTGATCGTGAGGCTAGATCCTTCGTCGTGCAGCATGCACCTAAGGAGGAAGAACTATTACAAGACATCCCGCGGGAGTCCTGTAACAGTTAAGCCCGCTAGAGTGGATACCATTCACAGCGCCGGCCATATGCAATGAAACGCGGGAGCATGCAACCAAAACATCCAATCCATCGTCGGCAGCCTATAAACATGAACCTCCGGGCCTGTGTAAGTTCGGCAGCAGCAGGTAAATCTGCTCATCAGCGTCCAAAAAACCGAAACATCGTGTGCAGCCGCGCAGGTAAGTGTCTCGACCCTTCCTTCCATCAAATTGCATGAATTTTACTTTGAATTGATTGCAAAGTGTAAAGGTGAATGGGTTGAGCGGTCGTATGGCCATTTGGCCGGCCACGTCGGCCAGTTAATGGTCTAGTTGGATGTTTGGGTGGCGGCCATGACAAAAAGAATGGGCAGCATGCACGTGAGAGTAATCCCGTCGGGAAAAAATGATTTTAACAGAAGAGGCAGCGGCAGATCTGCGGGAATTGATGCGGCAGCAAGTGAACATGCAGTTGAATGATGGGATGACGTTGCCCAACGGTCTGGCGGGGACAGCTCACCCCCGCGCCACGGATTCCGCCGATTCAAAATCTAATCAGCTAGATTTCCCTCATGCATTTATCAACCACCGTTTTGAACTCGAGTGGCTATCCTGATCTTTCTGCAGTTCGATACGCCGAGCCTTTGGCTATCAGAATGCTTGTGAAGCACACCCAGAGCGCAGACCAACTGCAGTCTTTCCCGAAAATCGCGCGCTGCTCCTACAAAAACGTTGTTTCTACAGGAACGCAGTTTCTACAGGAAGGCGGGTGCCTCACGTAAAAGGTGGCAAATTAAAAAGGTAACCTGGAACTCTTCATGCAACTATTTTTTAAAGGTGGCAGAATCGTTGTCCACAGTCTGGTCATAGAAAAGTGGTGAAATTGTTTTCTGTTGTGCCTATACTGTCATTCTACAGGATGTCAGGGTAATTAAACTGTGTTAAGTTCCTCAGGGATAAGTTTTGTGGATTATGTGCATGACAGAAGCGTAATTCTACGCTCTGTCTCAGTAGACCAAATTTCTTCCACAATCACCACCTCTGGTTAAGGAAACTATTTTATCATGCCAAGTGGGTTTATTAGACGAGAACCCACTGATTCAACCAAGTTAAGGGAAAACCAGGAGGTGGTGGAGCTCTTCACACAGGTTCAATGGATATATTTTTGTGACAAATTGCAGGGTTACGACGATGAAGTGGCAGAAGAATTTTTGCAGGCTCTGAGGCCGAAATCCAAGACACTAGCCATAGTGAACTTCAGGGGCCTAAGCCTCAAGCTCACCCCGCAATATATCAGTCGAATTACTAAACTTCCAATGGGTTTGCCATGGGATAAGAAAGAAAGGAAGTTGAGCCAGCAGGCCAAGAAAGAATTATTTCCACCTGAGGAGGAATTCTCGGAGGACAAAAATGGGGTGCGTAGAACCAGTTTGCTGCCACCATGGAATGAAGTTAGCCTACAGATCATGAAGTATATAACCTGTGAAGGCCGTTATAGCATCGTGTACGGGTATCACTTTCGGTTGCTCACTGAATTGAGGCACCGGATTGATCTTCCTGTAGAAGAGAAACTGAGCATCCCTTATTTCCTGCTACAGTCTCTAATTGAGTGTGCCACAAAGCTAAAAGAAGGCATACCAGATTAGGTAGCCCACCATGGATTGATCAAACTTCTTGTGGAGGATGCGCTTCATTCATATAAGGTTCCCCTCTCATGGGAAGCATTCAGGAATTTGACAAGAGACGGAGACATAAGGATGTTGACTGAAGAAAGTGGTTCCTCCAGCAGTGAGGAAAAAGAATCAGTGGCCGAGGGAAAGAAGGAAACAGGCCAGAAGACCACGACCACAGTGCATAAGAAAGAACAAAAGAAGAAGCATGAGAAAAAGGATGACAAAGAAAAAGGTGACACACCCATCTTGTCAGCAAGAGAGAAGAGGTTGCAGAGCAGAACGGACAAAGCTGAGATGGTCCACATCAGCCCAAGTACCTCATCAGCACCCGCAACCAAACCAAAAAGAAAAACCCATGTAGCAAAGCAAGCAAAGGTGGTGACACCTGTGTCTACAGGAAAGCAGAAACAGGCTTCTACAGGAAGCCCAAAAACAGAGAAAGGGTCTCCTACAGGAAGCCCGAAATTGGTCAAAACAGGGTCTTCTACAGGAAGCCCTGACAAAGTGAAACCCAAGGAGAAGAAGGCTGATATTCGTGAGAGAGAGGCAGCAGCTATGTTGGCTGCCCTCAACACGCCACCTAAGCCAAAATAGAAAAGGAAGAGGGAGACCCCTCTATACTTTAAAGCTCGAAGAAGTGTCTGAATAAAGACAGGCAAACCACAGCCTTCGTCCAGCAGCCCAATTGTCATTGAAGATACCCCTACTTCTCCCAAAGAAAAGTCCCCCTCAAGGATAACAGTCACCTATGAGAAGGGGAGCCCAAAGAAAAATACGTGGCAAGAAAGGTTAGACCTGTTGACTGAAAAAGCTCGGCTACAGGAGGCTGAAAATGTTCTACAGGACACTCTGGCCCGGCTACAGGAAACGGAGAAGAGGGAAGGAGAAGGACCCTCATCACCACCAAGGGAGGGTGAGGTAGAGCCACCTAAAGAGGCAGAAGAAGTACATATACCAGAGCCCAGCCCTCAACCTAGTCTGAGTTCATACTACACCTTTTTAGAGGCGGGCAAAATCATACCGCAGAAATTTACTGTACCCATATTTTTTGCATTGGAGGAAGAAAGAGTCCGTACCCACACATGGATGCAGATCGCCAAGTCAAAGGGTGTGGCGGACATAGGTCCCTTACAAGAGCAACTCAAGGAGGTCAGGAGTGAATTCGCCATGGCTAAACATGTGGCTAATTGCCAACGTGTGCTTCTACAGGAAGAAAACCAGAAGCTGAGATTGCAGCTACAGGAGCTAAGGGCAGGGGCAGGTACATCCTCCAAAGACACCACAGAAGAACAACAAGGCAAAAGGGATCTGACCACCAGTCTTGAGGAGCCAATGACACTTCTACAGGAAGCAGAACAACAAGCACAAATTGAAGTACAAGCTCTAAAAGAACATCTGCAGCAAAAGGAAGCACAATTGGCCTGCATGGCCAGTTGGGCCATGGAGGCAATACAGTGCAGACAACCTACAAAATCCTATGGTTTGTATTTGAAAGACCAATGGCTGCAGTTCCAAATAAATACCCTGGCACAAAGAGGTATTTCTCAGATCCAGGACCCACAGCAATTTTCTGAGTTGTGCAGTACTAGTTCGTCAGAAGATAAAGCCAAATTAGCAGAGTTCTACCTCCACAATTTGGCCTTGCCTAATGAAGTTTCCTGGGATCCCAATACTACCTTGGGAGATATGCAATTGATGGCGTTCGCTTCATGGTTGAACCATGAGGATCAAAGAGCAGCTGAAGCAAAATCGGTCATGAACTGAGAATTGAACGAGCCATTGTTCATTCGAGCAGAACCAGAGGATCCAGTGGCACTCATCTCAGCACACCAACACTTGTCTACTGATCCCACAGCTTCCTTGAGGTTTATGGACCAACAGGCCCAAGCCATAGCTCATTTTGAAGACATGGAAAGACTGTTAGGAGAAACTGCTGCCCAATCATGCACACGCAGATGGAATACCTTGGCACACAGTTTGAAGATCCGAGAGTACCATACCCCAACTCGGATGAGGGAAGCTTTGGTAAGGGTAGACCTTGACAAGAAATCCATGCAAAGCCTCCAGGCCAGCTGGATTGGCCTTAAACTCAGCCCACCACTGCTGCTAGGATTGGTTGAAGGTAGCACAGAGAAGGATGACAGTGAACAATGGGAAGAGGTGAACAAGAAAGCTGGGTTTCATGTCAGCAAGGAGGACACTACCACAGAGCCTTGGGATGTAAGGGAAGCAGTAAAAGCAATGAAGGATGAAGATTTGGACTAAGTTGCTCAAGGATGAGCAAATATTTTAGCTGGGGGGTGATGATGAGCCCCAATTTTTGGTACAATTTGGGCTCATTTGGCCTACTTACCTTGCTCAACCATTCATCTTTTATCACTTATGAATTCATTTCTTAGTATATTCGTGTTATTTGTAGGAAGAAGGGCAGGCATTATATCTATGTGGCTAATACATGATGATTTCAAGTTTTTGGCATTAAAGAGAGCAAAAGACCACGCAAATAGAGACAAGGAGACAACAAAGGTGACATTGCGGGTTCATAGGGAGGTTGTCCACAGTCTTGATGACCTTCCTCGTGATTTTCACCTTAACTCCGAGCTCCAACAGCTCTCCCACCGAGCTTAAAGGCAGCCAACGGATTCTACAGGATCAGCAGTTTGACTTTCAGTTGGACAGCCAAGCTCCACGAATGGAGGAAGCCAGCTTGATCTTCATTGTGTATAAATATGAAGGTCGTAGCCTTTGATAGGAGCTTTTTGAACTTTTGAACTAATATTGTAATTTCTGAGCACGAGCTACAGCTCGGTGTTTGTTTTTGTAAGCCAGTTTTGGCATGACATTAGACTCTTGATTATGAATAAAGGCAAGCAGATTTGGATCTAATTCTGAGCTTTTAAGGGAGCTATAGCTCTCAGGTTATGGCCCAACCTGAGAGCAATAGACCTCCTCTTCTTTGTAGTGTTATTTGCCTTTCTTTCCAGCACTTTGTTTCTTTGTTTTGACATGCATTTCAAGGACACAGTCTGCTGATTTGATTTCTTTAATGAGATTGAGTAGGATTAGCTTATGGTTAAATCACTTTCAGTTGCTTAGATTAGAATAGGAGGATTGTAATTCATTGGAGCTCCAAGAAAAGGTTGATAGTGCCTTCACTACCATCTTTTTTAGAGATTGGGTTGCAGTCTGTACCAACCACCAAAAAACGCAGTCTTTTACTTTTATGCAAGCTGCAACACAGTCATTTTAATCATAGATCCATCCATGCACTCTGATCTTGAGCCATACTTCTTCATTCCAACCCCATGCACGACTTCTCTTCACGATTTACATTGTTGTTCATTGGTTTAATAGCACGGGTAGCATAGGTTAATG
The DNA here is from genome assembly GCA_031772625.1 of Pinus tabuliformis. Classification (NCBI taxonomy): domain Eukaryota; kingdom Viridiplantae; phylum Streptophyta; class Pinopsida; order Pinales; family Pinaceae; genus Pinus; species Pinus tabuliformis. The sequence continues at coordinate 837,687,352 of CM062809.1, read as the reverse complement.
GATTCTCGTTTTTGGTGCAAGACATAAGAAATTTGTTTTATTTACACTGCTCAGTATCATTCCATTTCCTTCTTCTTATTCTTAACCACGCCTAAAGCCACCTACTCGACCTATGTTCGGCTCGTTTACCTTCCAACTCTTCCATTGCCCACGTAGCTCCATTTTCTTGACCTTTCGTTGCTTCCATCCTTCTATCCACCAACCAACTTCGTGCACTCTTTCTCCATCTTATTTCTCTACCCCTGAGCCATCACAAACTCCATCTCCATCTTACCTATCCACCCATACCGCTCCATCACTTCACCATCACCCAAAACTCCCACGGTAGAACATCCTGTAGAAGTTAGCAGACTTCCTGTAGAATTCCTGAGTTTCCTGTAGGATCCCCTGCAGACATCCTGTAGAAGCCTGCAAACTCGGTTGCTGAGCACCTGAACGTTGTGGAATTTTGTGGACTGATGCTAGGGATTCCCTGGGACCTCTCCTAGCCCTCCTGACCTTTCCCAAGCTTTCTCTCCCTTCGCACCACCTCTGCACAGCCAAACCCTAATAAGAAACAAAACCATAATCACTCCAACCACTTAAGCAAAAATACAAAAACAATGTTCTTTTCAATGGAAGTAGTTTAAGTTCATGCATTTCATATCACTAGTAGTAATGGCATCATTCTTAGACACTTGCACTCCCACCATTGCATCATAGAGATTAAGCTAGTCAGATTAAGGTTTACTAGGGTTTCCATGTTTTGGTTGGCTTTCAGTTCATTTTTGCAAAGTAGATTAATTTCCTTTGAGATCGCCTTCGTCCATCATTTAGAAAGCTTCTTCTGAGAGCATATAGAAGTTGGCTTGATCCCTAGCGGACTTGTGCCAGCTGACCAAGTGACAGCTGCGACAAGAGCTAGTACTTGTGCATACAGCACCATCGCTTCCAAGTTTGTACGAACTACCGGGTTGATAAAATTAGAGATAGGAAGCCCCAGGAGTTGTAGCATTATTGCTACAATACTGGAGCCCACCACTGGTCAATCTTAGATTTCTTTCACTGATACCTTCTTCAGGTTGTTCGAGCGTCAGGAGATGGTCTATTCCGAGTATCCATATGTTGGTATGGATTTCCGAGGTGATCCGAACTTGGTATTGCCGGATGGCGAACAGTGGGGCGCTATTGGTAAAATCTTGTGCATAGTGGTAAAATGATGGCGAATAGTGTGCCTAGACGATGGACTCGTCTCTTGTGCATGATTGCACAAGCCGTGACGTGCTATCATGAGCATCACTAGGCTAGGGTGCCCCCTAGCATTTTTGAGTTTTTGGGTCATACAACCGATTTTTGTCTTGGTTACAGAACATTATGTATAAACGATAAACAGCTTATATATATATATATATATATATATATATATTGATTTTCGGGGTTTATTTTGGTTGAGTTATATGATCCATACGTACAACATTGATGATGTGTCTCTTTTTATAAATGTCGCAAATGTCTATCTAACACATAGTTTGCTAATGAGTCGGTTAATGTGTTTAAGTTTCTGGAAATATGCTGATATTGAATTAAATCAAATTGTCTTTCCAAAATCTTAACCCTTAGAAACATGCGATAAATAGCTGGGTTGCGGACGGAATATATACCATTGAGTTGTAGTATTACGAGTTGTGAGTCTAGCCTGACGATTAGTCGGCGTATACCATGGGTGATGGCATCAGAGAGTAATTCTATCAACGTGCTATACTCAGCGATGTTATTCGTTGATTTCCCAATACACACACCTCTGAAAACTTACTAACTCGCCGCTTGGATCAAAAATAGCCCAGGCTGCGGAGGACAGGTTCCGCGAACTACGACTCGCTCCGTCGGCATATCCAACACATGTCTCCAGAAGGTTTGACATCTGCAATAAATGTAAAAAGGTGGATTACTCGACCAAAACAAACACTTTAGCGAAAACAAAATACAACAAAAGCATACAGGTTACTATTTAAGCATAGTAACGCTTGAGGTACAACCCATTACGGGGTTGCGCCAGTGGAATTCCGTCATAATCCATTAACTCGTAGGCTCCTTTTGCCAACACTCGTTTAACAATATAGGGGCCCATCCATAAAGAATTAAATTTACCTACTCCCAATTTATCGGATTCTTGGTCATAAAGCAAGACCAAGTCACCTTCTGAGAAGACACGGGGTTTGACATTTTTGTCGAACTGCGCCTTGACTCGTTTCTTATGGGCTTCGTTAGCCAAAGCGGCATCATGACGGGTTTCATCCAATTGGATTAATTCCAAGAAACGAGCCTCTTCTTCCGAAGTTCTGGGGAGGAGATCAATTGCGAGTTTAAGAGACGAGATTTCACACTGGATTGGCAAGACTGCTTCCAGGCCATACACCAGTTGGAAAGGTGTGAACCTGGTCGCATTCCTTACCGATGTTCGGTAGGCCCACAAGGCTGAGTACAGGATTAGGTGCCACCTTCTTTTGTGAACTCCGATCATCCTTTGCAACATACGCTTCAGGACCTTGTTGATCGCTTCAACTTGTCCGTTAGCTTGTGGATAATACGGGGTAGAGCTGTCGTGAGATAGCCCTAGCTTGGCAGCTAATTCAACCATCATGTGATTGTGAAAATGCGATCCATGATCTGTAACTATAGCCTGTGGTACGCCGAACCTGGCGACTACATGATTGAAAAAGAAAAGGGCAGCTGTTTCACCAGTGTTATCTAATGTAGGCATCGCCTCGGCCCATTTGGTAAAATAGTCAACGGCGACTATAATATACCCATGCCCCCCGGTCGAGGTGGGGTTACATGTCATGAAATCGATGCCCCATTTGGCGAAAGGCCCAACAGCAACTATCGGCTGTAAAGGTGCGGGTGGTCTTCTGGTTTTGCTATCAAAAATTTGACAAGTATGGCAACTTCTAACTGCGGTTATGCAATATTTGAACATGGTTGGCCAGAAGTATCCTGCTCGTAATATTTTTTGTGTTGTAGCATATCCAGATTGATGCCCCCCACACATGCCTGAATGACACTCATTCAGGGCTTTTTCGGCCTCTTCATGGGTAAGGAACCTCCTCAGGACTGTATCGATACCACGACGGTAAAGCGTATCACCGACGATCATGTAGTCTTTCGCTTGGTATCGTATACGTTTCTGTTCTGAGTGAGAGGTGTCAGGCCTGAATTTTTGGGTTTGGAGATAAATTATTATATCTCCATACCACTCATTGCTTGTAGATATCAGAAACAAACTTTCGTCCACGATTGATTCTTCGGATGTTTCATCGTTGGACGACGATGGGAGATCGCACAATAATTCTGCGAAGACTAAAGCTTTCTTTGATTTGGATTTTACAAATTCCAGATCAAACTCTTGAAGGATCACTATCCATTTCGAATACTTGCCCCCCAGCAACTGTCGCGACAATATATAAGTCATGGGGTTGCAATCTGATAGAATGGTAGTTTTCCGAAAGAGGACATAATGTTGAAATCTTTGTATCGCTTGAACAGCAGCGAGTGATAGATTTTCAACGTAAGAATATTTGCTTTCTGTATCATTCAAGTTTTTGCTTAAATAATATATAGGTTGTTCAATTCCATCGACTTCTTGAACTAAAACCATCGCAATGGTCGTATCTGCTGCAGCCAGATACAGGTTAAAATATCTTTGATAGTCCGGGGCATACATTAATGATGCTTTTACTAGAGAATCTTTCAGAGCATCAAAGGAAGCTTGCGCTACCTGGTCCCAGACAAAAGGTACATCCTTTTTCAAAAGATGAGTATAACCTTTAGCAAGTTCTGCGTAATTTGGAATGAACCTCCTCAGAAAGTTTGCTTTCCCTTGGAGTTTCTGAATCTGAAGCAAATTTGAAGGTGGAGGAAAATTAATGATTGCCTGAACCTTGCAAGGGTCGAGACGAATCCCATCCTTAGAGACTACAAAGCCAAGTAAACGACCAGAACCGACGCAAAACACACATTTGTTTGGATTGAGTCTTATCTTGTAGTGTCGGCAACGTAGAAATATCGCTCTTAAATGTTGCGGATGATCAGTCCGCTTTCGCGAATGAGCCGGAAGGTCGTCGAGATATGGTTGAACGATGTTCTTGATGTCATGGAAGGCATAATTCATTGCCCTCTGAAACGTCGCCCCTGCGTTCTTTAAACCAAAGGGTAATTTTCGATAAGCGAATGTGCCCCACGGACAGATGAATGCAGTCTTTGACTGGTCCTGTGGGCGGATATTTATTTGATTATACCCGGAAAATCCATCCATGAATGAAAAGATTTCACATCCGGCGCATTCATCAATTATCTGGTCGATGAAGGGTGTAGGGTAGTTGTCTTTCGGACAAGCTTTGTTTACATCCCTGTAATCGACACACACTCTTATTGTCCCTTGTTTCTTCATAACAGGGACAATATTCGATACCCAATCGGTTAGAGGAACCGGGTAGATGAAACCAGCATGGAGGAGCTTTTCAACTTCTGCTTTAATGGCAGCGGCTTTCTTGGGGTGCACCTGCCGAAGCCGTTGTCTTACTAGTTTGACATCAGGATACATCTTAATTTCATGTTCAACGATACTCGAGTCAATGCCTGGAATTTCATCATATGACCAAGCAAAGACATCTCTGAATTCGCGAAAAAGAGCGTTATATATTTCCAGTTCTGAAGGAGAACAACCTTTGCCGACATAAATATTCTCTACAACATTTGTTTTAGTCAAGATATTTATGGCTATAGTCTCTTCAATATCGGATAAGTTTCGCTCGGAATCCACCGTGTTTACAGTGTTTGATAGGAATTCAAAAACTGAAGGGTGATAAAGGTCATGTTGAGTATCTTCTTCATATTCTGGAAGAAGGGAACGATGGTGGCAATCACTCCATGGTGCCCCCTCAATCAACATTGATTGTAGGATTCCTTCGTTAGTCCCATGTACTTTCGACCAAGGATCTAATGGCGTACCATATTCTCTAGACCTATCTACCCAAACACTTGATGAGCGTTGATTTGGGTTCGCCTCCCATGCCAGAAACATTGATTGCTACAATATTTCTATAGGGCTTGGGGGCAAAACCATTGCATGATCCATGTGGATATCGTCTTCTGAGATCTTCGTGGAAGATATCATGTTGCAGGCTCCTACCAACGCTACTTCTCCTATATAGATTGGAGGTGGAAGTGCGAAAGTTCCCATTAATTCGGGGTCTTTCAGTAGGCCTACTCCGATGTCTTGAAGCGAATGGTTGCTTCCATGGATCATGGGAATGCTTCCTGTAACTTGTGAACCATTAGGGAGGAAGTCTTGTTGGTCGACGATCGTAATCCCTCCTTGAAAAGGGAATGCAATCTTCCTAAAATAAGTCGACACAATAGCTGCCATGGCATATATCCACGGTCTTCCCAGTAGGATGTTGTAGTCAAGATTTCCATCGATGACTTCAACATCTATTTCTACTGTTTTCCCCCCAGTTCAACCTTCAAGTTATTAAGGATACCGCACGGGGTGTAGGTCCTTCCGTCGAATGCTTTCAATGTCGTCGAAGATCTTGACAAGATCGGAGACCCTAAAGTTTTCCAGCAACTCATCGACATAATACATGTAGATGCCCCCTCATCAATAATTGTTCGGTGAACAGTTTTATTGAGGGCTTTCACATGAATAAGGAAAGCTAGTTGAGCTGGAAACTGAGGATCGTATCCTTTGTGGTCGAAGGATACAAGATTGGAATCCTTAGGATCAACCCCACCAATAGCCGATAACAAAGCCTGCCTTTGGGATGGACAATTTTGTAGTACTTCAAGAGTCGACATAGCGGATGGCGATTGGGCCAAATCTTCCACTATGTTATAATGTTGCGTCGCTCTGGCGCGAGGATTAAATGTCGACTTGTGTATTACTCCCTTTGGCGGTTTTATCGTTAATTCAGGAATGATGGGCGGTACAACTTCTGTCGAAGTTGTTCTCAAACTGCTTGGTTGATCTTTATCCTTGCCGTTTGACAGCTGCGGATTCCCGTAATCTTTGTTCCTTGTCGAAATCAAAGCATCATTCTGCTGTTTTGAAACCCACAACATGAGAACTTGCGACGGGGAAGCATTTCCATTATCAACTAGATTTTGACCTGGATTGGGAAACAGATCAGTTAACACAGCTGAGGTCTGCGAACTTTTGAAGAACCTTCTAAGCTCAGCTTTGTATGGACAATCAGCTGTCCAATGATCCTCGTCACATATCATGCATGGACTTTTTGGTTTCCCTTTTCTAGGAGGATTCGAAGAAGTTTTTCCGGGAGATGACTCACCCTGTTTCTTCTTCTTCCCTTTGTTTTGCTTCTTCTTGCTTCCTGGTTGATTGGTTTCTTTGCCTTTATCTGTTGATACGGCATTTACTTCCAAAGCAAGAATTTCTTCTTTTGCATTTTGATCTGAAGTCTTACGGGCTTTCTTAGACGAAGCCTTTGTCGATTTCGTGTTTGTCGTGCCAATCACACCATCGCCGGCATGAGAGTCATTGTTTGATTTAGGAGGAGGAGGAATTGAGAATTCCGGTCTAGGGGCATCAGGTATTTTGTCATAGAGCATGCCAGACTGAGTATAGACTAAGTCTAGATATTGTGCACGAGCAATGACTTGCTCCTACGTTACGACTCCCGCCTTGGCCACATCTTCTGTTATAGCAGGAAGTAACGAATTTATAAACCATTCAGCTAACAGCTGATCGGGAACGTATGTCTTCACCATCCTACGACGACGACGCCACTCATGTATATGATCAGATATGTGAGTGGTTGTTGTCTGCTTGAAGTTGGTTAAGATTTCTGTTCCTGTTTCATACCTTATCGGTAATTTAAAATGGGTTAAGAAAGTCGTGGCTAGGGAGCTGAAATTGTCGAACGAGGCTCTAGGTAATTCAATATACCATTTTTCCGTTGGACCCGTTAACGTCCTCTGGAAAAGGCGAAGCCTTATCGAATCATCGTTCAGGGTGTTTGATGAACACCACAGATGAAAAGTCATCACGTGATTCGATGGGTCTTCACCTGGATTTCCATTAAATTTAGGAATGTCCGAAGGAAGTTTGTGAGGAATCGCTGGCCACCAAGGGGCGTAAGCAATTGGATCGTTTGTTAACCGGTGTAAATCGGGTAACTCTAAAGTTGCCACGAATGGTAACTGTTGATTCAGGTTGGGTGAAGCATACCCAGGGTACGATGGAATTGCCTGAGCAGTTGGCCTTTGCATACCAGCATAATGCAACTGATGTTGGTACGACTGATACGGTTGGTGGACTTGACCACTGTAAAGCGGTTGGTTTTGACCATTTTGAATATACGGTTGTCCACTTTTCGCAAAGATCTGCTGCTCAGAACCTTGGTACACTTGCTGGAATTGTGGTTGTTGGTATTGCACCAGCCACGGTTGTGAAGACATGTTATGTTGCGCTATACTAACTGTTGGACCAAGGTGTGGGGTAATTGTACCCGTTTGGACCTGTGTCGCCCCACCAGTTGGCGATTGTGGTTGTGTCACAGGGTCAAGGGGCTGTTTCATTACAACCTGAGAAATCTGAGGCTAACATACAATAGGCATCGCTTGAACTTGTGACACTGTTACAATAGCTGGTGTGGTCGGGATGCTCGACACAGGTACACACTGTTGCATAGAATATACAACCCTTGGTTGTTGAGGTAGCATAGGTACCCAACCATTTGATGTAACTCCAGTATAACCTGAATATTGTTGTGAACTCCTGTATGGATACCCTCCCGAAGGGGGTAATGAAAGGGCATACTGCCCCCCATACGGTAGCAATCCGGAACTCAAGGGGATTGTTTGTCCTTGGGAACTGGATTGCCCAAATTGACCTCCAAATGGATCAATCTGGCGAGTCTCAACATAAGAGTTGCCGGATATTATTCCGAAGGAACAAACTGGAACAGACCACCTTGTCGAAATAGTCCCTGGGTGGACTCCTTCTAGTGATTGAGAGCTAGTCGGGACAGATGGTATGCCGGCAAACATTGTCGGAGTGACGGCAGGGAGTTCTATTGTCGCCGTGTCGTTCGACACAGTCCTAGATGTTGACGCTTGTTCAGACATTTTGAGTCTATCCAAGAGATTACCTAGCGATTCTACAGGAACTTCCACTTGTGATGGAATAACTTCTGATGTCGAAGGAAATAGAGTGACCCCTACCCCAAAATGAGTTGGAGTACTTGCTTGCGGATCTTCTACAATTTCCTCTATCTCAATCAAACCAGTTGGAAGAGGAAGACCGTCAGGTCCGTAAAATATTTATAGTGCCGAAGAAGGGGTTGAATCGACAGCGACACTTGTTTGAGGAGCAAGACTCTCTGAACCGGTCACAGATGGAACTGGTTCAGTAACACAAGTATTTGCTCCCAGACTAGGATCAGTGTTACTGTCCCTCTGTGGCTGTTGAACTTCTTCTATAGAGGCAGGGTTTCCAGAAATGTTTGGAGTAACCGGAATCTCAGATGTCATTGGAACACTTGTTCTAACTTTGATAGGAGATTTCGAACCGGTTAAAGGAGTTCGCTTTGTCCGTATTGTTTTCGATTCCGAAGACAAAGACGGTTGACTCGTAAGCCTCTGCGAACGACGGGGTTTCAATTGACTTTCTTCCACGATTGCGGATTACTCGATCAACCAAAATACAAAAGGGGAAAATGTGTTTCCGAATTAAATGAATTTTTTAGACGCTTTTAGACACAACTTGCTTTTTCACTTTTAAAGAGTCGAGAAAAAGCTAAAGATGACTCTAGTCTCCTTCGATGTTTTAACGAGCCCGAAGTGACAAATGCTCGGATGGACTTTTTCCGTTATAGAGTCTAAAAAAGGCCAAAAGGAACTACTCTGGAGTTCTAGGCAGAGGGTGTGCCAAACTTTTCGCAAAACCGCAGAATACTTTTTAGGGTACGGGCGGTCGATCTTCCTGAATGTTGTGTTCAGTGCATTATGATCAGTAGGGCGGCCGACACGGATTCCTAAGGATAAAGTTTTTATGCCTATAGGGGTCTCCCAATATATACGTGACGGTACGTGAGAGCACAATCCGTACTGGCACTATCGTCCCTCAGGAGGAATCACCCACCATCCACGAGACCGACAGTCACCAGGCTTTACGACGTCGGAACACGTCTCTACCTCTATGTTGTGCGTTATGTTGCAAAGCGTTGTTAAGTTCATTCAATTTATTCAATTTATTTTAGGTTGATCTTTTTAGAAGTTTGCCTTTCAAGGTTCACCACGAGATGTATGATACAATTCCTAAATGCAGTCTAAAGATGATAAGCAAGCTTTATATCTTTTCAACTTTGAAAATCCTAGCTACTAAGGGAAAAGAAAGACACCATCTTTTCTCAAAGAGCAATCATCACACTCTAATGCACTTTTCCTAAATTAGGCATGCAAACTATCAAGATGCAAATGCACAATGCAGGTGTTTGTTTTCCGCTTTCTTAGTATTGATGCCTACAAAGAAAGCTTTTTGTACAACTTTGAATTTGCTTTTAAATGACAAATATAAACAAGTTTACTTTTTCGAAATCAGAGAGGGTAGAAGAGATTACAACACTTAACGATTTTCGAAATGAATACTTGTTTCGACACTTTAAAAGAGACAAACTCAAACCAGTAAGCAAAAGCAAATATATAATCAACTGTAATCAGCCAATGAACTCTCTCCTAAGATCATAATCAACAGATCTGAATCAAGGGCTACAGGATGATTATTTCACTCATGCAAAGGAAAACTGCAAATGATGCCACAAACACATAAAAACACTCACAGTCTTTTTGTACAAAAGGAGGCGGAATCTAAGCAGAGAAAAGGAGTTATCATACTGGTACCTATGCTGGTTACAGGCTGCAAAAATCAGAGATCAAAACAAGGCAAAACAGAGCAGAGAACCCCAGCTGCACAAGAGCAAACTGGTTCAGCGCAACCTCAACACAGGGGTTTTGACATTCAGCGCAGGTAGCCTTCACGGGACTTGCGTTGAAATGCAGAATCCCTTCACAGGGTCTGCGCTGAAGGAGAAACTCTCGTTTCTCACTGGGTTCTGGGTCACAGATTGCTATTTAATCCACTGTTTCAGGCCAAATAAAAGCAACAAGCAAGGTACAATCAAAGGGATGCTTTGAGGGAGTACTAAGATCTATCACAAAGGATCATCAAATAATTTGTGAGTCGATTGTTCAGATCATAGACAAGTCCAGTGATTGGATCAAAGCAGCAACTGTCTACTTTGCATCTGGGAATAGCAGATGCGGTTTGATTGTTGTTGTCAAGTCTATGAAACAAACAATGATAGAAACACAAATAAAATGACTAAACAGATCTCCCCAGCGGAGTCGCCAATTTGTTGTGGGGAAAAATGCCTATGCAGGACGATCCTATCCACCTAAGGTGTGACAGTGCCTTAGCAACAAACAGAGACAGCTATTCTAGTATTCTTCCTTTATGAATTAAGAATGAAGAGAGAGATGGATGGATTAACCGGTGTCTTCCGTTTGTCCCTCGATCCGGTTTCTCTTCTCTTGGAGAGTTCCCAGCTACTTGCCTTCTCGCTCGCCCAGCTTCAAGAGGTTTCTGCAAGATCACAAGAAGAGAACACTACACAAGACATGGATTCATATTCATAACTAGTTCAGGATTAGAAATAAACTAAATATACTAATGCAATCATACATCAAAAATACATCAGTATATAGGAGAAACCAAGATAGCTTTATTGATGAATAACAAGGTTCAGGAAGAGATACAACCCAGAGGGCTCCAATCCAGCATCTCTTTCCCAGCAAATGGAATTCCTATCTTCACCCCCTTCAAAGCATTAAGCACCCAATGATTCCAATCTCAAACCAACAGCAATTCTTTGCAATAACAAAATTCCAGCCTCCAGATCTCATGGAGGAGAGATCCATATATAGATGTTTGGAGAGAGGAAGAGTCAGCTTGAGATCTGACTAGTGTCCTCTCCCTCTGTCAGTTCCTGATTCCACTTGGAGGTTCTTGCTTCCACTTGGAGATTTGGAACCTCTTACTCATCACCAGTCGAATTCCCTGAGGAAAGTGTCATTCTGGAAGCTTCCTGGGTTTTGACACCTTGAGAAATGAGCTTGCCACATGTCCACTCTCACTCAGCGCAGGTAGCCAGTGTTCCCTTTGACATTCAGCGAAGGTAGCCAGTTTTGGCTTTGACATTCAGCGCAAACAGCTAGTGGAGCCACTGAAATGATCCTGAATTGACTTGTTTTTTAGCAGTTTCTAGTGGAGAACTTTTGTGAATTGTTGTGGTTTGTTAGCCTTGTTCCTCTAGGGGTAGGAACAACATGTTTAGGGACTTTGGATCCCTTAGATTATGGACATTTCATGCTCAATGCTGTAAGGCAAAAAAATGTCTATAACAATGTCTACCGAGATAAGCAAAGGTGAATGACGACGCCCACCGATTCACATAACTTTGACAAAAGAATCTTATTCTAGAACAACCCCTCTTCCAGTCATGGACGGGGTACGGACTAGTCATATTCTCCCGCGAAAACCTACCCTATACCCAAAGTTTTCCTGCCGAGGGATACCAGGATGCATGCCTCCTGGGTTCCAGTCATATCCTTCCGAATTACTCGCGCTCATCGAGAGGACGGACCGTGGGTTGAGACTTTTCTTGCGTGATGAGACCATTTAGGGATGGTATATGACTATTTGCGATGCATGATCCGGGAAATGAAAGCTGGTCCATGAGCTTGACCACTCTTTCTTTGTGCGGAAAACACATTACTCTAAAGAGTGAGGAGACGATGGATCCCATGCAATAAATATAGTCTCGTCCAAAGAGTAGGTTATAATCAAGGGTCCTTGAACGACCATCACGTTCATTTGAACGGTCTTCCCTTTCAATGTTATGGGTACATTGGGGAGGATCCCTAAAGGTCGACTGGTTCCTTTATCAAAGCCTGTCAGATTTCTCATTTCAGGCAAAAGCAATGGCGAACCAAGCGCTTTCCAAGCACTAGAGGAAAGGATACTCACAGATGCCCCCTCATCAATGATGGTGCCAGCCATGACCATTCTGTATATTTGGACGATAATTCGGAATGGTATGCTTGCTGGCAAATGGGGTCTGCCTAGTTGGTTCCAGTCGAAGGATACAACTAGGTTGCTTGGTGGTGGGACCGAGTAAACGGCCGGGTATCGCTCTGACGAACTTCCTTCCTGCGATAAAGGAATGGGTGGATTGCCCCCGTGTTTGTCGGAGTCTGTGTTGATGAAGAGAATTTGGATGGTGTCATCCTTATTCTCCTCAGTGACTGTATCATTCGAAGATAAAACCTCTGAAGGCAAGACCGGGTCAACTGCCGCCTCGACCTTTTGACTTTCGTCGGGTATGGATTCAGCTGGTTCATCTTCAATGACCGGCGCTTCAGCTGACCACTTGAGCGGGCCATCTGGATTCTCAACTAACGAAGGACTTGGCAAGAGTTTCTTGTATCCAGGAGGGAGTCGTAACGGTGAAACCGGACGACCATTCAAGACTCTTTTAGCCTCGTCTAAGAAGGTACAACGGTGGAGGGCATGGTTGCCTTCGCACAGTCTACAGGGAGATCTAGCTCTCCCTTTTTGTCCTGAGACTTCACTTTCGCTAGTTGACGGTGTGCTTTCAACATGGCTATCAGAGGTTGACGCCACCGGATTGTGCAAATGGGGAGACCAGTCCCTTAGTATCCGAGGGATGCAAGGACAATCTCTGTGAAAGTGGTCTCCCTTGCAAATGACACATGGAAATTTAGGCCTGGTTAGTGCAGTGTGTGGATTTTCGTTAGACGACACTCGTTTGCCCCCAGTCACTTTTGGCTCCTTCTTCTTCTTCTCTTTCTTCTTCTTTTCCTTCTTCTCCTTAGGAACTTGACTTTTGGCTTTGCCAGCCCCATCAAGCGAAGAGGAAGGAGGAGAGGAAGAATTAGAGGAAGTAGAAGGCTGGTGGGTAACTCTGGACTGGTCTAACTGCTGATTCGACTGTTTAGGAATAGTGGTGTTCTGAACGACATTGGTTGAGAAGAGCCAGACCGGCAAGCCAATTGTCAGTCCTGGAAGCGACAATGTGGCCATATGGGGCGCACCAACATCTCCCCAAGAGGAGAAGGGACTAGGATTTTCACCAAGGGGAATTCCTTGGTTGGTAGGCTCCATTTTCTCAACCTAAAGATCAACGCAGGAAAAAGGGTATGAATATTCCGTTTAAAATAAATTTTAATGACGCTTGGACACAACTTGCTTTTTCAATTTTAAAGAGTCGAGAAAAAGCAAAAGATGACTCTAGTCTCCTTCGATTTTTAATGAGCCTGAAGTGACAAGTGCTCAGATGGACCTTTTCCGTTAAGGAGTCTGAAAAGGAACGAAACGGACTGCTCTGGAGTTCTAGGTAGAGGGTGTGCCAAACCAATCGCAAAACCGCGGAATACTTTTTAAGGTACGGGCGGTCAATCTTCCCGAATGCTGTGTTCAGTGCATTGCGATCAGTAGGGCGGCCGACACGGCTTCCTATGGATAAAGGTTTTATGCCTATAGGGGTCTCCCAATATATACTCGACGGTACGTGGGAGCACAATCCGTACTGGCACTTATCGTCTCTCAGGAGGAATCACCCAACCATCAGTGAGGCCGACAGTAACCATGTTTTACGACGCTGGAACACGTCTCTAGCCTAGACCTCTATGTTGTGTGTTAAGTTCCAATGCGTTGTTAAGTTCATTCAATTTATTTTAGGTTGATCTTTCTTAGAAGTTTGCCTTTTTGGATCACCACGAGATGTAGATACAATTCCTAAATGCAGTCTAAAGATGATAAGCAAGCTTTTATCTCTTTTCAACAATGAAAATCCTAGCTACAAGGGGAAAAGAAAGACACAATCTTTTCTCAAAGAGCATAGAGCACACTGTAAATGCACTTTTCCTAAATCAAACCATACAAACTATCAAAATGAAAATGCACAAATGCATGTATTTGTTTTCACTTTCTTAATATTGATGCCTAAAAAGAAAGCTGTTGTACAAATTTGAATTCGATTTCAAGTGAAAACACAAACAAGTTTCTTTTTGAAATAAAAAAGATGATCACGACACTTTATGATTTTGAAGTAAACACTTGTTTCGACACTAGAAATTCATAAATTCAAACCAAAAGACAAAAGTAAAAGCGCAATCAACTGTCAACAGCAACAAACTTTCTCCTAAGATCAAAACGACACTTACGACGGGTCTAGATCTAAGAGCGACAGTATGAGACGACGGGTCTAGATCTAAGAGCGACAGTATGACTAGTTTACTTTTGTAATGGGAAACTGCAAATGATGTAACAAATACACAAAAACAAATACAGTTTCTTTTATACAACTGAGGCGGAATTAAGGCAGAGAAAAGGCGTTTTCAGATAGGTACACACACTGATAACAGGCTGCAAAAAACAGAGATAAAACTGAACACAAGGATGCAAAGAACCACAGCTGCACAGGGCAAAGGCTGATTAGCGCACCTGTTGCATAGAGAAACTGAATTGCAGCGCAGGTAGCCCTCTCAGGACCTACGTTGAAATGCAGAATCTCTTCACAGAGCCTGCGCTGAAGCAGAAACGAGAATTGTCTCTGGGTTTTGGGTCACGGTTTGCAGTTTGATCTAAGGTTTTTGGCCGGATAAAGGCTATCAATAAGGTACAATTAGGAGGATGATTTAAAGGAGGACTAAGAGCTATCACAAAGGGCAGTTAGAGCATTTGTGGATCAGTTTGTTCAGATCATAAATAGGCCCAATGAATGGACTAGAGTAGCAGATCTCTACTTTTCATTTGTAAATGGAAAATGCAGTTCGATTCGCCACTCCTAAGTTTATGAGAAGAACAACAATAGAAACACAAATAAACTAACTAGATACGATCCCCAGTGGAGTCGCCAATTTGTTATTGGGAAAAGTATCTATTCAGAACACCCCTATCCCACTCTAAGGTGTGATAGTGCCTTAGCAACAAACAAGGAAAACTACTTGAGTATTCTTCTTTATGAAATGTAAATGAGGAGAAAGGATGTAACTAACCTGTGTCTTTCGCTAGTTTGTTGATCCAATCGCTCCTCTCTTCAATAGCTCCCAGATCCCTGCTCCTTTACCGGCCCAGCTTCACCGAATTCCTGCAAGATCGCAAGAGATAGAAACTACACGAAGATATAGATATACATTCATAAAAAGCTCAGGATCAGATTAAGCTAAACATGCAAATATAACAAAACATCATTGATACATAGCATGTAGGAGAAACTCAAATAATTTTATTGATATGATAAGAAAGTCCAAGAGGAGATACAACCAAGTGAGTCCCGATCCAACATCTACCTCCCAGCAAAGGAATCCCTTCCTCTCCTCCAACAAAGCATAAATCACCCAATGTACTAATCTCAATCTCAAACCAACAGCAATTCTCTGCAAAGTACAAAATTCCAGCCTCCGGATCTCTGGGATGAGGGATCCATATATAGATGTAAGCAGAGAGGATGAGTCAGCTTATGTTTTGACTTGTGGCTTCTCTCTGTCAGTTTTTGCTTCCACTTGGAGACTGAGAGCCTCTTACTCATCACTTGGTCGAATTCAGTGAGGCAAGTGTCATTGGAGAAGATTCTGGAAGCTTCCATGGTCTTTCCACCTCGTTGAATGACTCTGCCACTTGTCATTTCCCTCTCAACGCACCTGGGTAGTGCATTCAAGTGCGTTGCAATGCACCTAGCTAGTGTATTTGGGTGCTTTGCAACGCAGGCAGCTAGTGGAGCTTCTAAATTGATCCTGATTTGACTAGTTCTGAGTGGTTTTTGGTGGAGAACTTCTGGGAGAAGCTGTCATTGGTTGACCTTGTTCCTTTAGGAGCTGTAACAACATCTTTAGGGACTTTGGATCCCTTGGATTATGGACATTTCATGCTTATAGCTGTAAGGCACAAAAATGTCTATAACAGGCGGTCCTTCTGTTCCCTATGGGTATCAGTCCCTTTGTGGTACTTTTTCAGGATCATCTCCTCAACCCATTGAGCAAGGGTTATTAACTGGAAGCAATGGTACTAAGACGTTGAGCATAGAATACATTCTCATGATGTCAGGTTCTATTCCCAATCCTCAACCTCAAGGTGGCCAGTTACCGCCTGGGGTGCAGCCTCATTTATCGCCTGGGGGGTAACCTCAAGGTACCTAATTTGCATCTGGGGGGCAACCTCAAGGACAGTACATACCTACGAGAAAGTACATTCCTCAAGGTCAACCCCAGACTCAATATGTACCCCAAGGTCAACCCTAGTATCAATTTATACCTCAAGGTCAACCCCAGTATCAGTGCGTGCCTTAAGGGTATCAACCCCAAGGTTAGTACTCGAACCAGGGTTTCCAACCACCCTCCGGTCAAATGTATGTTCAAGGAACGGGAAATGTACCTTTCAATTATCAATCCTACCCTCAACCCGGTTATGTTCCTCAATATTCTCAACCTGTTATGGGTCAGTACCCCGGAATGAATATAGTGTGGGATCCATCGCAAACTCAACAGGTGTTGCAGCCAAATGTACAGTTGTCATCTCAAACTGGACAATCCTTAGTTTCTGGTACACCCCATCAACCAGTCCAATCTCACATTCAAACTTTTGTACCTTCGGTAGTTTCTCATTCTGGGCCTAGTACACCTCGTACTCCGCCTCAAACGACTACTACAACTGCTGCAACATCTGTTCAATCTACCCCACCTACTTCTTGAGTATCGACAGCTCCAGTTTCTATTGTTCTTGTATCTACTCCTTAGACATCTTTACCACCATCTGGATCTACGATTCAAACTTCGGTTCAAATGCCTGTAGGATAACCTGGTTCAAGTACGGTTGTCACAAGTCAACCACAATTTACTTATCAACTGTACCAGGGATAGTACCAATTCAGTCCTGCTATGCAGCAGCCAGTCTATCAGTATCAACCGTACCCTGGGTACACTTATCAACAACCTCAACAACCCCAGTACGGTCCGGTTAATCCTGGTTTTCCAGGAGGATACAGTATCCCAAACACAATTCCTATTCCTAGTTATCCTAGATATCCTCCTCCTGGGGCTGGTCTCATGACCCAGAGATTTAGGGACCCTAATCATTAGTTACCATTTATCGCAACTTTGGACTTACTTGACTTGTCGCACCTAACGAACGATCCCATTAATTATCTTCCATTTTAGCCGCTAATGCCGAATAAGTTTCCCAGTGACATTCCTAAGTCCGAAGGTAAATCAGGAGAGGACCCGTCGAACCATGTGATGACTTACCACCTCTGGTGTGCGTCTAACTCCATTTCAGATGATTCAATCCGTCTTAGACTTTTCCAGTGCACTCTAATTAGTCTTGCGGCCAAGTGGTACATTGAGTTACCGCGAGGCACTTTTTATAATTTTAGTCAGTTAGCTGCCTCGTTTTTAACTCATTTTTAGTTTCCAGCCAGATATGACAATGGCACGGAATTGTTAACTTCATTAAAACAATCGACATCCACTTACATTTCAGATCATATTCATGAGTGGAGACGTCAACGACATTTAGTGAAGGTGTTTATTCTGGATCAGATCTTGGCCGAGTGGTTTGTAAAATCTTTGTTGCCAAAGATCACTGAAGATGTAGCTAAAGCCAGATTTGTTACTGAGGAGTAAGTAATTGCTCAATCACAGTACCTTGACTTGGTCTATACTCAGTCAGGTACGTTACACGAGAAAATCCCCGATATTCCCAAGCAAAATCAAATCGTTGCAGCTCCTTCGGGATCTCATGCCACCGATGGTATGATTGGTACGATTAACACTAAAATTAAGAAGAAATATTCCAAGAATTCTTCTCCTATCATAACCTTGCCTGATTCCCCAACAGGAGATTCTTCTGCAGAGATTTCCACCGATATTCACGTTGTAGAGTCATCTACAGCCAAATCAAAATCCGGTGGGAAGAATAAAGGAAAGAAGAAGAATAAAACGGACAAAAATTCAAAGGAGAAACCCGAAAAATCAGAATCCAATGATGAAAAGAGCAAACCTCGTTATCCTTGTCTCATTTGTGACGATGAACATTTTACAAGAGACTGCCCTCATCGTGCAGAGGTTGCGAAGATTGTCAAAGGTTCCCAAACTCCTGCTGTTTTGAAGGATCCTTTTCCAGCTCAAGACAGTAAGATGATGGGTTAGTACTCGAGTGCCAATGAAAAACCCATACTGATGATGTCCCATGTTAGGATTGCGACTCGATCGCAAGATTATGGTAGTAAAAGTACTTTTGATGGTAAAGAAGCAGAATCTTCTCATTCTAATCCATCAACCTCAGCTCCCGGTTCCGATCCACTACAGATCGAGAAACCTAATCCAGACTTGGTAATCAAACCGCCCGCCAAGGGTATACTTAGAAAGTCAACTTTCAATCCACATGCGAGAGCGGCTTAGAATTATAACATTGTTGAGGATTTAGCTGTTTCACCCTCAGCAATGTCGGCTTTGGAAGTGCTGCAATCATGTCCAGCACAGCGTAAATTACTTTTGTCGGCTATAGGAGCTGTTGACGTTCACGACTCGAACCTAATAATTTTTGATCTAGAAAATAGTACACCGCGTTTGCCTCATCAAATGGCTTTCCAGATTCCATTGATAGTAAAAAACAGGCCTATTCATCGGACTGTAATTGATGAGGGAGCCGCTACGCGTATTATGTCAATACAGTGTTGTAGATCGCTTGGTTCTCCTTCGCTAAATCAATCCCCGACGATTCTAAAGGCCTTTGATGGCCGTGGGTTTCATCCTTTTGGCATTCTACAGGATTTGCCTATCGGGGTTGAAGGAAAAACCGTTAGTCTAGATGTGGAGGTGGTTGATGCCCCTCTAGATTACAAACTTCTCTTGGGTCGAAGTTGGTCTTACGCTATGACAACGGTCGTTTCATCGGTCTTTCGAGTAATAAAGTTTCCACATAATGGAAAGATCGTAACAATAGACCAGTTGGCTTACTTTTCATCCAACCCAGCCTCTTCTGAAAGTATTCAGCATGTCGGTAAAACGATTATCCCATACAAGGATGTTGGAGTAGGACTAGTTAAAGATGTCGATTTACTGGGAACTTTTCCTTTTCCTCCGATCAACGCATCGTCTTCATTTGCAACCATTCATATGATCACATCAGACACCATTATTTATGATGATCCTTGGCTCATTCCTTCTGAATCTGAGATAGACTCATTTGGTGATGTCTTGCCTTTAAGTCCATATGAAATCGTGTATGAGGTCGTGCAATCGATTACCGACCCATCTTCAACCGAAAATGACTTCATGAATGTGGTCTGTGAGGAATCACTTTTCACATCAAGCTCGGATTTAATCACATTTTCTAAACTTGTTCACTCTGATGAGCAAATTCATGAAATCCTATGTGTAGATGATTTACCATGGGAAGATCTCCATCATAGATCTTCGTTTTTACCCGAGAATGATCGTTTTGAAAATGATTTCTCATCAATTTTTACGACTGAATATGTCAAGGAACCTCAGAATCCAATGAAACATCCCGATTCAGAGTTAAATTTGGGAAAAATCTCTCAAACTATTCCTATTGACATTTCGGTTAAGCTCGGAATTGTTGAGAACATTCATATAGGTGCCTCATGTACAGATGATGAAATTCAACTATATAAGGCCCTATTTCAAGAATTCAGTGACGTGTTTGCCTGGTCCTATGAGGAAATGCCAGGAATTGATCCCGCAATTGTTGTTCATGAGATCAAGACTTACCCAGACGCTAAACCCGTCCGGAAATTTTTACGTCAGATTCACCCAAGAAAAGCTGCTGCAATTAAAGCAGAAGTTGAAAAATTACTCAAAGCAGGTTTCATTTATCCGATCCTGTTAACGGATTGGGTATCGAATATTGTTTCGGTTAACAAAAAGCAGGGAACAATAAGAATATGTATCGATTATAGGGACATTAATCGAGCCTGTCCAAAGGACAGTTACCCAACTCCCTATATCGATCAAATTATTGATGATTGTGCCGGCAGCGAAATATTCTCCTTCATGGATGGTTTTCCTGGATACAATCAAATCAATATTCTACCTGCCGATCAACCAAAAACGGCTTTCATTTGTCCATGGGGGACATTTGCTTTTTGCAAGTTACCTTTTGGGCTCAAGAATGCCGGAGCAACTTTTCAAAGGGCCATGTCTTATGTGTTTCATGACATCAAGCACATTGTGCAACCGTATCTCGATGACTTGCCTGCTCATTCATTACATCGAGCGGATCACCTCGTCCATTTACGAGCAATCTTTATGAGGTGTAGGAATTATCAGATTCGGTTGAACCCACACAAATGTGTTTTCTGTATAGAAACGGGTCGATTACTAGGGTTTGTAGTTTCGAAAGCAGGCATTCGTGTTCATCCCTCGAAGGTCGAAGCTATCATCAAATTGCCTCCTCCTTCGAGTCTTCGCCAACTCAAAAGTTTGAAAGGGAAAGCAAACTTTTTACGACGATTCATTCCTAACTATGCCAAGGTTACAAAGGGTTTTACCCAGTTGTTGAAACAGAATACTCCATTCTATTGGGATGAGATAGCTCAAAAATATTTTGATGCACTTAAACACGCGTTGACCCATGCACCGTTATTGCATCCTCCCAACTACAACTACGATTACTTCTTGTATCTCGTCGCCTCTCATTCCACCATTGGAATGGTCTTAGTTCAGGAAAATGAATCCAGAACTGAACATGTGATATATTACCTTAGTCGAACTTTAAATCCAACTGAGCTAAAATACTCACATGTGGAGAAATTGGCATTGGCAGTTGTTCAAGCTATCCAACGTTTTCGTCACTACATTTTACTACGTAAAACTACAGTAATTTCGGATTGCAACCCTATGATCTACATTTTGACCAAGCAATTTCTAGGGGGCAAGTACTCTAAATGGATTGTTATCCTGCAAGAGTTCGGCTTGGAATTTGAGAAATCCAAGTCTAAGAAATATTTAGTTTTTGCGGAGTTAATGTGTGACTTCCCGCATGCTGACACGGAAACTGTGGCGGAGGAGCCCATTGCGGACGAATCTTTGTTTCTAATCAGCACTTTAGATCCGTGGTATGGAGATATCATCGTTTATCTCCTGACCCAATCCTTTCGGCCAGAAATTTCAAGGTCAGAACGTCGAAAAATTTGATTCCAGTCCCAACAATTCAGGATTATTGGAGATACTCTTTATCGCCGTGGGGCAGACTCTGTGTTTCGACGTTGCTTAACTCACGAGAAAGCTGAAAGGGTTCTAAATGACTGTCACTCTGGAGCGTGTGGCGGTCATATGTCTGGGTATGCCACAGCCCACAAGATATTGTGCGTTGGCTACTTCTGGCCGTCTTTATTTAAAGATTGTATTACGGCAGTCTGAAAATGCCACAACTGCCAAATTTTTTATCGAAAGATGCACGCTCCACCTACTCCTCTCCACCCTATAATTGCCGTTGGTCCTTTTGCCAAATGGGGTATCGATTTTATTACATGTAACCCTCACTCGGCTGGGGGGCATGCGTATATCATCCTTGCGGTAGATTATTTTACCAATTGGGCCGAGGCGATGCCTACATTTCAGGCAGACGACAAGACAGCTACAATTTTCTTGTCCAATCATATAATTGCTACGTCTGGTGTCCCGCAAGAGATAATCATTGATCATGGGCGTCATTTTCAAAACGTTATGATGACTGAACTTACAGGCCATCTTGGTTTACGTCACAATAGTTCAACCCCTTATTATCCATAAGCTAATGGTCTGGTTGAATCCATCAACAAAGTTTTAGTTATCATGATCCGACGAATCATTGGGATTCATCGGTCGAATTGGAATAACATGCTATTTTCAGCGCTTTGGGCGTACCGAACTTCAGTAAAAACATCAACAGAGTTCACTCCTTTCCAACTAGTCTATGGTTTGGAAGCTATGTTACCCATTGAATGCGAAATCCCGTCACTACAAATGGCCATCGAGTTACTTCCAGCCACTTCCGAAGAGGAAAAACGTTTTTTATACTTGGCTCAATTAGATGAGAATCGACGTGATGCTGCATTGGCGATCGAGACTCACGCAAAACGCATGAAAGCTCAGTATGATCGAAATGTGACCCCTCGAAATTTTTCGGAAGGAGATCTAGTCTTAATTTACGATCAAGCTAATGATAAATTAGGCGCTGGAAAATTTTTTCATATGTGGCATGGTCCCTATGTTTTCAAGCGAAAGCTAGCAAAAGGGGCCTATGAATTGGTAGACTTTGACGGGGACTCTTTGGGTAATTCCAGAAATGGTCTTTACTTGAAGAGGTATTATGCTTAAAGAATGGGTATGGAGATTTTTAGTTAGGATAGTTTTTCTTTCTAGCTGGTGTGTTTTAGTTTAAACAGTGTGCTTAGCTTAGAGAGTGTTTTTTCGTCATTATTCCTGCTTATCTTGGTTTTACTCTTGATATTACAGATGTCGATGCCTCTCCAAACATACATTGGTTTCACTGATGGTGCTTGTCGTAATACACGGAACATTTCTTCCGCAGCTTGGGTTATCTATTTGCCCTCTGACGAGTTAGTATCTATGCATGGGGTAAGCCTCGGTCAAACAATGAACAACATTGCCGAGTATAGTGCAGTGATTGAGTTATTATCTGAATCTACTTCATTTGTGATTCAGAGTTTGATAGTGAGGTTAGATTTTGAACTCGTTGTATTACAGCTTAATAGAGTGTATGCCATTAGAAATCCAGTGTTATTAAGATTATTTTTGAGAGTGCGTCTCTTGGAACGTGAATTTGATTATATTGAATTTCAGCATATTCCAAGATCTTTAAATACATTAGCTGATGCAATTGCTTCTCGAATGTTAAATAAACATTTGCAATAATCATACATGTAAATTTAAAACCATTCCATAACATGATTTACAAGGTAAGTCTGTAATAGTGATATATATATATATATAGGAGTGTGTCAAAAAATACATCGTCCTCGATCATAGGTTGAGAAACACCTTATGATCGGCAAAAATGATAAGTACAAAAAACAAAAATGTCATATGTGCCCACAATAGGCGATCATCCTATCACTGGTGATGATCTCTATAAGAAACCACTGCACTGGCCACCTTGCAAAGGAACCTCCTAAAAGGTCCCAAGACCCCAATCACATAGCGCTGAAATCGACAAGGAATGTCATCTATAGTGGTCTCTGGAATATCTCCTGTCAAGCGCTCGAGATGACCCTCCAACTCGGCCAAAACCTCTGCTGATTCGTCCTGTGGGGCTAGCGTGGGTGCAACTAGTTGTTTCCTCTCATAAGGCCGGAGAGCAGCTGGTCGCTGTGGACCCACATCTGCATTTGAAACTTTTGCTATCAGTTTTGAGACGATGGAAAAATAATAAAAAAATTAAAATAGGAAAAATGTTGAAAATGATTTTACCTGAGTCATCCCACTGCTCTCCTGGTGGAAGAGCCATGTCTGGGTCACCACGAAAATCTACCCCAGCGTAAGGGAAGTCCTGAATAGAAAAGACCTGGTTTTCCAGCCATTGAAAATACTCAGGTTTGAATCGAGCAACCTCTGTCCTCTCGTCCGGGTGACGGGCCATAACTACGACCCATCGCATCAGTTTGGGCTCTCGAGGAAGCCCAGCTCCAACAGTAAGGTGCTGCGGGATCAACATGGGAACCCTCTCCAAGCCAAAACTTGCAACCAAAGCCCCATAACAAAAGGCCTTTAGTTGTCCATTCTTGGCCCTGGTCAGTTGGCCTTTCAGATTGGCCAACATGGCATCGCACCAGTTGAAGATGGTGCCTCGAAAGCAATCAACTGCGATACGGATCTGGGATCCGGTGGGAATATGCAATGCGGCAGCCCCACAAAGTCTGGTGATAGTAAACGCAATCACCATGAGTTCAGGATGGGATATGGTCTTTATGTCTATCCCTTTGTCTCTATCCTGGCTGTTGCAGTACTCTAGCGGGAGGCTATCGACAGACTGGCCACCTGGCCTAGCCCCAAACAGAGTCAAGTCTTCGCCTCTCTTAGGCAAATCAGTCAAGAAATATATGTCCGCCAGCTCGATTTCGAGTTGGTGGCCACCAATGAAGAAGCATTGGTCCTGTATGCTCCATCTATCAACCAACCACTGTAAGAAATCTATCTGAGCCCTCATGCCAGGAATGGTCCAGAATTTGTACAAGCCGCACGCCCTCAAAGCATCAAGTGAAGGATGATGATTCCATGCGGCAGCATCCACGTCCTCATGCTCTCGTTCACGCCAATCTAGCATGATGTACTCTCTGCATCAAGTATAAAGATAAATTAAATTGCTAGAAATTATTTTGTTTGGTCCATTTTTGAGAATTTTTGGGTTAAAAACCCTTGCGATGGGGACCGCACCCTCCGAGTTAGACACAGTGCGTGGGACCGCACTTTTTCTACATTGAAGGTGTGGACCCTTGGATTTTTCCCAATGGAGAAAAAGTCGAGGTCCGCAGGCCAGCAGTGGTAAACCTGCGGGCCCCCGCGCGTGGATTTTTAGCCTAAAAACCCTCCCAAAAAATGAAATAAATGACTAAAACAAAATTGAAACGGTCAAAAATGAAGAGTAAGATGATGTGGATTACCTGGAGAAGACGACGTTCGATTCCGACGGTTGGATTTTCCGCAATCTTCACGGGAAGTTTTCTGAACAAAAGCACTATTTTCTCACCCAAAACTCAAACGGTAAAAATGAATTGACGGAGGCCCTTTTTATAAGTTTTTTGAGTAAATAAATTGCAAATTTGTTTATGTTTCACTTTGGAAAGGTATTTTTGCAACATTTTTATCCATTTCAAACAGGTATGAGTAATGTTTGTGTTTTTGTTCAGCATAACGGATTATTCAGGCGAAATCTATCGTTTTCGACGTAAAAACATTTAGAGTCATCTTTAAGCTCTTTTCTGACTCCTAAAACATGAAAAGATCGCCGAGTTTTTCTTTTAAACTCGTTAAAACGGAATTAAAAGACGGTCCACTTATAGCTCTCTTCCGACTGTAAAAACATGAAAAGGTTGCCGGATGTTTGTCGTTTCAAATTCAATATTGGTTATAAAACGACGTGTCATTGATCGTTTTTTTACTTTTTCGGATCAAGGGCACTAATGACGAAAAGTACTCATTGGTCGTAAAAGATCAAGCTGTTCTCTCAAGTATTATTTTAAACATTTTCGGGCTTGGGAGACACAAATTTACAAAAAAGGTCAACCCTGGAGTCTTCTTAAGTTTTTTCAAACTCTCCAAAATTGAAAAACGCCGAGTTTCTCCTATACTGGACTCGTTAAAATTTCACAGTAAAGGACCTGTTCAATTACAAACAGGAACAAACCACTCCTTCTTAGGGTTCGAATTTAAACTAAGTTGGACTTATCCGAAGGATGAGCTTATAATGAAGCAAATGTTATCCTCCTCAAGCTTGTCAAAAATAAAGAGGTACTTGCCAGAAATGGTGGGGGAAAAGAGAGAAAAATGAGCCTGTTTGTCATACTTTGTAACCGCTCTTGAAAACGACACTTTTATTCACTTGGGTTGGGAAATCCTTTGCCTAACAGTTGATCAAACCACATTGAAAGTCTTCAGCTGGTTTCTGGGTATTAACTTTGGGTCATTTGTCACCAAACCATATGTCGTGTCGTTATGTGTTCAATAGATCACTGCCAATAAGCCATTCATCTGCAAAATATCTGTCATCCATCTTGACCATCCCTGAGTCAGTCCTTTCAACTAAATTTCTTCGACTTGATCTATGATTTCATGTTGTGGGCTTGCCTACAACGAACCGCTTTCTATCGACTTCAGCTCATTATCTAGAAAGATGATCTAGAAATCGTCAGTACCTTGAGATCTGCATGCCTCAATGGCAGGTTTCTCGTCTTTGACGACAGGTTGCATCATTGACCTTCGATCAAAGGATTCCGTGATATGTTTGACATCAACACATTTATTCACATCTCATGGATTTTACTGGGTACTTTGAGAGCCATTGACATCACTGGTGGTTTCTCTCACACTTGTTAACAGTTTACATCATTGACTGGTAATCAAGTGGTTTCTACCATGTTCGACATCAACACATTCATTCGCATGGATAGAATCGTACTGTTTCAGGAAGTAGAAATGAAGACCCTGGATCTAGTTTCCACAATCCAGGCTGCGAGGAATTTTGTATTCATTATATAATGGACTATTCATAAACAGATGGTTGCGTCCATACTGTGTCCACATGAGTCTATACTTGTGATGTTTTACAAGATCATTCCTGTATCAGAGCAGTAGTTAGTTTTCTAGTCAGTTTTGATCTGAGTATGGGAATGCCTACCTCAGCGATGATATGATCTCATATATATATATATATATATATATATATATATATATATATATATATATATATATAGATATATATATATATATATATCTTGCATTGAATGTTTTTACAGGTTCCAACCAGGCTCTCCATAAGATGATCCTTGAAATGATAAAGTACTTCACTCTTCCTAAATGATAAATGAAATCCTCATCTACTACAGACTTCGCACTTTAGGGGAAATATGTTACACAAAAATATCATCACCATGATTATTTGCAGTCAGTATGGGCCTATCATCACTTATACTGTCCTCCTAAGCAAGTCTCAGACCTCAGCTCTTCAAGTCAAGCTTTGAAAATGGGAGAAAGACATTGAAAATCAATGAAACTCTCGTTCTGCACTTTCTCTAACTGTCACCTGTCCGCACCTTCTGTTTACAAAAACTATGGACCTGCCCACTCTGTCCCTAAAGGTGTGGGTGTGGACCCCTGTGAAAGTCAAAAGGCGCAAGTTTTATCTTAAAAAACTCACTTTGGGTTAATTCTAGAGGATTCTAGAAGGAATTTTGACGTGGATTATTCGCTCTGAGGTGGTTCATGCATCCCAAAAGAGAAGGAGCTAATCCCTTGATGAGAGAGCTATCCCTTTGAAGGATGGCTTTATCCCTTTGAAGGAGGACCTAGTAACCTCCCTCCATTGCATTATAAATTCAGGCATTGGGCTGGTTGCTGGAGAGGTTAGAAGCTGAACATTTTTTGGGTAAATGCTGGTGAAATCAAGACTTCCTAGTTGAGCTTAAGAGGAGAGATCACATACCTTTTTGGCTTCATTGGGGAGTGAGTGAAACTTGTCAAAGTAGAGGAGACTTCTTGCTAGACCCTGGGAGGAGCTTGTACAGCGTCAAGGCACAAGTTGTAAAGTTCTTCTTTTGAATTAATACAATCAAACTCATTTTTCTCAACAAGTATCTCATGTTATTTGTTTCATGGATTCCCTGACTTTCATGTTAAATATGTTTTATGATATTGGCTTT
The DNA here is from genome assembly GCA_031772625.1 of Pinus tabuliformis. Classification (NCBI taxonomy): domain Eukaryota; kingdom Viridiplantae; phylum Streptophyta; class Pinopsida; order Pinales; family Pinaceae; genus Pinus; species Pinus tabuliformis. The sequence continues at coordinate 837,659,837 of CM062809.1, read as the reverse complement.
TCAGGTGCTATTCAATTTGTTTGCCTTGTTTGTGTTTGCAGACTCGCGACAAAGGAGCTCATTTTGATCGAAGGAGCGAGGGCATCCACAAATTTGCGTTGGACCTAAGGTAGGCCCTAAAAACACTTGTTTTCCATTGTTTATAAAAGCATATTTAGAGAAAGATAGTGTCTGGTTGGTTTGCTTGTCATTAGGTCTTCTTTAGATTCTAGGAAGGTCTATCTTATCCACCAAATCGACTTATTCCGCGTGACAGACCTCCAGTGGGGGGAAAATTCGAACCAGGTGGGCAGAGGGATCACATGCAGCCATACCTCCAGGTAGGATGTGGGGCGATATAGAGTGATCGTCCCAAGGAGGAGGGGCAGGATCCTTGAGGTACCCAACCTCTTGGATGAGACCTTGCTACGGGAGCCCCGATGTGGAGTAGCAGGAATTCACTGATTGGGTAGAGACAAATGCAGATAGAGCAACAGAGAGAGCTATAGTGCAGGGAATCCCAGGACAGCACAGAGCATGCAGGCTGCAGCAATGCGAGAGGTACAAGTGTGTTGCACAATGTAGGGTAGCATAGAGAAGGGTGCAATGGTGCGAGATGCATGGAGATGTTGCAGTAGTGCAGAGGTCAGAGAGGGAGCACTTGTCAGCAGTAGGTAGAACTTCAGCATCAGAGTATGTTTCTAGCCCAACAGAGTGGTCAGTTGGGAGTTTTTTTTTGTTCCAAGTGTTGTTGGAGCAACTACACTTGGTAGATGTGTTGCATGTAGAACATTCCAGAGTTACAGGATCGGGTTCAAGAGGAAGCCTTTCTTGTTGAGAGGGAGTGTTGAAAAGTGTGCAACAAGAAATGTAAAAATAGAAATTGCTAAAAATATCAGTTTGGCCAGTGTGGAATTTTGGCCACCTTGGGTGAGAGGTGAAACTTCTAAAAATAGCATCTTCTAAAAATAGCATTTTTGGGTCCCTTCCTATTTATAGCAGTCCCTGGTCTATCTATAGGAAGTAAATTCGAATTTGGTCTTACCAGTAGTTTGGAATATTAATTAATTAATTCTCCATGAGTTAATTAGTTTAGGAAAAGCAAACTTGAATTCTTTGTGAGAACATGCAATAATTTCTCCACTAATTGGGGAATGTGTCCTTGATTTACTCCACTGATTGAGGAATTAAGGATGAGTTATATATTGATAGGCTCAGTTGACTTAGTTTAACTTAGTCAAGTTCAGTTAGATTAATTTAACAAGTTGTTAAGTTAATGAGATATAGTTTGTTGATGCTTGCATGCATGTGACAACTGTTGTTTTCAGATAACTATGTATTCACCCATGGATAACTGATGCATGTTAGTTCAGACAGAGACCTAATTGAGATCAGATGGTGGGACAGTGTTCTGTCAATTGCTAGGATATTTCTAGTAAGTATTCCTTGCATGCAGGAGGAACTTGAGTCCTCAAGTATTGCGTAGTTGCACCTGAGGTTGACAGCAGGTATGATCAGGCCAATTTACATGTGTTTTGTAATTGGACCCCAATCAAAACTGCGCAAGGAAATAGGAGCTTCAACTTGAGGTGCAGCCTTTATATACAGGACTAGGTAGTCCATGAGCTTTATCATCAGAGTATAGAGAAAGCAGGATAGCTTTTGAGCTAATTCTTTTTGTATGTTGTTGAGGATTTCCACTTGATTGATAATACAGTGTTGGGGTCTTATGCTGGTGCTTTCCCTAGTGATATACTTTGTGTTATGTGTGATTGATTCCTTCTTATCAGTTATATGTGTTCATGCTTGATGTTGCTCATGTTCAATTAAGCTTCTGCAAAGTTTATGGTATATGTAGATCTAGTATTATGCTATAGTACATTACATATATTAGTTTGATATGTAGGTGAAATTTCTACATGATATCAGTGAGCTAGCTGATTTGTAGAGAAAATTCTACAAATGTATCCCTAGATGAGATAGTCTCAGTTAGGTCTGGTTGACAACTTTTGTTGAAATATTGAAGGCAATAGTGTTACATGTATTATGGATAGTAATGACTCTTAAAGGTTGTTTCAAGAGGGAGATGATCACCTCTCATTGAATAAAAGTAATATTTTGATTTATGTTACTTATTTATGTCTTTACTTTCTTTTAGATTTATTGATGCGTTCATTAGTTATACTTCCTACATATATATTTGAGTATTTGGACACTTCTAACCTATTTATTAGATGTGATAAGTGGATCCTTCTTGAGGATCATCAAAGGTGCAGAAAAAGAGATAGTGCTAGAAAAGGAAAGAGGAAGATGATGAAAAGTTGACAAAGTGCTTCAGCTGCCAATGTCAAATAAGAAGGTGCACATATATTTGAATACTACAATGTATATATATTATATTGTCTCAACTGCAATAGTGGATGGCAAGGTAATCCCTAAGGTATGATGGGAATATCGTCTTCATGAATGATTCATATATGCATATGAAAATTAGTTTGATTCATGGTACATTTGATAAGTTGGTTCAGTTGGTACTGGAAAAATATCTTACATTCTATTAATTCATAGCAAAGCTACCTAGAAACATTGATTTTTTTATATATTGGTATACTTGATATATACTTGATATTTGGAAAAACATCTCATATCTCAGGCATGATGGGATTCCTTAAGCTAGTTGGATACGTTGTTTTTTATATATGGTATCTTGATACTATTGATCATTATCGTGATAAGCATGGTAACCTTGATGATAAAAAGTAATAATAAGATTGATGCTCAGGATCTTCTTGTTGACCTTGATTAGGTTTTTATAAGTTTAGTAAATTTGACAATAAAATCATGATTCTTGAAGTATACTCCTATTAGTTGTCCTAATTATATGACACTAACCCTTGATGAAATATCAATGTAATATTTGTGTGTGATGATGAAGTAGTTAATGCTAACATGTTATGACCATGATGAATATTACAACCTGATATAGTTTCATTTCATGATCTAACAGTTTTGATGATGCATGACAGTATTATGATAGGAGATTTTGAATGATGATGACTGAAGTGGATTCTCATTCAGAGAAGAAACTCTCCATAAGATCCCTACACCTATTATCATTTGCATTAAATGTATAGAATTTTATTTATTGTTGAAGTAAGAATTTTGGACACGAATAGTCAAGTATCTGATGTTGTTAGTCTACAGCAAGTTCTAGTCTAAGAAGAGAGGGTTTCTCTTAGCCTAAGCCCCAACCACATGGAAGAAGGATTAAGAGTGTTTTTATAGGCATCCCAGCCACACAAAAGAAGGCTTATGGGCGTGGTTTTCTAGTAGGTCACAAAAATTGAAGCTCTATTGCATGAAATCATGAATGCACGAGGAGTGTGATAGTCCTATAGATATGGAAAAGACATTGATAGAGAGTTCTATGAAAAGGGAAGTTTGAATGTTTTATTTTACTATAGAGAATGTGAATGTGTTGACTAAACTTGTGTTTGCAGGAGACCTGAATATTCATTTCAAAATGCCGTTTTGATTTGATCATTGAAGCTAGTATATGACATTAATTAATAATAGTTGCAAGGGTTTGACAAGATTTGGTTGATTGGAATAGATTAGCAGTGTTGGATTTTTGACATGATGCTTGATAGTTCATAGATATTTTTTGGCTTATGGATTGATTGAATTCACATTAATAAAAAATTAAGGTTTTGACTTAATGACTAATGATTTGACTTGATATCTAATAATTTTCCTCTGATGATAGTGCTATGTGAGCATAATGACTTTCAATGACTAATATTGGTATTCAATATAATTTGACACTTTGGTTGAAGTATAAATAGATGTGATTTAGTATGCAATAATCTCAAAATATATGAATGAAATTTATATGACTTTTCCCTGATGTATACATTTATATTTAGTAACAGATATGATTCATGCTATGATCATAAGGATGGCTTGATAAAATTTTCATTGGATAGTTCTTAGTAAATAAAAGGTTGTTATAACATGGTATTTGGATGAGAGCTCCACCTGACACCTGGTCCCAAGAGTTTGTTACAATGTTATTGGTAGAAAATTTTATGAATTTGATATTAACTTTTATTTGGAATCTAAGGCTTGATAAGATGACTTAGTTGATTTGATTGCATAGTCTTCATTTGTGTGAGGTTGAGCATATTGGTTTGGTTAAGTGTTATGTTTGCATAAAGCATTATATGAAGCGAGCTTCTCGAGCTTGGTATGTCTGCATTGACAGTCATCTAGTGAAGCCATGAAGATATTCCAATGCAAACCTCTACTTCAAAACTGGACCAAGGTATGGCTTTGATTTTGGTTTTATATTCTAATGGTATATTATTAATAGATAATGAGCCTCTAATGATCAAAGTAAGAGGGAGTTGGCCTCTAAAGTTCAAAATGGTGAATCATGGCATGATGAATTACTTTCTAAAGTTTGTAAAAGAAAATCTATATCATGAAGCTATTGAAGAGTTTTTGAAAGTGGAAATACAAATCCTTGGACAGTCTGATTGGATTTCAAGAAGTTATGAAGAGATATTGTTGAACTTGACTTGGAAACTGATATTTTATTGAAGTATTGATGTTCTATGTGAACATCCATCTATATGTGTATGTGTGTTTTTTGCAAATAACTTTAGTCAATTCCTTATTGAGCCGCTTCATACATATTGAGTGTCCACCAAGCACACTTCGAAGTATTTGCATGGGATGTCAATATTTTTGTCTAAGATATTCTTCATATGATATGTGACTACATGGATGTATTTATTTTGTTTGGGATCGTTATTAATGATATGAGCACATGTGGATGTCGCTTTAGTATGAGGTCTACCATGATACTTTGATGAAAATTATGTAACTTTAAGCACAACAAAGGTTTGGGTACGATGGTGCTAGCATCGCTAGCTATGAGACAGGTTGAAGAAGCTCTTTGGAGAGTTGTTCGAGCATGATATAGATATGAAAGGGATACATTGCAATAATATTGAATGGGATCTATTTGGAATAGAATCTCGTACATAGTTGGGACTGAGATATATTTAGTCGTTGTTGTTGTATGAGACAAGCTTAGGCTTGTGGTTACTACCTCTATGAAAGGGAGGATAAATAAGGTATCCTATTTGTGATATATATTTGTTTTAATATAATATTTGATTTGATGGCCTATATGAATAGGAGACAGATTCTATGTATACATGATGATTGAACGATTTAGTGAGTTTTTCAAGATTATACCAGATATGACCACGATAATATGTTTTTGATCTACATAGAACATAATTGATCGAGAACACTGAGATAGCTCTTCCCCCTTGTCTAAGCTCCCAGGGAGAGGAATTGAGATGGAGGTATTCTAGGGTTGAGGGATCTCTAGATAATAGGGTCGTAGATGTTGCTCCCCTATCTATCACCCATAGGTTCAGAGATGTTAACTCCCCTCTCTTGATCTGTTGGGTCCCTATAATACTAGTGATTACCCCATTACTATTGTAGTTATACCCCTTATTTATATTTTGTGCCCCTATTACCTCCATGTTGTTATTTTTGTGCCCCATAGAATCCCTCTATTGTTATTTTTGTGGCTTTATATTATTATTGTTAGGTCGGCTGGATTATATTGTGACTCCTTAGACTCTTATATATAGAAAGGAGGTTTTGTCATTTGTATCATCCAAGAATTGTTCATTTATGTAATGTAAAGGAGGTTGCCCCCTCGAAGAGGCTGAATTCTAAGGCGTTGATCTATCTTTTCTATCTTTTCTTGAGCTGGTTTCATAAAATTTGGTATCAGAGCTTTGGATTCTAGGGTTTCACTGCTCCAAACAAGTCATCGTGGCATTTTCGCTATAACTTTTTTTCTGTGACGTTTCATAAGTCGCAAAAAAAAACCCATTTGAGAAGAAATCGCATTGAATCTTGGGTCCGAATTTCAGAGCTTTTCACGCAATATTTGCGGAGATATGATCTGAGGAAGTTGGTCTTTTTGCAGACTCCTGAATTACATTCAAAACAGGTGACCTGGGGAAAATCGTCATAACTTTCTCTCTGGGGATCAGATTGAAATTTCGTTAGAAGGTGCAGAAAGAGGATGGAATTTGGTTTCTTGTATGCCTGTTTCAGATTCAAAGGTTGAAACAATGACTCGTGGCACGTCGTACAAGTTCGCTCTACTGAACTAGTCTAAAAGCAAGTCACTGTGGGAGATTTCACATAACTCTTCCTTGGAGAATCCAATTTGGGTCAGACTTGTGGCATTGGAAAGAGGACGTAGAAGGCTACTACAGGTCGCAATTTCAGAACTGGATGATCCGAAATTACAGAGATACATCAGATTCAATATCAGGCTTCTATAAAGTGAAAAAAGGTGTGTAGTTTTTTTTAAATTTTTGTGTAAGCTTGGTTTAACGGAATTCAAAGGGCATAGTAAAGCATTATTATCGGTAACTAATGCCCCAAGGAAAAAAAAATGCAAACAACTAGTAAGGAACCTGAAATATCTAGCATGACTCATGAAGAAGAGGAAGAAATGCTACATGATATATTAAAATTACAAGAACAAGTGCAACAAATTTCACGCTCACAAAAGCTAACAGAAGCTAAGATAAATGGCGTGGAATCTAAGATAAATGGCATGGAATCTAAGATAAATGGCATGGAAGCTAAGATGGATGATTCAAAGACAGATTTGAAGAGAGACATGGCAGATTTGAAGACAGATTTGAAGACAGACATGGCAGATTTGAAGACAGATTTGACAAATTTTCTACAAGAAATACTTACTAATGGTGAAAAGGTTGTAAAGGAAACTCATGATGTGAACAAAAGTAATGTTAATCATGATTCCATAGACGCTAATGTTGGATCGAATACCCACCATATTCCAAAAATCGATATGAGGAAGTTTGATGGCAAGGATCCCGCCACATGGATATTACAGATGGAGCAGTTCTTCGATCTCAATAATGTGCAAAACACACAAAAGGTACGTATGGAAACTGTATATTTGGAACCAAATCAGTTTGTATGGTATCAATGGCTTTGCTCTCATAAACAATTTATCACTTGGGCAATTTTTACGGAAGAATTGATAGCACATTATGAAGATACAAAAAGCAACACTTTTTTTAGCCAATTGATAAGTCTCAAACAAAAGGGTTCAGTAATGGAGCACATTGAGGAGTTCCAAAAATTGAACATAAGGGTAAAATATATTCCAGAGGAGCATAGGATTGATGTGTTCATAGGGTCTTTAAAGGATAATATCCAACATGATGTTCGCCTTTGGGAACCTGATTCATTAGAGAAGGCATTCAGGTTAGCAAGAAAAATGGAAAGCAAAATTATGGCAACCAGGAAGCATACCACTCACAACTATAAAGACGGAAGTGTTGTTGCCCCTAGTCTTCCACAACCTATAAGGTTGACACCACAACAATTGGAAGAAAAAAGAGCAAAAGGGCTTTGTTACAGTTGTGATAGCAAATACACTAAAGGTCATAAGTGTGCTGAGAAGAAATTATTCTACATAGATTGTGAAGAGGAAGAAGAAAAGGAGCAAGAAAGGTCAAAAGAAGAAGATATACTCCAGGAACAAAGCCTAGATGAAGAAAAATAAATCCAACCATATCTTGTAATGCATTGGCGGGAATTACCACTCCTCAAACCATCAAGATAGAAGGACAAATCAAGAAGAAAAAGGTAATAGTGTTGATTGATTCAGGAAGCACCCACAATTTTATTCATTGTAGGGTAGCAAAAGAATTGAATTGCTTCCTATATCCAGCACCAGAGTGTCAAGTGATGATTGCAAATGGAGGAACAATAAATTTCTCTAGAAGGTGCCATAATATCAAGCTATCCATGGGAGAATATGTATTGACTAGCCCAATGCTTTCCATTCCAATGGGAGGTGCTGATGTTGTACTAGGAGTCCAATGGCTACAATCCTTGGGTACAATAGCTTTTAATTTTCAAGAACTTTTCATCAAATTTTCTACGAAAGGAAAGGAAGTTGAATTAAGGGGTATTGCAGGGAAACCAGGAAAGATAATCAGCTCTAATGGTATGACAAAGCTTCTAAAAAAGGAGCAAAGAGGTGTAATTGCACAATTATGTTCGCTAGATGTTTCCACATCGGAATCATCTATTTCTCCAGATCTCCAAAAAGTCCTGGACAATCATTCCAAGGTATTTGAGACTCCCAAAGGTCTCCCACCTATGCGTGATCATGATCATGCTATTCATCTGATTCCAGGAAGTGTTCCTCCAAACATCAGGCCGTACAGATATCCCTATGTCCAAAAAAGTGAAATTGAACGTATGGTTGCAGAAATGCTAGAGGCTGGTATAATTCAACCAAGTCAAAGTTCTTTCTTTGCTCCAGTAGTATTGGTGCACAAGAAGGATGGATCATGGCGCATGTGTCCAGATTATAGGGAGCTCAACAAGCTCACTATTAAAGATAAGTTCCCCATTCCTGTCATTGATGAATTACTGGATGAATTGCATGGATCAATTTACTTCACCAAGTTGGATCTTCGTTCGGGATATCATCAAATCAGAATGAAGATTGAAGACATTCCGAAAATGGCATTTAGAACTCATGAGGGTCATTATGAATTTTTGGTCATGCCTTTTGGCCTTACCAATGCACCTTCAACATTTCAAGGTTTGATGAATTCAATTTTCAAACCATTCCTTAGAAAATTTGTGTTAGTATTTTTTGATGATATACTAATCTACATCAAGTCTTGGAAGGATCATGTTGAACATGTTGACAGGGTGCTACAACTATTGGAGGAGAAACAATTATATGCAAAAAGATCCAAATGTTTCTTTGGAGTCCAGGAGGTGGAATATTTGGGTCATATTGTATCTCATGAAGGAGTTAAGGTAGACCCTAGCAAAATTAAAGCCATTAAGGAATGGAAAATCCCCACATCCATAAAGCATCTGCGAGGATTTCTTGGGTTGACAGGGTATTATCGCAAGTTTGTTAAGAATTATGGGAGAATAGTAGCACCTCTAACAACATTATTGAAGAAAGATGCATTTTCATGGACTCCAGAAGCAACAAAGGCCTTTGAACATCTTAAAGAGGCAATGTGCCAAGCACTGGTCTTAGCTACACCGGACTTCACAAAAACCTTTATTGTGGAATGTGATGCTTCAGGAAATGGAATTGGTGTTGTTCTAATGCAAGATGAAAGACCCATTGCTTTTGAAAGTCGTCCAATCAAGGGAAAGTTTTTAAGCAAAGCTATTTATGAGAAGGAAATGTTGGCAATACTCCATGCACTTAAGAAATGGCGACCCTACCTAATGGGAAGACACTTCAAGGTAAAAACGGATCATGATAGCCTTAAATACTTTTTAGAACAAAGATTATCCTCTGAAGAGCAACAAAAGTGGGTCACAAAGATGTTGGGTTATGACTTTGAAATCATCTACAAAAAAGGGAAGCAAAATGTGGTGGCAGATGCACTCTCAAGAAAGGATGAGGATGTGGAAGCATTGTTGTGCACCATTTCTATTATCCAACCAGATTGGATAAACGAAGCAAGGGAGGAATGGAAGAATGATGAAGAAGTGTGGGCACTTATTCGAAAGCTACAACAAGATTCCAGTACATCTGATACATTTAGCTAGCAAAATGATTCATTATGGTACAAAGATCGCTTATACCTCTGTAAGAATTCCCAGCTAAAACAAAAGATTCTTATGGAATTGCACACTTCTCCCTTAGGAGGGCACTCAGGATTTTTAAAAACTTACCACAGGGTTAAGAAGGAATTTTTTTGGGATGGCCTTAAATCAGATATTCAAAAGTTTGTGGCGGAATGTTTGGTTTGCCAAAAAAATAAAGTTGAAACAATTAAGACACCGGGTCTATTACAACCTTTATCCATTCCAAGCCAACGTTGGGAGGAGGTTTCAATGAATTTTATCACAGGTTTACCCAAGTCTGAGGGAAAGAGTGTCATCATGGTGGTAGTTGACAGACTTACCAAGTATGCACACTTTTGTGCATTATCACATCCATTTAAAGCCAGTACAGTTTCTACTGCATTTATGGAAACAATTCAAAAGCTACATGGAAACCCAAAGATTATTGTAAGTGACAGAGATCCCATTTTCACTTGAAATTTTTGGACAGAATTATTTTCTTGTCTTGGTACTCAGTTAGCTCATAGCTCATCTTATCATCCTCAATCTGATGGGAAAACTGAGATAGTAAACAAATGTTTGGAAGGATATCTTCGTTGCTTTGTATCTGATAAACAGACACAATGGGTCAAATGGTTTCCTCTAGCTGAATGGTGGTATAACACTTCCTTCCATACAACAACAAAAATGACCCCATTTATGGCACTTTATGGATATCAACCACCATCCATCACATCATATTTAAGAGAAAATTCTAAGGTTCAGGCAGTGGAACATCACATCGAACATCAACAACAAGTCCTCCAACTCTTAAAGGATAACCTCGTGTTGGCACAAAATAGAATGAAACAACAGGCAGATCAACATCGCAATGAAAGAAGTTTTGATGTAGGTGATTGGGTATTCCTACGGCTACAACCATATAAGAAAATGTCCCTAAAGCAAGCTAAGAAGGATAATAAATTATCACCAAAGTATTATGGTCCGTACAAGGTGTTGCAAAAGATTGGTACTATGGCATACAAATTGGAGCTTCCTGCAGCTTCTCGATTGCACCCAGTTTTCCATGTTTTATGTTTAAAGAAGGTTATAGGCGACAAGCTCCCAGTTCAAACAATATTGCCAGAACTTGACAAGGAAGGAAAAATTATATTGGAACCGGAAGCAGTCACAGAAATAAGAACCGACAGCTACGAAATCGATCAATTTCAGAGTATCTTATCAAGTGGAAGAACTTATCCGCTGAAGATTCCACATGGGAGGATGAGAATTTTATGCAGAAGTATCCAGAACTACTCAAGCGTTGCGGACAACACTTTTTTGAAGGAGAGGGGCATGGTGGGCCCTATAATACTAGTGATTACCCCATTACTATTGTAGTTATACCCCTTATTTATATTGTTGTGCCCCTATTACCCCCATGTTGTTATTTTTGTGCCCCATAGAATCCCTCTATTGTTATTTTTGTGGCTTTATATTATTATTGTTAGGTCGGCTGGATTATATTGTGACTCCTTAGACTCCTATATATAGAAAGGAGGTTTTGTCATTTGTATCATCCAAAAATTGTTCATTTATGTAATGTAAAGAAGGTTGCCCCCTCGAAGAGGCTGAATTCTAAGGCGTTGATCTATCTTTTCTATCTTTTCTTGAGATGGTTTCATAACATGATCTATGCAAAGTATACCCTAAGCTGACATCATACCCACAAGTTGAGCTTGTTGGGATTATCGCTCCCCATGTGGCCAACTAGTCAAGAGAGTGCTTGTGGGTGTGTTATCCTTACCTTTGGTAAGTTAGGTATCTCACCCAAGCTAATTATGATGCAGGTGTTGTTAGGGCCTGGATCTACCTCAGGTTGAAGGAAGGCAGGTCTAGGGTAACATCAAACCACGCTTAACCTGGTAGTTAGCCCTACCAGGTCGGGAGACGACTCTCTCCTTGTCAATCTCAATTAGGATATTAGAAAATAGGGCTTGAGATGAGTGAATTTAATGTAGATTTTAGGTTAGGTATGGTAGATCAGAGTATTTTGTTTGATTTTGGTGGTTGGTTGCTGGATCAAATGGAGAATGTAGCTTTGGGTCCGGGAAATCAACTCAGATTTGCAGGATGTTCTATGGGGCGAGGTAGGTAGGTGTTGTGGCACTTGGAATTGAGTGTTATGGAAAGGCTAAGACTAGTGAGGAGTTGAGGAGGGAATGCAAATTTCATGAGTCCTATTCAAACAGCAGAAAACATTAAAAACTAAATGTGTTCCCAAGGTAGAGCATTGAATATCAATTGATTCCACCTATCTATCTTGATTCATTTAGTTATGAAGAAAGAAATAGATGCTGGCACATATAACACATAAGAGAAACTAAGTAACAAAGGAAGAAACAATGCCAAGACACATTACCATAAGAATCCCACAAAATGCTACAAAACCCTGGTTTATTTCCTTGCCAAACTGCAGAAGTGATGTACAATGGAGCTCAAAGCATCCACAAGAGTCCAACCTTTACAAATGACTAAGAAAGTACATAATATAGGCATCAAACCACCTATGCTAGCCATTAGGGTTTGAATCCATGAGAATAGGGGTGGTTTCAACCATATCTAAACTAAGAACAGGAATATAGGCAGTGGAACAGCTTGCCTTTAAAACCATGGAAACTGATTCATTCAATCTCAAACCACCTCTAACTGATGTATCTACCCCCTCAAGTCATTTTTCATTGAATTTACATCATATTACATCATTTACCATCACAAATTTACCAAGGAGAAGAGAAAAGGTCAATTGATAGTCAAACTGGGCGAAATTCTGAGTTTTAGGCAAAATTGGCAAAAAATTTGCCTGATGCGCAGCGCCGCTTCATGACTGCATTTTGAGGCCTTGCACTTCACCAAATCAGGCCCAAGATAGCTTGTTGGAAAGATCTGCCTGTATAGTTTCTGGAACACTTTGAAATTTCTGATTTGGAGTTGATTTGCCCCTTAAAAAATCATTTTTCCCAAGACTGCTTCCTATGGGTCCAAAAAGTGGCAGTGAGAGCATTTTTTAGGTGTTTTTTGCCCTTTAAGTGACCCAGATCTCCTCCAAAATTTATGAAAATTTTATGGGTTTGCTTGTTTTTTGATGAGGAATCCAAAATTACAATCCATTTGGCAAAATAGTGAGCCAATTCAATGCACAGAACTGGTGGCGTTGCGCATCAGCTGAAATTCCTTGTGTTTTTATGTACAAAATTGCAAAATGACGAAAAGTTCCCAAAATTTCTTCAAATTTAGCAGGAGGCAACCATATTAAGTGCTTTGCTGAGCTAATGAAGCTTCAGCCAAAATTTTGAGTTTATCATGCTCTTTCTTGGCCCTCAAGGCTCTCCTTAACTTATCTTTTAGCCTCTTTACCCTTGTTTTGCAAATCTTGTTCCAGGTTAAGTAGTGATAGGCCATATGGCACAGCATTTTCTTCTTTTTGTTGGCTTTCTCAAGCATCTTCTCAAGGTGAATGTTTTCCCTCTCCAACCATGATTCTCGGTCAGCCTCAATTTCTTGCTCAAGGGAGGTCATCTTGATCTCTTTTTTCATTTCCTCTTGCCAATTTTCCGGAATCATTTTTAGCTCCATAATAGCTTGCTTATCTTCTAGTTGCTTGTTTTCCTACTCAAGAAATTTGATAATCCATTTGGCCCTCTCAAGGTTAAGTGATAAGGCTTGTATTTCATCTTCCTTCTGTTTGATAATCATTTCCTTGAGTCTTGAGCTTTGAGAGCCTAAATTAGTGACATCCTCCTCAATCAAAATAAAATCCCACTCTTGCCCTTCAGTAGGGCCCTCCTCATGCATCTTTTGCTTTCCTTTGTCTCTACCCTGTACCTGTTTAGCTGGAGAAGAAGGCAAAGCCCCTTTCACCCCTGGTAAATATAGCATTTTCTTGTGGTCGTGTGAAGAAAATGAGACCCCTTCCACCCCTGGTGGAGATAGTACTCGCTTGGCAGCTGCAAAGAGCATCCTAGTGCCTCTTTCATAAGTGACAAACATAGGAACATGAACCTCCTCTGTTTTATTTTCAGGTTCCTTTTGTTGCCCAGAAGGTTCACCTCCCTCTTGAGGATCTGAAAATATTTTAGGCCCCTTGAATCACTCATGGGAAATGAAAGTTTCCCATGACACTCCCAACTGAGTGAGCTGATGCAAAACAATAATTTTGATAATAGAAAAATGATAAATACTATTGAGTTGTTGTGGATGTTACAGGGAAAAGTGTCTATTTAGAACTGCTCTATCCCACTAAGGTGTGACAGCTGCTTTAGAAACAAACAGAGAAAAACTACTTTTGTATTTCCTTTATGAATTATAGATAGAGAGGAATAGAAAGAACAAACCTGTGTCTTGCGCTAATCCTTTGATCCAATCCCTTTCTTCTTTGATATTCTCCAGCTACATGCTCCCTTGCATGCCCAGCTTCACAAAGTACCTGTAAGATCACAGAAGAAGAGCACTATACAAAGACATGGATCTATATTCATAAACAACTTAGGATCAAATTTAAGTTAACCATACAAATGTAACAAGCATCAATGATACAAAAGCATGGAGGAGAACTCAAATAGTTTTTATTGATAAACAAGAAAAGATCCAAGAGGAGTTACAACCAGTGGTTCCGACCCAGCATCAACCTCCCAGCAAAGAAGCCCCTCTTCACCTCAAACAAAGCATAAATCACCCAATGATCTGATGTTTGTCTCTAGAAACCAACAACAATTCCTTACAATATGCAAAATTCCAGCCTCTGGATCTCTGGGATGAGGGATACATATATAGATATCTGTAAGGAGGATGAGTCAGCTTGTGATTTGATTAGTGTCTTCTCTCTGTCAGTTCTTGCTTCCACTTGGAGACTGAGGGCCCCTTACTCATCCTTGGTCGAATTCAGTGAGGCAAGTGTCACAGGAGAAGATTCTGGAAGCTTCCATTGCCTCTCCACCTCGCGGAATGACACTGCCATTTGTCATTTCTCACCCATCGCACCCTACAGAAGGGAGTTTTGAAATGCAACGCACCCTCATAGTGAATTTGGGTGAGATGCAACGCACCTAGCCAGTGGAGCAGCTGCAATGATCCTGTTTTGACCAATTCTGAGCAGTTTCTGGTGGAGAACTTCTGGCAGAAGCTGTAATCTGTTGACCTTGTTTCTTTAGGGGTTAGAACAACACTTTTAGGGACTTAGGAGCCCTTGTTTTATGGACATTTCATGCTTGGAGTTGTAGGGCACAAAAATGTCTATAACAGTTGCCCCCTAAAGTATGAGGCCGTTAACCTTTTGGTGTTGGGTGAAATGCTTTATTATGAGGATCCGAAGTTCTTTCAATGCTGGGAGGAGACCTGTAATAAGATACAATTCAATACATTATCTTCATACTATTTTCATGATCTAGCTGAGGCAGGCATTCCCATGCTCAGCTTTATAAATTCATTTTCATGTACATAGGACAGACAATCGTCTGAGTGTAGACTGATGATTCTGATAGAGCCATCATCCTTTTGGTAGGATGATTATCTGTGCTGCAATGCTGTACATTTAATGTCTTCATTTCCCTGAATATATATCGCAGCCCGGATGGATGAAACTAGATCCGGGGTCTTCAATCTCATCCGATCTTCACTCGAAGTACAAGTCGATCCATGTGAGAAATGTTCTGAAGTTGAACATGGAAGGACATCGCTTGATTACTAGTCAATGATGTAAACTTTTAACAAGCGCGAGAGGAATCATCGATAATGATAATGATCCTTAAGGTACTGCAGTACAATTCACGTGGTGTGAATAAAGGACTTGGCATCGAACACCACACAAAATCTTTCGGTCGAAGGCCATTGATGTAAACCTGTCGCCAGAAGTGAGAAACTTGCCATTGAGGCATGCAAGCTTCAAAGTACTGAATGGGGTGTTCCTAGATCAACTTCTTGGATAATGAGCTGATGTCGACAAGAAGTGATCTGTCAAAAGAGGGCCTTAATGAATCCCACATCGATGACACAGAACGGAGCAAATGATTTTGATGGAGGTGAAAACGATCTAGTGATATAAGGTTCAGGGTGACGGTCATGAAAGAATGGAGTATAATGTATGGTAGTGGGTGAGACACAGGTGACTTCTCTGGATGACTTCTCTTGAACATATCGGCGACACTGATGTGATGGATTGGTAGCATTAACCCCAAATGTGGATGGTATGGCGTGACCATGGTGATGTGACTGGTGAATGAAACAACCCAACCCGACTCGGACACGGAGTGGAAGTGTCATGTTCAAGAGCGACTTGCTACCAACAAAGTTTCTTTGAGTTTTCTTCCCAATTTTTCCCCAGTCATTGCTGACCAGTACCTATTTATTTTTGGCAAGCTTGAGGAGGATAACATATGCTTGTTCTATAATTTTCCCTTCGGGCAAACCCATCGCTATGTTTTAACGAGCCTAGCGATAGTGAAACTCGTTCTCGTCTAAAGACAAGTTTGTCGCTATTAATATTTTTAACGAGTTTAACGACAAAGATAACTCGGTCCTTTTCAATTTTAGAGAGTCTGAAAAGGAACATAATGGTAACTCCAAAATTCCTTTTTCGTCATCTAATCCCTTAAGTCTGAAAAAGTATAAAACAATACAGAAGGGATGAATTTTCGATAGTTTTAACGAGCCGAACAAAACAAGCGCTCGATCTTTTTGTGTAATAATCCCTCAGGTCCAAAAAGATTAAAATCTAGAGGAGGGATAGCACTTCCTGTCCCTTTAACGAGCTGGAGAGGCCAATGGCTCGGCAATCTTTTCATATTTTACGAGTCAGTTGAAAAGAGCTTAAAGGAGACTTGTCTTTTGAGGAACGAGTTATAAAACGGGTAGCAGCTGATTCCAGGTAAGGCTTGGAATTTTCCAATCACGGCAGTGTCACAAGGATGGCTAGTGAGATCACTCTTCGCAGCTGTTCCTCAAAATGGGTAAACAATCAAATGGAGGTGAATGATCGGCCAATGAAAAGTGGAGGTGACGGTGCAAACACGACCAAGGCTTTAACGGCTGAAGTACTACATTCACGATGGTTATTTACCGGGGAATAGTTCATTTTTTAATGAGCTTAAACGCGGGTGGAAAAATTTGCTCATGTCTTACGTTTATTTTTTAACGAGCTTGAACTATGTGCTAAAACTGCTCGATTAGATAGTCTTGTTTTGATTTTACCATAAATAGCTTTGTCCTTTCAAAGATCGTACTGTATTTTCAACTGCTTCATCAAACTAGTCAGAAATGAACAATATTTGCTTGAAAACGAGTTAGAACACTAATATTTTACTTTGAACTACGTAAAAGTAATGAAAAAGTTTTTTTTACCTCTCATTTTACCATTTCATTTGAACTTGGTTTGTTGGAGCTTTGGAGGTGCTTTTCCCCCTTGAGTTTCATCAGCTGATTTCGGGAGATTTTGTGGACGATTCTCGGCGCCATCTGGACCAGGTAGGAGCTAAACCTGAGCTCTTTCATTTCATGGTTTCCATTTTGTATTTTGAGCTTGATTCCTAGCTTTTCTGAGTCCCTGGGGTTTAAAGAACTCGTTCTGCCATCAACACACCCTCAGTGTATCGAAAACTGTGTTGAATGTTGGTCTGTCTAAAGGCTATCTGACATTCAACGCACCTAGAACACTGTTGTAGGTGCGTTGGGCGTAAAAGGGGAATTTTATGCACAATTTTTGATGGAAATTTTGCCTGTTTCTTACCAAAATCAGGATCTAACTCCTCTCTTGTTTGTTTTTCAGAGATCTTTGGAGTAAGATGACCATTACATAGCGAGATCGTGAGCATGAAGAAGAGGACATGCTTGCCCTACATGATCCAGTTACAGTGAACGCGCTGCAGAACTGTGGCTTGCTGAAGTTCTTCCGCATTTCTAGCATGAGACAGCAGATCAACTTACTGCAGTATTTGCTCAATGCTTGGGATCCTACCAATCAGGTTTTCCAGATCAAGGGCAAATCTATCCCCTTGACTGTAGTAGACATCTATTTCTTAACTGGCTTGTCGAGGCGGGGTGCCCCCATCTCTTTTTCAGGTTCGGCTTGAGGAGGCGATTCTGTGAGAGATTATGTCCGCCGGTACTGCAGAGAAGGATCTCAGCCGAGTAAAGACGGCAAGATCATTATCCATGATGTCACTGACAGGTCCCTCAGGACTATTCTGTTTACTTTTGGTAGGATGGCCGGTGGTGCGGCTCTTCATGTAGCCAACCGATCTTACATGCAGCATGCCTTGGAATGCCTCTAACCGAAGGTGTTCAACTGGTGTGACACAGTACTTCTTGTGATGAAAGAACAGTTGACCAAGATAAAGAGCGGGAGGTTGAAGAACTTTGGTATGGTTCTATTTTGACCGCCTTTGCCTTGGAGAAGATACCACTGATGCAGCCGCAGTACATTGCACTCGATTTACCTTCTCCTACTGAACCACGTATGCAGAGATGGGTTGACCATATGTCTAGGCATGCTGGCCAGTCTCATATTTCATTTTCTGATACCTTCTTCAGGTGGTTTGATCGTCAGGAGATGGTTTATTCTGAGTATCCATATGCTGGCATGGACTTCTGAGGTGATCCAGATTTAGTACCACCGGATGGCGAGCAGTGGGGCGTCATTTGTAAAATCTTTGACCATATTCCTGTTTATCGTTTTTTTTTGTTTATAATGTCCTTGTGCTTTATTCTATCAAGACTTTAATCAAACTCATGTGTACATGCAGATGTTGGTCCTGTTCATCCAGTAGTTCGCCTGAGAGTACCAGCTGCTGCCCCAGCAGGAGAGGCCGTCGGAAGGGCTATTCTTCGTGACCTCGATGTGGCCGAGACTCTCACAGCATTATAGGAGCAGGTTGAGGGCCTCACTCTCGGTATTCCAGATGTGAGGACTGACGAGCTACCTTTGCGGTTACAGCAGCATACTACTGGTGTGCCCAAACGATGGACTCGTCTCTTACGCATGATCGTACAGGCTGTGACTTGCTATCACGAGCATCATTAGACTAGGGTGCCCCCTAGAATTTTGAGTTTTTTTGGTTATTTAACCGATTTTGTCTTGGTTACAGAACATTATGTGTAAACCATAAACAGTTATATATATTTTTGTTTTTCGGAGTTTTATTTTGGTTGAGCTACATGATCCACATGTAAAACATTGATGATGTGTTTCTTTTTATAAATGTTGCAAATGTTTATCTAACACATAGTTTGCTAATGAGTCAGTTAATGTGTTTAAGTTTGTGGAAATATGTTGATATTGAATAAGATCAAATTGTCTTTCCAAAATCTTAACCCTTAGGAACATGCGATCAATATCTGGGTTTCAGACGGAATATATACCATTGAGTTGTAGTATTACGAGTTGTGAGTCTAGCCTGACAATTAGTCGACGTATACCATGTGTGATGGCATCAGAGAGAAGTTCTATCAACGCGCTATATTCAGCGATGTTATTCGTTGATCGACCAATACATACACCTCTGAAACTTACTAACTCGCCGCTTGGATCAAAAATGGCCCAGGTTGCGGAGGATAGGTTCCGCGAACTACGACTCGCTCTGTCGGCATATCCAACACATGACTCCAATAGGTTTGACATCTGCAACAAATTTAAAAAGTGGATTACTTGACCAAAATAAACACTTTAGCGAAAACAAAAATATAACAAAAGCACACAGGTTACCATTACGCATAGTAACACTTGAGGTACAACCCATTACGAGGTTGTGCCAGCGGAATTCCGTCATAATCCATTAACTCGTAGGCTCCTTTTGCTAACACTCGTTTAACAATATAGGGGCCGATCCATAGAGACTTAAATTTACCTGCTCCCAATTTATCGGATTCTTGGTCGTAAAGCAAGACTAAGTCACCTTCTGAGAAGACACGGGGTTTGACATTTTTGTCGAACTGCGCCTTGACTCGTTTCTTATGGGCTTCGTTAGCCAAAGCAGCATCACGACGGGTTTCATCCAATTGAATTAATTCCAAGAAACGATCTTCTTCTTCTAAAGTTCCGGGGAGGAGATCAATTGCAAGTTTGAGAGACGAGATTTCACACTGGATTAGTAAGACTACTTCCAGGCCATATACCAGTTGGAAAGGTGTGAACCCGGTTGCATTCCTTACCGATGTTCGGTAAGCCCACAAAGCTGAGTACAGGATTAGGTGCCATCTTCTTTTGTGAACTCCAATCTTCCTTTGCAGCATGTGTTTGAGGACCTTGTTGATTGCTTCAACTTGTCCGTTGGCTTGTGGATAATATGGAGTAGAGCTGTCGTGAGACAACCCTAGTTTGGTAGCTAATTCGACCATCATGTGATTGCGAAAATGTGATCCATGATCTGTGACTATAGCCTGCGGCACGCCGAATCTGGCGACTACATGATTAAAAAAGAAGAGGGCAACTGTTTCACCAGTATTATCTAATGTAGGCATCGCCTCGGCCCATTGGTAAAATAATCAACTGCGACTATGATGTACCCATGCCCCCCGGTCGAGGTGGGGTTACATGTCATGAAATCGATGCCCCATTTGGAAAATGGCCCAACAGCAACTATTGGTTGCAGAGGTGCGGGTGGTCTTCTGGTTTTGCTATCGAAAATTTTACAAGCATGGCAACTTTTGACTGCGGTTATGCAATCTTTGAACATTGTTGGCCAGAAGTATCCTGCTCGTAAGATTTTTTGTTTCGTAGCATATCCAGATTGATGTCCCCCACACGCGCCTGAATGACAATCATTCAGGACTTTTTCGGCATCCTCATGGGTGAGGCACCTTCTCAGAACTGTATCGATACCACGACGGTAGAGTGTATCACCGACGATCATGTAGTCTTTTGCTTGGTATCGAATACGTTTTTGTTCGAAGTGGGAGGTGTTTGGCCTGTATTTTTTATTTTGGAGATAAATGATTATATCTTCATACCACTCATTGCTTGCAGATATCATAAACAAACTTTCATCCACGATTGTTTCTTCTGATGTGTCATCGTTGGACGACGATGGGAGGTCGCACAATAATTCTGCGAAAACTAGAGCTTTCTTTGACTTGGATTTTAAAAATTCCAGATCAAACTCTTGTAGGATTGCTATCCATTTTGAATATTTGCCCCCCAGCAACTGTCGCGATAGTATATAAGTCATGGGGTTACAATCTGACAGAATGGTAGTTTTCTGAAAGAAGATATAGTGTCGAAATCTCTGTATCGCTTGAACAGCTGTGAGTGCTAGCTTTTCAACGTAAGAATATTTTCTTTCTGTATCATTTAAGTTTTTACTTAAATAATATATAGGATGTTCAATTCCATCGACTTCTTGAACTAAAACCATTGCGATGGTCGTATCCGCTGCAGCCAGATACAGGTTAAAATCTTTTTGATAATCAGGGGCGTACATTAATGATGCTTTCATTAGGGAATCTTTTAAAGCATCAAAGGAAGCTTTTGCAACCTGATCCCAGACAAAGGGTACCTCCTTTTTCAAAAGACATGTATAACCTTTAGCAAGTTCGGCGTAATTTGGAATGAACCTCCTCAGAAAGTTTTCTTTCCCTTGGAGTTTCTGAATCTGAAGCAAATTCGAAGGTGGAGGCAAATTTATGATTGCCTGGACCTTACATGGGTCGAGACGAATCCCGTCCTTCGAGACTACAAAGCCAAGTAAACGACCAGAACTGACGCAAAATACACATTTGTGTGAATTGAGTCACATCTTGTAGTGTCGGCAACGTAGAAATATCGCTCTTAAATGCTGCGGGTGATCAGTCCGCTTTTGCGACTGAGCCGGAAGGTAGTCGAGGTATGGTTGAACGATGTTTTTGATGTCATGGAAGGCATAATTCATTGCCCTCTGAAATGTCGCCCCTACGTTCTTTAAACCAAAGGGTAATTTTCGATATGGGAATGTGCCCCACGAACAAATAATTGCAGTCTTTGATTGGTCCTGTGGGCGGATATTTATTTGATTATACCCAGAGAATCCATCCATGAATGAAAAGATTTCGCATCCGGTGCATTCATCAATTATCTGGTCAATGAAGGGTGTAGGGTAGTTGTCCTTTGGACAAGCTTGACTTACATCCCTATAATCGACGCACACTCTAATCGTTCCTTGTTTTTTAATAACAGGGACAATATTCGATACACAATCGTTAGAGGAACCGGGTAGATGAAACCAGCATGGAGAATTTTTTCAACTTCTTCCTTAATGGCAGCGGCTTTCTTGGGGTGCACCTGTTGTAGCCATTTTCATACTGGTTTGACATCTGGATACATCTTAATTTCATGTTCAATGATGCTTGAGTCAATGCCTGGCATTTCATCATATGACCAAGCAAAGACATCTCTGAATTCACGAAAAAGAGCGTTATATATCTCTAGTTCTGAAGGAGAACAACATTTGCCGACATGAATATTCTCTACAACATCTATTTTAGTCGAGATATTTATGGCGATAGTCTCTTCAATATTGGACAAGTTTCGCTCGGAATCCACCGTGTTTACAGTATTTGATAGGAATTCAAAAATTGAAGGATGATACAGGTCATCTTGATTATCTTCTCCACAATCCGGAAGAAGGGAACGATGGTGGGAATCATTCCATGGTGTCCCTTCAATTACCATAGATTGGACAATTCCTTCGTCGGTGACATGCGCTTGCGACCAAGGATTTGAAGGGGTACCATATTCTCTGGACCTATCTATCCAAACGCTTGATGAGCGTTGATTTTGGTTTGCCTCCCATGCTAGGAACATTGATTGCTACAATATTTCCGTTGGGCTTGGGGGCAAAACCACTGCATGATCCATTTCGATATCGTTTTCTGAGATCTTTTTAGAAGATATCATGTTGCACGTTCCTATCGAGGTTACTTCTGCCAGATTGATTGGAGGTGGAAGAGCGAAAGTTCCCATTAGTATAGGATCTTTTAGTAGGCCTACTCCAATATTCTGAAGCGAATGGGGGCTTCCATGGATCATGGGAATGCTTCCAATAACTTGAGAACCATTGGGGAGGAAGTTTTGTTGATCGACGATTGTAATCCCTCCTTGAAAGGGAAATGCAATCTTTCTAAAATAGGTCGACACAACAGCTGCCATGGCATATATCCATGGTCTTCCTAGTAGTATGTTGTAATCAAGATTCCCATCGATGACTTCAACATCTACTTCTACCGTTTTCCCTCCTAGTTCGACTTTCAAGTTACTTAGGATACCATATGGGGTATATGTCCTTTCGTCGAATGCTTTTAATGTCGTCGAAGATCGTGACAAGGTTGGAGATCCTAAAGACTTCCAGCAACTCATCGACATAATGCATGTAAATGCCCCCTCATAAATAATCGTTCGATGAATAGTTTTGTTGAGGGCTTTCACTTGAACAAGGAAAGCTAGTTGAGCTGGTAATTGAGGATCGTATCCTTTATGATCGAAGGATACAAGATTGGAATCCTTTGGGTCAATCCCACCAATGGCCAATAATAAAGCCTGCCTTTGGGATGGGCAATTTTGTAGTACTTCAAGAGTCGACATAGCGGATGGTGATTGGGCCAAATCTTCCACTATGTTATAATGTTGTGCCGCTCTAGCACGGGGATTAAATGTCGACTTGTGTACTACTCCCTTTGGCAGTTTTATCATCAATTCAGGAATGGTGGGTGGCACAACTTCTGTCGAAGTTGTTGTCTAACTACTTGGTTGATCTTTATCCTTGTTGTTCGACAGCTGTGGATTCCCATAATCCTTGTTCCTTATCGATATCAAAGCATCATTTTTCTGTTTTGAAACCAACAACATTAGCACTTGAGATGGGGAAGCATTTTCCCTTTCAACCAAATTTGTTCCTGGATTTGGAAATGGATCAGTTAACACTGTGGAGGTTTTCGAATTCTTAAATAATTTTTTAACCTCAGCTCTGTGTGGACAACTTGTGGTCCAATGATCCTCATCGCATATCAAGCATGGATTTTTTGGTTTCCTATCTCCAGGAGGGTTTGAAGAAGATTTTTCAGGTGACGTTTCCTCCTGTTTCTTCTTCTTCCCTTTGCCTTTCTTCTTGCTTCCTGGTTGTTTAGTTTCTTTGCCTTTACCTGTCGATACGGCATTTACTTCCGAAGCAATAAGTTCATATTTTGCATTTTGACTTGAAATCTTACGGGCCTTTTTGGATGTAGCCTTTGTCGATTTCGTGTTTGTTGTGCCAATCACGCCATCACTGGCATGAGAGTCATTGTTTGATTTAGGAGGAGGAGGAATTGAGAATTTCGGTCTAGGGGCGTCAGGTATTTTATCATAGAGTGTGCCGAACTGAGTGTAAATCAAGTCTAGGTATTGTGCTCGAGCGATAACTTGCTCTTCTGTTACGACTCCCCCCTTTGCCACATCTTCCGTGATGGAAGGTAGTAATGACTTGATAAACCATTCAGCTAAGAGTTGATTGGGGACATATGTTTTTACCATTCTACGACGACGCCGCCATTCATATATATGATCAGATATGTGAGTGGTCGTCGTCTGTTTGAAATTGGTAAGAAGTTATGTTCCCGTTTCGTATCTTATTGGCAACTGAAAATGGGTTAAAAAGGTTGTGGCTAAGGTGCTGAAATTGTCGAACGAAGCTCTAGGCAATTCGATGTACCATTTTGCCGTCGGACCTGTCAATGTCCTCTAAAAGAGGCGAAGTCTTATCGAATCATCATTTAGGGTGTTTGATGAACACCATAGATGAAAGGTCATCACGTGATTCAATGGATCTTCACCCGAATTTCCATTAAATTTAGGAATATCCAATGGAAGTTTATGCGGAATCGTTGGCCACGAAGGGGCGTAAGCAATTGGATTGTTGGTTAACCGGTTTAAATCAGGTAACTCCAAATTTGCCACAAAGGGTAACTATTGGTTCAGGTTAGGTGAAGCATACCCAGGATAAGATGGGATTTCCTGAGCAGTTGGCCTTTGCATACCAGCATAATGCATTTGATGCTGGTAACTTTGGTAAGGTTGGTGGGCATGACCATTGTAAAATGGTTGATTTTGACCATTTTGAATGTACGGCTGCCCACTATTAGCAAAGATTTGTTGCTCAGAACCTTGGTATACTTGTTGGAATTGCGGTTGTTGGTATTGTACTAGCCATGGTTGTGAAGCCATGTGCTGTTGACCGATACTAACAGTTTGACCAAGATGAGGGGTAATTATACCCGTCTGAACCTATGTCATTCCACCAGTCGGCGATTGTGGTTGAGTTGCAGGGTCAAGGGGCTGTTGCATTACAACCTGAGAAACCTGAGGTTGGCATACGACAGGCAGCGTTTGAACTTGCGACACCGTCACAATAGCTGGCGTAGTCGGTATGTTTGACATAGGTAAGCATTGTTGCATCGAATATACAACTCTTGGTTGTTGAGGTAGTATAGGTACCCAACCGCTTGAGGTAATTCCAGTATAACCTGAATGTTGTTGTGAACTCACGTACGGATATCCTCCCGGAGGGGATAATGAAAGGGCATACTGCCCCCCATACGGTGGTAATCCAGAACTCAAGGGAATGTTTTGCCCTTGGGGGCCGGACTGCCCAAATTGACTTCCAAATGGATCAATTTGTTGAGACTCAACATAAGAGTTTCCGGATATTATTCCGGATGAACAAACAGGAACAAACCATACTGTCGAAATAGCCCCTGAGTGGGCTCCTTCTAGCGGCTGAGAGCTAGTCGGGACAGATGGTATACCGGCGAACATTGTCGGAGTGATAGCAGGGAGTTCTGCCATCGCTGTTTCAGACGACACAGTCCTAGATGATGACAGTTGTTCAGACATTTGTAGTCTATCCAAAATATTACCTAGCGATTTTACAGGAGCTTCCGCTGGTGGTAGATTAACTTCCGACGAAGAAGGATATAGAGTGATCCCGACTCCAAATTGCGTTGGAGTACTTGTTTGAGGATCTTCTACAATTTCTTCTATGGCAATCAGACCAGGTGGAAGGGGAAGACCGTCAGGTCTGTAAAATATTTCTGGTGCCGAAGAAGGTGTGAAATCGGCAGCGACAGATGTTTGAAGAGTAAGACTCTCCGAACCGGTTGTAGATGGAACTGGTTCGGTAACACAAGTGTTTACTCTCAGACTAGGATCAGTATCACTATCCTTCTGTGGCTGCTGAACTTCTTCTGTAGAGGCAGGGATTCTAGAAATGTTTGGAGTAACCGGAGTCTCTGATGTTGTTGGAACACTTGTTCTAACTTTAATAGGAGATTTGGAACCGGTTAAACGAGTTCGCTTTGTCCGTACTGGTTTCGATTCCGGAGACAAAGACGGTTGACTCGTAAGCCTCTGCGAACGATGGGGTTTCAATTGACTTTCTTCCACGATTGTGGATTACTCGATCAACTAAAATAAAGGGGAAGTATGTTTCCGAATTAAATGAATTTTAGACGCTTTGACACAACTTGTTTTTCAGTTTTTAAGAGTTGAGAAAAAACAAAAGATGACTCTAGTCGCCTTCGATTTTTAATGAGCCTGAAGTGACAAGTGCTCAGATGGACCTTTTCCGTTAAGGAGTCTGAAAAGGAATGAAAGGGACTACTCTGGATATCTAGGTAGAGGGAGTACCAAACCAATCACAAAACTGTAGAATACTTTTTACGATACGGCAGTCAATCTTCCCGAATGTTGTGTTCAGTGAATTGCGATGGATAGGGCGGTAGACACGGCTTCCTAAGGATAAAGGATTTAAGCCTATAGGGGTCTCCCAAAATATACTCGACGGTACGTGGGAGCACAAGTCCGTACTGGCACTTATCGTCTCAAAGTGGAGGAATCACCCAACCATCAGTGAGGACAATAGTTACCAGACTTTACGACACCAGAATACGTCTCTAGCCTAGACCTCTAAATTTTGTGCGTTAAGTTCCAAAGCGTTGTTAGATTCATTGAATTTATTTTAAGTTGATCTTGTTTATGAAGTTTGCCTTTCGGGTTCACCACGAGATGTAGATGTAATTCCTAAAATGCAATCTAAAGATGATAAACAAACTTTTATCTCTTTTGTGCAATGAAAATCCTAGCTATTAGGGGAAAAGAAAGACAGGAACTTTTCACAAAGAGCAAAGAGCACACTGTAAATGCACTTTCCTAAATCAAGCCAAACAGACTGTCTATATGCAAATGCACATGCATGTATTTGTTTTCGACTTTCTTATTATTGATGCTAAAAAAAAAGTTGATGTACAAATCTGAATTTCTTTTCAAGCGACAAATATAAACAAGCTCTTTTTCGAAATCAAAAACAGAGATGATTACGACACCTTACGATTTTGAAATGAACACTCGTTCTTGACACTAGAAAATTACAAATTCAGACCAAAGGCAATAGTAACGGTATAATCGACCATCAACAGCAATCAAACTTTCTACTATGATCGAAGTCGACACTTGCGGCAGATTCAAATCAAAGGACGACAGTACGACTATTCTACTTTTGCAATGGAAAACTGTAAACGACTCAACAAACACACAAAAACATCTACAGTTCTTTTGTACAAAGGAGGTGGAATAACAGCAAGGAAAAGAGGTTTCAAACAGACATATACTGATCACAGGCAGCAAAATTCATGGATAGAACTGGAAAGAATGAAGCACAAGAACCACAACTGCACAGAGCTAGTCTGATCACCGCACCTGTAACACAGAGAATCTGAAATGAAGCGCAGGTTGCCCCTTCGGGAAGTGTTCTGAAATTCAGGATCTCTAAAAAGTACTTGTGCTGGGCCAGAAACGAGACTCTGTCCAGGTTCCGGGTCACATTTTGCAGTTCAGTCCTTGGTTTTTGGCCGAGTAAAAAGCAATCAGTAATGCAACAATCAGGGGTAGATCTAAGGAGGTTCTAAGAGCTATCACAAGGGCAATCAAATAGTTTGTGAATCAGCTGTTTAAATCATAAACAGATCCAGTGAATGGATTGAAGCAGCAATTATCTACTTTGCATTTGTTATGGCAAATGCAGTTCGAAAGCTACTTATAAGTTTATGAAACAAACAACAAAGAATGATACACAAACAAACTAATTAGACATTCCCCAGCGGAGTCACCATTTTGTTACAGGGAAAAGTGTCTATTTAGAATTGCTCTATCCCACTAAGGTGTGACAGCTGCCTTAGAAACAACCAGAGAAAAACTACTTTTGTATTTCCTTTATGAATTATAGATAGAGAGGAATAGAAAGAACCAACCTGTGTCTTGCATTAATCCTTTGATCTAATCCCTCTCTTCTTTGATAGTCTCCAGCTACCTGCTCCCTTGCATGCCCAGCTTCACAAAGTACATGTAAGATCACAGAAGAAGAGCACTATACAAAGACATGGATCTATATTCATAAACAACTTAGGATCAAATTTAAGTTAACCATACAAATGTAACAAGCATCAATGATACAAAAGCATGGAGAACTCAAATAGTTTTTATTGATAAACAAGAAAAGATCCAGGAGGAGTTACAACCAGTGGTTCTGACCCAGCATCAACCTCCCAACAAAGAAGCCCCTCTTCACCTCAAACAAAGCATAAATCACCCAACGATCTGATGTTTGTCTCTAGAAACCAACAACAATTCCTTACAATATGCAAAATTCCAGCCTCTAGATCTCTGGGATGAGGGATCCATATATAGATATCTGTAAGGAGGATGAGTCAGCTTGTGATTTGATTAGTGCCTTCTCTCTGTCAGTTCTTGCTTCCACTTGGAGACTAAGGGCCTCTTACTCATCCTTGGTCGAATTCAGTGAGGCAAGTGTCACAGGAGAAGATTCTAGAAGCTTCCATTGCCTCTCCACCTCGCGGAATGACACTGCCATCTGTCATTTCTCGCCCATCGCACCCTACAGAAGGGAGTTTTGAAATGAAACGCACCCTCACAATGCATTTGGGTGAGATGCAACGCAACTAGCTAGTGGAGCAGCTGCAATGATCCTGTTTTGACCAATTCTGAGCAGTTTCTGGTGGAGAACTTCTGGGAGAAGCTGTAATCTGTTGACCTTGTTCCTTTAAGGGTTAGAACAACACTTTTAGGGACTTAGGAACCCTTGGTTTATGGACATTTCATGCTTGGAGTTGTAGGGCACAAAAATGTCTATAACAGTGGATATGGTTTTCTTTTTGCAATCACTATCATCCTCCCTATGTTTTTGCATATAAAATAATGGATGCTCATCATTCTAACCCTGGTGAAGTGCATAAGTAATCTGATGTGGTAGGCATACATTCTGGAGAACCTACCCTCACATGTAAAGTATTTGATGATAAGTTTCATGAGTGGAACATACCGGTCCTCCAAGAATTTGAAAGGACCCTGCTAAGTTTACCATGGTACTTTGCCTTGATATAAGGTTCATAATGCTGCTTACTAATATTTTGCCTTTTGTTCCATTTTTCCCCTAC
This sequence comes from Pinus tabuliformis, assembly GCA_031772625.1. NCBI lineage: Eukaryota > Viridiplantae > Streptophyta > Pinopsida > Pinales > Pinaceae > Pinus > Pinus tabuliformis. Next base: position 837,630,680 of record CM062809.1, on the reverse strand, counting down.
ATCTGGAATTCTTATGGCCTCTGCAATGATAGTTGGTGAAAGAGTGAAGTTGACCTCATCAAGATACACCATATTGTTACCCAAGTTTATCACAAATTGCCTTGCTAACTCATGGTAATATTTGACTGTTTCCAGGAAAACTAGTGTCTTTTCGATCTGCTAGTCCCACTAGGATTGGTAGATATCCTAGAAACTAACAATCAAAGCAATTTGCGATTTCCTTTATGTATGATAGATAAGAGAGGAGAAAAGAGACCAACCTAGATCTTCCGCTTGACTCCTTGCTTTATTTCTCTCTCCCTTGATAGAGCTTGCACCTCTTCTCCTACTTATCCCACTCAATGAATACCTGTAGAGATAAAGTAACAAAACACCATCAAAGCATCTAAATCTATTATATCATAAACAATGCAGAATCAGAAATACATTGATCATACAATGGCATTCACAAACAACAACATTCACAAATACACGATTGTATGGAGGAAAACTCAAAGAAATTTATTAACAGTAGAAGGGAGAATTACAATCTAGCTTTCTGATCTAGCATCATCCTCCCAGCATCAAAGCCCTCTTCACCTCATGAAAAGCAAGATCACCCAACAATACAATGTCTTCTCTCAAAGATAAACTATCATCACTTCCTTACAAATTACAAAATTCCAGCCTCTAGATCTCTCAGATGACGGGTCCATTTATAGATGTCTGCAAGGGTGTGAGTCATCTCTGGGTTTTTTATTAGTGTCATTCCACTTATTTTTCTTGGTTCCACTTGGATATTTCTTGGATCTCTTACTCATCCCTGGGTGAATTCAGAGAGGCAAGTGTCATAGGAGAAGTTTCTAGAAGATTCCATGAGCATCCAGTTAGAAAATTGTCTCGGACATTTGTCCATCCTCACTCATCGCACCCCACAGAAGGCCTCTTCAGTATCCATCACACCTGGCTAGTGTAGAAGTCATTATGCATCGCACCTTGACAGTGGGGCAGTCAGTATGGTCCAGTTTTGGCCAGTTCTGAGTGGTTTTTCAAGTGGAACTTTTGGGGAATGATGTAATCAGTTGACCATGATCCTTTAGGGTATGAAACAACACTTTTAGGGGTTAAAGAGCCCTTGGTTTATCGACATATAAGATTGGGGTTGCAGTGCCCAAATATGTCTATAACAGTTTCCCCTTAAAGCATGAAGTCGTAAATCTTTTGATGTCGAGTGAAATGCTTTATCATGAGGATCCGAGGTATTCAAACTAGAAGGTGACCCGTATAAGATACAATACAATACATCATCATCATATTATTTTCATGATCTAGCTGAGGCAGGCATTCCCATGCTCAACTTTATAAATTCATTTTCATGTACATAAGACAGATAATCGTCTGCAGTTGCAGACTGGTGATTCTTCATATGAAGAGTCATCTTCCCTCGTTTAGATGACTATCTGTGTAGCTTCTGTGTACATTTGATGTCTTTATATCCTTGAATATATCACAGCCCAGATGGATGAACCTAGATTCGGGATCTTCAAAACTCGTTCAATCTTCGCCCGATGTACAAGTCGATCCATGTGAAAAGATGTTCTGAAGTCAAACATGGAAAGACATCGCCTGATTACCAGCCAATAATGTAAGCTATTAACAGGTGCGAGAGGAATCACTGATAATGATAATGACCCTCAAGGTACTACAGTACAATGCACGTGGTGTGTATATATGATCTGATGTCGAACACCACGCAAAATCTTTCGGTCGAAGGCCATTGATGTAAACCTGTCGTCGGAAGTGAGAAACTTGCCATTGAGGCATGCAAGTTTCAAAGTACTGAAAGGGTTGTTTCTAAGTCAACTTCTTGGATAGTAAGTTGATGTCGACAAGAAGTGACCCGTCGTAGGAGGGCCTTAATTTATCCCACATCTACGACATGAAACGAAGCAAATGATTTTCTGGAGGTGAAAACGATCTGATGATATGAGGTTCAGGAATGGCGGTCATGAAAATGGAGGTTGAAGGTATTGTAGTGGATGAGGCATTGACTGAATGGTGAATTCTCTGAATGACTTCTCTTGAACATATCGGCGACACTGAGATAGATTGGTAGCGTTAACCCCAAAAGATGGATGGTATGGAGGACCAATGGTGATATGAACGGTGAACGGAATAACCCAACCCGACTCAATCATGGCGATGGAGTGAAAGTTTCATGTTCAAGAGCAACCTGCTACCATAAAATTCTTCAATTTTTCTTCCCTTTTTCCCCAGTCATTGCTAACCAGTACCTCTTTATTTTTGTCAAGCTTGAGGAGGATAAGATATGCTTGTTCTATAATTTTCCCTTTGGGAAAACCTGTCGCTATGTTTTAGCGAGCCTAGCGACAGTGAAACTCATTCTTGTCTGGGTGGACAAGTTTGTCGCTATTGTTTTAACGAGTTTAACGACAAAGACAACTCGGTCCTTTTCATGTTTAGAGAGTTTGAAAAGGGACGAAAAGAAAACTCCAGTAGTTCTTTTTCATAGCATAATCCCTTAAGTCCGAAAAAGATTAAAATAATACATAAGGGATGACTTTTCGATCACTTTAGCGAGCCGAAAAAGACAAGCGCTCGAAATTTTTCATGAGATAATCCCTCAGGTCTGAAAAATATTAAAATATACAGGAGGGATGGCACTTCCCCTTACTTTAACGAGCTGGAAAGGCCATTAGCTCGACAATCTTTTCATATTTAACGAGTCTGAAAAGAGTTTAAAGGGGACTCGTCTTTTAGGAACGGGTGGCTTTTAGGATAGCATCTAGTTCTGGATGAGCTTGGAACTTCTCAAAACATGGTGATGTGAAGAGGGTGGCTAGCAGGACCACTCGTCGCAGTTGTTCCTAAAAAAGGTAAACAATCAAGTGGAAGCATATGATCATCCAAAAGAATGGAGGTGATGGCAGGAACACAACCAAGGCTCAAAAGGCTGATAGCAGGGAAATCACAAAAGTTATTTACCGAGGGTGGATTCATTTTTTTAATGAGCTTGAACCGGGAGAAACTATGCTCATTGGTAGGTTTGTTTTTTAACGATCTTGAACCATACGATAAAATTGCTCATTTAAGTGCGGGTTCATTTTTAGCGATGAGTTCGAACCTTGCGGAAAGTATGCTCGGTAGCCTTTTCATGTAGGCTAGCATCGACCAAACTACAAAGCTAGAAAAACTATTAAAGCTAAAGAACTGTTGAGGTTAGGTAGGATGGTTTCAGCAACTTGTTTAGACAAAACCCTTCCTTTTCTTCGCCCGTAGAATAGACGAAGATGAATGGTGTGTTAGACCAAACACCTGACCTTAGGAGTTAAAAACTAAAAATCTAAAAAGCTAAAAATGAAATTGGTCATTTTTTGCTTGCATAAAAAGGTTTGCATACCCCCAGCATGATGAAAAAGAGTTTTCAGTAACCATATGGAAACTTACTGTGGTTAAGCAGGATGATTTCCTGTCAATGCTTAGACAAAACACTTCCTACACTTTTTCCGCAAAATAGACAAAGGTGACTGGTCACCCAGACTGATCACATAACCTACAAGGAAACTTTTCTCTACAGTTGGGTTCGTCCGCAAAATAGACAAGGGTGCATGCCCCCTAAGCTTCATTACATTCACGAACTACTCGCGGTAATTAGGTGAATGGAATGAAGGTTGAAGAGTCATTCTCGACTCAAAGAGACCATTTAGGGATGATGTTTGACTTGGCATTGTGTTTGAACTGGGAAATGAAAGTTGCTCAATAAGTTGGATAGTTTTTCCTTCATGCGAGAAACACGTCACTCGAAAGAGTGTGGAAACAATAGCTTCCATGCTATAAACATAGTCATGTCCAAGGAGTAGATTGTAATCTAATGGCCCTTGGACCACCATCACGTTCAAGTGAACGATTTTCCTTCTCAAAGTTATTGGCAACTTAGGAAGGATCCCTAACGGTCGACTGGTTCCTTTGTTAAAGCTTGATAAATTTTGTTTACCAGGCATAAGCGATGGCGAACCAAGCGCTTTCCAAGCAGTTGAGGAAAGGATACTCACTAAAGCCCCTTCATCTATGATAGTGCCAGACACGATCATTTTGTAAACTTGTACTATGATTCGGAATGGTACATTATAAGGAAGGCGATATCTTGCTAGTCGATTCCAATCAAAGGAAGCGATTAGACTACTTGGAGGGGGTACCGAATAAATGGGTGAAATAACCCCTTGAGCAGCGGGAACTGGGGGATTCTCTTCCTATTGTGAAGGAACGGGTGAATTTCCCCCAAGTTCATCGAACTCTGAATTGACAAAAATAATTTGAACAGTATCGTTCTCACTCTCTTTGGGAATGATATCATCTAAAGGTGGATCTTCTGAAGGCAAGACTGGGTCGACTGCCATCTCGACCTGTTGACTTTGGTTCGGTGTGGACTCAGAAGATTTACTTTCAACGATAGGTGTTTCGACCGATGGTTGAGTTATGTCAGTCAGATTTTCAACTAGTAAAGGACTTGAGGTGAGTTTCTTGTATCCAGACGGAAATCGCTGCAATGAAGCAGGACGGTTATGCAAGACTCTTTTGGCCTCATCCAAAAAAGGACAACGGGGAAGGCGATGGTCCCATTCACATAATCCACATGGAGTTCTGACATTTCCTTTCTGTCCAGGAATTTCATTTTCACTAGTTGACGGTGTGCTATCAACATGATCACCAGAGGTTGATGACACCGGACGGTGCGAACTGGGAGACCATTCTCTCAAGATCCAAGGAAGTAAAGGACTATCAAAATGGTCAAATTTCTTCTTAATCTTAGATAATGTATAAGATATCATATGACAGGTTTCCACTGTGGCCACTTCCGCCAGATTACTTGGAGGCGGGAGGGCAAAAGTACCCATTAAGGAAGGGTCTTTTAGGAGACCTACTCCGACATGTTGAAGCGATTGAGAATTTCCATGGATCAATGGAATGCTTCCAGTAGCTTGTGAACTGTTGGGGAAAAAGGTTAGTTGGTCAACGATTGTAATTCCACCTTGGAAGGGAAATGCAATCTTTCTAAAATATGTTGACACAACGGCGGCCATAGCATAAATCCATGGCCTTCCTAGCAAGATATTGTAGTCAAGGTTTCCATCAATGACCTCGACTTCAATTTCTATTGTCTTGCCCCCCAGTTCAACTTGAAAGTTACTTAATATCCCATACGGCATGTATGTTCTTCCATCGAATGCTTTTAATGTCATTGATGATCGTGACAAGGGTGGTGAGCCTAAAGTTTTCCAGCAACTCATTGACATAATACAGGTAGATGCTCCCTCATCAATGATTGTTCGATGAACAGTTTTATTGAGGGCTTTTACTTGTATAAGGAAAGCGGGTTGGGCTAGTAACTGAGGTTCATATCCTTTATGGTTGAAGGCCACAAGATTGGAATCCACTAGGTCAATCCCACCTATTGCTGATAACAAAGCCTGGTTTTGGGAGGGGCATCCACTATATTATAATTTTGTGCTGCTCGAGTACGAGGATTAAATGTTGATTTATGTACTACTCCCTTTGGCATATTTATAGTTAGTTCAAGAATGATGGGCGGAACAACTTCTGGCGAAGTTGTTGTCAAACTACTGGGTTGATTTGTAGCCTTGTTGTTCGACGACTACAGATTCCCATAATCTTTATTCCTTGTCGATATCAAAGCATCATTTTTCTATTTCGATATGGATAGCATAAGCACTTGGGATGGGGAAGCATGATTGGTAGCAACCAGATTAGTTTCTGGGTTCGGAAATGGATCAATCAACACCGCTGAGGTACTTGAAGTCTTTAAAAACTTCGTGACCTCAGCTCGATGTGGACAATTCTTCGTGAAATGGTCCTCATCACATATGAAACATAGTTGACGGGGTTTCTTTTGCCCAGTAGGGGGAGGTGAATTTTCCTGTTTCTTCTTATTATTTTTCACTTTCTTCTTGCCCCCTGGTTGCTTTGGATTCTTGCCCTTGTCAGATGAAACGGCATTAATCTCTGAGGCAATAGATTCATCATTTTCTTTTTGACTAGACACTGCAAGGGCTCTTTTAGATGGAGCCTTTGCGGTTTTCGTGCTTGAGACACCGATTACACCATCACCAGCATGAGAGTCCCTATTTGATTTAGGAGGGGGAGGAACAGAAAATTCTAGTCTAGGAGTGTCAGGAATTCTGTCGTAGAGCGTGCCAGACTGAGTATAGATTGAGTCTAAATTGTGTATGAGCATTTACTTGCTCTTCAGTGACAACTCCTCCCTTAGCCACATCATCAATAATAGAAGGTAATAATGACTTAATAAACCATTCAGCTAGAAGCTGATTAGGAACATACGTCTTTACCATTCAACGACGGTGTTGCCACTCATGAATATGATCAGATATGTGAGTGGCTATCGTCTGTTTAAAGTTGGTAAGGAGTTTTGTCCCCATTTTGTACCTTATGGGTAACTGAAAATGGGTTAAAAAGGTAGTGGCAAGGGTGCTGAAGTTATAGAACGAAGCTCTAGGAAATTCTATATACCATTTTGTTGTTGGACCAATTAGCATTCATTCAAAAAGGCGAAGCCTAATCGAATCATCATTCAGGGTGTTAGATGAGCACCACAAATGAAAGGTCATTACGTGGTTCGATGGATCTTCACCTGGATTTCCATTGAATTTAGGAATATCAGAGGGAAGTTTATGGGGAATCGCTGGCCACCAAGGGGCGTATGCAATTGGATCATTTGTCAATTGGTTCAAATCTGGTAATTCTAGAGTCACCACAAAAGGCAACTGTTGATTCAGGTTAGGTGAAGGATACCCAGGATAAGATGGAACTGCCTGAGCAATAGGTCTTTGCATACTAGCATAATGTATCTGTTGTTGGTAACTTTGATAAGGTTGTTGGACATAACCGTTATAGTATGGTTGTTGATAACCATTTTGAAAATGCGGTTGTCTGTTACCTACCAAGCCTTGTTGCTCAGATCCTCGGTAGGTTTGCTGGAATTGCGGTTGTTGATATTGTACCAGCCATGGTTGTTGAACCATTCGTTGTTGCCCAATACTTGAAGATTGACCAAGATGCGGGGTAATCATACCCGTTTGGGCCTGAGTCATTCCAGGTAAGGAAGCACTAACCTGAGGTTGTGATTGAGCCGTAGAGACAAGAGGTTGTTGTATCGCAACCTGAGAGACTTGAGGTTGACACACAACAGGCAGTGCTTGTACTTGCGACACAGTCACAATAGCAGGTGTAGTGGGAATATTCGACACAAGTTGGGTCGACTGCATTGAATATACAACCCTTGGTTGTTGAGGTAGTATTGGTATCCAAACACTAGATGTAATTCCAATTTGACCTAAATTTTGTTGTAAACTCTCATATGGTTGTTCTCCAGGAGGGAATAATGAAAAATCATACTGTCCTCCATATGGCAGCAGTCCAGTGTTCAAAGGATATCTCGGTATTTGAAGGCTGGCCTGCCCAAATTGATACTGGGATGTTGGATCAACTTGCTGAGTTTCAACATAAGAAATACCAGATGGGATTGGGGATGAACAAATAGGAACAGACCATGTTGCCGAAATAGTCCCTGAGTGGACTCCAGCTAGTGATGGGTAACTAGCCGGGACAGATGGTATACCAGCAAACATTGTAGGAATGGCAACAGGAAGCTCTGTTGTAGCTGTATCAGATGATACAGTCCTAGGTGTTGATGGTTGTTCAGACATGTTTAGTTTATCCAAAAGATTTTCTAGCAATTCGACAGGAACTTGCGATTAAGGACTATTAAGAGAACTAACTTCAAGATTAGAAGGATATAAGTGAATCCCAGTTCCAAAATGCAATGGGGTAGTGGATGGAAGATCCTCTACTATCTCTTCTATTGCAATCAATTCAGGTGGACGAGGTAGACTGTCAGGTCTGTAAAACACTTCTGGAGCCGAAGAAGGTATTGCTTCTGCAGTGACAGATATCGGAGGGATGACACCTTATGAATTCTGGAAATCAACTTCTAGATGTTCAGGTAAGTGAAATTTAGTCTCTAGATCAACTCTATCAGGAGTTGGTTCAGGTATAGAAGTGTTTACTGTTACACTAGGATCAGTTCTAATGTCCTCTTGCAAGTGTTGAATTCCTTCTCTAAAAGCAGATGTACCAGAAATGATTAGAGTAACTATAGTCTCTGATGATGTTGAAACACAAGTTTCAAATAAATCATGTGAATTGGACTCAGTTAAACGAGACTATTTTGCCCGAAATGGTTTCGTTTCTGGAGTCAAAGGCGGTTGACTCACTAGTCTCTGCGAACGACGAGGTTTTGATTGACTTTCCTCCATGATTGTGGATTACTAGATCAACTCAAAATTAAGGGGAAAAATGTTATTCCGAATTTAAATAAATTTTAATGACGCTTTGACACAACTTTGCTTTTTCAATTTTTAAGAGTCGAGAAAAAGCTAAAGATGACTCTAGTCCCCTTCGATTTTTAATGAGCCTGAAGTGACAAGTGCTCAGATGGACCTTTTCTTTTAAGGAGTTGAAAAGGAACAAAAGTGACTACTGTGGAGATCTAGACATAGGGATTACCAAACCAATCACAAAACTGCAAAATACATCTTGGTGATAAATTAAAGAGAAATTACCAAGGACTTATGTATGGCAGTCAATCTTCCCGAATGTTGTGTTCAGTGCATTGCGATCGATAGGGCGGCAGACACGGCTTCCTATGGATAAAGTATATAAGCCTATTGTGGTCTCCCAATATATGCTCGACAGTATGGGGAGCACAAGTCCATGCTAGCACTTGTCATATCAAAGAGGAGGAATCACCCAACCTTCCATGAAAATGATAGTTACTAGATTTTACGACGCCGGAACACGTCTCTAGCCTAGACCTATAGATGTGTTGCATTAGGTTCCAAAGTGTTGTTAAGTTCATTGAAATTTATTTTAGAGTTGATCTTGCTTAGAAGTTTGCCTTTCAAGGTTCACCACGTGATGTATATGTAAAATTCCTAAATATGCAATCTAAAATGATAAACAATCATTGTTTATTTTTAGCAATGAAAATCCTAGCTACTAAGGAAAGAATATTACGATTCTTTCAAACAAAGAGCAAATAGCACACACTAAATGCACTTTTCCTAAACCATTTTTCACACACAGTCTAAATGCAAATGCAAATGCATGTATTTTTTTTCGTTCCCTTAATGTGAGAAATGCCAAAAAGGAAAAACTGAGGATAGATCTGAAATATTTTCTTCAAAGCGACATTTCGACAATTTCTTTTCAAAATAGAAAGGAAGACTTAAACAACACTTTTCAATTTCGAATAGAAGATGCTTTTGACACTTCAAATATCAACAAATCAAATCAAATACATGACAAAAAGTTCAAACGACTATCCAAGGAAGGAAGACTTAATGACACTTCGTTTTTTGATACAAAATGACACTTACAACACTTTTTGCATCAAAACAACAATTCGATTAAGCTACTTTTGACAAAGGATCGTAAATGATGGACAAATAAATAAAAACATTATGTAATCCTAATAAATGGAGGCTGAATTATGTAAAGGAAGGAGGCTTCAGTAAAGAGATACTGATCATAAGCAGCAAAACACCTGAATAGAGCTGAAAACAAGGAGAAAAACCCAAATTTCAAAGAGAGAAATAGTATTACTCAGTCATCGCACCTGTTCTTCGCAAAACTAGGGATGAATCTCATTTTCTACACATGGGAGGTGCGATGCATACTGGCTTCTAGTGATAGACAGTGCGATGGGCCAGGGAACGAAACTGAGGTGGTTTTTTGCTCAAATTTGCAGCTGAGTTTAGTGATTTATGCTAATCTATTATGAACAGTAAAGAACAAAGTACAGAGGTATGATCTTGGGAGGTTAGTGAGCTACCAACAGGGTATATAGAATGTTTTTAAGTTAGATGTTCAAATCATAAACTAAACCGGAGATTGACTGAAGCAGCATTCATCTACTTCGCAATTGCAGAGCAAAAGCGGTTTGAAGGCTATCTGGCTAACTTCAAGCTCCGTCTATAGTTTATAAAACAAAAAATAAACAGAAAACAAACAAACTATTCGATCCCCAGTGGATTCACCATTTCGTTTCTAGGAAAACTAGTGTCTTTTCAATCTGCTAGTCCCACTAGGATTGGCAGCTATCCTAGAAAAAAACAATCAAAGCAATTTGTGATTTCCTTTATGTATGATAGATAAGGGAGGAGCAAAGAGACCAACCTAGATCTTCCGCTTGACTCCTTGCTTTATTTCTCTCTCCCTTGATAGAGCTTGCACCTCTTCTCCTACTTATCCCGCTCAATGAATACCTGTAGAGACAAAGTAACAAAACACCATCAAAGCATCTCGATCTATTATATCATAAACAATACAAAATCAGAAATACATTGATCATACAATGGCATTCACAAACAACAACATTCACAAATACACGATTGTATGGAGGAAAACTCAAAGAACTTTATTAATAGTAGAAGGGAGAATTACAACCCAGCTGTCTGATCCAGCATCATCCTCCCAACATCAAAGCCCTCTTCACCTCATGAAAAGCAAGATCACCCAACAATACAATGTCTTCTCTCAAAGATAAACTATCATCACTTCCTTACAAATTACAAAATTCTAGCCTCTAGATCTCTCAGATGACGGATCCATTTATAGATGTCTGTAAGGGTGTGAGTCATCTCTGGGTTTTTTATTAGTGTCATTCCACTTATTGTTCTTGGTTCCACTTGGAGATTTCTTGGATCTCTTACTCATCCCTAGGCGAATTCAAAGATGTAAGTGTCATAGGAGAAGTTTCTGTAAGATTCCATGAGCATCCACTTAGCAAACTATCTCGTACATTTGTCCATCCTCACTCATCGCACCCCACAAAAGGCCTCTTCAGTATGCATCGCACCTGGCTAGTGTAGAAGTCACTATGCATCGCACCTTAACAGTGGAGCAGTCAGTATGGTCCAATTTTGGCCAGTTCTGAGTGGTTTTTTAGGTGGAACTTTTGGGGAATGATGTAATCAGTTGACCATGATCCTATAGGGTATGAAACAACACTTTTAGGGGTTAAAGAGCCCTTGGTTTATTGACATATAAGATTGGGGTTGCAGTGCCCAAATATGTCTATAACATTGACCCTCTCAACTATTTCACAAAACTCAAAACATGACTGATATCTTAAACATGTGGTGGCTAGAGGGCAAGCAAGGAGTTCACTCATGCTAATAGGTTCCTCCCTAATGATTTTTCCACCTTTGTGAGGCTTCCTGGACTGAACATTTCTTTCCCTTGATCTATCACTAAGTGTGTCCTCTTCAAAACTTGATTCACTGCTTCTTTCCATGCTTGTCTTATTGATGTAATGTGATGATGGTATGGTGAACAATGATAATGGGTGGGGATAAAGAAGATGAGTATGAAGAGATTTTGCAAATGTGAAGTGGAGTAGGGAAATGAAGGGAAAGATTTAGGAAACTAGGGTTTTGACTTATGAGGGACTTAGGGTTTAATGAAGGGAATTAGTTTCTTAGGGGAATAGGGAAAGGGAAAATGGAATTAATGGGTAGTTTTAGGGCAATGAAGTTTGGGAAAACAGAAAATGGATGTTGGTTTTGTAATGAATTGAAAATTTTGCAATGAGGTGAAAACGTATGAAGGAAAGCTAAGGTTTTGATTTTAAGAAGCAAAACTCATGAACAAAACATGAAGAAGACTAATTTCAGCTCAATATTGATGAACACTTACTTGTAGGAGTGAAATGCAACGTTTGAGAGAATTTGGAATGAGTTTGAGTGATTTTGGAACCTCCCTGGCCAATGCGCAGCGCACTGGGCCCAATGCGTAGCGCCTGTGTAATTTAACACTGGCAAAAATTGTCTGATGTGCAGTGCTCCTCTAATGTACAGCGTTGACCCTCTGATGCGCAATGCCAGGCAATCTTGCTGCAAATTTCGAGTTTTCTTCCTCCTTTGCTCAATTTCCCTTCAAAATGTGATTTTGGCTCTCTATTTGATTTTTTGCACAATGAAATGAGTAGCTAGCATGAATTTGCTTTATATATGATGCACTTTAATTTTTCTCCATTGCAAACCCACTTTTATAAAGTCTTAGTCACTTTTTCTCAAAAACTCTGTTTTTCATTTGAAGTTTGACTTTTTCTTGACAATTAGATGGACTGATGCCTTGGTGCTTTTGTTTTTGCAGTGGCAGGAGTTGGCAAGGTGACCAGGAACAGCTGCTGAGCTTATTACATATAGAAACACTTAAATTACATGAATTTTTTTACAAAAACTTTTTTTTCACCTCAAAACAGAGTTTTGAGGTAAAAAAAGATTTATTGAGCATATTAGAAGTAAATTTATGATTTTATGAACCTATTTATCCTCCTCATGTGCCTGTTGACCTTTTTATTCAATTTTGGATGACCATGATGACAAACCCTAGACCTAGTGAAACTAAACCCTAAAATTGAATGAAATGAACTGAAATGACTATAAATGATTGAAAATAGGTTTTGAATGAGCCAGCAGGTATATGACATGAGGGAAACTGAAAGGAAACCACTACCATCAGTTGATTCGTGACCTAATGGAATGCAGCTGATTGAATGAGACACCTAATATGAGTGCAAAAGAGAAATTTGATCACCGATGGAAGTGTGAAGATACTGACACTAACAAGTGTTCTACCACATGACTATTGAGTGTCATTGTTGGGAATATCAACATGAAATAGGAAGGTTATTTTCCTTACCTTGTATATCAAGGGGTATCTCGCCCATTGGTTGCATCATGGGATGGTTGTGATCCTTGCTTAGTAAGTGGCATCTCACCTATTGCTTCTAAGTGTCCCATAGGACCTTCCCCACTGTCCTGGACATGAGGTGAGAGTATCTAAGAGGATCTTCCTCATTGTCATTGGTTTTCAGGTTGAGATGTGCTCCCTGATTTGGTTCCAGATTGAGCAAGGATCCCTCATGATAAGCTCTTTGATGTTTCCTGGGTGGTAGCATTAGGCTCCCTATTGGAAGTAAATAGAGAGTGGTAGCTTGGACTCCTCTCCAGTATCAAATCCTTTCTCTTTTGGATTCACGAATGTTCAAAATATAAGCAGAGACAATCAAGAGATAAGCAAGGATAAGTAGTGATGAGAAGTGATGACATTTGATGACAGGATACTTGTGATGATTACATGATGCAGTTGGAACTTCTCCCTAGCAGAGAGGGAGTGTTATTTTGGAAACTCAATGAAAAATTCCAACCATGGGACAAGTTTCCTCTTTTCAAGAGGACCAATTTTGACTATTGGAGCACTCAATATAGACAAGGGAAAGTACATTTTTGAATTAAATCCCACATGTGCACAAAAGCATAGGTAGGCCCAAAAGAGAAATTGGACACCCATGGATGGCTATAAATAAAAGTTAAGTGACCCTTATTTCAACATTATCATTATGATCATTCTTCTTCTTTCTTTGGTTTAGCTTGCATAGGTCTGTGATGGTTCATGGAATTTCTCTTGCACAGGTTTTAGATTACAGGGTTCGAAGCTCACAGTGTGCTTGGGTTTTGGTTTCCGAACTTAGGCTTATAGAGGCAATTTTTAGATAAAACTGCAGGCATGTACGCCCATCCGTGTAGTTGGAGGATACCAGTCGCATGCACATAACTCTCTGAGTGTGGTTGAGATCTAGGGTTTGGTTTTATCAGTTGACCAAATATTTTGTCAGTTGACCGCGGAGTTTGGAAGTTGACTATAGACATTGACAATTGACCGCAGGATTCTGAATCAGGGTTTTTATTATTAGCATTGTTGGGTTCATCTCATGAATGTTGTTTAGCTAATTTTTCTATATAGGATTACGGTTGAAGATATGGATCATTGTACTCTCTCTTGCTAAACCATTCAATGACAATCTAACAAGAAAAATAATTTGAAAGGGTGTTCCCCGTAGTGAGTTTTTCCTTAGTCTCTGACCAATCCTAGTTTCTCTATGTGTGAATGTTTTTCTTCTATTGTTCCTTTATGTTCCGTTGCATTGATGATGATTTTTTTATTTCTATATATTTGCATATGTTGTTGAAAAACAATGTAAATCTGAATAATAATATGATACTTTGGGGCTATCAAATCAAAGAAAAATATATCCCTAAGTAAAATTAACAAATTCTAGGGCACAGAGACTACCCACTCTCATTGTAGAAGTCCATCACTACATAGTGAAATAGGGATCTCAATATGGATCTCTTGGCTTCCCTCTTTTTTCCTTCAAATATCAATCCCTAAGCTCAATAATTCTACCTCTCCTGGCATGGTTGAAGTCCTTCTCAAGTCTACGCTTAGGGCTACAATGTGTCAAATGTTGCAGACCTCCAATATTCTCCTAGAAATATTATTTCAACTCCTTTAGGAATAGACCTACACCATTTCCCACATACATTATTTATTTATTGATCTAGGGCCACAAAAGCACTTCCCTTTATATTGCAATTTGTCTCTGATATTGCTTAGATCTAGGACCCACAAAACAACCCTCATCTAGGGCTCTTCCATTCTACTCCTCTATATGAAAGTCCACACCACAAATGGAACCCTTACTTCTACTCATTATTCATCCTCCCTTCAATTCTATTATCTCCATAAAACCTCATGTTATCCATCTTCAATACTACAACCTTGTTGGAGAGATAACACACTATACAAGGAACTTGACCATTACTCTTTATGCATATTTAGATCACATAACTTAGGGCACACTTCTTTGGACTGATCATACCTAAATTTTTCCTTCATATAAGGAACATAAATGTCCTAATAACTTTATGATTTGCTTCTTACACTTCTTAACTTCACCATCATGAGGAAAATAGATTTTCCTTCTTAGATCCCTCATTAGGGCTCCAATGATCACTATATCTAGACTCAATCTTGACTGAAGGTTCTACCTTATGCATAGATCTTTGTGGCCTCCCATGCTAGGTTTATATCAGTCACTTTTGAGCATGTTGTCACCTCTTTCATAGACATTTATTAGATGCACAATACCTTTAGGAAACATGTCCTTGCTCAAGATATATGCTAAGTGTCTTGGCCCTCTCAAATAGGCCTCACAGCTCACTCAATCTACATATATCAATCTTATGGCACTCCTTTCCTAAGATGAAAAAATGCATCCAGATCGTAGAGGTGAAACTTAAAACCTAAGCCCCAAAAATTCCATCAGTAAACCAACAATCTTGGCCAATCAACAGTTAAGACAAATAACCTAGGCTTGTCTCCCCCTTCTAGTTGATTTGGCACCATTAGAGGTCTATCGCACTCTTCTTCTTGCCTCCTATGGTGATCATGACCTCCTTAGCAAACCTTCTTGTCCCTCAAACTAGGACATCCTTTAGGCTGCATCTTGACCCCTACCTTGATAAAGTGATATCCCTCTCTCTTTATGTCTCTAGCCTTGTCCTAAGGATTTCTTAAATAGTCTTCCTTAATCCTCTTAGTAACCCTCTAGAACTTAGGGGTTTTGATCCTCTTAGATTGAGGAATTCATTTTTCATTTTTAATTTTCTTTTTTTGCTTATTATTTTTATTTTAAACCCCATCATGTGTCTAAAACCCCTTGGGTTATTCCCCACAAACCCTTTTGTGGCCAAACTCACACAGACCCACCTCCTAGAGTTTTACAAATACCTCCCAATCTACACAATTAAACAAGGCAATGATTCGAACAGAAATTTGCAGAAACCATTTTTCAAACTCAAAGAAGGTAAGTTACTGAATCTGAATCTACAAGGAAGGAAATAATTTAAACATTTCTTGTCTTACTACATAAGATAAACCATGATCTACTAGCAAGGAAGGAAATGCTTAGAAACGAAACCCTAATATGTTGCAGAAAATAAATGACAGGAAAATAAACCTAATCTATCTGCATGAAGTAAATACCATGAAATCAAACCTAAACTATTTCATTCAAATTAAAGCATATTATAATTACAAAATCCAACAAATTCTCAATGAATATCAGTGTAAAATACTTCTATGCTATTGAATTCATGATCAAAACATCTAACCCTAATTGCAGAAATAAAACCACAGTGATGAAAAGAATATTTCAAAAAGGTCTCTAATCTCCTAAAGCTTGTTTCCAAGGCCTATTAGACGTTGTGAGAGGGTAAGAAGAAAAAATTAGGTTGAAAAAGCTTTTGGTCAAGTTCTGATGCATTTTGTGAGGTGTTACAAGATGCTTCATGACTGATATAGGATTGCTACATGATGCCCTATATTGCTACAAGATTGCATTCGTGAGTAGTTTGAGGGTTCTAGAAGGTAAATAAAGGTGGGAGAATGTAGTAGGAGATTCGGGAAGAGTGTGGAGGACCTTTCCAAGCTTAGATATCCTTGAGATCCCATCTTGCACAAGTGGAAAAAAGAAGACTAACAATCTCTAGCAAATCTGTAATGTCTTTTTCTGTGTGCAGATAGTTTAGAGGAATGAATGTAAATGGGAGGGTGTTAAGGAATTTGGTGGGTATGAAATGGAAATGATGTTGTTTTTCCCTACAATCCAATATATTTCACCTACACACAAAGTGGTTGTTCAACTAGAAAAACATCATGATATAAAGACTGCTAAAAATACTAATTTTAGAAAACCAAAATGCAAAGGAAAGGATGAGTTGAATTTAAACTAATATCTAACTATTTCATAAAAAGAAAGGATATATTTTTGAGCTTATCCTTACATACCCTAAATCCAAAACTTCTCAAGAGGAATGATTAATAAATCTGCAGAGGCAAAACTTTTGATCTAAAAAGATTTTGCAAAAAGAGACATTTAAGATAAATATAGAAAAATAAATACATAAAAGAAATATACAAGAGAGAAAATTGAGTGCTTGGGTTGGGCCCTAACCCAATGGAACTCAACTCCCTTAAAACACACTCATACTGAAGGAAACAAGATTCATTTCATTGATCTCAGAAATTTTTCAAATAAATAACATGGAAATGGAAAATAACAAGTGGTAATCTCCAGATTTAATAATCACTATCTTCCTCTAAAAATTCGAATCCTATTGAGCTCCTAGGCTCTTATATCTATACAAAAATGAGTGAGGGGGAAGCTTCCTTGGAGGGAGGGATTCTTCCCTACAAAACCCCTATAAAAGTGAATCTAGTTTTGTAATATTCTTGCAGTCATTGATGTAGTAACTACCCAATAGTTAGTTGAGTCATGAGTTAATGTGGGGAATGAGCCTCCTACAATTCCTCCAGCTTTTTGAGAAATATAGGGGTAGCAGTATAGGTGATTTCTCTTACTTATGATAATTAATTGTGGAAACTTTTTATTTTCTTGATTAGATTCTTTTGTAGCTCTATTATTATTGTGTTCTCTTCATCAAATAGCTACCAAAACATAATGAACAATGAGACAAAGGACACAAGATATAAGTGATCAGCCATGGCCAAAACCTCTCCAATATTGAGAGGAAAACCCACTTAATTCTTCTTCTTATAGAATCTTCAATTGATGAATTCCAAGACCTAGACCCTTGACCAATAACCTATCCAAGACCAAGTCAATGCTTCTTCTAGATGAACTCCTTCTCCAAGTAAATATTGGTCAAACTTGTACCACAGCTTCAGATTTTAGCCCTAGCTCATAATTTCAGCTAATTGTTGTAGACCTGCAATTTTAGCCTCTTTTGCAAAAACTGTAGGTCACAAATGTGGCTAGAATATGGACAAATTTTCCTCCTTTTGACTTCACTTAAGCTTGACTCCTTTCCTTGACAATTCAACTTGCTAATTTGACCTTCTTTGACGCAAATGTTCCTCCCTGGAGTGATTTCACTTTTCAATTCTTACTACTTTAGAATGATGCCCTAATCTTCACACATGTGGAGGAATTTTGGCCCAAAACTAATCTGAAATATTTCTCTCCTCTTTCCTCTTCCTTCGCTAGGTATTAGGCTTCCTTCTTCTCCTTGATCAAACTCTTCTTGATGATTTAATGAATTTTTCTTAAGTGAAGTTGTGCTCAATATACAGGCTTCCAGTCACTTGAATTTAGGCTGACTTGTCATTGGTTTAGGCCGACTTTTGGATTGTGTTGTTCGACTTGTTTTATAGCACTTGAATTGATATTGGAGGGTTGTTTTGACTCTTTATTTAACTCAAATAATTTTCTTACAATATCTAACTTTCCAAAGAAGGGTCCTTCATACATGAAAATGAATCCCTAGACTTGTAGACTCAATGATAAGCCCTAGAAGCTCTTAGTGGGAGCTTAACCTAAAAATAAATTCTCTTGAGAATGAAACTCAACAATATTAAATTTATTTTCTCATTACATCAAATACATAAAAAAATTATTACATATGTCATTGTGAAGACCAAACCTAGTTACATATTTCAACACTCCCTCTTAACTAGGGAGGTATTCATAATCCATACAAGGTACTTCGACATTCTTAATCTGAAGAATTCTCATAAGAATATTTGGACTGGTAACCCATTTGTATAGCATCATATCATCCAACATTGTCACATAGCAAGGCCTTGACTATCATCTCTCTCTCTCCATAAGATAAGATCACAATGCTAGTGAGACCAATGATTTATAGACACCTTCATCGTTGTCTCTCAAGGAACATACCCCACCCAGGTTTTCACAAGGTATGTCCTCCCAAGACTATTCTGATATTGGATTCTGAGTCCTCAAATATTATCGGTCCTCTATGAATACTCTTATCTTAGATGTTCTACCACATCCTCAAAGAGTATTAGATGCAAAATTCTTACCCAGTCCTCCATTCTTTTCTTCCCAAATGAATACAAGAATGATATGTCTATCTCTCCCTCTCGACTAGGGAGGATATACCCATTCCAATGAAGGAATCTACTCATTCCTATAAAAGGAATGTACTCAATCTCCCTCTTAACCAGGGACTTGTCCAAGCTCCCTCTTAGCTTAGGGACTTGCTTCCAATTTTCTACTAAATCATAAAATTACTTTAAGGCTCTCTCTTAACTGGGGACCTATTCCCAACAACAACTCTTG
Organism: Pinus tabuliformis; assembly: GCA_031772625.1. Classification (NCBI taxonomy): domain Eukaryota; kingdom Viridiplantae; phylum Streptophyta; class Pinopsida; order Pinales; family Pinaceae; genus Pinus; species Pinus tabuliformis. The sequence continues at coordinate 837,611,569 of CM062809.1, read as the reverse complement.
TATTCATTGGTGGAGATCATGGGACCTTCAGCTGCTTGTATATCCCCTCCATTCAATGTCATGAATTTTATTTTTAATACTATAGAACATTCATCTTTAGGACTTCTATGTAAGGTGTTGGTCATCCATAACTTTCCTTCTTGAATCATGGCAGTCATGCCATCCTTATTTTCATCCAAGAGTGATCCATTGGACCATATCTGGATTTTCCTCATATAGATACCTTTTTCATATCATGTCTCCTCGAGGATCTTCCATACTTCCATATGAGTATCAGTTGTACATGACATCCGCACTTCTCTTTAGGTAGCCATGTATTAACCCATATAGATATTATTTGAAAAATCAGAAATGAACATCAAATCAAAAATTACCCTTTGTGATGGCCCTTCATCATGACATTTTCTTGTTGCAACATCAATATCCTGCATTCATATTGACAAATCTCCAAGATATTCATTTTGAAAGGGTCTTCTCTCTTTTCATACTTTTCCAGGGTCTTCATATATTTCCCATGGAAATATCATGATCAATTCTTCATAGGATATTGATTTCCTTCATAGTTTCATCTTTCACGATCTCTTCTTTTCTCTTTCTTCACATATTACTTCCCAGGAACTCCCACTCATAGTTCCTTCATTTTTTCAACCACCTCAGATTCCATATGAGGACATCTTATAATTTCATCAAGTTAATATGTGACCCATGCCTTTATGCATCCTTTTAAAGAAAGAGATCATTTTCCCGTGAACATTTTCATGAAGTAGAGCATGCATCCTTACTATCTGCAACCATATAAATACTATCAATGTTATTTTAATACTATCAATTTTTTTTTTGCTTTGCGTTATAATCATCTCTCTTTGAAACTTAAAATAGCTTCATTTTTTGTCAACACAAATATCTTCTTTAGTTGGATTACAAACATCGACCCACTACTAGCAAGCATTCATAGTCCCGACGAGTTTTTTCATTCTCATTTTAATGTAAAACTTCATGTTTTCACTTTTTAGCTTATGATTGATTTCGAAATTTATGATATATAGCCAAGTGATAGAAGCGGGGTTTTTCTAGAGAGTTGCTTTGATAGAAAATATTACTTTGATGTATTAAAATAAACTCAAACTTTGTATTATAGTATTCCTCTTCTTTAAGAGAATTTGGTTTATTTCTTTAAAATATTTGAAGACGATGGAACTCTTATAACATAAGATAGCCAATTAATCATTTTCCATACTATTGAAAGTTTAAGCAAAAGATAAAATAACATCAAGTATTTCTGGATTTGTCATATTTTAAGAATAATTTGTTCTTAAATTTTAGTTTATTTTAAAACATAAGATAATATATGCTAAAAGTATGCTTCTTCATGTAATCATAGTTGTAATTCTACAACTAAAGAAATAAATTCAAAGAAATAATATGTATAAAAATTCGAAAATGAAAATAAAAGTGTTTTTTTTAGGATACCAACATCCTTAGTAAAATGGAATATTTACATATGTTCATGAGAGATTTTCATTTATGAAAAATATCTTTTCAAAATTTGCCTATTTTCTGGCAAATTTTCTACTTGGCCTTTTAATATTTGTAGAATGTAAGTTGACAGACCAAGATTTGAAAAGATTTGAAAATGACTAGTCCAAAGACATTGAAACTTAGAAGGCTTGCCTTTCTCTTCATGGTTTTTATCCCATTTGAGAACTAGGGCACCAACGGAAAATTCTCTATCGGCTTCTAAATGTTTATCAAACCATATTTTGATAATTTGTTGATGTTCATGAAACTTAGCTTTTGCCTTTTGTCGTTCCTCTTCCAATTTCAACAATGTATATAATCTGACATCCATATCTTTGATTGAATTATGTCTTACAGATCGAGCTAATTGAATAGATGGTAAGAAAATATTTGGTGGAAAAATGGCTTCCTTACCATATACTAGAAAGTATGGATAATTTCCCAATGCTCTTTTAGGAGTGACTCTATCAGCCCATAGGGCATTGGATAACTGATTATGCCAATTCCTCTAGTGATTTTGGACATTCTTTTTAAGGATTTGAATCAAGTTTTTATGTGTATATTATGCTAGACAATTACCTTGACGATAATAATTAGCAAAGAATTTAATTTTAATACATTTGTCTAGGCAGAATTCAATCATCTTAAGAGAAGAAAAATATGAAGCATTATCAAATACAAAGGATAACGGAACACCAAACCTTGTGATAATATGGGTTTCCAGGAATGATCGTACTTGTTCATTGTTGATTTTTTTCAAAGGTATTTCTTCCAAACATCTTGTGAAGTAATCAATAGTTGTGAGAATGTATTTATGTAACTTTGAAGAGTTTTGATTAATCACATTAATGATATATAATCTATGTTGTTCAAATGGTCCTTTGACCTCAACAAGTTGAAGAGGAAGAGTTGGTATTTTTTCTTTTCCTGTTGTTGTTTGACATTCTTTACAATTTCTTGAATATGAAAAAAAAAATACTTGAATAGAGTGGGCCAATAATAGCCTACTCATAAGACTTTATGTGCAGTGGTTTCTCCTCCAAAATGCCCACTAGAAGGTCCATCATGTAACTCCACTAAAACCTTTTATGCATCATATTTCTCAAGGCATCTTAGTAAAACAACATCATAATTTTTCTCTAAAAAGAATGTCATTAATTAATTGATATTTAGAAAATTTCAACCATAAAGCTCTTGTTTGTTTGATTGATAGATGGTTCAGAGTTGTACCATGAATTAAGAAATGTTTTATACCTGTATAAAATGTATTTGTTGGTACAAGTACGTACAAAATGTGTTCTTGATTCATTTCAAATTCATTGTACATCCTACTTCAGAATTGGGTCTTTGATACTCCTCTGACTGATATCCTTCTGCTTCAGTCGATAATTTACATAGACCTTGTCCTCTTATGACTTTAGATGGTAAAACTTCTAAATCATATTCTTGCAATGTAGTCATCTAGTTTTCTCTTTTTTCTCCTAAGTCATTTTGAACCAACAAATTTCTAACTATGCGATGGGGAACTATAACTTTAGTATGGGATTTCAAAAAAAGGGTCTAAAGTGTTTGAATGATTTATAGACAACATAAGCTTGTTTATCTATTTTTGGATATTTTAATTCAGCATCTTAAAAGCCAAAACTCATAAATGGAATAGGAATTTTTGTATCTTTAGAATTATTATGAGTAAGAACTGTTGCATAAGATATATTAGATGCAAATGTGTACAACGAAAAACTTTATCAAAATTTGGACTGATTAATGATGGAGAAGTAGTAATGGCTTCTTTGATTTTTTGAAAAACATATTTTTCTAGAGATCCCCATTTAAACACATGATCTTTTTTAATCATATCTTGCATTGGTTTAACTATTTCAACAAAACTTGGGAACAAAATTAATATTTCCCATAAATGTTTGCATAGATATTTTATTATGAGGAAGAACAATTTGCAATATTGATTTGATTCTATCTAGATTAATAACAATACATTTTTAGAAACTATAAATCCCAATAATTTACCCTCAATGATAGCAAATATCATTTTTTTGGATTTAATGGGATTCCATATTTTTGACATCTTTCAAATATTTTCCTCAAATGATCAACATGTTGAATTCTTTTCTTTGAATAAACCGTGATATCATCCATATATACCACAATGAATTTATTAATAACTCCATTAAAAGAAATATCCATGGCTCATTTAAAAGTAGACCCGACGTTGATTAATCCAAATGGCATCTTTTTATAGGCATATGTGCCCCCATTTGGTTTGAAAAGTGTTTTTAATTAGATCTTCTGGTGCAACCAAAATCTGATAATAACCAGAGAATCCGTCAAAAAGAGAGAGTTACATTTCAAATCTTGCGACTGATTGAAGAATCTGTTCCATTGGAAGGATAGGATAATTGTCTTTTTGAGATGATTTATTCATATTTTGAAAGTCACTGCAAATTTTGATATCTTTGTTTTTCTTTTGAACTAGAACTAAATTTGATATCCATTGTGAATGGCCGACTGGAAAAATAATTCAAACTTTAAAAAAAAAATCAGTTCTTCTTTAATCTAACATTCAAGTATAGGATGCATTTTTCTTATTTTTCGCTTAAAATGTTGAGTGTCAAATTTGATTGGAATTACATTTTGTATGATTTTAGTATCATAAAATCTCAAATCATCATAAGTCCAATCGAAAACATCCTTGTATTTCTTGAATAATTTGATCAATTTCGATCTTTTTGTAGGTGTACAATTGCTTCCCAAATTAACATTTTGAGGTTGTTTTTGTGTTCACGGATTAATAACTTCAAATCACATTGAAGAACTCTTAGTTTTTCAATTTGTACTTCCTTTGAATTTATTTTGAAAATCATATAAAGTTTCCAATCAGACTATGGATTTTGGAATAAAAATTTGACTTTTTGAATCATCCAGTAAGTGAGATTGAAATTGAGCAATTTGTTGATCTTAATCAATAATACATCCTTTGAAAATGTCTTATAAGGTTAAGAAATAATTAATTTGATCCTCATCATCAAATAATCTCAAATTTTGAATATTGTTGGGAATTTAAGGTCTGAATAGAATTTCGACTAAAAAATTGTTCTAGAGAAAAATTTTCAACTACCAGTAGCTTTGATGCAACATTATCAAGTAGATCAGCATCAAAATTGTGAGAACAGGGTATAGAATCTAACTCAAATTTATCAAATTTATGAGCTAAGTCTCTACTTCTTGTATGTAATTTTTCAAAAGGTTGGATACGAAATGAATGGTTTTATTGCATTGTTTTACAATAATTTCATAATCGCCTAAAACTATGATATTTTTTATATCCGTTTCAATGCCTTTTTGAATACCTTATAATAAAGCCTTGTATTCAGCTACATTATTTGTACAAGGGAAGTTCAATATGCAAGAAAGAAGAAATGTATTCCCTTGTGAATCAATTAAGCCGCATTTGATACTAGCACCATCATTTGATTTGGATCCATCAAAGTATAATGTCCAGTTATCAATCTAATCAGTTGTAAATATGGATGGAGACTCTGTATAAGAAATTTTCCTTGTATTTGAGGATTGTACTTGGAGAAAGTTTAGGAATTCAATTTTAGTTTTTGATATAGATGATTCTTCAGATGACAAATTACCGAGATATGTATCAAACGTATAATTACCTGATGAAGATTCGGGAGAATTTACTGGCTCATTGGTATTTTCAAGGTCAGTAATTATATGTTTCATGTGTTATTCACAATCAACCATGAGTTTATTTGATTTACCATTTAAGGGTAACCATAAATGAGACCAATCTGTAGAAAAATAACCATTAAGTTTTTCTGGCCAATCTCGGCTAAGAATTAAATCATAAGATTATGGAATATATGTGACAATAATGTCAATAATCTGAAAATTTTTGGGATTTGAAGCAAGTCTGATTGAAACATTTCTTATTTATTCTAAAACTTCTACACTTGATCTATCCAGTTGAAGAATTTGAGTAGATGATTTTGTAGGATTCATATTTAATTTTTGAACAACAAATAAGGCCATTACATTATATGAAGCCCCTGAATTGACTAAGAAATTACGTATATTTTTGTTGCATATTTCAAAAGTTAATAAGAAAGGAGGAGTTTGAGATGATGACCTATCTCCAATCAAATTTGCATTAATGTTCGAAAAATATTTAGATGGGGCTTTACTGGAATAAGAATTTTTAAAAGGATATTTGTTAAAGCTTTTATCAATTTATCTCTTTGCTGAGGGAGTTTTGATCATTCAAATAAAGAGATATTATCTCTAGTTTTTTTCATCTCTTCAACTAAATCATAACCTAAATGTTCTGTGATAGGAAGAGCATTAGATGTAGAAGTAGCCTTATCATCAGTTTGAGTTTTCTTTGTTTGAGCCAGAGAATTGGGATTTGATGTGGAGACTTGATTTGGAGAAGCACTTTGAATTTTTGATCTAGTTTGTACAATGTTAATTTCTTCTTCATCTTCAACAGAATCATTATCAATTATTCCTGCTTGAGAAAAATCCCATAAGACAACAATTTTACTGATTATTCTTCTTCCTTGCTTTCATTCTCTGGTTGACTTTCATTCTCGCTTTCAATAAATACTTTAAACATTTTTATAAAAGCGGAACAAGTTTTTCAAGAATGTTTATCATTATGATCTCAACAAAATTCATCATGAGCATAATCGTCAATGTTGAATTCTGCAAGACAATTTGATTAGCATTGGGAGGTGGATTCCTTCTAAAATGTCTCCAATTTTTTTATTACATGAGTTTTAGAAAGGACATTTTTCACATTCGTTATCTCATTAGACATTTTTTATTAACTTTTGAATAGATTCTAAATAATTATTATATTTTCTTTTTTTTCATACTCTTTTACGAGTTGAAGGATTTTTAGAACAAGATGTTGTTTTATTTCTTTCTTGTCCTAATGCATGTTTCGCATCAAACTTTAATATTTGTTTTTCAACATTTAAGGCCTCTTCCATGTTTAGGTCTAATGTGGTTTTTTCTACTCTAATAACAGAAAATGTGATATCAGAAAGAAGAGTAGTATAGACCTCATTTATCACATCATCACTTGGACTAGAAGTTACAGGGATTCTATTAAGGATAGAAAGAAATGTGTTATTAAAATCTTTTATTGATTCTCATGAATCCATTTCCTATTTGATAATTCAACAACTAATGTTGTTTTTGTTTTATTCTCTCCATACTTTTTGATAAATATTTTTTCAAAATATTCCTAAGTAGTGCCATCATCTATGGTGAAATACCAAGCAGTTTCTTTTCCTTCAAAAGTGAAAGGAAACTGTTTTCAAACTTGGTATTCATGTTGAACTGCACCTAACTAAAGAAATAACATGAATTTTTTAACATGTTCTTCGGTAGTAATACCACCATCAGGATTATACTTTGGAAGCCATATTTTAGAATGTTTAGGTAAATCATGTTGATCTCCTGCAACAATAATAGGTCCAAAGGATAAATAGGGTTGACCTGCCATAGGTGGATTTGGAGAGGATGAACTTGAACTTTATGAATGAGGTGACGGGAGGCCTTGAAAAGGAGGACCTAAAGGAGGGATAATCGGAGGTGGAGGGACTGATATTTGAATAATTGATGAAGTGGATGAAATTGGAACCTGAACCGAAGTAGTTGAGGAAATTACTATTTGAGATGCAATAGGATCGGTTTCCCAATCAACTTATTCCAAAGGGAATAGGGGGTTTGTAAAAGTTGTAAACTCAGATGAAGCTCTAGGACTGGTTTTTGTTGATGATTTAGGACTAGCTTCAGAAGAGGATGATATTATAGCTTCGACCTCATGCCTGGGTCTTCTCCTTCTAGATATATCAAATAATATAGGGGATAAACATGATAATTTTATTTGAGATCGAGTATATACTCTAGAAAATTGAATTTGAGGATGCACAAGAACATATCATACCTCAGTTGATTCTTCTCATGAGATTGTAGATGTTGATGAAACATGTAAGGGTTCAGTTGGCTGAACAACTGTAGATGATGTGCTAATATCGAATTATGTTATAGGATGAATATGATCAATAGGTTTATCAACCATACAATATTTGTCGCCCTCCTTCTAGCGTGAAATTATTGACAGGCGTAAATATTTCTCCTGCAACTAATGAGTATATACCCAATCGGAGTCCCAATTAGACCCATTTTCATTTAGATGGTCATATACTCTCCGGAACAAAGGCACAGTTTCCTATGTTATCTAAAACTAAAATTAAACTAAGAAAAACTATGACTAATCTAAGGAAAATATATGATATATTCTAATAATTTAAAAAACATGAACGCAATCTGATGGTATGATAAGATCAATTTAAACAACAAAGATTAAAGGATTTAAATGAACTTCAAAACTGATTCAAAAATAAAAGTTTGTAGTCTTCACCATTTCTTGACCCTTTGCACCAACACACAAGGGTTTATACATACTAAAAAAATAAGATAAGTATTGAAATAAGAAAATCAACATATTTTCTGAAATTAAATTCGTAATTCTAAAAATGTAAATTCTATCATTGTTCAACTGATGTCTGCCTGAGAAGTACAAAAATTTTCCTCATCTTCAGAATATTTGTAGTTGAGACGGAGCAATAGGTGGGGTGCATGAACTTTGATATGTTTTTCACATTGTGAATATACTTGGGAAACAACAGAGAAATGAATGGAAGGAAACTTATTAATGTTAATTTAGAAACTGGCAATCAAACCTTTGACCTTTTTCTTTTTTTTCTGATACTTTATTTCAAAATTAGCAATAAGCTTGATTTGTTCAAAAGGCAATTGTAGAAATTTCTAGAAAGTTTGTTGTTTCATTACTTTAATCCTTTTGATTTCTACTTTGTCCTTTGTAACAATATATTTTTTTGGTTTCTTTAATTCTCCCAGAACAATTTCCTTCATTGGCTTGGAACCCAGCAGGTCGAATTCTTCTATAAATTTTGTCCCTTTCTCCCATATTTTCAAACGTTGTCCTTGTGTTGTTTGTATCCATTTTCTAATTTCTTTGGCTTAATCTTCCATGTGGCTCAAGGATGCAAGCATCAATCTCTTGTCTTTCTTTGAATCTTTTGGAATCTCATCAGATTGAAATTCCTTTTCCTAGTCAAGAATAGACAAAATAATAATAATAATAATAATATATTTGTCTTCTTCTATTAACGAAACAATCCTTCCATTTAAGTCTATAATTTCTCTTTTTATAGAAATTTGATTGATTTTTCCTTAAAATCAGACAAATTTGTAAATATTTCTCTCTAAAGACTCCTAGACTCTGTGTGGTTGCTTGATTCTGATTAAGTTTAATCTAAACAGATTTGATTTTCTCTTTTAAAGTTGTGATCATAATCTCAGAATTAATTTCAGTTTCTTCCTTCCAAATGTAGATTTGCTCTTCATACATTTTTGTTAATTCTTGAATGTGTTGTTCATGTTTTGAATTTACCTCTTTCAATCCTTTCTAAAAATGCTTCTATATATTTTCCCTTTCTATAGTGAATCCTTGAATTAGAGTTGCAGAATACTTCTGTTAGTTTTCTCCATTAAATAATTCACTTTTCTCCAATTTTTCTATAAAACTTTAATATTTTGTGGACTATTATCATATGAGGTTGCAAACTCATTCAAATGATATTGGTTGTAATTAAAAAAAGATCCTAAGGCTTGAGAGGATTCTTGGAATTTTCTTTCACATCTCCTTAATCCTGCCAAGTGAATTCAAACAGTCCCTCAATAATCATGTTTTCTTTTCTTTGTTATTATTACTATTGATTTTGTTTGAGAATTGAAATAATAATCTTTCATAGAAGTTGTATCTAGAACTGCCTCTAACACATAAACTAGCTTGAAAATAAATGATTCCCAAAGAATCTTGGTAGAAATGGGTGTTACTGGGGTCTTAGGAGATGTAGTTGAAATAGTATTTATCTTTTTATGAGATTCCATTGTCTCCTCATTTTTCTTGGTGGTGGTTTCACCAGATATTTTCTTTTATTTCTCCTCATCAACTTCCATTTCTTCTCTTGTTGTAGTTTCTAGTTTCTTCTGGTCTGCTTCCTTAGGGAAATTAATTAGAATAATTTCTTTTTCAAATGTTTTTTCATTTTCTATTTTTTTTGTTACTCCACTTTACTTCTTCTCTTCCAAAATTTTCATCGTTGTGACCTCTCCTTGCTTACCTATGACAACATCTTCTACTTTTTCAATTTCAACCTTTTGTTCCTTTTGAGAGACAACAGAATGGTCGGAAGTGAATTGATTGAAATAATTCAAAAGCATTTAATTATTTAAATGAAATGTTGAGACAGAGACCTTTTTCTTTTAAGAAATTTTCAAACAATTTTTCTCTAGACTTTTGTGATTGGTCTCTTGTTTCAATGTCTAAGAGTTTTCCTCTTTGAATAGCTTGCTGGAACTCATCAATATCTATGAAAATCTCATCGATGGGAGGCTCCTGATGAGTGAATATTTTCATATAGTTTACTATTATATAATGACTATAAATAATCTCATTATGATCATAGTAATAATAAGGTCGAAAATATAACCAAACTTCTTGAATCTCTTCAACTTCCTTGAATCCATGTCCTTTGTCCCTAATATTTATCTCACCGAACTTAATTGGAAAGCTAGGTGAAATTTTCTTTTGTAATTTAATTAAAATTTTAGCTTGGCCATTTAAAACATGTTGATTTGCAACTTCTCTTAGAGAAAGCCTTTTAGGGATATAACAAGGTAAAATGTGAGGACCAACCTCACTTCCAAAAACTCTTATATAGTAAAATAACTCCTCTACAAACTAATGACCAATGGATTCTAGGCCTTGTTTCAGATTTTGACTAATTCTGGGAGGTGTTTTTCCAAACATGGTTTCATAGAAAGGGATTAAGACATAATGGAAAATATCATAAAAATGAAATTTAAAATTTGACTCCCACAAGACAGGAGCATATTTTGGATGGGTAGTTGTTGATCGGATGGGTAATTCCATTTCATGAGTGGGAATGGCACTGAGGAAATGACAATATCTATCAGATAGGCAGACATAGAAAATGTGTTTGTATCCAGAGGGAAATGTTAATGAAAACTTTAAAGAATCTGTGATATTCTGTGATAAAATCTCGCCCCAATTTATATGCTTCCCCTCATTTCAAATGATATGGATTATTGGAATCCATTTGATTTTACAATGTTCAGGATCTTGTTCCCCATATAATCTAGTTAGCATTTTGATAAGAAATATTATGGGTTTTTTGAAAATAGCTATGGGATACTCCTTGTTTTCTCCGAGCTTGAAACCTTCATCTTCTTCCCTTAACCAGTCTTCAATCAATATGTTATAATTATCTCCACATTTCTTGAATAAAGTGCTTCAAAAATTCTTAAGGAAATCCACATTAAGGTGGATTTCTGGGGGACTAAACTTATAGACAGCCAATAGGACTTCATTTTTCCATGAGGTTATGACAATTTTGTGATGGTCTGATATTGTTCGATTTGAAATATCAGCATGAGAAAAAATCCATGAAACCATGTCATAATAAGGAAAAAAATTGGCCCTAGATGCTTCTTTGTATAACTTCATTTATCCTATTGCTTCAAACCAATTTTCCTTTATCTTAGAAGATTTTGGGTTGTTTATCCATCTTCTTTCATGAAGGAAATCAAAAAAAAAATCATTTCTCATCGTACCTATTTTTTGTGTCTTGTAAGTTAAGTCTGAAATGAGGAATGGGTTGAAGTTGGCCTCCTCCGGTTGCGGATTCTCTATTTCTTTAATTTTCTCCCTAATCTGATCCATTTGTTGTTTCTATGGTGGATATTTTCCTTTATCCCCATTCTATGACCTGTGAACAAAAATAAAGCATATATCAGCTTCTCCTATTTAAAGTTTGAAATTGAATTAAGAATAACACATAATATCATCCTGCTTACATAGAATTTATGTAACTGATATATTATTTTTTCAATTCATTTTTTTCTCTAAACCAAACTTAAGAAAATTTCATGCACGTGAAATACTCTAATAAATTATGAATTTTGATTAGAAATCTGAGAAAGGCGTGAATTAATTTATTCATTAATTTTTTGTAGATAAATCCAATTGTTTCTTTTTGTGAATTGAGAAAGGATTGATGAAATTTGTTGTCGATTTAATAGACAAATCAATTAAACATGAAATGAAAGAATTCCAAAATCTATTTCAAAAAGCGAACTGCATGCAAATCAACAAAAATTAAAATTTTATTCAGATAAGCGTACAGTCAGGAGATCGAATGGTCGAGCAGTTTTTGTTTATTGTTGATTTATTTCATCCTGGACCCGACTACACAATAGTTGGGTTTTGTCTTCAAATCGGGTAGTGGGTGGTCAGTCGTTCGGGCGTAATTTTTACAAATATTTTGGTAGTCAACCCAACCTTCTAGTCGGGAGGTCGGATAGTGGGGTGGTTAGATGGTCGGGAATTTTCATAGTTTTATTTAAAAAGTCTTAGAAATCTGACCTCTGACCTAAAAATTTTAATTTTATTTCTTTTTTTGGGGATTTTTTATGAAAATCAATCAAATTTATTTAAGGCCTTTTGTTTTAACTTATTATTTATTTTTTTATGTAAAAAACAAAAGAAGGTTGGTGTAAACCTGACAAAACATCGCAAGGCCCAATTACTTTGAGAGTGGAAAGGATGCATAGGTCTTGTAGGATTTTTATCATATGCAAAAAGAATAAAAAAACGTTTTTTAATTGGTTGATCACATAGTATAGTTTAATGGGAAAATAACCATTTATATTTTCACTTTGTTTTATGTTTGTGATTTGTTTATTTTAATACATATCCTGCCCTCACCCATAAGTAGCATATCCCATTTGGACACCATAGGTGACCCAAATTTTCCTCGTCATTCTAGGTGCTTTAAAAACCCCCCTCCATTACCAAGAGGTGTGTCTGGTCTCTCGACATTTCGGCGTAGAAGACACCATATAGCCATTATTATTGGATCATATTTTATTACAGCAACCTTGATCGGGACCCCTTCATATCAAGGCACCCCTTTCATTACCCCTCAGGGGAGTCCACTCTCTAACCCTCAGGGGATTCCACTCACCACCCCTCAGGGATGTCCACACGTTATCCCCTTGGGAAGTCCATCTCATCCCTCCACATAGGGAACCCCTTTGCACACTACATTTCAAAATCATTTTGTAATGGCGAACAATCCCAAAATCTCGTTTCTTGCTTCCTTAAATCTTCCAAACTTAATAAAGCTCAAAAATGACCCCATTTCTCATAGCCCAAATTGGCCCCCTATGCCAACTAAATTACCCTCAGATATACCAAAATTCAAAGGGAAACAAGGGGAAGATCCAGGGCACAATATATGACTTTTCATTTACGGAGCTCATCAAATAGCATCGCATATGACTCAATTCACCTATGTCTATTCCAACGCACCCTAACTAGACCTGCAGCACAATGGTATGTAAACGAGCCCTCAAGTTCCCATGGAACCTTTGACTCTCTAGCTAGGTCATTTCTCACTTTTTTTCTAGCTCACAGTTCACCATGATATTGGGTTAGATCTAGTCACCCATTTCAATAAATTGATCGCTACTCATATCTCAGATCATGTTCATGAATGGCAAAAATGTTGTATCATCTGTAAGGTAAACATAACCAAGGATCTTCTCCTTGACCTCTTTCTAAAATATCTTGTGCCAACAATCTCAAAATACGTGGCCACCATGTTGCCACAAAATGAAGAAGAGGCTATTAGCAAAGCTCAACAATTTGAGCTTATCTGCACCCAATCAGGGTACCTCTATTACATTTTACCAGATTCCCCCTGCCTACAGTATTTCAGATAAGAGAAACCAGGAGAATCAAACTCTACAGATGGTTTGATTGGAAACATCAATCACAATCAACCTGTAAATACTTTCTAACAATCTACAAATGGGTAAAGTGGACAAGCCAATTACCAGTCATATGGTTCCCCTCCTGTAGTCCCAAACTCATCCAACATGGGATTTTATCCCAATCAGCCTGTGTCATCACAATACCCTACCATACATAGCAATCAACACCCTCCTATGCAAGGTGTCCAATACCCTACATGCAATGTTGAGGTGGTTTCCACTTCCCAAAGAACCTACGCCAACCAGGGACAAGGGAATCCTTATTTCCCTCTTATAGCACCCCAGCCAAATAACCCCCCAACACAAACTAGTGTAGGAGTTGATTTCATGCAACCTTTCTTCTCACAACAATAATTGTCTTTTGAAAGGCTAAAAACGACAAACCCACTTAATGCCACTAAGAATAAAGGAAAGAAAAAAAAAAGGGGAACCCGGGTAGGGACGCACTAACCAACAGCTGGAGGCAATTTCCCTAATGAAAACCAAAACCAAGGTTAGACCACCAACAACCCACAAAATCCAAACAAGAACGCTAGTCTGAGGACTAACCAATATTTCCCTATTTGTGGAGAATATGGCCACTACACACACCATTGTTCTCAATTTCCCGAGTTGAAGAGGATGAAAGAATTTAGGGGGCAGGTAGGATCAAACCAACAAACTATTGTTATGCAAAACCCTTTCCCACACTAAGGGGTAGTGAATACTCAGCATGAGCATGCCCCCAAACATCATCTAAATCCTTTTGGAAGTAGTACCAACAATCCCACCTGCCGCGATATTTACATGGATAGAGAAGACATTCTCTTGCAAATGTAGAATAGAGATTTCGTGACCCCTCCAAACACCAACCCTTCTTCATCAACTACCGCTAAAACCATGACACCTTTGACGTTACCTCGACCTCCCCTAGAAACCATCCCACATATGTTCAAGGGGACACTACATCGAAGAGGACATAATTCAAAGGTCGATCATAGTTATAGCACCATTGATGATTTAGCTCAATCTCCATCCGTTATGTCGGCAATGGAGGTTTTGAAAACATTCCCAAATCAATGGAAAACCCTTCTTTCCACATTAAGTGAAATCAACCCTGCTTATTCATGCATGATGAATTTCGATTTAGATAATTCTACACAACACCTTCCCTCGTTAGTCGCTTTCCAAATTCTGATCATCATCTGAAATATCACCATTCATTGATGCATCATCGACGAGGGGGCATCCACTTGTATCATGTCAAAATCTGTTTGGCAGAAACTTGGGTCTCTTGAATTAGCTACTTCACCTTTAACACTCAAAGCATACGACAAACACCCCTCGGCGCCCGTAGGACTTTTCTAGAATGTCTTGGTAGATCTTGTTGGAAAAACAGGTCTCATTGACATGGAACTCCTTGATGCATAGCTAGATTATAATATCTTGTTGGTTCGTAGCTATATGTATGCCATGACAGTGTGTCATCTTCAGTGTTTTTCATTATGATTTTCCCTTGTGATGGGAATATCATCATAATTGACTAGTTCACATACTACGATAAAAGGGCATCCACCACCCCTGATGGTGTGTTACCATTTGTAGGATCCCACAGATAGTTGAGCCCCTCCTTTACCTAAGTCATTCCATGGATGTTCAAGTCCTAGTCTCTCCTTAGCACATACCCTAGTGATCCACCTTTGATTGAGCTATCATGTACATCCCCATTGTGTATGTTGAGTTCATCTAACACACCATAACCCAAAGAACCAGTTTCAGACACACCTAGTACCGCAACTATTGAATCAACGTTCTTACCATATGCTATCACTCAGACACCCTTATTATATCCCCCACCTGGTTTCTTCTCACACCAAGTCATGGCAACACTAACATTCCCAAATGTGGCTCTCACGATACCTATTTGGTATTTAGCCCCACAGTTCATGTCAAAAAACTCAGGTATTACCTCGATGGGCATCATTCCTATAGCTAGCCCTCAGGAAACCACCCAAAACCAAGCTATGATTGCGTCAACACCATCATGTTCCAACAAAAGGGATAAACAAAAATGGACGAAGGTGGAACCTACAAATACTTCCTCATCCAAGGTACCACCACCTTGTGTAGTATGCGAAGTGTCAGGACAAACTACCAACTTGTGCCCCAATTTAGAAGAGTTGAAAGCTCTTCTTCATGCCCCAACAACACCAGTAGCCCCATCTCCACCTTCCAAAGAAGAGGCCACACCAACATGTAATAAGGCATTATGCACTAACCAGCCATGTGCTATATGTGCCAATTACATACATTACACACATCATTGTCACGAAATCCCTCGGTATCAAGATGCATTGGGAGCTCTTTCTCAAGCCAATGCTGAGACACCTTTGTTGTCCACCACACCAGTGGAAAATGATGGATCCGCAACCATTTTTTATGTCTTTGAGGAAGAAGCTTCATGCTCATATTCCTCTTACATGCATGGTCACCCAAAATCCCATCATATGAGGCAACCAAAATCAATTCCACCTCAACCTCCCTACGCTTGTGCCTTGTTTGACAAACTTGGGCATTTGATTAACTAGTGCCCCTATGTATGGGAACTTAAGAAGTGGCACCAGGTTCCTCATGTTGTCCCTAACAACATACGTAGGTGCAAACGCCACAGTTGTCTCATTTGTACACAAAACCATCATACTCAATTTGGCCCTCACAGCCCCCAATTCCGAGAAATATGGACTAATTTGCAACAACATAACGTCGTAACCTTGGCATATTTTCAAACAAACTCTCAATCACATAGAAATTTGTGGCGTACACCTATCACTAGAACCCAACCAAGCCCATTGACAATAGCTACACGAGATGTTGCAACACAAACCATATACCACATTAGCTCTAGTAGCTACCATTAGGAACCCATAAGATAAATTCTACTACCACCAAGCGTTGATGACTCGCAACACCACATACGATTCATTTCCTCGACTGTAGGAACCCTGATTGGCATTGTCTTCTCACTATTTTTTGGTGTGGAGACCACTACACCCACTATAAATTTGGTTCCTCCTCTAACCGTGCAAACCCATGCAATTTGTACATTGTCAACATCACTGAGTTCTACAACAACAACCAATGAATCAATCTCATGTTTTTCAACCAGCACTATTGGACCCCAATACCATCCTCATGACCTCCAACAACCCCTTACACCTTTAGATCATATTTTTCATTCGAACGAAGATATATTATAGGCCTTGATGGATCCTGAATTTCCATGGGATGCCATGCATCACCAATCTTCATTTTTACCTGAGAAGGCATTCACTCCTACAGATGTGCCAAGCCACAATGTTTTCACAGTAGAAACAAAAGACTTTTGTCCCCAGGACAGGTAGATTGATTTAAAAATCCCATTCCTACACCAGACGCTTTTGAGGAAGGGAGCATGTCAAATATATCACCTACCATCAAGGTATATATCTCCACTAAACCTGGCTTAATTGAGGAAATCGCATTAGGGGCATCGTGCGCCCCAAAATAGGTAGACTCATATAAAGACCTATTTCAAAAGTATAGGGACATATTTTCATGGTCTTACTCAAAGATGTTATGCATTAGTCCCACCATCATGGAGCACCACATTGACATGTGGCCCGGTTCTTGCCCCGTTAGGTAGAAGAAACGACAGCTCCATCCTTCGAAAGCAGAAGCAATTAAGAAAAAAATCAAAATGCTTCACAAAGTTGATTTCATCTACCCAATTTCTTACACATCTTTGGTTTCTCACTGTGTACTCGTCATGAAAAAGCAAGACAACATTTGAGTTTGTACTGATTTCTAGGATCTAAATAAAGCATGTCCCAAAGAAAACTATCCAACCCCCATCATTGATAAGGCCATTGATGCATGTGTGATACATGAAGTCTTGTCCTTTATGGATGGATTTTTCATATATAAGCATATCCAAATCTACCACACGAATTAGTGCAAAATGCCATCACCCTCTTTGTCTTTTTCCAATGGCCCGTTCAGGAGCTCAGGACCTCCATTTGCCAAATCGTAAGCGTCGTTGGGATCAGGATGCCATCATCCACATCATCATCCCCTCCACTTCTTTTCAGCAAAATACTCATTTTTTGGCCAGTTTCACTTTGTAGAGTACCTTTCAGGTGCACCTTTACATGGTTGTTCAGTCATATTGTTCATTATATTTCAGTTTACACATGGCTCTATCAAGATGCTTTCACTTGGGGTATTTCTTGTAAAAAGTGCAGGTTCCCCGCGGCTTCTTAGTAACATCAGTATCCCAGTGACAACCAATGGTTTAGCTATCATTCTCCACTCAGCATGATACACTTCCCTGAAATTTTTCACCTCCTAACACCATTTCTCTGAAATAAACCATAGGTTACATCATCTTCACCACATTTACCACCACATTCCACCTACACATAGTAAGCATCCATGACGGTCGATATCACCTACCCCACATGGATCACCTCATTTTATAGTTAACCTTACACTATTGTTACCCATGACCATTCTCCCAAGACCAGGAGCCATTTTACACACATGCCCTGAAGACCAACCTCATACTTCTCTTCTTTGCATTTTTCCTACCTACCCAACTCCCAGATCGCCACTCTTGTTCAAAAACTGATTGAACCACATACACTACCACATGATACACTTGGCCTACCATTCACCCATATTGCAGTAGACCATTTGTGTTATTTCATTCACCTCACCAACCCAACACCGAGACTAGCCAAAGGGGCCTCAACTCGCAGCACAAAACCCACCTGCATCATTGCATAGGCCACCATTTTTTTGGGTCACACATCTCCTTGTTTTTATATGCCAAACCACTTTTACATTATTTTGGAAAGTGTACAAAAAAAAGAAGGAACAGAATTCCCACACATATTTTTGTGTCAGTTACTCGGCAGCAGTCATGAGTCACCATTGGTTGGAGCTAGCTTTTCATCACTTCACACTCACCTCCATGATCACCATTGGCTCACACCATATTATGACAGTCAAAACAATCATTTATCCACCACCACCCCTGGAAGCCCTACTAACTCCACGGGCACTTCCTTCAGCACTATTGTTTTGATTATCACCACTCACATCAATGCTCCAATCTCGGGCCAACTTTTTTTATCCCTCGCTTATCGTCATTTCTCGCCATCATGCCTATGGACCCTTCTCATCACAAAAAAAATATTTGCACCAAATATTTTTCAGAACCATTGTCCATATGGTTAGTGCTTCATTTTGTCGACACCAACACTCATCTTCCAGAGTTGAAGCAGTGCGTTGGTTACCGTTGGACACCTAATCCTAAATGGGTTAGTGTGGAAGCCGAATAGACCAAAGCAGTCCAAGAGACCTTGGGATCTGAAACCCAAGAGTCACATAATGTACTATAAATGTATATCTCTTGTTAATAAAAAAATGTACTCACTGATTTATCTTTCCTATTCTATGTTTTCCATATGTGTTTAACATGGTATCAGAGCAGGCGTATTCCTACCCTGCATAATTAATGTGAGCCATTTGTCTTATGGCCTTTCTGTGCAGTCATTTTTGCCATCAATTCTGCATCTCAGGAATATTTTCTCACGAATATTTCTTCAGCTAAATGTTAGCTGCTCTTAGCGCTGTCTAGCACTGTCCAAGCGGTTCTTCTGACAAGTCTGTCTGCCATATTTTTACCTGCGCTCTCTGTCCATAACTTTCCTTTCTGCGCTTTGGGCTCTCTGCCATAATAATTTTCTGTGCCCTTTTCTTTGACCAATCTGCCTTCTCCCCAGCCTGGGTGTTACATTTACCTTAGAGCGAATCTTGTCGGCTATATTTTAGATGTCTTTTTTGCCCAGTTCTGTAGTACGAATTGCAGAACAGCGCTGCTCTCTCCACGCTGGTCAATCCAAAGCACAACAGCGTTGCTCTCTCCACGTTGTTCATATGCTCCAAACAGCAACCCATCATTATTCTCCTGCCCTGACGCTTCCACTGGCCTGAGCGCTGCTCCTCTGCTCTCCTCTGACATATAATACGTTGTTGTTGCCTGAAGCCTGCTCCATGCAGATGGTATCAGTATACGTTTTACTCTCTGAATAGGCTGCCCTCCATCCAGTATGCTCAGTGAATATCGCTGGTTACTTACAATGGACAGCCAGCCATGGATGATGATCGTTCGAGTTTGAATTTGAAGATACAGACAGTCGCAAAAGGAGTCCCAACGCACGAGGAGTCCCGTGATACTAGCCTAGGCACCGTTGAAATTTGCTTTGCTTAAAGTCCAATTTATTAATAGAAATTGAATAAGGCGCTGCTTTTGCCTGAAGGTCAGGGTCAGGGGATTTGGAGAGCTTCAGACGATATACTTACAAGGGTCTAGAGAAGCTCAACAGTGCGAATGCATCACAGTCATTGAGAGCCATGCTTTCGAAATAGATGATTTTCCATCTCGAATTTTTAAAATATTTTCCCGTTACGTTTTTCAAATGGAAGGGATGTGGACTTAAGATGGCCCTAAATTTGCTAATTTAGGGTCTTTAATGTTAGCATTGGACAATCGATCCAAATTTTGAGTTCCCAGTGGCGAAATTTAGTTACCAACGGCTTCTTTCTTCTTACAGTTGTTGTTGCGCTAACTTCTTTCCTGCTCTGCGCTTGTTCCAATCAAAATTATTGACGTTCAATGACTTTTGGCTAGTCCTTTCTGATAATTTCTCACCAGAAAGTTAAATTAGTTCGGTTCTTTAAAGCAGACGTTAAGAATCGGGCATTGTAACCGAGTCACGAGCTTATATTTCTTCAAAGCAAAGGTTTGACTGTGAAGAATTCAACTCGTTGGAAGATCAATTCCTGGAACTCGCAGTTTCGCTGAGAAACTCTACACCAAGAGTCACTGCCACAAGATTATCATAGTTTAGTTGCTTGCAGAAAGCGGGTATACATTGGCAGTGGAAGGACTCTTCACACTCAGGGATGTTGAGGAGCTCGGTGAGTGGATGAAAATTAGCTCGGATATATCTCCTCTCATTGAGACAGTTTCGGCAAAAGAAGATTGTAGCGGCAACGTTTATCTGAGAATGCACTAGCAATTGCAAAGGGAGGCTTCAAAATCTACAGGATGATCAATACTTCATGGCGTCAGGCTCATATAAATTGGTAACACATGAAGTCATGGTGCTAATGGTGTATTAATGGTGTTTATGTATTGTTGTATTCTGTTTATGATATTTAGTGACTTGATAGCATCCAAAAAAAAGGCTTACCGCAGGTAAGAATGGTTTGCCACTTAACAGACAGAAAGCTGGCAAGACCATGTATTCTAAAGCAATGTTGATTTTCCAGATGCAGGAGTGTAAAAAAGCCCCATGAAACTCCACTAAGCCTTTCACATGTGGTGCCTCACATAGTGTTCGAATCTCATTTAATAGTTGGTGTCGTTTTTCCTTCTCAAAAGTATTTATTTTCTTCAGTGCTAAAATCCGATGTGTTGGTATATGAATAGCCCTTTGGACAACACTGCTTGCACCACGTCCAATGACACCAAATATGCACATCTCATACGAAGCACACTGATATGTTTTCTCATTCGTATCATATTCATCAATACCTGCTGAGGTGCGCTTTTGTAAGCCAAGTTCATTAATATCTCCACACGAATTACTCAGCAAGTGTAAAGTTCCACCCGTTGTTACCTTATATGAAGTACAGGAATCAACAGAGATGTCAGGATGGAAACTCTGCCCGGAGTTGAACAGTGGCATAGATGCATCAAAATATGCATAGGCTATTCTCCATCTTCATGAGGGTTGCAACACAAACTTCAGTGATGTATTGATCTGTTTGGAGTTATTAGTTCATCAGTCTCTAATAATCTCTTGAGCAAATCTTCACTGAAATATTAGCTGTTCATCTACTTCCAATCTCTGTTATTATTTGAGTTGATATATCAAAGGTATATGTAATCCATTCCTGTAGTTGAAGTTCGAATTTCAAAGAAGGAAGAAGTCATTTAGCTGTGCATCCATACAAAGCGTATCTTGGTATACCTGAGCATTTTAAGGGTGAAACATATCTATTGTATCTGCGTTGGAAAGACTTTGAGCCTCTCATTCTTGAAGGAAGAGGTTGAGATTCTTGAGTTTATTATTGAAGGAAGAGGTCGAGCTACCCTTGTGTATATTCGTGGAGTTTGAGCCGTGTCTCCATTGCTGGTATTCGCGGATTTTTTATTCTTTTTGCATTCCTGAGCTTCCAGAAGGGATATAGAGGCAAGCTCTATAAAGTCTAGTCAGATGTGAAATTTCTACAGAATTTAAAGAACAGAATCTCTCTGAAAGTCTGGTATTGGACAATGTATTTTTCAAACTGATATTCTTAACTTTTGAAATCTTCAATAACTGGGGTTTGTCTAGACTTGCTAGGATTGTTGAGTGTTCATTTCTTTGTTGAGACAATGGCTAGATTTGATGATGTATTAGAGTTACTGAATACACTAATACACTCCACTATTGGTGGGAAGGTAAATGTTAGCAAAGACACTCTTTGTGACATTCAGACCTGCCTGCATGATGCACAAGAAAAGATTGATTTTTTGCAGCTTGAATCACAGCTACAGCAAGAAGAGCTACATCAAAATAGACACCATTCTGAACCTGTTTTTGTTCAGAACATTGAGACAACCACCCATCAGCAGCATGTTAATAATGTTACAGTTCATTCAAATAAAGCAGCAGTTGTATATGCAGATGCAGAAACTCAGTCGGCACTTCCCAAGCCCATCATTAGACCTTGGGAATGGCTTGTCCACAACAAGCACAGAACTGGTCTTGGATATGACAAGGACTTGTCCTTTCATATTCTAGAATATGCCAAGCCCATTCAGTTTCAGAGTGCTGGATTCATTCATGACAGTTCACCTACTCCTCATGACAGTTCAACTTCAGCTGTTCCAGATTCTACTCCTCTTCCACAGCAACAACAACAACAACAGATAGTGAAATGCCAACACTGTGACCGAGTTGGCCATTTGAAAGATCACTGTTTTGATCTTCATCCATGTAAGCACTGTCACAAAACCAGCCATTCTTCACACAGATGCTTCAGAAATAAACATCCTGCAAGAGCAAAGATTCATCTTGGATGGATTGCTTCTTGGCAATGGGCATCAACAGCCAAGAAGATATTCCAAACACATGTTAGAACTTGTTCAAGAGTATTGAACAGTCTTGCAGTTGAGTTTTCTCCATCATCTCACCTTGTATCTGACAGGGGGGGAAATGATGGTCATCTACAAGCTTCAAAGCCACATCAAGCGAGCCTGAGCCACAACCTTCCACACCAGTTTCAGAGTTGTAGCCAGAGACAAAGATGCCCGTGAACATGCCTTCAGTTGGCAATCTGGGACACTTCCTCTAGCAGAATACTTCAGCTTCTTGCCAGTTTTGGAAGAATTCCAGGAACATAATTGAGAACACTTCCTCTAGCAGAAGACACCAGCTTCTTGCCAGTTTTGGAAGAGTTCCAGGAATTGCATTAAGCATTCCAGAGTTGTTGGTTATCCTTAAACCATCACAGGTTGAGACTTCCCTTTTCAGGTTGAAGTTTTACCTTATATGCGAGGTGAGACCTCCCTTTTATGGTTGAAGGTTTTCCTCTTTAAAATAATAGGATCACTTCCTCTAGTAGAAAACTTCAGTTTCTTGCCAGTTTTGGAAGAGTTCCGGGAACTGCACTAAGCATTCCAGTGTTGGTGGTCATCCTTAAACCACTGCCCTTTATACCAACATTTCATAGAGCACATTCAGCCTAGTGCTGCCATGCATTTTTTGCACATTTTGTATTACAGCTCTCTTCTTGGACTCATACATAACCCTTCGGATTAAGGGGGGGAATGTTGGACACCTAATCCTAAATGGGTTAGTGTGGAAGCCAAATAGACCAAAGCAGTCCAAGAGACCTTGGGATCTGAAACCCAAGAGTCACATAATGTACTATAAATGTATATCTCCTGTTAATAAAAAAATGTACTCACTGATTTATCTTTCCTATTCTATGTTTTCCATATGTGTTTAACAGTTACTCCCATCCTGTAGGGATAATCTCGGGTGGCACAGCTGGAAGCATCATTTTCCCACTGATGTCATCGATCTCCCCCACATTCAACCTCAGCATAATTTTTCATCTCAGGATAGCATCGTACATTGGACCATTGCACCTTCTTTCATTCAGTCAAAGACCCATGAATCCAGGGGAACCCCCCTTTTTACTAGTACTTTACCTTAGAATCATGGCGGCATCCAAAGTATTTTGTTTATTAGAAACACCCCCGAGGGTGAAAACAGGTACCTTCATCAGTTAACATCATGTCAGCTACCACATTGCTCACTTGACATGATTCTTTTTTGTATATTTTTATTATGATAGTCCTATTAATCCTAATGAGCATGGGACATGCCCGCACCATATCATTATTTCTTTAGAGAAATGGGTATCTATGAGTTCTTAGTTAAGAACACCCCCCTAATCATCTCCTCAATGATCTACTCTCTTTCAAAAATCACATTAGACCCACATTCAAAACAGGAAAAATGTGATGTATTATGGCTATACACTTGCTCCTAACCTCATCACCAGGGAGAAACTATTAATATGGAAAATTTGTACACATGTTTGTACAAGTCAAATGACACTCAGAGTTAGACAACAGCATGTACAAGTGAATCTCTTCTAACGAAAGACATCATGAAAATCAAAAATCAATAGTTTTCTAAGGTCTAATTTCAAAAAATCAAAACCACGCAGGCACTCCAAAGGAAGAAATTAGCAATTGTGTGGTTGTTTCTTTTATAACCGCATGGGTCAACCAAATTTTGAGTTAGAAATCTGGAACCACTTCATACAAGTTTGGAGTGGGATTCCCTGACATGTACTATCCTAGGATAGTCGATTTCGAGTTGACTTGGAGATATTCAGCCCCCAAGGGATCCTCTTGTCCTTATCTCAAGTCATTTTCTCATTAATGAGATAAGGGAGGGAAGGAGGAGTTCAAAATTCTATATAAATAGGCCATTAGAAGACCAAAAACAAGAGGCAAAGTTATGCTGGAAAAATTTCTCCCTAAGCAATCTTGCATTTCATCATTGAGAGAGTTCTACCATCATTGAGAATTCTCTTAGCTTCTTTGAGAGAGAGGAGTTTTGCATAGGATATTGAAGAAAGGAGTTCCTTGCTGAGAGCTCTTGAGCACCCTTTCTCAGATAAATGTTTTCAAGTGTTTGGATATCTCATATTGTATCTCTTCTACCAACAATCAATAAAGGGCATTATGTTCCTATGTCTTTTTTTTGATGTGTTTATGCTTCATTAAGCAATTTCATGTTTTATTTTGTGTAGTTTTAGTTTATGTATGTTTATGCATTGTTTACATTGCTTACAATGCTTTTTTTACCCATGTTTGTTCACTAACAACATCCAACTATTTTGTATACTATTTGTAGGTACAACCAAACTACAGAGAAAGGTATTTTGGGACTCATGCTCAACAGGAACGCCAATTACAGTGTTTTTGAGTGATTCCACTTAGATTGGAATCCTAGGACATCCTACTTAATAACAAAATTTACCCCATGTCATCTTCATTTGATTTTTTTGGGAATTTGGCAAGTTAACTCGAGAAACAACAACCTGTAGTAATCCTATAGTAGTTTTTTTTTGAGATCTTCCTTGCCCAGATTCACTCCAAATTCATGGTAGAAGTAGATTAATATCCTATGAATTCTCTTAGACCACTTTGGTTGAGTTGAGGCTTTTTTAGGTCATCATTTAACTCTTACATTTATTTCTTCTTGAATGTTGATTTTTGCAATTAGTCTAGATTTACTTTCTAGAAAAAGTAGAATAAATTCCCTTATTGTTATTTACCTCTTGCAACTTAGGATTGGAAACTTACTTAGATGTTTGTTCATTTAAATTTGTTTCATTGTCTTCTTTCACTTGCATCAAAAGGAGTCAGACTAGGAAGAGGAAGGTACGTGTTGCACATAGAGTGTTGGCCCCTCTTAAGTTTGTATGAATCCCGAGTTGATAATTTAATTTGGTATCCTTGGGAGTTGCATCATTCTTGTAACAATATTGGGGATAATCACTAATAACACATGATAGACTTCAAGGGGAGAAACATCACACAGTACCTCATCCATGAAGGACTTGACATTATAGGGAATGCAACACTGATGGCTGATGTGGAGAACATGTCCTTGGTGGAGCCACCAGATGGTGTATGGTTGCGGGTGTGGTGTGGTCGATAGGACCAACCGCTTAATGACCTCTGTTGAGATGAGTTTCTTTTGGCTCCTATTATTGATAATTAAGTACAGTGGACACCTCTTCACCCACATCTTTGAGTGGAAGATACATTCCCCTTCCTTTGGATCTTCCAACTCAATCTTATGGACCTCGGTAGTGGCAACAGTGGCGCTTGGTTTTGCATCAATAGTCTGTTTCGTTTTTTCATTCCCCTTATTGGGTTCTGACTCAAAGTTAGAACATGCATCTAACTCTAAAGCCTTAAGCTTGGCCACCAGTGACTGCTTGGTGCGACACTCATTTTTGTTATGAGTGGGGATCTTGTGGAACTCACACCACTTTATTATGTCCTTTGTCTTCATGGTATTTTTCTTTTCTTGCGGTTTGTCCCGGGTCACCCCACCTTGGCTCTATCCATTTTTTTGGTTTGAAGGTGCATTTTCCTTGCTTCGGATTCACAATCCAAAGTCTCGCTTCTTCTACTTAAATTTTTGTTCAATCTTGACAGCATATCGGTATATGGCGCCAAGAAAGGCGATGTCCAAGAACTCCATATCATCGTAGATGTATTTGTGTAGGCAATCGTGGTACTTGAGTATCATATTCTGCTTAGAATCCTTAATACCCAACTTCATGTAAATGGTATGAAAAACATTTGTGAACTCCAACACGTCTTGGTACCTTCCCTATCACAATGTGGTTCATTTAATGTACTTATCTTCATAGCTCCCGATAGGGTAATACTATTCATTAATGGTGTCTCGAAAAGAATTCCAAGTGGGTGCGGCTGAAAATAGTGAGGGTTCCTTACCATCCCTCTGCTCGTAGTAGGTTTACTGCCATTCCTTGATGTGAGAGGTGGCCTTGACGAGTGAACAAGTAATATTTTTCCCTACTGGAAAAATTATGGACCAAAAAGTATCCTTCTAGCAAATTTAACCATTTATCTACGGAATTTGCATCTATCTAGCCTTCAAATATAGGAATGTCAAAGTTAACTTGTACCTTGAAAGGGGTGGCACCTCTAAGGTGGTTGCTGGATGAAGATTCTTTCCCCACTGAGACCCACTGAAGGATCTGGGAAACGTTACTCATCGTCTCATTCATTTGTCACTTGAGGTCTTCTTTGAGAAACATTTTGAAAAGATATTATGCTCCCTGGCCTTTTTTTTCATCTGCCACGGGAGTTCATCAGGTCGGCAAGGTCAGTCTTGCAAGGGTTCAACCATTCAATTCCTAACTCCTTATACCCTAACCTCGTTGGGGACATGCACAAAAAAATAGAAAAATAGCAAAGCGCTCTGATACCATTGATATAGATTTATGTAGGAACAAATTGTTTAAACAGATACATAGAGCTATAGCAAAAACTAAACTTCAATTCATTAATAACAAATACTGAAAAAAAATTACACGCAAAATGGAAATAAACTAGCTCGAGCGATGGTAGCTTATCTCTAAGAAGAGATATGGAATCTACATGCCTTCTAAACTATGTTACAATGAAGCTCAAAGGTTTTTTTATTATTGAGAAACAATGGAAAAACCTAAAGATCCAAAAACCTAACCCTAGGAGATGAAGTGCAAAACATTTGTGGGCCACATTAGGGTTTGTTGTACATCAACTTCCTGGGGTCACAACATTGGCATATAATCTTCGTTTGACGCATACGATACCTCATTAGAAATATCTCTCCGAGGACAACAAATTTTGATCACAAACCACTAATATTGGTTGTAGGTCTTCCAATTTTCCAAAAAAAACATTGTTTAGGGCCTCAAAACGGTTCCAAAAAATTAGGGCTCGAAAAACTCGCAAAAACAGTAAATTGTGCTACAATTAAGGAAACTGAAAGAAACATTGTTGGGGGTCCAGGTGGAATAGACGAGTGACCACCAATATCCACCTGGATCACACAATCACAAATTTGAACTCTGAGATTCTAAACATGTCCAAAATTGTGGTTCCAAACAAGTCTGATACTATGGTTCTAAATAGGTTTGAGGGTACTAGATCTCCACAAAAAATATGTCAAATATTACCACAAAACATCAACCAATATTGTAGCGTGTAGCAAGACCAAAGATATACTTTTCTAGGTCTGAAATAAATGTTACTACAGGTCCTCAAAAGAGACTCAAGTTTGATTACAAATCCGGTCTTATCCTTCACGGGTCCAAAAATATAGTCTCCACTAATTCATTGTACAAATAGTGTTCCACAAATTATGTTATGCGCTTCTCATTATCTTGTCTTTTCCAAATTATTTGAGATTTAATTAGATGCCTAAAAAAATGCACAAGTTTTATATATATAGTGATTTATCATTTTGAAGGGACACGTCTATTGGAGGGGTATGATGAGCTTACTCAAGTTGTCTAGCAGACTTTGTTGATTTTTTACATGTTTTGTCTTCAAAAATTAATTTCTCTTCAATGACAAGGAATTAAGATCCATCTAAGTGCTCATTGGAAGTCTCTACAAGCCGGTGTATTTTTCTCCTCAAGAAATGATCTTTATAGTTATCAATTTTAATTTTCTTTTCATTATATAACAACCCTATTTGAGGGTTTATTTTCATGGATCTAGGGAATCATGTAGCATAGGGTTTTTTTCATTATTTGACATGCATTGGACAATGTTAAGGATTCTTATATATGTCTTATGACATCCCTTAGGGTTACTTTTGTCCAAGAGCTTATGCTAGGGCTTCTAGATTATGGTTCCTCCGCATATGTTTTTTATTCATTATAATTAGGGCATCTTCAATGCTTAGGATTTCATGCACTTATCATGTAAATATAAGGCTTCATTTAGGGCTTCATTCATCTATGCATACATTTCTTAGGTCAATATGGGAATCTTTAGGGTTTCATCATATGAATGAACCATGCTTGGGTTTCTTCAACATATTCATTTAGGGTTGTATGCATACATTGCATACTTTATCTTAGTGTTACATACAAGGGCTTCTCATACACCTTGGGAATTCTTCAATCTTGCCAGGGTTTTCTCTTAGGGTTTTCACTTAGGGTTTTTCATCATATTGACATAAATGAAAACTTTACCAACAATTCCATACACTATTATGAGAAAACCTAGATGAAGAATGGGAGTCCATGTCGTAGGGTTGCACGGTTAAATGATTCATCTTTTTGTAGGTTGACAAATGACGGACATGAAGAAGTCTTCAGAACAACAGTCAATATTATTGGAGAATTAATCAACAGTGTGTTTAATAGAAGACTAGGTCTTAGTTTTGGTAAGTTTTGAAACATAGATAGCTTGTTAGGGGGAGTCACACTTTTCCATTGATGTCAAAGGGGGAGAGAATACAGGTTGGGGGGAGTAGTGATTGTAGGGGTAGTATATGTGTTAATTTATGGTATGTTCTATGCTTAGTGTAGTTTACTTCAATTTCTTCTTATTATCCATTGTTTAGAAATCACATAAACATAAAGTAAAATGCAGATAGAACATTAATAGATCGACGGAAAAAAAAGCCAAGACAAGAGCAACCAGATGTGGTAGCTAACCAGGGACAAACCCAAATGTGGGGAAACCCTTTGATCAATTCTTCTTTAGTCTTCAATAGTTCAGCAGAGAGAAATAGTACATATACATAAATCTATAATTTTATGACAGCAGCAACAAACCCTAACCAACAAAGTCAAATGTAGTCAAACAAGATGAAATTGACCTTCAATATGCTTGGTCAATTTCCCAGTCATCTAGTCCTCCAATAGCAAGAATAAGTAGACCATAAACAGCCCCGAAAACACAATCAAACTGCAGCCAACTGAAATCAACCTGCTGCCCCAAACTAGGGCAGTCAACGTTGGTCAAACCAGAGCTCAGATTGCCTCATTTTGCATGCCAAACACTGCGGCCTGCCTAGGAGAGGCAGCCACACCAAACCCGCACTCCTGAAAAATTCAACACTTGGTCAACTCTGGTCAAAACATCTTGCTGCAGCTTCTGTGTCCTCCTTCCTTGCCCTTCTATGTCCTCCTTCTTCCCACGTGTGAGCTTCTCTTCCTTGTGTGTAAACCCAATCAGCTAAGGAGAGAAGAATGTGTGAGAGATGAGATGAGTGAATAATGACTCAACCTCACTTGTATTTATATGATATGCTGGGCATGTGTGCCACACATTTAGCTGTTGGCCGACCTTGACAATTTGTCAAGTAAATACAAATAAATTCATATCTCCATAAATACTTGTCGGAATCGGATGATCGTTAGATCAATCCTACACCTCTCGATGAGAGGAATCAAGGAAAAATATCAGCTACCATAAATAAGATGACCCACATGGAGTTTGGCCCTAGTTTCCAATTTTAACACTTCCTCTCAACTAGGGAGAACTCCATCTGCTAATTCGTCTAGTCGTCGGTACTATCTCTACCATCAAATGCACTGCCCTGCACTGCTTGGCTCTACTCTGCTCTTCTTTTCTCTGCACTACTTTGTTGAACTATGAAGAAGAATAAATTATCAACAATGTATCATACCATCCTCCACTGACCTGAAGTCAGTCCCAGAGAGTGTGTCATACCACTCTCATTGATCCCAGATCAGCGGAGGTCATCCTAGCATAGGGAGTGCGGTCGATACAACGATGCGTCCATCGATAGTACTACTATGGTTCCTAACCCCATTTCCCTACACATTGATCATATGAGAGGTACTTCCCATGAGTCCCAAACTACATGGGTAGGATGCCTCGACATGAGAACTAATCATCCTATCCATAAGTCACCACGGGGTATCACAGAGAAGGTTGAACCTTTCACCCTGTACATAGCGCACCACTAGGGGAGGGTGAGTCGCCATGTGGTCGCATGTCGCTCCAAGAAGTACCCCAAGCCCCCTAGAGCTCCTAAAGCTCAATGTATGCATCATATATGACCCTCATAAGAGGGTCTCTCAACGACACCAAGTTGTTCTCGGAAAGTCAAGAATTTGACCTTTCCCAGGGGCTTCGTCAAAATGTCAGTGACCTGCTCATCTATACCAATATGTTGGAGCCTTATTGCTCCCTACTACACCATATCCTAGATATAGTGGTACCTGATATCAATATGCTTGGAGCGATCATGAAATACGAGATTCTTTGATAAATGAATCTCGCTCTGGTTGTCACATAGGATCACGGTAGTATCCATTGTAAATCCAAATAGCTCACTGAAGAGCTTCCACAACCAGACTGCCTCACAAGAGGCCATACTCGTAGCAATGTACTCAACCTCAGTGGTGCTCAAAGCCACTAACTTTTGCTTCCTTCTCATCCAGGATAATGAGGCAGATCCCAAAGAGAAATAGCACCCAGAAGTAATCTTTCAGTCCACCACACTACCTACCCAATCAGCATCGGTATATCCATGTAGTCTCACATCTCCGGCAGTGTATCTCAAGCCATGAGTGATTGTGCCACGAAGGTATCTCAACGGATTCTTGGCACCAATCCAATGTGTGTGGTGAGGCTCAACCATATGTTGACTCAATGTGTTGATTTCAAAACATATATTCAGACGAGAGTTCACCAAGAACATCAATGCTTCGATGAGTTGATGATACTCAGTAGCATTTTGTAAAACAGGCCTGGCAGTGTTACCGCTTAACTTCTTGAAGTCAAGCTCCATTGGGGTCATGGGCTTGCATTCCACCATACAAAATCTCTCCAATATCTTCACCACATATTTTCCTTGAGATGGGAAAATATCCCTAGGCTTCTGCCAGAATTCTAGTCCTAGAAATAGTGCATCAGCCCCAGGTCCTTCATCTCAAACTCAGAAGCTAACTCCCTCTTACATTTGTGAATGAGAGGATCTGCCCCTATCAGAAAGAGGTTGTCAACATACAACACCAGTATGAGAGGTTTATCATCTTCAACCTTAAAGTAAAGGTTAGGGTGGCTTCACTCCCAGTGAATCCTAACTTCATCAAGTAGTTATTGATCCTCTCATACCATGCTCGGGGTGCTTGTTTCAGCCCATAGAGGACTTTCTTCAACCTTCACATGTGAGATTCCCGATCATGAATCTCAAATCCTTCGAGTTGTTCCACATAGACTTCCTCTTTGATCGAACCATGCAAGAACGTGGTCTTGACATCCATATGATGTAGGTTCCATCCCTGTGAAGCAACAAGGGCTATGACTGAGCGGATGGTGGTGTATCGAGCAATAGGTTAAAATATCTCGTCATATTCTATAACTTCCTTTTGAGAGATGCACAAGAGAAAAAATGAGCCTTATACTTTTCATCACTTCCATCAGCTCCATGCTTTATCTTGTAAATCCATTTTGAAGTGACAACTTTTTTGTCCTAGGGTCTAGGGACCACATCCTAGACATTATTCTTCATGATGGACTCATATTCCTCAATCATAGAATCCTTCCATACTTGATTCTTGATAGCTTCGGCGAATGATGAAGGCTCATTTTGAATGACCGTGCTCTTGAGGGTCAAGTATCCTGATACCTGGTTGGCTTCTTACTTTCTCGAAAAGTCCCTCTGGGTGCAATGTGTCCTTCGGTATCATCAAGTGTCCCCCTAAGCCATGAAGGCCTATTCCTAGAAGAGGAAGGCTCTTGCAAAGGGGGATCAATGGATCCATAGGTTCTTCTACATCGGGCATTGTCTCATCTTCCTTTTCCTCTGGTTTCCTAGTGTCAACTTCTCCAGATTTCCTTAGTATAGGAAGATTGTCAACTTTGCTAAGAGCCATATCTTCATCAAAGGTGACATCATGGCTAATCTCGACTTCCCTTTGACCAGCCACATATATTATATAGCCCTTATTATTTTCGCTATAGCTCACGAAGATTCCTTTCTTTCCAGATGCACCCAATTTATTCCTTTGCTCTTTCAGCACATGAAAATATACAGGACTTCCGAAAATTCTAAAATGAGATACGTCAGGTTTCTTACCAATGAACATTTCTTCGGGAGTCTTGGAACCCAATTCTTGATGAGGGCATCGATTTTGCACATATATGGTGGTATTCGCAACTTCGGCCCATAGAAACTTCGGAAGCCTTTAATCATGGAGCATAGCATGGACAACTTCCACAATCATACGATTCTTCCTTTCTGCCACACCATTCTGCTCAGGAGTATATGGTGTTGTATTCTCCCTCTTAATTCCAGCCTCTTTGCAAAAGTCATGGAAACCATTGGATTCATACTCTGTCCCATTATCATTCCTTAAGATCTTGATCTTCTTTTCGGTTTGATTCTCGATCAAGGCTTTGAAGTGACGAAACTATGAGAACACTTCATCCTTATTTTTCAAGTATATCCAAGTCTTGTGAGAATAAACATCTTTAAAAGTGAAGTAATATAAATATCCTCCCAAATAATTCATAGTCATCATACCTATTGAGAGATTAAATGGTCATATTAAATCCCTTATTATTAATTGTCAACCCGGGGTTCGTAAGCATTAATTGCCTTGCACTTTCTCTGTTCAGTGATAGGTCAGAGTTTAATCATTTCCTTCTAACAATTTATGAAATAATAACTACTCGCAAATCAAATCATCTAATTGTCAAGAGCAAACCCAACAATCAAATTTAATCTAAAACCTTTACAAATTCTAGTATTCAAATATGTACTCAACTATGTATCTCTAGTGATGAAAATAGACTTTTATCCACACCAAACTGTACTCAATCAAATCTCTGAATGCTGGTACCAGACCTTCTATGTGAAAAACCACTCAATCATTCCTCAACAAGCATCCTATGATGATGGCAGTTCTTACTTGAAGTAATCAAACAACCTGTACTAATAACCACTCAACTTATTAAACTATTGATGCAAATAAAAATTCATTCCTGAAGCAATCTATAACAATCCAACTCTTAAGTAAATGAGTAATCTATCCTAGTAGCACTCAATCAAACAATCATTCTGTACTTAATGGTTCATTCCCTTATCAAGACTCAGGAGTTAAGTACTAATCTGGAGAAATTACTCTGTTTTACTCTATCACTCACTTACTTGTTGTTCTATCTTCAAATAAACCACTTACAGGATTTGATTAATGAAAGCAACCCTAACGCTGATCCTGTTTAACACCCAGCTATGTAATCACACAAATTCTAAGGAACTGTACTTAAATATTTCCTGGAATCACACCAATCCCTGCTTATGAATATTCTTACTCAAAACCAATATATTGTTGTAAATCCAAGCAATGATTTAACTACAAAGTGGATAACTGAAACCTATGAACCAAGAGAGAGATCAATCATTCAAATGAGACTAATTATTGCACAGAACAGGGAAGAGTAATCTTTTCAGTCAACTAATGAAATTGGTAATTTCACGAACATTGGAGGCAAGTATGATCTAAAGAATTGGTCTTCGACCTGCAGTGCTCTGTTACTAATCCTCAACACATTAATATGATAGTCTATTAATTGAAATGAAACGAAACAAAAACCAATCAATCATCTGTGCAAGTAATGCATCTTCACGCTTTGGTCACCAATCCAATTTGTTTCAACCAAATTCGTTACAGTATTTGGATAGTCGATGCAACATTTGCCTATATTCTCGTTGCCTATATAATGTTAACGATTTAATCAATGGATCGATTCGAGTCAATTCTCTCAAAGAAACAGAGGTCAATTTGGCGAATAGACCAAGCCTGTTCTAATCAATTAAGATCTTATTCATACATGACTGTTGAGAACTTTAAGGACTATTTCGGCATTGATCATAGGTAGCGATTTCAATCAGCTTGTCAAATGACCATATGATGTGTTTAAGATGATGGTAAATCAAGGTAATATCATAGCTTTGGTTTGGAAAGCACGCAACGTTCACACCTTAATCTAATTACAACTGTGAAAATAACAAGAATTTCGCAATCATTCAACGCACCTATGTGACTAGTAAATCAAATGAACAACTCAATTGAACTGACTTGCAATAGAAAAGGAAATTAACTGTAACTAGTTTCACAGTGACACTATTGATGAAAATACAGAGCAAACCCAGATGGGTGGGCCCGGCCACACCTGGGGGCTAATAAACTTACAGTAACGAAATGATTTCAATCACAATTAAAACATGAGCATCAACATCCCATCAATGCATTCAACTAGAATTCAGAGCAAGAGCATCATAACGATCTTCTATTGAAACTAAGTCACAATTATACAGTAAATACTTCAAAGGTTCAGCGTGCCCCCCATGACATATTACATCCCCGCCTTTTATAGGCATTTGATTACTGTTAAACATTAAACTAAAAATGGTAGTTTATAACAGTCGAACAACATTACTTCTTCAGAATGAATTGGTTTGAATGGCTGGCTCGAATTGGTCCAACAACTCATAACCAACCCCCAACTTAGTGTATGCTGCAACCAAAGGAAAGAGAACGAAGATCTTGGGATCACATGTGTTCTTCTCATGGTTGGCGCCATCTCATCATCCAGAGGCGCATGACTCCTTATCCATTGCAGTGTTTGAGAACCAAATCCGAATGTAGCCTTTGAGTACCGAAATAGAGAGTCATGGTACATCAGCTGCTTCTTCTGGTATTGTCCTGCACATTCTGCTGAGAAGTCTACACTCGATTACAATAATGAGTTAGTTTAAGAATATGCTACCTATATTCACTTAAATCTACCAACAAATATCCAAATGCAATCATAAGAAGATTTACCTCAAATGGGGATTGGGACAAGGATTAGGACAATAAACTTAGCAAAGAAGTAGGTTCCATAGTGCCAAAAAGAGGTCAAAATGGGGATTGAACTGATAGTAATAGGAACAAAATAGGGGATCAACAATAGCAGATATGTCAGAGTGAACCAACTGCAATATATCAGAGGTATTGCTATGGCTTGAGGGGAATGCTTCCCTTTTGAGCTTTCCTTTGGCACATCCTGGACATACACCTTCTTGCTCTAATTTGAACTCAGGCATCCCGATCACCATTTGTCTCACATAGGGTAGAGCTTTATAATGAAGGTGGGAAAACCTCTAGTGCCATAGTTCGGACTGAAGAGATGTGTCACAAGTCATGACACTCAATGGACTTGCTCCAACATGATATAAAGAGTCAACCTGAAACCCAAGAGTGAAAGCATCTTTGAAATCCTTTTTCCATACACATACTTTCCATTGATGAAGGCCACCTTGTAGCCTTTGTCTTCCATTGCCTAAAGGGACATCAGGTTATTTTTTAGATCAGGTACATATAGGATTTCTTGTAAATGAATTGTATTACCTTGATTCAATTAAAGAGAGACATTCCCTACGCCTTTCACGGGATATTTGGAGTTGTCCCCAAGAACAATTTCCAGGCTGGTCTCCTTCTCTATCAGATTAGAAAGAACTTCTTTGTAACTAGTGAAGTGCCTTGAGGCACCACTATCAATAAGTAAATTTCCCATTGATTCCAACGGAGAAGTAGTAAACAGGGTCGCTAGTAGATAATATTCATCTTAATTATTCTTAACAACGCTAGATTCATACCTGGAGTTTCTTGCCTTCATGGAAGGTTGACCGCTTCCTTGATTTTTGTCATTCCTCTTTCCTTTGCCATTGAACCTTCCCTTCCTTTGATTATTGTTGGAATTGACTCAGGAGTGATTTTGATCATCGTCATGAGATGTGTCCTTTCTATTAGGGAACTCCCTCGCATAGTGGCCAATTTTGTTGCAAATGTAACATCTACCTTTCCTTCCACCTTTCAGTTTGACCTTTCCTTTAGATTTTGCCCCAGAATTATTTCTCCTTTTAGCATGAGAGGAGAATGCAGCGATATTGCCTCTAAGTGCAGGCATTTCCTGCTCTTCCATCCTTGTTTCTTATTGAATGCATCTCGCCATCAGTGACTCAAATCCTGGAATTACATTGTTGTTGAGAAGAGTGGTTCTGAATGTGTACCATTCAAATGGGAGCCCTCTGAGAGTAGCGATGGTCAGTTCCCAGCTGGGAATGACTTCCCCAATTAATAGGAGATCATTGTTGATCTCGGTGATCCTTAAGAAGTAGGCTTGCATACTCTCATATTTTCCCTTCTATTGTGACCAGCAACAACCCCCCTTCTTATTTTAGTTTTGACATCAATACTAAATAAGTGGGGACCCTTCATCTAAAAAATAACAAAAAATTAGAGCTTTTATTTCTTTATTGAATAAATCTTGCTATCATAAACTTAGGAGAATACCTGCAAAATCCAAAAAAGACTTAAGTTTTATGATAGGTTTGAATAAAATCTTTCTCTTAATAATAAATACATCACATCGCAAAAAAGGAAATAACGACATCATATAAGTAAACCCCTACAAATGTGAAATCGTGATGCGAGATCGCACACCGAAAGAACCCATCGCATCACAGTTTTCATATGCTTCAAACGTCATTTAAGGTGAAATGCTTCAAAGCTGGTGATATGCGATAACAAATCTCGCAAATCGCATTTCGCAAAAACGCATGGTAATGAATGAATGTCGAAACATAACAGATTAGCGATATTGCGATCTGCGATATTGTGAAGCAAATCGCAAAATCACATTATCGCAGATTTGTAGGGCACACCATTCTAAAAAAGGTTTTTCGTAATCCGTTGTCAATTCATGCACATTAATGTTAATTTAATAAGTTAGTTGATTATCATTAATGACATAAGGTTTCAATCTGATCAAGAAGTCAGTTCACGTAGGGCGATATATTTTATATGATTTCAAACATTTAAAGCTTTCCCGTCACCTTATTAATATCATTACTCTTTCCTGATTTCGTAAATTGCAGGAGTGGAAAACAGAAAGATATACGTAGCAATGTTTAGAGTATAATGGGAAAAGAAGGAGAAAATTCAATTTCTGAAGTCATCTAACAAAACGCGCAAAAGGCGAAAACTGGCACCAAGGAAGCCCGAATCAAGAAATGAAGGCAGTTTCCGATGCGCGATTAGCGTAATCGCGCATCGCCGGGCAAAACCCCTTAAGAAGGAAAGCCTCTAAATTCTCAATTGCCAGAAATTCTGAAAAATTGCAAGAAAAAGTGCTAAAGGCTAAAAAAAAAACTCGAGTTCTAAAAACAGTGGTATTTATCAGGGATATATTTAAATGATATGTAAATTTCTCCCAAATGCACAACATTTACAGAACAGCTGGAGGCAAAAGGCTGAAGAAAAAGTAGAATCCATCAATAGGTTAACCAAGTTGAATTGGGATTCTTACTGGCAGTACTTGGTTAAACCACACAGTCAATGCATGACTCTCAAAAGCCTCACTAACTCTGTTGTTGAGTCTTGATAATGTCATTCATTTCCATTACACTTTCACTATTATGTCCATTATATCACCTCCATTTCACTACTATGTCACCACATTCATCCCACTTTCATTATCATTGGGCCACATTTATGTTTTTCCAATATTTATTAATTCTAAGCCTTTTAAGTGAATTTGTGGTTAAAAATTAGAAAATAATGTGCATATGCTTATACATAACAAATGGGTTGAGATTGTTGACATGTGTAGGTTGAAAGAAGGCTTCTAGAAGACTCTTATGTGGCACTCTAAGGCCAAATTCGAATTTGAGTGGAAAGAATCATGGGATCATGAGAATATGTGTCATATCTCATAATTATATTATAACTCTAAGAAGACATGTGTCTTATCAGTTCCTATTTTGATTAGGTCTTTAGAGGTAGAGGGAGAGATTCATAGACTCTCATTAATGATATGGCTTCTCATCTTTTTGTATAAATAGGAGATCTCTCTCCTTCATTTGTTAGTTCTTAAGTCTCAATTTAGAGTTCTTTAGCTTGGAGTTTGTAGTTCTTCCTTGATGACTCTTGAAAGCTTTGGAGAGCTTTGTTGTACTTTGTAATTTTGAAGAATTTGAATAAAGCTTTGATGTTCTCAACATGGAAGGAGATGTGAAGTAGATGTCATGGAGCATATTAGAATGTAAGGTAGAGTAGATTTCATTTTGTAAATTTTGCTTTGATTTCATTATGTCATTTGATTGCTTTTAAGTTTGATAGATTAGATTTTTCATTCATGCAATTTTAATTCATGCAAGTGTGTTCAACCGGTTAAATGTAGATTAGTAATGCACATAGCTTTTTAATGACTAATGACATGATGGAATTATCTTGTCCTTCTGCTGATTTATTTTCTTAGTTCTAATTCCAGCACTATTTATTTCTTTCAGTTTTGTTTTGTTCATTTACTTTTCTGTAAGATAGATATTAGACTACTCATGTCATTTTCAGTTACCTCCTATAGCCAGAGCAGGACTACTCGTGAGGGATTAAAGTATGATTTCATAGTTTGATATTAGTTTATTTTTCCGCAAGATAGATATTAGACTACTCATGTCATTTTCAATTACCTCTTATAGCCAGAGCGGGACTACTGGTGAGGGATTGAAGTATGAATGCGTAGTTTGATATTAGTTTATTTTTCTGCAAGTTAGTTATTG
Organism: Pinus tabuliformis; assembly: GCA_031772625.1. Taxonomy (NCBI): domain Eukaryota; kingdom Viridiplantae; phylum Streptophyta; class Pinopsida; order Pinales; family Pinaceae; genus Pinus; species Pinus tabuliformis. The sequence continues at coordinate 837,572,282 of CM062809.1, read as the reverse complement.
AACTGCTCATGTCATTTTCAGTTACCTCCTATAGCCAGAGCAATACTACTGGTGAGGGATTGAAGTATGAATGCGTAGTTTGATATTAGTTTCATTTTATGCAATTTAGATATCAGATTACTCAATTTGTTTATGATTACCTCCTATAGCCAGAGCAAGTTGAATGGTGAGGGGTCAGAATTGAGTTGATGTAATATGATTTAGTTTACTTTGCTTATAGTTTTTGAATTGCTTTAAGTTCAGTTTTATTTTTATACAGCAGCAAGGATACTGGGTTTCATAGTCACTAGCTCATTGTTTGGTTGTTACATTCTATTTTGATTGAAGTAGCTACATATTTACACTTTTGTTTAAGTACTAATTCCATCAATAACATGTTTTAAGATCTTTTGAAGTGCTAAGTTTTGGAAGTTACCATTAGGGACATAGACTTTGTCTTGAAATCTACATCCATACTTGTTCTTTAAAAGTATTCTTAAGACCTTAGAATAGGATTTCCATTTGCATTAGACACTTTAGAAAACGCACAAGAAAAAAACCCCAAAAACAACATAAATTGTAAAACAACGAAGTAAGAAAAATGTTAACTAAGCACATATGATACACCACACTTCATCAGTTTACGATACCCGGATTGATAATTTATGTAGAGCAATTTAAGACGTTAAATTGACTAGACATTTTGGCATCGTTGCCGAGGAAGTGTAATTAGGAGACCTTATTTCTTACATCTGAAAAAAAAAAAAAAAAAAAAAAAAAAAAAAAAAAATTAAAAAAAAAAAAAAAAATAATTAAAAAAAAAAAAAATAATTAATAATTCTCGAGTATGCTCTCCTCCTGCACTTCGTGTGATCTGGAGGATCAGAAAAATAATTGTTAAGTAAAAAAATTAATAATTCTTGAGTATGCTCTCTTCCTGCACTTTGTGTGATCTGGACGATCAGAAAAAGAATTGTTATGTTAAAAAAAAAATGAAGACAAAATAAACTTCATCATTTCAATTGATTCAATTAATTGAAAAAAAAAAATAATAAATAAAATTGTTTTGTTTAATGAAATATATATGTATATTTTTTATTTCTGAAAGTATAACATATAGTTTTATTAACAAAACAATTTAAAAAAATATATAATAAATTTTATTATTTTGTTTAGTAAAATATATATGTATATTTTTAATTTTTGGAAATATAACATATGTAATTTTATTAACAAAATAATTATAAAAAAAAAGTGCAAATTCAACATATTGCATGGACTGTTAGGAGGAGGCCAATTGAAAAAAAAACCTTGTGTGGCTTTCAAAATAACGTGTGCAGAGTCCAATTGGTGTGGCATAAATTTTTTAAAACCTTCTCAGCATCAAAATCCTTAGACCTTGATCTCTCAGTGGCCTTCCTGGTATACCTATTAGTTTATATGTATTTATGGTGCAGGACTTTGCAACATAATTGTGAACGAAAGAAGACTCTTGGAGCCAAGTTGCTTTTCATTATTCATCTTACAACTATTGTGTTTGAGGCAGATCTTCAATGGAGTATTCCTGAAAGTGAACAAAGCAACTATGAATATGTTACAAATGAGTGAAACATATGTGACTTATGGCTATCCTAATTTGAAGAATATTGGAGAGCCGACTTACATGAATAGAAAGATAAACACGCAGAGGATTCCTCTGACAAACAACGCTGTTATTGAACACGTTTTGGGGTCAGTATGAAATCACTTGTACTAAAAACTAAGTGAAGGTTTTCATGAATCGTTGAAGGTTCCATCCACTCCAGATTGATTAATATTATGTGCATTCCAAAACACATTGCCCCAATTCTTCAACCCTATCATCATACCTGTGTAATACACCTGACAAACAAAAACAAAAACAAAAAAGCGTAATAGCTAAGAAAAATGTCTAACATAAACTCACGACTTGGCCAAACGGAGACGAATTTGAAAAAAATAAAACATGGGTTTTTTCTCCAGTAGGGTCAATTAGATAACCCCAAAATCGTTTTAAGCAATTAGTGGTAGTTTGGGAGAAATCCTCAGTTCTTTGGAGCCCATTTTTGCCTACCGCGTGTAAAAAAACAGAATTTCAATTAAATAAACAGGTTGTGATGTAATTCGGCATGCTTGAGGAAGAGAAATCTAATTAGGAATCAACTGTGTGCTAGTGTTCAATCTTAATTACACATATTTAATGACTAACAGTCCCATGCAACGCGTGACTGTGCTTCAGTTTCACGACCAACAGCAAAGACGTGTCCAAAAACCATACGTCTCTGTTTTAACTCCCTTAGGTAAACCATTGAATAATCTACCAAATGTTGTTTTTGGAGGAGATATGAATTAGGATTATAAAATGGATGGTGCTCCTCCTCTTCCTTATGGATGGTATGATGCTTGGGTGACGCTAAGACCTAGTCAGAATGGCTGGACATATGATACTAAAGCTAATCAAATGCTAACTGGAAATCGTCTCTTGCAAAATCGTTTGGATAGAATGTTTTGCCATTTTAAAAATCTTGAGGTCGAGAGTATTGATATGAGAGGGAAAAATCTCATTCCTGGTCTCTCCCATAAAAAGGAGAAGAAAACCAGAGGGCGGTCTCAAATTTTGACTCTTCCAGTGTTGCCAAGTGATCACTTTGTGTTGCTTTTAAAGCTTACACCAAAAAAAAATTATGGGGCTCATTGGGAGAACTAAATTAGTTGAACACACTTAGACTTAGACTTTCTTTATCTAGATAAAAGGGACAGTCAAGGATATGCGTCTGATGGTTGACTGTTTCAGCCACTTTCCGCAGCTTATTCAACTTTCTGCAGTTGTTTTGTTAAACTCTAGGTTGCAGGTGTCATCAAGAAAAACAAGCCACATGGGTAGTTGGGGGAATGTCAGTTCATGGATGATGTCCTATTCATTTGGTCAAATTCGATGAAAAATACCCCGGTCAAAGGGAAGTCAATTTGTGTGTTATCACTAAGTCGCCACACTAAGTCGCCACACTAAGTCGCTGCATGTCAAGAAAAAAATAATAATAATTTTGAATCAATGAAATGAATAAGTTATTTGCTCACTTTTCTGAAGGTATTGATTAATTTTGGACTGATGATGAAAGATGAATGGCTAACTTTTTATTCAAGATTTTTAGCTACAGAAACTGTGCACATTCCGCAGCTAAAGTCCAATTCCACAGCTGTTCTCTAATTCCGCAGCCAGAAAAACCTCATTGTTCAAATCAGCATATCTTTCTCATACAAAATCATATTTTGATGATATAAGTATCGTTGGAAAGATCTCAACAATGAGAAATCTATCATTAGAGTTTGAAATGGCAAATAATGAAATAAATTGTTGAAAAGAAGCAACATCAACTTGCGGCATTAATTCCAAATCAGGTATAAATTCTTTTGATTTTTCCTTTGAGAACTTGTTTCATTAATACAAATTCTTAGTTTTGTGTGTAAATATCATAACTAGAGAGATTGGACATCTCTCTCCTTTGATAATCTTACATTCCATTGCAGAAGAAGTATTAGTGTTTTTTTTGCAGGTTCCAAGAGGAAGGACAAATGACTACAAGAGAATGGTGTCTCTCTAAGAGACCAATTTGTTTCATAAGAAGATGATCAGCAACAAAGAGGAAATATGTTGATGCAAAATCAGATCCAAACACTTGAAAAACTTTCAGATACTATTGTCTCCATGACATCCATACTTCATAATAAACCATTCACTCCATATTTTCCATTTACATTCACATACACTTTCCATCTATTTTTCTCCATTCACAACCCACAAATAAAAGCAAGAGGCTCATTCATATGCTTATTGTTGTGGAGTGATAAAAAGGTGCCTTTCAAACTCCTAATTACCTTCACATTAATTATCAACCCAGGGACGACTTTTTATTTCAAGAGTGTACTCTGTCTGAGGCGGCTATTTACTCAAGAGTAATGTTTTGCAGTATAGTGCTTAAAACCCAAAAGTAAATGAATGCTTGAAAAAGAATCTAATTGGAGCAGCAAGAAACTGAAATGTTCTAAACTAAATCATTCATTCAAACAACCATCAATCGAGGATATAGTAGCAATAACTCAGTCCTCTAGAAATTGATGCAAAAGGAATTAGAGCATGGACCATGGATCAGGGAGCGTGGTAGCATTTGTTGAGGCTCACGACAGCCTTGGACCTTCTCTCACACCAAAGCAATAAATGCAAGTAAATGGACAGCAGAAAGTAAAATAGAACAGCAAACAGGAAATGGAATAGCAAGTCTAAAATGGAACGGCCGTAAATGGAATAGCAACTGGAATTAAAAGAACTGAATGGCAAACTCTAATTTAATGGAAGCAAACCAAAACCAAGCCAAATCAAATAAATCAGACAACAAACGGAAATAGAATGGCAACTAATTAGAAATGAAATATGGAACAGCCTACGGTGCTAAAATAAATAATACACACAGCGTACAGGGATATTAAGAAACGGCAATCCGAGTCTGATACGCAAGTATTAATCCTGGTTAGAAAGGGTAACGATTACAATTCATGATGGAACCACAATGTCAATTGAACAGCAATCGTATGAAGTATAAACCATGGACAAATACAGTAATACCAGCTTAAGAAGGTTGCAGCTTGATTACTCTGCAATTAAATAAAAATATCATTCTGTAGAGAACATCAATGTTACATTAACGACTTTAAAGAGATAGCAATACGTTATAAGATCAGAATGCACATTACGACTTTCTTGTTGCAGAGAACGATATATGAAATATAACAGAACTGCAATATAAGATAATAAAACACACCAGATTACCAATTCAAGCTGATAATACAAATCATGCATAAACCAAAAAGATAATATACAGCAGCAGCAGCAGCGTACTCCACCAGAGGGTGGGCCCTTAGCCGCCAGCAGACGCTGCGGGGTTACTTCAGAATGAGAAAAATGAACAGCACTCCCAAATCATTTATTAATCAGCCAATTGTGGAATCATTACAACAACAAAAGATTAAGAATTATAGCATGAATAATCCACCATCGTTGTCCATCATTTCTCATTCCCCAAATCCATCATCACGTCCCCTCCTCTCTGATCTTTGTTCTCATTTAAATAGAGAAAGATCAGAGAGCATAGATAATTACAACATGATTTGTTTTACAAATTTGGGTTGATTCTAACCAGATGATCAACAAGAAAATATATTTCCTTTCATCTCTCAACAAAAGCAAGACGAATTTGGGTTTGCAGCTGAGATTTGGAGGACGGCCGCAACTGCAAATCTGAGAAAATCGTGCTCAAAGAACCCTGCGTTTCTCCCTGTACAAGCCGAATTTGGGAAAACCAGTATTCATCAAAGTTAATTGGGCCCGTTCTGGACAAAACCCATGTTCCGGATTTCTCAAATTCGTCTTCATTTGCTCAGAATCTCAACCGCAAAACTGTCACTCCTTAAACCAGCGAATTTCTGAGTTGGCAGATTTAAAAATCAAATCTTCAATCTGGAAGTTACTTTGGAGGCTAAAAATGGTGAATAATGTTATAACCAACTTATTAGAACTATCATTGATAAAATAATGCATAATCATCAATTTATTAGAAATAAAGGAGAATAAATAATATTCATCCATGAGAGCATAAATTATTTATAAAATGGATTTAAATGATAAATTATAATAGATGATATAATAGAGAAGAGTAAAAATGGATGAAATAAGTGTTACAAAGTGGTCGTATTCATGGCCCAACAATTGCCCATTGTCATTTCTACTCTCCATTGCCATCTTCCATTTCCTGTCATTTTCATTCCACAAATAAGCCCTGCTTCAATGCAAATTATTAAGTCCATAGTCCTTTGAGTCTAAGTTCTTTGTAAAAACACCTTGAGGTTTGCATGCCTTAATGGCAAGTCCTCATTCTGACAAACAATGGGAATACATTAATGTCCCTTGTTCGTTAGTTCTTCTAGGTGACTCGACATCAGCAAATTCATTCGTACCTAGCAAGATGTGTTTGGGCATCTTGACTCTCATTGTCATTAATGGTGAGAGATCTCGTGTTGACTAGTGGCATCCATTAATGGTCACTAAGTCAACAATTTCCTACTATGTTCGACATTAGAACATCTTTTCACATAGTAGAAATTGTGCCAATGAGTTTTGAAGACATGAAGACTATTATTTTCAGCATTTTGGAGCAGACTCAGCAAGTTTTAGTAGAAGCAATAAAAAAGTCATCTTATCTCTTTATCCATGACTCCTCTTATTCAGCCACTTGAAGAAGAATATGATCAGAATTTTGCAGCCACCACACATACAACTCATCCATTCCAAAGGGTAAGTGAAGGTACGCCATTTTCTAACTTTTGACCATAGAATTCCATAAAAAGCTAGAATGATAATTGTTGGAAAAACATTTCTCTTCCTCATTTCATAAAATTGCCAATACCATCAGTTGGGGGGGGAATACATTCATATTCATATCTTGCCATGTCCATATCATATTCAGGAGCCCACATATTTCCAACATATATTAATTATTACATTGCTATTATGAGCATACAATGGCTTTGAAAAAGTTCTTAAAGGATAAATTGGATACAAACAAAATCATGGTTGTCACACAAGAACCAACCATCATGCAATCCAATAAAGATATACTTTGCAACAATAATCAAAATATCATTATGCAAAGTTCAAAGATCAAAATAGAAGGCAACAACAAAAAAATGGTTGTAACACAAGAACCAACGATGTTGCAATTCAAGTAAAACACTTTGCAAAAATAAGAAGTTATCAAATGATATCATGCAAAGTTAAGCCAAAGCTCAAGGATCAAAAGAGTTAATGTAATATATATTGCATGAGGACATGCAATAGCTTCAGTTGGGGGGTATGTTGAGTCTTGAAAATGTCATTCATTTCCATTACACTTTCACTATTATGTCCATTATATCACCTCCATTTCACCTCCATTTCACTACTATGTCACCACATTCATCCCACTTTCATTATCATTGGGCCACATTTATGTTTTTCCAATATTTATTAATTCTAAGCCTTTTAAGTGAATTTGTGGTTAATATTTAGAAAATAATGTGCATATGCTTATACCTAACAAATGGGTTGAAATTGTTGATATGTGTAGGTTGAAAGAAGGCTTCTACAAGACCCTTATGTGGCACTCTAAGGCCAAATTCGAATTTGAGTGGAAAGAATCATGGGATCATGAGGATATGTGTCACATCTCCTAATTATATTGTAACTCTAAGAAGACATGTGTCTTATCAATTCCTATTTTGATTAGGACTCTAGAGGTAGAGGGAGAGATTCATGGACTCTCATTAATAAGATGGCTTCTCATCTTTTTGTATAAATAGGAGATCTCTCTCCTTCATTTGTTAGTTCTTAAGTCTCAATTTAGAGTTCTTTAGCTTGGAGTTTGTAGTTCTTCCTTGATGTCTCTTGAAAGCTTTGGAGAGCTTTGTTGTACTTTGTAATTTTGAAGAATTTGAATAAAGTTTTGATGTTCTCAACATGGAAGGAGATTTGAAGTAGATGTCATGGAGCATATTAGAATGTAAGGTAGAGTAGATTTCATTTTGTAAATTTTTCTTTGATTTCATTATGTCATTAGATTGCTTTCAAGTTTGATAGATTAGATTTTTTATTCATGCAATTTTAATTCATGCAAGTGTGTTCAACCGGTTGATTGTAGATTAGTAATGCACATAGCTTTTTAATGACTAATGACATGATGGAATTATCTTGTCCTTCTACTGATTTATTTTCTTAGTTCTAATTCCAGCATTGTTTATTTCTTTCAGTTTTGTTTTGTTCATTTACTTTTCTGCAAGATAGATATTAGACTACTCATGTCATTTTCAGTTACCTCCTTTAGCCAGAGCAGGACTACTCGTGAGGGATTGAAGTATGAATGCATAGTTTGATATTAGTTTATTTTTCCGCAAGATAGATATTAGACTACTCATATCATTTTCAGTTACCTCCTATAGCCAGAGCGGGACTACTGGTGAGGGATTGAAGTATGAATGCGTAGTTTGATATTAGTTTATTTTTTTGCAAGTTAGTTATTGAATTGCTTATGTCATTTTCAGTTACCTCCTATAGCCAGAGCGAGACTACTGGTGAGGGATTGAAGTATGAATGTGTAGTTTGATCTTAGTTTCATTTTATGTAATTTAGATATCAGATTACTCAATTTGTTTATGATTACCTCCTATAGCCAGAGTGAGATGAATGGTGAGGGGTCAGAATATGAGTTGATGTAATATGATTTAGTTTACTTTGCTTACAGTTTTTGAATTGCTTTAAGTTCAGTTTTCTTTTTATACAGCAGCAAGGATACTGGGTTTCATAGTCACTAGTTCATTGTTTGGTTGTTGCATTCTATTTTGATTGAAGTAGCTGCATATTTACACTTTTGTTTAAGTACTAATTCCATCAATAACATGTTTTAAGATCTTTTGAAGTGCTAAGTTTTGGAAGTTACCATTAGGGACATAGACTTTGTCTTGAAATCTACATCCATACTTGTCCTTTAAAAGTATTCTTAAAACCTTAGAATAGGATTTCCATTTGCATTAGACACTTTAGGAAACCCACAAGAACAAAACCCCAAAAACAACATAAACTATAAAACAACGAAGTAAGAAAAAGGTTAACTAAGCACATATGGTGCACCACACTTCATCAGTTTACGATACCCGGATTGATAATTTATGTAGAGCAATTAAGACGTTAAATTAACTAGACATCTGCCGAGAAGATAGCGCTAGCACTTGTCGATTCTGTTTTTGTAGGACAACTAAAGTCGGAGGTCGGCCAACCAACTCTCCTCAAGCTGATGCTGAATGCTTGCGACCACAGAGAACAGATACATAGCTAGTAATTTCCATATTCAGTTTTAGTTTTAGTTTTAGTTTTAGTTTTGCCTTAGATGAGGACGGTCATTTAAACCGCCTCCTATATTTTTGTAATAAACTATTTTTAGGATTTATCTAATAATATTTCAACCCTTCTCATGCATTTAGGGAAGGATCCTAAAATTTGTCAAAAAGTCTCCTCAGAACATGCACTTCTGCACCCTTAGCGGAGGTTTTGATTAATGAATGGAACAAGGTTTATTGATATCTGTGTTTAATATCTGCTACTGAAATTGCACTTTTGTACTCTTAGTAGATGTTGAACTAAAAAGAGATAGGTCATTATTGTTGAAGCTCATGAGTAGAACTTGTTATCAATGGTACTTTTATCTCTTAACGATTTCTGCTTATGTGTTTAAGTGATATTCATGTTTAGTTATTTATATGTGAACGCCTAAATGTTTGAGTTATCATTTGGCACTTTTGTACAGTGACGGCTATTCTATTTGTACTTAATATATGAATGACTTATTATGCGATATGTTTTTCACAACTGTTCAGCTAACTTTTTATATGAAACAATTCATCTTTATTGAATTCTTTTCTTATAGCAATTGAATGATCTTTATTACCAATTGTTTTAGAAACTATTTTAGATCGCATAAATGAAAGATTAAATCCCGGGTTAGTTTAGAATTAGATATTTATGTTCATTATAATACATTTTGCATATTGTTAGATTAGATTTAGAATAAAAGCATTTTACTTAGAAATTATTAGAAAGGAAATATCAATTCTCAACACACACACACATATTGGGAAACTAGTCCAATATCCCCAGTCAGACCCACCATCCCAAATGGAAAAGGAGCTGCTTACCAAGGTCCAGACCGGGTGGGTATCCCCCTTGTTGTAGACCCGATTTTTTGGGCTTCAACACCTTCCTAATTTCCTTCAGCTTATTCTTGAAGAACAAAACTTGATTTGCATCATTAACTTTAAATAAGCTTACCAGTCTATCGTAGATTTCCTTGGAGGTGGTCAGCGCGGAAACATAGGCCAACAGGTGCTTGTCGATAGAGTCACGGATGATATTCTTAGCTTTGACTTCTCCCCTGGTCCACTTGTTCCTTGCACCAACACACTCATTTGATGGAGGCTCAATGATTCTACCTCTCACATGGTTCAACACTTCTTGCTCCTCTAATGTCAGATCAAGAGACATCTTCCATCCATGATAGTCAAACTTCTCACAGAGCTTGTCTTCGACGGAGAAGTGTGATGAGGAATGCATGAAGTCTTTAAGATTTCTTCAATAGCCTTCAATGATTTCTCTTGCTCTTGATCTTGCTTGGGCTTTGTCTTCACCTCAAATCTGATACCATGTTAATTTATGGTATGTTCTATGCTTAGTGCAGTTTATTTTGATTTCTTCTTATTAGCCATTGTTTATCAATCACATAAACATAAAGTAAAATGTAGATATAGCATTAATAGATTGACAGAAAACAAACCAAGACAAGGGACACTAGATGTGGCAGCTAGCCAAGGACAAACCCCAATGTGGTGAAACCCTTTGATCAATTCTTCTTTAGTCTTCAATAGTTCAGAAAAGAGAAATAGTATAAATACATAAATCTGTAATTTTATGACAGCAGCAGAAAACTCTAACCAGCAAAGTCAGATCTGGTCAAATAAGATGAAATTGACCTTCAATATGCTTGGTCGATTTCCCGGTCATCTAGTTCTCCAACAGCAAGAATAAGTAGCCCATAAACAGCCCCAAAAAAACAGTCAACTGAAGTCAACATGTTGCCCCAAACTAGGGCAGTCAACGCTAATGAAAATAGAGGTCATATTTCCTCGATTTGCGTGCCAAAAACTACGTCTTGCCTAGGAGAGGCAGCCACACCAAAACCGCACTCCTAAAAAGTCAACTCTTGGTCAACGCTAGTCAAAACGTCTTGTTGTAGCTTCTGTGTCCTCCTTCCTTACCCTTCTGTGTCCTTCTTCCCACATGTGAGCTTCTCTTCCTTATGTGTAAACCCAATCAACTAAGGAGAGAAGAATGTGTGAGAGATGAGATGAGTGAATAATGACTCAACCTCACTTGTATTTATATGATATGTTGGGCATGTGTGCCACACATTTAGCTGTTGGCCGACCTTGACAATTTGTCAAGTAAATAAAAATAAATTCATCTCCATAAATACTTGTCACAATTGGATGATTGTTAGATCAATCCTACACCTCTCAACGAGAGGAATCTAGGAAAAATCTCAGTTGCCATAAATAAGATGGCCCACATGGAGTTTGGCCCTAGTTGCCAATTTTAACAATATGTGTTTCCATCAATGACAAAGGGGGAGATTGTTGAATGGTGTTGTAATTAATGTCAGCATTGTCTCTTAAACATTCTTAATATATGTCATGATTATATTAGTAGAAACCTTCAATGTACAAGCAGCCCTAGAAGGATGGTAGGAAACCCTAGTAGCCCTGCAATTGTTGAAATTTTTTAGGATGAGGATCAGTGAATTTGATCAAAAACTCTTCATCATTGGATGTTCTCCATCATGTCGATTCCGACAGTATATGGAATGTATTGTAATTTATCTTGGTTGAGGAGATATTGGTAATTAAATTTCAAGACCCTATTTATGTGGGCTAAAATCCCAACATCGAGATCATGTAGCAATTTATTAGTGGCCTAAAAAATCATGAGGCCAAGGGATGTTTATTAAAAATCTAAATTATTTTTTTGTGGGGTTTTGAAACTTAAAAAGGGATCCCTCCAAAATGTATGACGACCTAATTTGAATTGGCTCCAATAATTTGAATTTTTAAAATTTAATCTTCCCTCCATTCAAGTCGGCTCCAACCATAGATCAAGTCGGCCTGCCTCTCCTAATGATATTTCGGCCTCTATAAATATATGGTCAATTTCCCTCCAAACAAACAAAATAAATTGGTTGATCTCTAAAATGAATGATGGCCCTATGGAGGTCGAATTCTGAGCACCTAATTTGCACTTTTCAAAGGCTATGTCTAAGGCAAAAATCGTATGTCTGGAACTCGCAATTCTTGAGGATAGAACTCATTTTCTGAGGAAAACTTTGCAGGTTTAAAACTCGCATTTCTTGAGGCATAAAATTTAGAAATATTTGAGGCACATATTTGTTGTTCCTAAGGAAAATTCGGGCCTTTTCTATGGCAACTTCAAGTCTGAAACTCGGCCTCCCTCTGAAGAAAAATTTACATAAGTCTATGGCACAGTTTGAGGAACAATTTTCTGTTATTTTTTTATGGGAATTGGGCTTCCCTATTAGTGTTTGTAGCTTTATAAAAGGGTTCGTCTTGTTATTCTTTTGTGTCTTTGTGCACGTCTTTTCCAAATCACACTTGTCTCAATAAAACTCGCATTACAGCCATGTGTTAGCCCTATACAGTTTGCATTCCCAATACTACTTTTCTCTTATTTGCAACCCATGTAAGAACCTTACTCCAACTCTCTTTTGGACTATATTAGAATCTTTGTTTTGATCTTGCTCTTGTTTAAGAAAGTGTAACTAGGTTCAGTCTTCATAAAGACATGATCTTTGTATTTGATGTAATAAAAGAAAATTATTTTTGTAATCTTACTACATGGGTTTCATGAGCAAGAAGTGTAACTAAGTCAAAGACTTATTCTAGATGTCTTTGGGATTTTGTTTATATGTCAAAGATTCATGTCATGAATGGAGAAGCTCTTTAAGAGCCTATGTAAAATGTATTGGTGTCAAACTAGCCCTCCAAGACTAGGAAGAATCCTCCAAGAGCAAGCTCACCGAAATATGCAAGCAAAACAACAAAGGAATATGATGTCAGCTCCAAACTGAATTAAAATAAACAAATATATGTCACATCGGCTTGAAGAAAGGATCACATCTGTTCAGAAGTTGATGTCGTCTTGCATATATGGATGACCACTATAAAATACCCATGAAGGGTCAGCTCTGAAACTTTTCGGATTTCAAGGAAAGCCGCAGTAGGGTTTGACTGCACCTTGTTTGGGTTCTAGGTGTAGTCATAACCTCGATACATGGAGCAATAAATCAACCCTGTATCGTGTCACCACGGTGAGTTAAAAGACTCAGCATACCTGTGTTCTAAAGGAAGTATCATCGAATGAAGAAAGTAGAGAAGAATGTATATGATCTGGGCACATATATCTTGGATAGATGAGGCATAAATAACTTCGGATAAGGATGCAGTGAATGAATCATCCTCAACATGTCATGACCCAATGAAGATCATGTTGGTAGCATCATTACAGTGATGTATATCTATGCTATTTCAGTAAGTGTACATGATAATAGAAACCCTCGGCATACTTATAGCAATATTGACGTGCTACAAGAGCGGTGACTAGTGATATGATCACAACAACTATAAATGTTAGTCTTGTAGATCAGTGATCTTAGTTTCAGTTGGATGAAGAAGATATCAAACGAAGGGACTATGTTGATGGATCTTGCACAACAGTCCTGGTATATAGATCTCGATGACATACATCTTGTACATCAGTGACTTCTAGTATTAGATGATGTTCCAATATGCATTGATGAAAGAAATAGTGGTCACCTCAATGAACAGTGTCAGTCTCATCAAAGGTAACAGACAAGGATCATAATATTACATTATAGTAAGGTGTAGTTATGATCTTAAGGTACAGAGATCATCTCAACCTCAAGGAACAGCCATGGTGTATAATGCTCTCATCAAAGTAGCGACGAAGTTCTTGAAGATGCAATAGTAATCTCAGAGGTGCAGCAAGATGATGATCTCAAAAGTGTTCAAACAAGTGGATTGATGTCTTAGTCTTGGAGAGACAGAGTGTGTCAAGGGTCATGGTCTTGGTATTCATCAATGGAATCTCTATAAGAAGAATTTATGCATGGGTTTTCCTCTCCAAGAGGGAGAGGTTTTGGCCCTGACAGATAGCCAAACATTTGGTTCTTGTCTCTTTTGTTTTTAATAGAAGTTTGATGAAGATAAAACTTACACACTAATAATGTTGTAAAGATCAATCTAAGATGAATTATATAAAAACTTCACAAATTGTTATCATGTATCGAACAATCACCCTAATTATGCATGCCCTATATTCTTCAACATGGTATCAAAGGGATTAGTTCAGCAGTCAAGGAAGGGCAGAAAAAGGGACATGAAATCATAGAAAATTGAAGAACTATACCTTGATCAAACCTTATATCGAAGGTTTAGTCTACCACAACAGTGTGAAAAACACAAGGATGGTTAATCAAGGATACAATCTATAACCACGAGATCTTGTAGAAGATCAAGGTCCAAGAAGTAGTCCACATCTATATTCATCTACAACAAAGGTTTTGGAAGTCTAAAGTCGAAGTTTGGTCTATAACATCAGCCTTGGTGTCTCTCACAATCCACATCATGGCATGACCTCAACATTACAGTGATTGATCTTTTCAAAAGAACATCTCAGATTCCCATTCAAAGAATCAAATCATCTACAATATGATTTGTATCGACAACACTCAATAAAGAATGAAAGGTGTTCATTTCCACAACCATAATAGCACGTATTTATGGATCTCTACATCATGGAAATCAACCTCAAGTCAATGCTGCAACGACCAGGACAATCATTTTGAAGATAAGATTCAGCAAGTATCCTATCCGGAGGAAGCATCAATATATCTACCTCAACAACATCCAACATGATCAAGGTGAAGATCTTGTCTTCACATATCAAGGCTGACAGAATCCTCATGAAGGAGTGAATTCAGTACTTCAAGGTCTCTTTGAAGTCATGAAAACTCTTAAGGTTCTATGAATTAAGAAAGGAGACACAAAAGGATATACCCTTTGAAATAAAGTGAAAAAGGCGCCAAAGAGTGAACAAATATCTTCATGAAATATCAATGGAGAGATTTGGGAAAATAATCATCATTGATATTGATATTGATATTAATAAGAAAGGTAACAGATGTCCATAAACAAGAAGGTTACGTCTATCAACAATCTGTGGTCTCTATGTCAGATAGAGAAAGGTAAGTTGGATAGGATACAGATAAGTAGTATGGAAAGATTACCTGACAGATGGAGAAAGCTGAGGAAAGGATCAAGGGAAAGAGGGAGTAATGGATCTCCACTATGGATGAGATGGTATCCTGCTCAAAGGGATCCTATCAGAAGTCCCTGTAGATATGAACATAGTAAGATGCATCGTGGCATCAAGAGCTCATATGGAATCATGAAGAACATATCTCTTGGGAATCTCATTATACATTGAAGAAAGGGAAGAAGTCATTCAAGTCAAAGGAAACATTTTCCAGATGGGGATATATTAGATCCTAAGGAATCTCTGATATAGATCTAAGTGGAGGATCTCCTAGTCCGGGAAGGAATCAAATGTATCGTTAGAAATTCCAACTATTGGAACTCATGAGTCGGTGGTTCAATGACAAGAAGAATGGAGCAGACTAAGGGAATGAAGATCTTTTCAATCAAGGAAGCTGCAGAAAAATACCTAAAGGAAAATAAGGTATGTATGATTGTATTCGTACTTGCATTTGATATTGTAATTTCATGATATGTGGTTGCAAATAAAATGGATCAATCATGATCAAAAGGAATAGATCTCCCCCTCTGAAAGGATGCAGAAAGACATTAGTCTAGATGAAATCAACATAATATGTATAAGGTAATTTATGATAAGTGAAGAACTATGAAATCTCTTGGGAATGAAAGGTATGAGGATCGAATAGATTGTGAAGCATGCAACCATGACGAAGGCAGTCAACATCCAGAGGATCAAGAAGACTTGACCAGGAAACCTCTCGAAATGATGTGAAGACTCTGATGGAAGTCTGAAAAGATTAGGACCCTTGACAACAGATATCATCAGGAGATGTGTCAACATGTATACAGGATGATTGATACCTACAAGAAGACGTCACTAGAAGAAGGTGATCACCAAAAGGTAATATGTAATTTTTTTGGTGTCTGGCCTATTGGAAAATTCTAGGTATGTGTGCAGGATCAAGGAAAGGGGAGTTGTGAAGGATATCACAACTATGTTCCTTTTGATCCAAATAAATCACTGTTTAAGGAAAGTGAATATAGATGAGCCTACGAAGGAAGCCCCAGATGTAAAATCCAAGGAGGATACTTTCCAGGAAAAGAAGGAATGACATGACGGAGGAAAGTGATGCATGGCTAAAACCTACATGTGAAGAAATTGATGACATTGAAGTCTTGAATTGTCAGTCAACTAGAAGACCCTATAAAGCACTCGTTTTAGAGTCCCTGGGTAAGAGGGATCTCTGGGAAGTTCTTATGAGAAAAGGAACTCGAGCAAGTTTCTGAGTAAACAAAAACTTGGAACTCGCCCCTGGTTAAGAGAGAGAGTTGGACACGACATTCTTGTCTTTAGTTTGGAAGAAAGAATGGAGGATTGTGTAATCATCTAGCATCTGACACTCTTTGAGGATGTGGTAGGTCATCCAAGACAAGAGTGGGCAAGAGGACTGATATTCTTGAGGGTTGGGAACCCAAGATGAGAATAGTCCTAGTATGGCATACTCAGAGAACACCCAGGTGGGTATAAGCCTAAGAGAGACAATGAGGATGTGTGTTTATTAGTCATTGGTCTCGCCAACATTGTGTGCTCTGATATAAGTGAGAGATAGAGTTGTTAGTCAAGGCCTTGATAAATGGAAACAATGTTGGTTTAAATGATGCTATAATAGATGGATTGCAAATCTGATTCTTCTTATGAGAAATTCTTCATATTGAGAATAACTAAGTACCATTATGAATACCTCCCTAGTTAAGAGCGAGTGTTGAAGAAAGTGTAACTAGGTTTAGTATTCATAAAGACATGACCTTTTGATGTAATAAAAGAAAATTATTTTTGTAATCTTGCTACATGGGTTTCATGAGCAAGAAGTGTAACTAAGTCAAAGACTTCTTCTTGATGTCTTTAGGATTTTGTTTATATGTCAAAGAGTCATGTCATGAATGGAGAAGCTCTTTAATAGCCTATGTAAAATGTATTGATGTCAAACCATCCCTCCAAGACTAAGAAGAATCCTCCAAGAGAAATCTCATTGAAATTTGCAAGCAAAACAACAAAGGAATATGATGTCAGCTCCAAAATGAATTAAAATAAATAAATATATGCCATGTCAGCTTGAAGAAAGGGTCACATCAGTTCAGAAGTTGATGTCAACTTGCATATATGGATGACCACTATAAATACCCATGAAGGTTCAGCGCGATTTCGAATACCTATGAAATTTTTCGTATGTCAAGACAAGCTGCAGTAGGGTTTTACTGCACCTTGTTTGGGTTCTGGGTGTAGTCACAACCTCGATACATGGAGAAATAAATCAACCATGTATGGTGTCACCACAATGAGTTAAAATACTATGTATACCTGTGTTCTAAAGGAAGTATCCTAGGATGAAGAAAGCAGAGAAGAATGTATGTGATCTGGGCACATCTATCTCGGATAGATGAGGCGTAAATAACTTCGGATAAGGATGCAGTGAATGAATCATCCTCAGCCTGTCATGACTCAATGAATATCACGTTAGTAGTAGCATTACAGTTATGTAGATCTATGCTATTTCAGTAAGTCTACATGATAATATAAAACCTCGACATACTTGCAGCAGTCTTGACGTGCTACAAGAGCAGTGACTACTGCTATGATCATAACAGTTATAAATGTTGGTCTTGTAGGTTAGTGATATCAGTTTCGGCTGGATGAAGAAGATCTCAGACGAAGGGACTTTTTTGATGGATCTCGCACAGCAGTCCTGGTATATAGATCTCGGTGACATACATCTTGTACAACATTGGCTTGGAGTATTAGATGATGTTCCAATATGCAGTGATGAAATAAATAGTGATCACCTCAGTGAAGAGTGTCAGTCTCATCAAAGGTAAGATATAAGGATCATAATCTTACAATACATTAAGGTGCAGTTATGATCTCAAGGTACAGAAATCATCTTAGCCTCAAGGAACAATCATGGTGTATAATTCTCTCATCAAAGCAGTGACAAAGTTCTTGAAGATGCAATAATAATCTGAGAGGTGCAGCAATATTATGATCTCAGCAGTGTTCAAACAAGTGGATTGATGTCTTGGTCTTGGAGAGGCAGAGTGTGTCAAGGGTCATGGTCTTGGTATTCATCAATGGAATCTCTATAAGAAGAATTTACGCATGGGTTTTCCTCTCCAAGAGGGAGAGGTTTTGGCCCTGGAAAATAGCCAAACATTTGTGTTCTTGTCTCTTTTATTTTTTATAGCAGTTTGATGAAGATAACACTTACACACTAATAATGTTGTAAATATCAATCTAAGATAAATTTTATAAAAGCTTCACAAATTGTTATCATGTATCGAAGAATCACCCTAATTATGCATGCCCTAGATTCTTCAACAGCTCTAGCATTGTTTAGAAAAGTTTGTCTAGCATTTGTTTCATCCTTGTTGGTCTCCTCAACTTTCTATCCCTATCTTATCCTTGCCCTAGTTCATCCCATGTTCCAGCCCTTTGTTCAGGTCTTTTTGTCCTCAATTCCACCCTAGTTCTAACTATTGCTTTTTCCCTAGTCTTGTCCTACCCATGCCTGAGCTTATACTTTGTGTCTAACCTTGAGTCTTACACTAACCTATGTAATTTTTTATTTCTTATTTCTAGGTCACTTATCCTATAACACTTACACTACATCCCTGTCACTAAATCTTATAACTTGTCTCTATTCCAAAGAAGTTGTATTCAAGCTCCTTATACATTATCCTTGTGTGTAGGGTGTCATTTTTATTTGATAGGATCTTAAGAAGATGTTGTTTGGCCTTAATACTTAAGAAAAGTTCGAAGAATTCATCTTGAGGATGAATAAAACAAGCATTGAAACCAGTTTCTAGACCCTTGGTGACAGAAGAAATTCATATCAAGAAAGGACAAGAAGTTATGTGGAATACTTTGTAATGTTTTTGGTCTCTTGAAGCAATTCTGTTGACACCTCGCTAGCTGGAAATTTTGATCCCTAATCAAAGATTATTTTTGGACGCGGTCTAAATGAGGGTTTACAGAATGAAGGTTTATGCATGACTCTTAGCCCTTTGAGACTGAAAACATGCTATTTTGAAAGGGATACTTCATTAAGTTTTTGGAATGTGATATCTTGTCGATATGGATCAAATATCAGACTTGAAGCCTTCAGTACAACAGTGGACTCATAATCAATTTGTTGAAGGACTACTCAAACATGCAAGCCATCCATTTTTGAAACTTTGAAGTTACACAAAAAGACATACTTCAACATTAGAAATAGTTTAATTATTCAAATATATTGTAGAAATCTTCAGTGATTAAATCCAAAGGCATTAAGTTACATATGTTTTATATTATCTATCAATCATAGACTTTGAAAACAGTGTCCAAAACTTGAGCATCCTTATGTTGCATGACAGAGATACCTACAGTTGAATTGATGAGTGTGAAATGACAACCATATGTTGCTAAATCTTGTAATAGTAGTCATTGGATGCATATATAAGAGGTTGAAAGTTTGATGACTTGGTGCTGACAACAAGCTCGGGAGTTGATTTATTTGTATGAAAAGTACATTTCTGCAAGTGCACTATAGTAGGTGATAAAGTTGGTATGGGAAGCTAAGGTTTTGTTGTAGCATATTGTTTCAGCATCCTATGATCCCAAGCTCGTGAGGTATACAACTTACATTTTGCCATAGGTTTGATTGGTGGAATCTAAGTTTGTGCTCGTGGGCACAAGTCAACAGTGTTATCAATTGCAGTATTACAGGAATGTGATGCCAAAGAAGATGTGGTGCAGGTCATTTTGTTAGTGGATTGGACATACCACTACTAGAGTTGTTAACAAACATATCTATGTGATGAGCAGTGTTCGTCACCATTGTGAAGTCAAGGTTTCAGTTGCAGAAGTCGAAGTACTACATCGATAACTAGGGTTTAATACTTGAACATAAAGAAGTTGTTATATTTGTTAACGACTTTGTGATAATGCTACATAACGATGAGAACCGGCTCTTTGGGAGGAGATCTGATGGGGTTTGTGCATCGCGATCGTAAGGGCCTAGGTTAACCCTAGCCGCAGGAGCCGCAGGATTACGTGATGCCTCACCGGAACGGCCAGCTCTGAATAGGGATCGGGTTTAGGATCCGTCACCAGTAAGCGACTGCGGTTATCGGAGGGTTGACTGATATGGAGGACCTCGGAGTTACGGATCTCGTGGATTACTCTGAGGATCCACTAGAAGGGATTGGTATATTTGGAAACCCTAAAGAGGCTTCCACACCAGCTGTTGAGATTTCCGCCACCCAGGACACCTTACCTGTGGTCTCCCTGCCCGATCCACCCCCCACTTCACTCGCTCTGGAAGCCCCGCCTCTTTCGCCAGGGACTGCCCTTCTTCTATCTTCATTATCACCAGACTCATTGGCTTACGATCTGCTATCATCGCCGAGAATCGATCAAACCACAGCACAAGTTGAGACTAGGGCAGCAGCTGAAAAACCCCCGCAAGAAGAAGGGATCAGGCCCTCGGGTTGTTTCAGCACTCCGGCCCTCAATGCTCAGCCCACAAAACCCTCCCCTGGGGTTGGGGTCTCTAATCCACTCGTAGATCATCCGACCGCACCTCGCACGAAGAAGAGATCGAAGTGCATCAGAGCAACGGTAAAAGACATTATAGTATCCTTCGGTGACCCCACCAATTTTGAGGAGACTATGGCACTGGCTCGAACGATCCTGGTTGGACATGTGCGGGGGCGTACCTTCTCGGTGGAAAGATTGAAACTATGGGTGAAAGAAATCTGGGGTGCGTTATTCACAGAATTGCCGGAAGTACAAAAACTCCCGAGGGGATGGTTCTCTCTCCACTTCGCAAAAGAGGAATACACGGACACTGTACTGGCACAGTACTAGCACATAGAATTGGCACCTGTGCTATTGAAGCGATGGAGCCCTCTTTTTTATCCGGAGCGCAAACAAATAGGAGCTGGCCCTCTATGGGTGCGATTGTCGGGGCTACCATTACAATACTGGACTGAGGAAGCTTTCATTAGGATTGGGAATGTGCTGGGAACGTATTTGGATCACGACCGATATTACAAGGAGACCAATAAAGGAATCCTAGCTAGAATCCTGGTTCACCTGGACACCCGGGAGGGATTAGAAGAAAAAATGACTCTGAGATGGGGAAAATTTAGCAGAACGCAGATTTTGGATTACGAAGGCGTCCCTTTCAGATGCAACCGATGTCACCAAGTGGGTCACCTGTTCAAGGACTGTCCATTGAACAATAGTCAGGAAGGATCTCCAAAATCTACACCAGCAGTTTCCAGTGGAGTCCCCCCAATCATCCCTCGTCCACCCCAAAGCAGTGCGGGACCTCAAGGTGTATCAGAGAAATCGGACCTGCACAAGACAGCCCCGCCTTCGCCTCCGCTGACTAGGGCTCGGGCAGCAGCAGCGGCCGCGCAAGTGTCGGGTATCTCTCCTATCCTTCTCTCTAACTCATCTGAAATCTCTTATGCACATGTAAATTCTATTGCATGCTCCATGGCTCAGTGTATTATTCCCCCTCCCCCTCCGACGACATCCACTGCTCCGCCCTCATTGCCCCTTTCATCTCCGCCCCCCTCGCCATCATCATCTCGAACGACCCCATCCCATTCATACTCCCTTCGACCCCGATCCACACATCTGGAAGTCACTGAATCCCTTTCCGGGTTGGGTATTTTCCCTCTTGGCCCTGGTTTCCTTTCTACCTGGGGTCGCAAATCGTATCTTAACAAAGCCATTAGGCATGCTGGCGCGGAAGTGGCAGCTGGGCGCCAAGCCACTATCGATGGGGTCCTTAGAGCATCAAAGCCCCCTAAGAATGGCCCCCCATGAAGTGCCTCTCCTTCAACTGCAGGGGCCTGGCTAGTTCCCCAAAAAAGCTAGCCCTCAAACGACTTTTTGAGGTCGAATTGCCTGATATCATTCTCCTCCAAGAAACCCTTGGATCTGCAGAGTCTACTACTCGATCCCTCTCCTCCATGGGGGCCAGATGGAACTTCCTAGCTACTGATGCCATGGGCAGATCGGGTGGACTGGCGTTAGGATACAATCCCAACTCTATCAGACTGGACTCCTCTTGGGGGGGTCATGGTTACCTGGGAGTAGACATATTCTCTATTGACCTTGGCCTCTCCCTTCGTATTGTCAACATATATGGGCCCTGTCAACAGAGGGAAAATTTCTGGAGACATCTTCTCAGCTGTAACCTATTGACACTTGATCACATCATCTTAGGAGGAGACCTGAACTTCTCCCTGGGATTCAGTGAGTCATGGGGTTCATCGGCCCAAGTTGATCCCATCACTGATTTCATGAGGCGTTTATTGGATCAGCATGACTTCATTGATATCCCTATGCAGAAGCCCCTTCCTACGTG
The DNA here is from genome assembly GCA_031772625.1 of Pinus tabuliformis. Classification (NCBI taxonomy): domain Eukaryota; kingdom Viridiplantae; phylum Streptophyta; class Pinopsida; order Pinales; family Pinaceae; genus Pinus; species Pinus tabuliformis. The sequence goes on along the minus strand of CM062809.1, from coordinate 837,549,864 downwards.
GAGAAATAGAAGGGTAGGATCGGCTGCACTGGCACGCAGGCTGGATAGATTCCTGCTGAAGGGCCCTCTGATTCAACGGTTGCACTCATATAAACAGTGGGTGAGCAATGGGGGTATCTCTGACCACTCCCCTATCGTTATGGAAATCCTGGGACCGCATCAGAAACCAAAATCTCCTTTTAATTTCAATCACTTGTGGCTTCAGGACCCGAGCTTCTCAAATCTGATCACCGAATTCTGGAGAGCACACCCCATCGACCGAGAATCCTCGATGGCAAGGGGATTCATTAAAAACCTCACTGGGCTCAAGCATATAGTGATCAATTGGGCAAAAGAGAAGAAGACTAGAGAAGATGTGCAGCTTAATAAAGTGGAAGAAGAATTGAATGCTCTTCTGGACGAGCGAAATCTGGGGTTCATAACACAGGAAGACAAGGCTCGTCTGGTGGAACTGGAAAACCAGAAGAACAATATTCTAAAGGGTAGGGAGGAATCTATCAGACTTCGCAGTAGAGCAACTTGGCTTAAAGCCGGAGACGAGAATACTAGATTCTTCCACAACTTTGCCAAAGGAAGGAAAGTGGCAAATACCATTTGGAACCTTCCCCTTCCTGATGGGGGACTAGCGGATTCCTTTAACAAGCTCTCAAATCTGGGTACTACACACTTCAGAGGTTTATACAAGAGCCCTGCAGGTACAAATCTGGCGGAAATCATCAATGTGGCCACACATTTCCCTAGATTCATTGATGAGGAGGATTCTGAAGGTCTTGAAGCACCAATCACTATGGCAAAATTGGAAAGTACTCTCAAATGGTTTCAAAAGGAAAAGAGCCCTGGACCGGATGGCTGGACTATAGAGTTCTACATTGCCTTCTTTGATCTCCTGGGAGGAGATATACTAAAGGTGGTTGAGGAAAGTAGGATCTCGGGTAGTCTCTACAATGCTATTAATTCCACATTCATTGCCCTCATTCCTAAAACAGACACCCCATCCTCCTTTGATGACTTCCGCCCCATATCCCTCTGCAATGTTCTCTATAAGATCATCTCTAAGATCATTGCCAATAGGATCAAGCCTATCCTGTCTAGACATATCTCCCCACAACAATTTGCATTTCTGGAAAATAGGCAGATCCATGAAGCCATTGGTTCAGCCCAAGAAGCGATACACTCCATTTGGACTAAACACCTCAATTGTATTCTGCTGAAGATAGACCTATCCAAGGCATTTGACCGAGTCAGCTGGCTATATATTAAGATGATCCTTATTCATATCGGCTTCCCCCCTGCCCTAATCAATTGGATCATGGCATGCATCACCTCTCCCACCTTCAGTATCTTGATCAATGGATCCGCCTCACACTTCTTTCACTCTGAAAGAGGGCTGTGACAGGGTTGTCCTCTCTCGCCACTACTCTTTCTACTGGTCATAGAAGCTCTAAGCCAGCTTATCATCACTGCAAAAAGGGAGGGGACTATCAGAGGCCTCAAAATCACGGATGAATGTTTCCTCACACATCTACTATTTGTAGATGATGTCTTAATTCTACTGGATGGCAGCATACAGGACACATCTTCCTTCACTCGCATCCTAGGTCTCTTCTCAAAAGCTACGGGTATGGAAGTAAACAGATCGAAGTCCACTATCACCATGGTTGGAACCTCAGCCAACGAATCCCACATGGCTAGACAGGCTTTTCCTTTTACCACCCAGCCTTTGGACAGAGGCCTTAAATATCTGGGATATTGGCTAAAGCCGACATGTCAAAAGATTGTTGATTGGGTATGGCTAGTAACAAAGATAGAAAAAAGGCTAGCATGCTGGAGCCACAGATATCTATCCAGGGCTGGGAGATTAACCCTGATTAAATCCGTACTTGAAGCCACTCCGGTATTCTAGATGGCACTGGCTTGGATACCTCGGAATATTCTGGAAAAACTACAGCAACTATGCAATAGATATTTATGGGCTGGCAACCAAGACAAGCGTATCTTTGCCTGGATTGGCTGGAACAAGATTGCCTTACCAAAGAAATGGGGAGGATGGGGGTTGAAGGAGCTCCCTATCTTTGCAAAAGCTCTAGCAGGGAAAATGGGCTGGGCTCTTCTGACGACCCAAAGTTTATGGACCAGAATCACTTTCCATAAATACATTTGGCCCCTCAGCATCATCGACTGGGTTAGGCTCCCAGAGTGGAATAAAATTGGCATTTCATCTATCTGGAAGGCCCTATTACACTCGCTGCCTCTCATCAGAGATAACCTGGTTTGGCGTATCAGAGAAGGGAACAGCGCAAGGATTGGACTTGACCCTTGGACGGGAAGCGGTGGAAGGCATATACTTCCACATGATCTGGTGGCATACCTCTCAGCACAAAATATCAAGGTTATCTCACAGATTGCGGATCATGACCATTCGGACATCTTCCATCAAGCATGGAAATCCGCGCACCAACTAAACCTCCCTAGAAGATGGCATGCAGCCTGGGAAGAATACAGAGAAGCCTTGATCGAATCACACATTCGAATTATAGAGGGCCCGGATGAACTAGTATGGAACCAGACAGATCACGGTATATACACCCCCAAGGAAGGTTACATACAGCTTATCGCTCACAAAAAACCTGAGGACAATGCTAGTTGGTGGCAGAGTATCTGGAAGCATTCCGCATCACCCCGATCTAAGCTTTTCAATTGGTGCATATTGCGGAATAAAATTCCCACCGGAGAACAGCTCATGAAAAGGGCACAGCATGGTCCTACATGGTGCGTTCTATGCAAAGAGGATTCGGAATCAACAGACCACATATTTCTGAAATGTCGTTCGACTCTGAACCTTTGGAAAAACCTCAAGCCCTTCATAAATTACTCTGGTGATTGGGTCGGAACTAACCTCATCAACGCATGGACAGAATGGGAAAAGAAAAACAAAGGCTCTAAAAATATCAATCTCCCCATCATTGTTAACTGGTCCATCTGGAAAACAAGAAACAGCGCGATATTTGAGAACAAGCCGATTCACTGGCCATTGCTTGAGGCCGGTATTATATCTGCCCTGAGGGAACTTCCTGACCCGCCTCCTCCTTCATCTCGTCAACCTGCTCCACCCCCTCCCATCGATCCAAGTATACCTTGGGCATATTTCGATGGAGCTGCTAACTTGCAAAGCTGCGGAGGCGGCATCATCCTATATGTATCAGAGCATCATCAATTCAGAATCAAGGCCGGTCTGGGTGTCGGTACCAATAACTTTGCAGAACTCATCACTCTTCGCCACTTACTTCACTTTGCACTGAGGCACCACTGCACTAGCATCAATATATTTGGGGATTCTCAGATCATCATTAATTGGATTAATGGCACAGCTACATGTCACATGCACTCTCTCAGCATTATTTTACATGAAGCTCTTGCTCTCAAATCAGCATTTAACAATATTACTGTCTCTCACATCTACAGGGAACATAACAAAGGTGCCGACAAATTATCCAAGGAGGCAGCGCTGATGGACAAAGGCATTTGGGAGATTACTGAGATCAAAGACCAGCAGGAACAAAAAATTTCCACCGTCCGTATATAGACCCGGGATACCCAACCTCGGGTCATCTAACAGCATAAAAGGAACCGCTTATATATGACAGCAGTATATATATAGATTTATACTGAAATTTTTGAAAATATTTTTGGCTTGATATATGACGAACAGGCTACTGTAAACAGCACAGACAGCTTACCCTGCGTGGTAATGCAAATTAACAGCACAAACTGTCAATATTTTGTAAAAAGCAGATACATTCTCATGTAATTTTTGCTTATTAAAGAAAATATTTATGGATTTTTCCAGACGAAAAAAAAATGCTACATAACGATGAAATTCAGCATATTATTTGATGATCATTTATTATATTGAGCATAGGGGTATCTATACTGAAAATATACGAAATGTGGCCCGCCGATGTGAGTTGAAAGTTGGAGCCTTTAGGGAAAGTGGAATATTTCTGATCAAGGTGGCAAGGTGGTGCAAGGAAGGATATTGGAGTCTCCTTCAGGTTGGATCCTGACAACTCTTTAGGGTGGAAGGGTGGTCCTAGGGTAGGTCAAAGCCTACATAGGGTGTTGTAGCATCCTTCATGTGGGAGCCTGTAAACCACGGCATTGGATGTCCTTCCAGTTGGAGCTAGTAAACTAGGGTGTTGGAGCATCCTTTCAGTTGTAGGTGGAGAATCTTGAAATTTGGAGCTTTCTATTGATGTAATCTTGAAAATACATATATTAAGAAGCTTTCAGTGGTTTTTCTCTCAGAAGGGTTTCCACCAAAAAAATTGGTGTCTACTGTCTTTGATATTGCGCATTATTGAATGGTGTTGTTTATTGTTCATGTGATATTGATTTATGTTGATAAATCGTTAATAATAATTAGTGCTCTGTGAAGTTTAAAATACTAATTGAAGAGAAATATTGATTCACCCCCCTCTTCGTATTTCCAACAATGATTTGACTAGGTTTATTTGAGCTAATGCATAACCAAATTTTGACCTTTGACTAGCTACTGCATGTCAAAATTCGGCTCCTTGACCAGTATTGCCCAGTGAGCAAAATGTTGATTCTCTCTCTTTTGACTTGATTTGACTAAGCACTGAATGTGGTCAATGGTTTGATATTTTGACTAGAAGAATCAGATGTACAAATTGATTGAATTGAACAATTTCTCATAAGGAAATATTATCGGGTTTTCACTCTTGTGGGTTTTCGTCCTAAGAAAAATTTGATGTCTCATGTGTCATTGTTTCACTGTGATCTCTAATGCTCTACTAATATTGATGGTTGAAATTTTGTAAGTGTAGATACTTGGTAATTTGTATTCTATAAGAAGTTAAAATGTATCATTGGAGTAGTTATCAAATAGAAAATTGTTCTAGTCTCCTTGCAACTAGAATATCAACATGGTATTAGAGCTCCGGTGAAGAAAAGAGAAATTGAGAGGAGTCCCTATCCTACACTTAAGAATATTGATCATCTACAATTGAGACAACCCTGAAGATGGAGTCAATTATTTTTTTCGTAGAAGCCCTACTACATTTCAAAAATAAGCTTTGTACTTTCTTGGAAGGCTGAGCTATCTAACCGAATGTCTCCGAAAAATGATCAAAGGCCTGTTATGAAAGAAGTTGTTGTTTGCAATATTTGTCAATATCTCTAGTGAAAAATGCATTTATCTCTTATGTTATTTGAGATCAAAATCCTGAGAAGAAGGCTAAAGCTTCCTCATTCTAATAGAAAATGGATATGCCCATACAATGAAAAATATAAGTTCGAATAATTGATGTATTTAAGGCATGTTTCTCATTACAAGAAAAGGACCAAAGTTCCCTCATCAAGCTTGAAAGATCAACTCGAATAATTCTAGTTTTAAGCCTTGACTTGTCAACAAGATAATGAAGTTAGAATTAGAATGTTGTTTCTTTATTCAAGCCGAGTTTAAATGCCATAGTGCTATAATACTTCAGGAGAGACCAAGGGTCTTAGGAACAATAATAGAAGGCCAAATCAATTACCAAGCTTTTTTGTGATTGTGCCACAAATTATTTGAAGAATGTTGTAATATATATCATAGTTTGCAAGGAGATCAAGGGTTTGATTGTGCTTAATAAGGATAAAAAAAATGAGAATATTAAAGTGTTCTGGATATATTATAATAGCCCTCTGAAAGGAAGAAGTTGCATCCATTAATGAACATCTCTATGTTGAAAGTCCTTGATCTCCTCAAGACCAAATCACAATAAGTCTGATGATGTGGAAATTTTTGTCATGTTAGAGGAGGCCAAAAAAGGGCTCAAAATAAATCTAAAGAAGAAGGATCTTAGAAGGGGTGCAAATTTTGATTGGGCTTGTGAAAAGTATTCTAATCTATGGTAATATTAAAGCTATGACAAGGGACAATAAATGTCAACCTAAGAAACTTAGCCGAACTTATTTATCTCACTATGAAAGATCGAAAGGTTTTGGCTTACTAAAACTCTGTTGGAAGGACAAATTCTAGAAGAAGTCTAATATATGTCACTTATGCATACAATCTACCAAGTTTGTTGGTGATCAGACTATGTATTTTGACCTTATAAAGGAGCATCTCTCCCTCTCTCTCAGAGTTGATGAAATCGAAGTCATTTCATTTGATCCTTGGGTTGAAAAGGTATGTTGGATGTCCTCTTGAAATGCAAGGTATGTATCGTTATCTTCTTCATTCAAAGTTTTTCTTGATAGTATACTTAGACTTCAATAGCCTTGTCAATAAAGGCCAAGTATAAATTCTATATCAATCTCTTGTTTGATAAAGAAAGGGATGATCTCAGTATTCCTTGAAGAATGAAAAGACATTATTTTTTTTCAAGTCACCCATGTATTATACAATGAACCAGAGGTGTTCGAGTGATGATCTAGACATTAAAATGATTATTAATTCTATGACAAAGATATGATTTGATGCCCTCATCAGCCACAAAGGAATTAGCTATGTAGGGCCTTCTTCTACAAGTTCAATGATAAGATGCACAAGAGATCAGGAGAATTAAATTCATCTTAATATTTTTTAAAAGGGGATAATTATAGTTCGAATTCTAGCATCACAAAGTCACAAGAGAAAAAAGTAACTTATGGTGTAACTTATCTATGCCCTTCTGAAGCAGGACAATCATTATTTTGAAGCTACATATTTTTGATATCTTGCAATGACAAGTAAAAGTACTAGAAGATATGGAAAAGTGTTTAAATATTGAAATATAAATCATATTTTGAAAATATGAAATAGGGATGATCATCCCTAAACCTAGTCTTTGAGATCACTTAAAGAAGGCACATCTTGTTGAAGCTAGTTCATTGAACATGACGAAAGATAGGTTGAGTCCCTCTTCAAGATTAGAATAATTAGAAAGCAAAATTACTTGGACCAAGGATGAGTTTCATCTCACGTGTATAGTGCATGATGATTCTAGGGTTTTGAAATTTGAATACAAAAATTGAAAATCAAATATTTGAAGACCCTTGTAAACAACAAGGCTTGGATGAGTAAAACCATAGGGTTTAGGGACAAAACCCTAGGATTGGTTGTTTCCGCTGAAAAAGGAAACCCCAGCCCCTATGAGGAAGAAATGACATCATAATGATGATGTGGACAATGTTGATTTGCAAGTTGGATGCATGAAAGCTAAAGATCAAGAGGGAGAAGACATGTTCTCAAAAGATAAGTATTTTATATGTTTATTATTACTATTGTTGTTATTATTTTACTATTAGTCTCTTGTCCTTATATATCTTGCTTGGTCATATTTTCTCTTCCATGGATTCCTAGTAAGGATTGCAAGTACATAATGAAGATTGGCAAGGTTGTGGCATTAGATGAAGAATGGAAGAACAAAGTAAAAGTGTGTGGAAAGAAGACTTGCGTTAAGAGATATTATATGAGTTCTAGATGTAGAGGGAGCAAACATATAAGTAAGATTGAAGTATGCCTTGATCTATGTCGAAAAGAATTCTATGGTGACTTCCAAGATGAATATGGCAAGAAGTACAAATTGAAGGATTATGAAGACACATTTTCTCCTACAATTAGATCTAGTATTTCACTTGCTTCTATTGCATGCTGGAAACTACATCAAATGGATGTTAAAACTACTTTTCTTAATGGAATCATTGAAGAGGAAGTATATTTTGAACAACCTCAAGGCTTTGAGATACATAATAGAAAGACACATGTTTGTTAATTGAATAAATCCTTGTGTGGGATTAAGTAGGCTCCTCGTGAATGGTACTCTCAAACAAATAGCTATTTGTCGAGTATTGGTTTCACAAAGAGTGATGTTGATCCAAATTTGTACTTCAAAGTTGTTAAAGGTGAGCCCTTGATTTTGCTAGTGTTTGTCGATAACCTATTTCTAACAAGGGCTGAGAATATCATTGTCCAATGTAAGAGGGAGTTGATTTATGAATTTGAGATGAAGGATATTGGTCTAATGCATTACTACCTAAGATTAGAAGTGTGGCAAACGCTTGGTGAAATCTTTGTCGAGATCCTTAAGAAATTTGGTATGATAAACTACAAGTTCATGGACACTCCCCTCATGACAAATTTGAAGAAGCTGCGAGACTTTGATTTTGACTTGGTTGAGCCCTGACATTTGCATTAGATTGTAGTGAAACATATATTGAGATATTTACATGGCAACCTTTATTATGCATTGAGATATGTCTTGAATAGTGAATTGCAGTTGCATGGATTTATAGATATTGCTTAGTTTGGATGCACTAAAGAAAGGAATAACACTTTTGGATTCTATTTTAGCTTGGGCTCTGCTATGATATCATGGACAAGCAAGAAGTAGACCTTTGTTTCTATTAGTATGGCTAATTCTAAGTATATAGTTGCATGTTCAGCCCGTTGTGAAGCAATTTGGCTTTGAAAGTTGTTCATTGGTTTGTTTAATCATGGATTCGAATTGATCGTGGTATATTGTGACAATCAATGTTGTGTAAAACTTTCTGTGAATCCAGTTTTTCATGACAAGTTGAAGCACATTGAGATCAAGTATCACTTTATCAAGGATGTTATCCAAACAAGAGGTGTGAGACACATTTACATTTCTATTGTTGAGCAAGTTGCTCATGTTATGACAAAGCACCTATCCCATATGAAGTTGGATTGCTTCTGTGAGAAGCCTAGAATGTCTGAGAATACCTCTTGGAAAGAGAGAGCATTGATTATATAACATCATGAGAATGACAATCTTCCTTGGGTTTCACTGAGAAACCGTGATTTATGGTTGGGAAGATTGTTTTGGTTACTCCCTTAGGTCATTGAGTTTGACTGGGAAGCTATTATGGTTGGGGAGGTTGGTTCTAAGGCCTGGAGTGCTCCCTTAGGTCATTGTGTTTGACTGAGAGACTATATAGTCGAGGGAGTTTGATATTGAGATATAGATTCCTCCCTTAGCTCATGGATCGAGAGAACTTTGTTTATGGTCGGGGAGATGGATCCTATGTACTCTCTTAGGACATTGGGTTTGACAGGGAGACCATTGGTATGGTCGAACAATTTGATCTTGATTACTCCCTTGAGTCATTTTGACAGTGATGGACCCGCCAAAATTCAAGGGGATCTCCCCAGTAAGAAGTTCCAACTATATCGTAGACCATTTGGAGTATCAGTCTCAGCAGTGGGTGGTAATGTAGTGCCTTAACCGTGGTAGTGCGCAGAGATAAGTATGAAGACTTTGGTCGGAAGAAAGTGTGTGACCTTGCAACGAGTCAAGTGAGATGCATGGGGGTTCTAACACACGAAGGGTAAAGAAAGTGTATCCCTTAGAAGCCTGTAATAGTACGAAGCCTTAAAGGAACACACGAACGAAATGACATCACACGCTAAAATGCGGAATTTTCCACAAAAAAAAAGTGACGAGTTAATCCAACAACACGCCTTCAACCAGATTCATAAAATTGCATACAAAATAATTCATAAGCCAATGCATAAGTTAAACAACATACAACACACGAACGAAATGACATCACACACTAAAATGTGGAATTTTCCACAAAAAAAAGTGACGAGTTAATCCAACAACACGCCTTCAACCAGATTCATAAAATTGCATACAAAATAATTCATAAGCCAATGCATAAGTTAAACAACATACATTGCTAAAGCAACCAGAATATTCAAACTATAATAACAACATATGCATGAAAATGTTTTGGCTCAGTTATTATTATTATAAGTGAAAGTTTCATACATACATACACCATTGACAACCATTAGCCCAAATAGTGTAACATTACAGTCAAGAAAACTTGCTCCTCCAAAGAAGTATACTCACTCCACGTTGTGGAGAAGCCAAGGCTCATCACAATACTCCCAAGCCTTTTCTAAGCTTAAACCTAGCCAGAAGCTTGGCTCCCCAAAAGCCCCCTCTATGATTTATGAGGTTCTATTTATAAAAAAGGGTGGGGTGATCCTTGACATTCCCCTTTGTGACTCTTTGACTACCCTCATGACTCTTCAATTTCCTTTACAAATAACTCATTACATTACATAGTGATTCTTCACATTCCACTAATGACACTTAGAATTTCACTTACAACATATTTACAAATAATATATATTTTCCACATGTACCCATGTGAGACAAAATAGGTTAGAGACAGCCTAACAAGATGAAACATTGACTCAGAAGTTTGGGGAAAGACCAACTCAGAAACCTCCACTTGATGACTCTCTGTGACGTACTGATACCAAGCTTGGTACTATGCTATGGTGTCCCCATACTACTCAACGGTCTCTTTCTGATAGCGGACTCTTGCCTCCATAGCTTCTGGGTATATGGTCTTGGAACCCTTGTCCAACTCATCCTGAAGCATGTGCAACATGGTCTTGACTACAGCAAGACCACCAATGTACTTTTGCATGTTTTCTGCGCTCAGCTCCAAGTCATCGTTGGTGGCCTCTCACCTTAGCTACTCCATGTACATGTCGATCTCTAGTCAAACTTGGTTCTTCTCCTTAGCTTCGGTGAGGGAACCGATTGACGAGATCCTATGCATTCTCACCATGACATCAAAACTCTTGTACAACCGTTCATATGAAGCTTGTATGCTACTGACAAACAGGGTGAGTTGCTCATAGTTTTGGATCTGCATCCAGATCTTTTCTTTATCTAGCTCTGCCTACAGCTTCATCATCTTCAGCAAGTGAAGCGGGGCTCTCTTGTATCTCATTTTCCATTCTTGCACATGGGCGATAATAGCGTGTATGTCCCTGAGAGTTTGGACAATCTTTCTATTAGGCCAATGGAAACCAAATAGATGGAAAAACGCCTTATGCACGGTGACAAATCCATCAAAGATTTTTCGCATGGTGGCTTCAAGAGTTTATACTTCAACAAGTATCGCTTTCCTAATCTATGTCATTGTGGATCCTATGAATTGCTCTGCTTTCTGCCTGGTCGCTTGCAAGTTCTTTGCCATCTGTTCATTTTTTGCTAATAGGAACTTGACATTCGAGCTCGTGGCTCCTGCATAAGCCATAGTGCATCGGCCATGGTGACTATATTCTTTATGAAATCTAACGCTATCACCCTTTCCTTCATAAATGCAAGTAACGTGTGATCATCCGAGAAATTCTTTCTCCGCGCTTGTACAATCTTCTAATGTAACTCATCAAATGATAGATTTTACACATACATCATCGGATCATCATCAAGGAGTACAGCCTCTCCTTGCTCGCTCAGAACTGGTTCTGACACTAGAGGTGGTCGAGACTAAGAGGTTAACTCGGGTGCTCTCGGCATGAGGTCAATTTCTTCATTTCATGGAACCTTCTCTAACTCCATGTTTGTATTCTTAATCAACTGCTCAATCCGCTGAGCCATTTCCTGATCTTGCATTTGTTCATTGTCTACCTCAGTTGTTGGTTGTTCTGACTCCCCAACCTGTGTGGCCTTTGCTTTCTTTGTCATTATGCCTTGCGTTTATTCTTCCTCCTATTTCTGCTTTTCTTATCTTTCTCTTGTTCTCAGCTCTTGTTCCTCCTTCAGCTTCTTCTTCGTCTCCTGCAACTTCAGTTCTACTACCTACAAGCTCTGCTTTTTCTATTCCTCTGCTCTGTTGTTAATTTCCTCTGCTTCCCTTTGCTTACGTTGCTAAAGTTTCCCCCATGAAGATTGAATAAACTTTTATTTTTCATCTTTGTTCTCCTTGTATTATGTCAATAACTTCCTCTTTCTGTGATCTTGTACTAAATTGTTGTCTTATGCTATTATTGTTGGACTTGCTACCATGTTAGTGTTGACTCCTTTTCTATGGACAGCTGAGTGTCTACATATATTGACAAGTTAACTAGCACTTGCTCAAATGCTTCCCTAGTACTACTTCCAGTGTTCTTTCTCGAAGAAGCTCTCTTTGGTGCCATGGTACAATTACTACTAAAGAGAAGTGTTTCACAAGTGTGATACCTGTTGGACATAAAAGGACACTTATGGAAAGCAAACATTATCTCTTACAAATATAACTTCACAGAATGATCAAACAACAATCAGGGCATCTAATGAGAGGTATTGCGCAATTTTGACCAACAGGGGTGATTGATTGACTGTGGGAATTGCGCACTGTGCAGTCCCAGCAGTCAGTGTGAAATCTTGATGCTTGGAACTGCGCAATGCGTAGTTCAATCTCAGGAAGAGACTGGGAGAGACTGTGCATTGCATAGTCTCAGTGATCAAGCTGGGAGACTGGCTCCTGGAACTACCAGTGCACAGTTGGAGCCAAGCCAGGACAGCGTTTGTGCAATTCCAGAAGCCAAGGCAGAGGCCTTGAACTGCTAGATTGCATAGTGCATGCAAGTGAATGTGAGATCTGGGCAAGGGGAGCCCAAATCTACCCAATGGGAGTGTGCAATCAAGCAGATCTAAAGGATGGTGTGTTTTTGAGTGCATATTTGATTGAGTGATGATGCATGCAAGTAAAACAACTTCATGGATCAATCAAACAAAAGGAGAACGAAGCATGTGGAGAGAGTCATCGCAACGACAATCGTTAGTGCAAAAACAAGGTAATGCATGCGAAACTTGGGAAAGGCAATGAAAAACTTGAAACAACACTTCTAAAAGCTAAAATAAGTTAAAATTTAGGAGGGGGGCTCCAAAACAAAGCATAGGTAAAATTTTGGAGGGTGGTTGTAGCCTCTATAACATTAGCGACACACTAGTAGAACTCCATATCTGTTGGGTCCCTATAATACTAGTGATTACTCCATTACTATTGTAGTTATACCCCTTATTAATATTTTTGTGCCCCTATTGCCCCCATATTGTTATTACTATGCCCCATAGAATCCCTCTATTGTTATTTTTGTGGCTTTATATTATTATTGTTAGGTCGGCTGGATTATATTGTGAATCCTTAGACTCCTATATACAGAAAGGAGGTTTTGTCATTTGAATCATCAAAGAATTGTTCATTTATTTAATGTAAAGGAGGTTTCCCCCTCGAAGAGGCTGAATTCTAAGGCGTTGATCTATCTTTTCTATCTTTTCTTGAGCTACTTTCATAACATTTGGTTTCAGAGCTTTGGATTCTAGGGTTTCGCTGCTCCAAACAGGTCATCGTAGCATTTTCGCTATAACTTTTTTTTTGTGACATTTCAAAAGTTTCAAAAAAAAACAATTTGAGAAGAAATCGCGCTAAACCTCAGGTCCGAATTTCAAAGCTTTTTGCGCTATATTTGCGGAGATATGATCTGAGGAAGTTTGTCTTTTTGCAGACTCCTGAATTACATTCCAAACAGGTGACCTGGGGAAAATTGTCATAACTTTCTCTCTAGGGATTGGATTGAAATTTCGTAAGAAGGTGCAGAAGGAGGACGGACTGTAGTTTCTTGTATGCATTTTTTAGATCCAAAGGTCGAAACAGTGACTCGTGGCACGTCGTACAAGTTCTCTCTATTGAACTAGTCTATAATCAAGTCACTGTGGGATATTTCGCATACCTCTGCCTTGGAGAATCCAATTTGGGTCAGACTTGTGGCATTGGAAATAGGACACAGAGGGTTACTGCAGGTCACAAATTTATAACTAGATGATCAGAAAGTACAGAGAACATCAGAGGCAATATCGAGCTCCTACAAAGTGAAAAAAGGTGTCTAGATTTTCTTAAATTTTTGCTTAAGCTTGGTTTGAAAATTTATTTTGAAGGAATTCAAAGGGCATAATATAGCATTATTATCGGTAATTGATTCCCCGAGGAAAGAAAATGCAAACACCTAGTAAGGAACCTGAAAGCTCTAGCATGACTCATGAAGAAGAAGAAGAAATGCTATATGATATATCAAAATTACAAGAACAAGTACAACAAGTGTCACTTGCACAAAAAGAAACAGAATCTAAGATGGATGGTTTAAGGAAAGATGTAGAAGCTAATATGGATGGTTTAAAGAAAGGTGTAGAAGTTAATATGGATGGCATGGAATCTAAGGTGAATGGCATGGACGCTAAAATTGATGGCATGGATGATAAAATGGAAGAATTGAAGATAAATATGAATAAGTTGCTACAAGAAATGGTTACTAAGGGTGAAAGGGTACTAAAGGAAACTCATGATGAGAACAAAAGAAATGTTAATCATGATTCCATAGACTCTAATGTTGGATCAAAGACTCACCATATCCCAAAAATTGATATGAGGAAGTTTGATGGCAAGGATCCCGCCACATGGATATTACAGATGGAGCAATTCTTCGATCTCAATAATGTGCAAAACACACAAAAGGTACGTATGGCAACTTTATATTTGGAACCAAATCAGTTTGTATGGTATCAATGGCTTTGCTCTCGTAAACAATTTATCACTTGGGCAATTTTTATGGAAGAATTGATAGCACATTATGAGGATACAAAAAGCAACACTTTTTTTAGCCAATTGATAAGTCTCAAACAAAAGGGTTCAATAATGGAGCACATTGAGGAGTTCCAAAAATTGAACATAAGGGTAAAAGATATTCCAGAGGAGCATAGGATTGATGTGTTCATAGGGTCTTTAAAGGATAATATCCAACATGATGTTCGCCTTTGGGAACCTGATTCATTAGAGAAGGCATTCAGGTTAGCAAGAAAAATGGAAAGCAAAATTATGGCAACCAGGAAGCATACCACTCACAACTATAAAGACGGAAGTGTTGTTGCCCCTAGTATTCCACAACCTATAAGGTTGAAACCACAAAAATTGGAAGAAAAAAGAGCAAAAGGGCTTTGTTACAGTTGTGATAGCAAATACACTAAAGGTCATAAGTGTGCTGAGAAGAAATTATTCTACATAGATTGTGAAGAGGAAGAAGAAAAGGAGCAAGAAAGGTCAAAAGAAGAGGATATACTCCAGGAACAAAGCCTAGATGAAGAACAAATAAATCCGACCATATCTTGTAATGCATTGGTGGGAATTACCACTCCTCAAACCATCAAGATAGAAGGACAAATCAAGAAGAAAAAGGTAATAGTGTTGATTGATTCGGGAAGCACCCACAATTTTATTCATTATGAGGTAGCAAACGAATTGAATTTCTTCCTATATCCAGCACCAGAGTGTCAAGTGATGATTGCAAATGGAGGAACAATAAATTGCTCTGGAAAGTGCCATAATATCAAGCTATCCATGGGAGAATATGTATTGACTAGCCCAATGCTTTCCATTCCAATGGGAGGTGCTGATGTTGTACTAGGAGTCCAATGGCTACAATCCTTGGGTACAATAGCTTTTAATTTTCAAGAACTTTTCATCAAATTTTCTATGGAATGAAAGGAAGTTGAATTAATGGGTATTGCAGGGAAACTAGGAAAGATAATCAGCTTTAGTGGTATGACCAAGCTTCTAAAAAAGGAGCAAAGAGGTGTAATTGCACAATTATGTTCGCTAGATGTTTCCACATCGGAATCATCTATTTCTCCAGATCTCCAAAAAGTCTTGGACAATCATTCCAAGGTATTTGAGACTCCCAAAGGTCTCCCACCTATGCATGATCATGATCATGCTATTCATCTGATTCCAGGAAGTGTTCCTCCAAACATCAGGCCGTACAGATATCCCTATGTCCAAAAGAGTGAAATTGAACGTATGGTTGCAGAAATGCTAGAGGCTGGTATAATTCAACCGAGTCAAAGTTCTTTCTCTGCTCCAGTAGTATTGGTGCACAAGAAGGATGGATCATGGCGCATGTGTCCGGATTATAGGGAGCTCAACAAGCTCACTATTAAAGATAAGTTCCCCATTCCTGTCATTGATGAATTACTGGATGAATTGCATGGATCAATTTACTTCACCAAGTTGGATCTTCGTTCAGGATATCATCAAATTAGAATGAAGATTGAAGACATTCCGAAAACAGTATTTAGAACTCATGAGGGTCATTATGAATTTTTGGTCATGCCTTTTGGCCTTACCAATGCACCTTCAACATTTCAAGGTTTGATGAATTCAATTTTCAAACCATTCCTTAGAAAATTTGTGTTAGTATTTTTTGATGATATACTAATCTACAGCAAGTCTTGGAAGGATCATGTTGAACATGTTGACAGGGTGCTACAACTATTGGAGGAGAAACAATTATATGCAAAAAGATCCAAATGTTTCTTTGGAGTCCAGGAGGTGGAATATCTGGGTCATATTGTATCTCATGAAGGAGTTAAGGTAGAGCCTAGCAAAATTAAAGCCATTAAGGAATGGAAAATCCACACATCCATAAAGCATCTGCGAGGATTTCTCGGGTTGACAGGGTATTATCGCAAGTTTGTTAAGAATTATGGAAGAATAGCAGCACCTCTAACAACATTATTGAAGAAATATGCATTTTCATGGACTCCAGAAGCAACAAAGGCCTTTGAACATCTTAAAGAGGCAATGTGCCAAGCACCGGTCTTAGCTACACCGGACTTCACAAAAACCTTTATTGTGGAATGTGATGCTTCAGGAAATGGAATTGGTGCTGTTCTAATGCAATATGAAAGACCCATTGCTTTTGAAAGTCGTCCAATCAAGGGAAAGTTTTTAATCAAAGCTATTTATGAGAAGGAAATGTTGGCAATACTCCATGCACTTAAGAAATGGCGACCCTACCTAATGGGAAGACACTTCAAGGTAAAAACGGATCATGATAGCCTTAAATACTTTTTAGAACAAATATTATCCTCTGAAGAGCAACAAAAGTGGGTCACAAAGATGTTGGGTTATGACTTTGAAATCATCTACAAAAAAGGGAAGCAAAATGTGGTGGCAGATGCACTCTCAAGAAAGGATGAGGATGTGGAAGCATTGTTGTGCGCCATTTCTATTATCCAACCAGATTGGATAAACGAAGCAAGGGAGGAATGGAAGAATGACGAAGAAGTGTGGGCACTTATTCTAAAGTTACAACAAGATTCCAGTACATCTGATACATTTAGCTGGCAAAATGATTCGTTATGGTACAAAGATCGCTTATACCTCTCTAATAATTCCCAGATAAAACAAAAAAATCTCACGGAATTGCACACTTCTCCCTTAGGAGGGCACTCAGGATTTTTAAAAACTTACCACAGGGTTAAGAAGGAATTTTTTGGGATGGCCTTAAATCAGATATTCAAAAGTTTGTGGCGGAATGTTTGGTTTGCCAACAAAATAAAGTTGAAACAATTAAGACACCGGGTATATTACAACCTTTATCCATTCCAAGCCAACGTTGGGAGGAGGTTTCAATGGATTTTATCACAGGTTTACCCAAGTCTGAGGGAAAGAGTGTCATCATGGTGGTAGTTGACAGACTTAACAAGTATGCACATTTTTGTGCATTATCATATCCATTTAAAGCCAGTACAGTTTCTACTACATTTATGGAAACAATTCAAAAGCTACATGGAAACCCAAAGATTATTGTAAGTGACAGAGATCCCATTTTCACTGGAAATTTTTGGACAAAATTATTTTCTTGTCTTGGTAATCAGTTAGCTCATAGCTCATCTTATCATCCTCAATCTGATGGGAAAACTGAGATAGTAAACAAATGTTTGGAAGGATATCTTCGTTGCTTTGTATCTGATAAACAGAAACAATGGGTCAAATGGTTACCTCTGGCTGAATGGTGGTATAACACTTCCTTCCATACAGCAACAAAAATGACCCCATTTATGGCACTTTATGGGTATCAACCACCATCCATCACATCATATTTAAGAGAAAATTCTAAGGTTCAGGCAGTGGAACATCACATCGAACATCAACAACAAGTCCTCCAACTCTTAAAGGATAACCTCGTGTTGGCACAGAATAGAATGAAACAACAGGCAGATCAACATCGCAATGAAAGAAGTTTTGATGTAGGTGATTGGGTATTCCTACGGCTACAATCATATAAGCAAATTTCCTTCAAGCAAGCTAAGAAGGATAATAAATTATCACCAAAGTATTATGGTCCGTACAAGGTGTTGCAAAAGATTGGTACTATGGCATACAAATTGGAGCTTCCTGCAGCTTCTCGATTGCACCCAGTTTTCCATGTTTCATGTTTAAATAAGGTTATAGGCGACAAGCTCCTAGTTCAAACAATATTGCCAGAACTTGACGAGGAAGGAAAAATTATATTGGAACTGGAAGCAGTCACAGAAACAAGAACTCGATAGCTACGAAATCGATCAATTTCAGAGTATCTTATCAAGTGGAATAACTTATCCACTGAAGATTCCACATGGGAGGATGAGAATTTTATGCAAAATTATCCAAAGATACTCAAGCGTTGAGGACAACACCTTTTTGAAGGAGAGGGGCATGTTGGGTCCCTATAATACTAGTGATTACCCCATTACTATTGTAGTTATACCCCTTATTAATATTGTTGTGCCCCTATTGCCCCCATATTGTTATTACTGTGCCCCATAGAATCCCTCTATTATTATTTTTGTGGCTTTATATTATTATTGTTAGGTTGGTTGGATTATATTGTGACTCCTTAGACTCCTATATATAGAAAGGAGGTTTTGTCATTTGAACCATCAAAGAATTGTCCATTTATTTAATGTAAAGGAGGTTTCCCCCTCGAAGAGGCTGAATTCTAAGGCGTTGATCTATCTTTTCTATCTTTTCTTGAGCTGGTTTCATAATAATATCTCTATATGGACCTTGTCTCTTGTAAAGTGATTCTAACTCTTCTGGAAGAATTGTTTGATTCTTTGATCATCATGACTTATTCACTAGCTTGAGTTAAATATATAGTCCCTACCATTCTCTTTATCGGAAACACACAAACCAAGCCAAGTCAACTGAGTTGTTTCAATTGGGGATGAGGGGTATATTGATGCACAAGTAATATAGACTGTCATTGTTTTAGTTTCATCTCTGGTGTTTCTCCACTGCCAGCAAACCCGAAAAGTACCCCGATAGAGTCACTTCATGAACATAAGGATTGATCCACTGCAAGTGACCCTGGACAGTACCCCGACAGAGTTACTTGCTTCACCTCTCTGCACAGGAAGTCTTTCTCTTATTTTTCCTCTATTTTATTTTTTTCATTGTTTATTTTCAAAGAACTGTGCATAGGCACTTATTTATTTCATGAGGCGGAAGAGGAATCCCGACTTATTGAGAGTAGAAGAGGTTGTCCCTTGAGAAAAGTATGTTTATATATACCTCTGACATACTTGTTAAGGTTTTCCCCCTCACCTTACTCTACTTGACTGAGGTCGACAATGGTTAACTGAATATAGAAAACCAACTAGAGTAAATGGTACTAGTTAAAAGTGAAAGCATTGTGATTTTACCAAGACTCACTCTAAAAGGAACGTATTTTCCATCAGGGTATCATCTACTAAAGAAATACAAAATATTCATAAAGAGAGGGAATAGGTAGATAACCAAATGTTGATAGTTGTACAAGTCCTCTTGTATTTCACCTTGCATGTCTCGAGAAGCCAAACATGGTTTCATGGGAAAACTAATCCTAAGGGTACATAAAACAAACAAACAAACAAAGGAAAGAAAACAAAACCAAGCAAGCAAACACTACTCCTACTCGTAAGCTAAGCAAAGCATGGGCCAACTCACGTGAAGTGATATTTCCAATGCAGCCACCAGCGCATTGGTTGACCCATGTAGGTGATGGCATGGACAACAAGAAAGATATTCAAGCAAACCAATAAAAATAAATAAAACAATGCAAACCAAAACATCTCATTTTTTAATGCGTCTACAGAAAAGAAATGATCGAAAGCACATGAAAGGAATCCTGCAGACGTATCATGGTGTTGTGTTACATTGCACGTGGACGACAAGGATGTACACTCTTTCGAACATGAAAAACGAGTAAACATGAAGAAGGAAGAAAATTTCCATTTCGCAACAGTGCTTGCTACATATGACTCCTCCAATGCATGAGTGATAGGATCGTGTGATTCTGGTGGAGGATGTGGAAACTGTAAACTAGATTTATTTTCAATGTGAACATGAGAGTGACGAGGAGGCATGAGGAGATTCAACAGATTTTTGATCAGCAATGGAACTTACCTCAAGGCTACGAGAACCTGACATAACCATCAGCTCGTGTTGAAGTGCCTCGATAGCTTGAGGGGTTTCCACTTCATCAAAAGATGGATCATCAAAGATTAGTGGCTTAGAAAGATGATTAGTAGGTGAATTAGAAACGTGATCACATGAATGAGTGAAAAGATCACAACAACGACGATCAGAAAATTCAAGATAGACATCAACATCCTCATGATCTGATAAATCATACAAAGGGGTTGATGAGAAACAAAAAATTTCACCCTCTGAATTTCCAGAAATTACAGATGAGAGTTCAAGTGGATTCGGGAAGAAATAATTTTCTTCTCTGCAATCAAATAACAGACTGGCATCCTATGAATTCTGTGAATAATATGAAATGGAAACATTCAGGGATAAATTTTCACAAGAAAAATCAGAAATGGCATAATCGCAAAAGATGTCAGGATAAAGCGGATGAGTTGCGAACAAAAGGAGGTCATCCTTCACCACAACTTCTTGTTCAGATTCCCACACATACTCATAAAAAATGATAGTGTGGGTTGGTTGCCCAACACCAACTCCATCCATAACTTGATCCTCGTGAACATCACATGTGGAATCTGGAACAGATGAACACAACACACTAAAATTTGGAGGATCAAAGGGACGAGTGGATGGAGGTTGAGGGGATAAGACCATGTGACAACCATCAGGCTTGCAGTCCAAATATGCGCAAAAATCCAGAGCATGTGGGGAGTGAGGAGGTGACAGTTCAACAGCTAGGTTCGCAACTTCTCCCACCTCGTCCTGCGGAGCTAGAGTTGTTTGATCAGAAGAGGACGGAGGGTCAATTGTGACAGCAACCTTGTCCTTCTCAGATTTAGAAGCTTTAACACCGAGGTATGTTGGGATGGTTTCAAAAGATTCTAACTCGTGTATTTTCCGAGATGTGAAAAAGATACTGAAATCTTTCAGTCATAAATTTCCAGTCAACTTCATCTTTTGGAAATTCAAAACAGTAATGGCGGAAGCGTTCATAAAAGTGTGCAATAGATTTGTCAAGTGTTTTTCGTAATTTTAAAATTTTGTGATTAAGTGCGTTACGATCATAAAAGAAGAAAGAACAACCTAACTCTTTGAACTTGTGGTTGAAAGAGTGTATAGAGGATATGGGAAATATGATACACTATTGCTTAACGCGCCCTTCGAACATGTAAGCAAACAACCCATAGGCAATATCGTTTAAGGGGACTTCATTCCTATCACGAAAACCCAAAAAGGAAATTTTGTGAGTTAACAAGGATGTTTCGTTTTCACCATCATATTTAAATCGTGACAAGTCATCTATGACATACGTCGACACATCAAAATCACGAGCGTGAGAAAAACATGTCGGGGTGGAGATTGTGATGTAATTCATGAGTGATGTGTAGAGATTCAAAACAGACTTTGAGGGCTTGGCTTGTCATATGGTCCTCCTTCTAGCACCAGAAATGTTGACAGTGTTGGACCCGCCAACATTCAAGGTGATCTCCCCGGTAAGAAGTCTCAACTAGATCTCATACCATTTGGAGTAGGAGTCCCAGCAGTGGGTGGTAATGTAGTGCCTTGACAACAGTAGCGCGCAAAGATAAGTATGATGATTTTGATCATAAGCAAGAGTGTGACCTCGCAGCGAGTCAAGTGTCAAGTGAGATGCATGGGGGTTCTAACACACAGAGGGGAAAGGAAGTGTGCTCCTTAGAAGCCTATAAAAGGAATTTTTGTCAAGAATACCTGCTCCTCCAAAGAAGTATAATCGCTCTATGTTGTGGAGAAGTTAAAGCTCGTCACAATACTCCCAAGCCTTCTCTAAGCCTAACCCTAGCCAAAATTTTGGCTCCCCAAAAACCTCCTCTATGAGTTATGAGGTTCTATTTATAACAAAGTATGGGGTGACCCTTGACATTCCCCTTTGTGACTCTTTGACTACCCTCATGACTCTTCAACTCCCTTTACAAATAACTCATTACACTATATAGTGATTGTTCACATTCGACTAATGACACTTGGAATTTCACTTACAACATATTTACAAATAATATACATTTTCAACATGTACCCATGTGAGACAAAATAGGCTAGAGACGGCCTAACAAGATAAAGCACTATGACTACTTGATAGTGTCTTTCTGATAGTAGACCCTTGCCTCCATAGCTTCTGGGTATATGGTCTTGGAACCCTTGTCCAACTCATCCTGAAGCATGCAAAACATGGTCTTGACTACAGAAGGACCACCAATGTACTTCTGCATGTTTTTCGCACTCAGCTCCAAGTCATTGTTAATGGCATCTCGCCTTAGCTACTCCATGTACCGGTCGATCTCTAGACGGACTTGGTTCTTCTACTTAGCTTCAGTGACGGAACAGATTGACAAGATCTTATGCATTCTCACCATGACATCCAAACACTTGTACAACCGTGCATATGAAGCTTGTATTCTACTGTCGAACGGGGCAAGCTACTCATAATTTTGGATATGCATCTCGATATTTTCTTTGTCTAGATCTACCTGCGGCTTCATCATCTTGGGAAAGTGAAGTGGGGCTCCCTTGTATATCATTGTCCATTCTTTCACATGGGCGATAGCAGCGTGTATGTCCCTGAGAGTTTGGAATATCTTTCTGCTCTGTCGCTGGAAAAGAAATAGATGGAAAATCGTCATATGCATGGTGACAAATCCGTCATAGTGTTTCTGCATGGTGGCCTCAAGAGTTTATACTTCAGAAAGTATCGCTTTCCTCATGTCTATCATTGCGGATCTTGCATATTGTTCTGCCTTCTGCCTAGCCGCTTGCAAATTCTTTGCCATTTGTTCATTCTCTGCTACAACAACTTGACATTCGAGCTCATGGCTCCTGCATAATCCATAGTGGCATGGGCCATAGCAACTGGATGCTTTCTGACATCTGACATTATCACTCTTTCCTTCATAAATGCAGGTGCCGCATGATCATCTGGGAAAAGTTTTCTCCGCGCCTGTACAATTTTCTATTGTAACCCATCAAATGATATATTGTACACATCCATCACCGGATCATCATCAAGGAGTACAGCCTCTCCTTTCTCGGTACTGGTTCTGACACTGGAGGTGGCGGAGACTGAGAGGTGGCCTTGTGTGTTCTCGACATGAGGTCAGTGTCTTGATTATGTGGCTCCCGCTATAACTCCTTGCCAGTCTGCTCAATCTGTTGATCCATTTCCCAATCCTGCATCTGTTTACTATCTACCTCAGTTGCTAGCTGTTATGACTCCTCAACCTGTGTGGGCGTTGTTTGTTCTATCATTGCGCCTTGCCTTTCTTCTTCCTCCTATTTTTTCTTTTCTTCTCTTTCTCTTCTTCTCAACTCTTGTTC
Source organism: Pinus tabuliformis (assembly GCA_031772625.1). Classification (NCBI taxonomy): domain Eukaryota; kingdom Viridiplantae; phylum Streptophyta; class Pinopsida; order Pinales; family Pinaceae; genus Pinus; species Pinus tabuliformis. The sequence continues at coordinate 837,526,428 of CM062809.1, read as the reverse complement.
CTCCTTCAGCTTCTTCTCTGTCTCCTGCAACTTCAGTTTTGTTACCTACAAGTTCTGATTTTTCTCTTTCTCCACTCTGTTATCGGTGTTCTCTGCTTCCCTTTGCTTTCGCTGCCAAATTTGTCTGCATGAAGATTGAATACACTTTTACCCTTCAACTTCGTTCTCCCTGTATTATGTCAGCGACTTCCTCTTTCTGTGATCTTGTACTAGATTGTTGCCTTCTGCTACTGCTGCTAGACTTGTTGCCATGTTAGTGTTGACTCATTTTCTATGGACAGCTAAGTGTCCGCATATCTTGGCAAGTTAACTGGCACTTGCTCAACTACTTCCCCAGTATTGCTTCCAGTGTTCTTTCTTGAAGCATCTCTCTTTGGTGCCATGGTACAATAACTACTGGAGATAAGTGCTTCACGAGTGTGGTACCTGTGATACAGAAAGGACACTCATGGAAAGCAAACATTAGCTCTTACAAGTATAACTTCACAGCATGATCAAGCAGCAATCAAGGCACCTAATGAGAGGGATTGTGCAATTTTGACCAATAGGGGTGACTCACTGACTGTGGGAACTCCGCACTGTGCATTCCCAACAGTCAGTGTGATAGCGTGATGCCTGGAACTGCGCAATGGGAAGTTCAGTCTGGGGCAGAGCCTGGGAGACTGTGCATTGCGCAATCTCAGTGACCAAGCTGGGAGACTAGCTCCTGGAACTGCGCAATGCGTAGTTGGAGCTAAGCCAAGACAGCCTCTGCGCATTTCCAAAAGCCAAGGCAGAGGCCTTGAGCTACCAAATATGGCCATATCTGCCTAAGGGGAGTATGCAATAAAGCAAATATGAAGGATGGTGTGATGTTGAGTACAAATCTGATTGAGTGATGATGCATGCAAATAAAACAAGTGCAAGGATCAATCAAACAGAAGGAGAACGAAGCATGTGGAGAGGGTCACCGCAACGATGACCAGTAGTGCAAAAACAGGTTAACCCACTTTTGTTGATGTGTATATAATGTTCTTCTTTATTAGATTGACAGGGATTTCATGAACCTACAAGGCTTTAAACCCTCGCTAATGCATGCGACACTTGGGAAAAGGCAATGCAAAAGTTGAAAAAACGCTTCTACAAGCTAAAACAAGTTAAAACACCAGCAATCGCTCAACAAAACAAGTGAAACGGCACTCTCACCAGCTAAACAAGCAAAAAGCAACATAAATTGCGGCAAAAGACAATAAAATCAAAACTCACCCAGAAAAGTGACAACGATGCTCCGAAGGTTCCTTGATCTCCTTAGGCATGCTAGAGCTTGATGATCGAGGATACAAATGAGCTCTAGAGGCATTTATTACATCGAATTGAGCAAAATTGAAATTCATGGCGCGCATGCCTGAGATTAAGGACAAAAGCGACACCTAGCGGAAACTTCTAAAGATAGCATTGTGCCACCTTCGGAAAACTAATAATAGATCCCTACATCCTAGGGATATTTTTTTCTTTTTAGGGAAAATTTGTCATGCATTTCCCGGAGAGATTGTGCAGTTATGGGAAGGACTATGCAACCCTCTAGCTTATGCATTGAGCAACCTCTGAGCAGAATGACTTCTGCCCAATTTCTAGGCTGAGTGACTTTGGGCTACCTCTCATGCTCTGCGCAGTTTCCCAGCTGAAGGTTGGCTGTCAGCTAGCTCTACACAATTCTAGAGCCTAAGGCTCACCGCTGGCTTGGACTGCGCAATTCCCGAGAGCTTCCCTAGAGAAAGGTTGGTTGCCCTCAAGGATTGCGCAGTTCACTAAGGCAAGCCTAGAACCAGGTTGAAACCAAGTCAAGAGATCGGCTTATGGATTAGATAGTAAAGGAAGTAAGAAAACACAAGCCAACATGCAAAAGGTAAAGATCAATGAAAGCACAAGTACCTGGGTCAGTGCAAGATGAGCTGCTGTGAATTAGGAGGGAGGCTCCAAAACAAAGCATAGGCAAAATTTTGGAGGGTGGTTGTAGCTGCTACAACAAGTCATTGTGTTTGGCTGACAAATCAATTGACTTTGATTACTCTCTTGGGTCAATGTACTTGACTGAGAAACCATTTCATATGGTTGGAGAGTTTTGCCTCATGAATGATATTGATTGATCCCATGGTCAGTTAGGTTCTGACCTTAATGCCATTGGTTTTGACTTGTGGGATGAGTGTGATGTTATCAACCTTTCCTTACGATGAAATTTGTACATATGTTGAAGTTAATGAAAAGTACCTCCCTAGCTAAGAGCGAGTGTTGAGAAATGGTAATTGTGGTCAGTGTTTTCATCATCCAAATCAAAGGAGAAATATGTTGTTTTCTAGCTGTCCAAGTCAACCCCACTTCTTGAAGGGTTTTGACCCAAGGTCAAACCCCCACTTGTTTAGTCAACTATTCATTGGAGACTCAACTCACTCATTTGATCATCACACACACATCAATTCGGACTTGTTCTGTAGAAGACATTTGCTCACATGTGCGAAGAAGAAGAATTTGACCTTCAAAGTTTGACTTATGTCCTTTGCGTTGACCAGCATTGACTTGGCTCTTTTCTCTGTTGTTTGACTGAATCTTTGATTGTGATTGGAGGCCAAATATTCTCAAGATCTTTGACCAACTATTGACTGAGTTCTACAACTATTTTTGGGTGTTGACTGAGGTTTGACCACAAGTCAAACTTTGTAATTGACCAAGTTTATCTGAGCTATTACAAGATTAAATTTCAACCCTTTGACCAATTGTTATAGGCCAAAATTTAGCTCCTTGCCCAATATTGACCAGTGAGCAAAATGTTGATTCTCTCTCTTTTGACTTAATTTGACTAGGCACTGAATGTGGTCAATGGTTTGATATTTTGACTGGAATAATTAGATGTACAAATTGATTGAATTGAACAATTTCTCATAGCGAAAGATTATCGAGGTTTCCCCCTATGGGGTTTTGTCCCAAGAAAATTTTGGTGTCTCCTATTTCATTGTTTCACTATGATCTCTACTGCTCTACTAATTTTAATGGTTGAAATTTTCTAAGTGTAACTACTTGATGATTTTAATGCTATAAGAATTTAAAATGTATCATTAGAAGTAGTTATTAGATAGAAAAAATTCTAGTCTCCTTGCAACTATAAAATCAACAGATACAGAGATGCAAAAATATGGGAAAGTATGGACTTTGAGAGGATCCAAGCAAAGATACAAGCTTGGATTCTTTTTTAGATGTATTGGACCACAAAAACTATGGTTGCCCAAGCCATCACTCAAGAAAAGGTTGAAATAATTGAGATGAAGATGCAACTCTCACTCTTCTAAGGCAAGTTTAAGGCCTTTGTGAAGGGGGTGTTTGAGTTGACTATCACATTTAAAGGCCCCACGAGATGAGCTAAGCACAGAGAAGACATGGATGGTTCAACGAGATCCAAAGGCTCCCAAGAAAAGCCCATCATGGCTCTTAAGAACTTGCTTCCACCCTCTTCTAGCCTAATGAGCACTCTGAGCTCTTGGAAACCTAGTGCTATTGAGGAAGAGGTAACTCCACACCCTCCCCTAGAGCACCTCTCTTCTAAAGATTTTTAAATATGTTTATGCTTTTTATGTTTCATAATTTTTTCAATCAAAAAACAAGGTTGTCCCAAACTTTTTTGGTCAAACCATTTCTAAATTTTTCCTCTATTTATAGACTAATATTTTCTATAGCTCCATATTATGTTAAACTAACCTAAATTTTCAAAAGAAAGTGGTTTCCTTTAAAAAAAACCCTACATTCTATGGATGGTTCAACGAGATCCAAAGGCTCCCAAGAAAAGCCCATCATGGCTCTTAAGAACTTGCTTCCACCCTCTTCTAGCCTAATGAGCACTCTAAGCTCTTGGAAACCTAGTGCTATTGAGGAAGAGGTAACTCCACACCCTCCCCTAGAGCACCTCTCTTCTAAAGATTTTTAAATATGTTTATGCTTTTTATGTTTCATAATTTTTTCAATCAAAAAACAAGGTTGTCCCAAACTGTTTTGGTCAAACCATTTCTAAATTTTTCCTCTATTTATAGACTAATATTTTCTATAGCTCCATATTATGTTAAACTAACCTGAATTTTCAAAAGAAATTGATTTCCTTTAAAAAAAAAAACCTACATTCTATAATTTATATATTCTAAAATATTTTGAAAGTAAAAAACAATAATTAAATTTGAACATAAAAATATAAAAGAAATATAAAATTTATTTCATAATATTGTAAATTAACATATAATTTTTCAAAAATTAAATAAAATATTTAATTATATACTATCGAAAATTTTAAAAATAGAATAAAAAAAGATATCAAAAAAATTCAAATACACAATAATAAATTTAAGAGGAAAGCACATAATTCTGAACCCACCCACCAAATGTCAAGAAAGAAATATTAAAAGTAAACTTTTTTACATGTAAAATGTCAAAGACAACGATTAGCACTTCTTTGTTACATTATAAAAGTAAACTAATATAATTAGTTATCCAACTATAAACCAATTCCAATGTTTTACTTGGAAAAATAACATATAATTGGATTATTTGATGTAAATTTTAATATTTTTAAAAAAACATATCATCCACTTCTGAGCTTTTTAGACAAAATATTCCCCAGTTTTAAAAGAACTTTTCGGAAGATACTGGATTGGCTGATTTGCTGTAAATTATGTTAAAAGTCGAAATATAAAAATGAATTCTTTAAAATACTTTATTTAATAGTATTTAAGTTTACATAATTTTAAATAATATTATAAAAATTATAATTATAATTATAATTTAGAAAAATGATATAAAATTCCAACCACATTTAAATATAACAACCAAATCAACCAAAACCCATTAAAGAACAATGAGATTTGAGTAACAAACACTTTCAACATTTTGAAAATTAAAAAACAAGGGTGTAGGAAAAATCCATTTCAAAAGAAAAACATATTCTGAAAACAGATAAAATCCATATCTCTTTCCTATAAGCACTTTGATATCAATACAGCCATTCATATGGTCCCTTGTTCCCAGATAAAATTGGTCTAAAATTTGATAGGAATTATTTATGGAATTTTGCTTTTAAGATTTTGATTAATTTTAAATAACTCAAATCATCAAATTTTCAATTAATTTTAATAAGTCAAATCATCAAATTCTGAAACCTCCTCAAAAATGGAATGATTTGAATTACCCATCTAGAATACCCTTCTCGTACATCAAAAGAAGTATAAAATTCCTCCAATGTATTGAATGGGTGTCTTTTACTTATATCAAATATGCATCATTGTAAATGCCTTTTGCATTGATATCAAATAGGTACAGATTGTTTTCAAAGGCCATAATTTTTACCTAAATATCAGATATGCATAATTGTTAACTGGAAGCCTTTTACATAAATATCAAATAAGCACCCTTCTCACTGTAATCCTTTTACATAAATGTCAAATATGCATCTGTTCTTGTCAGTGGAATGAACAAAAGTGGAATATATTAGCCACCATGTCAGTGGAATGAAGAAAAGTGGAATATATCAGGCACCTTTTGCATGACATATTTGCCTCACAGTACTAGGTAACTCAATACAAGAAAAAAAAATATGGAAAACGTCAGCTATCTTACACAGTATGCATAAGAGATTTGCCTCCATAGCAGTAAATAATACAAGAACGAAAAAAGAAAGAGACATATAGGTATAATACACTGTTCAAACTACGAATAACAAGATGCATCATCATCATCATGCAATAAAATTTCATGCAACTTTCAAATGATTGTCAGCTTGCAACCAATAATAATGGTTACTGAATTTCTACCCTCTTCCATTCCAAGCGTTAGGAGGGAAAGGCCAGCTACTACGATTTACTCTATCCATTTAAGATATCAAGATATCACCATGTCAGCTTGCAATTTATAAGTATGGTCACGGAAATTTTCCCCATCTTCCATTCTCAGCGTTGGAAGGGAAAAAGCTAAAAACTAGGCCAGGTAATGTAATTTAGTCTCCATTCATTTAAAACATCGCCATAACCAAGCTACATATAGATATCGTCCTAAATGTAACTGTTTTTCAGGATGAAAATACCCATAAAAAGGTTCATATGTGGCTGAAATTCAATTTTTCTTCACAAAAATGCAATGGATTCCCCCACACCACACAAACACAGATATATATAGAGAAAATGATAGTTAGATCGTTGAATTCCATTTAATTTTACTCAATGGCTTTCACTCCAATTAGTGAATTTGAATCAGTCATGAACTGACAGCATTTTCATGGGGAAAGCATTCTATTGTGCTCTGTTTTCTTTTGGGTTGTAATAAAAAACAGAACTTTCAGTGGAAATTCCAGTCAATTATCTCTATCTTTACATTTCATACACAAAATTAAATACAAGATGTCAGAGAGACACTAGTAAACCTTTAATAAATCATTGACTTAATGTAAATGTAATACCAAGATTGTGAAAAAAATGGAACTGACAAACAGAGTTTGAGGCTTAGATTCGAGATTTTTTTCAATTGAAAAATGAAAGAAGATACAATAATCGCAACAGCAATAGATCTATATCTTTGAATCAGCATAGATCAGAGATAAGAGCTCAATGTCTGGATATTAAATCTAAGGCTAATACATCTAGATCCAGAGGACAGCTCTCAATTCGAATAAAATCAAATGAAAAGTAATAAAAGTTATTTAGAGAGGAAAAAATAAGCCTAACAGCCAAAAGCCCTAATTTAAATAGCTTCCCCTTCTTTTCACTGAAATACACCAGACCATTCACTCAACCGGAGATCCAGAGATCGAATCTCACCTAAGCCCTGCGGACTTTCTGATTTGGTTCGAATACATACTTAATAAGCGATTCCTTGATGGGCAGGAGTTCAGGGAACTCATTCTTGAGCTTGCTGGCATCCATCTCGTTATTGCTTCTGGCAGCCACGATGACCTTGGCCTGCTCCTCCAGGGTGAAATTCTTCCAAGTATAGCTCGGATCGATGTAGTCCCTGTACATCTCCAGGATCTCGTTGTGGCTAACAACCCCAGGGTTCGTGAAATTCCAAATTCCTGTCAAATTCCTCTTTGCCATCTCTATGGAAATCGGCAGAAGCTCGTCGAGAATGGTCATGGAATTGGGGATGTTGACAACCTTTTCATAGCGGGAGATCTTGGTAATGAAGTTGCGAGGGTTCGACAGATCTGAAGAAATGGGCATCCTCACTCGCAGAGTGCACACGTTCTCGAAGTTCTTCAGCAGATCTTCAACCTGCAAAATAAAAGTAGACAGATCAATGTCAAAACCAAAGAAAATCAAAAGCAAAAACGAAAACTTTAAAACGGTTTCTTTGTGAGAAAGATGTCACGGGTTCGAACCATGGCCTTCGTCTTAGAATAGTAAGATCCCATGAAATTGGGCGTGTCCTCTTCCTTGAATCCGATGCCGCTGCCCAGGGGGTGCTTCTCGTCATACTCGAAAATGCAACCCGTGGCGTAATTGATGAGAATGAGGCCGTGCTGACGGCAAAGATCGGCCAGGTTGAGCGTCCCGACAACATTGGCTCGAATCGTCTCAACCTTGTGGGATTCGCACCAGTCCACGTTCGGGCGCCCGGTGACACCCGCAGCATTGAAAACGTGTGTGGGCTTCACGGCCTCGATGTCTTCCTGAAGCTGAGATCGATTCTCCAGGCGCCCCTTGCCGAACTCGAAGGCGATACCCTGCGCCTCACACAGCTTCCCGATCTCTCCCCCGATCCAGCCGGTGCGCCCGTATATCAAGAACTTCAAATGCCCGTCCGTCCCGTTCTCAGCAGAAGCCACCATTTTGATGAAGGCAAATGAGGTGGGCGGATCGAGCTTGCGATTCTCAGGTGGGTTCTGTCTCGCCGAGAAGATGGGTATGTCCCGAACGAACACCCGTATAACTGAACAGGGTTCTAGCACCGCAAGCACAATATATATATATATATATACACACATAACAGGAATCATTTGACCACCGGAGAGGCCCACCGCACCTATTCGCTAGAGGCGAGAAGACCAGATAAACGTCCTCGACCTCAATTTTAATTTTGCCACGGAATTTTTTTGGGGAATTTTTTTATTGAAAGATATTTTTTCAAAAAAAAGTTAGAATAATTTCGATTATGGAATTTTATCTTTTTACTGTGATTCATTTGTAAAAAAAATATTTCAAACGTTTTAAGACAGAGTAAATAACTAACAATTTTATTTACAAAATGAATATAATAATAATTTGTTTATTTTTTAATTGAGTTAAGAAGTTTATTTTACAGAGGTTCATTTTACAATCCAGAATGATGTGTAAGAGTGTCTATCCCTAGTCAAAGTTGAAATTTTGTTTATACCAACCAAAATAAAATTTTAAAAAGCCTAAAAATAAAAAATAATAAAATTTTAAAAAGTTTAAAAATAAAAAATAAAAATTAAATGACTATACAAAACCTTTAAATAATGTTGGCTCATAAAATTAGATTTTTCTGGGCCCATTTGCATCTGAAGAAATTAGATCTCTATGGACTCAGGTTAGATCTTTATTTAAAATGAATCTATGCTAGTCTATTAAATAAATAATAAAATAATCTTAAAAATTTTGTACAATGAAAAAAAAACTTAAAATATACTAATATTAAAATATTAAGTTTAAATATCTTTTTATCTTTAAACATAATAAATGTCTTGATTTTATTAAATTTAAAATGTGTTATGAAAAATCAAGTTTAAATATTTTTTTAATTAAAAATTATTATATTTAATTTTATTGTAATTTAAATATATATATATATTTCTAAGTTGTTTTTCTATTGTATTAGAATATTAGTGGAAAGTAGGTTTTGTTTAAAATCACAAAAATATTAGAAAGAAATCATATAAGTGTAATTTGTAGATGTAGATTTAGAGAAAACAAAACCTTCTAATTCATTCAAGATGGAAAATTAGATATAGTCAAACCAAAATCAAGACTTGCCTATGATGGAAAACTAAACCTACAAATACAAAAATTGCTTGACATAACTCACATATGTCTTCCTTAAAAGAAACTAGACCTAAAAGGTACTTTAGTTTGTTATCGATTGGTTTTCAAAGTAGCAAACTATCTAACAAAGGAAAAAATTAAAAACATGCACAAAAAAGGAGTGGTGTGACCTACATCCGTCGAGGACAATTAGACCACGATAAGGGTGTGTTGAGAAGATCATGGTGCCTATATAGTTATTCTTCCTCCATGCTTCTTAATTAGTCATGAAACCAAGGTGATCAAGAAGTTAAGAAGCAGTTATGTTTCTCAAGCATCTCTAAGCATGCACAAGTTTCTTTCCAATCTTGATCTTGAGTTCAGGGAGCTTGGGCCACGAAAGTTTTCATGTGTTAGTAGAGTTGGGTAGTATCCTTTGATATTTGGTTTCCTTGGTTCGAGTTGAACCAATGCCTACAATGAAGGGTAGCACACCGACCTTAGTTTGGCTTCTTTCCTAGAGAGTTGTAACACCCACCTCCCACATTTACCCAAGTTAATCAATCCACTAGCGTAAAAATGTGACGAGAGGCTATGATGATGTGATTCAACTCCCCATGTACAGTTAAGGAAGTGGAACCGACAAAACAAAATCATTATGACCTTCCACACATGCTATAGAATCTTTAGGAGCCAACTAACCTTTCCAGGTGACCAACCCCTGAGACAACTTGACATTTCACTGATTTGGACCCTTAGACGCTCCCATGACAAGCCATGCATGAGAATGAGGCCTTCCAATCGCTCCCACAACAAGGCATGCCAGCAACTGTGGACTTTTTCAGCTAGATTTGAGCCAACAACCCCAGATTTTGTGTCACTTATTCAGGCCCAGGACTCAGGGCACTTGCCAGAACTTCATGAAACTTTTAAAAATGATAAATAACAATGGAAAAAGGCTACTAATACAATGATTGGTACAAGTACTTGATCTAGCCCCTACTATCCATGATAGGCATTTTGTTAAACATGTCACCAATATGTAATTTATAGGTCATAACAACCGATCTGAGCATAGGGGTCTCATACTTATCTGAGATTCGTAAAGAAGCATTTTAGAGCCATACATCAAGTGTTAGGAAACCAGCTCACAAAATGATAGAAAAGATAGATCAACGCCTTATAATTTAGCCTCTTCGAGGGGTAAGCCTCCTTTACATTACACAAATAAACAATTATTGGATGATACAAATGACTAAACCTCCCTTCTATATATAGGAGTCTAAGGGGTCATAATATAATCAAGCTGACATCACAGTAATAACATAAGGGCACAATAATAACAATAGTGGGTTTCTATGGGGCACAATAATAACAATATGGGGACAATAGGGGCAGAATAATAACAATAAGGGATACAATGACAATAGTAATGGGGGAATCACTAGTATTATAGGGACCTAACATGCCCCTCTCCTTCCAAAAAGCGTTGTCCCCAATGCTTGAGTAGTTTTGGATGCTTCTATATAAAATTTTCATCCTCTCATGTGGAATCTTCAGCGGATAAGTTCTTCCACTTGATGATATACTCCGAAATTGATCGATTTCGTAGCTATCGAGTCCTTGTTTCTGTGACTGCTTCCTGTTCCAATATGATTTTTCCTTCCTCATCAAGTTCTGGCAATATTGTTTGAACTAGGAGCTTGTCACCTATAACCTTATTTAAACATGAAACATGGAAAACTGAGTGCACTCGGGAAGCTGCAGGAAGCTCCAATTTGTATGTCATAGTACCAATCCTTTGCAACACCTTGTACGGACCATAATACTTTGGTGGTAATTTATTATCATTCTTAGCTTGCTTGAGGGACATTTTTTTATATGGTTGTAGCCGTAGGAATACCCAGTCACCTACATTAAAACTTCTTTCATTGCGATGTTGATTTTCCTGTTGTTTCATTCTATTATGTGCCAACGTGAGGCTATCCTTTAAGAGTTGGAGAACTTATTGTTGATGCTCGACGTGGTGTTCCACTGCTTGAAGCTTAGAATTTTCTCTTAAATATGATGTGATGGATGGTGGATGATATCCATAAAGTGCCATAAATGGGGTCATTTTTGCTGCAGTATGGAAGGAAGTGTTATACCACCATTCAGCCAGAGGCAACCATTTGACCCATTGGGTCTGTTTATCAGATACAAAGCAATGAAGAAATCCTTCCAAACATTTGTTTACTATCTCATTTTTCCCATCAAATTGAGGATGATAAGATGAGCTATGAGTTAATTGAGTACCGAGACAAGAAAATAATTATGTCCAAAAATTTCTAGTAAAAATGGGATCTTTGTCGCTTACAATAATCTTTGGGTTTCCATGTAGCTTTTGAATTGTTTCCATAAATGTAGTAGAAATTGTACTAGCTTTAAATGGATGTAATAATGCACAAAAGTGTGCATACTTGGTAAGTCTATCAACTACCACCATGTGACACTCTTTTATTTGGACTTAGGTAAAACTGTGATCAAATCCATTGAAACCTCCTCCCAACGTTGGCTTGGAATGGATAAAGGTTGTAACAGACTTGGGGTCTTAATTGTTTCAACTTTATTTTGTTGGCAAACCAAACATTTCGCCACAAATTCTTGAATATCCGATGTAAGGCCATCCCAAAAAAATTTCTTCTTAACCCTGTGGTAAGTTTGTAAAAGTCCTGAGTGCCCTCCTAAGGGAGAAGTGTGCAATTCCATAAGAATATTTTGTTTGAGTTGGGAATTCTTACATAGGTATAAGCGATCTTTGTACCATAATGAATCATTTTTCCAGCTAAATTTATCAGATGTACTGGGATCTTGTTGTAACTTTTGAATGAGTGCCCACACTTCTTTGTCATTCTTCCATTCATCCCTTGCTTTGTTTATCCAATCTGGGTAAATAGATGATTTCGATGTGGGAACCTCTAGCGAACATAACTGTGCAATTACGCCTCATTGTTCCTTCTTTAGAAGCTTTGTCATACCATTAGAATTGATTATCTTTCATGGTTTCCCTGCAATACCCCTTAATTCATTTTTCCTCCACTTGCAACCATCACTTGACACTCTGGTGTTGGATATAGGAAGAAATTCAATTCCTTGGCTATCTTACAATGAATAAAAGTATGGGTACTTCCTAAATCAATCAACATTATTACCTTTTTCTTCTTGATATGTCCTTCTATCTTGATAGTTTGAAGAGTGGTAATTCCAGCCAATGCATTACAATATATGGTCGGATTCATTTCCTCTTTATCTAGGGTTTGTTCCTAGAGTATATCCTCTTCTTTTGACATTTCTTGTTCCTTTTCTTCCTCCTCTTCATAATCTATGTAGAATAATTTCATCTCAGCTCACTTATGACCTTTAGTGTATTTGCTATCACAACTATAACAAAGCCATTTTTCTCTTTTTTCTTCCAATTGTTGTGGTGTCAACCTTGTAGGTTGTGGAAGGCTAGGGGCAACAACACTTCCATCTTTATAGTTGTGAGTGGTAGGCTTCCTGGTTGCCATACTTTTGCTTTCCATTTTTCTTGCTGACCTGAATGCCTTCTCCAATGAATCAGGTTCCCAAATATGAACCTCATGTTGGATATTATCCTTTAAAGTCCCTATGAACACATCAATCCTATGCTCCTCTGGAATATCTTTTACCCTTACGTTCAATTTTTGGAAGTCCTCAATGTGCTCCATCATTGAACCCTTTTGTTTGAGATTTATCAATTGGCTAAAAAAGGTGTTTCTTTTTGTATCCTCATAATATGCTATCATTTCTTCTGTAAAAATTGCTCAAGTGACAATTTGTTTACGAGAGCTAAGCCATTGATACCATACAAACTGATTTGGTTCCAAATATAAAGTTGCAATACCTGCCTTTTTTGTGTTTTGCATATTATGGAGATCGAAAAATTGCTCCATCTATAGAATCCATGTTTCGGGATCCTTTCCATCAAACTTCCTCATATTGATTTTTGGAACATGGTGGGTCTTCAATCCAACATTGGAGTCTATGAAATCATGATTAACATTTCTTTTGTTCTCATCATGAATTTCCTTTACTACCCTTTCACCATTAGTAACCATTTATTGTAGCAACTTATTCAAATTTATCTTCAATTCTTCCATCTTAGCGTCCATGCCATTCATCTTAGCTTCCATGCCATCCATCTTAGCTTCAATTACCTTTTGTGAGAGTGAAATTTGTTGTACTTGGTCTTGTAATTTTGATATATCATGTTGCATTTCTTCCTCTTCTTCACGAGTCATGCTAGAGCTTTCAGGTTTTTTACCAGGTATTTCCATTTTCTTTTTTTGGGGCATCAATTAATGCTAATAATTCTTCACTATTCCCTTTGAATTCCTTCAAAGTAGTTTTTCAAACCAACCTTATGCAAAATTTAAAAAAAGCTACACACTTTTTTTTCACTTTGTAAGAGCTCGATATTGAATCTGTTGTATCTTTATAACTGTGGATCTTGAATATATAAAATCATGTCCTGCAGTAGCCCTTTGAGTCCTCTTTCTAACCTCGCAAGTCTGATCAAGATTGGTTTCTCCAAGGAATAGTTATGCCAAATCTCCCATGCTGACCTGATTATAGTCTAATTGAGTAGAGAGAACTTGTGCAAAGTGCCACGTGTCACCGTTTCAACCTGAGTACCTGAAACCGATATACAAAAAACTACAGGCCGTCCTCTTTCTGAAACTTCTTACGAAAGTTCAATCTGATGCTCATAACAAAAGTTGTGACGATTTTCCCCAGGTCACATGTTTGGAATGTAATTTGGGAGTCTCCAAAAACCTTAACTTCCTCAAATCATATCTCCGAAAATATAGTGTGACAAGCTCTGAAATTTGGACCCAAAGTTTAGAATGATTTCGGCTCAAATGGTTTTTTTTTAGCTTCTGAAACTTCACGGAAAAAAAAAATATAGCGAAAATCCCACGATGACCTGTTTGGAGCAGCGAAACCCTAGAATCCAAAGCTCTCATACCAAATGTTAGGAAACCAGCTCACAAAAAGAGAGTAAGATAGATCAACGCCTTAGAATTCAGCCTCTTCGAGGGGGAAACCTCCTTTACATTACACAAATGAACAATTCTTAGATGATACAAATGACTAAACCTCCCTTCTATATATAGGAGTCTAAGGGGTCATAATATAATTAAGCCGACATAACAATAATTACATAAGGGCACAATAATAATAATAGTGGGTTTCTATGGGGCACACTAATAACAATACGGGGACAATAGGGGCACAATAATAACAATAAGAGATACTATGACAATAGTAATGGGGGAATCACTAGTATTATAGGGACCTAACATCAAGTCTGTCATAAAAAAAAACTCATAACCATCATATAACCAACAAGGATATAAAAGCCATAAGAATTGCATAAGAACCAGTATATTTACACATGAAATACCAAGGAGAAAGGGCTTTTATTAATGAATGCATAAGTCAACCAGGTCCGAGACTTCCACGAACCACCTGACCATAGATTGGCTGAACCAAATTGTTCTTTCATCCAATCACCCACGTGCCATATTCCAAGCATGAATGTGGGACTCACAACAAAACCAATCCTAGTTTCCATAGGCTTTAACGCAATCCCCACTGGATCATTAGGCCCTAAACAAGCATGCATGCCACCATATTTCTCCACCTACATCATGAGGAATTTGTCTACCTCGTAGTCTTTAGGCTTTATTGTATATCTCGCCATTCACCGGTCAAGGATTCCTAGGCCCAATCGAGACTCCACCCTCCAAGATTTACCATATATCTCGCCATTCACCGATCGAGGATTCCTAGGCCCAATCGAGACTCCACCCTCCAAGATTTACCGTATATCTCGCCATTCGCCGGTCGAGGATTCCTAGGTCTGATCAAGGGCACACACCTTTAGACTTTACCGTATATCCTGAAATTCACTAGTCAAGGATTCCTAGGCTCACCGAGGTACACAAAATCCGGCTTTACTGCAATCCCACCATCTCTGATCCAGGGATTCCTAGGCCTTGTGTTCTTCTCCAAAGACCACCTCACTTAGTTTCAAAACCATCCAAGAATTCATCTTAACCAAATAAAAGAGAACCCATCACACCATGGCTATTCGGAAATGGAAAGGCAAGGTTGAAAATCACTATCGCACCTAGCTAAACCCATGCCAATGACAACAATAGAACCAAATACTCACATGCATGTACCATGCATGCCAAATCTAGCAAGGAGATCACACATGCAATTTGATACTTTCAAGTAATCTCGTTGTAGCTACTTGACCTTGCTCTTCCTTGCATGCCTTCTTTTTCCTTCCTTTGCTTTCTTTGATCCAATGCTAGAGTGATCCAAGAATGCTCTAAGTATCCAAAAGTGAGAGAGAGAGAACAGAGAGAACACCAAAATTGAACTAACAAAAGGTACCAACTGATCCTCAAAGCCTTTTTATTAATGAGGCCTCTATTTTATTCAATTTTCCATTATTCTCCTTAATTTTCCTCCTCACATGCAACTTGTGAGCTTTCACCTTCCTTTTCTCCTAATTTCCATTATTTTCAAAATAAAATGCCAATTAATGCCTCATGTCTTCCCAAAGCCTTTTCTTTTGGCAATTTCCTTAGCCATAATAAACCAAATGAACACCCACACTAGGATGTTTTGCCCAACACTCAGCTTGGAATATGTGTCCCATGATCTTGGTTATTATTTTTCCTTTATTAACTTTATTACATGGATTTTTGACCAGGGTTGTTACAAGAGTTCTCGAACCTCGAACTTTTTCTTCTAACAATTGCACGTGACAACGTTGACCTTGCGAGGTGGAGCGAAGGAATGCTTATATGCATCCAAAGCATCTACCTCTTCCTTGGTACACTGTGGAGGAATTTTATAGAGATAATTCCCTTATGGGTTGAACTATATGCCATGAGACTAAAAAGCCAACTATTCACATGGACCTGAGAGAAATTGACAAGGATCAACATTAGAATGCCTAGATTTTAGAGGAGATTAGGAGGTGAATGAGGGTAGTCGTCCCTAATAATTTCCCTAAATACCACAAATGAAGCATTAATGGCATCATCATAGCAAAGAGTGGGTAGGATTTCATCCTAATCTACCTCACTTCTCTTCCTCATTTACCTGTCCTCCCCATCATTTTGAGTACCGGTGTTAGTGCCCTCCACATGCTTCTGCATTGAAACTCTTTATACCTTGTCATTGCAAACCATTTGAAACCATATGATCTCCTTGCAAATGTATAGGATTGCCACTAGTGGGTTGAAAGAAGATGAGAACTAAGTTTGAAGCCCCAAAGTGAGAGGTTGTCACCATTTACTATATCCCTCTCATATGCTCTTACCACTCAACATGAAAAGTATTGTAATTTAAATACATTACAATATATAAGTCATTTTTATTAGGTATTGTTTAACTATTATACATTTTGGAGTTTTTTTTGTTGAAATATGGAAATACAATTTTTTGTTAAATCGTGATGTTTTGTTATTTAAAATTAGTTTCTCACTACATATATGGATTCAGTATAGTGAAAAACTTCTAAAGTAGTCAGATTGTGAAAATTCACAACTCAAACTTGTTATTACAACTAACCTTTATAAAATTCTAAACAAATTCGACCAAAAAATATATTAAAATAATATACTCTAAAATATATAACAAATACAATATTCTTAAAATATTTTGTCATATAAAGTATTTAAAATTACTAATAATAATAATAATAATAATATCTATTTTTTAAGATCACAACCAAGCGAGACCCCAAATTGGTGTATGAGACTCTCTTGTTTGTGGGACAAAGGACCCGCCTCCACGTAGCGATTTGATTGCTAAGTCTATGAAAGCATACATACTCTACCCCCTTTGGTTTTGAATATGTGATCTCTTAAGAGGAAACACATGCTCTTAACGGCTAAGCCCACTCCAAAAAAACAATATCGTTAACTACTTGAGATTTTATTTCATATTTATTATTATGAATAATGTTGTGTGTTTCGAAATCTCGATTGGAAACTTTTTATATTCATTAGCACGAAGCTTTTTATGAATATATAAGAAGTTTTCCGAGTTTGTTCCATATTTAGTAATAATAATTATTTGTTAGTTTGAAGTTCAAATAGTAGAATAGATTTTTATATTTATGTAGTTTTTAAGTAAAAGATTTATTTATTAGTCGTAGTTTAATTTTAATATTAATATTTTATGATTTCGTAAAAGTTGGGATATTATTTGGGTGGGTATTTACTTTTCTTACTTTTATTATTTTATGTCAAATATGTTTTTTTTTATAGAGTTTTTTAAGTATTTCTAAGTGCACGAGTTATTTATCGATTTTGATCTCGAATCTATGGAGATTGGGTCACGAAAGATTTGATGTGCCACTACAACCTTAATATCTTTTGTTATTTGGTTTCGTAGTTTGGGTTGAACCAAGGTGGGCAATGAAGGTAGAACATCAACGTTTAAGTGTGCATTGGTTTCTTGTAGATCTTGATCTTGAGTCTATAGAGTTTGGACCATTAAAGTTTGATATGCTAGTATAATTTTAATATTTTATTATTTAAGTAGAACATTTATTTATTATTAGAAGTACATTAGAAGTACTTTAGGAAGCAAGTCTAAGGTTTTGCAATAATGTATTTTGGAATTAAATCTAGGTAGATGAGAGAACAAATTATATTCTTAACCAATTGAACTATTAAACTAATTGAACTATTAAACTAAGATAAAAAATAAATTAAATGTTATTAAAAATATATCATTTTATTGAAAGAGTTTGAATAATGATAAAAAAGGATACTTGTTTTTTCATAAATAATTTTTAAGCAGAAACTGACTCTTAGTTTGGAGTAAAACCTATAACCATATAATTAGTTAAAAGTTCATTTTCCTCAAATATAACAAAATAAGTTGTGGTTCAAGATTAAAAAAAACAAAAATAAAAATATTTTTCTTTACAAAATAAGTTGTGCTTCAAGATAAAAAAAAAAACAAAAACAAAAATATTTTTCTTTAAAAACTATCAACAACAAATTATTTTAAATAATCATTTTTTTAAACAATAATAAATCAACTTACATTCATAAAAATAACTAATAATAATTATCCTTGCTTGTGACTAATTAATTTAAAAAATTATAATAAAATTTATACATTAAAATATAGAATTCTATTCCAATCAAATTTTACAATTCGAAACGATATTTAATATATATAAATTTATACATCTAAATATAAAAATTATATTCAAATCAAATTTTACAATTCCATGTGATAATACACTTTTTTTTAGAGTGCCCCGAGTACAACCACATTAGATCTCAGTTTCATAATCTTTGTGGCAACACTGACCTTCTTAGCATTTTACAATGTCAAAATTATAGTGAGCTTGGGAGGTTTCTCTCCAAGCTTTTTGAACATAGAAATAAAATCTTAAATCAAACTAAATAATTTGTTTCTTTAGATCCGATAAACCAAATTTTGATCTCAATGAACGCTAACCATCATCATTATCTCCACAATCCTTTTAACAAAATTACTTATTTATTTAAATTTATTTTTGATTTAAATTTACTTACCTTCATTCCATGAGCTATATGCGGTGGCATACGCTTCAGGTTCGGGTTTTGCTTTTGAAAGAGGATGTGAGGTCAAAGTGCCATTTGTTTTTGAAGGTTGAGGACAGCGAATCTTGGGTGTACGGGTAGTTACATTTTTTTAAATTCATTTTGTTGTATAATAAGAGTTGACTTATTGATTTAGAGTAGAATCATAGCTGTTACGTGGTTGTTTCCTTAAATGTATATGTTAATGGTGTTTCTTTGAACATAGAAAAAATAAATTTGAAAAGTAATTTGTATGGGAATATGCTTGGTTTTGCATTTATAAAAGTAGTTATGTTTTAAAATATTGAAAGGAAATTATTTTTAAAAGGTAATTTGACTATGTGAAAATATTTAAAAGAAGGTTTAGAAAAGACTCGTAAAAAACAAAATAAAAATTATAATAAAGAATCGTAATGATTTATTAGATTTGTCAGGTATAAAAAATAATAAAGTATTCTTATATATAGAGTAGTGGCAGAGGCGTAGTATATTTTAAAAGGGATAGAGTAGTGATAGAGGCCTATCATATTTCAAGGGCATAGTTATAACACGTGGGGAATCATGGTGTTTATATGAGCTTATAGGTAATGCAAGTTGTATGGTTTAGAAAATATTAATGTATTTGAAAAGAGTAATAACACTTCACTTAAGTAAATGTAAGGAGTAAATAAAGAATATAGAAATGGATATCAGCAACAATTAATGATAAGATACTTAAGTATGAGTTTTCATAAATGAAAGAAAAGGAGAAAAATTTATAGGGAAGAAACTCCTGTCCAAAGAGAGAAACGCACACATATTCCAAGTTGAATGTTGGATAAAAAAATGTAGTGATGGGGATCACTTGTGATTAACTTATGGCTATGGAAATTGGAAAAGGAAATGAAAAAGGAAAAGAGACATTAATTGACATTTTATTTATGAAAATAAAGGAAAATAGGAGAAAAGGAAGGTGAAAAGGTCAATGGTTGCACGTGAGGAGGAAACTGAAGGAAAAATAATGGAAAATGAAGAAAATAAAGGCCTCAATGATAAAAAGGCTTATGAGGATCAGTTCACAGATTTGTTGGTTAACTTTTTGTTAGTCTTAGCTTGGAGATATCTCTCTCTATTCTCTCTCTCATATTATTGCACACAGATTTTTCTTGGAGCACTCTTGGAGCATTGTGGCATACATTGGATTTGGAGCAAGAAGGAAGAGGAAGAGCAGGAAAGCACACAAGAACATCAAGATCAACATCTACAACGAGCTTTGCTTGCAGGTATCGAGTTTCATGTATGATTTCCTTGGTAATTTTGACTTGCATGGCATATGCATGTGGTTATTTGGTTATGATTTTTCATTGACATGGAGGATTGCCTAGATTGACAATGGTTTTTCCTAGCCTTTTCATTCTTGGATAGCCATGGTGTTGTGGTTTTTATCTTTTGTTTTATGGTTGGTGCTCATGTTCCTTATGGTTGTGGGTTGAGTTATTAGTTCCTGGAGCCTTGGTTGGACAAATGCTCTAAAATCCCTATAACAACTTGGGTTGAGTTGCTAGTCGTGGAAGCCTTGGTTGGAAAAATGCTCTAGAGCCCTTAATGGGTTGAGTTACTAGTCCTGGAGGCCTTGGTTGGACAAACTCTTTAGAGGCTGGCGACAACTGTGGGTTGAGTTACTAGTCCTAGAAGCCAGGTTGGAATAAATGCTTTGGAGCCCTACACAACTTAGGTAGAGATCAATCCGATGATGGTTAATGATGTTCAACCATGACGTGGAATCATTAGTTGAGGGTTGAGGTGGTTTTGTCTCTAGAAGCCCTGGTTTGGTTTTCTTGGTTTATTCCATAAGATCCCACATTCGTGCTTGGAATATGGCGCAAGGTGATTAGTTGAAAGAAAGGTTTGGTTCAACCTAATCTATGGTCAGGTGGTATGTGGAAGTCCTTGACTTGGTTGGATTTGCATATGTTAATAAGAGCTTTTTTTTCTCTTGTATTCCATGATTATTTATAGTTGTTATTATGTGTCTTTAATGGTTGTTCTATTAATGTTATTTATTTGGTTATTTGCTGGTTCCAAGCATATTTTTTTAATGGAAATCTTGAGTTATGGCTCTCATCATGTTTCGGTTAGTAGATGAAATGTTAATGAATGAATGAATGACCTAATAGGTGTTTTTGCAGCTATTATGAGAGGGCATCAATCCTTCTTGTCAATTCTCAGATGAGTATGAGACCCCTATTTTCAAATGTGTAATTATGACCTGTAGATTACATGTTCATGATGTGTTTGGCGAAATACCTGTCATGGTTAGGGTGAGTCAGGCCAATTCCTTATTCAAGATTTGCATTAGAGGTCTTGTCTTCTTGTTACTTATCATTTATGAGAATTTCATCAAGTTCTGGGTAGAGGCTTGAGTCCAAACCCTAAAAAAATGGCTCGGAATTCGGGGTCGTTGGCATAGAACTACCTGAAAAAGATTTCGGTCGCATGGAGGCTTTGTTTTGGGAGAAACTGGAGGGTTACATTCACATGGAGGTCTTGTCATGGGAGTGACTAGGGGTCTAGTTCATTAAAAAAGCAAGTTAACTCAGGGGTTGGGCACCTAGAGGGGTTGGTTAGCCCCTAGGGGTCCTGTAGCTTCTAAGGAAGATCAATTTGGTTTTGTTTTGTTGGTTATGCTTCATTAACTGTACTTGGGGAGGTGAATCGTATCATAGTAACTCTTCGTCACATATTTACCCTGGTGGATGAGTTAGATTGGGTAAGTGTGGGAGGAGGGTGTTACAAAGTGGTAGAAAAGCATGGTTCAACCCTTGGACTGGATGGGCGTAAAGTGTTTATCGTGTATACATGTCGATTGCATATGTGTTCATTATGTTTGTGGTCTATGTGTTTATTATGTATGCATTGTATTGCTCATTTTTATAGTTGTGTTGCCATGTTGAAGTTGATGATGTTGTTTTTGGGATGTGTTTGTCGTGAATGCATGTCGGTGGTATATGCATTGGTTATGCATGTCAGTGTTTATATGTTGTTGTGCATGCATTGTGTCTAGTTGGTGTTATAGTTTTGACATCATGCATGGTAATTGGGATGATGTTTATATACTGCTATGATTATTTTATACATGTATTGTGCTAATATGGTTAATCTTGTAGACGAGATGTCCTCCCCTGAACTATATTGAGGTATGTTGGTTATGTTTATGTTTTGGTTTAGCTGACATGATATGCTTGCAAGAAGAAGAAGATCAAATATGACTAGTAAAATGGTGGATTATAGTTCATGAAACTCTCCCTATATATCAAATGAGTAGCATGGTGATGAGTACTCTCCTCACATAGCAGACACTTTGAGAAGTTTGAAGGAATAAATAAGGAGTTGCAAAGAAGATAATGACAAATATATTCAGTCACAAGAAAGAATTTCTAAGGCACAGGAGAAACAACTAGAGATCAATGCACTCATCTTTCATATCTTTTCAGACTTGCAGAGACAGAGACCACTTAGGATCAGTCATGGATAGGAGACAAGACTAATGGAGCATATGGTAGCATGTATCATAGTGAGCACAGGTCAGATAAATATGATACCATTAGAGATGGTATATTATTGGATACACCTGATAGAAGAGGCAGTGGACATAGGATTTACTCTAGTTTTGGTTCAAATCGGTACCATGGCCATCATCGCTATCATCCTTACAAGAGGAGTGACATGGGATATTTACGGGATGAGTTCAAGAAAGAAAAGACACCTACATTTGATGGAGAAATGGAGAATTCAAAGGATGCATAAGTGTGGTTGCTTAGGATGAATAATTTCTTTAGATTGCATGGCTATTTAGAGAACATGAAAGCCAAAATAGATACCTTCAGTCTTAAAGGTAAAGCAGATATTTGGTGGGAAGACGTGAAGAATGTCAGAGGCATTGGGGAAGAGGATTTGACATGCAGGGAGTTTGAAATAATATTCAAGAAGAATTATCTATCTAAAAGATACTATGATGATAGGGAAAAAGAATTATATGAGTTGAAGATAGGATCCATGACTGATGAGGAGTACACTAGTAGATTATTGGAGTTGTTGAGATACATGCCTTACTTGAAGGAGGAGAAAGCTAAGGTTCAAAGATTCATCAGTGGGTTGTTGGTAGTGTTTAAGGACATAATCGAGTCTGATGAACCTAGATTATTGGAGGAATCCATCTGAAAGATAAAGCGTTGTTATCATCAATTGAAGCATAGATCTGAGACTAAGTAGGATTGAAAAGGAAATGAGAAGAATAAAGGAAAATGGGATAAGAAGAAAACAAGACCTCGGGGCTTAGGTGACAAGGAGAATGCAACACCATGTAAGAAGTTCAATGCATCTAATAGAGCGTAGGGATTTCAGTTTGAGGAGCATAATAGGTGTGATGACAAGAAGCCTTTACAATGTTGGAATTATGACAAAGGTCATCGTAAGAGATATTGTCCACAACATCATGGTGGTATACTTCAGATCTACAGTGCTCAAGAGACGCAAACAGTTGTGGATGTTGGGCAGAGTATTCATCAGATCTATGCAACATTGGATAATAGGCAAGTAGATCACCATATATCCATTATAAATATGGATAGTAAGATTTGTGATCAAGTTGTTTCTATATTAATTGATACTGGATCTAACTATAGTTATGTTAATCCTAACCTGGTGGATAAGTCTGGTTTGAATAAAGATGTACATGTAGAATATTGGTTAGTGAAGTTGGATATAAGTACTAAGAAAAGAGTTCATTATTGGGTAAGAGTTTCTTCATTTCAGTTGAATGTTATGCCTACATCAACTCATTTGAATGCGCTTCCATTGGGATCATACAATACATTTTTGGGTATGGACTGTCTGTATCTTCATAGGACCAAGGTGGATTGTTATGACAAGGCTCTTGAGTGCTTGGATGACAATGGAGAACACAGGATCTTGCAGGGTAAGAAGAAGGCAACATCAGTTAGAATGGTGACAACTATGCAATCAAAGCGCAATCATTGTAAAGGGTGTGTGTTATTTGTAGTACATATTTTCAGTAATAAAGGTAAGGATGTTAAGGATGCAGAAGTCTTGAACATCTAGCTAGATCTACAACAGTTTCAAGATTTATTTCTCGTAGAGGTTCTAGAGATACCACCTTACAGGGAAGTGGAATTTCCTATTGAGTTGGTACCAGGGGTAGCACCAACATCAAAGGCACATTACAGGATGACCGCACCAGAGTTAGTGGAATTGAAGTTGCAGTTGAAGGACATGCTTGAAAAGGGATACAATGGGCCATGTGTATCATCTTGGGGTGCATTAGTGTTGTTTGTGAAGAAGAAGGATGGTACTTTAGATTGTGTATTTATTACAGGCAGTTGAACAAGGTCACGATCAAGAAAAATTATCCATTGCCAAGGATTGATGACTTGTTTGACTAGTTTAAGGGAGAAACAATGTTCTCGATGATTGATTTGAGATCAAGATACCATTAGGTATGGATTAACGAAGAGGACATATACAAGACTTCTTTTTGGACCAGGTATGGGAATTATGAGTTTGTTGTAGTTCCTTTCGGTTTGACTAATGCTCTAGCTACTTTTATGTGCTTGATGAATAGTGTGTTGTTTCCTTATCTAGACAATTTTATTATTGTATTCAATGATGATATATTGATATACTCTAAGAATGAGGAACAACATGCTAAACACTTAGCAACAATATTGTATGCCAAGCTTAGAAAATGTATTTTCTATCAGAAAAAGGTACATTACATGGGGCATGTTATATCCAAGGAAGGCATAGCAGTAGATTTGGAAAAGATAAAAGCTATCATGGAATGGGCAACTCCTAAGAATGTGGATGAGGTTAGATAATTCATCGAATTGGCAGATTATTATAGTAGGTTCATTAAGAAATTCTCAAATATTTCTTATCCTATTACTTCATTGCAAAGGAAAGGTAAGAAATTTGAATGGATAGAGGAATGTGCAGAAAGTTTTGAGCAGTTGAAGCAGTTACTTACAAATGCTTCAGTTCTAAAAATCACAGATTTGGATAAAGAGTTTGTGGTGTGTACAAATGCTTGCAAGAGAGCACATGGTGGAGTCATGATGCAGGAAGGATAGGTGGTATGTTATGAATCAAGGAAATCGAATGAGCATGAGCAACACTATGTGACACATGATCTTGAGTTGGAAACAATCATCCATGCTTTGAACATGTGGAGACACTATCTTATTGGTAGGTGGTTCATCTTGATGAGTGATCATAGTGGATTGAGATTCTTATTTTACCAACCGAGTTTGAATTCCAAGCAAGTTAGATGGTTGGCCACATCATTGAGTTTGACTTTGAGATTATGTACATTAAAGGGAAAGAGAACATGGTTGCAGATGCTCTTAGCAGAAGAGTACAAATAAATCACTTTGCAACTATGAGTTCATACAACACAGATCTACAAGATCAGATCTTGTAGGTAGGTCAACAGAATGACATGTATAAGGAGCTTAGGCATAGGCTACATTAGGACACAAGTGATCAAGATGTGGACTATCATCTCACAACATATGGTTTGATCAGGTTTAGGAACATGATCTATGTGCTAGACAATAATGAGCTCAAGAAGCTTAGCTTGACGAAATTTCATGGTAAGTTGTATTCAGGTCATCTGAGATATCAGAAGACATTGATATGGTGAAGAAGTTCTACTATTCGTCGAATATGAAGAAATAGGTAGCAAAGTTTGTGGCTAGATGTTTGGGTTTTCAACAAGTAAAGGAAAAGTGTAAGCATCCAAGTGGTTTAATGTAGTCGATTCCAATTCCAGAGTGGAAATGGGAGGTCATTTCTATGGATTTCATCATAGGTTTGCAGAGGACACCTAGACAACATCATTCCATTATGGGTGTGGTTGAGAGGTTGAAAAAAGTAGCACACTTCATTTTGGTGAAGTCTATGTATTCAACTAGTGATGTAGCACAAATCTTCATCAGAGATGTAGTGAGGTTGCATGTAGTACCAAATAAGATTGTATCCGACAGGGATGATAAGTTCACCTCTAGGTTTTGGAAAGAGTTATTTGTAGGATTGGGTAAAAAGTTGGCCTTCAACACAACTTATCATCCGTAGACAATGGGATAGATAGAGAGAGTTAATAGGATACTAGAGGATATGTTGAGAATGTATGTTATGCATCAGTAGCAAAAGTGGGAAGAGTGCTTTTTGCTGGTTGGGTTTGCATACAAAAATGGTTATTAAGAGTCACCAAGGATGAGTCTGTTTGAGGCACTCTATGAACGAAGTTGTAATACTCCTAGTAGTTGGAGTGATCCAGTGAACAAGGTATTGATAAGACCAGACATGTTGGCAGAGGTGGAACAAGAAATTCTGGTAATCAAGAAGAACCTAAAGGTAGCATAGGATACATAGAAGAGTTATGTAGATCAACACAGGGCATTTAAGGAGTTTCAAGTTGGAAAACAAGTGTACTTGCGCATTAAGCCCAAGAATATCTCCTTGAGGATTGGGTCATGTGCCAAGTTGGCACCTCTATATTGCGAGCCTTTCGAGATCCTTGAGAGGATTGGACCAGTGGCCTAAAGACTTGTACTACATTTGACAGTGAATGTCCATGATGTTTTCCATGTTTCATTTCTTAAAAGATATGTGAAAGATATTTATCATGTGATTGGATAATTCTAGTCAGAACCTCATTACATTTTGTAGAGAAAGATGCTCATGCTCCAGAACCGAGAAATCGAGCAGGTTAAAATGTAGTGGACGCACTTTGGACCCGATGAAGCTACATGGGAGATGGTTCATGAGATGCGGCTATGTATCCTTCAGTATTTTCTAGTGGGGACAAATGAGTTTTGGTATATGTACATATCTATATATGGTTGTGATTGTAAATACCACAAAGAGCAGTGTTATAAAGCTCCAATAATTTGTAAGGCTGTCATGCTAGTTTGCTTTTCAGTAGGATGTTCATTGTAAATACTGCAATGAGCTAAGTTATAAATCTCCATGGGAAGTATGTTTGTTTTTTGGCGGTCTTTTTGGTTGTAGGTGTCATTGAACACCGAGGACGATGTTCCCCTATGAGGGAGGGGTTTGTAACAACCCCAGGTTAAAAACCCATGTAATTAATATTAATAAAGGAAAAATAATAACCAAGGTCATGGGACACGTATTCCAAGATCAATGTTGGGCAAAAAAACACAGTGATGGGGATCACTTATGATTAATTAATGCCTATGGAAATTGGCAAAGGCAATAGCAAAGGTAAAGAGGCATTAATTGTTAATTAATTTATGAAAATAAAAGAAAATAGGATAAAAGGAAGGTGAAAAGGTCGCAAGTTGCATGTGAAGAGGAAAATGAAGGAAAAACAATGGAAAATGAAGAAAATAAGGCCTCAATGATAAAAAGGCTTCTGAGGATCAGTTCACAACTTTTTTTGGTCTTAACTTGGATATCTCTCTCTCTATTCTCTCTCTCATACTATTGTACACTTAGAGTTTTCTTGGAGCACTCTTGGAGCATTGTGGCATACCTTGGATTTGAAGCAAGAAGGAAAAGGAAAAGTAGGAAAGTGCAAGGGAACATTAGGATCAATAGATACAACAAGTTTTTATTGCAGGTATCGAGTTTCATGTATGATTTCCTTTATAGTTTTGGCATGCATGGCATATGTGTGTGGTTATTTGGTTATGATCTATCATTGACATGGAGGATTTCCTAGATTGACAATGGTTTTTCCTAGCCTTTCCATTCTTAGATGGCCATGGTGTTTTGGGTTTTATATTTTGTTTTTTGGTTGGTGCTCATGTTCCTTACGATTGTGGGTTGAGTTATTAGTTCCTAGAGGCTTGTTTGGAGAAACATTCTGGAAGCCCTGTAACAACTTGGGTTGAGTTACAAGTTTTGGAAGCCTTGGTTGGGAAAACACTCTAGAGCCCTTGGTGGGTTGAGTTACTAGTCTTGGATGCCTTGGCTGGAAAAACACATTGGAGCCCAGTGACAGCTATGGGTTGAATTACTAGTCCTAGAATTCGGGTTGAAACAAATGCTCTAGAGCCCTAGAAAACTTAATGAAATTCTCAGAAATGATAAGTAATAAGAAGAAAATACCTCTAATTCCTGAGCCCCAACTCTAAAAAAATGGATCAGAATTTAGGGTCGCTGGCACATAACTGCCTGAAAAAGATTGTTGTCACATGGAGGCCTTGTTGTGGGAGAGAATGGAGGGTTATAGTCATAAGTAGGGCTTTTCATGGGAATGAATGGGGGTTTAGTTCAGTAAAAAAGCAAGTTAACTCAGGGGTTGAGCACTTGGAATGGTTGGTTAGACTTGAGGGGTCCTGTAGCTCTTAAGGAAGGTTAGTTTGGTTT
Source organism: Pinus tabuliformis (assembly GCA_031772625.1). Lineage (NCBI taxonomy): Eukaryota > Viridiplantae > Streptophyta > Pinopsida > Pinales > Pinaceae > Pinus > Pinus tabuliformis. The sequence continues at coordinate 837,498,377 of CM062809.1, read as the reverse complement.
TGTTCCACTTCCTTAGCTGTACTTGGGGAGTTGAATCAATCATAGTAACTCTTCGTCACATATTTATCCTGGTGAACCGGTTAGCTTGGGTAAGAGTGGGAGGAGGGTGTTACAATAGCAAAGAATTAATGCATGGTGTAGAGCAATTGGTGGAGAAGATATCACCTAACAAAATAGAGTACGTGTAGGCTTAAATTTTTCCATGACAAAGTGTTAAAGTAAATTAAGTGCATGCTTTTGTTAGAAAATGGAGATCTCTTTTGAATACTAAAGAGCCTATAGGCCAAGAAAATAACCAAATGTCCTAGATTTTTCATATCAAATTGTTCCACCAATGCTTCTTGAACATTTTAAATCATAGATGGAGAAATCACTTCAAGGAAATCATATTGTTGCAAAAGTTTTAATGAAGCATTTTAGTATTAATTTTTTCCCCACAAAAAAAGCTTCTACTACAACCATTGTTATTTGATACAAAGGCTTTAGTAGAAATTTAAACGGATGCTTATTATAACTGAAAAAAAAAAAGAAATAAGAAAAAAAATGAGTGGAGGTTATAACAAAGGCTTTATTTTGGTGGTGCACTCTTAAATGTTAACACACACCAATGCATCGATAAAATGTCTACACCAATGCATCTACAAAATATCCACATTGATGCATTTATACTTAGAAATAAAAGCATTTCTATGAGTTCAAGTATTATGCACCAAATCCATCATTTTGTAACCAAAAAGATTAGTGTCGAGTCATCATTTTTTTTTATCTTTGTCACCACCCATAACACTCATTTTTTGTCATCTCGTCTCACTTATTTTCCTATCTATTACCAACCTTAATTCATTTCTTTGTAGATATACCATGACAAGATTCCAAATGTTAATATTGTTAATTCTCATCATTTTCCTTTATTTTAATGAATTTGAGAGGATTATGCTTGGTTTTACTAATGACAACTATGCCTAATTCTTGTAGCTTGTACGTAGTTCCATAACCAACCTTCAAGGTTGGCCTACCTACGCAGCTCCAAGTGGAATTTTGAGACATGGTTTTTGTCCATAGGCATGATGGCTTGGTTTCATGTTATTTACATTACACCCAAGTCAATTCCAAAAGCCTCTAGGTTATGATCCATAATTCATTTAATTTGTGCTAGGCATAAATGAGTAACAAAATTTAAACCTGATTTCAGGAGAAACAAAGAAGAATCTAGAAATTTCACGACATCATTTTTTTCAGAACATCCCCATTAAGTTACTAAAGAGTGGATTCTCTAAAAAGTGTGTGGATCGGTAGATATACATAGTTATTTCAAGGGTATCTTTCTAGTAGTAAGCTTTCCAAAACTACATCCCAAATAGAGGAACCATCGAACAAAAAAAACTAAATCAAAGCTATTCTCAAATGGTTGTGGGTTAGAAGGATCAAATATAATCTAATATTGAGCTTTTCTCCAACCAAGATCTACTAAAAATCATACAAAGACATTTTTTTGTAAATTTGTCAATGATTGATAGTCTAAACTTGGGGGAATTAGTTCCAATTAGCCCCCTCTTTGTATAAGTGTATGGGCAAAGAGCAGGTGGAAAAAGTTATTTTATTGTGGTTTCTATTGTGAGGATGATTGTAGATGTAATAGAGTAGATTGCACATAGGAAGTTGCCAAATCTTTGTAGTTCAAAGTTTGATCATTTGGAAAGCTATTGATAGCAACGACGTAACTCAGAAATTATTGTTGCATTAATGAAAATTTTGATTGTTGGTGTTTGAGATCATTCATGGTGTGAGTTATCTTTGATTTTGTAGCTTCATAAGAAGCATATAACTAGTTGGGAGGGCCCACCAACTTGGCTCACACTGCCCCCATTCCTTTCCTTTATGTAATATAGTATAGCTTAGTCACTCTTCTATCATTTTGACAAATAGATTATAATGTGTTTGATGCACTATTTATTTATTACTTTGATCATTGGATGTTTTGATGCTTACATTTTTGTTGTTTTCAATACAAGATAGATCATTTAAGGGCAATGCCAAGCATTGTAACCATATTGGTTGTCTAACCAATTTGTTTAGCTTGTGTGATAATCCGATGTCATGTCAAATGGGGGTTTTGTTGGCAACCCCAATGATCCCCATATCTCTTTCCTTTCCCTTTCCTTTATTGCAACTGTCTTGGTTAAAAAGAGATAGCTTACTAAAGGGCCTAAATACAGACTGCAACTTCCCCTTCTTTGCATGAATTCCCTGCCCAGTTAGAATAAAAGAGTGTAGCCTTGGTGTAAAGGCTTTGTGTTCTTTCTCAGACATCTTTTAATTTACTTTCTAAACATTCCCTTTTCTGCATCCACAATGAACCAGGTCCATTAAATATGGGGCTTTGATTGACGTCTTATGAGTGAGACACAATCACTCAACTTGAATTGAGGGAAAGACATCTTTCGAACTTTGAACAAAACCTTTCTAAAGCATTTTATCTGGTGGAAATTTTCTTAAGAACCTTTATTTTCTTAGAGTTAGTTTACCTTTTTTTGTTTACAATAATAAGGTGGGAAGTCCATTAATGTTTTACTCTTGCACATAAAATGTAGTATCTTGAAGTTTATGAACACCTGGTTGATAATTTATGTAGGAATTATTAATCAATTAGTTTGATCAACAACCCGTGCATTTATTGCTATTACACACTATGATGTTATTTCTTGTCTTATAGTGCATTGGTGCTTTTATAATTTTTATGCATCGATTATTTTTTTTAATTGTCAAATGTGCATTTGTTATAGTATCAAAGTGTTTTTTCTTATATTTTATTTAAAACGCCCTCATGTCTATTATAATTAAAGCATTGGTGTATATGCAATTATAAAGTATCGGTATGTGCATAGGAAAATTTAAAAACACCAGAATGATTTGTTTTCGAAAAAGCACTAACCCGATTACTTTTTTGTGAGCATCAGTATGTATGATACATGTGTTCATCATAATATTTTGAAACTATACATATAATTGTACATTGTTGTCTAAAGTGATGGTACTTTTCACAATTATAACATCAAGATGGTAATGCACTTTACCAGCATTGAGGCGTGTAGATCATAAAAGCATATTGTGGTATAATTTTATGGTAGGTAGCATTTAGTGAGTTGAAAAGAATACAATTCACTGATATGCATATATTTTAATAATTTATTTTATATAAAATTTCAATAAATTATCTAACAATCAATTATTTTATAATAATTTTGAATTTTATATTTTAATTATTTCATTTTGATATAATGATTCCATTAATGCATTATTCATATTGCGGATTACACTTTTGTTAAATGTAGTAATGTAATTCATCCTGTATTTTAATTAATTTGCAATATAAAATTTTACAACATTAAAAATGCAATATAATTGGAAAACAATTTTATCATATATGAATAAGAGGCCCATCATCAAACAAAATGGAAAATCATAAATATCCGCAAATGTAATTGTTACACTTATTGGTCACCTATCACCATAAAATTCAGACAATATGTCCAATACATTAAACAAAATGTCAATATGTGATTATTACAGTCATTGTAAGAGGTCCTCATGCAATTGGAACAATATGTTGAGTACATTGGTCAAAATGTTTGATTTTCACAAACAAATATTCTAAAACATATAGCTTGAAATAACATTCGATTATATTGATTTTCATCCTTCACATGATCAACTACTATCATTACTTGAGATGTATGTACGCTGCATTTCTTCAACACTTGCAGGCAATGTTGTACATGGGTTACTTAACCTAGTGCATTTTCATATTGTGTTTGATATTCCATATATTGAATATATATATATATATATATATATATATATATATATATATATAATTGTGCAAATCTAAAAGCATACCATAGCAACACGTGCTTCATGAATAATACACATTCTTTTGAAGCCACGTTTCATGCCTTCTCTCAAAATATATTTCGCTGGATCCACTTCAAAATTTGTTTCCTACATGTTTAATATGCCATGACAATGCATAGACATACATATTTCTTGTAGGTTGTTCCATTAATTATTGTAACACCTCTTTTTGAAACCCCAAATTCTATAATTGTAATTAAGACGTATAATGTTGGAAATGACCAACATGAATATCTTGACAGACTTTATTTGATGTAATATGCATTTTATTTAATATACCACGAAAAAGTTGATGAAGAGATTAGCCAACATGGATCCAAATACCTCAGAGAAAGTTTTTAAGGGAGGAATGGGAATTTTTCTATCTTACCATGTATTAATTTTTCAAATTTTTGATTTAGTAGTTGAACTACCCAACTTCTAATAGTTATAGGAAGGAATGGGTGGTGGTGTTGAACTACTATAGAGGTATGGGCTACTTACCCATTTTAAAGACTTGTGAAATGACCATGCAGCCCAAGAGAAGGACCTCAAATTCTCATATAGGTAGTTGTGAAATGTGGTGTTATGTGAATGGGAACAAAAATTGTAGAGAAGGGTGTGCAAACAAGAGAAAGCTCGTGGAGAAATATAGAACCATGCATGGGTGTTGAGATAGTGACTCTGAATAGGAGATAAAAATTCTTCTAAGTCATATAAATCCTATGTGGAATTGTGATTTTAACTAAATTTGGACGAGGAAGTTGTTATACTTATATTTTCCACCCTAACCCATACAAGGAAGTTATTAGATGTTATAAGGTTTAAATTACATAATTGAGTGTGAAACTTGTGAATGACTTGTAATTACTTTATTCAGATGCCACCAAGTCTATCCATGACTTGTATTTACCTAATCCACAAGCCATCAAGCCTATCACCAGGATATTCTAATTTTGTATAAGAAGAGGCCAAATTGGAGGGGATATGGAGAGAAATGAAATAATGAAATGCTGGTGAAATTGATGTAGGAGCATCTTGCTCAAATGTCATTGTTTATTTGGTTGATTTAGAGGGTGAGGTTTTTCTTAATTATTTTATAAATTATGTACGTTTTTATAGAAACATCTGAGTATGTGGTTTATTGTAAACATTCTCTTATAATCGAGAATATGAGAGGAGTTGGGTTGTATAAATATGTTAGGGATTATGAGCTCCTTGAATAGAAATTAGTTGAGTCAAAAGAGGGATAAGATATTTTAGGGATTTAGTTGAGTGATCTATAGAGAAAATCATGGATGTGGAATAATCCATAATTGTGTAATTAATTCTATAAATGTAAGCCTGCGTATGAGGATAGATAGGATAGAGAGGATAGGGAGAAGTAGCAATAGAGAAAAAGACAGAGATGGGTGTGAGGAAATGTGTGAGGGCCATTTCAAATGTAGAAATTGGGCCAAGTATTTTATGTATATGGTTTGATTAATGAAAGAAATTTTTCATTATGTTATTTCATATTGGATGATTGTTGATTGATTGAATTCCTGTTGAAGTATTGGATAAGAGATTAGATCCTTTAATGTTTTGCGTTGAAGCAATTCTATCATTTTAAAAGATCATTGTATCATAGCAAGATATATCATTTAGCCATATAAGCATCATCACCAAGGACTATTAACCATAATGCCAACAATGCATTATTAAAGGCATATGCTCCCCCTCAACCTATGCCATCTGTTAGATCTGATCATGCATATATCAACAATAAGCATCAAGACATCATCATCATCAAGTTAGGATCAAAACACTTCTAAACATCTTATAAGTATCAAGACATTTCCACACATCCTCAGCAGACTGTAACTATTAACCAATAGAGAAAATAATGGACTGAATCATATTAGACCCTTTTTCTGAGCCTGTCCCCACTGCTTTTCCTCAGACTGACATATACGCGACTTTGCAGTGTCTAACTCGCGTATATACGTGACTTCCCTTTAAGAAACTTGTGTATGAGATTTAGGACACTGAAGTTTTACACTTTCAGCTCCCCCTGAGTCTGTTATGTCTGTGCTGTGCTGTGTCTGATTATATTGTGCTATGCCACATCTTTCTGACTGTACTTCCTTCTTCTTCCATATCTTCAAGCGTGATGATGTTTTCTTCTTTTGGTATGGTGCCCGTACTTTGTTTCTACATTCCTTTGCTGTATGTCCAAGCTTGTTGCATGCATAAAATCTTACATGTTTCATATTCCTTATGTAGCAATCAGTAACTTTGTGACCAAACATATTGCAAGCAAAGCAATATCCATTAAAGTACCTGGAATGTGATGATCTTTCTGTGTGATGATCTTGAACCATTCTTCTTCTGCATCTAGCTACAACATGTCCAAGATTATGACATTCATAACATTCAATATTATTCATTTGAGTAAATGGCCGACTATTACTTCCATAGTTAGGAGTAAAAGATTTTCTTTGAAGAATCTCTTTCCTTGATTGTTGATGGGGTTGACCTCTCATCTCTCTCATCTCCTTGTTGATCATTTTAGATTTCTCTTTAGAGTTCCTTGCCTCACCTTGTGAACTAGATTCACCTTCAACAGATTCATGAAAACCAAGACCAGTCTTGATAGCAGGAGACCTTTGACTACTAAGAATATCATCCAAGGCTTTAGTACTATCTTGAAATCGCAACAGTTTATATTTTTCTTCTAATTTACCTTTTAAGATATTTACCTCTATCTGAAGTTGTTCTTCCTTTTCCAGACATTTTTTCTTCAAAATTTCTTCAGACTTTCTTCCTTCTTCCATTTGTTGCCTTAGTTTGAGAATCTCCTTTGTTTGTTCTTCATTCAGATCCTGCTGCATTTGACGAATTCTGAAGGCACATTCCAGCTGAGATTTTAAGCTGATAATTTCGTTTTCCCTATTTTTCAATAGCTTGGAGTAGATCTGTATTCTGCTTCTTTGATTCTTCAAGATCTTCTTTTAGTGAGAGGATCGTAGCTTCAAGCCTCTCATAATAACTCGATCTATCTCTGACTTTCTTGATTGTTGTGCCCTTTTCATTGACTTCATTTCTTAGTGATGTTACTTCATCCTGAAACTTTTGATATTTGTCTTTGAATAACTTCCTTACCTTGCTTCCTTCCTCTTGTTGAGCCTTTAGTCTGGTAGCTACTTCTTTGAAGGCACCATCCTTTATGTTCAATAGATCTTCTTGATCACTAATTTTGTCCGTCAGCCTTTTAAATTCTGCCTCTATTTGATATCCTTCTTGCTCACCCATAAGAGCACATTCATTTGTTTCATTATCACTTACATCACCTTCAAATGGATAGATAGTTGGAACATCAGAGGATAACAAATTCATACCTGATAGTTCATCTTCATTCTGAAATGATTCTGAATCTGAAGTGCTTCTTCCACATAATCCCCAATCGATTCTCCCACTATCATAGTTCTTCTGAGATGTCTTCTTTTTCTTAGGCGCTTTCTTCTTAAGCTTCTTTCCCATTGTTCCACGGATCTCCTTCAAGCGATCAAGCTTCTACCAAAGGACCTGCTCTGATACCAATTGTTGGAAATAATACTGAGAGGGGGGGGGGGGGGGTGAATCACTATTATCAAATCAATAAAACTTTTCATTTCCATACTTAGATACATATATGCTACTTCAGTTAATGGAACTCGCGTGTATACGCAACTGTGTCTAATGCAACTAGCATATATCCAAAATACTTATGATTCAGTTAATCCATTAAATTTTGATCTTTAGTTAGTGCATCAGAACTTCATTAACCATATGTATAGTAAGCAGGTGCAATAAAACAGAACAGATCATCACACACAAGAAGCACACATGAACACCATGATATAAGGTGGAAACCTAGTGTGGGTGAAAACCACCTGCTGCAAGTCGTCTCTATCTTCCTTTAATAAGAAACTTCATTTTACAATAGTTCTGTATTGGTGCAGTCTTATACCAGTACACAAGCTTCTACCTGCAGAAGGCTACAACCTTCTCTCGTTCTCCAGACTCTCCTAGATGGGAGCTACAACCCCCTTAGCTCTTGTACTAGCTGATCCATTTACTAGTACGTAGGTGCCTGCTTATTGAATGCTCCAATCTTCACTTGTTCTCTAGCTGCTACTGGAAGGGAGCTACCACCCCCTTTTCTCTTGTACTAGCTGATGTACTAGTACGTAGGCGCCGGCCTACAATCTCCTTTCATCCTCTAGGGACCACATTTCATACATTTTCAGACTGGATACTCCTGAAGCACAACACTATAATCTGAAGGCCACGTTTCATCAAATTTTCATACTGGACCCATAAATATCATTGAAGCACAAAACAGTCAATACTAGCATCATCAATTTCTGAATCACTTAAACACTGAAACCCTGTCAACAACACAGTCACCAGAACACAGAGTAGAACACTGAACTCTGCAACAATATTCAGAACCAACTGTATCATCAAAATCATGCATCAGAGTGCATACGCTACTTGGAAGTGTTGAACCAGTGTGTATACGCAACTTCACCAAGGTGAACCAGCGTATATGTCATCAATTGCTTACTTATAACTTGATGCACTTCCTGTCTTTAGACATATCCAGATTATTACATATACAAGGATAATATGTGTGTTAGCACCCAGATCTAGTCCATCAGATCACATAAATATGAGTCATTATGATCCTGATCCAATATTAGTTCTCATCCATCAATACTGAAGCTAAACACAATCAACCAAATAGGATATGCAGAATACTGACACCTTTAAACTGTCATCAGAACTCATCAACAACCAAAACCACCTATAACTTCAAACATTATAGCTCAAATGGTATACGCTACTACCATGAACCAAACCCGCATACGTACGCGCTTACACCCAAGCCAACCCGTGTACAAATCTATAAATATTCAATCATGACTTGCAGCGATTTCAAACTTAAGTTATACCCAGTTCAGATCATTACATGCGTCAGAATACAGATCTAGAATAAACATAATCAATCATATAGAGATAGTTCATTTCAAACCATTTGATCCCAATCTATCCTTAGATCTTGTTCTCCATCAACCGGTGAGATCCCTCCTTAGCTCAGATCAAGCAATGCATCATCAACCCATAACCTGCATACTGGATCTCATCATTCATCAAATATTCAAGACTTTTTCGATACCCTTGCCTAATGATCTTCTTCTCCTTTTATAGTCTTAGGCCTTGCTCAATACCATGGTCCAAAACCATAACAAACCAATACCATGGACCCAATACTTGGGATCAACACATCTGACGAGATACTATGGTCCAAAACCATAGGTTAAAATACCGAGGACTAACTACCATGGACCAGAAGTAAGTTCTCCAACATATACACACTTTTCCTTGCATGAAAGTGTGTGTACATGCATACGTGCCTTTGTAACGTCTAACCCGCGTGTATACGCGGCTCGGTCACAATGAACCTGCGTATCTATATTTTCTCTTCATTCTTGTAGTTTGATCATCAAATCCTTGCTGCTGACCTGCTGCACTATGATCTATCATCTATGTGATTTGCCATCAAGGACAACACTTGTCTCATAATGCCAACACCTACAACAACACACATTCTTGTTTGAATCTATACACAAATTCATCTATACATAGGAAAGATTTATTAAATGGAAGAAAACATATCTATTACCATATAATGGCTAAGTGCATGAATGGAAGTGATTTGAAATCAATATTAGACCTAGGAGATCATAAATGACAATTTCAATTTATCCTAGGAAACTTAAAGATAATGACCTACTCATCAAGAAACCCTAGATTATGCAGCAAAGCAAGAATTCTGTTTTTGGGCTGTATGGAAGTGTCCTGTTGGGATAAGGTCCCTAGGGTCAATTTTGGGTTAGTTAAACCAATTTTGGTTAGAATTTTGTAAAGAATGTAAAGTATCCACACAATGGGAAAGCAGAGCGTGCAGCTAAGTAAGAGTCAAAGGGTGTTGGAAATAGTACTGAGAGGGGGGGGGGGGGGGGGGGTGAATCAGTATTATCAAATCAATAAAACTTTTCCATTTCCATATTAAGATTCATATACGCTACTTCAGTTAATGGAACCCGCGTGTATACGCAACTGTATCTAATGCAACTAGCGTATATCCATAATACTTATGATTCAGTTAATCCATTAAATGTTGATCTTTAGTTAGTGCATCAGAACTTCATTATCCATATGAACAGTAAGCAAGTGCAGTAAAACAGAACAGATCATCACACACAAGAAGCACACATGAACACCATGATATAAGGTGGAAACCCAATGTGGGTGAAAACCACCTGCTGCAATATGTATCTACCTTCTTTCAACTAGAAACTTCTTTTTACAATGATTATGTACTGGTGCAGTCCTTTACCAGTACGTAGGCTACAACCTGCAGAAGGCTACAACCTTCTCTCGTTCTCCAAAATCTCCTGGAAGGGAGCTACAACCCCCTTAGCTCTTGTACTAGCCGATCCATTTACTAGTACGTAGGTGCTGGCCTACTGAAATGCTCCAATATTTACTCGTGTTCTAGCTACTACTGGAAGGGAGTTACCACCCCCTTAGCTCTTGTACTAGTTGATGTACTAGTACGTAGGTGCCGACCCACAGAAGGCTACAACCTTCTCTTTCTTCCTCCAGGTACCACGTTTCATACATTTTCAGATTGGATACCCCTGAAGCACAACACAACAATCTGAAGGCCACGTTTCATCCAATTTTCGTACTAGACCAATCAATATCATTGAAGCACACAATCAACCAACATTAGCATCATCAATCTTTAAATCACTTCAATACTGAATCAATGAAACCTTGTCAAAAAACTGCAGTCACAGAGCAGACAACAAAACTCTGTAATAACAATCAGACCCAACTGCAACTTCAAATATCATACTTCATAATGTATACGCTACTACGATGAACCAAACCCACGTACATACGCGCTTTCACCAAATCCAACCCGCGTACAGATCTATAAATATTCAATCATGACTTGCAGCTATTTCAAACTTAAGTTATACCCAGTTCAAAACATTACATGCGTCAGTATACAGATCTAGAATAAGCATAATCAACCATATAGAGATAGTTCATTTCAAACCATTTGATCCTGATCTATCCTTAGATCTTGTTCTCCATCAACCGGTGAGATTCCTCCTTAGCTCAGATCAAGCAATGCATCATAAACCCATAACCTGCATACTGGATCTCATACTTCATCAGATATTCAAGACTTTCTCAATGCCTTTTCCTAATGATCTTCTTCTCCTTTTATAGTCTTAGGCCTTACTCAATACCATGGTCCAAAACCATTGAGAACCAATACTAGGGACCCAATACCTGGGTTCAACACTTCGGACGCAATACCAAGGACCAAAACCATAGGTCTAAATACCATGGGCCCAAAAATAAGCTTTCCCAAATGTACGTGCTTTTCTGTGCATGAAAGTGCATGCATACGCATACGCGACTTTTGATCAGCAATCCTGCGTGTATACGCGTATTTGTATATAGAGAACCTACGTGTATAACCTGCATGTATACCCTACTTGGTATATAGCAAACATGCGTATATACGCGACTTGGTACATAGTGAACCTGCGTATATACTCATCTTTCTTCATTCTTTATAGTCTGATCATCAATTCTTTGCTACTGACCTGTTACACTATAATCTGTTATCTTGCCATCAAGGACAACACTTGTATCATAATGCCAACAATCTCCCCCTTTGGACTTGATGGCAAAGCTAACTTGTCATACTGAGAACTGTCATTTGATTCCTTTGAGCTATCCTGCATCCCATGTATTTGTCACATCTGATATCTCTTCTGTAGATTCATCTAGTTATATATAAGTGAGTTGTTCTTCTACGAGTGGGTTGCCATCATGTACAACACACGCATTATAATGCCAACAATCTCCCCCTTTGGACTTGATGGCAACAACACCAAATCACTCTCCCCCTTTGACATCAAGGGCAAAGGGAGGACCAAGATTCTCTTTCCTTGATAAACATTCTGCTGTCCATACTCCCCCTGAGTACCTACTGAAATCTCTGAATGTGCTCCCCCTTTGTATATGCCAAGGTGTACCAATCTGTCCATGCTCCCTCTGAGTACATGCTGAAAGCTCTACTCTTGCTGAAGTGTGTTGTTCATGCTCCCCTTGACTATAAGCAAGGTCTGCAAAAAGATGTTCTACAAGAAAGAACATGACTCTATACATCATAAGTGACCTTCCTAGCACCAAAGACTCATACATACATCCATCTCCCAACCAAGTGGGGATATACCAGAATTGACTCATCTACCCAACCAAGTAGGGATACACCAGAAGTTTACATATGACAAATAAGTACATTACATTATTCATCCTAGGCATAGTGGGGAAACCCACATAGGCTGTTACATGACCTTGATAAGAAAAGATATACATGACATAGAGACGAGATATTTAAAACAATTCTATGAGAGTCATCAGCAACATATGTCAATCATCATTCAGATCAGCTACCATGTTCTCCTTCTGCACCTATTCCACCTGAAATCAAACCAACATATACGCGACTGTATCCACAGAAACATGCGTATATATGCAGATGTTCTTCATAAAACTCGCGTACAACCACTTCCAGATCAGCAACCTGTAAATGTCCTGTAACAAGGTATGTCTGCATATAGATATCAACTCATCCTTTTGAACATCATCATAAAATCATTCCCATTATATCATATGTGTAAAACACCATAGTCATCTCATCATCAAGATCTGCATGACCATCCATGTAACATTACACGGGAATATCCCCTATCTGATAATAATCAATCAACATATGTGAGTATCAACCTATCATCATATCATATCTCCAACAATGCAACTCCATGTATCCAACATATTGTATATAGCACTATGTATCTAGAGCTCAAGACAAGACTTCTTGATATCATCAACAACAACAATCCTCATCCACATGAGCGCCAAGAATTATAGGAAACCATAATGCCAACAATGCATTATTAAAAGCATATGCTCCCCCTGAACCTATGCCATCTGTCAGATCTTGATCATGCATATATCAGCAAGAAGTATCATGACATCATCATCATCAAGTTAGGATCAAAAACACTTCTGAACATCTTATGAGTATTAAGACATTTCCACACATCATTAGCAGATTGTAACCATTATCAAATAGAGCAAATAATAGACTGAATCATATCAGACCGTTTTTCTAAGCCTGTCCCTTCTGCTTTTCCTGAGACTGACATATACGCGACTGTGCACTGTCTAACTCGCGTATATACGCGACTTCCCTTTATGAAACTTGCATATGATATTTAGGACACTAAAGTTTTACACTTTCAGCTCCCCCTGAGTCTGTTATGTCTATATATGGTGCTGTGCCACATCTTTCTGACTGTACTTCCTTCTTCTTCCATATCTTCAAGTGTGATGATGTTTTCTCCTTTTGGTGTGGTGCCCATACCTTGTTCTTGCATTCCTTTGCTATATGTCCAAGCTTGTTACATGCATAACATCTTATATGTTTCATATTCCTCCTATAGCAATCAACAACTTTGTGACCAAACATATTGCAAGAAAGACAATACCCATTAAAGAATGTGATGATCTTTCTGTATGACGGTCTTGAACCACTCTTCTTCTGCATCTGGCTACAACATGTCCAAGATTATGACATACATAACATTCAACATTATTCACCGAGGAGTAAAAGATTTTCTTTGAAGAGTTTCTTTCCTTGGTTCCTTGTTGAGCATTTCAGATTTTGCATTAGATTCCCTTGTCTTACTTTGTGAACTAGATTCTTCTTCAACAGATTCATGAAAACCAAGACCAGCTTTGATAGCAGGAGATCTTTGACTACTAAGAATATCATCCAAGATCTTAGTACTATCTTGAAATCGTAAGAGCTTATCTTTTTCTTCTAATTTATCTTTTAGAATATTTACCTCAACTTGATGTTGCTCTTCCTTTTCAAGATACTGCTTCTTCATGTTTTCTTCAACATTTCTTCCTTCTTCCAACTGATATCTTAGATCAAGAACTTCATTTACTTTTTCTTTATTCTGTTTCTTTGATTCTTCAAGATCTTCCTTTAGCGAGAGGATCGTAGCTTGAAGCCTTTCATAGTAACTGGATCTATCTCTGAGTTTCTTGATTGTTGTGCTTCTTTCATTTACTTCATTTCTTAATGATGTCACTTCATCCTGCAACTTTTGATATTTTTCTTTGAATAGCTTCCTTACCTTGTTACCTTCCTCTAGTTGAGCTTTTAGTTTGGTAGCTACTTCTTTGAAGGCACATTCCCTTTTGTTCAATAGATCTTGTTGATCTCTAATTTTGTCTGTTAGCCTTTTAAATTCTGCCTCTATTTGATATCTTTCTTGCTCACCCATAAGAGAAAATTCAGTTGTTTCGCTATCGCTTTCATCATCTTCAAATGGATAAATAGATGTATCACCAGAGGATAACAAATTCATACCTGATAGATCTTCATCTTGAAGTGATTCTAAGTCTGAAGTGCTTCTTCCACATATTCCCCAATCGATGCTCCCATTGTCATAGTCTTTCTGAGATGTCTTCTTCTTCTTAGGTGCTTTCTTCTTAAGCTTCTTTCCCATTGTTCCACGAATCTCCTTCAAGCGATCAAGCTTCTACCAAAGGACCTACTCTGATACCAATTGTTGGAAATAATACTGAGGGGGGGGGGGGGGTGAATCAGTATTATCAAATCAATAAAACTTTTCCATTTCCATATTAAGATTCATATACGCTACTTCAGTTAATGGAACCCGCGTGTATACGCAACTGTATCTAATGCAACTAGCGTATATCCAAAATACTTATGATTCAGTTAATCCATTAAATGTTGATCTTTAGTTAGTGCATCAGAACTTCATTATCCATATGAACAGTAAGCAAGTGCAGTAAAACAGAACAGATCATCACACACAAGAAGCACACATGAACACCATGATATAAGGTGGAAACCCAATGTGGGTGAAAACCACCTGCTACAATATGTCTCTATCTTCTTTCAATTAGAAACTTCTTTTTACAATGATTCTGTACTGGTGCAGTCCTTTACCAGTACGCAGGCTACAACCTGTAGAAGGCTACAACCTTCTCTCGTTCTCCAGACTCTCCTGGAAGGGAGCTACAACCCCCTTAGCTCTTGTACTAGCCGATCCATTTACTAGTACGTAGGTGCCGGCCTACTGAAATGCTCCAATCTTTACTCGTGTTCCAGCTACTACTAGAAGGGAGTTACCACCCCCTTATCTCTTGTACTAGCTGATGTACTAGTACGTAGGTGCCGACCTACAGAAGGCTACAACCTTCTCTTTCTTCCTCCAGGTACCACGTTTCATACATTTTTAGACTGGATACTCCTGAAGCACAACACAATAATCTGAAGGCCATGTTTCATCCAATTTTCATACTGGACCCATCAATATCATTGAAGCACACAATCAACCAACATTAGCATCATCAATATTTAAATCACTTCAATATTGAATCACTGAAACCCTGTCAACAAACTGCAGTCACAGAGCAGACAACAGAACTCTGTAATAACAATCAGACCCAACTGCAACTTCAAATATCATACTTCATAATGTATACGCTACTACGATGAACCAAACCCACGTACATATGCGCTTTCACCAAAGCCAACCCGCGTACAGATCTATAAATATTCAATCATGACTTGCAGCTATTTCAAACTTAAGTTATACCCAGTTCAGAACATTACATGCGTCAGAATACAGATCTAGAATAAGCATAATCAACCATATAGAGATAGTTCATTTCAAACCATTTGATCCCGATCTGTCCTTATATCTTGTTCTCCATCAACCGGTGAGATTCATCCTTAGCTCAGATCAAGCAATGCATCATAAACCCGTAACCTGCATACTGGATCTCATACTTCATCAGATATTCAAGACTTTCTCAATGCCTTTGCCTAATGATCTTCTTCTCCTTTTATAGTCTTAGGCCTTACTCAATACCATGGTCCAAAACCATTGAGAACCAATACTAGGGACCCAATACCTGGGTTCAACACTTCGGACGCAATACCAAGGACCAAAACCATAGGTCTAAATACCATGGACCCAAATATAAGTTTTCCCACATGTACGCGCTTTTCCATACATGAAAGTGCATGCATACGCATATGCGACTTTTGATCAACAATCCCGCGTGTATACGCGTCTTTGTATATAGAGAACCTGCGTGTATACCCCACTTGGTATATAGCAAACCTGCGTATATATGTGACTTGGTACATAGTGAACCTACGTATATACTCATCTTTCTTCATTCTTTGTAGTCTGATCATCAATTCTTTGCTACTGACCTGCTGCACTATAATCTGTCATCTTGCCATCAAGGACAACACTTGTATCATAATGCCAACAATCTCCCCCTTTGGACTTGATGGAAAAGCTAACTTCTCATACTGAGAACTGTCATCTGATTCCTTTGAGCTGTCCTGCATCCCATGTATTGTGTCACATCTGATATCGCTTCTATAGATTCATCTAGTTATATATAAGTGAGTTGTTATTCTACAAGTGGGTTGCCATCAAGTACAACACATGCATCATAATGCCAACAAAGGGGCTTGAGCCCCTTGTATGGGTAAGTGATAGGATGGTTTTGAGATTCACCCATAGGCCGCGGGCCATGGTATGGTTATAAAAAGGCTATAAATATTTGAGTCACAGTGAGTCTAGAAAGATAACTTTTGGTGAAGAACAAGCGTAAGGGAAAAGTACTAAGGCATGAAAGCTCTTTTTTCTTGTACTTAGGCAAAAGGGGAAGGCTCTTGCAGCTGAGTGCGTGAAGACCTTGGAAAGTTCGCAGCTGAGTGTGCGGGCCCCTGCAGCTGGGGTGCAGGGCAGAAGAGTCTATAAATTGAGTGTTGAATCTAATAAAGACTATTTTGGACCGAATGTATTGCATCTATGCCTTGTTCCTATTTTTATTTAAGTTTATGCATTGTCACTTAATGATTTGTTTCTATGAAATAAAGTGTATTCTTTGCGTGAATTTGTTAGATCTTTAATACTCATGCATGAAAAATATAATGAATTGTTTTCACAAAGACATTAGATAGATATGGTAATATAACTATTCAGAACAGGTAGATTTGCACGAAGGAAAATCTAGAGTTTCTGTCTACTGAGCGAAAGTCGTGATTCTGCCTCTTTTAGGTATGATAAGCCTAATCGTAGACCTTTGCGAAGGTCTGGAGGTCATTTGGATAAAGTTGCAGTAGTGAACCATAGGAAGGTACAGATCTGCGTGAAGGAAAATTTGAGCTACAAAGGCTTCAAAATACACATCACATGGTCTCTGGATGTAGAAACCTAGTTCTAGCATCCCCCAATATTGCTTCAGGTGAGACTACATCCTACATTATGCAAGTTGTTGCCAAAAGGGCCAACATTTAGGGTATTTTTGGTTGGCATGAATAACTATGAACCTGGGTCAGGCCCCCTTAAGCCAACAGATGGTTCCGTTGCCGGGACTAGGATCTATCTAAGAGATGTGTGATAAGTGGTTTTCTACAAAGAAAGAGATTGAGAGGTGGATTGACCAGAAAGTGCACGCATTTTCAACTCAAGAGAATAAGAGCCCTAAATTATCCAAGGAGCAGTGGTTGCAGAGATATTTATACAAAGATGAGACAAAAGTGTTCTTTTGTTTCTTCCTCGATGAACTACATGAGTGGTTGTCTAGATTGGCCGATAGCCAAGGGACTTGGAGGCTTAATGGCACTATAGTTTGGACTCCGATACTGGTGCGGTGTCTGGAAGCATCAGAAAGCAATATCGCATAGGCTTTGGATCATTGGATTGATTTCACGCTTCGAAGTTTTGTGACTGAATTCGCGGTTGATCGAACTATCATCTATAGTGAAGAAGAACATAGGCTCTTCAAGGGAACGCAAGGTAAGTTTCTGAAATCATTGAAAATGTGGATTAAAATGTTGTGATGTGAAAATATGGTTATGAAATTACCTTGATGTTTGGAGCTACAGGAAGTGGTAAATTCTTCAGAATAAATGGACGAACAACCTCAGAGTACACTTTGCTGATCGAATGCCCATCTAGTCATGACAAAGGGACATTGTTGACTACACCGCGAAGTGCAGTACAATTGATTAAGCAGGGTATCTCGAGGATACCTCATCCATCCACTCCACCTCCACCTCCACCTCCACCTCCACCTCATACGCCAACACCTTCACCTCCACCTCCACCTCCACTTCCACCATTAAACATGGCGAACGTGATGAAGATGCCAATTTTTAAAGGGGTAGGGAGTGAAGACCCCGAATAGTTCTGGTTTGTTGCAGGAGTTGTATGGATGACACAACATATTATAGATGATAACATCAAGAAAGTGCAGCTATCCATAGCCTTACAAGATCGAGCATTGACATGGTACATCAAATATTGCATTGATAATCCCAACGCGATGTTGGCAGAGATACAGAAAGCTCTGAACAAGAAGTTTAGGAAGCCTAAGTCAGAGGTGTAGTTGATGACTGAGTTTAAAGAAATTCGACAAAATATAGATGAGTCACCTTGGGATTTTGATCAAAGGTTGAAATTCCTGATCAAGCAGGCCAATATGGTGATTACATATTCCGTGCATCGAGACTAGTATATCGCGTTGCTCTTACCACACTTAAGATTTTCGTTGTCACAACAAAAGATAGCAATGCAAGCAGAAGCCTTAGAAATCACGATGAGACTAGAAGCCTCACCCATACAAGATACAAACCTTGGAGTGAAACAAATTCACTTACAACTGGAAAGCTTGTACTTAGAGTTGCAGAGCTTGAATAAAGGAAAGAAAACCTAGCCGAAGGTGCATACTGAAGTCTAGTGCTTGAAATGCAAGGGTCATGGGCACAATAAGGACCATTGCCTAGTTTATTAGAACTATCTTATTGGGGGAGGGTATTTTCCTCTAAAACCAAAGAATACCATTGGGCCGAGCGCAGGAGTTGCAGGATGATGCACTATCTGTCAGGTTAAAAGAAAACATGCGATTGATAATTTCCATTTACTACAGAAGTTTGTACAAACCCCCAACAGTTGTTTTGCAATTTCTGTAAATATGTAGGACATGATGAACACCATTGTAGGAGTTATGAGCTAATGATGGATAAAACCCCTACCTACCAAATGCAGACAGAAAACTGGCCTTAGGATCAGGGCGTAGGAGCAGCACGTGAAGGATTCTAGGGTCGAGGACGAGGAAGAGGGGGTGAAGCTGGTAGAGGACGGGGGCAGATAATTTTCTATAAATTTGGCGAAGCAGGACACTTCGTGTGAGATTTCCCAAACCCCACGCATCTGTCATGTCATTATTGTAGACAGTTCGACCATGTGATAGAGGAATGTCCAATCCTTATAGAAAAAATGGAAGAAAAGAAGACGCAACCCCAAAAACCTACGCAAAACATCTAGATGATGAGATCAGAGCCCCACGAACAAGATCATAGCATAAATATAGTAACAAGAAATGGTATGGCCACTAGTGAAGATAAGGGTAAGTAGCCTGAGACTGATGGGTGGGTGCAAAAGGCTGCCAAGAAAGAAATAGACTTTGATATTAATTGAGCTAAAGATACCTTCATGAAAGCCAAGAAGAAATTCGTTGAGGCCTCCACCTCAGGAAGCTAGGAGAAAATGCTAGAAATTAGTACAACACAAGAGGTAGATCCTTCAATATTAGATACTTTTATAAAGAAGTGTATGAAGTTGCTACGCGATAAGAAAGCAGTAGAAGGGATGAAATAGTTAATCGACAAGAGCGCAAATAAAGAAAATACCCCTTTTGAATAGCGCACTGCGAGAGAAATTGGTAAGCATAAGAAGCGAACGGGGCACGAGATGAGGCTGACTATGCAGATAGGAAAATATGAAATGGAGCAAGTCATCCTAGATTTGGGTTCTGACACGAATGTACTGCCCAAGCATATGTGGGAAAGGATGGGGAGACGTGCAATGTATTGGTCTCCTATTTAGCTGCACATGGAAAATCAACAGAAGATTAATCCGCTGGGGCGCTTATATGGTGTAACGGTAGACATCGAGGGCGCAAGCGCGCTGGCTGACTTTGAGGTCATTGAAATAGTGGATGATAGTAACCCATACCCCATGCTACTGGGGATTGACTGGGATTTTGATATGGACACGGTAATAAACTTGAAGAAGTGGAAAATGACATTTGAAAGGAAGGCCCTTAGGGTTGTAGTATCACTAGACCCTATTGAGGGAGCACATTATATTGAACTTGTTCGCGACTTTGTGGAAGATGATGATGATCTAGATCAAATATATAACATCATAGTGAGAAATGAAGATTGGATCAATCCTATGGCCGATGGATGAATTTCTTGGGACAAAGATAGTTCTTGCACCTCAGACTTAGATGAAGAGTTTGAACATTGGCAAAATCGGTTGCATGAAGTATCTATGTTGCGTTGCAATATGATGACCAAATCACTGTGATGTGTCTCAACTAAGGTAAGGAAGCTTCCAAATTATGATGGTTTGACTGATGTGGATCTATTTTTAGATGAATTTGAAAGGGAAGTATCGGAAGAACATCGCTTCCAAGCCCTGGAGTTGGCACTGCATGCTACGCTTTCCCATTGGTGGGGTACACACAAGGATAACTTTTCTGGATGGAAGGAATATAGAATAATGATGAGATTAAGGTTTAGGTATGTTAATACCTGGATGAAAGAAAAGTACAGTGGGAAGGATGATCCGCACTATCATTTGGCACAATGGACTAAGGCCTGGGGAATGGAACCACAACCAGAATGGGTGCACATATTTTGTCATACCTTAGATACAATCCCAATGAAATGGTATTTGGAAATAGAGCTTCTCCATGGGACAATTGAATGGGATATCTTGAGAGAGAGTTTATTTTTGACTTTCAGCTTTGGGGATGGTTTTGAATGCATTGAAGAAGTTCTCGAGGAGATAAAATAAGCTATATTTAGAATGTCTAAGGAATCAGTAGAATGGGCTCAGCCAGATTGGAGTACACAGCTGTGCCATGCACTGGAATGTTACAATGTCACTGATAAAGAGGAAGAAGAAGACCCACAGAATATTAACATTCCAGAGATAGAAGGACAACAGGAAGTTGAAGGAACGAAAGCAAAAAACCCAGATATATCGAAGCCTTTGAAAACTAAATAGGTAAATATTGGATCTGAAGCAAAGCCTAAGTTCGTGAAGATAAGAGACTATTGGGATGAGGATACAATCGATAAGGTGGTTGAATTACTGTGAGAATACCAGGACCTATTCCAAACAAAGTTCTCAGATCTAAAGGGGATCGTAGGAGATTTGGGTGTAATGAAAATCACTTTGAAACCTGATGCGAAGTTCGTCAAGCAAGACCTTATCGGCTCAATCTGAAGTATAAAGAAAAGGTGTGCCAAGAGCTTGATAAGATGCTCGATGTTGGAATTATTGAAACAATCAAGGAATCTGATTGGGTGAGCCCAATGGTTGTACAAGAGATGAAACAGAAAGACAAAATTAGGATATGCATAGTTCTAAGAAAGATGAATGATGCATGCATGCACAATCCGTTTCCAACACCATTTACAAATGAAGTATTAGAGAATGTTGGCGGATAGGAGGCTTATTAATTTACTGATGGGTTCTCAAGATACCATCAAATAAATATTGCACCAAAAGACTGAGAAAAGACAACCTTCGCGACATAGTGGGGTTGCTTTCAATATATAGTAATTCCATTCAAATTGAAGAATGTGCCTGCAATCTTCTCTCGAGTAGTAATCACGACATTCAAGGAGTTTATTCATAATTTTTTGGAGGTTTATTTTGATGATTGGACTATGTTTGGGTTGGTGAAGCGCCATGTTTCAAGTCCGCGCCTTATGCTGTATACATGCCGAAGATACCAGATCGCGTTGAATTTGAAGAAGTGCATATTCTGTGTGCCTTTTGGAATTTTTCTCGACCATGTAGTATGTAAGCAGGGATTGATGGTGGACCCTGCAAAGATCGCTATGATTGTGAATTTGGAAGCTCCTAGGAATGTAAAATAGCTATGCATGACGTTGGGGCACACTGGGTCCTATAGAAAGCTTATCAAGACATATGGTCAGACAACCGCGCCACTGGAAAAACTATTGAAGAAAGGTGCGATGTTTTGTTGGGATGAAGAATATCAACATAGTTTGGATTTGCTAAAGGAAAAAATGGTGACTGCACCTATTTTGGTGTTTCTAGACTGGAAGAAACAATTCCATGTGCATGTATATGCCTCTTGCATTGTGCTTGGTGCAGTATTAACACAAGTAGGAGAAAGTGAAATTGATCATCCGATAGCCTTCGTGAGTAGAAAGTTATCAAAGGCTAAGAAGAATTATTCCACTACAGAGAATGAAGAACTGGTGATGGTATACGCACTGCAAAAATTTAGACATTAGTTGTTGGGCAGATATTTTAAAATGTATACAGATCACTCCATGCTAAAGTACCTGGTCAATAAGCCTGTGTTGGGGGGGAAATCTGTCGATGGTTATTTTTGTTTCAAGAATATGGATTTGAAGTGATTGTCAAGCTTGGAAGGCTAAATGCAAGACCATACCACATGTCAAGAATTCAAACGGGTGAAGAACCAAATAGTTTGGAGGAAGGACCACTGATGTGCAACTCTTTGCGGTGTGCATCACAGATGGCCATTTTGCTGATATCATTCAGTTTTTAGCCATGGGTACAGCTCTAGAAGGATATTCTACACCGCAGAAGAAGGAATTAGTAGTTCACTATGTAGTTTTTTTAATGATTTCAAGTCACTTTTATAATATGGGAACAAATGAAATACTGCGAAGGTATGTTCCAGAGTTTGAACACGCTAGTATCCTCGCCGAAGCACCTAGAGGAGTGGCAGGAGAACAGTACGTAGGAAAAGAGATTGCGCAAAAGATTTTGAGCTGATCAGATATTGATCTAGGACCTTAAGGACCAATTAGGTGCCGACCCGTGGTAAGCTCGGAGGCCACCATGTGGCCCTGGAATGGTTATGTAAAATATGTTGGGATCCGATGCAATCGAACTCGTGACCTCTGGCAAGACAGAACAATGCTCTACCACCTCCGCCAAATGTTGTTTCTTAACAAACCATGGATGTGGCGCATATTTGTTTTGTATCGAATGGAGGTTTTTTTTATAAAGCACTTCAATCCACGCCATTGATCTGACATTTATAGATCCAACGGATATCGTGTTGTCCGCTCACAACTAGCTTTGAAAATCTCAACTGTTGATGTATTCCACTCATTCTAACAGTTGTCGCGTAATCTCGCACAAATTCATGCACGGCGGTAATACTCTGAAAGCAGGCAAGAAAAGTGGTTTTCCCATGCTACGTATCGGCTGCTCGGGTTAATCACGTGAATTTGGAAAATACCGGTTACATCCTTTTAGGCGCGTGAGATACCACCCTCCACTTATCAATATCGCGATTGAAGGATTAACCATGACTGCCAGATATGCGCACGATAAGGTCTTATCCCTCATGTATGCACCCAACAGTTACGGTAACAGTTACCTCCGACGGTCAACTTGAATGAGTGGATAAACTTATGTGGATATGCTAATTTTAGCTGAAGATAAGTGCAGTTCGCCCATATTGGTGGAGTATCCTTAGAGGATATTGCATAAAAGCACTCCAAGAGTAGTTTTCGATGGGAAATAGAGGAGAAGCAGAGAAGCAGTGAGAGTGGAACAAGAGGCTCACTAGGCTAATTAGAGCCTTCTGAAGCCGATGGGATAGTCCAGAGAAGCTGAGGAAGGCATCTTCATGGAGAATTTCATCCAGGAAGATTGATCTTGGAGCTCAGAGCCACCAGGTGTTGGAGGCAGTTGTAGGAGCTACCAGTACTCATTCTCAGCTAACCAGCAGGTAATCCTGACTTTAATGAGCCTTTTGAATCCATTGCAGGGATTTGCAGAAGAATTTGGAGACTTCTAAAGGCCGAGATGCTACAGGGAAGTTTCAGGCAACAAATGATCAAATGATCAGTCTGTTGTTGATGTCTAATATGTGTTGGAGACAATAGAAGAGGTGTTGGGTGTGGAGCATGATTATTCAGAGGTCTTTGTTTCAGCTAGATGTATACCCTAGGGAGTTTGTACACCCTTCCATGCGGGGGGGGCCGATCCCCCCCAGCTGGGGGTCCGGGGGCCAGCAGTTCCCCGATGGGGGTTTCTGGGGCAACGCCCCCGAAGCTAAAAACAAATGTAAAATTGCCTTGTAAAAGTATAGTAATTTCTAGTCAATCTGGGCCATTCATTAGGCGGATGATCTAATGGTAGAAATTATGTTTAGTTTAGGGCTTTTTTCCCTAGAAGGCAACCCCTCTCTTTGTATGAGGGCATTGTATTGAGGCTGTGTAATAGATGTGTATTCTCTGAGCGAGAAACAGAGAGGTGAGATTGTGAGAGAAAATAGAGGATATTACAGCGGATCCGCTGTAGGTTGTGTCTCTTCATTTTGTTGGATAACAGAAAGAAAGGACTGGCTGTTCGGGGTGGACATAGCCCAAACTGGGTGAACCACATATATTTGTGTCTCTCTGGTTTTATGCGTTTTCTGTGTTTATATTTATGCAATATTCTATGTGTTCCATTGCTCTGTAATATATAATTTTCTAACAAGAGGTTTCAGTGACAGTTAAAGAATTATGAAGGAGTTAGTGCCATTAAGAAGCTCAGGGTAGCTCAAAGCACTCATTGAAGGAATCAAGTCAAAGGGAGCTTAGATCTATTTGCAGAGTGATGAAAACCATGACATGGATATAGATGGTATTCTAAGCCCATTGGTTCAGTTCAGTAACCTTTGGAGTTAAGTGTGGAACTTGTAAAAGAAACTTTGCCATAATCCCAAAGAGCCAAGTCAAGATGACAAAAGCTCAAGGAGACGTAGCCCACGATATTTGGGTGAAATCCTAGATTAAATTTGCTATTATGTGTTGATGTTTATTTTCTACTTTATATGACTGTTATATATGTGGTTAATATCAGCATAAACACATAAGCACTTAAACAATTAAAAACAAACAACATACACCTATCTCAAGTATTTAATTCCACAAAAGTCATACATAAGCTAGATCAATTATTTATTAAGCTTTGAGGTGGGAGGTTCTTGTAAGCATAACAAGTTGTTAAACCCATTTCAGATCATGCGTGCTAGGTTATGCTGGACGAAATTACATAAGGATTCCTAAGGCATACTGCAAGGCGTGCGATTCTTGCCAAAGGATGGGAAAGCCTTCGCGAAGAGATGAATTGCCTTTAAATCCTCAGGTTTCATTGCAGGTATTTGATAAGTGGGTTATTGATTTCATAGGCCCAATACAACCACCAGGAAAGAATATAAGCACATGGTATATTATTACTGCAACAATGTATTTAACGATATGGGCGAAAGTACAGCCAGTGAAGGATTGTATAGCCGCCACCACTGTGAATTTTTTGTATGAAAATGTCTTCACACGATTTGGATGCCCTAAGGTGTTGGTGAGTGATAGGGGTACACATTTCTTGAATAATTCTAGGTATACCACCAAAATAGCATGCCTATCACCCACAGGAGAATGGAATGGTGGAAGCATTTAACAAAATCTTGGAGAACATGTTGATAAAGGTCTGTAACATGCAGAGGAATGACTGGGATGTGCACGTACCCTAGTTCTATGGGAATATAGGATGACCTACAAGAAGTTGACAGGCCAAACACCATTTAGGCTGGTCTATGGGATTGAAGTGGTGATGCTTATGGAATATATTTTGCCAAGTCTATGTATTGCAGCCTGGATAGAGATGGTGGATCGTGAGACCTTGGAGGAATGGATCGCGCAGCTGATGGAGTTTGGAGAGGATCGTTTTCTTTCCAGAAGCATGGAATGATAAGCATTATAAGATGCACACTTTCAAGGTGGATTATTTAGTGCTGCTATATGACAGCAAATTCATGAAGTTTTCGGGGAAATTTCAAATGCACTGGTTAGGACCATATGTTATTAAGGAAATCATGGATGGTGGCACTATTCAGCTTGCGAAGCTGAATGGGGAGCCATTCCCTGGGAAAGTGAATGGAAGTAGGCTAAAGTTGTATACAGGGGATCTTGGCCTTGCACTATGACTATATGGTGACAGGACAGTCTTAGCGCTCTAGGTAGTTGCAAGGGGGAGTGGGACTTTAAACTACACTACCCGAAGAAGAAACAAATAGAGAAAAGGGGTTTTGCGATGGATGAAAAAGGTATGACAGAGAACACTACGACATATGACGTTGAGATAGATGGAGCTATGATGGGTGAGCTATGCCACAAGGGGTGGTGCCATGGAGCTGGCTCCAAATGTAGCCGTTGAAGTCACTGTTTACGATTGCATAACAAAAATCCTGTTAGGAGGAGTAGGTAGGCGACATTTATGGTGAAAATATTTGGAGATATTCTGCCAAAGATTCATTTATGATCAGAAAAGGGAGGGAACGATCGAATTTGAATTCAAAACCACCTATAAATCGAGCATGTTGGTTTGTCGAATAATACTTTGCATTCTAACAATTGTGTGTGATATCTCTTGTTCCTACTATATGAGTCGGCAGGTTTGGGAGGATTTAGCTTCAAGACCATTATTTGCAACCTTACCTTAGTGGAACCAAAAGATCATCCTTGAAAAAATGTCCATGCTAGTCAGTTTCGAAGCCGTCACTTATCAAGTAGAAGGCCCCGAAGTCATGTCCATGGAAGCTATGCCCTAAGTGCCTATGACGCCGAGGTTGCCTAGACCTAAGAAATAGGCTACTAAGGAGACATAGAAGAAACCTATACCGGTGAGGCAGTCACTGAGGAAGAAACTGAATGTTCGATAGAAAGAAAATAAGGACAAGGCGAAGCAACTAGAGAAATTAGTGGACTTGGAGGCATAAGAACTCTAAGATGGAGTTGAGGAGTTAGATGCTGAGGAGGGCGAGCCTATCCCATGGCTCTTGATGTATATCCCTCTGCATAAAGGGAAAGCGAAGGTACCCAAGGACCTGGATTCAGGAAAATTCATAATCTCCACACCATTGTTTCCAGTGGAGGTAGTTTTTGAAGGCGCGCTCTTAGTGCGCATCCTGGTACTGAAGATCGAGGATTGGGATCTCATCGACCAGGAGAAATTCCCTCACCTAGCTACCAATAAGTACATGACAAAGATTTATTATGAAGAAACTGGGGTCACAAGGCTGGAACCCATGAATAAGTCAAAAGTGTTGAGCAGGTTAGATTACTACATATGCTTTGTGTGCCACACTTCCGCCGATCGATCATCAACATTGTTTGTATGCGCTAGCTGCTGACGCTGGTGCATGATGGGTGCTTATGGCTTGTTGAACCCATCCTTATAACCGATATGCTCATTCATAGAATTACAAACTTGCCCTATATAGGGGTAGACCCCACCAAGATGTTTGGAGGAAAAAGCAAAGAAACAGATCTGGTGGATAAAATGAAGACTAAGTTCAGGCTTATCAAAAAGTTGTGCGGATATTCTATCCACTCAATTCAAGACTAGGCAATGCAGTTTGCTGCCCAAATTCTAGCATGGAAGATAATGAGGAAATATCACGCGGACAAAGTTCCGGTGCGAGTAGTTCCATTGGTTGCATAGTGCGCGAAGGGGGTGCAGTACAACTGCGTGCAATACCTATGTAAAGAATTCCTAATGAAATACTGCGAAGCATAGGAGGAGAGAAAGGTATTTCACTATGCCTGGCTCCTGTTGCTAATTTTATTAGTCTTATGGCGATTACTGGAGGATAGTCAGTTTCCTCCACAGGAAGAAGATTTACCGGAGGCACCAAAGTTCGCTTCGCTATGGTCGATAGAGGATCTAGAGCAAATCATGGAGTCAAAGGTTTTTTGGATACTGGTTGAGATGGACCTATGCATAGTGATAAGTCAGTGGCCAAGGTTGTCTCCAACCTTGTTTAAGCAACTACAAAACCTCGTGAAGTTTAAGGCCAACTTTCATAATGTCTTTATTTGGGCATGGCGAGACCCTAAGCAGATCTGGCACAAGTTTCCATACCTAGTCTCGGAGACAGACATGCAGGAAATTGTGGGGATTTGGACAACGAAGTTGCAACAACCAACAAATGTTGGCGCGAGTACCAGTCAGGGTGGAGAAAGCTCTGTTGAACAGACAACAACTGTGCAAAAATGATAAAATCACCATAGGTAGTGGCGTGGGCATTGGCCGAGCAGAGGAAGAAAGAAGTTGCTGCTAAGGTAGCTCCTAAAAAAGAGCATGCTGAGAAAAAATGCACCGACACTGTGGAAGTTGAAGCATCGACTTCCCAGCATACTGAGGAACATGAACTATCTGAGCAGGGTGAAGATGGAGTGGAGGAGCAGAGTACTCTTTTCACATTGAAGTGTTGGAAATAATACTGAGAGGGGGGGTGAATCAGTATTATCACATTAATAAAACTTTTTCATTTCCATAATCAGATTCATATATGCTACTTCCACAACTTCTTATGATTAAGTTAATTGATCTTCAATGAGTGCATTAGAACATTATCAACCATATTATCAGTTAACAGATGCAGTAACATAGAGTAGATCATCACACATAAGGCACACACATGAACACCATGATATAAGGTGGAAACCCAATACGGGAGAAAACCACCTGCTACAAGTCATCTCAATCTTCTTCTTAATAAGAAAATCCTTTTACAATATTTTGTACTGGTGCAGTCTTATACCAGTACGGGAGCTACAACCCCCTTTGCTCTTGTACTTGCCGATCCATTTACTAGTACGTAGGCTACTACCTGCTACAATGCTCCAAAGATTTCCTTTAGCTCTTGTACTAGCTTAGATACTAGTACGTAGGTGCTGACCTACAATCTTCTCTCCTCCAGGTACCACGTTTCATCAATTTTCAGACTGGATACATTGAAGCACAACACATAATCTGAGAGGCCACATTTCATCCAATTTTCATACTGGGCCCAACAACATTGAAGCTCATAATCAAACAACCTTATGAATTACCCAAGCACTAGATCAATACATATACAAGTGAGTCATCAATCAAATCTAGTCCATCAGATCACATAAAATGAGTCAATAAGAACATGATCCATTCATCCATCAATGTATAAACATTTAATCAATCACTGTTGTTATCAGAACTTAATACCAGAAACCAGACATCACTTCAAAACCCAGAACACAACAATAAACAGGGGCAGCTAAATAGATTTCATGAGAAGTACGCAGCTTCACCCATATAACACCTGCGTAGAAGTACACACTGTTTCCAACTGCGTTCCTGCGTACCCACGCACTGTGCCTCACAGAATTCCTGCGTACCTGCGCTCTGTGTCCAATGAACTGCCTGCGCACCTCCGCATCTGCAACGCTTCTGGGCCTGCGTATCTGCGCACCTGCAACACTTCTGCGCCTGCGTATCTCCGCACTTTTCTTTCACTGTACTTGCGTACCTGCGGGTATAGATAATTTCAAGACTTCAAGAATAACCCAGACTGTCAGATCTACAGATCTGAACATGCGCCGAGGAGATATCAACCCATTAGTAGATCCGACTTGTAATTCTCATGTTTCTCCTTGATATTGATTCAACTCTCTCTCACAAACCGATTACAAGAATTTCAGATGTAGCTTCTCTTAAGATCTTCTAATTTCACAAGTGTTTAGCCAAATGATCTCCTTTGCTTTATATAGGCAGGCTCTTCCTAAAATCATGGATCAATACCATAGATAACCAATACAAGGGGCCCAAAAACATGGGGCTTAATAATAATAATAATAATATAAAACAATACCACTGACCAAACCATAGGATTAAATACTTCGGGCTAAATACCACGGGCCAAACCCCACGTGAGCGCGCTTCTCTGCCTTGAAGTGAGTGAACTGGGGTCCGCACCTTTTACATGGTGTACCTGCGGGTATGTACGCACCTTTTCTAAGACATGCCTGCGTGTACGCACCTTTTGTACGGTGTGCCTGCGTACCCCTTATTTTCTTCAATATTTGATAGCTGATCATCAATCTCTGCTACTGACCTATTGTACAATGATCCATCACCTGTATGAGTTGCCATCAAGGACAACACTTTAGCCATAATGCCAACGATCTCCCCCTTTGGACTTGATGGCAAAGCTTACTTGTGAATTGTCATCTGATCCCTTTGAACTGTCCTACATCCATGTATTCTGTCATATCTGATATCTCTTCTGTGGATTCATCTGAATGTATACAAGTGAAATGTTCTTCTATGAGAGGGTTGCCATCAAGTACAACACATGCATTATAATGCCAACATGAAGAAGAGGAGTAAGGAGACAACTATTGGGCCAAGGAAGACGCACAAATTAGATAAGAAAGCGCAAATTGACCCAATGGTCCTCACAGAAGGGGCCTCGACGAAATTGGGGATAATGTCAGGGACACCACAACGGAGCTGTGGAAACAGTTTGAACAACAATATGTGCAGACACAAGGGAGCATCCATAAGGATCTGCGTGAGATGTAGATCCAAATAGGAAGGACTCAAGGGAGCGTAGGGAAGGTGAGCTAGGTGAAAGCGAGCCTCGCACAAGGGAGTGAAAGCATATTGGAGACAGATAGGACTCTGGACCTTAGAGTCATCTCCTTACCAGAAGGATCAATCTGCGTAGAAATAAGAGGAAGACCTCACTCTACTGGGCACGATCAAAGACATAGGGGTGAACTTAGCCGCACTGCCACTTCACACCCTCCATGCGCTTCATCAAAGGTTCTTGGACGAGCTTTGAATTAGAGAGCAGCACGCACTTACAGTAATCAACGAGGTTAAGGTAAACAATGAAAAAATATTCGCTGAGAAGGCCTAGGCCTTGATAGAAAAGGAAGAGCTAAAAGCATGAAGTTAGAGGCTGGAAGCTACAATTACACAGGTGTGTAACTCCATCCTCGAGTTACATATTCTGGAAGACGTCACAACTACAAAAAAGATTAGGAAATTGGCTATTGCAATCCGAGAATCAAAATATGAGATAGGAAGAGTCACGCTTGACTTCTAGATGAAGATATCAGAACTATAGCTGAAGCTACAGCCAACTACTCCACCAAAAGTCAAGGAGCAGTGCGACACAGGCATTAAGGAGCACATGACTACTCTAGAGAAAGCGGTCCAAGGATTCGACTTCCTTTTTAACAACACCATGGATTTATGGGACACTTTGCAGGAGAATCCAAACTTGCAGATATTGAGTACAGAAATCAGAGAGGCCCAACAGAAATATGATGAGATTAGGGTGACTATGCACACATTGGCGCTAGT
Organism: Pinus tabuliformis; assembly: GCA_031772625.1. Taxonomy (NCBI): domain Eukaryota; kingdom Viridiplantae; phylum Streptophyta; class Pinopsida; order Pinales; family Pinaceae; genus Pinus; species Pinus tabuliformis. The sequence goes on along the minus strand of CM062809.1, from coordinate 837,466,962 downwards.
CCAGTGCTTCGTGCTCCTGCAGGAAGGGAAGATGATACAGGCACAAGTACAGGAGTTGTAACAAAAGGAGTCACTGTTAAAGGCTCATCTTTAACCTTGGACAGAGGAGGCCATCCAGATTTCCCATACTATTCAAGAGAAACTGAAAGCTCTATAGCAAACTCATAGGACCATCTAGCTTGTGGTAGAAGGACCAACTACAGAAAAGTTGGTCAAAGAGGTGAAGCAAGATTCAGTACAAGGCATCGTGGAACTAGAAGCATTGAAGCAGGATTTCAGTGAGCTCCGCCACAAAGTAGAGAAGCTAGCTGAGTGACATGAGGGAAACTCACCATATTTGTGTTGGGGGCCTATTGGGATAGGATCCCTAAGGTAAATTTTGGATTAGTTTAACTAGTTTTAGTTATAATTTTGTAAATAATGTAAAAGTTTTCGCAAAATGGGGAAGCGGAGCATGAAACTAAGAAAGAGTCAAAGGGGCTTTAGCCCCTTGTATGGGTAAGTGATAGGATGGTTTTGAGACTCACCCATAGGTTCAAACCATGGTATTGTAATACAAAGGCTATAAATATTTGAGTCATAGCGAGTCTAGAAAGATAACTTTTGGTGAAGAACAATTGTAAGGGAAAAGTGCTAAGGTAGGAAAGGTTTGTTTTCCTATACTTAGGTGAAACGGGAAGGTTCCTGTAGCTGAGTGCATGAAGACCTTGGCAAAGTCCGCAGTGAAGTGCGCGGGCCCCTGCAGTTAGGTGTAGAGGGTAGAAGAGTCAGTAAATTGAGTGTTGAATCTAATAAAGATTATTTTTTACTGAATCTATTGCATCTATGCCTTGTTCTTATTTCTGTTTAATTTTATGCATTGTCGCTTAATGATCTGTTTTCTATGAAATAAAGTGTATTCTTTGTGCAAATCTGTTATATCTTTAATACTCATGCATGAAAAGTATAATGAGTTGTTTTCGTAAAGACATTAGATAGATATGGTAATATAACTATTTGGAACAGGTAGATCTGTGCAAAGGAAAATCTAGAGTTTCGATCTACTGAGCAAAAGTCGTGATTCTGCCTCTCTTAGGTCTGATAAGCCTGATCATAGACCTTTGCGAAGGTTTGGAGGTCATTTGGATAAATTTATAGTAGTGAACCATAGGAAGGTACAGATCTGCGCGAAGGAAGATCTGAGCTACAACGGCTTCAGAATACACATCACATGTTCTCTGGATGCAGAAATATGGTTCTAACATCCCCCAATACTGCTTCGGGTGAGATTGCATCCTGTAGTATACAGATTATTTCTGAAAGGGCCAGAGTTAGGGTTTTTTTGGTTGGCATGAATAACTTAGAACCTAGGTTAGGCCCCCTTAAGCCAACATGTCCCTCAAGTCATGATCCCAAAGGAGAGAGATGAGGTGAAAACCACTATCACGATATTTTCTGAAATGTCTCCTGTCACTATGATACCACTGTTATAACTATCAATAATTGAAGCAAACTGATTAATCATACCAATATTTGCAAACTAACAACACCAAAATCAGTTCAACAGCTAACTATGAATGTAATCTAAGAATACATCTACAAAAAGAGGAACCATTGCTGCTAGGGTTGGGCCCTAACCCAAGAGCTTCAGCCCTTTGAGTCAACTCAGTCCTAGATCAAGGGAATGCTTCTTATTTTCATTAAAATATCAAAAATACACAATGGTGATCAGTCAAAATGTTTCAACTAAAAAATGCTTCTTGGCTACAATGAAAAAAAATCGAATCCTAATGAGGCTTCACACTAGTCAAGGCATGCAAGGAGGTTATGATAATGGAGAAGTTTGCAATGAACCTTCTCCAATACTGTATTGCACCCAGAAAACTTTGAACCTCTGTAACATTCGTGGGCTCAGAACAATTCATAATCGTCTCCAATATAGAGGGATCTAGCTTCAATTGTCCATTGCCTACAATGTGGCCTAAATAAATCAGAGAAGTCTTCCAAACTCACACTTTGACAGTTTCAAATACAAATTTTCACTTTTCAGAACATCAAGCACTTTCTTTATATGACACACATGTTCATCCCATTTCCTACTGTACACAAGAATATCGTCCAAATATACAAGAACAAAATGATCAAGAAAAGGCCTAAATAAATCATTCATTACCCTCATAAACGTGGATGGAGCGTTGCACAGTCTGCCATTCGAAAAATCCCTATTTGGTTTTAAATGCAGGCTTCCAAACATCTCGCTCTGCAATTCTAACTTGGTGATAACCACTACACAATCCAACTTTGTAAAATAAACAACATTTTCAACTAATCTAACAATTCATCAATGTGAGGGAGAGGGTATCGATTCTTCATCGTGATCCTGTTCATCCACAAGGAGAATAAATTGGTATGATGAATCCCTGATTTAATAGTTCCTACACCTATTTCTTGATCTCCTCGATCTCGATAGAAGCCATCCTATATGTCATGCGGAAAGAGTCAATTTTGCGGACAAAACCGACCTCCCTAGAAGCTAAGGCTTTCTAGTGACAAAAAAGACAATTAAACACTACCTTTCTCTAAATATGCATTTAGAATACAAGTAATCAGGTGTTTATAACATACCTTTAGTCCAACGCTTTGTAGTAGTCCAGCCTCGCCGATCCGGATGAGCTCCTCCTTCTCTTCAAAACCTGCATTCACTAACAAGCCAAAAGATTACATAGCACCTGAAAAACTTATAAAATAAAACATATTCATCATACAGACCAAGGAGTATATGAAACAAATCATGTATAACAATCTGTTGAGAAAAATGATTTTATTTGTATTAAGTGGAAACAAAAGAAACCATTACAACCTGAGCCTTGGTGTTGTGCAGGTCCCTCCTAGGGTCCAGCAAGAGTTCTCCTTTACTTTGATCAGCTCACCCACTTCCAAATAAGGCTAGGAAAGGATGGGAATCTCTCCTCTCAAGCTCTATAAGGGAGTCCTAATTCCAGCAGCATCCACCCTTAGGAATGTTAAGCTTTCAACCCCTCCTCCTTCTGGCCCAATGCCTGTATTTATAGTGCTCTAGCGGAAGTTAATAAGGTCCACCATCAATGGGATAAGCCCCTCTTTGAATGGGATAGCTCCCTTCTTGATGGGATAAGTTCCTCTTTCATAGGGATACATGAACCATCTAGAGGCGCTCAATACACGTCAAACAAGCTTCTAGAATGCTCTAGAAATGACCACAAGTAACTTTTTTAAAGTGAAACTTGCGCCTTTTGACCTTTACACGAGTACGCACCCACCCCTTTATAGGCAGAGCGTACAAGTACGCAGGTATTGTGAACTTGAGGTGCGTACACGCAGGTAAGGCTAAGAGAAACTGCGTACCCAGAGATATATAGATTTTTAAAGCCTTTCTCTCTTTCTTGGAGTTTGACATGAAGAGCAGAGGTATGAGACTTGCCAAGGAGGATAGTATGACAGTTGATAGAGCCATACTAACTGCAAATAGTCATGGTGACAAATTTTAGTGTAACAGATTTCCCCCTAAAGTGTGAAGCCTGTAGTAGATTAGGGTTTCATATCATCTAGGAAGGGTGAAGTAATTTATCATTTCAAGGATTATCTTGTGGAGAGCCCAGTCGGAACCTGCAAATATTCAACACAAAATACATATATACGATCATATCATCGCTGAGGTAGGCATTCCCATACTCAGATCAAAAACTTTAACTAACAAACCAACTACTGCTATGATACAGGAATGATTTCGCAGTACATCATAATCATAGACTCATGTAGACATAGTATGGATGCAGCCATCTGTTTATAGTTGGTCTACTATACAATGAATACAAAACTCCTCGCAGCCTGGATGGTGGAAACTAGATCCAGGGTCTTCATTTCTACTTCCCGAAATAGTACGATTCTATCCATGCGAATAAATGAGTTGATGTCGAGCATGGTAGAAACCACTTGATTACCAGTCGATGATGTAAATTGTTAACAAGTGTGAGAGAGACCACCAGTGATGTCAATGGTTCTCAAAGTACCCAGTACAATCCATGAGATGTGAATGAATGAGTTGATGTCGAACATTTCACGGAATCCTTCGATCGAAAGTCAACGATGTAAACCGTCGTCAAAGGCGAGAAACCTGCCATTGATGCATGCAGATTTCAAGGTACTGACGATTTCTAGGTCATCTTTCTAGATAATGTGCTGATGTCGATAGAAAGCGACCTGTTGCAGGAAAGCCCACAACACGAAATCATAGATCAAGTTGAAGAAATGTAGCTGTAAGGACTGACTCAGGGATGGTCAAGATGGATGACAGGTATTTTGCAGATGAATGGTTTATTTGCAGTGACCTCTTGAACACATAACGACACGACAGATGGCTTGGTGACAATTGACCCAATGTTAATACCCGGCTGAAGACTTTCAATGTGGTTCAATCAACTGTGAAGCAAAGGATTTCCCAACCCAGGTGAATGAAAAGTGTCGTGTTCAAGAGTGGTGATAAGGCTTCTTCTGAGACAAAGGATAACAAATAGGCTCATTTTTCTCTCTTTTCCCCCACCATTTATGGCAAGTACCTATTTATTTTTTACAAGCTTGAGGAGGATAACATATGCTTGATTATAAGCTCATCCTTCGGATGAGTCCAACTTAGTTTAGATTCGAACCCTAAGAAGGAGTGGTCCGTTCCTGTTTGTAATCGAACAGGTCCTTTACTGTGAAACTTTAACGAGTCCAATATAGGAGAAACTCGACGTTTTTCAATTTTAGAGAGTCTAAAAAACTTAAGAAGACTCTAGGGTTGAACTTTTTCGTAAATTTGTGTCTCCCAAGCCCGAAAAAGTATAAAATAATACTTGAGAGAACCGCTTGATCTTGCGACCAAGGAGTACTTTCATGATTAGTGTCTTTGACCTGAAAAGTAAAAAGCGATCAAGGACACGTCGTTTTATTTCCAGTATCGAATTTTAAACGACAAAAATCCGACGATCTTTTCCTGTTTTTACGGTCGGAAAAGAGCTGTAAGAGGACCGTGTTTTTAGTTCCGTTTTAACGAGTTTAAAAAGAAAAACTCAGCAATATTTTCATGTTTTAGGAGTATGAAAAGGGCTTAAAAGAGAACTTCAAGGTTTCACTTTTTCGTAAGTTTTAACGAGTTCGAAAAAATGATAAAAATGTACTCATGGTTTTCACTTTTTCGTAAGTTTTAACGAGTTCGAAAAAATGATAAAAATGTACTCATATGTCCGACTTTCAATTTAATTTCCGAGCAGGAAAAGATGGAAAGGACTCGGCATTTTCATTTGTTTTACGAGAATGAAAGATAGCAAAATAATCTCGGGATTTTCATGAGTTTAACGAGTCTTGAAAATAACTGAAATTGACTCGAAATAGGTTTCATTTTTACAAAATCTTGAAACAGATAAAAACTATGCTTCAAAGTAGTTTCATTTTTACACAAGCTTGAAACAGAGATAAAACTGTGCTTGATGCCCCCTAAGCATAACTGCTAGAGCGCATGCCCCCCAGCTTCATTTCATTCAACCAGTTGGATGAAATGAAGGTTCAGTTACGAGATCATTTGAAAGACTGGACCTAAAACTATAAGAAAATTATGCAAAAACTGAAATAACTAACCTAAACATACAACCTAACATCTATGAGGTCTAGTCAAACTCTCGGCTCAATTAGAGGAGGATTTGTTTCATTTTTTAATGAGCTTGACACAGGAAAAGAACTATCCTCAGATTCGGTTTCATGTTTACACAAGCTTGAAATGAAAAACTATGCTTGTTGCAAGTTCACATGCCCCTAGCATAATGACGAAAAACGAGGTACATGCCCCCCAAGCTTCATTGCATTCAATGAGTTGGATGGAATGAAGCTTTACTTTCAAGATCTTGGAAAGACTTGTGGGAGTTGTTTCATTTTTTAGTGAGGTTGACACAGGAAACGAACTATCCTCAAAACCCTTGTTTCATTTTTTAAACGAGCTTGACACAAGATAAGGAACTATGCTCATAACTACTCTCTACAATCTACCTAACAAAAACTCTACTCTAAAAACCTTGATTCATTTTTTAACGAGCTTGACACAAGACAAGGAACTGTGCTCTAAAATCCTTGATTCATTTTTTAATGAGCTTGACACAAGACAAGGAACTATGCTCATGACTACGCTCTACAATCTACCTACTTAACCTACCCTTGTTTCATTTTTTAATGAGCTTGACACAAGACAAGGAACTATGCTCAAGAAGTTCGCATGCCCCCAGGATAATGATGCAAAGCGAGGTACATGCCCCCCAGGCTTCATTGCATTCAACCAGATGGATGGAATGAAGGTTTACTTTCAATATTTAACTTGAAAAGGGAGTTGTTTCATTTTTAAGGAGGTTGACACAAGAAAAGAACTATCCTCATACCTGATTCTTTTTTTAACGAGGTTGACTCAGTAAAAGAACTATCCTCATAACCCTACTTTCTACAATCTACCTACATATCCTAAAATCTACCTGATTCATTTTTTAATGAGGTTGACTCAGTAACAGGAACTATCCTCTAACACCCTGTTTCATTTTTTAACGAGGTTGAGACAGGAACAAAACTATCCTCATACCTGATTCATTTTTTAACGAGTTTGACTCAGTAATAGGAACTATCCTTGTACTCACTGATTCATTTTTTAACGAGGTCGACACAGTAAAAGGAACTTTCCTCGTACTCACTAATTCATTTTTTAACGAGGTCGACACAGTAAAAGGAACTTTCCTCGTACTCACTGATTCATTTTTAACGAGGTTGACACAGTAAAAGGAACTTTCCTCGTACCTGATTCATTTTTTAACGAGGTTGACTCAGGAAAAGGAACTATCCTCGCACTCACTGATTCATTTTTTAATGAGGTCGACACAGTAAAAGGAACTTTCCTCGTACCTGATTCATTTTTTAACGAGGTTGACTCAGGAAAAGGAACTATCCTCGCCCACACTGATTCATTTTTTAACGAGGTCGACACAGTAAAAGGAACTTTCCTCGTACCTGATTCATTTTTTAACGAGGTTGACTCAGGAAAAGGAACTATCCTCGCAACACCCTGTTTCATTTTTTAACGAGGTTGACACAGGAACAAAACTATCCTCGTGCACACTGATTCATTTTTTAACGAGGTTGACACAGTAAAAGGAACTTTCCTCACAACACCCTGTTTCATTTTTTAACGAGGTTGACACAGGAACAAACTATCCTCGCCCTCACTGATCATGGCTTCCAACTGGAAGAAAGACATGTCAATGGACATACCTTGATCATGGCTTCCAAGAGGTCTTCATCAGAAGGAAGAATAGTTCTCTGGAAGGAACACATGTCAAGGGACTCAAAAGGGATAAGAACATCGTGTTCAAGTAATCCCATAGAGTTTTCCATGTCAATTACCGGATCTAAATCAAAGGAAGATGAGCAAACAGTGAGAGGCTCACTTACATCGGTAACTGAAAACATGGGACCAGTTGCCACATAATTAACCCGTGGCAGGGTAGATACCACTTTAGAATCATGAACATTTAGGGGTGTCATATTATTGGTAGTTGAGACAAGACTAGGGAACGAAAGCTGGTCTACAGTCACAATACTGCCATTGTGAGGGAAAGACATCACGCGAAAGAGTGTCGATACGACAACTTTCATTGCATAAACATAGTCTCGCCCAAGGAGTAAATTGAAATCCAAGGGACCTCAAACTACCATAAGATCAATACAGACAGTTTTACCTTCCAAGGTAATAGAAAATTTAGGAAGGATCCCTAAAGGTTCACTAATGGTTCTGTTAAAAGCTTTCAGATTCTGCATAATAGGCGCAAGCTGAGGGGAACCCAAAGCTTTCCAAACAATTGAGGATAAAATACTAACAGAAGCACCTTCATCTACCTGAGTACGATGTATGTCCCTATCACCAGCCTTGACAATGATTTGGAAAGGGATGGAGGAAGGAAGACGAGGTTCTGTCAGTCTATTCCAATCAAAGGAAAAGACCTCAGTACTTGGAGGGGGATCTGTAGAAATAGGTGAAATGCCCCCCGGCATAGAAGAATCTGATGTAACAAGAAGAACCTCAGCGGTATGAAGTTCACTCTCTAAAGGGAAAGTGGGATCGACTCTTTGTGAAATTGAATCGACCACTTGATCAACTAATGGATCATCAACCTGAGTGACATGAGTTTCACTCTCCAATGGGAGAGTGTGATCGACTGTACTTGAATTTAGATCAATCACTCCGTCAGTTGACGGTAGGTTGGGAGAAAGTTTACGGTAACCAGTTGGAAATTCTTGCTGTGGAATAGTAAGGTGTTCCAACAATGTTGAGGCTTCATCCATGTGAGGGCAAATGTGAGTTTGATGACTCCCTTTGCATAACTTACAAGGAAACCTAACTTTACCTTTTTTCCCAGGAACCTGAATATCACTGGTTGATGGATCAACAGAAAGTTGATGAGATTTTTCTGACCATACTTCCAAGACCTTTGGAATACCAGGACAATTGACAAGGAAGTGGTCACCCTTACAAAGCCTGCAAGGGTATTTGGGTTTACGATGCATGTCGGAGTTTTCCTCAACACAACTAACACTTACAATCGTGGTTGGTTGGTTGACTTCTTTCTTATCTTGCTTCTTCTTCTTCTTCCCTTTATTCTTCTTCTTAGCCACCTGGTTACTAGCATCAAGGCTTTTACCAGGCGAAGAGGAAGAAATGGAGGAAGAAAAATTAGGCGAAGAAGGTAAAGGGTCAACAAAAGGTTGGTGATGTTGAGATGGTGAACTCTGTTGAGGTGAAGCATTCAGTTGAGGTGGAACAATTGGAGTACTTTGGGCCAACGAAGTTGAAAATAACCATATCGGTAAACCTATTGTAAATCCAGGTAATGACAAAGTAGCCATGTAAGGCGGACCAACATTTCCAAAGTAAGGAAAAGTACTAGGATTCTCGTCAAAAGGGGTTCCTAGGTTGGTAAATTCCGGAACATTTGCCATTATATTCAACTTCAGTGAACTTTATTAACAATTTAAAACTAAAATTAACAATTCACAATTCACACTTAACAATTAAAATTCACAATTCACACCTATGGTCTTCTAAAAGTAAAAACAAACAAATTAACACGCACTATCAAATCTAGGAGTCAAACCACACACAAACAGTAACCTTCCGGACGGAAAACACTAGTTGGTGATGAAATCCAACATCGCAGAATTCAGTACAGAAGTGGCGGGTGGAACAGTTACCCCAGCAACCTGCTTAATGAATAGACTGGACCAAGTTCCTCCACTTTAACCGTCTCGAGTGAAGTGAACCCCCCAGAAAATCCAAGTGAGTCTAGCCGACGCCTGCTCCAGGTACAGTGGGATCTTCCCACCACCGTCACCTTGGGTAGAGCCCTAAAGATAATGGTCACTAAGGTCACCAACAGCAACAAATATACCTGGGGGAACAATCTACGATCCGATAACATGCAAGGGCAGAGTATCAAGCTCAATCCCCTTGTCGGCTCCTTGACAATAATCCAAGGTTTACTGACAAGTGACCCTAGGCTCCTCGACAATGGTCAATCCGAGGTTTACCGTTTTTAGTACGTGCGTATCTGGCGTCGTTCCCAATGAAGGAGGATTGATCCCCTCACTGGTTCAGACACGATCTCGTGCTTCTCCTTTAAGAGGAGCTTTCCCAGAGCATAAATGTAACTTTTGGATTTATCCTACCACAAGATGAGCTACTTGTTTGTTTTACTGTCTTGGAGAGTTAACTAAAATCTATTCCAAGACACTAGCGTAAGCTAGATTGGTGTATCAGAGCCCTAGAAATGTAAAAATTACTAGATGAATTTTAATTAAGCGCTGTGTTATTAAGGCTGTTATTACTCAAATGGGTAAATGGATACGAAACCAATGGTGTTATGACCCGACTCAACTGAATGCAATCGAATATGATAATGTGATCTTTTCAATTCGACGAATCCTAACTAAAGTAAGGAGAGAGTTTCCATTCATTTCCAACAATGCAAAAAGTTGATCACTAAGAGAAAATATAACAAATTCTCTAATGCACTAATTTCATAAAAAAAAACTAATGCAAATCAATTCCAAAATAGTTTTATTTATTTATTTTTTATTGTTGTGTAAATTCAAATCAAAGAAAACTGATCTAAATCTACGATTGATTTTTCAGAATGTAAACTATGCAATTGTAATCTATGCACAATTCACTTGAAAAGTATGCAAATGTAATCTATGCACATTTTTCATTCATATTCTGAAAATGAGAATTCTAATTATGCAAATGTGATCTATGCAAGAGAATTCTCAAACACAAGATGATTCTAATGTAATCTAAGAACCAATCAAGTGAAAGTCGAGAAAATTGGGTGAGAGTTCCAAAGATCAACAAATAAAAACACTCAAAGGCGATTAACACTCATACACAATTTAGCCCCAAGTAATGACCAAAGGAAAACAAATCAAGAATTTCTCAAAAAAGAGACTCAAAACACCCAACTGATAAAAGCTTAGAGCAGGAATGCCAATGAAATTAGCCAAGATGAAAGCTTCTGACAGGTGAACAGTGGATCTGGGCAGCAAAAACAAGCTATAAACAAAATCTAATAGGAGAAAAAGGAAAAAATGGAAATTTTCTAAGCTTTTGACAGGGGTACGCAGGCAGCCTGTTTGCACAGGTGCGGCCACGCTCTGTGTACACAGCAAAAGTGCGTACAGGTACGCACTGTGCTTAACGCAGAGGGTGCGTACTGCTCTCAAAATCAAGAAAAATAAAAACTAACTTAACCCTAAGCTATTCCACCCAAATTCACAGTCAATCAGTCAAAAACTAGAAAGAAATTAGATTTTCTCAAATCAAAGTATCAATCAAAAGAGAAGTCAATCAAATCCATGGATTCCCCAGTGGAGTCGCCATTTTGTCATGCGGAAAGAGTCAATTTTGCGGACAAAACCGACCTCCCTAGAAGCTAAGGCTTTCTAGTGACAAACAAGACAATTAAACACTACCTTTCTCTAAATATGCATTTAGAATACAAGTAATCAGGTGTTTATAACATACCTTTAGTCCAACGCTTTGTAGTAGTCCAGCCTCGCCGATCCGGATGAGCTCCTCCTCTTCGAAACCTGCATTCACTAACAAGCCAAAAGATTACATAGCACCTGAAAAACTTATAAAATAAAACATATTCATCATACAGACCAAGGAGTATATGAAACAAATCATGTATAACAATCTGTTGAGAAAAATGAGTTTATTTGTATTAAGTGGAAACAAAAGAAACCATTACAACCTGAGCCTTAGTGTTGTGCAGGTCCCTCCTAGGGTCCAGCAAGAGTTCTCCTTTACTTTGATAAGCTCACCCACTTCCAAATAAGGCTAGGAAAGGATGGGAATCTCTCCTCTCAAGCTCTATAAGGGAGTCCTAATTCCAACAGAATCTACCCTTAGGAATGTTAAGCTTTCAACCCCTCCTCCTTCTGGCCCAATTCCGGTATTTATAGTGCTCTAGAGGAAGTTAATCAGGTCCACCATCAATGGGATAAGCCCCTCTTTGAATGGGATAGCTCCCCTCTTGATGGGATAAGTTCCTCTTTCATAGGGATACATGAACCATCTGGAGGCGCTCAATACACGTCAAACAAGCTTCTAGAATGCTCTAGAAATGACCACAAGTAACTTTTTTAAAGTGAAACTTGCGGCTTTTGACCTTTACAGGAGTACGCACCCACCCCTTTACAGACAGAGCGTACAAGTACGCATGTATTTTGAACTTGAGGTGCATACACGCAGGTAAGGCTAAGAGAAACTGTGTACCCAGAGATATATAGATTTTTAAAGACTTTCTCTCTTTCTTGGAGTTTGACATGAAGAGCAGAGGTATGAGACTTGCCAAGGAGGATAGTATGACAGTTGATAGAGCCATACTAACTGCAAATAGTCATGGTGACAAATTTTAGTGTAACACTATACATGCCAAAATTCGGTAAAGGAGCATCATGTTGTAAATGGATCTCATTTTGAATTTTCCATTTAGGGGGCAATCCTATCAGGTCCTGAAAAAATCCATCATAATAAAAAACAATTTTAAATAATTCTTTCTTATGATCATGATTATAGCCTTTGAAAGCGTCAGCCATCTCGACCTTTTTTTCTCTCACTATCATGAGCATGCACCCTTTGCTAGAATTAACCAATCGTTTAATTTGTCCTGCACTTACAAGGCTAGCATTAACTTTTGTATGATGAGCTCTGACTATATACTCTACCCCATCCTTTGTGAGGTGGTATTTGTTTTCATGCCGAAAGAAAACAACCTTTCTATCATATAGATATTGGCTTTCCAAGATGATTCCACAGATGTCCAAAGGCACAACATCTAACTCTACCTCATCAACTAATTTAGATGAAATTACAAATCTGGCCCTGCACTACTTGGTGACCTACAATTTGGCTTTATCGCTTACGCAACCAAATGGGTATGGTCTTGGATGAGGCTTAGTTTCAAGGCTTAACTTTTTCACTAAGGACTTTGAGATTAAGTTTGCTTGGGAACCTGAATCAAACATAGTTTCTACTTTTGTATGTTTTATGACAAGTCTAATGTGGAATAACTTAATTTTCTTCCACTCATTACTTACAAGCTCATTGAAATAACTAGTACTTGAAACCAAATCAGAACTATCATTAATATAAAGAGTACCTCTTGCACCGACGACTGTGATCAATGTCTCATCGATGGAATCTAATCCAAGGTACCATGTTGTTGCCACTGTCTTCTGCTTCCCCTTCCCATTAAATCTCTTCGGTCTCAACGATGGATGCAGCTTCGAGAAGTAGTCCTCGTCATGGCCATCTTTCTTGCAATGAATGAAATACAATGTTCCTCCATCCCCTTTCCTGGCTGCAACAATCTTCTTATCCTTCCCTTTTCCTTTCTTCTGGAATTTTCAATGATGAGGTTTGAATGGTGCCTTTTTGGCTTGATCATCTCGATCATTCTTGCCTCAGATTTCAAGATGAATAGCCTTTACGTTGGCTACATTAATTGTAGTAGGATCGAACAGTAATGATGAGTGTTTGATGTAACTATGTAGAACACCTATATACTTAGTTACAATCTTAGGCACATATAAAGAGATGCCCAAATTCAGTGCTTGTTTCCGAAATTCTTCAATGAAGCTTTGCACATTCTGTCCCTTACCTTGCCTTAGATATTGTCAGTCCATAAATTCCCTTTTCTTATAACCCAAAGGGTAGAATTGGTCTTTCATTGAAGAAATAAAACTATACCAAGAGGACAAAAGGTTACCTGACTTTGTGCTTCCTTTCTGCAACTTGCTCTCCCACCAAACGAGAACAGTTCCGCTCACCCAAAGAGATGCTAATTGGATTTTGCCTCATCTTCTTTTATCTGCTGGATCCGATAGTAAACCTCTATTTGTCTCATCCAATTATTTAGTTTTTCTACACTACACTCTCCATTGTACATGGGTAGGTCAAACTTTATGTCTAACTTGAAGAACGATTTCTTAGAGGTATGCCTGGAATTTTGATGAGAGTAATGAGAACTATCACTGGAGGAAGGAGAGGGAGGATGATCTTCTCCACCACCTTCCTGATTTCCTGATCCATGATCATCAATGTCCTTGTTCTCATGCCCAACTGCCTTCTCATACTCTGCGAACAACTTGTCCACTTTCCCTGCCATATTGTAGAATACAATTCGGAAATTATGTTCCTCTTCCCAACAAGCTTCTTCATTGGCTAGGTTTCTTCTTTGCTGTGCATGTCCTGCTTCAGGATCAAATGACTTAAGCATTCCTTCTCCTTTTCATATGTTGTTCCGAGTTAGCATAAACTCATGCAATTCACATCTACAAATACTTGCTCCGATACAAAACTTGATCCAATATCTTTTACTTACAAATGCATCAGAATTACATATAACAGAGTTAATTTACCATGGAACTTAAAAGCACATAAACAATGTGGAAATATTCAGAAGAACACAAAAACCATGACATAACCATTTGATTACGGAGTTCGTCCAATTTGGACTACGTCTCCATGCCCTACTCAATAGTGGGGAGGCCTTCATTCTATTAATGGCATAAAAGAGATAAAATTACAAGCAACAAGAAATTACAACCCTTATTCATCCAAGCTAAAATATGGCCAGAGAATGGAGAGCCCAACTTCAGAAACAGATAGTACCACTGAACTCCTCGCGGAAAAAAGTGCAAAAATGCCTATCCAAACTCCCTATTTGGATAATCGGGCTTTCTGCAACCTCTTGGAACCTCCTTGCTGCTCAAGGTGAGGTCTAGCCTGCTGCCATGGTCAAGGTCTGTTGTGTGCAATAGATTCTGAGTATTCAACCAGTCCTCTCTCCCTTGCTCTGACACAAAAAATCATATATATAGCATGGTTGTAACCTCTCAAAGCCCAGGTAGTTTTAACTTAATAACCCAAGTTAGCAGGCGGAATCGGGCTAGAAGGATACATAGCAACAACCTTGCTGTAATAGTGAAGCCCCGTTCCAATAAGGCAAACCCATTTCAATTGCGCATAAGGCTCAACGCATGTTTATCCACAATTCCAACTTATCGATGGACAGTCCAAAGCCAAGACACAGGCAATCTGCAATAACCATGGACTCGATAGGAGTGTTAACCATAGAGTCACGTCCGGAAATCCCATCGAAATTGCAATCAGTGTGGAACCGTCAGCGTACTGGCCTAGCTCATACTTCAACACTCTGCGATGTCTACAGACCCTCCAGGTTTATTAAGAACAGAACATAAAATATCGCATCCGGTCGTCTATCATGAAATCACAATCGACGCTTATCATCGGGGCCTTTTGTAACACCATCCCTGTTTCTACGATTGCGATATGCGATAAATCACCTCGCAACTGGGTCTTCACCGGGGGCCGATTGTTTACTATTCGTTCCTCCTCCAGCCTGCGCTATGTGATATCAAAATCTTAGATGGTAACACCAGAGGTTGATTCTCATTAAGCCGCTTCTCCTTTTTGCCGATATGTGATATGCGGGACCTAATGGCAGGCTGCCACTTGGCGCTTCCCCATTCGCTGGGATCTTTGCCATGTCATCTCCTCCTGCCACCCGCACAAGTCAAACAAAAACTTTGACTTGATCTAACATCTTCATATGGACTCGAATTTGAGTGTCTCTCACACTGTTGGAATAAGGATGACGAGCACTTCGATCCGATGCTAAGTTTATCCAGATTTTTCCATTTTGAGTTTTGAGCCTTTTACCATGCAACTGGTACTTTTCTGAAGATCCACTTGGATGAATCCTCCAAGATCCTCCTAGATTAGTCCTCTAGGATCCTCCTAGATCAATCCTCCAGAATCCTCCTGGTTTAGGAGGTTAAGTAGAGGCCTAATCCTAGCTTCAATGATGATTTTTCTAAATTTGGGCTCAAAACAGGCTGCTAAAAGATTTCCTACAAGAAAACTACAAGATGTCATATTTCTCCTACAGGATCCTGTGTTTACTACAGGAGCAGGCCAAAAGCTTCGGAAGTGGTTTAGAAGGTGGAATGAAACTTGGTAGAGGTAGAGAATGGGATAAGAAGGCATGGAGGGGGTGAACACTATCCAGATCTCAATCAAGTGCTTCAATATGGTTGGATTTTCTCAATGGAAATGGCAATTTTTTCTTATAAAAATAGAATTTAGATTGAGATTTTAGTGGATTTTGGTGACATGGGTGGATATGGCTTGGATGAGGCAAATGAGATGAGGTCTCCCTACAATGTAGAAGCTCCTGCAACAACACACATTCTTGTCTGCATCTATACACAAATTTATTTATACATAGGAACTATTTATTAAATGGAAGAAAATAGATATATTATCATCTAATGGCTAAGTGCATGAATGGAAGTGTTTTGAAATCAATACAAGACCTAAGAGATTAGAAATGATAATTTCAACTTATCCTAGGAAACTTAAAGATAATTACCTACTCATCAAGAAACCTAGATTATGCAACAAAGAAAGAATTATGTTTTTGGGTTGTATGGAAGTGTCCCTGAAGTCATGATCCCAAAAGAGAGAGATGAGGTGAAAACCACTATCACGAGTTTTTCTAAAATGTCTTTTGTCACTAAGATACCACTATTCTAACTATCCACAAATGGAAGCAAACTAACTAATCATACCAATATTTGAAAACTAACAACAACAACATCAGTTCAACAGCTAATTATGAATGTAATCTAAGCATACATCTACAAAAAGAAGAACCTCTACTGCTAGGGTTGGGCCCTAACTCAAGACCCTTATCCCTCTAAGTCAAATCAGTGCTAGATTAAGGCAATTCTTCCCATTTTCATTAAAATATTAAAAATACACAAGAGTGATCAATCACAATGTTTCAACTCAAAAATTGTTTTTGGCTAAAATGAACAAAAATCGAATCCTAATGAGTCTCTAGGCCTTCTTATTTATCCAACTGAAGTTACCAACAACTTCCTTAAATTTACGGAGGCTTGGCTCCCAACCTCAAGATCAACTGGTCTTCAACTATCACTGACTTGGCTTCCATTAATCATAATGGCTCGACTGCTTACAACTCCGAGCTGATGAGATTCTATGGAGGAATCTTCGAGTGAGTGAGGAGTTAAGGACATAAATACCATCTCCTAAAATCCCTCTTGCTTGTCTCCTTCGAGTTCTTTCACCTTAATTAGCCAAAATTTTGCTCCAAAACCTGCAATCAATGCACATTAGACCACTAGACATGACATCTCATCTTTACCCTTCTCATTAAGAGAAATATAGCAAAACATGTAAATAATTATGATAAACGTTGATTTTATTAAGTTGGAGAGTTGTATTAAGGTCCATATAATTTACCCATTTATGAGCCTCATCAATTCCTACTAGCAAATGATATGGGATTATGTATTTCTCCCTCCCCTAGTTGTGCTAAAATGGCTCCTAGTGCAAATGATGAAGCGTCAACATGCACGTGGAATTATTTTTTCCAATCTTGGAATACTAGAATAAACACAGTCATGAGCTTCTCTTTCAATATGTCTATGGATTGTTGGCACTCCTCATTCCACTAGAACCTTGTCTCCTTCTTCAACAACTTTTTCATTGGTGCACTAATTCGTGCATATCCTCTAATAAACTTATAAGAGTAACTTCTATTCCCTAGGATAAACCACAAATATTTGCACAATGTAGGCAGTGGTATATCCACCATGACTACAATCTTGGATGGGTCAACTAAAAAGCCTTGTTTTCACACTAGGTGTCCTAAGAGAATTCCATAGGGAGAACAAAATATGCACTTTTTTATATTTAGCGTAATTTGTAGATATCTACACCTGTCCAATAGATTGAAAACATTCTTATCATCCAAATAAACTTCTAGAAACTTGTGGATAAATTCCTTGAAATATGCGACCACTTTGCGTGAGAATATGGTTGGTGTATTCTTCAAGCCAAATGGCATGAGATATACTTGAAACACCCCGATTCTGTGGCGAGCATGGTCTTATGCATATCTTCCTTTGCAATCTTCTTCTAATGATATCCTGAAAATCCATTGACGGATGAATAGGTCTCTTGTCCAACCATGTTCTCCATTTTCTCATCAATAAATGGAGTTAGAAAGGGATCATGCACACATGCATCATTCAACTTTCGAAAATCCACACAAATCCTCATTTCCTCTTTCTTCTTATTTTGGGCCACCATGGGGTTGATCCATTCTAACTCTTCCATGGGCTTAATGATTCCTGCTTTCAACTTTTTTTCCAACTCTCATTTAAACTTCTCCTTTTATATCAAATTCAAGCAATACGACATCTACTTTACCAGTTTCAGATCGAGATTTAATGAGATTATCATTTCACCCAATTCTGTAACAATTCCTTTCATCTCCTCAAATGTGTTGGGGAATAAATCCTGATATTTGTGAAACTGATCAAGGATCTTCCCTACTATCTCATCATCCTAGTAATATCCTATGATTTCCATTTTAGGATTATCCCATGTCTCGATATTTACCTTCTTAGTAGTTCCACATAGTAAATTGACTGTAATTCTAGTCCGCTAATTGTATTCTCCCCTTCAACTTTAGGAATCTATATATTCCTAGGGTCATCATCATCTCCTCCCAACTTTGCTACATTATAAAACTCCATGAACTCATGTAATTTCTAGGAATGCTTATGATTAGGACATAAAGGTAATCCCCTTGTAACTATTAGGTCCTCTATGATAAATATGTTCCATAGCATTACCTTCAAGGCCTTATCAAGTGCTAACTGCTCTACCTCAAAGCTAAATGTAGCCTTGAAACTTTGTGCCATATGTTGTGGGGAAAAATGCCTATCCAGGACGATCCTATCCACCTAAGGTGTGACAGTGCCTTAGCAACAAACGAGTACAGCTATTCTGGTTTCTTCCTTTATGAAATGTGAAAGAAGAGAGATCAATAGACTTACCGGTGTCTTCCGTTTGTCCCTCGATCCGGTCTCTCTTCTCTTTGGGTGTTCACAGCTACTTGCCTTCTTGTTTGTCCAGCTTCAACGGGTTCCTGCAAGATCACAAGAGAACAACTACTTGCGACAAGAGAACAACTACTTGCGAAAAGAGAACAACTACTTGCGACAAGAGAAGAACACTACACAAAGACATATATTCACATTCATAACTAGTTTAGGATTAGAAATAAACCAAACACACTAATACATTCATACATCAAAATACATCAGTATATAGGAGAAACCAAGATAGCTTTATTGATGAATAACAAGGTTCAGGAAGAGATACAACCCAGAGGGCTCCAATCCAGCATCTCCTTCCCAGCAAATGGAATTCCTATCTTCACCCCCTTCAAAGCATTAAGCACCCAATGATTCCAATCTCAAACCAACAACAATTCTTTGCAATAACAAAATTCCAGCCTCTAGATCTCATGGAGGAGAGATCCATATATAGATGTTTGGAGAGAGGATGAGTCAGCTTGAGATCTGACTAGTGTCCTCTCCCTCTGTTAGTTCTTGAGTCCACTTGGAGGTTCTTGCTTCCACTTGGAGGTTCTTGCTTCCACTTGGAGATTTGGAACCTCTTACTCATCACCAGTTGAATTCCCTGAGGCAAGTGTCATTTTGGAAGCTTCCTGGGTTTTGACGCCTTGAGAAATGAGCCTGCCACATGTCCACTCTCGTTCAGCGCAGGTAGCCAGTGTTCCAGTTGACATTCAACGCAGGTAGCCATTGTTGGCTTTGACATTCAGCGCAAACAACTAGTGTAGCCACTGAAATGATCCTGATTTGACTTGTTTTGAGCGGTTTTTGGTGGAGAACTTCTGTGAATTGCTGTGGTTTGTTAGCCTTGTTCCTCTAGGGGTAGGAATAACATGTTTAGGGACTTTGGATCCCTTAGATTATGGACATTTCCTGCTCAATGCTATAAGGCACAAAAATGTCCATAACAGTTGCCCCCTAAAGTATGAGGCTGTTTATCGGGCGAAATGCTTTATCAGGGGGATCCAAAGTTCATCCAATGCTGAGAGGAGACCTGTAATACAATACAATACAATACATTATTTTTCATACTGCTTTCATGATCTAGATGAGGTGGGCATTCCCATGCTCAGCTTTATAAATTCATTTTTCTGCACATAGAACAGACAATCGTCTGATGGTAGACTGATAATTTTGATGAAATTATCATCCTTTGAGTAGGATGATTATCTGCTGCAATGATGTACATGTCAATGTCTTTATCTTTCCTGAATATATATCGCAACCCAGATGGATGAAACTAGATCCGGGGTCTTCAAACTCGTTCGATCTTCACTCTAAGTACAAGTCGATCCATGTGAGAATTGTTCTGAAGTCGAACATGGAAAGACATCGCTTGATTACCGGTCAATGATGGAAACCGTTAACAAGCGCGAGAGGAATCACCGATAATGATAATGACCCTCAAGGAAATGCAGTACAATTCACGTGGTGTGAATAAAGGACTTGGCACCGAACACCACGTAAAATCTTTTGGTCGAAGGTCATTGATGTATACCTGTCGCCGGAAGTGAGAAACTTGCCATTGTGGCATGCAAGCTTCAAAGTACTGAAGGGGTTGTTCCTAGATCAACTTCTTGGATAATGAGCTGATGTCGACAAGAAGCGATCCGTTAAAGGAGGGCCTTAATGAATCCCACATCAGTGACACGGAACGGAGCTAATGATTTTAATGGAGGTGAAAACGATCTGTGACATACGATTCAGGGTGGCGGTCATGAAAGGATGAAGGATAATGTATGGCAGTGGATGGGACACGATTGACTTTTTCTGAACGACTTCTCTTGAACATGTGGCGACACTGATGCGATGGATCAGTAGCATTACCCCAAATATGGATGGTATGGCGAGACCATGGATGTGACCAGTGAATGAAACAACCCAACCCGATTGTGGCATGGAGGAAAAGTGTCATGTTCAAGAGCGACTTGCTACCATCAAAGTTTTCTTTAGTTTCTCCCAATTTTTCCCCACTCATTGCTGACCAGTACCTCTTTATTTTTGTCAAGCTTGAGGAGGATAACATATGCTTGTTCTATAACCTGCCCTTCGGGCAAGCCCATCGCTATGTTTTAACGAGCCTAGCGATAGTGAAACTCGTTCTCGTCTAAAGACAAGTTTGTCGCTATTTAATGATTTTAACGAGTCTAACGACAAGGATAACTTGGTCCTTTTCATTTTTAGAGAGTCTGAAAAGGTACATAAAGTTAACTCCAAAAGTCCTTTTTCGTCATCTAATCCCTTAAGTCCGAAAAAGTATAAAACAATACAGAAGGGATGAGTTTTCGATAGTTTTAACGAGCCGAATAAAACAAGCGCTCGATCTTTTTGTGCAATAATCCCTCAGGTCCAAAAAGATTAAAATCTAGAGGAGGGATAGCTCTTCTGGTCACTTTAACGAGCTGGAAGGCCAAAACTCGGCAATCTTTTCATATTTTACGAGTCAGATGAAAAGAGCTTAAAGAAGACTCATCTTTTGAGGAACGAGTGATAAACAGGGTTAGCAGCTGATTCCAGGTACAGGTTGGAATTTTCCAATCACGGCAGTGTCACAAGGATGGCTAGGTGAAATCACTCTTCGCAGAGCGTTCCTCAAAATGGGTAAACAATCATATGGAGGTGAACGGTCGGCCAAATGAAAAGTCGAGGTGATGGTGCAAACACGACCAAGGCTTTAATGGCTGATGATATTACATTCACAGTGGTTATTTACCGGGATAGTTCATTTTTTAACGAGCTTAAACGCGGGTGGAAACATTTGCTCGATCTTATGTTTATTTTTTAACGAGCATGAACTATGTGCTAAAACTGCTCGGATCTTGCATTTATTTTTTAAAGAGCATGAACTTTGTGCTAAAACTACTCGATTATACCAGTCATATGATAAGAGTGTCTCATTGAGATTCTATTTTTTATGGAGCTTCATCTCACAAAGCTTTGCCCCACATCCTTTCTTTATGCAAGTTAGGAAACGGCTAACCCAAAAAACAGATAAATAACCGCTCTTTGCTTGCACTCCAAAAGGTTTGCATGACCCTAGGTATAAAGGACGATTTCAAGGTTACCTCTACTTCATTTCCGTCAAAACATTCGTTTCACCGAGAGAGGCCTACCTCTTTCAGGTTACCCAAAGATTGTCTCGTTAATCTTTCAAACAAAACACTTCCTCGGCAATGTCTACTAAAGTAGACAAAGGTGAGCGACGTAGCCCGCCAACTCACATAACTTTGACAAAATAATCTTATTCTAGAATAACCCTCTTCCTAGATGGACGGGGTACAGACTAGTCATATTCTCCCGCGGAAACCTACTCTATACCCAAAGTTTTCCTGCCGAAGCAGGCCAGGACGCATGCCCCCTGGGTTCCAGTCATATCCTCCCGGATTACTCGTGCTCATCAGGAGGACGGACCGTGGGTTGAGACACTTCTTGCGTGAAGAGACCATTTAGGGATGGTATATGACTATTTGCGATGCGTGATCCGGGAAATGAAAGTTGGTCCACGAGCTTGACCACTCTTCCTTCATGCGGAAAACACATTACTCTAAAGAGTGAGGAGACGATGGTTCCCATGCAATATATATAGTCTCGTCCAAGGAGTAGGTTATAATCCAAGGGTCCTTGAACAACCATCATGTTCATTTGAACGGTCTTCCCTTTCAATGTAATAGGCACATTGGGGAGGATCCCTAAAGGTCGACTGGTTCCTTTATCAAAACCTGATAGATTTCTCATTTCAGGTAAAAGCGCTGGTGAACCAAGCGCTTTCCAAGCAATAGAGGAAAGGATACTCACAGACTCCCCCTCATCAATGATGGTGCCAGCCATTACCATTCTGTATATTTGAACGATAATTCTGAATGGTATGCTCACTGGCAACCGGGGTCTGCCTAGTTGGTTCCAGTCAAAGGACACAGCCAAGTTGCTTGGTGGTGGGACCGAATAAACGGCTGGATATCACTCTGACGAACTTCCTTCCTGCGATAAAGGAATGGGGGCATTTCCCCCTTATTCATCAGAGTCAGTGTTGATGAAGAGAATTTGGTCGGTGTCGTCTTTATTCTCCTCTGTGATGGTATCATTCGAAGATAGAGCCTTTGAAGGCAAAACCGGGTCAACTGCCGTATCAACCTGTTGAATTTCGTCAGGCATGGATCCAGACGATTCATCCTCAATGATAGGTGCTTCGGCTGACCACCTGGGCGGGCCAGCCGGGTTCTCAACTAGTGAAGGACTTGGCAGGAGTTTTTGATATCCAGGAGGAAGTTGCGCTCGTAAAATCGGGCGATCTTCCAGAACTCTTTTAGCCTCGTCTAAGAAGGGACAACGGTGGATGGCGTGATCGCCTTCACACAGTTTGCAGGGAAATCTAGCTTTCCCTCTCTGTCTTGTGGCTTCACTTTCACTAGTTGACGGTGAGCAGTCAACATGGCTATCAGAGGTTGATGCTACCGAATTGTGCAAACGGGGAGACCAGTCCCTTAGTATCCGAGGGATGCAGGGACAATCTCTGTGGAAATGGTCTCCCTTGCATATGACACATGGCGATTTAGGCCTGGTCAGTGCTGTGTGTGGATTTTTGTCAGACGACACTTCTTTGCCCCCAGTCGCCTTTGGCTCCTTCTTCTTCTTCTCTTTATTCTTCTTTTCCTTCTTCTCCTTAGGAACTTGGTTTTTTGTTTTACCAGTTTTGTCAAGCGAAGAGGAAGGAGGAGAGGAAGATGAAGTAGAAGGCTGGTGGGCAATTCTGGTCTGGTCTAACTGTTGACTCGACTGTTCAGGAATGGTGGTGTTCTAAACGACATTGGTTGAAAAGAGCCAGACTGGCAGGCCAATTGTCAGTCCTGGAAGCGACAATGTGGCCATGTGGGGCGCACCAACATCTCCCCAAGAGGAGAAGGGACTAGGATTTCCACCAAGGGAGATTCCTTGGTTGGTGTGCTCCATTTTTTCAACCTAAAGATCAACTCAGGAATAAAGGGTGATTGTTCCGTTTAAAATAAATTTTTAACGACGCTTAGACACAACTTGATTTTTCAGTTTTAAAGAGTCGAGAAAAAGCTAAAGATGACTCTAGTCTCCTTCGATGTTTTAACGAGCCCGAAGTGACAAATGCTCAGATGGACTTTTTCCGTTATAGAGTCTGAAAAAGGCCAAAAGGAACTGCTCTGGAGTTCTAGGCAGAGGGTGTGCCAAACTTTTCGCAAAACCGCAGAATACTTTTTAGGGTACGGGCGGTCGATCTTCCTGAATGCTGTGTTCAGTGCATTGCGATCAGTAGGGCGGCCGACACGACTTCCTAAGGATAAAGGTTTTATGCCTATAGGGGTCTCCCAATATATACGC
This sequence comes from Pinus tabuliformis, assembly GCA_031772625.1. Taxonomy (NCBI): domain Eukaryota; kingdom Viridiplantae; phylum Streptophyta; class Pinopsida; order Pinales; family Pinaceae; genus Pinus; species Pinus tabuliformis. The sequence goes on along the minus strand of CM062809.1, from coordinate 837,442,989 downwards.
GACGGTACGTGGGAGCACAATCCGTACTGGCACTATCGTCCCTCAGGAGGAATCACCCACCATCCATGAGATCGACAGTCACCAGACTTAACGATGCCGGAACACTTCTCTAGCCTAGACCTCTATGTTGTGCGTTATGTTGCAAAGCGTTGTTAAGTTCATTCAATTTATTTTAGGTTGATCTTTTTAAAGTTTTCCTTTCATGGTTCACCACGAGATGTATGATACAAATTCCTAAATGCAGTCTAAAGATGATAAGCAAGCTTTATATCTTTTCAACTTTGAAAATCCTAGCTACTAAGGGAAAAGAAAGACACCATCTTTTCTCAAAGAGCAATCAACACACTCTAATGCACTTTTCCTAAATCCAACATGCAAACTATCAAATGCAAATGCACAATGCAGGTGTTTGTTTTCCGCTTTCTTAGTATTGATGCCTACAAAGAAAGCTTTTTGTACAACTTTGAATTTTCTTTTAAATGATCAATACAAACAAGTTTACTTTTTCGAAATCAGAGAGGGTAGAAGAGATTACAACACTTAACGATTTTTGAAATGAAGACTTGTTTCGACACTTAAAAGAGACAAATTCAAACCAATAAGCAAAAGTAAATGTATAATCAATTTGCAAACAACCAATGAACTCTCTCCTAAGATCACAATCAACAGATCTGAATCAAGGGCTACATGACTATTTCACTCATGCAAAGGAAGACTGTAAATGACGCCACAAACACATAAAAACACTCACAGTCTTTTTGTACAAAAGGAGGCGGAATGTAAGCATAGAAAAGGAGTTATCAGACTGGTACCTATGCTGGTTACAGGCTGCAAAAATCAGAGATCAAAACAAGGCAAAACAGAGCAAAGAACCCCAACTGCACAATGGAAAACTAGTTCAGCGCAACCTCAACACAGGGGTTTTGACATTCAGCGCAGGGGAACTGCGTTGAAATGCAGAATCCCTTCACTGGGTCTGCGCTGAAGGAGAAACTCTCGTTTCCCATAGGTTCTGGGTCACAGACTGCTACTTAATCAACTGTTTCAGGCCAACTAAAGCAACAAGCAAGGTGCAATCAAAGGGATGCTTTGAAGGGTACTAAGATCTATCACAAAGGATCATCAAATCATTTGTGAGTCCATTGTTCAGATCATAGACAAGTCCAGTAATTGGATCAAAGCAGCAACTGTCTACTTTGCATCCGGGAAAGATGCAGTTCGATTGTTGCTGTCAAGTCTATGAAATAAACAATGATAGAAACACAAATAAAATGACTAAACAGATCTCCCCAGTGGAGTCGCCAATTTGTTGTGGGGAAAAATGCCTATGCAGGATGATCCTATCCACCTAAAGTGTGACAGTGCCTTAGCAACAAACGAGTACAGCTATTCTGGTTTCTTCCTTTATGAAATGTGAAAGAAGAGAGATCAATAGACTTACCGGTGTCTTCCGTTTGTCCCTCGATCCGATCTCTCTTCTCTTTGGGTGTTCACAACTACTTGCCTTCTTGCTTGTCCAGCTTCAACGGGTTCCTGCAAGATCACAAGAGAACAGCTACTTGCGACAAGAGAACAGCTACTTGCGACAAGAGAAGAACACTACAAAAAGACATATATTCACATTCATAACTAGTTTAGGATTAGAAATAAACCAAATACACTAATACATTCATACATCAAAATACATCAGCATATAGGAGAAACCAAGATAGCTTTATTGATGAATAACAAGGTTCAGGAAGAGATACAACCCAGAGGGCTCCAATCCAGCATCTCCTTCCCAGCAAATGGAATTCCTATCTTCACCCCCTTCAAAGCATTAAGCACCCAATGATTCCAATCTCAAACCAACAACAATTCTTTGCAATAACAAAATTCCAGCCTCTAGATCTCATGGAGGAGAGATCCATATATAGATGTTTGGAGAGAGGATGAGTCAGCTTGAGATATGACTAGTGTCCTCTCCCTCTGTCAGTTCTTGAGTCCACTTGGAGGTTCTTGCTTCCACTTGGAGATTTGGAACCTCTTACTTATCACCAGTTGAATTCCCTGAGGCAAGTGTCATTTTGGAAGCTTCCTGGGTTTTGACACCTTGAGAAATGAGCCTGCCACATGTCCACTCTCGTTCAGCGCAGGTAGCCAGTGTTCCAGTTGACATTCAACGCAGGTAGCCAGTGTTGGCTTTGACATTCAGCGCAAACAGCTAGTGTAGCCACTGAAATGATCCTGATTTGACTTGTTTTGAGCGGTTTTTGGTCGATGTGAATTGCTGTGGTTTGTTAGCCTTGTTCCTCTACGGGTAGGAACAACATGTTTAGGGTCTTTGGATCCCTTAGATTATGGACATTTCATGCTCAATGCTGTAAGGCACAAAAATGTCCATAACACCATATTTTCCCATTCCATTATTCCTTTGTGGACCTCAAGTTCAATGTACCCATTCATGGGGATAATGACCAATGTCTATGTAAACGTGTGACCCACTCATGTTGTAGTACACATCCTCAAGTCCATGCTACAACACATTGTTTCATATGAGTTCTTGGGCACCCCATTCTTGTGTATTTCACTACAAGGACCCCTTAAATGGTCCCATATTTGATGCACAAAAATTATCTACATTACGCCCATCCTTCAATCCAACCTTGGAGAACAAACAACCATATACCTAGGGTTGCATGCAATGAAACATATAGCACGAGAAACCTTAGTCCCTCTGTTACTTGGTCCTCAAATTCCTGCATAAAAATAGTTTCTACTGATATTCCATCAAAGGACGATGGGGTATGCACCTATGTTCCTACCCATCAAACTGTCATGGTGATGTGTACACATCTTATGGTACTCACTTCATGCAACTTGATTTTCCAATTTTCTAGTGTGACCTCTGAGTCAAAAGTCCAAGATCCCACATTACGCCAACCAAGAATCCCATCAACAGTACGACTCAGATAATCCTCTCAAGGGGTTATAAACTTGTAAATGGTATCTAATTCCTCTATACTTAACTCCCCTTTAACCAACTCAATGTAATGATTTGCTCTGGGTCCAAAGGAGATACTACCAGAACTTTCATTTCCTTAATGATCATCATTCTCTTCTTCAAGTTAATAATTACCTGGTTATCAATTTCCCAGTCAATCCCTAAGAGAGAAGGGTATGGATCAGTGTCATCCATTATTTTGATTACCTCAAAATTAGAAATGGTTATAACTCCATCGATATCTACGGTTACACATATTAACTTGAAAATAAAAAATATGTGGTGTTGATTTGATAGGCTTAACTCAATAGGAGACCAAGTTAACTCAGACTCCCCATCATCTCCCATGTTCTCCTCGATAAAATATTCACACTAGATCCTAGATCTAATATGAGGTTGTCCATCTCAGAGTCTCCCACCTTAGCACTGAATCCAAATTCATTGCTCGTTCCCTTCCTTCATGCCACTTGGTTTACTGTGCATGATTAACTTCAAATAACAACCACCTTAGTCTCCTTGGTGCATTGTTTGACCATTCTCCTAAACTTTTCTAGCACTTGCTCATTCTGTACCGATTCAAGACAACTTTTCAATAAATTTTTAATCATATTTACCTTTGCTTCAAGCTCTCTATGTCCCTCCTATCTATCCCACTATGGAGCAACCATTTCCCTCAATGATTCTTGGTAAGTTTCCTTCTCCTTATTTGGATCAAACTTTGGAAGAGGTTCAAAAGACTTCCTTACTAGTTGTTGAGTCCCTATCTTTGTAGCATCAAATCCCATATTGACACCTTCTCATGTCAGTGCTTCAACTGCTAACTATGCCCCACAAGGCTTGACTAATATCATATGTATATTCAATCCCTTCTTCTATTGCCATTTTGCAATCATATGTGGATAATTTTTGCTTGCACGATACAACACCTTGCAATAGGTACATGTGCAATAAGGGTTAGGTAAATCCTGCATGAGGTGTCCTTGTTGTACACATTTATAATAAATGGTAGGTCCTTGACCTTTTCTGAATCCACCTATTCCTCTTGCTAGTCCACCAAGACCTCGAGCTACCATCACTTGTCCTCAACTGGGTAAGTCGTATTAGCCAAATTGATTATACCCTGACTAATTGAATCCTGTTGTCATGCCTTCATTTCCCTTGGGTCTTTATACCTAAAATGAATTAAAATAGTTCTTGTACATCAACTCTAGTGTGTATTAGTGGTGAATATCATGTTCTGTTGACATGAAAAAGTCACAAAATACATTTTCTACAAATTCCTTGTATTTCTGCATCATTGGACATTTCTATGGGGTATTACCACACACTCGGAAGACTTCACAGTACAAGAATCTACCTTGCACAAGCACATTAGATACACTTGTTGCCATATAGTCCATTAACAATTTTCATTCATTTATGTATTTATGTGGGACCTATTGTTTTGCATATGGTGCATCACACCTCCTCTCATTTCTATTTTCCCTTAGTCAAATCCTGCAATTGGAGGGTCAACGCAACAAGTTGTGACTACACTTGTGCCATTCCCTTGTTCTCCCCATTCCCTGCAAGAGAGGCTTTCAACTTAATCGCAATATCCAACACTTCTATTTCTGAATTGATTCATTTCTATGTCAGGGGAAATCTCATGTGCAGGAGTAGTCCAATGATGAACCACTCCTTGTGTTGTGCATCTAGGATTTTAGAGGTTAACCTATCCTTCATGATCTTGAATATTTGTTCGAAATCCCATATAGATTCACTTGGACCATGCTTAATATCTTACATATTTGTAATTCATTGAGATTCTAAATGCATCTTTTGAAAATCCCTAATTAGATCCTTCTTGATGTTATTCAATGACTTGGTATGTCCAGCTAGAAACACACTTTTGTAGTTCATATGCCAGGTTCATGCACGGTCCTTAAAGGTAACCTCCAGCTGCACAACCTTAGTTTCTTCATCCTGGACTTCATTTTTTTTCCTAACGACTTCACACATGAAAAAATGTTGCTCTGGATCCTCATTCTCAGTGGCATGGAACATAGGAATCTTGAGCTTAACTCCTATCATTATTATCTATGCAGTACTTCTTGATGAAGAACTGCTAGACAAACTTACTATGCCACTAGATGAATGTGAATTGTTCTACAAAATAAACTAAACTAGAATACTCTACAATGCTCCCCTTATTTCCTAACCAACTCCACTACTGTTATTACCTCCACCTTGTTGATTATGATTACCTTCTACAACATTCATCACAGAGTGTTGAGTGTTTACCTCAATATTTGTAGAAGGATGCAGGGTTGTGGGCTCGACACTAGACATGGTTTGAGCTAAGAGCGATTCATAAACTCCATACTTCGTGGTTAAGATTTTGGTATTCGTCCTCCTTCGCTTTAGTACGCGATGTGCTAAACTATGTTACCTCAAGACTCTATTCACTTATGTTGCTCCTCATCCTCTAATGGCCCTCTCTTTTCCCTCTCCCTAGGCTTCTCCTTGCGACAAACATTGATGTTGACCAACTTCCTCCTGCATCATTCTACCAAATCCTCCATCCACTTATTAGTGTACCACCTTACACATTCTTCATCTCCATTCTATCTTTACATCGTCTTCACATCCATAGTCCATTAACACTTTATGTCTCCACTATAGTTTTCCCACTATTTCTCCATTCCCTTCTCCTCAAACAACCTCCTAGTTCTCTCCAAACTTCCCCTTAGTTCTCGAGTGCCTTTAGCCGCTCATTGTGTTAGATTCCATATGTAGTGTTCTATGGTCACACAGTGGCATCTTGATTGACAAAGGCAATGAATGGATGAATATTCCCCGTGGACCCTACAAGAATTTTCTCAGTGTCATACTGTGTGATACTGTGGCTTCTATCATAAACTCAAAAATATATCCTTCCACTACACTTTCAAACTAAAATCCACAAAACGAGAAACTTTGTTTCTTACTACTTGTAGCAAGATCACCTACTCTGGATTCCATTTTCTTGGTCCATCATGGTGATAATTCATGTTCCTATCCACTGATCGTTGAATTCACTCCGTTAAGATGATCGATAATTTTGCAAAGAATATCTCATGGAACTCAGTGAACGCGTACTTATGGAACTAATCTCCAGTGCTAATCCTTCAACCCTTGATTTCACTAGCCCCAAACTCATGCTACTTCTGTTTAAACCAAAAATTGATTTCTTCCTTCATCAAAATCCATGTACCCCACATTCTTGTTATAGAGAAATCTCATCATGTAATGATCCCAGTCCAAAAAATGAAACCATTTGTTGGCAGAGGGTTACGAAATACCCGGGTTGGTGTGCTGTGTTAGCCAACAAACCCACTCCAACAATGGGCCTTTCAGCATCACCCATAAAGTGGATGAAGTGTCGCTCAAGGTGCCATGGGAGACAGCTAGAACTAGATTTCTATAGCTAGATGGAATTGTTTCATTTGTAGGGGTAGTTTCCTAGTTTAGTGTATGAAGTCCATGGTATTCAAAAAAACAAATGTATAACAATGATCCTAAACTCCTATGGTGCATAATATATTATAAGAATTAAATCTGATTGCCTAATTTACTATTCAATATTGATAATATTAACACAATAAGAGTACCATATTTATGCCAAACTCTCATGTTGCACATGTCATCATAGAATTCCATACTAACATTACCCATCTAAATGATAGAACCATTAAAACAAGACACACATTCATATGCAAATATTGGGCGAAATCTGTTCATTCTCTATTACTTCATAAAATAAAAGTGTGCATCATGCTACAACAGAGGGTCTTTCAAACCAGCTCACCATCATAAAATTATAAAGCATAAAACTTTACATTCCTCTCTGCAATAGAGTGTCAGTGACTCTATGTGGACTATTCACTTAAGAATGGACTTAATACACAAAATCGACACATTTGTGAGCTTAATAAACAACCATTACATACAAAACTCACAAAAAAGTAAGAAGAAATCGACTAGCAACAATCACAATGGAAAACTCATAGTACTGAAGATTCTCAAACCAGCTAACCAACCCTGAACCAAAGAAATCAGGCCTTCTTATCATCCCTCGATGATTCTGATGTCATCATGCCTTCTATCCTCGTCTAGTTCAATCAATATCAATGTCAAGTGAATTACCCTAATATTTTCCGACAACCTTCTCCAACTATCCCACATTCTCTAACTAGTAGTTGGCCTTTACTTAGAATATCTTCTAATGGATTTTCCCACCGTCCACCAACTTTCCTTTTCCTGTAGGTATCTTGCATGGCTCTCATCATGATGATCTTCCCCACCTTCTCCAGATGCCTTCAGATCTTAACTACCAATATCTTCCTTGCACGTGTCCTTTCCTAGTTGGCATTATGTTAAACTACATGCAGTGCTCTACTGCATTAAACCTTCTTGTCTTGCACCATCCTCTTTACTATGCATTCAGGTATGAGTCGACATAATGTTTGACTATGTCATTTATTTGGTGTTTGAGTGTTTGGTGTATATTATGTCGTTTATCTATTGTCTGAATGTTTCATTAATTGAATAATATGAGTATGTGTCTATAATATTCTTGTCGAAATGATCTTGTTTCAAGATGGTCGTATGAATACATATGTGTTGAGACAATTGATGTGTACTTGAGTGTAAGTAGGTGATAGTTACAACATTATGTATCATGACTAATGAATGTGAGTTGATTTTTGAGTATGACATTGTTGTTAGACTTGGTAAAGGTTGATTTCAAATTAATATGCATGATGTCTTGATCTTTGGAATTTGAGACTAACATGTGTGAGCAGTTGCAGGGCAATATGTCTGGTATTAGATTGACAAGGTAATAGTTGATGTGTTTATATGACTAACAGTTGGGTGATGTGACTGTACATAGTAAACCTCGATTGCAACAAGGTAACAAGGTAAAAGAAAGGAATTAGGCAATAATTCCTTTGGCTATGTTCAAAAACCCTAATTCGAAATGAATGAGTGTTTTTCATAATGGAAGTCTTCTTAACCTTGATTTCATCTGACATTATGCGGGTATGTGATATTTCATGGACATGTATTTGATAGGTATAATAGCTAGTGTCTAGTTATAGCTAGATATGATAGGGGGATTGGAGTCCCTTGAAAGATGATGTGGATGTGTTCAGTTGCAATATAGCATGCTTGGAACAATGAGGTAAGGTAAACAATGTATTTTTATGTTTATTTATGCACTGACAGTTATGATTTGATGGCAGTATGATGTAAGGGATTGCATGGAAAAAAGGCTGCCATGAAATCTTGACGAAGGCCTAGGTTGAGCTTTCCATTGGAAGCACTAGGAACCATGGGGATTGAGTCATGGCATCTATTGTCATTCTTGTGCTTTTAGTATTTTCTTGATTTTTTGCGCTTGATTGTAGTTTTTTTTTGTGTTTTGTACATGGCCATACCACTTTGTTTGTGTTGGGTGTGGACACCGATTATCTTCTGTATTCAAAGGTCTCAACTGGATGTATACCCCAGGAAGATTATACACCCCTCCACACGGGGGGGATAATCCCCCTCAGCTGGGGGGTCCGGGGGCCAGCGGTCCCCCAGTGGGGGCTCAGGGGCAACGCCGCCGATGCTAAAAATAGATGTAAAATTGCCTTGTAAAAGTCTAGTAATTTCTAGTCAACCTGGGCCGTTCATTAGACGGATGATCTGACGGTAGAAGTTATGTTTAATTTAGGGTTTTTTTCCCTAGAAGGCAAACCCTCATTATATATGAGGGAATTGTATTACGTCTATGTAGATTTGTATTCTGAGTGAGGAAGGGAGAGGAAATTGAGAGAGAAGAGGGACTTACAACAGATCTACTATAGGTTGTATCTCTTCAGTTTGCTAGATAATATAATAAAAGAACAACTGGCTGTTTCTCCATGGATGTAGCCCAAATTGTGTGAACCACGTATATCTATGTCTCTCTTGTTCTATGCATTTTCTGTGTTTATATTTTTGTAATATTTTATGTGTTCCATTGCTCTATAATATATAATTTTCTAACAGTTTGTGGTGTCATAATATTGTTAGTTTTCCATGGTTTTCTTCTTGTTTGCACTTTTCTTTCCTTTTATGTTTTTAGGCTCTTGGGAATTGGTTGGGAAAGAGGAAATTTAGTGGAGCTCAGGGAGAGATGAATGAAATCTAACAGTTAATGTAAGACTTAGATCAAGTTGATGCATGTATAAGGGCATCTGAAGGCAAGTGTATGAAAACTAGTTGGATTGGTTTGGTCCATTGGGATAATGGATGGTGGCAGAAAAGTCATGATAAATGTAACATAAAGGGTAATGTAAATGGATTTGAGGCTTCAAATGCCTTGGATATGATGAGAACTATTTTTCTCAATATTGTGCATGTTGTGCATGACTAAAGGAAGTTATATTAACCTTACCCTTATTATATCTAGTAATTATGTTGTGATCATGATTGCTTTATGTTAATGCTTATATGCATATACGTATGTATATACGTTGTTATTTGACAGGGTCATCAAGGATCATGATTGTTTTATGTTGATGTTTATATGTATACATGTATGGATGTATGTCATTGTAAGATAGGGTCACTAGGGATCATTCTTGTAGACGAATGATTGCTTATGTAGGTGAATGACATGAAGAGGTTCCTGGTTCATGAGGGATCAAGTGGGAAGAGTAGCCTTGACAGATTTATGAGGTCAGTATCGCGTGGATATGAGTTTATACTATGTCTATGTTTATGTTATTGAAATGATATGTTGACAGATACATCAGTGGAATGAAAGCAGTGTGCTTTGCAGCATGCTAGGATGAGCATGGATGGTAGAGAGACACTAGAAGGAGGATTATAGTTTACGATGTAAGGAAGCCTTGCCAAGGGATGGACTACCTAGTATAGGGGTGCCAACGAAACTTGGAAGGTGTGTGATTGCACAAAGGGGGTGACCAGATTTCCCGAGGGACTGTGTAACAGAGAAGGGAAGGCTAGGGATGGATTTTTTTAGTCATTAGCATTTCTAGATCGAATCAAATGCACATTGGGAGTGTTCCCTGGAAAAATGAGCCAATAACTGTTCACTAAGAGGACAAGTGACACTGGATTGTAGCATTGGACATTGGATGCAAATTTGACCTTACAATGGATTTTGGATTTCATGGGAAGGAGGTGAATCTTGGTATTAGCTTGAGGGTGGAGGTGTGAGCCTTTATATTCCCTTGTTACGGATGCATTCATTGTATCCTTTTATTTGTTGGTTGAGCAAATGTGCATATGTGTATATGTGTGTATTATTGTAAATATTATATCGAGATGGATTTATAAAGCACCATATACAATATGATTATTTTTTGGGTGAGGCAAATGTGTATGTGTGTATATGTGGGTATAATTGTAAATACCGTAATAATTTGTGTTATAAATCTACAATAAACAATATGTTTTTCATGTTTCAGCAGTGTGCATTGTAAATACTGCAATGAGCTATGTTATAAAGCTCTATGGGTAGTATGTTTTGTTTTCAACGGTCTTGCTAGTTATAGGTGGAAATGAACAAAGAGGACAGTGTTCTCCCAACGGGGAGGGTTTTGTAACAACCCTGGTAAAAATTCATGTAAAGATGTATATAATACCATGGTCATGGGACACATATTCCAAGCTGAATGGTGGGAAAAACATCCTAGTGTGTGTTCATTCAATTTATTATGGCTATGGAAATTGGAAAAGGCAATGGCAGAGGATTTGGAAGAAAGAGTGGCATTTTGAAACATTTATTTATGAAAATAATGGAAATTAGGAAAAAAGGGAGGTGAAAGGTCACAGGTGAGGAGGAAAATGGAGGAAACTAATGGAAAATGAAGAAAATAGAGGTCTCATTAATAAAAAGGCTTTTGAGGATCAGTTAGCAAGATTTTGTCCAAACTTTTGTCAGTTCATTTTTGGAGCTCTCTCTATTCTCTCTCTCATACTCTTGGATACTTATAGTTTTCTTGGATCAGTTTTAGAGAGTGTGGCATACTTGTAGTTTTGGAGCAAGAAGGCAATGGAAAAGCAGGAAAGCACAAGAGGACATCGGGATCAACAACTACAATGGTTGTGCTTGCAGGTACCGAGTTGTATGTATGTTTTCCTCACTAGTTTTGGCATGCAGGGCATATGCACGTGGTTTTTTTATCATGATATGTCACTAACATGGCGAATTGCCTAGATTGACAGTTGATTTACCTAGCCTTTCTATTTCCTAGATTGTCATGGCGTTGTGGGTTTATTTCTTTTTTTTCTAGTTGGTTCTCATGTTCCTTTAGGTTGGGTTGAGTTAGTAGTTCTTGGAGCTTTGGTTGGAAAAACGCTTTGGAGCCCTGTAACAACTTGGGTTGAGTTACTAATCTTGGGGCCTTGGTTGGACAAACACTCTGGAGCCCTTGGTGTGTTGCGTTACTAGTCTTGGAGCCTTGGTTAGAAAAATTCTCTAGAGCCCTGTATAAGATGTGGGTTGAGTTACTAGTCTTGGAAGCCTTGGTTGGAACAAACTCTCTATAACCCTGGAATGCTTGAGTAGAGACAAATATGGTGATGGTCGTGATCTTCGACTGTTAGGTGGAATTACTATTTGATGGGTTGAGGTGGTTTGGCCTCTGGAAGCCCTAGATTGTTTTGATTGATGTGGTTTATGCGATCCCACATTCATCCTTGGAATATGGCTCGGGGGTGAATGGATGAATAGAGATTTAGCTCAGTCATGTCTATGCTCGGGTGGTACATGGAAGTCCCAGACCTAGTTGCATTCTGCATATGTTAATAATAGCTCTTTCCTTTCATAAATGATGGGTAAGTGTACTTGTTATTATGTGATATTGATGGTTGTATTATCATTTTTATGTTGATGGTTATATGCTAGTTATGCGCATGTTTTATGACAATGATGAAGTATGGCTCTCATCATGTTTTGATTTGTAAATGAATGAACAATGTATCTATGGTCTAATAGATGAAATTGTGGCTAATGGTATAAGGGCACAATGCTTCTTAATGATTCTCATAAGTATGAGACCCCTATGCTCAGATCTGTTGTTTAAACCTGTAGATTACATATTTGTGATAAGTTTGACGAAATTCCTGTCATGGTTAGTAGGGGTCCAATCAAAGGCATGCTTAATTAATTGCATTTTTATCATTATTCCATTGTTATCTTTATGTTATGAAGGTATCATTTAGTTCTCAGCAGTGACCTGGGCTTTGAGTCTGAAAAGGTGGCTTAAATCTTGGGGACATAGGCACGGTACTGAGCAAAAAATTCCCTGGATAGTGGCATAGCATGCTATGGGAGCATCCAAATCCTTTTAGACACTTGAATGTCCATATCAAGGGAGAATCTGATAGTTTAATGGTCTAAAAACTCAATGGGACCCAGGGGTTGGTTACTTGAGTGGTTGGGATGGTTCTTAGGAGTTCTATTGCTAATGTGGAAGGTCTATTTGGTGTGTTTTTTTTTGTTCCACTTCCTTAAGCAGACTTAGGAGGTTGAATCATATCATAGTAACTTCTTATCACATGTTCACCCCAATTGGCCAGTTACTTGGGTAGATGTGGGAGGAGGGTGTTACAATTTCTTACCTTTATTGAGAGACTAATGGTCAATAAGAAGTAAGGTTATCACATTATTGAATGGATCTCAATCAAACATCATGAGTGACCAAATAAATGGCCTACCTTATAGTGTGAAACTGCTACGTAAAAGCGTCCTTAGATTTTCAACCTAGTTCATAGAAAAGGAATACAAGTAGATGGAAATATAAGTGTTTCCATCCCTTTTGTTGCTGGTACTAAGTATACTTACCTACAATTTCATTACCCATATCCGGATCAAATGGAAATGATCTTTCTTGTGCCTACATACACTATAATCAAGACATCAAATGATTCCATAATCAAAATCAAAGCATAACATTAATCATATAAAATTTTAGGATAACATGAATCAATCCAAAGTATAATATAATGTTTTGTTGTAATCCCATATCAATATACCTATGGATATTATAGTAGGTAAATCATTAATACCATTCATATTACCATATAAATATTTAAATGTACCCATTTTTTGGGTAGCGGATCCCCCCCATATCATGTTTTTGGGGCTTAAAGCCAAAAGTTTTGGTCAATGTAATGTAAAGACCCCACAAAATGTGGGCGTGGAGCATGAGAGTCTAGGGTTGTTCACCCTAAAATAATGTAATTTAATATAGAATGTGTCAGCCTACCCATGGTCTGCGGACCATGGGATTGTATAAATAGAGCGAGGCTCTACGGGAAAAAGGGAGGTCTAAGCTTTGAGAAATTATATGGGTTTTGGATGCTGAATTACATTTGATTCTGTGAGTCTAAGTCTTGGTTGTAGTAGTAGGAAGAGGCTCTGTAGCTGAGTGCGCAGAGGTCTGGTAGAGTCTGTAGCTGAGTGCGCAGAGGTCTGGTAGAGTCCGTAGCTATGTGCGTGGACCCCTGCAGCTGAGTGCGCAGGCTGGAGGTGGGATTGTATCTGAACAAAGGATTAATAAAAGATAAGTTGATTCTTAAATACTGTGTGTTTATGCTCCTGTTATGTTTATGCATCTCTTTATGGTTTTATGGTTATAAATGTTGAATGGTTAATAAGAATATTGGGCCCCCATAATTAATTTAAGATCTATAATAATAGCACAGTAAAGAATAAGGATCTAGACAACACCTCTCGCGCTCGTTACAGAGCTACACAGAAGTGGTCGCATGAGTTGCGAAGGATAGACGGCTGCGCGGAGCAGCGCAAGCACACAGGATCGGTTCGCCAACTTCCCAGACCTCATCAAGACATCCCTAGGGTGTGGAAACCTGGTTCCAGCACCCTCCCATACTACCTCGGGTGAGACCTCAGTCCATGCACCATGGACTGTTGCTGAAAGGGCTGGTAGTTTCGCGATTTGTTTGGCTAAATCACTCTAAACCTGGGTCAGGACCCAATAAGCCAACAAATGGTTCCATTGCTGCGACCGGGATTTGCCTAAGGGATGTCTAATGTCGGAACCTTGGAACCCCACAAAAAAGGAAATTGAAGAGTGGTTGGATAAGAAGATTCACGAGTTCATGATATAGGAAAACATAACTCTGCAACTATTTGAGAAAAGGTGGCTGGATTCCTACGTGTATACGGAAATCCATGAGATCTTCTTTGCATCCTTTCCATCAAAGCTGTATGATTGGATCACGAGGTTAGCCGACAGCCAAGGCAGGTACAAACTCGATCAACCAATAGTGTGGTCTCCGAAGTTAGTGTGTAGACTAGAGGCATCAGAAGAGAAGATCGCACGAGGTGTGGACCATTGGCTCGACCGGATCATAGGAGGGTTTATCACTGAGTTTGCGGTAGACACGATTGTGAGCTACAACGAAACAAAACGTCGTTTTCTCAAGGGACCACGAGGTAGGTACATTAAATCCCTAAATACTTGGATTAAGATGCTGCTATATGAGAAGCGGGTAATGTGAATACATTAATGTTTGGAACGATGCGGAGTGGAAAGATCCACAAAGGTACCGAGGGATTAGGAAATAGTCCCTTAATTTCACCTTCATGCCAGAGTGAGGAAGAGCTCGCTCGATTTTCTCCAAGAAGCGTGGTTAGTCTGATAAGGCAGCACATTCCGCAGTTATCCCCTCCACTTACACCATCACCCGCTTCACCTACTTCACCACCATCTTCAACCTCCCCACCTCCACCAAACCTGCAGTTCAGCATGGCGAGCGTGATCAAGCTACCTGTATTCAGAGGAGTAGGAAATGAGGATCTGGATCAGTTCTGGTTCGTGGTAAGAGAAGTGTGGGATGTACAAGGGGTCATGGACGACAACATCAAGAAGGCCACATTGGTGAGCGTGCTGTAGGATCGCGCACTGACATGGTATATCAAACATTCTAATGATCACAAAAATGCAGGAATAACGGAGATCCAAAATGCGTTGAACAGAGAGTTTAGCCAGCCGAAATCATAGACCCAGTTAATCATCGGATTCAAAGAAATTGCGACGCTTCCAGGTGAGACCCATTGGGATCTGGATCAGCGGTTGAAGAGTACCATCCGCAAGGCTAATATGACGCCAATGGATGCACAACACTACGCATGGTTTGTAGCATCTTTGACACCACACTTGAAGACGACGTCGTCACAGTAGAAGCTTTTAACCCAGGCTGAAGCTTTGGAAATGGAAATGAGGTTGCATGAAACACCGATACAGGATCCAAGATTGGGATTCCAACAAATCCACATGCAACTACAGAATCTATGCTTGGATATGCAAAGTTTGAAGCAGGATAGGGTGTCACGACCAGAGGCACGTGAAGAAGTGTGGTGCATAAAATGCAAGGGCTAGGGCCATGACAAAGACTACTGTCCAGTATTTGCGAACTACTTGGCAGGAGGGGGGCCAATGCCATTGAGGCTGGAGGCACAAGCAGGGCCAAGTGTGGCACCTAGACTCTAGTGTGCGATATGTTAGATTGGAGGAAAACACACGACGGATAACTGTCATTTGCTGCAGAAATATACAGAGACTTCGCAACATCTGTTTTGTAATTTCTGTAGGTCAGTGGACCACGACGAGCATACTTGTCGCAACTACGAGTTGATGATGGAGCAGACCCCAGCTTATAGAATGCAGAAGAAAACTCAAGGCCTCGATCCAGCCGTGGGGATGGCGCGCACTAGATTTCAGGGCCGAGGTCAAGGACGAGGAGGAATGGGACTACGAAGGGGTTGTAGACAGTTAATCTATTACAATTGTGGAGGACTGGGGCACTACGCTTGCGATTGTACCAACCCAACAAGGATATCTTTTTCGTACTATAATCAATTTGATCATGAAATGGTAGATTGTCCTACGTTGATCGCACAAATGTGCGAGAAAGGGGTACTACAGCCTACTCAGAATCAAAATATTCAAATGATGAGGTCTGAACTGCGCGAAGAAGACCCAAATGTGAATATGGTGCTTAGAAGAGCATGACCATAGGGGAAGATAATGGGAAGAAGCTTACAGAAGATACGTGGGTTCGCAAGGCTCCTGCAAAGGAACCTGAGTTTGACTTGGAATGCGCAAAGGAGACGTTTATGGAAGCTAAGAAGAGCTTCGTGGAGGCCTCTACTTTAGGTAGTAAGGACCAACCAGAGCTAGGAATGGATCCTTCTATGCTTACTACCTTTTGAGAGACATGCATGAAGGTATTTAAAGGACTACAAGAGTTGATCACTAGATGTGCAGTGTCGAGTGAACCACGCGTAGTTTGAAAACTAGGAAAACATACATTGTGCATTGAGAGGGAATTGAGATTAATGACATAGATTGGCGAATATGAGATGGATCAGGTAATCCTAGACTTGGGTTCAGACGTGAATGTGTTACCAAAGCATACATGGGAATGCATGGGCAGGCCCGCGTTGTAGTGGTCCCCTACTCAATTATGAATGTCAAACCAACAGAAGAATTTGCCCATGGGGAGGTTGTAAGGGGTAACAGTTGATATCAAGGGCACGAGCATGCAGACACACTTTGAAGTGATAGAGATTGTGGATGACAACAATCCTTATCTCGCGTTGCTAGGAATAGACTAGGCCACTGATATGAATGGAGTCATTAACATGAAGAAGCAGAAGATGATATTCAAGAATAAGCCCCTTCGCATAGTTATTCCGCTAGACCTAGCCGAAGGAGCGTGCTACACTGAACCCATGCGCAATGATGGAAGCAACGATGAGATGGATTGTATCTACAAGATAACTATGTGAGATTAGGATCGGGTGAATATGACTACAGATGGAAGGATCTTGTGGGAGCGTGTAGGTTCCTGCACCTTGAATTCAGACGAAGAAGGTGAGTGCTGGCACAATCGGTTGAACGAAGTGACAACGCTGAATTGCAACATGATGACTAGATCACTGCATTGCATAACAACCCAGGCCCGAGTTCTACCAACATATGATGGATTGGTATCGGTGGATGAAATCTCGAGCAAGTTTGAGAGCGTAGTACCGAAACAACAGCGGTTCGATGCATTGAAGTGGGCGTTACGTGCAACACCTGTGCGTTGGTGGGGAACACATCAAGGAAATTTTGAAAACTAGCACGGCTGTAGGAGGATGATGCGGCTACGATTCGGGAAACTGCAACTACAGATAAACAGATAAATACGATGGATGTGATGACCCGTGCATGCACCTCGCAAAATGGACCAAGGCCTATGGAGAAGAACCTCAGCTTGAATGGGTACACTTACTCTACCATACCCTGGATGTCATACCCATGAACTAGTATATCGAGACAAAACTTTGACATGGTATGGGAAAATGGGATGTCTTGCGTGAGGGATTTTTGTTAACATTCACATTTGAAGACCGATGGTCGGATACTATTGACGACGCACTGCAAGTCGTAAAAGCCGCCATCTTCAAAACAATACAGGAACCACGGGAAGTAGTTCAACCAGCATGGGCAACCCAGTTAAGAAGTACCCTAGAACGTTATAACGTAGAAGTAGAGGAGGATGATCACGACCCCCAAAATATTAATATTCTAGAAACTGGAGGGGCTCACGAAGTTCGACGACAATCAATTGAGGATCCCGACATCACTGCACCGCTAAAAACAAAGTAGGTAAACATTGGTACGGACGCGGAACTGAAGTACGCGATGCTTGGGGACTATTGGGATGATGCTATAGTAGATAAGGTCGCCGAGTTACTCTGTGAATATCAAGATTGTTCCTGACCAAAATCATGGAATTAAAAGGGATCATTGACGACTTAGGAATGATGAAGATCACTTTGAGACTAGATGCGAAGCCAGTTAAGCAGCGACCATACTGTTTGAATTCAAATTATAAAGAAAAGGTCCGTGAAGAATTAGACAAAATGCTTGCAGATGGAATCATTGAACCAGTGGAAGAATCCAACAGGGTGAGTCCTATGGTAGTACAGGAGAAAAATCAGAAAGGCGAAATTAGAATCTGCGTGGATCTTAGGAAGCTTAATGACGCTTGTGTTCATGATCCATTCCCGAAACCGTTTACAGATGAAGTATTGGAGAATGTGGGCGAATAGGAAGCTTACTCATTCACGGATGGCTTCTTAGGGTACCATCAGATCAAGATCATGCCGGAAGATAGGAGTAAGACAACCTTTGCAACTAAATGGGGTTGTTTTCAATACACTGTTGTGCCCTTTGGACTGAAGAACGCGCTAACGATATCTTCGCGCGTAGTGGTGGCCACGTTCAAGGAATACATCCACAAGTTCTTGGAGTTCTATCTAGATGATTGGAATATCTTTGGGTTAGTTAAACACCATATAGCGAGCTTACGTTTGATGCTGGATACTTACCGCTGACACCAGATTGCATTGAATCTAAAAAAACACACCTTCCTCGTCCCCTTTGGAAATCTGCTCGGCCATGTGGTCTATAAACAAGGCTTGATGGTGGACCCTGTGAAGATTTCCATTGTTCTAAATCTGGAAGCGCCGCGAAGTGTCAAACAACTATGCGCCACTTTGGGGCACACTGGCTACTATAGAAAGTTTATTAAAAGATATGAACAAATAACGATGCCAATGGAACAAATATTGAAAAAAGACGCTACATATTGTTGGAATGATGAGTGTAAGAAAATTTTGGATGTTCTCAAGGAAAAAATGGCATCCCCTCCCATCTTGGTCTTCCCAAAATGGGACATCGAATTTCATGTACATGTTGATGCATCGTGTATTGCGCTGGGCGTTGTACTTATGTAGGAAGGCGCGGAGGCGTGGATCACCCGATCGTGTTTGCGAATTGGTGGCTGTCCAAAGACGAAAAGAACTATTCTACTACATAGTGCGAAGGATTGGCAATGGTATACACACTCCATAAATACCACCACTATTTACTTGGTGGGCACTTCAAGATGTATACCGATCATTCCGTGTTGAAATACCTGGTGAACAAGCCTGTGTTGGGGGGGCGCATATGTAGATGGCTGTTACTGTTTCAAGAATATAACTTCGAGGTCATCATAAAGCTGAGACGCCTAAATGCAAGGCCAGATCACCTATCACGAATTGAGACTGACGAGGAGCCAAGCAAGTTGGAGGAAGGACTACTTGATGCACAACTCTTTGCAGTGCATGTCGCGGACGACCACTTAGAACATATAATACATTTCTTAACCACAAGGACTGTGCCACAGGGATATTCAGTCCACCAGAAGAAAGAATTGGCGATACGCGCGACGAACTTTTCTGTCATCGCAGGGCACCTCTACAAAATGGGAAACGATGAGATATTGCGAAGATATGTACCTGAATTTGAATGAGGATAGATCCTCGTAGAAGCACATGGGGGGGCTGCAGGAGGACACTATGCAGGATGGGTGATGGCATAGAATATTCTTCGCACTGGGCTATGGTGGCCAACCCTACATGAAGATTCGAAAGCACACTGTTGGGCTTGTGATGTATGTCAAAGGACTGGGAAACCATCACAAAGGGATGAGATGCCACTCAATCCACAGATGACGCTGCAACCATTCAAAAAATGGGCAATAGAATTTGCGGGGCCAATCAAACCTCAGGGGAAGACAAGTGCGCGCTACGTCATCATCGTGATAGAGTACCTGACTTGATGGGTGGAAGCACAACCAGTTAAGGACTGCACGGCCACCACAACTGCGAAATTTTTGTTTGAAAACGTGTTGACACGGTTTGGATGCCTGAAAATTTTAATGAGTGACCACGGAACACACTTCCTAAATGAAACTATTAGCGCACTCACTGAGGAGTTCTAGGTGTATCATCAGCAAAGTATGTTGTACCATCCACAAGCTAATGGGAAGGTAAAAGTATTTAACAAGATTCTGGAGACTGCACTGACCAAAGTATGTAATGCACAATGAAACAACTAGGACCTATGCATACCTACCGTATTATGGGCATACATAACCACGTGCAAGAAATTGATAGGTCAGACACCTTTCCAGTTAGTCTATGGCACGGAAGCAGTCATGCCAATGGAATACATCGTAACCAGTTTGCAGATAGCAGAAATGATAGGCATGTTGGACCATGAAGCCTTGGAAGAGAGGCTTGCGCAATTGGAAGAACTCGAGGAAGAACGGTTTCTAGCAGGATTCCATTAGCAGGTACAGAAACAATGTGAAAAAGCTTGGCACGATTGCCATATCAAGTTGTGCACATTCAAGGTAAACGATTTAGTGTTGATATATGACAAAATGTGGGCGCGGAGCACGAGAGTGTAGGGTTTTCCACCCTAAAATAATGTAATTTAATGTAGAATGTGTCGGCCTACCCATGGTCCGTGGACCATGGGATTGTATAAATAGAGCGAGGATCTAAGGGAAAAAGGGAGTTATAAGCTTTGAGAAATGATATGGGTTTTGGATGTTGAATTAGATTTGAGTCTGTAAGTCTAAGTCTTGGGTTGTAGTAGTAGGAATATGCTTTGCAGCTGAGTGCGCATAGGCCTGGTAGAGTCCGCAGCTATGTGCATCGACCCCTGCAGCTGAGTGCACAGGGCGGAGGTGGGATTGTATCTGAACAGAGGATTAATAAAAGATAAGTTGATTATGAAATACTATGTGTTTATGCTCCTGTTATGTTTATGCATCTCTTTATGTTTTTATGATTGTGCGCACTGGTTATAAATGTTGAATGGTTAATAAGAATATTGGGCCCCCATAATTAAGTTAAGATCTATAATAATAGCACAGTAAAGAATAAGGATCTAGACAACACCTCTCACACTCGTTACAGAGCTACATAGAAACATTTGCATGAGTTGCGAAGGATAGACAGTTGCGCGGAGCAGTGCAAGCGCACATGATTGGTTCGCGAACTTCCCAGACCTCATCAACACATCCCTAGGGTGTGGAAACCTAGTTCTAGCACCCTCCCATACTACCTCAGGTGAGACCTCAGTCCGCGCATTGCGGACTGTTGCCGAAATGGCCAATAGTTTCGAGATTTTTTGGCTAAATCACTCTGAACTTGGGTCAGGCCCCAATAAGCCAACACCATTCAAAATAATAATTTTGAAATAGGGTCATTTATGGACAAATGCTCTCAAATAATGAGATCCAATCTAGAAATTGGGTACCATATACACCCACTCTTTGTAAAGTTCATCATGTGGTTCTAGAATAAGTATGGAAATCATTGAAACATATTAGTTTCATCCTCCCACGTAATGGAATTAGGACTATTTGTATCCCACTAGAACTTTACATGATCGACCAAGTGACATCGAAGCTATCAAATGAGTTGGTCCAAAATGAAAATGGGTTCAACAATTACATATTCTCCATTAGATATCTATAAATAACTTAAATCAATCACATGAAAAGGATATAAAATATAATGATATAACATAAGTACATGAACACATCATGTATACAATCTAATGATGATTATAATCCAATTCAATAGAAAATATTTTATGAATTCTTACAATTAAAAAATAATGTCAATATGGAAAATAAGGGGAATATAAATAAAAAATGCCTTGTAGTGTTTGTGCTAAAAGAAAAATATGTCAAAAGGATGTTAAAATGACCATTCCTAACGAGTTATTTCACTTGCCATGTGATTTTTATCCCTAGCATGAATGGATTCTAATTTCTTTCTACCCAATACTGGATACTAATGGATTCATCTTGATGTATCTGCTACTGTGGGTCATCAAGCCATTTCCTTTTGTTTAGAATGTATTTTTTAGTCAAGAATGCATGATCTGATTAAGAAAATTAGTTTTTTGTGCTAAAATTCTTTTTTTAGATTATATTAAATACACTTGAGGATTTGTGAAATTGTTTGCAAGTTTAAACATGGGTTTTTGAGTGTTTTATGTAACTTTTATGTGAAAATTAACATAAACAAATGACTGAACAACAACAAATGACAGACATAAACATCACCATAAACAGTATCACATCAGCACATGATGAAGGAGTTCACCACTCTTGGGCTATGTCTCCTTGGTCTAGCTTTCAAAGGCTTGGCCCTCTCTACTATGCTAAAAAATGTGAATACATTAGTTTATAATGCTTAGAATGCTCTGAAACCTATTTCAATGGCTCGATAATGCCCAAAAATACCTGTGTAGCCTCTTTCTGCTCCTGATATGGTAAAAAATTAAGAGGTTATGACCTTTTCCAATCTTATGCTAATCACACCAGAAATTCCCCAAAATTCGGCATCATCCTACAATTTAGCCCATAAAGCACGCTAACGGAGAGACGATTTCATCGAGAACCGGGCAATATTGTCAAACAATTAAAATGCCCGCTAATGCCTACTAACCAAAACTATGGCCACGTGGGGGGGCCATGTGCTTGGGGCCAAGGCCAAAGGCCCATCCCTGCCGACTAGGCCCCCAATCCACCTCCGCGATGATCACATGAGTGATTATATAACCGCTTGGGTTGGCCCCACATGGGCTAGCCCATTCCTCCGAACTCTGCACTAACAGAATTCAAATATGTCGCTTGAACGTAGGGGTTAAGAAACACCTCAGTGGCATATTGGACGATTGTTGTTGTGTCTTGGGAGGTCGTAGGTTCGACCCCCGCTACCTCTGCCTATACTATAAAAAATATTTTTTTGGCCTCCCGAGCTACCACATGATGGCCTCTGTCTAGGCCACATGTCAGCCCATGGTTGACCACTCTTTCAACCAATCAAAACCACAAAAATCTGACCGATATATAAATGTCACTTGTCACCTAGTGATTCACCGAGGAGCTCGTTGACCAAGTCATCGACCACATAACTTGCCTAGTCAATGCCACGTCAATAGTATGGACTGTTGACTGGGCTGTCCTTTTCTTTTTTTAATTCACCTGTTTGGGAAAGTGAAGAAAACATATTTTTGGAGTCATATGGAGTTTGTTTCATGCGAAACAAGTTGTGCCAGATTTAGGATGACGAGAAATACATGATCGTCTTGGTTCCACAACACTCTAACAACTTTGAATTTTGAGCTATTTTTTGGAGCACCTGATCATTCCTCCCCACTAGAAGCCTTTTGGACCCAAAATATCACTTTGAGTTGTCCAGCAGGTGAGGGCATAGTTCCCTCACCTTTCCAATCTTGATCCATTTGGCTTTTGAAGTATTTGTTCCTTTTAAGCTCCACTTGAAGGTAATCTAGATTTCCTCGTTTTGAAGACCTTGTTGTTCTATCAAGTATGGCATCTTGTTGTAGTTCATCAAGGTATTTAGGAGAAAAATCCTCTATGGAAGGAATTTGGACATTTTCTCCTTGATTTTCAATCAATAGAGGCTCATACAACCTTAAGTTCTCAACATTAACAACAACATAAATTTGCATATATGAAGGAAAATCCAACCCGAAGGCATTATTACCAATCTTTTCCAAAAATTTGAATGGACCATATCTAATTGGTTTCACTTTTTTCCCTTCTCCTTGGAGCCTCTCTTTGCTAATGTGAAGCAAAAATTCATCACCGACTTGGAACTTGTGATCTACACGATGCTTGTCGTGCCTTGATTTGTACTTGCGTTTTCTCTTTTCAAGCTAATATTGCACTGTTTAATGTACCATTTGGAGTCGTTCAATGAAATATTTGGATTTTTACATGTTACCATAAGTAGAAACATCCTTCTTACCAAGATGATACAACACATTATGATGCAAATGGTAAACAAATTCCTCTACTTTATTCCCTTGACTCAATCTTGAACATACATCTTGAAAGTATGTATTTTTCTGAACATAACTTTCATGTAAAACAAAATGATGCTTGAGGAAAGTAGTTATACGAACTATAGGCCTAGAAAGTACATCAACAAACTTGTCGCTTATACCTTTCTTATTCCTTTTGACTAAGTTGAATAGCAGAAGAAAACCCATCCAATGAAAGTGCCTTTGTCACTGCAAATTAATCACTGTACCAATGAAAATTTCTGAATGAAATGAAATGGGATTACTATGTTGCATAAGCACTATGCCCATGGCATAGACGCATACATCAACCTGAAATTCAAATGACTTTTTCAAGTATATAAGAGCAAGTATAAATGTTGAACTGATCTTTTGTCTTAAAGCATCAAATGCCTCTTATTGTTTGCCTCGCCACTGAAAGGCGTTTTGCACAACTGCGAAAGATTGCAAATGAGCTACAATAGAAGAAAATTTAACAAAATATTTACTCCAACATTGGGCTACTGCCAAAAAACCTCTTACAAATGACTATCTTGAACATTGACCAATCCATAATAGCATCAATCTTGGAGAGGTATAACTTCAGCTCACCTTCTCCAATATTATGCCCCAAGTAAATCAAAGAAGTTTTACCCAACATATACTTTGACATCTTCAATAACAAATGTTCTTGACATATGATATCAAGTATTTCTTTCTCACACATGACATGTTCATAATGAAATTTTTTGAAAATGAAAATGTCATCCAAGTAGACTATCATGTTTAGATACGTCTTCAATACACCTTTCTTCATATGCATGAAATTAGTAGGAGCATGACAAAGATCAAAAATCATAACAAGCCAATAAAACAAAGCTTGCTTGTTTTTGAATGTCATCTTCCATATGTCTCCTTCAACAAATCTACTTTAATGATAGCCACTTCTTGAGTCCCATTTAATGAAATGCTGTCCATTCTTCTTGGGAGCCAAAACAAGAGGTGCACCACATGGTAAAGGAGATGGTCGGATGATCCTTCTGTTAAACAATCCTTGAATTTTCTTTGTTATTTATGCACTTTCCCTTCTTGACATCTGATGCATGTCAATGTTAGGAAGAAGACACCTTTGTTGCAATGGTATTTCATGTTGGATTCTCCTCTAGGGAGATAATCCCTTTTCTTTTTGAAACACCTCATCATCATGATTAACTACATCAACCAAATCAGTTTTCAATTTTGAAATACAACCATCAAACGCTTCATAATCAACATCTACATTGGGTTTGATCATAAGAAGCACTAAATTCTTACTTGAATTCACTAGTCCTTTCATTTGCCCTGCATTAACTAATGAAAGATTTAGTTTCTTGCTATGAGCTCTCACAATATATTTCTACTCCATCTTTGAAAAAATTGTATTTCTTTTCATGTCTATGGAAGATAACTTTTTTGTCATATAGATATGGGCTACCCAAAACTATTCCTGATATATCAAGCGGTAAAACATCTAATTCAACTTTATCAATGAAGTTTTTTGTGATTGCAAACCGAAGAATATATTTTCTTGTAACTTGTAAGTTTGTGTCCTTGCATATCCAACCCAATGGATATGGCTTGGGATGTAAAATGGTTTCAAGATTAAGTTTCTTGACTAAATCATGAAATATCAAGTTGGCTTGAGAACCACTAACAAAAAGTGTGTCGATTTTTGTATGTTTTGAGATTACCCTCACATGAAATAATTCAATCCTTGTTTCTTCATCTGGAGTACTAGTGTGACAATTTGATATACTAGTGCTAGCAATGGATTCTTTTCCTTTTATACCCATGGCTGTAATTTTAGTTTCATCACCTGAATTGGATCCCAAATCCTCTTGAATGATGGTAGTTGTCTTTTCTTTTCCTTTGTTGTTGAATTTCTTAGGCCTCATCTCGTGATGAAGCTTCCAACAATTAGCTTCATTGTGGCCCTCTTTGGAACAATGTTTACATGTTGTTTTCTCTCCTTATTTCTTAATGGATACAATTTTCTTTTCGTTTACCCTTAAATGGCTTTTTACTACCTCCTTCTGGAGCGTTTTTCCCTCTTGCCTCAAGATGAGTGGCTTGCACACACACCTCATCTATATTATTGGGATTAAACATAAGGATAATATGCCTAAGGTAACTGTGTAAACCCCTATGTACTTCAGCAACGTGTCTTATGATTCAAATCTACACCTAACATTAAAGACCTTTTTTTGAATTCTTGGGTTTAATCTTGCACATTTTGACCTTTAAGTTGTCTAAAGTTCTGCCAATTCATGATGTCTTTCTATATATATGCTAGAGGGAAAAATTGTTTTTTAATTGAAACAATGAAATCACACAAAGAAATTGAGATTTTACAGTATCTTTTTATCTCCTCTTGTGTCTTTGATTCCCACCATACTAATGTTGCAACGTCCATCCTCAAGGAAGCTAATTGAATCTTTATGTCATCCTCTTGAAGGTTTTGAATTCTGCAATAGACCTCCAACTCACGAATCCAATTATCAAGCTTCTCTGGATTCACTTCACCATTATACATGGGCAGTTCAAATTTAACATCAAGTTTTAATAAGGGTGATTTCCCAATTCCTTTTGAGGTATGTTGATGAGTATGAGTAAGGGTTGTGTTAGTGGAAGAGGGTGAAGGTTCTTGTGAAGAAGAAGATGAAGAAGATGGTGGAGGTTTACCTCCATTTCCATTACCTCATCCTCTTGAAAAACCTTATCCTTTGGGAGGTTTGGAGCTTTCACCCTGCAGCCTGGTATTCCTCTCTTCATAAAGGACCTTCATCATCTCTGTCATATCAAAGAAAGCCTTGCTAAAGACCTTCTCATCCTCTGTCATGTTTCTAGTTTTTGCTTCATGAGACATCCTCACTGGAGCCTCAACTGCAACTTGAGGAAGAACTGGTGGTGGAGATTGTGGCAACCTTGCCCTCCTTCCCCTTGACCCAACTTCAGGGCTTTCAACTTGTTTCCCTTCTCCTCTTTTGAGTTTTAACCTTGTAAGCATGACATAAATTTGCAAATAGTTAAATCCTTCTTGAGAAAATAAAACTAAGAGTTCTAATACCAAACTTGATATGATTAAGAAAACTAGCTTTTCTGTTCTAAAATTATTTTTCAGATCATATTAAATAAGTGTGAGGATTTGTGAGATTGTTTGCAAGTTAAAACATGGATTTTTGAGTGTTTTTTTGTGCAAATTAACATAAACAAATGACTCAACATCAGCAAATGATAGACATAAACATCACCATAAAAAGTATCACAACAACACATGATGAAGGAGTTCACCCCTCCTGGCCTACGTCTCCTTGGTCCAGCTTGCAATGGCTTGGCACTCTCTACTACACTCAAAAATGTGGATACATCAGTTTACAATGCTTAGAATGCTCTTAAACTTGTTACATGGCTCTAGAATGCCCAAAAATGCATGTGTAGCCTCTTTTTGCTCCTAATTTGGTAAAATACTATAGAAGTTATGGCATTTCCCAATCTTCTGCTAATCACACTGCAAATTCCCCTAAAATTCGGCATCATCCTACAATTTCGCCCACAAAGCACGCTAATGGAGCGATAATTTCAACAAAAACAGTCGAAATTGTCAGACAGTTAAAATCCCTGGTAACGCATATGAACTGAAAACTGTGGCCACGTGGGGTAACCACGTGCTCAGGGCTAAGGTCAACAGCCTGTCCCCTTCGACCAGGACCCCCCCCACATCGATGGTGATCACATGAGCGGTTATATAAGTGTGTGGGATGGCCCCACACATGCTGGCCTATTCCTCCGAACTTCGCGCCAACGTTATTCAAATATGTTGTGTGAACATAAGGGTTAAGAAACACCCTGGTGACATATTGGTAATCACTGTTGTTGTGTATTGGGAGGTCGTAGGTTTGACTCTCGTTTCCTCTGTCTAGATTATAACAAAGTTTTCGGTGGACTCCCGGGTTGCCACATGGTGGCCTCCGGCTAGGCCATACATGTGTCAGCCCGTGGTTGGCCACTCTTTCAACCAATCAAAACCACATAAATCTGACTAATATATGAATGCCATTTGTCACTTGGTGATTTAAGGAGGATTCCATTGACCAAGTCAATGACCATATAGCCTGCCCATTTAGCGCCATGTCAGCAATACAGACTACTTTATGAGTTGTCCGTTTTTTTTTTAAATTCGTATGTTTGGGAAAGTGAACAAAACTCATTTCTGGAGTCATACGGAATTTGTTTCGCGTGAAATGACTTGCAGTAGATTCATGATGGTGAGAACTACGCGGTCGTCCAGGTTCCACACCAATATGACAACTTTGAATTTTGAGCTATTTTTTTTAGCACCTGATCAATGCATCTCTCCCCATCACTATAAAATTGTCACGGGTTTGTTATAATGCAAACATATAAACATACTTATTGTGTATCTTAGTTCAAGAAACATTTATAAAAAGGAGGGATCCCACCCAATGTTTTATATGTTTTGATAAGTGCATAAGATGAAGCCAACGTTGGTGTGTAGTTGTAGGATCGATCTGACTGTGACAAGGAAAACCATTTTTTTCAATGTGTCAAGAATAAACATAAATGATGTGTCAAGTGCATTCTATCTATGATTTTTTTGACTATGTAATGCAATTAGCATCCTCTATTCCTCTTCTCTTTATTAGAATGTTTTTTATTTTTCAAATAATATTTAACAATCCATCTATAAAGGTCAATGAACATCATTCTCTAAAAGGATAAAATAACTCATTAAATTTTGATGCAAGGTACAATAAATTAGGATTTATAGAAAATCTTGCTTATAATACAAGTATAATGTGTATGATATATATTAACACACTATTCATTGATTTTCAAATGAAAAAAAAAAACAATAACGACAACAACAAATTTCTAAATATATATCTTTTTATAATGCTAACATAACCACCATAAAAATAGACAAAAAAATAAATAAATATGGTAATTAATATAATAATACTATATATATAACCTGAATTCTATACCTAACATAAATCTAATTATAATGTGAATATGACCTAAATTACATGCATTACCTAAAAATAAGAAAATATAACATCAATATCTCATATTTTTAAACCTATCAATATATGTCTCTATTATGTGATATTCATACTTTTTGAAATTACCTCTATAAATCTCTATAACACCAATCTCAAATATCACTATTATACTTATTTGAAATGCTAAAAAAATACAAGATTATATTATTTAGGCTAACATCATGCATTTTAACATAGTAAATTAATAAATCCATTTTGTATTGTGAATGACTTGGTTCTCCTATTCTAAATTCCTAGAAACATGTAGAGAGAATGATATTAATAGTTTGAACATAATTGTTTCTATGTTAAACTAACTCTCATACAGAGTATGTGAAATTAAAGGAACCTTCGAGAGTTATTGTGTGTATTATTTAGTGACCTTTAACTCCGCTATAAAGTATGTGAAATTAAGAGTTCTTGTGTATATTATTTAGTGATATTTTTTTGAGTTAACTAAGGTGGTTTTGTAGTTATAAGTATGATGAAAAGCATAATTTATTATTTAGAAAAGATAGAAAATCAATCTATATATATAATAATGTATTTTTATTTTTTTTAAATAACAATAATTTTTATTTAAATATTATTAAATAATAATTTTACATTAAATTGTATCATTTTATAACTCACAACTTTATAATAGATTAAATTATATAATTTTTTAACTCACACAAAGTAAAGTTGTGATGTTTGATAGCTTAACTGATTTAAAAATTTACCACTTTTTAAAAAACTACAAAACAATTATCTACAATTTCCATCTCACATGTAAACCCATTCTTTTTTATTTCCACATCCTTGAATTCAGAAACACAACATAACACAATTTGCATCTCACATGTAAGTCTAATCTTTTTGATCTCCACATCTTTGAATTCAGAAACTCAATATAACACTATGTCACGTCCCTTACAACAAACATGATCAACTAATATGATGAACTCCATGTTTATCTGCATGAACCAACTTAATATGACGTAGTCTCTATTGCAGCTAGGTTTTTTGCAAAGTCATTTTCGTAGCACCTTTTTAATTCTTTCCAACATAGATTACAGTTCAATAACAATGACCCCCGGGATGAATTAAACCTTGTAACAATACCAAAATCCTTTAAATGCTAATTTCGAGAAGATAACCTACGACATTAATAATGACTCAGAAATATTTTTCAAATACCACACTGCTTTACACATGGATTCAGAGATATTTTTCAAATAACATACTGCTTTACACATGGACTCAGATATTTTTTAAAGCTGGTCTGTAACGTTTTGACACGAAGAAATTGCCCTATATGTTTGACATGGAATCCAAAGTAGATCACTCTGCCTTTAAATCAGCGATTATATTCAGTGAACATAACCAAAATAGCCATATTCAATAATAATAATAAGTAGCTATTAAAAAGAAATGGCATGTAAATGAAGTAAAATAAACGCAAGTCGACCCTTGAAAAGAAATGGTATTATATTAAACATAATCAACTTTTAAAATTATTCCTTTGTTAAGAGAACAACCTCCATACAGTCAAACTTGTTATTTACATTTAAGAAAGGAGGTATATATGACTGCTCACATTTAAGTAAAGATATATTTTTATTCTGATTATATATTTTATAAATGTTTTGGAATTTGAAATAGGGTTAGATAATTGATTTTGTTTTTTTGAATATTTTAAAATTTAAAATTAAGTTGAATAACAAAAAAAAATAAAGTTAAACAAATAATTTAGCTTTGTTTATTGAGGCTACAGTCTTGTTTGGACCATGGAATTTTGACCTGTCTTTTTTTCAAAAAATCTTATCATGAGAATGTTTGAATAGTTTTTTGGGGGCGGAAATAGATTCAGCATTATTAAATTCAGCGCTATTAAGAACCTCTCGACACCCAAAATCTTGAAACTTGACTACTGTAACGGGGATTTCCAAAAAATTCTGCCAAATCTTTTAAAAAAAAAACAGTATGCAAAAAAATTGCCCAGAAAAATATTCTAAAAATCTAAAATCAAATTAATTTAAAAGAAATAAAAAACACATACCCTTGAAAAAAATATGAATTTCCAAAAAAAAAATTATAAAAGAGACAGCAAAATTGACGACCTCTAAAACAAAATGAGAAAGCTAGGGAGCCGTGTATCAGTCAAGTTCCTTGCACGTTTCTAAATGCAAAGGAAAATATATAAAAGAGACATTGCCGTTAATTACGGAAATAAAAATATATAAAAGAGACATTGCATTAATTACGGAAATGTTTATCGCCCGAAAACTTATACCTTACTCTGGAGTCGTTACATCTGATATCACTTTTTTTTTCTCGTAGCACCGTTTATTTCGGAGCTGCGGCATAGAAATCGATCCGTGGGTGGTGTGCAGAGGCACAAATGCAGGCTGGATCATGTTATCTAATAGGTTCTACACCAATAATTCTCCAAGCAGCCCGCCAAGGTGGAAACCTCATTGCCGGGCTTTTATATGCTCAGTCAAATTATGGCATGGACTCAACTTCAATGAAATAATATTTTAACTCTTATTAGACTAAAATTAGTGTACAGAGTTATGAGTTTTTTGTTTTAATTTTTTTTCAATTTATTTTGTTAGACAATGCCAAACAACAAAATGTTAACATTTCTTATAACTTTGTCTAATGCCAATAACTTTAATACTAACAAAAATTACACTTGAACCCTCAACTTCAATAAGATTACATTTAAACTCTATAAGACCTGTCCATTGAAGAAAATAGACAAAACACACACTAAAAGTTCTGAAGTTAGAATTTTCCTTATCTTTTATTTATTTTTTATTGTTTTTATCTTGGTTTTTTATAGAATGTTTTTTTCTCTCTAGTAAGAAAAAACTATCTAACTTTTATATATTAAAAGGTAAGTAAAAAGTCTCAAAATTTTGTTAACAGCAAATAATGTGAATCTATAATGCGGAATAAATGCTTAAAAGAATTGCAAAACTTTTAATAACCAAGAAATCATATCTCTGGCTATTGATGCTTGCTCACACACCGATACTGTTTATTCTTTAACAGTCTTACACATTCACAACAATTTTCAACAGAAACGATCAATAGCTAATGACACCAGCAAATCTACGTGTGAAAGCACAAAACTCTGTCTCCACGAAACGCCACCAGTGCCTTAACAACCCCAACTGATTTCTTCCTAATCATTCCATCACTTGGAGCCTCCGATTAATAAACACTTAATCGTAGCGAACAACAAAGAGGTGCGCTCGAAAAAATCACACCACAACTAGAAAAAGAGAATAGAAAGACGAGAATGCAATGCGAGAGGGGAGGTTAATCTTTTCGCTGATGTAAAGAAAAATGAATATTAAAGCCTTCAAGAATCTCTTGTTAAGCACAAGTATCAATTATGGAAGGGCTTTCAAACTACGACACCATTCTGGTATCTGTAATCTTCCAAGCTCTGCTCACTTTAGTTTAATGGTGTAAGGCTGAAGGGAATTGAGTTAGTGAGCTTGGAGACCAAACAGAAGTATTTATAGCCAAGCTTCCATCAAACTTCTATTGGCTATGTGTCAAGTGTTCCATAGAACATGGTAGAGAACTGTAGAGGGAGTAATGGATCACTCCAAGAGCTCCTGACAAGAAATTAATTAAGCGCAGTTGGTTTCCGTAATTGAAGGAAATAACTACACGCTGTTTCCAAATTATCAGCGACTGAAAGGCAGTGGATTTCTCCATTATGGGAGCCGTAAAGGGAGCTAACATTCTCCCACTTGGTCCATACTTTCAATATTAATGTCTCATCTTAAAACCCATTGATAATCTGTATTAAGTAATAGATAAATGAGTCATGACGACAAGTCCTCTAATGACGAGTATTATCTTCCATGTATTACTATGTATTTATTTCTATTAAAATTTATGTGGCAACAATTTCTTAATGAATAAACCCTATGTTTATTCTTGGTCCTACACAGATGAATTTTCTCAAATCAAATTAAGGTGCACATAAATATGAGAAAAACATCACAATAATTAAGAATTTCATTAAAATAACATTGTCCATACAATGAGAAACTACATAATGGAACCATGTCCCATATTCATTACATGATTGTTGAATTTCAACGGTGGCATGCCCTTAGTCAAAGGATCAATGATCATCAACTCAGTGTTGACGTGCTCAATGACCACTTTCTTTTCTTTAACACGTTCCCTTGTAGCTAAATACTTAATGTCGATGTGTTTATTTTGACTCCCACTTTTGTTGTTTTTAGCCATAAAATTTGCAACTGAATTGTCACAATACATTCTCAATGGCTTAGAGATAGAATCCATAATTATAAGCCCAGAAATGAAACTCTTAAGCCATACACCATGTAAAGTAGCCTCAAAACAGGAGACAAACTCGGCTTCCATAGTGGAAGTGGCAATCAAGGTCTGCTTGGCACTCCTCCATGATACAACTCCACCAACCATCATAAAAATGTATCCTGATGTTGATTTGCGTGAATCAACACATCCAACAAAGTCAGAATATGAGTAGCCAATTACTTCCAAATTGTCCGTCCATATATACATAAGCATGTAGTTTTTGGTTCCTTGAAGGTACCTCATTACTTTCTTTGCAGCTCTCCAGTGGTCTAAATCTAGAACACTCTGATATCGTCCCAACATTCCCACAACAAATGCAATGTCAGGTCTTGTGCAGACCTGAGCATACATTAGTCTTCCAACAACAGAATCATATGGAATGTTCTTCATTTGTTCCCTTTCAAAGTCATTCTTCGGGCATTGGTTCAAATTGAACCTATCACCCTTCACAATGGGAGCTACACTTGGTGAACAATCCTTCATCCGAAATCTCTCTAAAATTTTATTAATATAGGTTTTCTGAGACAGACCCAAGATGCCTCGGAATCTATTTCTATGGATATTAATGCCAATGACATAAGATGCCTCACCCATATCCTTCATATCGAATTTTTTAGAGAGGAATTGTTTCACCTAATGCAACAAACCCTTATCATTGGTTGCTAGCAAAATTTCATCCACATATAAAACAAGAAAACAGGTTTTACTCCCATTGACTTTCAGGTATATACATTGATCCGTAATGTTTTCTACAAAACTGAAAGAAGAAACCACATTACGGAATTTCAAATACCATTGGTGAGATGCTTGTTTTAAACCGTATAATGATTTCTTGAGCTTGCAAACCAATTGCTCACCATCACTAGAGGGGAATCCTTCAGGTTGTTTCATGTAAACCTCCTCCTCTAGATCTCCATTGAGAAATGTTGTTTTCACATCCATTTGTTGCAACTCCAAGTTGAAATGGGCTACTAATGCCATAATAATTCGCAAGGAATCTTTCTTAGATACAGGAGAGAAAGTTTCCGTGTAGTCGATTCCTTCTTTCTGAGTGAATCCCTTAACAACAAGTCTTGCTTTGTATCTCTTAATGTTGCCCAATGAGTCTTTCTTTGTCTTAAAGACCCATTTACATCCAATGGTTTTTGCACCATTGGGCAAGTCAACAATATCTCAGACTTCGTTACTCTTTATAGAATTCATCTCTTCCTTCTTGGAATCCTACCATAATTTTGATTCTTTGCAACTCATGGCTTGTGAAAAAGACTCGGGATCATTTTCGGCTCCAATGTTGTAGTCAAATTCTTGCAGATACACAACATAATCATCAGAAATTGCTAATCTTTTTGGTCTAGTATATCTTCTTAATTTTGTACCATCATCTTCCTGAGAAGTATGTGGTTCAACTCGTTGTTCAAAAATTCTTGGCAACTCTTAAACTACCTGATCTACTGGAATGTTGTCAGTAGCTTATGGAACTTCAAAAATTGGTTGTTCAACACCAATTTGTACTTGAGGGGTGTTGTGAACAATAACCAATCTATCATTTGAGGTGGAAGGTTGAGATTTTGAATGATCCTTCTTAGAAACTATGTTCCTGATTTGATCGCTCCCACTAATCAAGTCATTTTCAAGAAACATTGCATTTCTTGATTCCACAATCCTAGTGCTGTGAGATGGACAATAAAATCTGTAACCTTTAGACCGTTCATCATATCCAATGAAATACCCACTAATGGTCCTTGGGTCCAGCTTCTTTTCTTGTGGATTATATATTCTCACTTCAGACGGGCATCCCCAAACGTGCATATGTCGCAAACTCGGTTTCTAACCTTTCCATACTTCAAATGGAATTTTAGGAACAACCTTGGTTGGAACTCGATTTAATATATACATTGTCATCTTAAGTGATTTATTCCACAAGGATTTAGGAAGATTGGAGCTGCTAAGCATACTCCGCACCATGTCCAATAATGTTCGGTTTCTACTTTCTGCTACACTATTCTGGTCAGGTGAACCAGGCATGGTGTATTGGGCAGCAATCCCATGCTCTTGAAGAAATTTTGCAAATGGCCCAGGTGCTTGTCCATCTTTTATGTTTCTACCATAAAATTCTCCACCTCTATCTCATCTCACGATTTTAATTTGCTTTCCGCATTGTTTCTCTACTTCAGCCTTAAATATCTTAAAGGCATCTAATGCTTCGTTCTTTTTATGAAGCATGTAGAGATACATATATCGTGACTAATCATCTATAAAAGAGATGAAGTATCTCTGACCATGTGAGTCCATGTCTGGACTACATATATCATTATGTATGGTCTCTAATATGTCTGAATTCTTATTGGCACCTTTCTTTGACTTGTTGGTCTGCTTTCCTTTTATGCAATCCACACAAGTCTCAAAATCAGTAAAATCCAGAGTATTAAGTACCCCTTCATTTACTAATCTTGTTGGAATGATGAGTGTAAGAAAAGTTTGGATGTTCTCAAGGAAAAAATGGCATCCGCTCCCATCTTGGTCTTCCCAAAATGGGACATCGAATTTCATGTACATGTTGATGCATCGTGTATTGCGTTGGGCGTTGTACTTACGCAGGAAGGCGCGGAAGGCATGGATCACCTGATCGTGTTCACGAGTTGGCGACTGTCCAAAGACGAAAAGAACTATTCTACTACAAAGTGCGAAGAATTGGCAATGGTATACAAACTCCATAAATACTGCCACTATTTACTTGGTGGGCACTTCAAGTTGTATACCGATCATTCTGTGTTGAAATACCTGGTGAACAAGCCTGTGTTGGGGGGGCGCATATGTAGATGGTTGTTACTGTTTCAAGAATATAACTTCGAGGTCATTGTAAAGCCGAGACGACGAGGAGCCAAGCAAGTTGGAGGAAGGACTACTTGATGCACAACTCTTTGCAGTGCATGTCGTGGACGACCACTTCGAACATATAATACATTTCTTAACCACAGGGACTCTGCCACAGGGATATTCAGTCCACCAGAAGAAAAAATTGGCGGTACGTGCGGCGGACTTTTCTATCATCGCGGGGCACCTCTACAAAATGGGAAACAATGAGATATTGCGAAGATATGTACCTGAATTTGAATGAGGATAGATCCTCACGGAAGCACATGGGGGGGCTGTAGGAGGACACTATGCAGGACGGGCGATGGCATAGAAGATTCTTCGCACTGGGCTATGGTGGCCAACCCTACATCAAGATTCGAAAGCATACTGTCGGGCCTGCGACGTATGTCAAAGGACTGGGAAACCATCACGAAGGGATGAGATTCCACTCAATCCACAGATGACGCTGCAGCCATTCAAAAAATGGGTAATAGACTTTGTGGGGCCAATCAAACCTCAGGGGAAGACAGATGCGTGCTACATCATCACTGTGATAGAGTACCTGACTTGATGGGCAGAAGCACAACTAGTTAAGGACTGCACAGATACCACAACTGCGAAATTTTTGTTTGACAACGTGTTGACACGGTTTGGATGCCTGAAAATTTTAATGAGTGACCACGAAACACACTTCCTAAATGAAACTATTAGCGCACTCACCGAGGAGTTCTAGGTGTATCATCAGCAAAGTATGTTGTACCATCCACAATCTAATGGGACAATAAAAGTATTCAACAAGATTCTGGAGACTGCGCTGACCAAAGTATGTAATGCACAATGAAACAAGTGGGACCTGCGCATACCTACCGTATTATGGGCATACATAACCACGTGCAAGAAATTGATAGGTCAGACACCTTTCCAATTAGTCTATGGCACGGAAGCAGTCATGCCAATGGAATACATCGTAACCAGTTTGCAGATAGCAGCAATGATAGGCATGTCGGACCATGAAGCCTTGGAAGAGAGGCTCGCGCAATTGGAAGAACTCGAGGAAGAATGGTTTATGGCAGGATTCCATTAGCAGGGATAGAAACAACGTGAAAAATCTTGGCACGATCGCCATATCAAGTTGTGCACATTCAAG
This sequence comes from Pinus tabuliformis, assembly GCA_031772625.1. Taxonomy (NCBI): domain Eukaryota; kingdom Viridiplantae; phylum Streptophyta; class Pinopsida; order Pinales; family Pinaceae; genus Pinus; species Pinus tabuliformis. The sequence continues at coordinate 837,405,780 of CM062809.1, read as the reverse complement.
GTAAACGATTTAGTGTTGATATATGACAGCAAGTTCGAAAAATTTCCTGGAAAATTCAGAATGCATTGGTTGGGACCATATATGGTAAAGGAGGTCACAGACGAAGGAGCAGTCTAGCTAGTCAAACTTGATAGAGAGCCCTTCCTAGGAAGAGTAAATGGTAGTCACCTGAAGCCCTACATGGGTGGGCCTGCTGTCTGACTAACCGACCAAAGTACAGTCTTTGCGACCTGACCAGCCGAACAGAGGTGCGTGACTATAAACACATGTACTAGAAGCCGACATCAAAGTAGAGATGTCAGTTAGACGCAGATGATTCAGAAGCAGAAATGGAGCTGATCCAGAAAACGACAACATGGTGGGTTGCAGACCTTCACGCCACACAGGCACAATTGTATGGACTTCATGCAAGGGTCGTCGCGCCAGCCAAGTGACTTAGGACGAGTCATGATGATTGTGTTGGGGGCCTGTTGGGCAGTGGATCTCCCCCATAGCATGTTTTTGGGGATTAAAGCCCAAAGTTTTGGTCAATGTAATGTAAAGACCCCACAAAATGTGGGCGAGGAGGACGAGATTCTATGGTTTGCCACCCTAAAATAATGTAATTTAATGTAGAATGTGTCGGCCTACCCATGGTCCGTGAACCATGGGATTGTATAAATAGAGCGAGGCTCTAAGGGAAAAAGGGAGTTATAAGCTTTGAGAAATGATATGGGTTTTGGATGTTGAATTAGATATGAGTCTGTAAGTCTGAGTCTTGGGTTGTAGTAGTAGGAAGACGCTTTGCAACTGAGTGCGTAGAGGCCTGTTAGAGTCCGCATCTATGTGCATCGATCCCTGCAGTTGAGTGCGCAGGGCGGAGGTGGGATTGTATCTGAACATAGGATTAATAAAAGATAAGTTGATTCTGAAATACTATGTGTTTATGCTCCTGTTATGTTTATGCATGTATTTATGGTTTTATGATTGTGCGCACTGGTTATAAATGTTAAGTTAATAAGAATATTGGGCCCCCATAATTAATTTAAGATCTATAATAATAGCATAGTAAATAATAAGGATATAGACACCACCTCTCGAACTCATTACAGAGCTACGCGGAAGTAATTGCATGAGTTGCGAAGGATAGACAGTTGCGTGGAGCAGCGCAAGCGCACATGATCGGTTCGCGAACTTCCCAGACCTCATAAAGACATCTCTAGGGTGCGGAAACCTAGTTCTAGCACCCTCCCATACTACCTCAGGTGAGACCTCAGTCCGTGCACTGCAGACTATTGCCGAAAGGGCCAATAGTTTTGAGATTTGTTTGGCTCAATCACTCTGAACTTGGGTCAGGCCCAAATAAGCCAACACCATTCAAAATAATAATTTTGAAATAGGGTCATTTATGGACAAATGCTCTCAAATAATGAGATCCAATATAGAAATTGGGTATCATATACACCCACTCTTCGTAAAGTTTATCATGTGGTTCTAGAATAAGTATGGAAATCATCGAAACATATTAGTTTCGTCCTCCCAGGTAATGGAATTAGGACTATTTGTATCTCACTAGAACTTTACATGATCGACCAAGTGACATCGAAGCTATCAAATGAGTTGGTCCAAAATGAAAATGGGTTTAACAATTACATATTCTCCGTTAGATATCTATAAATAACTTAAATCAATCACATGAAAAGGATATAAAATATAATGATATAACATAAGTACATGAACACATCATGTATACAATCTAATGATGATTATAATCCAATTCAATAGAAAATATTTTATGAATTCTTACAATTAAAAAATAATGTTGATACAGAAACTAAGGGGAATATAAATAAAAAATGCCTTGTAGTGTTTGTGCTAAAAGAAAAATATGTCAAAAGGATGTTAAAATGACCATTCCTAACGAGTTATTTCACTTGCCATGTGATTGTTATCCCTAACTTGAATGGGTTCTAATTTCTTTCTACCGAATATTGGATACTAATGGATCCATTTTGATGTATCCGCTACTGTGGGTCATCAAGCTATTTCCTTTCGTTTAGAATGTATTTTTTAGTCAAGAATGCATGATTTGATTAAGAAAATTAGTTTTTTGTGCTAAAATTATTTTTTCAGATTATATTAAATACACTTGAGGATTTGTGAAATTGTTTGCAAGTTTAAACATGGGTTTTTGAGTGTTTTATGTAATTTTTATGTGAAAATTAACATAAACAAATGACTAAACAACAACAAATGACAAACATAAACATCACCATAAACAGTATCACATTAGCATATCATGAAGGAGTTCACCACTCTTGGGCTATGTCTCCTTGGTCTAGCTTTCAAAGGCTTGGCCCTCTCTACTATGCTAAAGAATGTGAATACATTAGTTTATAATACTTAGAATGCTCTAAAACCCATTTCAATGGCTCCAGAATGCCCAAAAATACCCATGTAGCCTCTTTCTGCTCCTAATATGGTAAAAAATTAAGAGGTTATGGCCTTTTCCAATCTTCTGCTAATCGCACCAGAAATTCCCCAAAATTCGGCATCATCCTACAATTTAGCCCATAAAGCACGCTAACGGAGAGACAATTTCACTGAGAACTGGGCAATATTGTCGAACAATTAAAATTCCCACTAATGCGTACTAACCAAAAACTGTGGCCACGTGGGGGGGCCATGTGCTCGGGGTTAAGGTGTTATAGACATTTTTGTGCCCTACAACTCCATGCATGAAATGTCCATAAACCAAGGGCTCCTAAGTCCCTAAAAGTGTTGTTCTAACCCCTAAAGGAACAAGGTCAACAGATTACAGCTTCTCCGAGAAGTTCTCCACCAGAAACTGCTCAGAATTGGTCAAAACATGATCATTTCAGCTGCTCCACTGGCTAGGTGCGTTGCATTGCACCTAAATACACTGTGAGGGTGCGTTGCATTTCAAAAGTCCCTTCTGTGGGGTGCGATGGGTGAGAAATGACAAATGGCAGTGTCATTTCGCGAGGTGGGGAGACAATGGAAGCTTCCAGAATCTTCTCCTGTGACACTTGCCTCACTGAATTCGGCCATGCATGAGTAAGAGGCCTTCAGTCTCCAAGTGGAAGCAAGAACTGACAGAGAGAAGACACTAATCAAATCACAAGCTGACTCATCCTCCTTACAGATATCTATATATGGATCCCTCATCCCAGAGATATAGAGGATGGAATTTTGCATATTGTAAGGAATTATTGTTGGTTTCTAGAGACAAACATCAGATTGTTGGGTGATTTATGCTTTGTTTGAGGTGAAGAGGGGCTTCTTTGCTGGGAGGTTGATGCTGGGTCGGAACCATTGGTTGTAACTCCTCCTGGATCTTTTCTTGTCTATCAATAAAAACTATTTGAGTTTTCCTCCATGCTTTTGTATCATTGATGCTTGTTACATTTTGTATGGTTAACTTAAATTTGATCCTAAGTTGTTTATGAATATAGATCCATGTCTTTGTATAGTGCTCTTCTTCTGTGATCTTACAGGTACTTTGTGAAGCTGGGCAAGTAAGGGAGCAGGTAGCTGGAGACTATCAAAGAAGAGAGGGATTGGATCAAAGGATTAGCACAAGACACAGGTTGGTTCTTTCTATTCCTCTCTATCTATAATTCATAAAGGAAATACAAAAGTAGTTTTTCTCTGTTTGTTTCTAAGGCAGCTGTCACACCTTAGTGGGATAGAGCAGTTCTAAATAGACACTTTTCCCGGTAACAAAATGGCGACTCCACTGGGGAATGTCTAATTAGTTTGTTTGTGTATCATTCTTTGTTGTTTGTTTCATAAACTTATAAGTAGCTTTCGAACTGCATTTGCCATAACAAATGCAAAGTAGATAACTGCTGCTTCAATCCATTCACTGGATCTGTTTATGATTTAAACAACTGATTCACAAACTATTTGATTGCCCTTGTGATAGCTCTTAGATCCTCCTTAGATCTACCCCTGATTGTTGCATTATTGGTTGCTTTTTACTCGGCCAAAAACCAAGGACTGAACTGCAAACTGTGACCCGGAACCTGGACAGAGTCTCATTTCTGGCCCATCGCAGGTACTGTTAAGAGATTCTGAATTTCAGCACACTTCCTGAGTGGAAAACCTGCGCTGCATTTCAGATACTCTGTGTTACAGGTGCGCTGATCAGACTGACTCTGTGCAGTTGTGGTTCTTGTGCTTCATTCTTTCCAGTTTTATCCTTGAATTTTGCTGCCTGTGATCAGTATATGTCTGTTTGAAACCTCTTTTCCTTGCTGTTATTCCGCCTCCTTTGTACAAAAGAACTGTAGATGTTTTTGTGTGTTTGTTGAGTCGTTTAGAGTTTTCCATTGCAAAAGTAGAATAGTCGTATTGTCGTCCTTTGATTTGAATCTGTCGCAAGTGTCGATTTCGATCATAGGAGAAAGTTTGATTGTTGTTGATGGTCGATTATACTGTTACTATTGCCTTTGGTCTGAATTTGCAATTTTCTAGTGTCAAGAACGAGTGTTCATTTCAAAATCGTAAGGTGTCGTAATCATCTCTGTTTTTGATTTCGAAAAAAGAGCTTGTTTATATTTGTCGCTTGAAAAGAAATTCAGATTTGTACATCAACTTTCTTTTTAGCATCAATACTAAGAAAGTCGAAAACAAATACATGCATGTGCATTTGCATATAGACAATCTGTTTGGCTTGATTTAGGAAAGTGCATTTACAGTGTGCTCTTTTCTCTTTGTGAAAAGATTCTGTCTTTATTTTCCCCTTGTAGCTAGGATTTTCATTGCAGAAAAGAGATAAAAGTTTGTTTATCATCTTTAGATTGCATTTTAGGAATTACATCTACTTCTCGTGGTGAACCCAAAAGGCAAAATTCATAAGCAAGATAAACTTAAAATAAATTCAATGAATCTAACAACGCTTTGGAACTTAACACATAACATTTAGAGGTCTAGGCTAGAGACGTATTCCGGCGTCGTAAAGCCTGGTAACTGTTGTCCTCACTGATGGTTGGGTGATTCCTTCACTTTGAGACGATAAGTGCCAGTACGGACTTGTGCTCCCACGTGCCGTCGAGTATATTTTGGGAGACCCCTATAGGCTTAAATCCTTTATCCTTAGGAAGCCGTGTCTGCCGCCCTATCGATCGCAATGCATTGAACACAGCATTCAGGAAGATTGATTGCCGTACCGTAAAAAGTATTCTGCAGTTTTGCGATTGGTTTGGTACTCCCTTTACCTAGATCTCCAGAGGAGTCCCTTTCGTTCCTTTTCAGACTCCTTAACGGAAAAGGTCCATCTGAGCACTTGTCACTTCAGGCTCATTAAAAATCGAAGGAGACTAGAGTCATCTTTTGTTTTTTCTCGACTCTTAAAAACTGAAAAAACAAGTTGTGTCAAAGCGTCTAAAATTCATTTAATTCAGAAACATACTTCCCCTTTATTTTAGTTGATCGAGTAATCCGCAATCGTGGAAGAAAGTCAATAGAAACCCTGTCGTTCACGGAGGCTTACGAGTCAACCGTCTTTGTCTCCAGAATCGAAGCCAGTACGGACAAAGCGAACTCGTTTAACCGGTTCCAAATCTCCTATTAAAGTTAGAACAAGTGTTCCAATGACATCAGAGACTCCGGTTACTCCAAACATTTCTGGAATCCCTGCCTCTGCAGAAGAAGTTCACCAGCCACAGAGGGACAGTGATACTAATCCTAGTCTGAGAGTAAACACTTGTGTTACCGAACCAGTTCCATCTACAACCGGTTCGGAGAGTCTTGCTCTTCAAACATCTGTCGCTGCCAATTCCATACCTTCTTCGGCACCAGAAATATTCTACGGACCTGACGTTCTTCCCCTTCCACCTGGTCTGATTGCCATAGAAGAAATTGTAGAAGATCCTCCAACAACTACTCCAACGCAATTTGGAGTCGGGATCACTCTATATACTTCTTCATCAGAAGTTAGTCTACCACCAGCTGAAGCTCCTGTAGAATCGCTAGGTAATCTTTTGGATAGACTACAAATGTCTGAACAACCGTCAACATCTAGTACTGTGTCATCTGACACAACGACGACAGAACTCCCTGTTATCACTCCGACAATGTTCGCCGGTATACCATCTGTCCCAACTAGCTCTCAACCGCTAGAAGGAGCCCACTTAGGGGCTACTTCGACAGTATGGTCTGTTCCTGTTTGTTCATCCGGAATAATATCTGGAAACTCTTATGTTGAGTCTCAACAGATTGATCCATTTGGAAGTCAATTTGGGCAGTCCGGGCCCTAAGGGCAAACAATTCCCTTGAGTTCTGGATTACCATCATATGGGGGGCAGTATACCCTTTCAGTATCCCCTCCGGGAGGATATCCATACGGGAGTTCACAACAACATTCAGGTTATACTGGAATTACCTCAAGCGGTTGGGTACCAATACTACCTCAACAACCAAGAATTGTATACTCGATGCAACAATGCTTACCTATGTCAAACATACCGATTACGCCAGCTATTGTGACGGTGTCGCAAGTTCAAACGCTACCTGTTGTATGCCAACCTCAGGTTTCTCAGGTTGTAATGCAACAGCTCCTTGACCCTGCGACTCAACCACAATCGCCGACTGGTGGAATGACACAGGTTCAGACAGGTACAATTAACCCTCATCTTGGTCAAACTGTTAGTATCGTTCAACAGCACATGGCTTCACAACCATGGCTAGTACAATACCAACAACCGCAATTCCAACAAGTATACCAAGGTTCTGAGCAACAAATATTTGCTAATAGTGGGCAACCGTACATTCAAAACAGTCAAAATCAACCATTTTACAATGGTCATGTCCACCAACCTTACCAAACATACCAGCATCAGATGCATTATGCCGGTATGCAAAGACCAACTGCTCAGGCAATCCCATCTTATCCTGGGTATGCTTCACCTAACCTGAATCAGCAGTTACCCTTTGTGGCAACTTTAGAGTTACCTGATTTAAATCGGTTAACAAACGATCCAATCGCTTACGCCCCTTGGTGGCCAGCGATTCCGCATAAACTTCCATCAGATATTCCTAAATTTAATGGAAATCCGGGTGAAGATCCATCGAATCACGTGATGACCTTTCATCTATGGTGTTCATCAAATACCTTAAATGATGATTCGATAAGACTTCGCCTCTTTCAGAGGACGTTAACAGGTCCGGCGGCAAAATGGTACATCGAATTGCCTAGAGCTTCGTTCGACAACTTCAGTACCTTAGCCACAACCTTTTTAACCCATTTTCAGTTACCAGTAAGGTACGAAAAAGGAACAGAACTTCTTACCAACTTCAAACAGACAACGGCCACTCACATATCTGATCATATACATGAGTGGCGACGTCGTCGTAGGATGGTAAAAATGTACGTCCCCGATCAGCTCTTAGCTGAATGGTTTATCAAGTCATTACTGCCTTCCATCACGGAAGATGTGGCAAAGGGGGGAGTCGTAACAGAGGAGCAAGTTATCGCTCGTGCGCAATATCTGGACTTGATTTACACTCAGTCCGGCACGCTCTACGATAAAATACCTGACACCCCTAGACTAGAATTCTCAATTCCTCCTCCTCCTAAATCGAACAATGACTCTCATGCCGACGATGGCGTGATTGGCACAACAGACAAGAAATCGAAAAAGGCTACATCCAAAAAGGCCTGTAAGATTTCAAGTCAAAATGCAAAGGATGAGCTTCTTGCTTCGGAAGTAAATGCCGTATCGACAGATAAAGGCAAAGAAACCAAACAACTAGGGAGCAAGAAGAAAGGAAAAGGGAAGAAGAAGAAACAAGAGGAATCATCACCTGAAAAATCTTCTTCAAACCCTCCTGGAGAGAGGAAACCAAAAAATCCATGTCTCATATGCGATGAGGATCATTGGACCGCAAGTTGTCCACAAAGAGCTGAGGTTAAAAAATTCTTCAAGAATTTGAAAACCTCTGCAGTGTTAACCGATCCGTTTCCAAATCCAGGAACAAATCTGGTTGAAAGTGAAAATGCTTCCCCGTCTCAAGTGCTAATGTTGTCGGTTTCAAAATAGAAAAATGATGCTTTGATATCGACAAGGAACAAAGATTATGGGAATCCACAACTGTCGAACAACAAGGATAAAGATCAACCTAGTAGTTCGACAACAACTTCGACGGAAGTTGCGCCACCCGTCATTCCTGAATTGACATTAAAACCACCAAAGGGAGTAGTACACAAGTCGACGTTTAATCCCCGCGCTAGAGCGGCACAACATTATAATATAGTGGAAGATTTGGCACAATCGCCATCCGCTATGTCGACTCTTGAAGTACTACAGAATTGCCCATCCCAAAGGCAGGCTTTATTATCAGCCATTGGTGGGATAGACCCAAAGGATTCTAATCTTGTATCCTTCGATCATAAAGGATACGATCCTCAATTACTAGCTCAACTAGCTTTCCTTGTTCAAGTGAAAGCCCTCAACAAAACTGTTCATCGAACAATTATTGATGAGGGAGCATCTACATGCATTATGTCAATGAGTTGCTGGAAAACTTTAGGATCTCCAACCTTGTCGCGATCTTCGACAACATTAAAAGCATTCGACGGAAGGACATATACCCCATATGGTATTCTAAGTAACTTGAAATTTGAACTAGGAGGGAAAACTGTAGAAATAGATATTGAAGTAATCGATGGAAATCTTGATTACAACATCCTACTAGGAAGGCCATGGATATATGCTATGGCGGCTGTTGTGTCGACCTATTTCAGGAAGATTGCATTTCCCTTTCAAGGAGGGATTACAATCGTCGATCAACAAAACTTCCTCCCCAACGGTTCTCAAGTTACAGGAAGCATTCCCATGATCCATGGAAGCCCTCATTCGCTTCAAAATATCAGAGTAGGCCTATTAAAAGATCCTATACTAATGGGAACTTTCACCCTTCCACCTCCAATCAACTTGGCGGAAGTAGCGTCGATAGGAACCTGCAACATGATATCTTCTACAAAGATCTTAGAAAACGATATCGACATGGATCATGCAATGGTTTTACCCCCAAGCCCAACGGAAATATTGTAGCAATCAATGTTCCTAGCATGGGAGGCAAATCCAAATCAACGCCCATCAAGCGTTTGGATAGATAGGTCTAGAGAATATGGTACCCCTTCAGATCCTTGGTCGCAAGTGCATGTCACCGACGAAGGAATTGTCCAATCAATGGTAATTGAAGGAGCACCATGGAATGATTCCCACCATCATTCCCTTCTTCCGGATTGTGGAGAAGATACTCAAGATGACCTTTATCATCCTTCAGCCTTTGATTTCCTATCAAATACTGTAAACACGGTGGATTCCGAGCAAAACTTGTCCAACATTGAAGAGACTATAGCCATAAATATCTCGACCAAAACAGATGTAGTAGAGAATATTTATGTTGGCAAATGTTGTTCTCCTTCAGAACTGGAAATATATAACGCTCTTTTTCGTGAATTCAGAGATGTCTTTGCTTGGTCATATAGTGAAATGCCAGGCATTGACTCGAGTATCATTGAACATCAAAATTAAGATGTATCCAGATGTCAAACCAGTACGACAATGGCTAAGGCAGGTGCACCCCAAGAAAGTTCTGCCATTAAGGCAGAAGTTGAAAAACTTCTCCATGCTGGTTTCATCTACCTGGTTCCTCTAACCGATTGGGTATTAAACATCGTCCCTGTTATGAAAAAACAGGGAATAATTAGGGTGTGCATCGATTATAGGGATGTAAATCAAGCTTGTCCAAAAGACAACTACCCTACACCCTTCATTGACTAGATAATTGATGAATGCGCCGAATGCGAAATCTTTTCATTCATGGATGGATTCTCCGAGTATAATCAAATAAATATCCGCCCACAGGACCAGTCAAAGACTGCATTTATTTGTTCGTGGGGCACATTCGCATATCGAAAATTACCCTTTGGTTTAAAGAATGCAGGGGCGACGTTTCAGAGGGAAATGAATTATGCCCTCCATGACATCAAAAACATCGGTCAACCGTACCTCGACGACCTTCCGGCTCATTCGCGAAAGCGGACTGATCATCTGCAGCATTTAAGAGCGATATTTCTACGTTGCTGACACTACAAGATACGACTCAATCCACACAAATGTGTATTTTGCGTCAGTTCCGATCGTTTACTTGGCTTTGTAGTCTCCAAGGACGGGATTCGTCTCGACCCATGTAAGGTCCAGGCAATCATAAATTTGCCTCCACCTTCGAATTTGCTTCAGATTCAGAAACTCCAAGGGAAAGCAAACTTTCTGAGGAGGTTCATTCCAAATTACGCCCAACTTGCTAAAGGTTATACACGTCTTTTGAAAAAGGAAGTACCCTTTGTCTGGGATAAGGTTGCGCAAGCTTCCTTTGATGCTTTAAAAGAATCCCTGATGAAAGCATCGTTAATGTACGCTCCTGATTATCAAAAAGATTTTAACCTGTATCTCGCTGCAGCAGATACGACCATCGCAATGGTTTTAGTCCAAGAAGTCAATGGAATTGAACATCCTATATATTATTTAAGTAAAAACTTAAATGATACAGAAAGCAAGTATTCGTACATTGAAAAGCTAGCACTCGCAGCTGTTCAAGCGATACAGAGATTTCGACACTATGTCCTCTTTCGGAAAACTACCATTCTGTCAGATTGCAACCCCATGACTTATATATTGTCGCGACAGTTGCTGGGGGGCAAATACTCAAAATGGATAGCAATCCTACAAGAGTTTGATCTGGAATTTGTAAAATCCAAGTCAAAGAAAGCTCTAGTTTTCGCAGAATTATTGTGCGATCTCCCATCGTCATCCAACGATGACACATCCGAAGAAACAATCGTGGACGAAAATTTGTTTCTGATATCTACAAGCAATGAGTGGTATGGGGATATAATCATTTATCTCCAAACCCAAAAATATAGGCCCAACACCTCCCACTCTGAACAAAAACGTATTCGATACCAAGCAAAAGACTACATGATCGTTGGTGATACACTTTACCGTCGCGGTATCGATACAGTTCTGAGAAGGTGCCTCACACATGAGGAGGCCGAAAAAGTCCTGAATGATTTTCATTCAGGCGCGTGTGGGGGGCATCAATCTAGATATGCTACAGCGCAAAAAATCTTATGAGCAAGATACTTCTGGCCAACAATGTTCAAAGATTGCATAACCGCAGTCAGAAGTTGCCATGCTTGTCAAATTTTCGACAACAAAACCAGAAGACCACCCGCACCTTTACAGCCAATAGTTGTTGTTGGGCCATTCGCCAAATGGGGCATCGATTTCATGACATGTAACCCCACCTCAACCGGGGGACATGGGTATATCATAGTCGCAGTTGACTATTTTACCAAATGGGCCGAGGCGATGCCTACATTAGATAATACTGGTGAAATAACTGCCCTCTTCTTTTTCAATCATGTAGTTGCCAGATTTGGTGTACCACAGGCTATAGTCACAGATCATGGATCGCATTTTCACAATCACATGATGGTCAAATTAGCTGCCAAACTAGGGTTGTCTCACAACAGCTCTACTCCATATTATCTGCAAGCCAACGGACAAGTTGAAGCAATAAAAAAGGTCCTGAAACGCATGCTGCAAAGGATGATTGGAGTTCACAAAAGAATATGGCACCTAATCCTGTAATCAGCTTTGTGGGCTTACCGAACATCGGTAAGGAATGCAACCGGGTTCACACCTTTCCAACTGGTATATGGCCTGGAAGCAGTCTTACCAATCCAGTGTGAAATCTCGTCTCTCAAACTCGCAATTGATATCCTCCCCGGAACTTCAGAATAAGAGGCTCGTTTCTTGGAATTAATCCAATTGGATGAAACCCGTCGTGACGCCGCTTTGGCTAACGAAGCCCATAAGAAATGAGTCAAGGCGCAGTTCGACAAAAATGTCAAAACCCGTGTCTTCTCAGAAGGTGACTTGGTCTTACGACCAAGAATCCGATAAATTGGGAGCAGGTAAATTTAAGTCTTTATGGATGGGCCCCTATATTGTTAAACGAGTGTTAGCAAAAGGAGCCTACGAGTTAATGGATTATGACGAAATTCCACTGGCGCAGCCTCGTAATGGGTTGTACCTCAAGCGTTACTATGCGTAATGGTAACCTGCATGCTTTTGTTATGTTTTTGTTTTCGCTAAAGTATTTATTTTGGTCAAGTAATCCACTTTTTACATTTGTTGCAGATGTCAAACCTATTGGAATCATGTGTTGGATATGCCGATGGAGCGAGTCGTAGTTCGCGGAACCTATCTTCCGCAGCCTGGGCTATTTTTGATCCAAGCGGCGAGTTAGTAAGTTTCAGAGGGGTATGTATTGGTCGATCAACAAATAACATCGCTGAATATAATGCGTTGATAGAACTTCTCTCTTATGCCATCACACATGGTATACGCTGACTAATTGTCAGGCTAGACTCACAACTCGTAATACTTCAACTCACTGGTATCTATTCTGTCCGAAATCCAGCTATTTATCGCATGTTCCTAAGGGTTAAGATTTTGGAAACACAATTTGATTCTATTCAATATCAACATATTTCCAGAAACTTAAACACATTAACTGACTCATTAGCAAATTATGTGTTAGATAGACATTTGCAACATTTATAAAAAGAAACATACCATCAATGTTTGCATTTGGATCATGTAACTTAACCAAAATAAAACTCCGAAAATAAAAAATATATATAACTGTTTATGGTTTACATGTAATGTTCTGTAACCAAGACAAAATCGGTCAAATGACCAAAAAACTCAAAGTGCTAGGGGGCACCCTAGTCTAATGATGCTCGTGATAGCAAGTCACAGCCTGTGCGATCATGCGCAAGAGACGATTCCATCGTCTTGGCACACCAGTAGTATGTCGCTGTAGCCTCAAGGGTAGCTCGTCAGTACCCACATCTGGAATACCAAGAGTGAGGCCCTCAACCTGCTCCTGTAATGTTGCGGGAGTCTCGGCCACGTCGAGGTCACGAAGGATAGCCCTTTCGACGGCCTCTCCTGCTGGGGCGGCAGCTGGTACTCTCGGGCGAACTGCTGGACGAACAGGACCAACATCTGCATGTACACATGAGTTTGATTAAAGTCTTGATAGAGTAAAGCACAAGGACATTATAAGCAAAAACGATAAACAGGAATATGGTCAGAGATTTTACCAATGGCGCCCCATTGTTCACCATCTGGCAGTACCAAATCCAGATCACCCCGGAAGTCCATGCCAGCATATGGATACTCGGAATAAACCATCTCCTGACGATCAAACCACCTGAAGAAGGTATCAGAAAATGAAATCTAAGACTGGCCAGCATGCCTAGACATGTGGTCAACCCATCTCTGCATACGTGGTTCAGTAGGAGAAGGTAAATCGAGTGCAATGTATTGCGGCTGCATCAGTGGTATCTTCTCCAAGGCAAAGGCGGTCAAAATAGAACCATACCCAAAGTTCTTCAACCTCCCACTCTTTATCTTGGTCAACTGTTCTTTCATCACAAGAAGTACTGCGTCGCACCAGTTGAACACCTTCGGTTGGAGGTATTCCAAGGCATATTGCATATAAGATCGGTTGGATACGTGAAGAGCCGCACCACCGGCCATCCTACCAAAAGTAAACAGAATAGTCCTAAGGGACCTGTCAGTGACATCACGGATGATGATCTTGCCGTCTTTACTCGGCTGAGATCCTTCTCTGCAGTACTGGCAAACATAATCTCTCACCGAGTCACCTCCTCGGGCCGAACCTGATAAAGAGATGGGGGCACCCCGCCTCGACAAACCGGTCAAGAAATAGATGTCTACTACAGTCAAGGGGATAGATTTGCCCTTGATCTGGAAAACCTGGTTGGTAGGATCCCAAGCATCGAGCAAATGCTGCAGTAAGTTGATATGTTGTCTCATGCTAGAAATGCGGAAAAACTTCAGCAAGCCACAGTTCCGCAGTGCGTTTACTGTAACTGGATCATGTAGGGAAAGCATGTCCTCTTCTTCATGCTCATGTTCTCGCCATGTAATGGTCATCTTGCTCCAAAGATCTCTGAAAAACAAACAAGAGAAGAGTTAGATCTTGATTTTGGCAAGAAACAGGAAAAATTTCCATCAAAAATTTTGCACAGAATTCCTTCTCTGCGCCCATCGTACCTGCAACAATACTCTAGGTGCATTGCATGTCAGATGGCCTTCACAATGGCCAACATTCAACGCACCTTTCGATACACAGAGGGTGCGTTGAAGGCAGAACGAGTTTTTCAAACCCCAGGGGCTCAGAAAAACTAGGAATCAAGCTCAGAATGCAAAATGGAAACCATGAAATGAAAGAGCTCAGGTTTAGCTCCTACCTGGTCCAAACGGCGCCGAGAATCATCCACAGAATCTCCCAAAATTAGCTAATGAAAATCAAGAGGGAAAAGCACCTCCAAAGCTCCAACAAACCAAAGTTCAAATGAAATGGTAAAATGAGAGGTAAAAACACTTTTTCATTACTTTTTACATAGTTCAAAGTAAAATATTAGTGTTCTAACTCGTTTTCAAGCATATATTGTTCATTTCTGACTAGTTTGATGAAGCAGTTGAAAATGCAGTACAATATTTGAAAGAACTAAGCTATTTATAGTAAAATAAAAAAGGGACCATTCAATCGAGTAGTTTTAGCATATAGTTCAGGCTCGTTAAAAAATAAAGATAAGACATGAGCAAATGTTTCCACCCGCGTTTAAGCTCATTAAAAAATGAACTATTCCCCGGTAAATAACCATCGTGAATGTAGTACTTCAGCCATTAAAGCCTTGGTCGTGTTCGCACCGTCACCTCCACTTTTTCATTGGCCGATCATTCACCTCCATTTGATTGTTTACCCATTTTGAGGAACAGCTGCAAAGAGTGATTTCACTAGCCATCCTTGTGACACTGCCGTGATTGGAAAATTCCAAACCTTACCTGGAATCAGCTGCTACCCGTTTTATCACTCGTTCCTCAAAAGACGAGTCTCCTTTAAGCTCTTTTCAACTGACTCGTAAAATATGAAAAGATTGCCGAGTCCTTGGCCTTTCTAGCTCGTTAAAGGGACAGGAAGTGCTATCCCTCCTCTAGATTTTAATCTTTTTGGACCTGAGGGATTATTGCACAAAAAGATCGAGCGCTTGTTTTGTTCGGCTCGTTAAAACTATCGAAAATTCATCCCTTTTGTATTGTTTTATACTTTTTTGGACTTAAGGGATTAGATGATGAAAAATGAATTTTGGAGTTTCCTTTATGTTCCTTTTCAGACTCTCTAAAATTGAAAAGGACCGAGTTATCTTTGTCGTTAAACTCGTTAAAAAGATTAATAGCGACAAACTTGTTTATAGACGAGAACAATTTTCACTATCGGTAGGCTTGTTAAAACATAGCGATGGGTTTGCCCGAAGGGAAAATTATAGAACAAGCATATGTTATCCTCGTCAAGCTTGACAAAAATAAAGAGGTACTGGTCAGCAATGATTGGGGAAAAATTGGGAAGAAAACAAAAAGAAACTTTGTTGGTAGCAAGTCGCTCTTGAACATGACACTTCCACTCCGTGTCCGAGTCGGGTTGGGTTGTTTCATTCACCGGTCACATCACCATGGTCACGCCATACCATCCACATTTGGGTTAATACTACCAATCCATCACATTAGTGTCGCCGATATGTTCAAGAGAAGTCATCTAGAGAAGTCACCTGTGTCTCACCCACTACCATACATTATACTCCATTCTTTCATGACCGCCGTTCTGAACCTTATATCACCAGATCGTTTTCACCTCCATTAAAATCATTTGCTTCGTTCCGTGTCATTGATGTGGGATTCATTAAGGCCCTCCTGTGACGGATCACTTCTTGTCGACATCAGCTCATTATCCAAGAAGTTGATCTAGGAACACCCCATTCAGTACTTTGAAGCTTGCATGCCTCAATGGCAAGTTTCTCACTTCCAATGACAGGTTTACATCAATGGCCTTCGACCGAAAGATTTTGTGTGGTGTTCGACGCCAAGTCCTTTATTCACACCACGCGAATTGTACTGCAGTACCTTGAGGATCATTATCATTATCGGTGATTCCTCTCGTGCTTGTTAATAGTTTACATCATTGACTGGTAATCAAGCGATGTCTTTCCATGTTCGACTTCAGAACATTTCTCACATGGATCGACTTGTACTTCGAGTGAAGATCGGATGAGATTGAAGACCCCGGATCTAGTTTCATCCATCCGGGCTGTGATTTATATTCAGGGAAATAAAGACATTAAATGTACATCATTGCTGTACAGATAATCATCCACTCAAAAGGATGATGGCTCTACCAGAATCATCAGTCTACACTCAGACGATTGTCTGTCCTATGTACATGGAAATGAATTTATAAAGCTGAGCATGGGAATGCCCGCCTCAGCTAGATCATGAAAACAGTATGAAGATAATGTATTGTATTGTATCTTATTACAGGTCTCCTCCCAGCATTAAAAGAACTTCGGATCCTCATAATAAAGCATTTCACCCGACACCAAAAGGTTAACGGCCTCATACTTTAGGAGGAAACTGTTATAGACATTTTTGTGCCCTACAACTCCAAGCATTAAATGTCCATAAACCAAGGGATCCTAAGTCCCTAAAAGTGTTGTTCTAACCCCTAAAGGAACAAGGTCAACAGATTACAGCTTCTCCCAGAAGTTCTCCACCAGAAACTGCTCAGAATTGGTCAAAATAGGATCATTTCAGCTGCTCCACTGGCTAGGTGCGTTGCATTGCACCTAAATACACTGTGAGGGTGCGTTGCATTTCAAAAGTCCCTTCTATGGGGTGCGATGGGTGAGAAATGACAAATGGCAGTGTCATTCCGCGAGGTGGAGAGACAATGGAAGCTTCCAAAATCTTCTCCTGTGACACTTGCCTCACTGAATTCGACCAAGGATGAGTAAGAGGCCTTCAGTCTCCAAGTGGAAGCAAGAACTGACAGAGAGAAGACACTAATCAAATCACAAGCTGACTCATCCTCCTTACAGATATCTATATATGGATCCCTCATCCTAGAGATCCAGAGGCTGGAATTTTGCATATTGTAAGGAATTGTTGTTGGTTTCTAGAGACAAACATCAGATTGTTGGGTGATTTATGCTTTGTTTGAGGTGAAGAGGGGCTTCTTTGCTGGGAGGTTGATGCTGGGTCGGAACCACTGGTTGTAACTCCTCCTGGATCTTTTCTTGTTTATCAATAAAAACTATTTGAGTTTTCCTCCATGCTTTTGTATCATTGATGCTTGTTACATTTTGTATGGTTAACTTAAATATGATCCTAAGTTGTTTATGAATATAGATCCATGTCTTTGTATAGTGCTCTTCTTCTGTGATCTTACAGGTACTTTGTGAAGCTGGGCAAGCAAGGGAGCAGGTAGCTGGAGACTATCAAAGAAGAGAGGGATTGGATCAAAGGATTAGCGTAAGACACATGTTGGTTCTTTCTATTCCTCTCTATCTATAATTCATAAATGAAATACAAAAGTAGTTTTTCTCTGTTTATTTCTAAGGCAGCTGTCACACCTTAGTGGGATAGAGCAGTTCTAAATAGACACTTTTCCTGGTAACATAAGGCCAAAGGCCCATCCTTGCTGACTAGGCCCCCAATCCACCTCCGCGATGATCACATGAGTGATTATATAACCACTTGGGTTGGCCCCACATGGGTTAGCCCGTTCCTCCGAACTCTTCACTAACAGAATTCAAATATGTCGTGTGAACGTAGGGGTTAAGAAACACCTCAGTGGCATATTGGTAACGATTGTTGTTGTGTGTTGGGAGGTCGTAGGTTCGACCCTCGCTACCTCCGCCTATACTATAACAAATTTTTTGTTGGCCTCCCGGGCTACCACATGATGACCTATGGCTAGGCCACATGTCAGCCCATGGTTGATCACTCTTTCAACCAATCAAAACCACAAAAATCTGACCGATATATAAATGCCACTTGTCACCTAGTGATTCATCGAGGAGCCCGTTGACCAAGTCATCGACCACATAACTTGCCTAGTCAACACCACGTCAATAGTATGGACTGTTGACTGGGCTGTCCTTTTTTTTTTTAATTCACCTATTTGGGAAAGTGAAGAAAACATGTTTTTGGAGTCATATGGAGTTTGTTTCATGCGAAACAAGTTGTGCTAGATTTAGGATGATGAGAAATGCATGATTGTCTAGGTTCCACAACAATCTGACAACTTTGAATTTTGAGCTATTTTTTTGAGCACCTGATCATTCCCCCCCACTAGAAGCCTTTTGGACCCCAAAATATCACTTTGAGTTGTCCAGTAAGTGAGGGCATAGTTTCCTCACCTTTCCAATCTTGATCCATTTGGCTTTTGAAGTATTTGTTCCTTTGAGCCCCACTTGAAGGTAATCTAGATTTCCTCGTTTTGAAGACCTTGTTGTTCTATCAAGTATGGCATCTTGTTGTAGTTCATCAAGGTATTTAGGAGAAAAATCCTCTATGGAAGGAATTTGGACATTTTCTCCTTGATTTTCAATCAATGGAGGCTCATACAAACTTATGTTCTCAACATTAACAACAACATAAATTTTCATATATGAAGGAAAATCCAACCCGAAGGCATTATTACCAATCTTTTCCAAAATTTTGAATGGACCATATCTAATTGGTTTCACTTTTTTACCTTCTCCTTGGAGCTTCTCTTTGCTGATGTGAAGCCAAAATTCATCACCGACTTGGAACTTGTGATCTACACAATGCTTGTCATGCCTTGATTTGTACTTGCCTTTTCCCTTTTCAAGCTAATATTGCACTGTTTGATGGACCATTTGTAGTTGTTCAATGAATATTTGGCTTTTTACATGTTACCATAAGTATAAACGTCCTTCTTACCAAGATGATACAACACATTGTGATGCAAATGGTAAACAAATTCCTCTACTTTATTCCCTTGACTCAATCTTGAACATACATCTTGAAAGTATGTATTTTTCTGAACATAACTTTCATGTAAAACAAGATGATGCTTGAGGAAAGTAGTTATACGAACTATAGGCCTAGAAAGTACATCAACAAACTTGTCGCTTATACCTTTCTTATTCCTTTTGACTAAGTTGAATAGTAAAGAAAACCCATCCAATGAAAGTGCCTTTGTCACTGCAAATTAATCACTGCACCAATGAAAATTTCTGAATGAAATGAAATGGGCTTACCATGTTGCATAAGCACTATGCCCATGGCATAGACACATACATCAACCTGAAATTCAAATGACTTTTTCAAGTATATAAGAGCAAGTATAAAGGTTGAAATGATCTTTTGTCTTAAAGAATCAAATGCCTCTTGTCGTTTGCCTCCCCACTGAAAGGCCTTTTGCACAACTGCCAAAGATAGCAAATGAGCTACAATAGAAGAAAATTTAATAAAATATTTACTCCGACATTGGGTTGCTCCCAAAAACCTCTTATCCAAATGACTATCTTGAACATTGACCAATCCATAATAGCATCAATCTTGGAGAGGTATAACTTCAGCTCACCTTCTCCAATATTATGCCCCAAGTAAATCAAAGAAGTTTTACCCAACATATACTTTGACATCTTCAATAACAAATGTTCTTGACATATGATATCAAGTATTTCTTTCTCACACATGACATGTTCATAATGAAATTTTTTGAAAATGAAAATGTCATCCAAGTAGACTATCATGTTTAGATATGGCTTCAATACATCTTTCTTCATATGCTTGAAATTAGTAGGAGCATGACAAAGATCGAAAATCATAACAAGTTAATAAAACAAACCTTGCTTGCTTTTGAATTTCATCTTCCATATGTCTCCTTCAACAAATCTACTTTAATGATAGCCACTTCTTGAGTCCCATTTAATGAAATGTTGTCCATTCTTCTTGGGAGCCAAAACAAGCGGTGCACCACATGGTAAAGGAGATGGTCGGATGATCCTTCTGTTAAACAATCCTTGAATTTTCTTTCTTATTTATGCGTTTTCCCTTCTTGACATCTGATGCATGTCAATGTTAGGAAGAAGATACCTTTGTTGCAATGGTATTTCATGTTGGATTCTCCTCTAGGGAGATAATCCCTTTTCTTTCTGAAACACCTCATCATCATGATTAACTACATCAACCAAATTAGTTTTCAATTTTGAAATACAACCATCAAACGCTTCATAATCAGCATCTACATTGGGTTTGATCATAAGAAGCACTAAATTCTTACTTGAATTCACTAGTCCTTTCATTTGCCCTGCATTAACTAATAAAAGATTTAGTTTCTTTCTATGAGCTCTCACAATATATTTGTACTCCATCTTTGAACAAATGGTATTTCTTTTCATTTCTATGGAAGATAACTTTTCTATCATATAGATATGGGCTACCCAAAACTATTCCTGATATATCAAGCGGTAAAACATCTAATTCAACTTTATCAATGAAGTTTTTTGTGATTGCAAACCAAAGAATATATTTTCTTGTAACCTGTAAGTTTGTGTCCTTATATATCCAACCCAATGGATATGGCTTGGGATGTAAAATGGTTTCAAGATTAAGTTTCTTGACTAAATCATCAGATATCAAGTTGGCTTGAGAACCACTAACAAAAAGTGTGTCGATTTTTGTATGTTTTGAGATTACCCTCACATGAAATAATTCAATCCTTGTTTCTTCATTTGGAGTACTAGTGTGACAATTTGATATACTAGTGCTAGCAATGGATTATTTTCCTTTTATACCCATGGCTATAATTTTAGTTTCATCACCTGAATTGGATCCCAAATCCTCTTGAATGATGGAAGTTGTCTTTTCTTTTCCTTTGTTGTTGAATTTCTTAGGCCTCAGCTCGGGATGAAGCTTCCAACAATTAGCTTCATCGCGTCCCTCTTTGGAACAATGTTTACATGTTGTTTTCTCTCCTTATTTCTTAATGGATACAATTTTCTTTTCATTTACCCTTAAATGAATTTTTACTACCTCCTTCTAGAGCGTTTTTCCCTCTTGCTTCAAGATGAGTGGCTTGCACACACACCTCATCTATATTATTGGGATTAAACATAATGATAGTATGCCTAAGGTAACTGTGTAAACCCCTATGTACTTCAGCAACGTGTCTTGTGATTCAAATCTACACCTAACATTAAAGACCTTTTTTTGAATTCTTGGTTGTAATCTTGCACATTTTGACCTTTAAGTTGTCTAAAGTTCTACCAATTCATGATGTCTTTCTATATATAAGCTAGAGGGAAAAAAAAATTGAAACAATGAAATCACACCAAGAAATTGAGATTTTACAGTATTTTTTTATCTCCTCTTGTGTCTTTGATTCCCACCATACTAATGTTGCACCCTCCATCCTCAAGGAAGCTAATTGAATCTTTATGTCATCCTATTGAAGGTTTTGAATTTTGCAATAGACCTCCAACTCACGAATCCAATTATCAAGCCTCTCTGGATTCACTTCACCATTATACATGGGCAATTCAAATTTAACATCAGTTTTAATAAGGGTGATTTCCCAGTTCCTTTTGAGGTATGTTGATGAGTATGAGTAAGGGTTGTGTTAGTGGAAGAGGGTGAAGGTTCTTGTGAAGAAGAAGATGAAGAAGATAGTGGAGAGGGTGGAGGTTTACCTCCATTTCCATTACCTCATCCTCTTGAAGGACCTTATCCTTTGGGAGGTTTGGAGCTTTCACCTTGCAGCCTGGTATTCCTCTCTTCATAAAGGACCTTCATCATCTCTGTCATATCAAAGAAAGCCTTGCTAAAGACCTTCTCATCCTCTGTCATGTTTCTAGTTTTTGCTTCATGAGACATCCTCACTGGAGCCTCAACTGTAACTTGAGGAAGAACTGGTGGTGGAGAATGTGGCAACCTTGCCCTCCTTCCCCTTGACCCAACTTCAGGGCTTTCAACTTGTTTCCATTCTCCTCTTTTGAGTTTTAACCTTGTAAGCACGACATAAACTTGCAAACAGTTAAATCCTTCTTGAGCAAATAAAACCAAGAGTTCTGATACCAAACTTGATCTGATTAAGAAAACTAGTTTTTCTGTGCTAAAATTATTTTTCAGATCATATTAAAATGTGTGAGGATTTGTGAGATTTTTTGCAACATAGATTTTTGAGTTTTTTTTTGTGCAAATTAACATAAAAAGCATAATTTATTATTTAGAAAAAATAAAAAATCTATATATATATATAATAATGTATTTTTATCTTTTTTAAATAACAATATTTTTTATTTAAATATTATTAAATAATAATTTTACATTAAATTGTATCATTTTATAACTCACAACTTTATAAATAAATTAAATTATATAATTTTTTAACTCACACAAAGTAAAGTTGTGAAGTTTGATAGCTTAACCGATATAAAAATTTACCCTTTTTAAAAAACTACAAAACAATTATTTACAATTTCCATCTCACATGTAAACCCATTCTTTTTTATTTCCACATCCTTGAATTCAGAAACACAACATAACACAATTTGCATCTCACATGTAAGTCTAATCTTTTTGATCTCCACATCTTTCAATTCAGAAACTCAATATAACACTATGTCACGTCACTTTCAACTAATATGATGAACTCCATGTTTATCTGCATGAACCAACCTAATATGACGTAGTCTCTATTGCAAATACGTTTTTTGCAAAGTCATTTTCGTAGCACCTTTTTAATTCTTTCCAACATAGATTTTTGGCTACCATAAGACAGTTCAATAACAATGACCCCCGGGATGAATTAAACCTTGTAATACCAAAATCCTTTAAATGCTAATATCGAGAAGATAACCTACGACATTAATAATGACTCAGAGATATTTTTCAAATACCACACTGCTTTACACATGGATTCAGAGATATTTTTCAAATAACATGCTGCTTTACACATGGACTCAGATATTTTGTAAAGGTGGTCTGTAACTTTGTATTTTTGACACGAAGAAATTGCCCTATATGTTTGACATGGAATCCAAAGTAGATCACTCTGCCTTTAAATCAGCAATTATATTCAGTGAACATAACCAAAATAGCCATATTCAATAATAATAATAAGTAGCTGTTAAAAAGAAATGGCATGTAAATAAAGTAAAATAAACACAAATCGACCCTTGAACAGAAATGGTATTATATTAAACATAATCAAATTTTAGAATTATTCCTTTGTTAAGAGAACAACCTCCATACAGTCAAACTTGTTATTTACATTTAAGAAAGGAGGCATATATGACTGCTCACCTCTAAGTAAAGATATATTTTTATTTTGATGTTATATTTTATAAATATTTTGGAATTTGAAATAAGGTTAGATAATTGATTTTGCTTTTTTTGGGAATATTTTAAAATTTATAATTAAGTTGAATAACTAAGAAAATAAAGTTAAATAAATAATTTAGCATTGTCTATTGACGTTATAATTTTGTTTGGACTATGAAATTTTGACGTGTTTTTTTCTCAAATTTTTTTATCATGAGAATGTTTGAATAGTTTTTGGTGGGGGAAATAGATTCAGCACGATCAAAAATTTCTGGGGCACCCGAAATTTTGAAGCTTCACCGTTGTAACGGGATTTCCAAAAGATTCTGCCAAAGCTTTTCAAAAGGAGTAGTCTACTGAGGCAGAGGAATTGCTCGTATGACCAAAAGTGGCCAGAATCTGGGCAAAAAAATTTCAACAAATCTTGTAGTTGCAGTGTTTGAATCATGTTTTTGATGGTGGAAATGGATTCAGTACCATCAAAAACATCTAGGCACCTAAAATTATGAATTTTGACAGCTTTTACTTGGATTTACAAAAATCCTTGCCAGAGTTCTTTTTAAATATAGCAGGAATTTCCATAAATTTCATGGCAAAAAAGCATAATTTTTTGACTACACCTTTTCGAAATCTTTCCAGAATTTTCATTGTTTTCCAAACAAATTGTGACCTTGTTAAAATTCTAAAATATTCCAAAAATCTAAATCAAATTAAATTTAAAAAAAGATTGATCCTAAATTTTATAAATATTTTAAAGCTAAAATCGAACCATTAACTCTCTTATTTATCACATTCTAAAATATTCCAAAAATCTAAAATCAAATTGACTTTCTTCTTATTTATCACATTTTAAAATATTCCAAAAATGTAAAATCAAATTAATTTAAAAGAAATAAAAAACACGTAAACATTCACATTAAAAAGATATGAATTTCCCGACAAAAAAAATATAAAGGAGACAGCAAAATTGACGACCTCAAAAACAAAATGAGAAAGCTAAGGAGCCGTGTATCAGTCAAATTCCTTACACGTTTCTAAATCCAAAGGAAAATATATAAAAGAGACATTGCCTTTAATTTCGGAATTGTTAATCGCCCGAAAACTTGTACTGTACTCTGGAGTCTGTAGCTTGTTACGTTTGATATCACTTTTTTTTTCCCGTAGCTCCGTTTATTGCGGAGCTGCGGCATAGAATTCAATGCCTCCGTGGGTGGTGTGCAGAGGCACAAATGCAGGCTGGATCATGTTATCTCGTAGGTTCTACACCAATAATTCTCCAAGCAGCCCGCCAAGGTGGAAACCTCATTGCCGGGCTTTTATGTGTTCAGTCAAATTATGGCATGGACTCAACTTATATATTATATTTTGCAATTTAAATAAAAAATAATGGTATGTAAATCATATTTTGACTTTCATAAATTTATTAGATTAATGGCATAACTAATTTTTTTTGGTTGAACTTTGCAATTTTAATAAAAAATAATGGTATATATATATATATTATATTTTTACATCGTTATAATGTTAATTTATAAACAATTTAGATGATTATTTGTTATTAAATATATAATTTAAAATGGGAAAACTTGGCCACTAGTAAGAGCTAGGGTTTACAAAAATTATTCAGGCGTTGAACGCCATGGAGGGACGTAAAGGGGGGAGCTCCACTCCCTCGAGGGGCGTAAAGGGGGGAGCTCCACTCCCTCCTATAGTCAGGCGGGCTCCAGCCAAGGCAAGAAACCGTTGGAGGTTGAAAATGTCTTTCATGAGGAGGGAAAGGGAACATCGATGATGCACAGGAGTAGTCTAATAAAAGGGAGGAAGGCAAATTAAAATAAAAAGAGGAAGAGGATAAGAAACAGGAAGCAGAAAACAAAAAACCAAAAGGGTCCATGTAAGCCTAAGACCGCAGTCACAGCCGGAGTGGTATTAAGTGATCCAGCACTGCAGGGACATAGGGATCACATGAGGACTTATGCTATCATTTGTAAATTCATGGAGTTATGGTCCATAGAGAAGGCGCTACAGACGTGGATTAAATATCACTGGAATCCTAAAGGGGATATAGACCTACATCTTGGGTCAAAGGGTTTCTTTACTGTAGTCTTTACTAATATCGAGGATAAAGACAGGGTGTTTGAAGGAGGACCCTACTTCTATGAAGCTGCATGCCTTTATATGTGGCCTTGGATGATGATTTTTGTCCCGGAGTGCGAGACTTTCACTTCGGTCCCGGTTTGGGTACGACTCTACTCCTTACTTCTAGATTACTGGCAACCAGAATCATTATTAGCAATAGGAAATAAATTAGGGCGTTTTGTTAAAATATCTAAGGCAACCAAAAGGGGAAAGTACACCTCTTCCGCTCGTATATGTGTGGAGATGGATCTCTCTAGAGCTTTACCAGATGAGGTGATCCTAGAAGTTTTTGATGAAGAATGGGTGCAAATAGTGGATTATGAACATATTCCTTTTAGATTTCGCAAATGCCGTGAGCATGAGCATCTATTCAGAGAATGCCCTCTCAACAAAACGGAGAGCAGAAGTAAAGTTACAGTAGGGAAAGACACTGAGAGCTTTCATAAAATGGGAAATAGAGGAAAAGGAGGTAAAAGGTTGCAAAAGAAAAACCACACAGATGGGAAACAGGCAAGTTCGAACAGGTACAAAGTACTAGAAGAAGAGGAAGAGGTAACAAAGGTAGATCAGGTCATGGAGGGAAGCCCAGGGGAGAAGGAAAAGGAAGAAAATAGTGAGAAGACACAGGAAATTAACCAACAAAATGAGACTATGTTGAGCAACATGGAACTGGAAATGGACAAAGAAATGACCCCGAGTGAGGTGGAAATGGAGGATCATGAACTGCAAGATATTCTCGAAAGAGAACACCTAGATCTGGAAAGATTCTTGAAATAGGGGACCATGGGAGGTGTGGATTCACTACCTCAAGAGGAGTTTAATAGAGTGCAACATATATTTCTATGGAGAACTCAGGCTAAAGGGCTGGGAGGGAAAAGAAACCTCAAAAGGTAGGATAATGAAGGGGTGAAAACCATGAAAACCACACTAGGACTCGCTCCTAGAAACCCAGGAAGGAAAAGGGGCAGAAAAAAACAAAATGAGCTACTGATGGAATGTGGAAAACTGATGATAGATTCAAGTAAGATGAAAGATCTAACCAGCTACTCCTTTACAAATATTTCTTAATGAAGTTCACATCTTGGAATATTAGAGGTCTAGGAAGTAAAAGGAAACAAAGGATTCTTAACAACATAATGAAACAAGAAACTCTTGATATGATTTTTATCCAAGAAAATAAATGTTCAATTCAAAAAATAAGAGAAATACACAACAAATGGCTCAATAGATATGAATTTCTAGAAGTCAAGGCAGAAAAAACAGCAGGAGGCATTCTTACACTTTGGAACCCCCAAAAGATTGGCATAGTGGATGCAGAGGCATCTAGGAATTATTTATCAGTGGTTATTCAGCCTGTGGGAGACAGGGAGATTTATTTAATCACAAATGTTTATGGCCCTCAGAGACTTGATGATAAACGCAGGCTACTCACTTCTATAGAGGATCTAAGAGATAGACATTCATGAATACCATGGATTCTAGGCGGGGACTTTAACATGATCAAATCTCTGTCATAAAAAAAAGGTGGGACCAGAACTATAAGCAGAGAATCTATAGCATTTCAGAATTTTATAGAAAATATGAAGCTAGTTGACGTAGAAACAAGTAATGGACTCTTTACCTAGAACAACAAAAGAGGAGGAGAGTCTCAAGTAGCCTCAAGTTAGACAGGTTCATAATCTTAGAGGACCTTATGCTCATAGGCCTTGATATGACAGTGACAATTCTCCCCTTCGGTGGCTCGGACCATTGGCCTGTTCAATTTGAGGTTACTGGCATTGGAACCCCAAAGAATAAACCTTTTAGATTTGAAAATATTTAGCTCACCCATCCAGAATCTATTAGAAACATTGAAAAATGGTGGAAAGAAGATCTGCAGATCCAGGGAATGAGGATGTTTCTATTACATAAAAGATTGAAACACATCAAGTTGAGGCTCAAAGATTGGAATAAGAATGAGTTTGGCAATATTTTTGAAGCGAAAAAAGTTGTTGAAAGAAAAATGCAGGAACTTAATCAAACCCTTATCCCAGATGGTTTTGATGGGGAAAGAAATGAACAAGCCAACAAGCATCAACAGGATTGGGAGGACTTAGGTAAACAAGAGGAAATATTTTGGAGACAAAAATCAAGAGTTCAATGGCTAAAAGAAGGGGAGAGAAACACAAGGTTTTTCCATAGATCTACAATGGAGCATAGGTCTCACAACAAGATCTCAACAATCAAGGACTCCAGAGGCCAACTTCTCAGCACCCATAAAGATATAGAAGTTGTGTTGGTTCAACATTTTCAAAGCATAGCAGAGGAACCCATCTTAGATAGATCACAATTTATCAGGGACTTCACAAAGCACATTCCTAAGCTAGTGACAAGAGAAGATAATTACAATCTTAGTAGGTGGGTGAATGAAGAGCAGGTTAGTGAAGTCATCAAAGAAATGCAGAATGGAAAAGCGCCAGGACCAGATGGTTTCAATGTAGATTTCTTTAAAGCACGCTGGAATATTGTCAAGAAAGATATTCTGAATGTAATGGAGGACTCCGGGAATAATAGAACCATATAGAAGGTGCTCAATACATCCTTCATCTCCTTGATTCCCAAACATGACAATGTTATGACTCCAGACAGGTTCAGACCTATAGCTTTGTGCAATGTGGTGTATAAGATAATATCCAAAATAATTGCCAATAGACATAATTGCCAACAGACTTAAACCCCTTATTCCTACTCTGGTTTCTGTGGAGCAAACAAGATATGTGGAGGGCAGACAAATTCTCAATAATATCATTCAAGCGCATGAGGTGGTTCATTCATTGATGAGTAATAGGCAGGCGGGAATGATTATGCAATTGGACCTAGAAAAGGCTTATGATAAGTTAAATTGGACCTATATTAGGAAGGTCCTTCTAGATTTTGGATTTGACCACAACTGGGTAAGATGGGTAATGGCCTTGGTGACTTCCTCTAGTTTTTCAATTCTAGTTAATGGTTCTCCATCTAAGACCTTTAAACCTTCAAGAGGCCTCAGGCAGGGAGATCCTCTCTCCCCCTTTCTCTTTATTCTCATGATGGAAGGACTTGGATGAACCATCAAGTCCGCTAAAGAAGCAAGTAAGATCCAGGGCCTCAAACTTTCCGAGAATGGGCAGGCTTTGACCCATCAACAATTTGTAGATGATACCATGCTACAGGGCATTCCCATGGTCAAAGAAGCACTATCTTATAAACAAATCCCGAGTGACTTTTCTATGGCAGCGGGTACAGAGGTAAGCCTCTCCAAATAAAAGATTTTCTTTTTTAATACTAGCATTGCTATTTAGTGGAATATCTCTAGAATTCTGGGCTTTCAAAGAGATATGCTACCTTCTAAATATTTGGGAGTACTGCTCATAAACAAACCTTTGAACAAGACTTTTTGGGAGCCAGTGATTAATAAGTTGCAGGACAAGACTTGAAAATGGACAATCAGATCTTTGAACTTGGTGGGCCAACTGGTGCTTACAAAAGATGTCCTTCAAACAATCCCCATATTCATGTTTTCAGTCCTTCCAGCTCCAAAATGAGTTATGCAACAATGTAGAACTATTCAAAGAGATTTTTTATGGGGTAAAGGGGAGGAGAGGAAGAAATAGGCCTTGGTAGCTTGGGAAACAATTTGTAAACCTAAAAACCACAGAGGTCTTGGACTGGATGATCCTGAAGTGCTAAAGAAAGTGTTAGGGGCAAAATTATGGTGGAGATGGATAAAAGATTCATATGCTCCGTTGGCTCGAATTTGGAAAGAGAAATACGCAAGTAATTGGCAAAACAAGGACCACATAAGGATTTCTGGTACCATAAAAATCTCCCACATCTGGAATAAAGCTTGGGAGAATATAGGCATAGTTCAAAAGAATAGCTTCTGGGAAATTAAAGCGAGAGACTTGGCATTGTTTTGGGAGGATAAATGGCAACAGGGACCTAAACTGTTAAGAGAGGACTTTATGGATCTCAAGAATGATACTGACACCAAAGGGTTACTAAGGGTAAAATATTTTTGGGATCAGATAAACAACGAAGGAAAATGGAGAACCTGGAAGAAAATGGAATACAAGGATGATAGCCCCTTGAAAGCAAAGGCTGATGCTCTAATAGAAATTTTGGATCAAAGAAAAATTCTGATATCAGCTGATCATGACCAACTTAGATGGGGAAATAATAATGAAGGCACCTTTAACCTTAAAGAGGCAAAGTGCTTAGCCTTGGAGCTTGATTCTATAGAACCAGATTGGGTTTGGAAGAATCTCTAGAAGAACCAAGGATGGATGAAAGCCAAACTATTCATGTGGCTGGTACATCATAAGAAAATTCTAACTTGGGAGAACATCTAGAAAAGGGGTGTTTTAGGCCCATCCAGATGCCAGTTATGTGAGGAACAAGAGGAGACAATGGAGCACCTCCTCAACATCTGCATATTTACCTCCACGTTGTGGGATGGCATTGCCTTACTTTTTAGAAAAACAGACAGGGACAAAGGAAGCATTACCGATACCCTTAGCAACCGGAGAAGAAATTTCTCTGATTATGAAACGATAAACAGAGCTTGGTCTTTAACTCCAAGGTTCCGAATATGGAATGTTTGGAAAGAGCGCAACAATAGAATCTTCAAAAATAAAAAAGTTCCTCCCAGAGCATCATGGAACAGATCTTAAGACAACTTAAGGATACAGTTGGGACTTTAGTGCAAACATCCCCTAAAAATCTCCCTTCAAATGCTGATATGTAGATACTTCTTCAGTTGGGTATGCAGGGGCTTATTCCTCAGGGCAAGAACAAGATGGTAAAGCAACCAGTCACTGAGAAAGACTTCTAGCATCCTCCCCCTCAGGGATTTATGAAATTTAACATAGATGGGGCCTCAAAAGGAAATTCGGGTATAGCTGGTTATGGTGGTGTGTTAAGGGATGAAAAGGGCTGCATACAATACATTTTTCATTTCAATTTGGGAAGAGCCACAAACAATATGGTGGAGCTAATGGCACTTGAGCAATGTTTAGAAATCCTGAAGCATGACAATCTTTAGAATATCATAATTGAAGCTGATTCTGAGCTGATCATCAATTCGGTCAAGAGAATCTGTTGTGGTTCGGCTCCAGAAAAGGTCTCGAGACACTGGAGGCTGCTTCAGGTATATCAAAGAATTCATCTCCACCTTTAGAACATGAGAACCTTAAGTTTCACACATGTGCGAAGGATGGCCAATAAATTGGTGGACATACTTGCTAATAAAGGGGCTCTCTACACTAAAAGCAACAATAAATATAGATGGAAAGAGGTTCCATAGGGTAGGTTGAGGGATGATTGTCTCAACCAGGCGAATGAGGACCGAGAGATATATCAACACAGAGATTGTCAACAGTTGCAGAGGCTGGGTTTAGTCAATACACATTTAATATTAAGTGGTTTTCCAAAGATCATCTTAGTTTTGCTTGGTGGGAAGAGGGGTTGAAGAACCTTCAGTTAGAAGGTACAACAGAGTCCCACCATAGGTACATAATTGTTGGAAATGGTTACAGTGAACCGTCATGGTTGGTCTATAGGTTTTCGGGTGCTTGTACGATGAGAATCTCTCCTGGTTTTCTTCAAAAGGAGACTCCACTTATCCATTGGATCAAGCGACTAAGGATCAAGGGTGGAGAGTCAAATTGCAATTCGATGGGTTCAGGCCAAATTCTTTGCTTCCTTAGCAGACATGAAACTTTCCTCATAATAACCTGTTGTGTCAATACTACCCTCAATGTGGTTTACGGATTATCGGAAGCTCTCAACACCGGGAGTGGTTTCAGTGATTTAAGCCCAATGCCACTCAACATGCAACACGTGGCTATAGTAGGAGAGAGAATACCACCCTCATCGGGTGCGTATTCTCTGGGCTTCTTTTCCATCTGATATGTTCCTCAACCGTTGGATCTAGCGAGGCAGATCAATGACCTAGATGCATTATGCAGGTTGGTGGGCCCGGGTCTGAGGCATGTCTCTCTGTTATCATTCGTGCTTATCTAGCTTCATGGCGGACATCAAGGAATTTCAGGTGGGCCACATACGCATTGTTTATTCCCCTTTTACGGACCCAAAATCTGAATAGTTGGGGGTTTAATTCCTTTTCGGGTGGCTACATTTCCATCTTGTTTGGTTTTCTTTCGATATGTTGTAACGGATTATAATGCATATGTTTTGTGAAGGACCTTTTGTTAGGGGAGTGTACCCATGGCACAATGGTTGAGCCTTTGGTTAGTTGCCCCATACCTTGGGGGGAAGTTAATTCTATGTCCCTAGTTTCCTCTAGGGTGGTTGTAATTTATGTAATTAATCATTTTTTATTATTTTGAATAAAAGGCAAGACTCTTGCATTAGTAAATATATAGATAATTTAAAATAAGAATTAGACTATATTTTTAATTCTTAAATTTTAAGTATACACATTATAAATTTTGAAAATTACATAATTAATTTTTTTTATTATGTTTTATTTATAATATATATGTTGATTTTTGTAAAAGTTAATATATCTTAGAAAATGTTTCGAAATTATATAATTAAATATTTTTATTATATTTTATTTACAATATATATGTTGATTTTTGTAAAAATTAATATATTTTAGAAAATGTGGTGTTAAATAAATTTTATTTTAAGATTCAATTATTTGAAATTTTTTAAAATATGTTTAAATAAATTATAAATATAGTATAATTATTATTTGGTAATAATTGAATTATAAACTTTTTGTTGGTTGAAAATTTAGAATTTAAAAATTAATAGTAATAATTATAAAAGTAATAATTTATAAATAATATAATATTAATATTTTAATTATATGTTTTTTTAAATTATTATACATAAAAATAAAAAATATTTATAATATTATATTAATAATATTAAGGAAAAAATAAAATGATAATTTAAATTTAAATTTCCATATTTTATATATATAAGAGAAATAAATATTATAGTAAAAAAAAATATATGATTAAATAATATATTCTTACACATCTAAAGAAAAAGAAGAAAAACATTAAACTTATGAGATAAAATCATACATGTTTATGATCTCTTTTAATATATTTTCGATTAGTAATGTTTCCTTATTTTCACTTAGTAATGTTTTTTTTGAGATTTCCCAGAGTATCATGAATATGGTTTTATATGACCTTTACTAAAGTATAATTTATAATTTTTTTAATTTTAATTTTATTTTTTATTTTATTGGTAATATTTTTTATTTTTCATTTAAACGGTAATATTTTTATAAGAGATTACTAAGATGTAATTTCATCTTAAACTTTAATGGCTTTAAAAAAAAAATGGAAAGAATCATATACT
Organism: Pinus tabuliformis; assembly: GCA_031772625.1. Taxonomy (NCBI): domain Eukaryota; kingdom Viridiplantae; phylum Streptophyta; class Pinopsida; order Pinales; family Pinaceae; genus Pinus; species Pinus tabuliformis. Next base: position 837,372,973 of record CM062809.1, on the reverse strand, counting down.
CTACAAATGAGGAGGATTGAAATCAGTTCTGATATTTTAAAACATCTCATATATAATGGGTTAATGGGTTAATATGTACAGAGTTAACGTTTTTATATGAAAATTTTAGGAGATATCTTTATCTTTATTGTAATTTATGAGTTTTTATATTTTTATTATAATTTAAGTTTAATTTTAATATTGTGGATTAAGTTATTATGAGATAATTTGTGTAATATTTTTATTTTAAAATTTTTAGTAAATATATTTATTTAAAGTGAAAATATTACAAGTTTAATATATGTTAAAACCATTCCAAAGGTAAATTTAACAAGTTTTGAAAATCTAACAGAGGTATGTGCATTTGTTTTTTGGTGAAACTTTTAGGGATTTTTGTGCAAGAAACAAAGATTATCTATCTTTATATTCTTGAAAGATATCTCACCGGTTCTTGGAAGACAAAGATAAATATTTGGAAAGATTTGCATATTATCAATGGTAATTTTTGAAAAAATGTATATTATCTTGTAAAGAAAAATAATGAAGATAAATTAAGCAGGTGATTCTTGATAGGTTTTCAAGGGTTTTCAACAAAAGAAAATTAATTAGATTAATTTATTGGAAAGAACCTATGAATTTGTGTACGTATAAAAAAAACATAGGTTACCCATGTTTTTGGCCGCAGGAAAATTGTATTTATATGCATGTATAGAACAACTATTGAAAAAGAAAATATGTTGGCATACATAGAAAAAGAGCTACCATGAATTTAGCTTCTTGAAAAAAAATATGTCTTCTTTCATATATGGAAAAAATAACTATTATGATTTTTTTTGGAAAATGATATATGTAGAGGTGCACAAAAAGGTATCCACAATATTTTTTTTTTCTGGGTAAAGGCTACGTCTATATATTAATAAAGGGAAAATATGTACATAGATTACAACAGCTGAGGAGGACTAAGCCATCCTCTGAACAAAAAACCAGACAACAATGAACCATACTTTCAGACATCTATCCGACATATCCAGATTATCCTGGTGGACGTTCAGGATCCCAAAATGTTTCAGATTGCCTAAGAGACAAAGGAAATTTCTTGACATTGACTTGTTACAGACAATCCTTATGGCTTTGATAACAAAAAACTGAATAGGAGAGACAGAGACAGAGTCTCTAAACATTAACAGAAAAAGAAAGACCTCAAAAAACCTTTGAACCAAATCAGATGGGACGACTGGGCGCTTCAGGCGACGTCCTCTCCACATTGCTGGACGGGTCAAGCCAGATGACCGAATCCTCCACGTCCTGCTGCTGGTCGTCCGAGTCCGGGTGAACCGAGCCCTGGCCTTCATTTCTATACTGATCACGGTCACGAAGGGGCAGAATTTCTTGGACTGAGACGTCCCTGAGATTGTCTTCCAGATCCGGAGTCGGTGGAGGCGGGATTACTGGGATGGATGCAGCCAACAGACGAGCCATGCGGTGGACTGTGCCATCCATGTCTCCTAATAAAATTTCACTATCCAGAAGGCCAGCAACAGCGGAAGCAAGAGAAGACCCAGCAGGCTCGATCGGAGGCGCTTCAGTAAGATACACGGAGAGATTTACAATGACATCCGTCTGCAGGTCCCTTCCAGGAATTCGAAGACGGAAGGACTGATATGAGTTCTGCCCAAACAAGAATTCTTCATCCGAGCTGGTGGACGAAGGATAGCTAGCCGCCATTGGAGCTATGGGATGCGGCTCCTCCTCTTCCCTTGCGGCACGCACACCAGACCGCCCACCTCTGCGAGGCACACCCCTCCTCCTCATCACTTTTCCCAGCTGGATCACCTGCAACTTACGTTCTATTTCACAGAGGATCTCTGGCAGCAGAAGGTGCTGCTCTCCGCGCACTAAACCAAACATTCTCTGAGGTTTGCAGGTAAGGGCATGTCGGTTAAATAAACCGGCTCCTTCAGCACTTCGATACGGCATTCCTCCCACCATTACTCTCAAATTTCTTGAAACAATCGCAGACACACTCGGCTTCAATGCCCTCCCTGCAACACTCTGCCTTACCTTAACGCTGCCTTCCTTCACCATTAAATGCGAATCCTTCTTCCTCGGTATCAATATGCTTGGCAATCTCCTCGGCTCTGTCAACATGTGTTGATGTGCGGGGAGGTTTAATGACCCGTACAGTCACCCGCATCCGGGTAGGTATCCACAATATTACTTCCCTTGAAAAAAATAGATGTTTATGTACATAAAAAAATAGCTAATATGTTAGTGTTCTTGGAAAAGAATATGTTGTTTTGTGCTCAGTTATTTATGTTGTTCTTGCATGAAAATAATAAGCCATTATGATAGATTTCTTGGATATATATATATATATATATATATATATATATATATATATATATAATGCAAAAGAGAATATAATTATTGTGTATACTTTTTGAAGAGAAACGTGAATTTGCATACAAAAAAGAAAAATTATTATGTTAGACTTTGGAAATTAAACATGTAATTGTATGAAATAAATATGTTAGCTTTCCTTTGGAAAATCACATGTATCTGCATGCAAGAAATAATAACTTTCATGATAGTTTTCTTTTAGAAGAGAGCATGTATTTGCATGTACAATAGTTATTGTGAATGACTCTCTCTTGGAAAAGAAGGTATTGGAAAAAGGACCTGCATTTGCATGCACGAAAATAGTATCTATTATGTTAGCTTTCTTTTGGAAAGGGACATGCATTTGCATGCATAATAATAATATCTATTGTGTTAGTTTTGTTGGAAGAATACATAGTTGCATGCACAAAGAAATAGTTGAGGGGCTAGTTTATTTTGAATAAGTTTATATAACAACATGCACAAATATTAAATCTAAGATGCTTGTATCCTTTAAAAAGAAAATGGACAGTTGTTGTGGTTTTCTTTTAGAAAACAACACATGCTTGTGCGAGGAGAATAATAGTAATGTGGTATTTATTTATAGACATGCTTGATAGTTAAATGTTTATAATTAATGTATGGGATGTGTTGTTAAAGGAAGCATGTTGCAATATTTTGGTTACATTTCATGTATGCATAGGAATAAATGTTGAAGTATTGCTAGTATATATTTTTTTATTGGTTTGATTAATATTTGATCTAATCATGATATCAAAGTTTGCTGACAGTAGAAATTACAAAAGAACAATGTGACGTATGGAAAAGATGAATTATGTTTAAAATTATGGAAAGAAATAGACTAGTGGTCTATGTAGGATGAAGGAACGTCAGCCGTAAGATAGTCCATGGTTGGAAAGAACTAGACACTAAAGACACAATGCTCGAGGATTTGTGGGTAAATGATATCATGATGATTATAATAGCATACACCTAGTTATGTTTTATTTAAGATGATATTTATTTGTAAGATTTTATGATAATCATCAAGGGATGGTCTCTCCTACAAGCCATTGAGTGAGGAATGAACACCCTCATGAGACTTTACTAAAAATTAAACATTTGTTGATTTTTATCTTATGGGGTTTTTAGGGTATATCGATGTTCAATGATGGTTTTCCTATTGTGCTATGTTAATGATGTTGATTCCTTGGATGAGGTTACATCTACTTTATCAAGGACATGATTAACTAACTTAGTTAAAAGAATCATGGAAATAATGCAATGTTACATCATAAACTTTATGTTAACATGCTACATCAATGGTTGTTGATAGTTATAAACTGACTAATCTTTTACTAAAGTTACTCTATGTAATGATGGAGATTTTATTTAGTGGTCAATGGAAGAACATGAAATACTAATTTGGAAAGCTATGTGTTGGTAAATTCCTCAAAAAAAATTCCTAATCGTATGTACTTGTCGATGAGATTTACAGGGGATGTTACAATTTGATTGACTTTATATGTATATAATTTTTCTATTCATGATTAAGAAATTATATATAAAGATTGGCTTTGTTTATAATTAAATGAGTTTGTGGATTAGAGAAGTTATAAAGATTGGCTTTGTTTATAATTTGTTAATAAGATTTATGAGATTAATTTGAGAATCCTAATAATTTTTAAATTTTGCAATTTTAATAAAATATAATAGTATATATATTAGTTATAGTCTAACGAGGCTATGTTTTTGTCCATTGGAAATTCAGGTTACAACTGTTAAGTCTTAGGATTTTGGGTGCCCCAGAGTTTCTTGATGGTGCTAAATCCATTTCCACCATAATAAAATGATTCAAATATCTCAAGATTGGATTTTTGGAAAAAAACATTGCAGGATTTTAGCCACAATTTCACTCACCGATTAAAATTGTAACCTCATTAGACAATAACTGTATACTATATTCATCTCCACACACACACACACACACACACACACACACACCCACAGATCTCTCTCTCTCTCTCTCTCTCTATATATATATATATATATATATATAAAATAGAACAATTATTTTTATTTCATAAAGCCTGCATTACATGGTCAAAACCATTTACATCAGATAAAACAACACATAACTCTATGATCTCAACAACTTCCATGTTCCAATAGATTCAGAGTAGGGTCTTGTTTCCTCTATGGGCTTTATAGATTAGGATTCTACATTGATATCTTCCATATGATCTACAAAACTAACCCAATAACAATATGAACTTGCAATACAATCTCATACCCGTCCTTTGCAAGGATCCAAACCAACATTCCCTATGTTCAATTAATTAATATCCGATGAAAGAAAAATTGTCGTTCCTTCAACATTAATATCAAATCGTGGGAACTCACACCCTGAAGGCACGAATTCATCCATCTGTATGACAATCTAGCTTAGACATGATTGGGGAACATGGCATAATGTTTAGGCTTACCACGTATTTGCATGAGGACTCTAAGTGTACCCTCATTAATTCTTAGTGCCAGACCATTGTCCATGTGGAAATCGAATTCTCGATGGTTTTGATCCCATCCACCATTGACCTTAAATGAATGTTGATACATGATCATAACTTATGGCCTGGAGATATAACCTTTTATAATATCATTTAATTCCAATACACCTATGTTTAGGTCCGCTCCTTAACTGGACGAACTGTCGACCACCCCATTAAGGTGTCTTAGAATATGATAGAAGGAGAATTCTTTAAAATTTTTCAAGAGAAGGATTATTCTTCTCACTACAAGGGGGTAGTGTAGAATCAACTATTGTAATAAACTTAGATAGAATTATAATTACTATAATAGAATCCCCCAAGATTGTAAGATTTTGTATACCTTGGCTCTTGGTGAGATCTAAGCCTTTCCAAAGTGCAAGAAATTCAAATTCATTGTTTGTTGTTGTGCCTAGTCCCCATGTGTACCTAATCCCGTCATATTCAACAAGGTAATAAATCGCCTCTCCCACTCCTGCCACCCATGGGTTCCCTTTTGCAGTGCTAGTAAAAAATAATAGTGGAAGGGTTTGTTTGCTTACCAATCCTGAAACTCTTCCTTATCCATTCTTAAGGATTTCACTTTAGTTGCATTCAACCGACCTCTGAATTTTCCAACATGAACCGAAATAGATTTTATATTTATTCAACTCTGTCCAATTTTGATAATCCTTTAATCTCTGCTAACTTAAATCCTTTAGTCAAGAGTGGTTCAATCTCTGATAACTTAAATCATATATGAAGATTACTTTATTTATTTCAAGCCAACTTGTCTAACATAGTAATTTAGGTAAGGATCTCCATTCCCATTTGATAATGGGTGAATGAATCTTGTCTAATGGAAAAATGGAGGGCCTGATAAAAAATTTCCTACCATCTCAAGGGAATAGAGAGAGTGTGATATACCTTCTCTATTATGCACTTGACCTAAGAGAATAACAAAATTCCAGAAATACAAAACAATATTTCCCAAAAGACAGAAATATCACATGAATTGAGACAAGCTACAAAGATATTTTATTATTAAGAATCATAATAAAATGTTCACTTGCCTCTTTGAGGGGCCAACCTCCAATAGAGAAAATCTCAATTAAAATAAAACTCGATGATTCTTCCCTTGCTATCTAAGACTATTTATAACTTTATGACATCCAAAAACTCTAAGTACTAGTGATCCGTTGCGTTATACAGGTTAACCACTTTATTTATTAACTATGGCCTATTTGTAACTAATTGTGATCCCTTTTTATAATGCAGGTCAACCACTTACAATTATTATTAATGTGGATAACCACTTATAGTATTTACTGACTTAACTAACTAACTATGAATTTTACTAGGCCCCTTGGGCTTATTACATAAATAAATGGGTTAGGGTTGCATGCTAACATGCCCTCGCCCATCAAAAGCAACCTTGTCCTCAAGGCTGAAGTTGTGGAAACTGCTGAAGAATAGTGGTTGGTTCCCATGCCGCATCTTTTGGATAGGTGTCTTTCCACTTGATGAGGACTTCCTTGATCATGTGATTGCAAAAATGCCTTTCACTAGTATCGAGGACCTATTCGAGTTAAAGCCAAACTAAACCTTCCTCATCCAATTATAGCAGAATTGGTTGAACACTACATTTGGTCCCCACAACTTTCTCGAGGTAGGATACATGGAAAACTAGGTGGAATTTTGAAATAGTAAGCAATACCAGTTTGTAAATGACTGCTCCTATACACTGAAGTACTCATTATGAGTTGTATGCCATGTAGCTTGAAAAGTTCTTGCCAAAATTTGCTGGTGAAAGTGGGGTTTCCATTAGAAACAATGGAAGGTAGCATGCCATGTAGTTTGAAGATTTGGTTGATGAAACCTTGAGCCACCAATGTTAGGGTAAATGGGTGTGGTGGAGTGAAAAAATTAGATTATTTCGAAAGTCTATCAACAACCACCATGATGATTGATTTGTTTCTTGACTTTGGGAGACCTGTAATGAAATCCATGGAAACATATGTCCACACAGAAGTAGGGAGTGATAAGGATTGTAAGGTTCCCAATAGCTTGATCGTTTCCCCTTTGTTACACTGAAATACGTCACATTTGGCTACAAAAGTAAGAATCTTGTGCTTATGTAGGTCAAAAAGAAAGAGGCATGCTCGTGCATAAGTCTTCTGAAATCATGAATGTCTTGCAACCAGAGAGGAGTGCATCTCTTCCAAGATGTGAGTTTTGAGGGTGAAGGTTAGGGATAGCACTACCCAATCCTTTTAGCAAAGAACCTCATCTTTCCAAGAGTATTCCTATGATGAATTAATATCTACTTGTAGTCTATTGATGAGCTGGGAGAGAGAGGGGTGGGAGAACCATTTATGACATGCTTCTTCAATCCAATCTAGTATGGGTAGAGAGAGTGATAAAAGGGTGCCTTCATCCTCAAATTGGCGTGATAAGGCATCGACCACTATATTGTCATGCCCCCTCTTACAAATCATCTCATAATCATATCTCAACATTTTTTTGAGCCATTTATTTTGTTGTGGCAATGATAGACGTTGCTCTAGGAAATATTTTAGGCTATGATGGTCGGCACATATTTGGAAATGATGCCCCAATAAGTATGGTTGTCAAGGTCTACTCCATGTAATATGGCCATCATTTATTTCTCATATGTATATTGAATGATATGTTTTCAACTGAGTAATTAGCTGGTGAAATCCAATGGTATACCTTCCTACGTTAATACTGCACAAAACCTCGTCCCTGAAGCATCGCATTCAATCACAAGAAGTCTGGTAAGGCCAATACTAGAATGGAGCACATGGCTTGTTTGAGATCCAAGAAGGTCTGCTGAAAAAATCCATTAGTGTAGAGAAATAATTTTTTCTTGAGAATATTAGTGAGGGGTTGGGCAATGCATCCTAATTGTTGACAAATTTGTGATAGTAGCTCGCGAGAACCAAGAATCCCCTAAAACTCTACAAGGTTTTTGGTTGGGACCAATCTTTTATTGCCCGAATATTTCTTGGATCAACCCTCACTCCTTCATGCCCCACAATGTTTCCCAAATACTCTACTTCTTCCATGCCAAAGGAACACTTGGATAATTTGAAAAATAAATTGCGATCTTGGAGCAGTTGCAATACCTAGTCAACATGTTGAAGGTGTGTGTCCCATGTTATGCTATAGATGAGAATGTCATAAAAAAGGAATAGGATGAATTTTTTGAGATATGGCTTCAGAAAGTGGTTCATGAGGCTCTAAAAAGTGCATGGGGCATTATAGAGACCAAATGGAATGACCAAGAACACATAATGGCCTTCATGAGTTTGGAAGGTTGTCTTGGGAATGTCAACTTCCTTCATCCTTATTTGGTAATAGCCTAAGTGAAGGTCCAACTTGGTAAAATAAATTGCACCATGTGGTTCATCAAGCAGATCATCAACTACTAGAATAGTAAATTTTTCCTTGATAGTGAGCTTGTTAAGGGCCCTAAATTCTAGACACATGAACAATTTGTTGTCTTTCTTTAAAACCATGACCAATGGAGATGAATAAGGGTTGGTGTTGGGATGAATAAAATTGGCTTTGGGGAGTTCCTTGATGATTTTTTCAATTTCATTCTTTTGTGAAAAATACTATCGATAGGGGAAAACATGTGGTGGCTAGGTACCTGTTGTAGCGGCTACAACCACCCTCCAAAATTTTGCCTTAGCTTCAATTTGGAGCCTTCCTACCAACTTTCCACAATAGCTTGTCTTGCTTCATCAAGTACACAAGCTTCAGTGCTTTTCCTACACAAAGGCAACGCATCAATGTCAGCTTGACGCATTCCCCTCACAAGCTGTTCAACCAGACTTGGTCCAGCTGCAGGGTGAGAATCTCCCCCAAGAAATTGCACATTTCTGGAGGTAAATCAACCTTCCCTCCAGAAATTATGCAATCCTATCTAACAGCCTGCTGGGCTCCAGAATTGCGCAATTCTGCCAACGATCCCTCACAAGGAAAATTATGCAATTTTCCCCAACAAAGCTACTCAGCCTGAAATTTGTGTAAATCTGGGCAATAGTCACCTACTGTGCCCACAAATTACACAAATATTCTAGGTAGCCAACCCAACTCCCAGCCAGAAATCCGCATTTCCTTCAAGCAGCTAAGTAGCTTTATGCATGAGCAGTTGGGTTGACCAGTTCCACCCAAGACCAAGGAAACTTGACTTGCATGCATGGCTTGCTTTTTCCTGGAATAGAAAAAGGAAACATGCAAAAGGCATCCCATGATCTAGGGAGTTATTTTTAACAGTTGGAGGTTACATTCAAATATCGTTTAAGAACTTTCCTCCAAGTGTCGCTTTTTCCTAGATTTGTGGCATGCACGTCATGAGCTCAAAACTTATTTATTTGACTTATCAGAGCTCATTCTTTCATATCGATATTGGAGCTCTGACATCCCACATCACATCCAGGACTCTTCGACACATCCATCCCAACTATTCATGGGTAAGTGGCCTCAACTTGTCTTTTTCAACATTTCTGTCTCTTTTTGTGTTTTCACTCATGTGAGTGTTGTTTGCTTGATTTCTTTGAATGATTGCTATTATTTACATGTATACTAGCTTTTCCTACTCATGTTTCAGTTTTCTTTGCTATCTCAGTATTGTCGCATGCATGAAATTGTTTTGCACAAACAGTCGTCGATTCGGTGACTTGCTTCACCCACATGCATGTTGATCAGTTCACTGAATCTTTTATTCATGTTTGCATGCACTTTCAATCACTTCTGATTTCACTTAGTGTCGCCATGCATCCTCTTTCATAGTTTCTTTCAATTTCCCATTGGTGGGTCTGACCAACCTTGGCATAGTCTCTGCCTTCATTGAGACAACATTGTGCAAAGTGGGGAAGGAAGGCTTTGCCTTCCTCTCCAGAAATGTACATTTCTACCCAGCCACTGTCCCCTAGGACTATTTTGCGCATTTATGAGGGATAGTGATTGTTGACATAGAAAATTGCGTAATGCAGTCCCTGAGGCTACAGTTAGTCCCAATTAGAATTACGCATTACGCAATCCCCGCAGCCAACATCCAGTTTGGATTGCACATTCTGCAAATCTAGTAGCTAGTATTACCTCCTAGAAAGCCCAGACTTCCTTTTTCATAGTTCTGCTAGCTAGTCATCCAGCCTCCGAGAACAAATTATGCAATATTTCCTATCAGTTCCCAGGTATGTGCTATGTCATTCCCTGAATTTGCTTTAGCTTTTGCTGACAGATTTCTTGCCATGCATTTTTCTTTGTCTTCAAATATTTCAGGTGCTCATCTGCCTCTTAGAAATACATGAACAATGGCCTCCAAGAGAGCAAGATCACAAGACATTGACGGAAATGTAGTTGGAGCAGTAGTTGAGCGAGTGTCCTCTAGTGTACTAACTTATGGAGATACCAAACTGTTTCTAGACAAGGACATCATACTGAAGTGGCAAGAGGTTAATGAAGCATTCAAAGACACTTTTGAGGAAGACCTTCAAGACCGTCAGGTGTACGTGAACATTCACAAGTCTGGCTTGTATTGGATTACATGCAAATATCCCCCGTTCCCATGTGCAAACAGGATACACTGGATCATATCTCACACTAATCCTGAGATGATGACCTTGAGTAGTGTCAGTGGGACGAAGCTTGCAACCTTCTAGGCATGAGACTATAATGAGATGTATCAGATATCAGAGCCTGCAACTATCATAAAGACTCCCTTCATCTTATCCAACAACAGTGCTAACTCCAGAGGCATTATGAAGAATTGGGTAAACAAGTTGGCTTGATTCAGGTTGACACCCAATGATATCTACAAGATGAAGATACTACGAAATGTGTATCAATACTTGGTCATATTTGCATGTCGACAGTATGGCCAAGAAAGCACGGAAACCTTCCCATAGAGTTGGGTGATCATGCTAGACGAACTCGCTAGAGAAGGAAAACCATGTAACTGGTTTGGCATGTTGGCTCATTAGTTGAAGAATTATTCTTCTCACTACAGGGGGTAGTGTAGAATCAACTATTGTAATAAACTTAGATAGAATTATAATTACTATAATAGAATCCCCCAAGATTGTAAGCTTTTGTATACCTTGGATCTTGGTGAGATCTAAGCCTTTCCAAAGTGCAAGAAATTCAAATTTATTGTTTGTTGTTGTGCCTAATCCCCATGTGTACCTAATCCCGTCATATTCGATAGGGAAATAATCACCTCTCCCACTCCTGCCGCCCATGGGTTCCCTTTTGCATGCCAGTAAAAAATAATAGTGGAAGGGTTTGTCTGCTTGCCAATCCTGGAACTCTTCCTTATCCATTCTTAAGGATTTCACTTTAATTGCATTCAACCGACCTCTGAAGTTGCCAACATGAACCGAAATAGATTTTATATTTATTCAACCTTGTCCAATTTTGATAATCCTTCAATCTCTGCTAACTTAAATCCTTTAGTCAAGAGTGGTTCAATCTCTGATAACTTAAATCATATATGAAGATTACTTTATTTATTTCAAGCCAACTTGTCCAACATAGTAATTTAGGTAAGGATCTCCATTCCCATTTGATAATGGGTGAATGAATCTTGTCTAATGGACAAATGGAGGGCCTAATTACAAAAATTTCCTACCATCTCAAGGGGATAGAGAGAGTGTGATATACCTTCTCTGTTATGCACTTGACCTATGAGAATAACAAAATTCCAGAAATACAAAACAATGTTGCCCAAAAGACAGAAATATCACATGAATTATGACAAGCTACAAAGATATTTTATTATAAAGAATCATAATACAATGTTCACTTGCCTCTTCGAGGGGCCAACCTCCAATAGAGAAAATATCAATTAAATTAAAGCTCGATGATTCTTCCCTTGCTATCTAAGACTATTTATAACTTTATGACATCCAAAAACTCTAACTACTAGTGATCCCTTGTGTTATATAGGTTAACCACTTTATTTATTAACTATGGCCTATTTATACTAATTGTGATCCCTTTTTTATAATGCAGGTCAACCACTTACAATTATTATTAATGTGGATAACCGCTTATAGTATTTATTGAATTAACTAACTAACTATGAATTTTACTAGGCCCCTTGGGCTTATTACATAAATAAATGGGTTAGGGTTGCATGCTAACATGCCCTCCCCCATCAAAAGTAGCCTTGTCCTCAAGGCTGAAGTTGTGGAAACTGCTGAAGAATAGTGGTTGGTTCCCATGCCACATATTTTGGAGAGGTGTCTTTCCACTTGATGAGGACTTCCTTGATCATGTGATTACAAAAATTCCTTTCACGAGTATAAAGCACCTATTCGAGTTAGAGCCAAACTGAAAATTCCTCATCCAATTATAGCAGAATTGGTTGAACACTACAATTGGTCCCCACAACTTTCTCGAGGTAGGGTACATGGAAAACTAGGTGGAATTTTGAAATAGTAAGCAATACCAGTTTATAAATGACTGCTCCTATACACTGAAGTACTCATTATGAGTTGTATGCCCTGTAGCTTGAAAAGTTCCTGCCAAAATTTGCTGGTGAAAGTGGGGTTTCCATTAGAAACAATGGAGGGTAGCATGCCATGTAGTTTGAAGATTTGGTTGATGAAACCTTGAGCCACCAATGTTAGGGTAAATGGGTGTGGTAGAGTGAAAAAATTAGATTATTTCGAAAGTCTATCAACAACCACCACGATGACTAATTTGTTTCTTGACTTTGGGAGACCTGTAATGAAATCCATGGAAACATATGTCCACACAGAAGCAGGCAGTGACAAGGATTGTGAGGTTCCCGGTAGCTTGATCGTTTCCACTTTGTTGCACTGAAATACGTCACATTCAGCTACAAAAGTAAGAATCTTGTGCTTCATGTGGGTCCAAAAGAAAGAGGCGTGCTCGTGCATAAGTCTTCTGAAATCATGAATGTCCTACAACCAGAGAGGAGTGCATCTCTTCCAAGATGTGAGTTTTAAGGGTGAAGGTTAGGGATAGCACTACCCAATCATTTTAACAAAGAACCTCTTCTTGCGAAGAGTATTCCTATGATGAATTAAGATCTACTTGTAGTCTATTGATGAGCTGGGACAGAGAGGGGTGGGAGAACCATTTATGACATGCTTCTTCAATCCAATCTAGTATGGGTAGAGAGGGATAAAAGGGTGCCTTCATCCTCAAATTGGCGTGATAAGTCATCGACCACTATATTGTCATGCCCCCTCTTATAAATCATCTCATAATCAGATCTCAACATTTTTTTGAGCGATTTATTTTGTTATGGCAATGATAGACACTACTCTAGGAAATATTTTAGGCTCTGATGGTCAGAACGGATTTGGAAACGATGCCCCAATAAGTATGGTTCCCAAGGTCTACTCCATGTAATATGGCCATCATTTATTTCTCATATGTATATTTAACGATACGTTTTCTACTGAGTTATTAGTTGGTGAAATCCAATGGTCTACCTTCCTACATTAATACTGCGCAAAACCTCGTCCCTGAAGCATCACATTCAATCACAAGAAGTCTTGTAAGGCCAATACTAGAGTGGAGCACATGGCTTGTTTGAGAGCCAAGATGGTATGCTAAAATAATCCATCAGTGTAGAGAAATAATTTTTTCTTGAGAATATTAGTGAGGGGTCAGGCAATGCATCCTAATTGTTGACAAATTTGTGATAGTAGCTCGCGAGAACCAAGAATCCCCTAAAACCCTACAAGGTTTTTGGTTGGGGCCAATGTTTCATTGCCTGAATATTTCTTGGATCAAACCTCACTCCTTCATGGCCCACAATGTGTCCCAAATACTCTACTTCTTCCATGCCAAAGGAACACTTGGATAATTTGAGAAATAAATTGCGATCTTGGAGTAGTTGCAATACCTAGTCAACATGTTGAAGGTGTGTGTCCCATGTTATGCTATAGATGAGAATGTCATAAAAAAGGAATAGGATGAATTTTTTGAGATATGGCTTCAGAAAGTGGTTCATGAGGCTCTAAAAAGTGCATGGGGCATTATAGAGACCAAATGGAATGACCAAGAACTCATAATGGCCTTCATGAGTTTGGAAGGTTGTTTTGGGAATGTCAACTTCCTTCATCCTTATTTGGTAGTAGCCTAAGTGAAGGTCCAACTTGGTAAAAGAAATTACACCATGTGGTTCATCAAGCAGATCATCAACTACTAGAATAGTAAATTTTTCCTTGATAGTGAGCTTGTTAAGGGCCCTAAATTCTAGACACATGAACAATTTGTCGTCTTTCTTTAAAACCATGACCAATGGATATGAATAAGGGTTGGTGTTGGGATGGATAACATTGGCTTTAGGGATTTCCTTGATGATTTTTTCAATTTCATTCTTTTGTGAAAAATACTATCGATAGGGGCAAACATTTGGTGGCTAGGTACCTGTTGTAGCGACTACAACCACCCTCCAAAATTTTGCCTTAGCTTCAATTTCGAGCCTTCCTACCAACTTTCAACAATAGCTTGTCTTGATTCATCAAGTAGACAAGCTTCAGTGTTTTTCCTACACAAAGGCAACCCATCGATCTCAGCTTGATGCATTCCCCTCACACGCTGTTCAACCAGACTTGGTCCAGCTGCAGGCTGAGAATCTCCCCCAAGAAATTGCACATTTCTGGAGGTTAATCAACCTTCCCTCCAGAAATTTTGCAATCCTATCTGACAACCTTCTGGGCTCCAGAATTGCGCAATTCTGCCAGCGACCCCTCACAAGGAAAATTATGCAATTTTCCCCAGCAAGGCTACTCCACCTAGAATTTGTGCAAATCTGGGCATAGTCACCTACTGTGACCACAAATTGCACAAATATTCTAGGCAGCCAGCCCAACTCCTAGCCTGAAATGCGCATTTCCTTCAAGCAACTAAGTAGCTTCATGCATGAGCAGTTGGGTTGACCAGTTCCACCCAAGACCAAGGAAGCTTGACTGGCACACATGGCTTGCTTTTTCCTGTAATAGAAAAAGGCAACATGCAAAAGGCATCCCATGATCTAGGGAGTTATTTTTAGCAGTTGGGGGTTACATTCAAATATCGTTTAGGAACTTTCCTCCAAGTGTCGCTTTTTCCTAGATTTGTGGCATGCACGTCATGAGCTCCAAACTTATTTATTTGACTTATTAGAGCTCATTCTTTCATATTGATATTGGAGCTCTGACATCCCACATCACATCCAGGACTCTTCGACACATCCAACCCAACTATTCATGGGTAAGTGGCCTCAACTTGTCTTTTTCAACATTTCTGTCTCTTTTTGTGTTTTCACTCGTGTGAGTGTTGTTTGCTTGATTTCTTTGAATGATTGCTATTATTTACATGTATACTAGCTTGTCCTAGCCATGTTTCAGTTTTCTTTGCTATCTCAGTATTGTCGCATGCATGAAATTGTTTTGCACAAACGGTCGCCGATTCGGTGACTTGCTTCACCCACATGCATGTTGATCTGTTTACTGAATCTTTCATTCATGTTTGCATGCATTTTCAATCACTTTTGATTTCACTTAGTGTCGCCATGCATCCTCTTTCATATTTTCTTTCAATTTCCCATTGGTGGGTTTGACCAACCTTGGCATAGACTCTGCCTTCATCGAGACAACATGGTGTAAAGTGGGGAAGGAAGGCTTTGCCTTCCTCTCCAGAAATGTACATTTCTGCCCAGCCACTGTCCCCTAGGACTATTTTTTGCATTTATGAGGGACAATGATTGTTGACACAGAAAATTGCGCAATGCAATCCCTGAGCCTGCAGTCACTCCCAACTGGAATTACGCATTACGCAATCCCAGTAGCCAGCATCCAGTTCGGATTGCACATTCTGCAAATCCAGTAGCTAGTCTTGCTTCCTAGACAACCCAGACTTCCTTTTTCGCAGTTCTAGTAGCTAGTCATCCAGCCTCCCAAAATAAATTATGCAATCTTGCCTATCTGTTCCCCAGGTATGTGCTATGTCATTCCTCGAATTTTCTTTAGCTTTTGCGGACAGATTTCTTGCCATGCATGTTTCGTTGTCTTCAAATATTTCAGGTGCTCATCTGCCTCTTAGCAATACAGGATCAATGGCCTCCAAGAGAGCAGCATCACAGGACACTGACAGAAATGTAGCTGGAGCAGTAGTTGAGTGAGTGTCCTCTAGTCTACTAATTTATGGAGATACCAAACTGTTTGTAGACAAGGACATCAGACTGAAGTGGCAAGAGGTTAATGAAGCATTCAAAGACACTTTTGAGGAAGAATTTCAAGACCGTCAGGTGTACATGAACATTCACAAGTCTGGCTTGTATTGGATTGCATTCATATATCCCCTGTTCCCATGCGCAGACATGATTCATTGGATCGTATCTCACACTAATCCTGAGATGATGAACTTGAGTAGTGTCAGTGGGACGAAGCTTGCAACCTTCTAGGCATGAGACTATAATGAGATGTATCAGATATCAGAGCCTGTGACAATAATGAAGACTCCCTTCATCTTACCCAACAATAGTGCTAACTCCAAAGACATTATGAAGAACTAGGTAAACGAGTCGGCTTGATTCAAGTTGACACCCAACGATATCTACAAGATGAAGATACTACGAAATGTGTATCAATACTTGGTCATATTTGCATGTCGACAATATGGCCAAGAAAGCACAGAAACCTTTCCATAGAGTTGGGTGATCATGCTAGACGAACTCGCTACAGAATTAAAATGTTATGAAACCAGCTCAAGAAAAGATAGAAAAGATAAATCCACGCCTTAGAATTCAGCCTCTTCGAGGGGGAAACCTCCTTTACATTACATAAATGAACAATTCTTGGACGATTCAAATGACAAAACCTCCTTTCTATATATAAGAGTATAAGGAGCCACAATATAATCCAGCCGACCTAACAATAATAATATAAAGCCACAAAAATAACAATAGAGGGATTCTATGGGGCACAGAAATAACAATATGGGGGTAATAGGGGCACAACAATATAAACAAGGGGTATAACTACAATAACAATGGGGTAATCACTAGTATTATAGGGACCCAACATGCCCCTCTCCTTCAAAAAATTGTTGTCCTCAACGCTTGCATAGTTCTGGATACTTCTGCATAAAATTCTCATCCTCCCATTTGGAATCTTCAGCAGATAAGTTCTTCCACTTGATAAGATACTCTGAAATTGATCGATTTCGTAGTTGTCGAGTTCTTGTTTCTGTGACTGCTTCCGGTTCCAATATAATTTTTCCTTCCTCGTCAAGTTCTGGCAATATTGTTTGAACTGGGAGCTTGTTGCCTATAACCTTCTTTAAACATGAAACATGGAAAACTGGGTGCAATCAAGAAGCTGCAGGAAGCTCCAATTTGTATGCCATAGTACCAATCTTTTGCAACACCTTGTACGGACCATAATACTTTGGTGATAATTTATTATCATTCTTAGCTTGCTTTAGGGACATTTGCTTATATGGTTGTAGCTGAAGGAATACCCAATCACCTACACCAAAACTTCTTTCACTGCGATGTTGATCCGCCTATTGTTTCATTCTATTTTGTGCCAACACGAGGTTATCCTTTAAGAGTTGGAGGACTTGTTGTTGATGTTCGATGTGATATTCCACTACCTGAACCTTAGAATTTTCTCTTAAATATGATGTGATGGATGGTGGTTGATACCCATAAAGTGCCATAAATGGGGTCATTTTTGTTGCTGTATGGAAGGAAGTGTTATACCACCATTCAGCCAGAGGCAACCATTTGACCCATTGTGTCAGTTTATCAGATACAAAGCAACGAAAATATCCTTCCAAACATTTGTTTACTATCTCAGTTTTCCCATCAGATTGAGGATGATAAGATGAGCTATGAGCTAACTGAGTACCAAGAAAAGAAAATAATTCCGTCCAAAAATTTCCAGTGAAAATGGGATCTCTGTCACTTACAATAATATTTGGGTTTCCATGTAGCTTTTGAATTGTTTCCATAAATGCAGTAGAAACTGTACTGGCTCTAAATGGATGTGATAATGCACAAAAGTGTGCATACTTGGTAAGTCTATCAACTACCACCATGATGACACTCTTTCCCTCAGACTTGGGTAAACCTGTGATAAAATCCATTGAAACCTCTTCCCAACGTTGGCTTGGAATGGCTAAAGGTTGTAATAGACCCGGTGTCTTAATTGTTTCAAATTTATTTTGTTGGCAAACCAAACATTCTACCACAAACTTTTGAATATCTGATTTAAGGCCATCCCAAAAAAATTCCTTCTTAACCCTGTGGTAAGTTTTTAAAAATCATGAGTGCCCTCCTAAGGGAGAAGTGTGCAATTCCATAAGAATCTTTTGTTTTAGCTGGGAATTCTTACAGAGGTATAAGCGATCTTTGTACCATAACGAATAATTTTGCCAGCTAAATGTATCAGACGTATTGGAATCTTGTTGTACCATTCCTCCCTTGCTTCGTTTATCCAATCTAGTTGGATAATAGAAATGGCGAACAACAATGCTTCCACATCCTCATCCTTTCTTGAGAGTGCATCTGCCACCACATTTTGCTTCCCTTTTTTGTAGATGATTTCAAAGTCATAACCCAACATCTTTGTGACCCACTTTTGTTGCTCTTCAGAGGATAATCTTTGTTCTAAAAAGTATTTAAGGCTATCATGATCCATTTCTACCTTGAAGTGTCTTCCCATTAGGTAGGGTTGCCATTTCTTAAGTGCATGGAGTATTGCCAACATTTCCTTCTCATAAATAGCTTTGCTTAAAAACTTTCCCTTGATTGGATGACTTTCAAAAGCAATGGGTCTTTCATCTTGCATTAGAACAACACGAATTCCATTTCCTGAAGCATCACATTCCACAATAAAGGTTTTTGTGAAGTCCGGTGTAGCTAAGGCCGGTGCTTGGCACATTGCCTCTTTAAGATGTTCAAAGGCCTTTGTTGCTTCTCGAGTCCATGAAAATGCATCTTTCTTCAATAATGTTGTTAGAGGTGATGCTATTCTCCCATAATTCTTAACAAACTTGCGATAATACCCTGTCAACCCAAGAAATCCTCGCAGATGCTTTATGGATGTGGGGATTTTCCATTCCTTAATGGCTTTAATTTTGCTAGGGTCTACCTTAACTCCTTCATGAGATACAATATGACCCAAATATTCCACCTCCCAGACTCCAAAGAAACATTTGGATCTTTTTGCATATAATTGTTTCTCCTCCAATAGTTGTAGCACCCTGTCAACATGTTCAACATGATCCTTCCAAGACTTGCTGTAGATTAGTATATCATCAAAAAATACTAACACAAATTTTCTAAGGAATGGTTTGAAAATTGAATTCATCAAACCTTGAAATGTTGAAGGTGCATTGGTAAGGCCAAAAGGCATGAAAAAAAATTCATAATGACCCTCATGAGTTCTAAATGCTGTTTTTGGAATGTCTTCAATCTTCATTCTGATTTGATGATATACCGAACGAAGATCCAACTTGGTGAAGTAAATTGATCTATGCAATTCATCCAGTAATTCATCAATGACAGGAATGGGGAACTTATCTTTAATAGTGAGCTTATTGATCTCCCTATAATTCGGACACATGCGCCATGATCCATCCTTCTTATGCACCAATACTACTGGAGCAGAGAAAGAACTTTGACTCGGTTGAATTATACCAGCCTCTAGCATTTCTGCAACCATACGTTCAATTTCACCTTTTTGGACATAGGGATATCTATACGGCCTGATGTTTGGAGGAAAACTTCCTGGAATCAGATGAATAGCATGATCATGATCACGCATAAGTGGGAGACCTTTGGGAGTCTCAAATACCTTGGAATGATTGTCCAGGACTTTTTGGAGATTTGGAGAAATAGATGATTCTGATGTGGAAACATCTAGTGAACATAGTTGTGCAATTACACCTCTTTGCTCCTTTTTTAGAAGATTTGTCATACCGTTAGAGCTGATTATCTTTCCTGGTTTCCCTGCGATACCCCTTAATTCAACTTCCTTTCCTTTCGTAGAAAATCTGATGAAAAGTTCTTGAAAATTAAAAGCTATTGTACCCAAGGATTGTAGCCATTGGACTCCTAGTACAACATCAACACCTCCCATTGGAATGGAAAGCATTGGGCTAGTCAATACATATTCTCCCATGGATAGCTTGATATTATGGCACTTTCCAGAGCAATTTATTGTTCCTCCATTTGCAATCATCACTTGACACTCTGGTGCTGGATATAGGAAGCAATTCAATTCTTTTGCTACCCTACAATGAATAAAATTGTGGGTGATTCCTGAATCAATCAACACTATTACCTTTTTCTTCTTGATTTGTCCTTCTATCTTGATGGTTTGAGGAGTGGTAATTCCTGCCAATGCATTACAAGATATGGTTGGATTTATTTGTTCTTCATCTAGGCTTTATTCCTCGAGTATAAATGTTATGAAACCAGCTCAAGAAAAGATAGAAAAGATAGATCAACGCCTTAGAATTCAGCCTCTTCGAGGGGGCAACCTCCTTTACATTACATAAATGAACAATTCTTGGATGATACAAATGACAAAACCTCCTTTCTATATATAGGAGTCTAAGGAGTCACAATATAATCCAGCCGACCTAACAATAATAATATAAAGCCACAAAAATAAGAATAGAGGGATTCTATGGGGCACAGAAATAACAACATGGGGGTAATAGGGGCACAACAATATAAATAAGGGGTATAACTACAACAGTAATGGGGTAATCACTAGTATTATAGGGACCCAACATGCCCCTCTCCTTCAAAAAAGTGTTGTCCTCAACGCTTGAGTAGTTCTGGATACTTCTGCATAAAATTCTCATCCTCCCATGTGGAATCTTCAGCGGATAAGTTCTTCCACTTGATAAGATACTCTGAAATTGATCGATTTCGTAGCTGTCGAGTTCTTGTTTCTGTGACTGCTTCCGGTTCCAATATAATTTTTCCTTCCTCGTCAAGTTCTGGCAATATTGTTTGAACTGGGAGCTTGTCGCCTATAACCTTCTTTAAACATGAAACATGGAAAACTGGGTGCAATCGAGAAGCTGCAGGAAGCTCCAATTTGTATGCCATAGTACCAATCTTTTGCAACACCTTGTACGGACCATAATACTTTGGTGATAATTTATTATCCTTCTTAGCTTGCTTTAGGGACATTTGCTTATATGGTTGTAGCCGTAGGAATACCCAATCACCTACATCAAAACTTCTTTCACTGCGATGTTGATCTGCCTGTTGTTTCATTCTATTTTGTGCCAACACGAGGTTATCCTTTAAGAGTTGGAGGACTTGTTGTTGATGTTCGATGTGATGTTCCACTGCCTGAACCTTAGAATTTTCTCTTAAATATGATGTGATGGATGGTGGTTGATACCCATAAAGTGCCATAAATGGGGTCATTTTTGTTGCTGTATGGAAGGAAGTGTTATACCACCATTCAGCCAGAGGCAACCATTTGACCCATTGTGTCTGTTTATCAGATACAAAGCAACGAAGATATCCTTCCAAACATTTGTTTACTATCTCAGTTTGCCCATCAGATTGAGGATGATAAGATGAGCTATGAGCTAACTGAGTACCAAGACAAGAAAATAATTCTGTCCAAAAATTTCCAGTGAAAATGGGATCTCTGTCACTTACAATAATCTTTGGGTTTCCATGTAGCTTTTGAATTGTTTCCATAAATGCAGTAGAAACTGTACTGGCTTTAAATGGATGTGATAATGCACAAAAGTGTGCATACTTGGTAAGTCTGTCAACTACCACCATGATGACACTCTTTCCCTCAGACTTGGGTAAACCTGTGATAAAATCCATTGAAACCTCCTCCCAACGTTGGCTTGGAATGGATAAAGGTTGTAATAGACCCGGTGTCTTAATTGTTTCAACTTTATTTTGTTGGCAAACCAAACATTCCGCCACAAACTTTTGAATATCTGATTTAAGGCCATCCCAAAAAAATTCCTTCTTAACCCTGTGGTAAGTTTTTAAAAATCCTGAGTGCCCTCCTAAGGGAGAAGTGTGCAATTCCATAAGAATCTTTTGTTTTAGCTGGGAATTCTTACAGAGGTATAAGCGATCTTTGTACCATAACGAATCATTTTGCCAGCTAAATGTATCAGACGTACTGGAATCTTGTTGTAGCTTTCGAATAAGTGCCCACACTTCTTCGTCATTCTTCCATTCCTCCCTTGCTTCGTTTATCCAATCTGGTTGGATAATAGAAATGGCGCACAACAATGCTTCCACATCCTCATCCTTTCTTGAGAGTGCATCTGCCACCACATTTTGCTTCCCTTTTTTGTAGATGATTTCAAAGTCATAACCCAACATCTTTGTGACCCACTTTTGTTGCTCTTCAGAGGATAATCTTTGTTCTAAAAAGTATTTAAGGCTATCATGATCCGTTTTTACCTTGAAGTGTCTTCCCATTAGGTAGGGTCGCCATTTCTTAAGTGCATGGAGTATTGCCAACATTTCCTTCTCATAAATAGCTTTGCTTAAAAACTTTCCCTTGATTGGACGACTTTCAAAAGCAATGGGTCTTTCATCTTGCATTAGAACAACACCAATTCCATTTCCTGAAGCATCACATTCCACAATAAAGGTTTTTGTGAAGTCCGGTGTAGCTAAGACCGGTGCTTGGCACATTGCCTCTTTAAGATGTTCAAAGGCCTTTGTTGCTTCCGGAGTCCATGAAAATGCATCTTTCTTCAATAATGTTGTTAGAGGTGCTGCTATTCTCCCATAATTCTTAACAAACTTGCGATAATACCCTGTCAACCCAAGAAATCCTCGCAGATGCTTTATGGATGTGGGGATTTTCCATTCCTTAATGGCTTTAATTTTGCTAGGGTCTACCTTAACTCCTTCATGAGATACAATATGACCCAAATATTCCACCTCCTGGACTCCAAAGAAACATTTGGATCTTTTTGCATATAATTGTTTCTCCTCCAATAGTTGTAGCACCCTGTCAACATGTTCAACATGATCCTTCCAAGACTTGCTGTAGATTAGTATATCATCAAAAAATACTAACACAAATTTTCTAAGGAATGGTTTGAAAATTGAATTCATCAAACCTTGAAATGTTGAAGGTGCATTGGTAAGGCCAAAAGGCATGACCAAAAATTCATAATGACCCTCATGAGTTCTAAATGCCGTTTTCGGAATGTCTTCAATCTTCATTCTGATTTGATGATATCCCGAACGAAGATCCAACTTGGTGAAGTAAATTGATCCATGCAATTCATCCAGTAATTCATCAATGACAGGAATGGGGAACTTATCTTTAATAGTGAGCTTGTTGAGCTCCCTATAATCCGGACACATGCGCCATGATCCATCCTTCTTGTGCACCAATACTACTGGAGCAGAGAAAGAACTTTGACTCGGTTGAATTATACCAGCCTCTAGCATTTCTGCAACCATACGTTCAATTTCACTTTTTTGGACATAGGGATATCTGTACGGCCTGATGTTTGGAGGAACACTTCCTGGAATCAGATGAATAGCATGATCATGATCACGCATAGGTGGGAGACCTTTGGGAGTCTCAAATACCTTGGAATGATTGTCCAGGACTTTTTGGAGATCTGGAGAAATAGATGATTCCAATGTGGAAACATCTAGCGAACATAATTGTGCAATTACACCTCTTTGCTCCTTTTTTAGAAGCTTTGTCATACCATTAGAGCTGATTATCTTTCCTGGTTTCCCTGCAATACCCCTTAATTCAACTTCCTTTCCTTCCGTAGAAAATTTGATGAAAAGTTCTTGAAAATTAAAAGCTATTGTACCCAAGGATTGTAGCCATTGGACTCCTAGTACAACATCAGCACCTCCCATTGGAATGGAAAGCATTGGGCTAGTCAATACATATTCTCCCATGGATAGCTTGATATTATGGCACTTTCCAGAGCAATTTATTGTTCCTCCATTTGCAATCATCACTTGACACTCTGGTGCTGGATATAGGAAGCAATTCAATTCTTTTGCTACCCTACAATGAATAAAATTGTGGGTGCTTCCTGAATCAATCAACACTATTACCTTTTTCTTCTTGATTTGTCCTTCTATCTTGATGGTTTGAGGAGTGGTAATTCCCGCCAATGCATTACAAGATATGGTCGGATTTATTTGTTCTTCATCTAGGCTTTGTTCCTGGAGTATATCTCTTCTTTTGACCTTTCTTGCTCCTTTTCTTCTTCCTCTTCACAATCTATGTAGAATAATTTCTTCTCAGCACACTTATGACCTTTAGTGTATTTGCTATCACAACTGTAACAAAGCCCTTTTGCTCTTTTTTCTTCCAATTGTTGTGGTGTCAACCTTATAGGTTGTGGAAGACTAGGGGCAACAACACTTCCGTCTTTATAGTTGTGAGTGGTATGCTTCCTGGTTGCCATAATTTTGCTTTCCATTTTTCTTGCTAACCTGAATGCCTTCTCTAATGAATCAGGTTCCCAAAGGCGAACATCATGTTGGATATTATCCTTTAAAGACCCTATGAACACATCAATCCTATGCTCCTCTGGAATATCTTTTACCCTTATGTTCAATTTTTGGAACTCCTCAATGTGCTCCATTATTGAACCCTTTTGTTTGAGACTTATCAATTGGCTAAAAAAAGTGTTGCTTTTTGTATCCTCATAATGTGCTATCAATTCTTCCGTAAAAATTGCCCAAGTGATAAATTGTTTACGAGAGCAAAGCCATTGATACCATACAAACTGATTTGGTTCCAAATATACAGTTGCCATACGTACCTTTTGTGTGTTTTGCACATTATTGAGATCGAAGAATTGCTCCATCTGTAATATCCATGTGGCGGGATCCTTGCCATCAAACTTCCTCATATCGATTTTTGGAATATGGTGGGTCTTCGATCCAACATTAGATCTATGGAATCATGATTAACATTTCTTTTGTTCTCATCATGAGTTTCCTTTACAACCTTTTCACCATTAGTAAGTATTTCTTGTAGAAAATTTGTCAAATCTGTCTTCAAATCTGCCATGTCTGTCTTCAAATCTGTCCTCAAATATGTCTTCAAATCATCCATCTTAGCTTCCATTCCTTTTATCTTAAATTCCATGTCATTTATCTTAGATTCCACGCCACTTATCTTAGCTTCTGTTAGCTTTTGTGAGCGTGACATTTGTTGCACTCGTTCTTGTAATTTTGATATATCATGTAGCATTTCTTCCTCTTCTTCATGAGTCATGCTCTAGCTTTAAGGTTCCTTACTAGGTGTTTACATTTTCTTTCCTCGCGTCATCATTTACTGATAATAATGCTTTACTATGCCCTTTGAATTTTGTTAAACCAAGCTTACACAAAAATTAAAAAAAAAAACTACACACTTTTTTTCACTTTATAGAAGCCTGCTATTGAATTTGATGTATCTCTGTAATTTCAGATCATCCAGTTCTAAAATTGCGACCTGTAGTAGCCTTCTTCGTCCTCTTTCCAATGCCACAAGTCTGACCCAAATTGGATTCTCCAAGGAAGAGTTATGTGAAATCTCCCACAGTGACTTGCTTTTAGACTAGTTCAGTAGAGCGAACTTGTATGACGTGCCACGAGTCACTTGTTTCAACCTTTGAATCTGAAACACACATACAAGAAACTACAGTCCGTCCTCTTTCTGTACCTTCTTACGAAATTTCAATCTGATCCCTAGAGAGAAAGTTATGACGATTTTCCCCAGGTCACCTGTTTTGAATGTAATTCAGGAGTCTGCAAAAAGACCAACTTCCTCAGATCATATCTCCGCAAATATTGCGCAAAAAGCTCTGAAATTCGAACCCAAGGTTCAGCGCGATTTCTTCTCAAATGGGTTTTTTTTGCGACTTCTGAAACATCACAGAAAAAAGTTATAGCGAAAATGCCACGATGACCTGTTTGGAGCAGCGAAACCCTAGAATCCAAAGCTCTGATACCAAATGTTATGAAACCAGCTCAAGAAAAGATAGAAAAGATAGATCAACGCCTTAGAATTCAGCCTCTTCGAGGGGGAAACCTTCTTTACATTACATAAATGAACAATTCTTGGATGATACAAATGACAAAACCTCCTTTCTATATATAGGAGTCTAAGGAGTCACAATATAATCCAGCCGACCTAACAATAATAATATAAAGCCACAAAAATAACAATAGAGGGATTCTATGGGGCACAGAAATAACAATATGGGGGTAATAGGGGCACAACAATATAAATAAGGGGTATAACTACAATAGTAATGGGGTAATCACTAGTATTATAGGGACCCAACATCCTCTTCTTTTGACCTTTCTTGCTCCTTTTCTTCTTCCTCTTCACAATCTATGTAGAATAATTTCTTCTCAGCACACTTATGACCTTTAGTGTATTTTCTATCACAACTGTATAAAGCCCTTTTGATCTTTTTTCTTCCAATTGTTGTGGTGTCAACCTTATAGGTTGTGGAAGACTAGGGGCAACAACACTTCCGTCTTTATAGGTTTGAGTGGTATGCTTCCTGGTTGCCATAATTTTCCTTTCCATTTTTCTTGCTAACCTGAATGCCTTCTCTAATGAATAAGGTTCCCAAAGGTGAACATCATCTTGGATATTATCCTTTAAAGACCCTATGAACACATCAATCCTATGCTCCTCTGGAATGTATTTTACCCTTATGTTCAATTTTTGGAACTCCTCAATGTGCTCCATTATTGAACCCTTTTGTTTGAGACTTATCAATTGGCTAAAAAAAGTGTTGCTTTTTGTATCCTCATAATGTGCTATCAATTCTTCTGTAAAAATTGCCCACATGATAAATTTTTTATGAGAACAAAGCCATTGATACCATACAAACTGATTTGGTTCCAAATATACAGTTGCCATACGTACCTTTTGTGTGTTTTGCACATTATTGAGATCGAAGAACTGCTCCATCTGTAATATCCATGTGGCGGAATCCTTGCCATCAAAATTCCTCATATTGAGTTTTGGAATATGGTGGGTCTTCGATCCAACATTAGAGTCTATGGAATCATGATTAAAATTTCTTTGGTTCACATCATGAGTTTACTTTACAACCTTTTCACCATTAGTATGTATTTCTTGTAGAAAATTTGTCAAATCTGTCTTCAAATCTGCCATGTCTGTCTTCAAATCTGTCTTCAAATCATCCATCTTAGCTTCCATGCCCTTTATCTTAGATTCCATGCCATTTATCTTAGATTCCACTCCATTTATCTTAGATTCCACGCCATTTATCTTAGCTTCTGTTAGCTTTTGTGAGCGTGACATTTGTTGCACTTGTTCTTGTGATTTTGATATATCATGTAGCATTTCTTCGTCTTCTTCATGAGTCATGCTAGAGATTTCCGGTTCCTTACTAGGTGTTTGCATTTTATTTCGTCGGGGCATCAGTTACCGATAATAATGCTTTACTATGCCCTTTGAATTCCTTCAAACCAAGCTTATGAAAAAAAAACTACACACCTTTTTTCACTTTGTAGAAGCCTGATATTGAATCTGATGTATCTCTGTAATTTTGGATCATCCAGTTCTGAAATTTCAACCTGTGGTATCCTTCTGCATCCTCTTTCCAATGCCAAAAGTCTGACCCAATTTGGTTTCTCCAAAGAATAGTTATGCGAAATCTCCCACAGTGACTTGATTATAGACTAGTTCAGTAGATCAACTTGTACGACGTGCCACGAGTCACTATTTCAACCTATGGATCTGAAAAATTTCTGCAAGAAACTATAGTCCGTCCTCTTTCTGTACCTTCTTACAAAATTTCAATCCGATCCCCAGAGAGAAAGTTATGACGATTTTCCCCAAGTCACCTGTTTTGAATGTAATTCAGGAGTCTGCAAAAAGACTAACTTTCTCAGATCATATCTCCGCAAATATCGCGCGAAAAGCTCTGAAATTCGGACCCAAGGTTCAGTGTGATTTCTTCTCAAATGAGTTTTTTTTCGACTTTTGAAACGTCAGAGAAAAAAAGTTATAATGAAAATGCCACGATGACCTGTTTGGAGCAGCGAAACCCTAGAATCCAAAGCTCTGATACCAAATGCTATGAAACCAGCTCAAGAAAAGATAGAAAAGATAAATCCACACCTTAGAATTCAGCATCTTCGAGGGGGAAACCTCCTTTACATTACATAAATGAACAATTTTTGGATGATTCAAATGACAAAACCTCCTTTCTATATATAGGAGTCTAAGGAGCCACAATATAATCCAACTGACCTAACAATAATAATATAAAGCCACAAAAATAACAATAGAGGGATTCTATGGGGCACAAAAATAAAAATATGGGGGTAATAGGGGCACAACAATATAAACAAGGGGTATAACTACAATAGTAATGGGGTAATCACTAGTATTATAGGGACCCAACATAAAACCATGTAACTGGTTTGGCATGTTGGCACATCAGCTGAAGGATTATTCTTCTCACTACAGGGGGTAGTGCAAAATCAACTATTGTAATAAACTTAGATAGAATTATAATTGCTATAATAGAATCCCCCAAGATTGTAAGATTTTGTATACCTTGGCTCTTGGTGAGATCTAAGCCTTTCCAAAGTGCAAGAAATTCAAATTTATTGTTTGTTGTGGTGCCTAGTCCCCATGTGTATCTAATCCCGTCATACTCAACAGGGCAATAAATTGCCTCTCCCACTCCTGCTGCCCATGGGTTACCTTTTGCAGTGCTAGTAAAAAATAATAGTGGAAGGGTTTGTCTGCTTGCCAATCCTAGAACTCTTCCTTATCCATTCTTAAGGATTTCACTTTAATTGCATTCAACCGACCTCTGAAGTTGCCAACATGAACCGAAATAGATTTTATATTTATTCAACTCTGTCCAATTTGATAATCCTTCAATCTCTGCTAACTTAAATCCTTTAGTCCAGAGTGGTTCAATCTCTGATAACTTAAATCATATATGAAGATTACTTTATTTATTTCAAGCCAACTTTTCCAACATAGTAATTCAGGTAAGGATCTCCATTCCCATTTGATAATGGGTGAATGAATCTTGTCTAATGGACAAATGGAGGTCCTGATTACAAAAATTTCCTACCATCTCAAGGGGATAGAGAGAGTGTGATATACCTTCTCTGTTATGCACTTGACCTATGAGAATAACAAAATTCCAGAAATACAAAACAATATTTCCCAAAAGACAGAAATATCACATGAATTGAGACAAGCTACAAAGATATTTATTATTAAGAATCATAATGCAATGTTCACTTGCCTCTTCGAGGGGCCAACCTCCAATAGAGAAAATCTCAATTAAAATAAAACTCGATGATTCTTCCCTTGCAATCTAAGACTATTTATAACTTTATGACATCCAAAAACTCTAACTACTAGTGATCCCTTGCATTATATAGGTTAACCACTTTATTTATTAACTATGACCTATTTATAACTAATTGTGATCCCTTTTTTATAATGCAGGTCAACCACTTACAATTATTATTAATGTGGATAACCGCTTATAGTATTTACTGACTTAACTAACTAACTATGAATTTTAATAGGCCCCTTGGGCTTATTACATAAATAAATGGGTTAGGGTTGCATGCTAACATGCCCTCCCCCATCAAAAGCAGCCTTGTCCTCAAGGCTGAAGTTGTGGAAACTGCTGAAGAATAGTGGTTGGTTCCCATGCCGCATCTTTTGGATAGGTGTCTTTCCACTTGATGAGGACTTCCTTGATCATGTGATTGCAAAAATTCCTTTCACGAGTATCAAGGACCTACTCGAGTTAGATCCAAACTGAACCTTCCTCATCCAATTATAGCAGAATTGGTTGAACACTACAATTGGTCCCCACAACTTTCTCGAGGTAGGATACATGGAAAACTAGGTGGAATTTTGAAATAGTAAGCAATACCAGTTTGTAAATGACTGCTCCTATACACTGAAGTCTCATTATGAGTTGTATGCCTTGTAGCTTGAAAAGTTCCTGCCAAAATTTGCTGGTGAAAGTGGGGTTTCCATTTGAAACAATGGAAGGTAGCATGCCATGTAGTTTGAAGATTTGGTTGATGAAACCTTGAGCCACCAATGTTAGGGTAAATGGGTGTGGTAAAGTGAAAAAATTAGATTATTTCGAAAGTCTATCAACAACCACCATGATGACTAATTTTTTTCTTGACTTTGGGAGACCTCTAATGAAATTCATGGAAATATATGTCCAGACAGAAGCAGGGAGTGACAAGGACTGTAAGGTTCCCGGTAGCTTGATCGTTTCCCCTTTGTTGCACTGAAATACGTCACATTCAGCTACAAAAGTAAGAATCTTGTGCTTCATGTAGGTCCAAAAGAAAGAGGCATGCTCGTGCATAAGTATTATGAAATCATGAATGTCCTACAACCAGAGAGGAGTGCATCTCTTCCAAGATGTGAGTTTTGAGGGTGAAGGTTAGGGATAGCACTATCCAATCCTTTTAGCAAAGAACCTCATCTTCCCAAGAGTATTCTTATGATGAATTAAGATCTACTTGTAGTCTATTGATGAGATGGGACAGAGAGGGGTGGGAGAACCATCTATGACATGCTTCTTCAATCCAATCTAGTATGGGTAGAGAGAGGGATAAAAGGGTGCCTTCATCCTCAAATTGGCGTGATAAGGTATCGGCCACTATATTGTCATGCCCCCTCTTATAAATCATCTCATAATCATATATCAACATTTTTTTGAGCCATTTATTTTGTTGTGGCAATGATAGATGTTGCTCTAGGAAATATTTTAGGCTATGATGGTCGGCACCGATTTGGAAACGATGCGCCAATAAGTATGGTTCCCAAGGTCTACTCCATGTAATATGGCCATCATTTATTTCTCATATGCATATTAAACGATATGTTTTGTACTGAGTTATTAGCTGGTGAAATCCAATGGTCTACCTTTGTACATTAATACTGCACAAAACCTCGTCCCTGAAGCATCACATTCAATCACAAGAAGTCTGGTAAGGCCAATACTAGAGTGGAGCAGATGGCTTGTTTGAGAGCCAGGAAGGTCTGCTGAAAAAATCCATCAGTGTAGAGAAATAATTTTTTCTTTAGAATATTAGTGAGGGGTCGGGCAATGCATCCTAATTGTTGACAAATTTGTGATAGTAGCTCGCGAGAACCAAGAATCCCCTAAAACTCTACCAGGTTTTTGGTTGGGGCCAATCTTACATTGCTTGAATATTTCTTGAATCAACCCTCACTCCTTCATGGCCCACAATGTGTCCCAAATACTCTACTTCTTCCATTCCAAAGGAACACTTGGATAATTTGAAAAATAAATTGCGATCTTGGAGTAGTTTCAATACCTAGTCAACATGTTGAAGGTGTGTGTCCCATCTTATGCTATAGATGAGAATGTCATAAAAAAGGAATAGGATGAATTTTTTGAGATATGGCTTCAGAAAGTGGTTCATGAGGCTCTAAAAAGTGCCTGGGGCATTATAGAGACCAAATGGAATGACCAAGAACTCATAATGGCCTTCATGAGTTTGGAAGGTTGTCTTGGGAATGTCAACTTCCTTCATCCTTATTTGGTAATAGCCTAAGTGAAGGTCCAACTTGGTAAAAGAAATTGCACCATGTGGTTCATCAAGAAAATCATCAACTACTGGAATAGTCAATTTTTCCTTGATAGTGAGCTTGTTAAGGGGCCTAAATTCTAGACACATGAACAATTTGTCGTCTTTCTTTAAAACCATGACCAGTGGAGATGAATAAGGGTTGGTGTTGGGACGAATAACATTGGATTTGGGGAGTTCCTTGATGATTTTTTCAATTTCATTCTTTTGTGAAAAATACTATCGATAGGGGCAAACATTTGGTGGCTAGGTACCTGTTGTAGCGGCTACAACCACCCTCCAAAATTTTGCCTTAGCTTCAATTTGGAGCCTTCCTACTAACTTTCCACAATATCTTGTCTTGCTTCATCAAGTACACAAGCTTCAGTGTTTTTCCTTCACAAAGGAAACCCATTGATCTCAGCTTGACACATTCCCCTCACAGGCTGTTCAACCAGACTTGGTCCAGCTGCAGGCTCAGAATCTCCCCCAAGAAATTGCACATTTCTGGAGGTAAATCAACCTTCCCTCCAAAAATTATGCAATCCTATCTAACAGCCTACTGGGCTCCAGAATTGCGCAATTCTGTGAGTGACCCATCACAAGGAAAATTATGCAATTTTCCCTAGCAGAGCTGCTCAGCCTAGAATTTGTGCAAATCTGGGCAATAATCACCTACTGTGCCCAAAAATTGCACAAATATTCTAGGGAGCTAGCCCAACTCCTAGCCAGAAATGCACATTTCCTTCAAGCAGCTAAGTAGCTTCATGTATGAGCAGTTGGGTTGACTAGTTCCACCTAAGACCAAGGAAACTTGACTCGCACGCATGGCTTGCTTTTTCTTGGAATAGAAAAAGGCAACATGCAAAAGGCATCCCATGATCTAGGGAGTTATTTTTAACAGTTGGAGGTTACATTCAAATATCGTTTAGGAACTTTCCTCCAAGTGTCGCTTTTTCCTAGATTTGTGGCATGCATGTCATGAGCTCAAAAATTATTTATTTGACTTATCAGAGCTCATTATTTCATATCTATATTGGAGCTCTGACATCCCACATCACATCCAGGACTCTTCGATACATCCAACCCAACTATTCACGGGTAAGTGGCCTCAACTTGTCTTTTTCAACATTTCTGTCTCTTTTTGTGTTTTCACTCGTGTGAGTGTTGTTTGCTTGATTTCTTTGAATGATTGCTATTATTTACATGTATACTAGCTTGTCCTACCCATGTTTCAGTTTTCTTTTCTATCTCAATATTGTTGTATGCGTGAAATTGTTTTGCACAAACGGTCGCCAATTCGGTGACTTGCTTCACCCACATGCATGTTGATCTGTTCACTGAATCTTTCATTCATGTTTTCATGCACTGTCAATCACTTTTGATTTCACTTAGTGTCGCCATGCATCCTCTTTCATATTTTCTTTCAATTTCCCATTGGTGGGTCTGACCAACCTTGGCATAGACTCTGCCTTCATCGAGACAACATTGTGCAAAGTGGGAAAGGAAGGCTTTGCCTTCCTCTCTAGAAATGTACATTTCTTCCCAGCCACTGTCCCCTAAGACTATTTTGCGAATTTATGAGGGACAATGATTGTTGACCCAGAAAATTCCGCAATGAAGTCCCTGAGCCTGTAGTCACTCCCAGCTGGAATTATGCATTACGCAATCCCAGCAGCCAGCATCCAGTTTAGATTGCACATTCTGCAAATCCAGTAGCTATTCTTGCCTCCTAGACAACCTAGACTTCCTTTTTCATAGTTCTGGTAGCTAGTCATGCAGCCTCCTAGAATAAATTATGCAATCTTTCCTATCAGTTCCCCAGGTATGTGCTATGTCATTCCCCGAATTTGCTTTAGCTTTTGCTGATAGATTTCTTGCCATGCATGTTTCTTTGCCTTCAAATATTTTAGGTGCTCATCTGCCTCTTAGCAATACAAGATCAATGGCCTCCAAGAGAGCAGTATCAAAGGACACTGACGGAAATGTAGCTGGAGCAGTAGTTGAGTGAGTGTCCTCTAGTCTACTAATTTATGGAGATACCAAACTGTTTGTAGACAAGGACATCATACTGAAGTGGCAAGAGGTTAATGGAGCATTCAAAGACACTTTTGAGGAAGACCTTCAAGACTTTCAGGTGTACGTGAACATTCACAAGTCTGGCTTGTACTGGATTGCATGCAGATATCCCCCGTTCCCATGCGCAGACATGATACACTGGATCGTATCTCACACTAATCCTGAGACGATGACCTTGAGTATTGTTAGTGGGACGAAGCTTGCAACCTTCTAGGCATGAGACTATAATTAGATGTATTAGATATCAAAGCCTGTGACTATCATGAAGACTCCCTTCAGCTTACCCAACAACAGTGCTAACTCCATAGACATTATGAAGAACTGGGTAAACGAGTCGGCTTGATTCAGGTTGACACCCAACGATATCTACAAGACAAAGATACTATGAAATGTGTATCAATACTTGGTCATATTTGCATGTCGATAGTATGGTCAAGAAAGCACGAAAACCTTCCCATAGAGTTGGGTGATCATGCTGGACGAACTCGCTAGAGAAGGAAAACCATGTAACTGGTTCAACATGTTGGCTCATCAGATAAAGTAATAAGTAATGAAGGATCAAAAATCACCTGGAGGTATACATGCAAATATTTACATGTCTGCCTACATCCTAGATGTAATCTGTGCCCAATAGGAGTTCCCAGGTTTTAGTGGGCATGGTCACCGACGAGGACTGTTGTAAACACATATTTCAAGTTGTTGTCTAAATGCAGCTTTAGAGGAGTAATCACACGATTGTTTGATCATTTTGTTACCTTGGTTTACAAGATGATATTCAAACAGGATCCACCCTGCATGTCAAAGGAAGAAATGGAGGTACTTTTAGATATTGCTGATTGGCATGTCTCACTGTTCAACACCTTCATCCAAATGTTCAATGCGGAGAAGCATTCGCATGTTCTATCGAAGTTTACCTTGGACATACTTGTCATGCAAGAAGTAGCTTATCACATCTTGGCAGGATTGACAACAAGACTGCACCGGAAGAATAAGGCACCTTGGCCCACTCTTCCATTGTGGATTGGGTTATATGATATCTGAAGTATCAAGCAAGCGGATGTCGAAGCAGAACATATGAAGAAGTATCCATTCGGCCTCCAAAGTTACAATCCATATCACCCACATTATATTGTGAAGGATCACTGCATGAGATTTCAGTTCAACAGAACCCACAGGGAATTTCATTGGGCCGAGGAGGACCCATGGAGATATTGCTACAGTTTCTCCAGACCCAATGAACAGGTTGGCTTCACTATGGAGTGGTTAGTGAAGCAACATGAAGCAGTATCATGGAGAGCACCAACAACAGTAGTAGCAGCTAAGGTAAGCATACCAGTGCACGAAAAGGGTAAGAGGAAGACTTTCGATCGCATGGAGGAGGATCAAAGCTGCAAGTTCCGAGTAGATCCATTAGTAGAGAAAGAATCTATGGCTATAGAGGCAAAGAGGCACCAATGCGACATGTGAATCGTGCAAAGGCAAAGGGAAAAGAGAAGAATGGAAGAAGCATAGAAAGAGTTGCATGAACTAAAAGAGAAAATCTGGAAGGAACAAGAGCTGCACAAATAGGAGAGGGAAGCACAACAACAATAGATACAACAGAGGGTGCAACATGTGAAAATAGATGAAACATCACCTGTACAAGTAGCTGATTCATCAGAACATTTGGCATCAGGCAAGCAAGGTCAAGCATCGCAGGAGCAATACTTCGCTCATGAGATAGAACAACCACTTCAATAGTTGGATGTAGACATGGAGCAACATGAGTTGGAACAAGACATCGACCTCATCCCTCACCATCAAGGGGTCGACTTACCTACTTCACCACATCCAAATGATGGGCAAGTCTTAAGTGACCAAGGAGGCACTGAGATCCTTGGCGATCAGCCGGAAGGAGAGATCCACAACATCTCATTCAATGAGTCTCAACATAGAGTTATGCAGTCTCACAGAGTGTTGACTCCAGAGTATCATACATCTCCTATGAAAGTTGTGGAACGAGTGATCGTGACTGATGTGTGCAAACATCCAGTAGCCTTGGACGATGCAACCCGAGTGTATGCCGAAGCCACTAGATCAAGTGTTCAAGTTTTGATAGCTGAGAATGAGCGAATGGCGAAGGAACTATAGACAGCCAAGAAAGGAGGAGACTTGGTGACAGTGTCCACCCAATCTGAACTAAGGAAGGAAATGCTAAATGAAGTATGGTCCCTTGACACAATTATGCGAGAGTTGTACTCCAAGTTTGGCTCTGTGCATAAGTCAGTCGTCCATCTCAGTGGATGGAAGCAACGATGTGCTAGAAGAGCACATACCTTGACGAACTTTCATGCTGCTGTTGATGACATGCAAACATGGACGATGAAATACAAGGGAGACTCACTTCACTTGCCTAAGATGATGAGGGCCAATGTAGTTGAGCTGAAAGCACATATCTAGAGTCAGATCTAGAACTATGAAGAGATCCTGCAACTCATCACTAGCATACATGATCCCCATGCATGAGTATTCAAGATTATGAATGTTGTGGTGCACACACATGCGATCCCATCTATTAGGACTCTCACCCTAGTGAAGAGAAAGAAACAGGTTCGACTAGAGCTTGACTCATACTTCGACGAGTTGATGTTCATTGCCACCAGCCTAGACTTGCCCATCAGTGCAGACATCATGCACAAGTATGTTGTTGGTATGGTCGCATTGAAGACAATGATGTGCATGCATTCAGATGAGTTGGATAGAGGAGCCTAAGAAGTGTACCCGGATGCTATGGAGGCAAGAGTCAGGTTTCAAACAAATGTCACTGCGAAACACATGGACACCATCAAGGACTACCAATCTTGGCATCAGTATGTTACTGTCGATTAGAATGGGGATGTTGAGGAGTTGGACTTCCATGGTTGTCTAAGTCAAAGTGATGTATAGCTTGGCTTGCTCAAGCCATTTTGTTTCACATGGGTACATATGCATTGTAATGTAAAGTCATGTCAAGTGTAAGTCAAGTTGTGATAGTTGGATGTAACAATCATAGAGTAGATGAAGGGTCATGAGGGTAGTTGAACTGTCACAAAGGGGAATGTCAAGGGTCACCCAAACATTTGTTATAAATAGTCCCTCATAACTCATTGTAAAGGCCTTTGGTCAACCAAGATTCTGATAAGACTATCTTGGAGAGAGCTTGAACAATATTGTAACGAGCCTTGGCTTCTCCACTGCACAGAGCTAGTACATCTCTTTGGAGGAGCAAGCCGATGTGGCTATAACATTCCACTATTGGAACTAGTGGTTGGACATGGATGTATTGTATGACTGGAACTTACACTTCTTTATAAAATAAGAGCCAACACATTTCATGCATATGTTGTATTGTATTGTATGTTATTTGGTTTATTATAATTGATATATGTATTGGTTTGCTTACGCATGCATGTATAAACTATTATGTATAAGTATGTATTAATATTTCTAAAATGTGTTGTTGGTCTAACCATCACTTTGGATTTCTCACTAACTTTCCTACCATGTTGTGATGTATATTTGCCCGTGTGTTCCCTTCCAAGCCGAGTACTATTATAGTTTTCCAAGGGGCACAGTCACCTCAACCCCCACATGTTATAACCTCTCATGTACCATCCTTGACTCACTGCAGCTATCACACCCTTGCCACCAACATAGTTATCTTACTTGCCTCTGTGTGAAATCGCGGTCAAGGCATTACCATACGACTCACTGATGGGACTCCTACACCAAACGATGTGAGGTCTAATTGGGACTTCTTACCAGGGAGATCCCCTGACATGTTGGTGGGTCTAGCACTGTCAACATTTTTGGTGCTAGAAGGAGGGCCAGATGACAAGATGTGTCCTCTCATCATGTTTTGAACCTTTGGATATCTTTCATGGATTCTTGTACTCTGCTCCCTCCGTGATGTTTTTCGAATCATGTAGATGTCACCATCACGAGGGAGTTTTTCGATCACTTGTCCACTTACACGTATGATGGTGAAGGTGAAGTGGCCTAGCATGAGTACTTACATGGCTTTCTTTCCATCCTTCATGAGGAAGATGGGTGTTCTAACGAACAGGCCAGTGTGTTGATTGCATACACACTTTGAGAATCTCCACTTTGATGTATGTTCAGCCTATCGACTGAAAATGTGCACTCACTTGAGAACTTTTGTGATCTCATTGAAAGCACTTTTTTTCATTTTGATCCATACCATCTTAACCAAAAAATGCTACAACAACGGAAGGCTATGCATGAATCGATTATGGAATTTTGGCAGTGCTTCTGTGACTTACAGTTTCAAGCTCCACAAAGCCAAATGAAATTTCTCTATCTTTGGGACTGATTTGAGTATTGCATTAAGAAATCTTCTCATACAAAGAAGAGGTTTGAAATCAGGCCTCACTCAACCTTCTTTAGTGAGGGATCTAAACAATCTCATGCGGATGCAGTCACTGTCACGAGTGATTGTCTGCCATCCCCTCATCAAACAACTCCAACATTGTCGAGTAATGTTGAGGATCATGCTCAAACACCTGTTCAGATTTCACATCCTCCCAACATCACTTCACTTAATTTTCACACAGATTTGGTTATGAGTCCTTCAAGTTGTCATGTGTATTATGTTCCATAACCTCCATCTTTACACTCAGTTTTTCCTCCAGATGATACTGTCTTGTTCTCTTCCATTCCGGACTCTACACTTGTGAACAAGGAACAAGCCATTAACGGAGTTGGTGTTGCAAAACCAACATGTGTTGTCATTCGTGAAGAGTATGAGTGGGAACTTGAACATCAAATCTCAGCAAAGGATGGCTCCCTTCCATCCAAGCCTCCTCCATTCTTCCCTCACATCTTTGGTGAACCTACCATCCATGATTTTTCATGTGTATCTCCATCCACGGATGCACCCACTATTGATCACTCGCAGGTAACACCTGATGTTGGTCCATCATTCAACAATGAAGAGGATAAGTTATTCATTGAAAGTCCACTTGACCTTTCATTTATCTTTTCTGAAAACATAGAGGATGAGTTTGTCCCCTTTTCATCTACCCATCTATTTGATTCATCTGACCATGAGGATGCTGAAGAAATCATTGACTTTTCTAATCATGGTGGTCAGGATCCATTTACTACTGTATTTGATCACGATCACGACTCTATCATAGTTGATCTTTTGAAGCCAACAATTTATGATGATCTATCTGATGATGAAGTTGAAACACGCAAGATTACCGATGCACTTCAGCTCAAGCTGATGGTTATGTCAAACCCTCACTCTCTTGGGGTTAGTATCACTTTTGATTACGAAATTGTTCAATCACTTGAGGCTCCTCATCACTCATCTGTATTCATTGAAGATCCATCTCACACACAGATCATATTTCCTCGACTTGAACTACACGATCCTATCACTCATTAATTTGAGGAATCTTACATTGCAAGCATGCGTGCACGATGCAAGTTGTCTTTGTTTCTTTCATTTGCTTGCATGACATAGTCAAGAGTGTGCTTATGCTTCAAATTTAAATGCAATGTCACACAACTTCATGATAAGTCCATGGAATGCTTGTTATACACTTGTACTCACTTATGTCCTGTGGGCACTTTGAAACACAAACTATGCTTGTCTTCATTGTAATATCTTTCTTGCTTGCTGGTTCGCGTAATTGGGTTGCTCGCGGACCAAGCCTTCACCAACATGGGTCAAACAATGCATCGGTGGCTGCACTGGAAATATCACTTCACGTGATCAAGTCCATGCATCATTAGCTTAGGATTAGGAGTAGTGTTTGATTTCTGTTAGTTTGATTTCATGCTTGTTTGCTTACCTGCTTTGTTTGTTTGCTTGTTTTCTTGCTTGTTTCCTTACTCGCTTTGCTTTCACTTTTACTTCTACTCTTGCTTTGTTTTATTGTTTGTTAGTTCTCTTGTTTTGTTTGTAGGTTAGTTTCGCATGAAACCATGTATGACTCTTGAAACAAGCTGGGTAAAGTGCAAGAGGCCTTGTATAACTATCACTACTTATTTATCTGTCATCTTGCCTCTATATGAAGAACTTTTTACTTTTAGTCCATGATACGTCGAAGGAAAATACGTACCGTTTGAAGCGAACCTTCATGAAAACACAACGCTTGTGTGCTAACTAGTATCACCTACTCTAGTCAGTTGTTTTTGGGTTAATCATTTCTATCTCAATCAAGTAGAGTAAGGTGAGGGGACAAGCTTAATTGGCACGTCAGAGATATAATAAACTACATCTCAGCTGAAACAACCTCTTTTGCTCTCAATAAGTTGGGATCCCTCTTCTACCTTTGAAATGAATAAGTGTTATGCACGGTAAAAAAAAAATGAAAAATGAAAAAATGAAAAGTAAGAAAAATTCAAATGACAAATGAATAAGGAGAAAGAAGAGAAAGGCTTCCTACACAGAGAGGTGATGCAAGTAACTCTGCCAGGGTACTGACCAGACTCACTGGTATTGGAGCCATTCTTGTGCTTCCGTCGGGGTACTGTCCAGGCCTGCTAGCAGCAGAGCAACACCAGAATGAAACTAAGACTCTGACAACTATACTTGTACACCAATATACCCCTCAACCCCAATCGAAACAACTATGTTTCCTTGGCTTGGAATGGGTGTTAATCGACCAAGATTAATAGATGCTACATCTTACAATCAAGCTGATGTGAAACGAAGATGAGCTGAGAACTAAACAATACTTCCAGAGATGCTAGACTTGTTTTTCACAAACATGCCCATTTAGAGAGCTAGAGTTCTACCAATGTTTTGCCAAGTGTTGTAGCCGCTACAACCACCCTGCAAAATCTTGCCTTAGCTTCATTTTGGAGCCTCCAACCAACTTTCCACAACACCTTGTCTTGCTTCGTCAAGTACATAAGCTTCAGTGTTTTTCCTGCATAAAGGGAGCCTATTGATCACAACTTGATGCATTGCTCTCATAGGTTGTTCATCCAGACTTGGTCCAGCTACAGGCTGAGCAGCTCTCGCAAGAAATTGCTCATTTCTGGAGGACTGTTAGCTTTCCCTCCAGAAATTGCGCAATCTTGTTTCGAAACCTACTGGGCTCTAGAATTACACAATTATGCCAACCACCCTTCAGAGTGAAAATTGTGTAATTTTCCACAGTAGGGCTGCTCATCCCAGGATTTGTGAAACCTAGTGTCACATATCTACTCTTCCTTAAGCATATAATAATTTTTTTTTTTACTGTAATGGTTGTCCCACCATTAAGCAGATCGAGCACTATCATACTATGTGTACCTTTATATTGTATGACAGTATTGGACTTGTACTTTAATCCACGGAATGCATAGCTTTATGTTAGTTCTACTTTTAACATTCTATATGCATATCATACATAAGAGGCACGTACAAACTTGTTATCATGGCCATGGTCTAAGGTTGTGCATTCCAAACCAT
Source organism: Pinus tabuliformis (assembly GCA_031772625.1). Lineage (NCBI taxonomy): Eukaryota > Viridiplantae > Streptophyta > Pinopsida > Pinales > Pinaceae > Pinus > Pinus tabuliformis. The sequence continues at coordinate 837,331,926 of CM062809.1, read as the reverse complement.
TGTCAACACAATGATATCGGTATGGTATATAGTTTATTGTTAAGTTGATGTGGCTCGTGTTTTATGGCATACCTACCAATCCACAAGCTGGCGCTCCCAACACTGGACACTTGGACTTGTCTTAATTATGGCTGGACTGGTCACGTGGTCTGTGCACGGCTCTACCTACTGGATCCTTCCCGCGTCTTTATCTTGGTCTTACCGCCACAATCGACGGTCCGAGGCCTCTTGGAAAGATCTAGGGCCGAGAGGGCTCCACGACTTAGGGTTATACCTGGGGTTTATAAACCCTCTCCCCGGATTATTAGCGATTTGGCTGGGCATTCGCAGCGCTCCGACGCTCTGGTTCTCTTGCCATCTCTTCGGCATGTATGCCACTCCTCCGGCACCATTCTTCTGCTGTCGTCTCTTCTCCGGCGCTGCTCCTCTGTTATCGATTACAGGGTGTCTTCGCTTCCTGGATGAACGCCACCGATTTGGTAAGGTAAGTCCCCGTATCTCTGCTAGATCTTAAGACTTAACAACAGTTCAGTTAATTGGCGAAGTGACTGCCATATGTCTTCTGTTGACAGGTAATGGTAGCTCCTTCAGTTTTCCTTCGGCGGTCTGCTCTTCTTGCCGGCAATGGTCTCATGGTTATACACAGGTATGTACGCTATTCCTCTGTGGTTATTTATGGTCTGCTTTGCACAAGTTTAAAAGTTCTGAATCGTTTTCTGGGTTTATACTTAAACCCCAGCTACCTTATGCGTTCACCCTTGACGCAGATGACGGCATGGGTTTTGAGCTACGGTTTCTGCATGGGGTTTTGTCTTCCATGGTGGAAAACTCTCTTTGCCCACGGTGGTTGAGTCTGAGTCTCCTCCCAATGAGACTGTTCGGCTTGACTGTAACCGTGAGGTTATTGCACTTGGGTTTTGATTTATTTCCCTGTTTCGAGGTGGATTTCCATATACCCACCAAGTTTGTAATGTATAAATCTGTGGACAATATATCCGATGTTTAACAGTTTGCTTGGCATAGATTCGCTGTCGGTCTCCACATAGCCTGTTTTGTTTATTCATTATGGAACATGCTGTAAAGATTATTCTGGAGTATTACTCAGTTTGTTTATGTAAAATCCCGTTCAGGGTTTTGTTAATATTTGCATTTCGCTTACGTCTGTTCTTAATCCTTTTCTCCACCGAACAGGGAAGTCTTCACTGTGTTTGCCCTGCCTCTCGTTTCATAGAGGTGCGGGCGAACACAGGTTTAAGACCGGCTATGGATAAGACTCACGATGTTTACTTTCCACTCTGGAATAAGTTTTGTTTATATATACATATGGTTATTCGTAATAGTGAAATGGTATTTGTGTGCTATATGGAAACACGCTGTAGTTTTTCTTCATACTGTATATGAAAACCGTGTTGTATTTCATTCTCACAGCGTTCATACTTCTTCTTGTTGGTTAGTTTTGTTCATGCATGTCAACCCATATCCCGACACGATGATCTCCGAAGTCGATATAGCTGGATTTCAATCCGATTGTTCTTTAAAATATTGTCTGCTATGTATATAAGGTTTTGTTTACAATAGAATGGAAATGATGTAATGCGGTTTTCCCTATCATGGAAATGCTACTGTTTTAATGACAGAACTTGATTTCAGATTTAGTACATTTATTTATATATGTACCTTGCATGTACTCAGTTTTTCCCCTTTAAGGTGATAGAAGTCTATGCACATTAAATATTATTCTAGTTTCTTTAACACCCTTGCACACACGCACGGTAAGGTTAACTTTCTTGGACTGCTGGTCTGGAAGGGTTTTAGAAGGGGTCCGGTCACGACCCGCCGGGTATTTTGACTGGTCCCTCCTTTCTTAACTTGACCCGAACAGAGGAAAGTTTCCCAGGTACAGCTAGATTCTAAAGACCTTTTGGCTCGTTAACCCGGACAGTCTACAGGTAAACTTTTATTTTACAGTTACACTATCAGATTATGGATAGGATATATCCGACCCTTCTTACAGACGGGTCTGCTCACAGTTTCCACCACTGTCCCGTCTTATCTAGCTTTACTTCTACTCATTCATGCTATTTATCAGCTGTCTTCCTGGTACAGTCTGTGACTGTCTATTGTATTTTATCAGTTTGCCCTTCGACTAATATACACACAGCTACAGCCACGCCATTCTAATGGTAACTTAAAGACTCTATCGCTAACAGCTATAGTTTAATCTTCTACATGCACTGTATAACGATTATAACTACTTCAGGGTTTCAGATACTTACCTGGTTGCTCCTGGTGTGAAATCCCTTCAAAATCCTTCTGTAAATTCCTGTATGCAGCTCGTTATCCTCCCATCCGTGAGACTTGTCCTTCAGGACTTGAGTCTCCCCCCGAGCTTACCCTTACCGGATCACAATCCTCGGTAAGATAGCACAATCCTCAGTGCTTGACTATCTGGTCATTACCAGACATAGTCCAGAAACAAGGTTCATTACCTTCTTTTCCTCTTTCCCTTTGTCTGTCCCCACAGCACACCCGAGAAAGCTATTCACCACCTTTTTCCTTTTTCCTGGAATTCCTTCCAGTTAAGGAAAGTGGTTACTTTCAGTTCTATTAACTGTTTTCCCTTTTTGGGAGCCCAATGTTTTCTCTGAGCAATTCTTTAAACACATTACTTTAATGCATATTAAAAATAACACATTACTCTTTAAAAGAAAATAAGTTTCTCAATGTCATTCCAGTTTTACCACAGTAAACTTTTCAATAATTACATTTACGGGGTCATCACATCTCCCCCCTCTAAGTTTGGACATCGTCCCGATGTCTAGTGTCCTCAAACAGCTCCGGATAAGCTTTCCGAAAAAGCTCTTCGTCCTCCCAAGTAGCCTCATCCGGTCCATAGTGCTGCCACTGCACTTTAATTTGGGTAATAACCCGCTTCCGCAGCTGTACTTCTCTCCTGTCGAGAATGTTCAGCGGCTCGACCAAGACCTCTCCTTCCGGTTCGACCTGCACACAATACCAGTGTCAGTTTTTCCATCTCTCGACAATTCTTCAATTAGTTCAGTTAGAAATAACTCTTACCCGAATATCTTGCCACTTGATCACATGCTTAGGGTCATAAATATACTTCTTAAGCATGGATACATGGAAGACATTATGAATTCTAATGTGGCTAGGTAAGGCTAGCTGATATGCTACTGGCCCAACTCTTGCCAAGACCTGAAAAGGTCCAAAGTAACGAGGCGCGAGTTTGGCACAACTGCTCCACTGCAGAGTGCTCTTCCTGGCTTGTATTCTTATGTACACGTGATCCCCCACCTGATACTCTTTGAATCTTCTTTTCCGGTCTGCAAAGGTCTTTTGCCGATCCTGAGCGGCTTTCAAGTTAGCTCGCACTCTTTTGACCATGTCTTCCATTTCTTTGAGCATTTCAGGTCCCAACCTTAACTTATCCTCCGGGCCGCTCCAGTTTGAGGGCGTTCGACATTTGCGTCCATACAAGACTTCAAATGGAGACATTTGGATTGATGTATGATATCCGTTATTATAAGCGAATTCCACCAGGTGTAGATAATCTTCCCATTGAGTCGGTTTTTGCATTACACATGCTCTCAGCATGTCTTCTAACACCTGGTTCACTCTCTCCGTCTGTCCATCAGTTTGGGGATGGTATGCTGTACTAAAGTTCAATTGTGTACCCAATTCTGCAAACAGTGCTTTCCAGAAAGCGGATGTAAACTTTACATCCCGATCTGATATTATAGTCTTCGGCAGCCCGTGAAGTCTGAACACGTTCTGCATAAATATGTGTGCAATTTGGACTGCCCTGTAGGTTGATTGCACTGGAATAAAATGGGCGGCTTTACTCAGCTTGTCCACTACCACCATAATAGAATCATTGTTCCTTTTAGTTCTAGGCAACCCAGTTATAAAATCCATAGATATAATTTCCCATTTCCATTCTGGAATTGGTAGGGGTTGCAATAGCCCAGCTGGATGCTGATGTTCAGTTTTGATTTGCTGGCATTCTAAACACCGCGCTAAATATTCCGCTACATGTCTTTTCATTCCGGGCCAGTAGTACTCCTTTCGAAGTGCAGCAAGCATTTTCTGGTATCCCGGATGACCTGAGTAGTGGCTGGTATGAAACTCATTCAGAATTAAATTTCTAAGGTTATTGTCATCTGGTACAACCAGTCTTTGTTTGTAAAACAACATTCCATCCTTGCTCACTTCATACCCTTGTTGGTTATCCTGGCCAGAAAGTGACTTTTGTCGCTTCATTTGCTGATAATCAGCATCCAAGTTTGCTGCTGTTTTAATCTTTTCTTGCAATGAACTTTCCCACTTGCTGAGAGTGACCTCATATAGACATTGTATTTTTCGGCTCAAAGCGTCTGCTACGCGATTTTCCTTCCCCTTCAGATGCTTGATATCAAAGTCAAATCCACTTAAGAAATCTGCCCAACGGGCTTGCCTTTCATTCAGAGTGGGCTGGCTAAAATAGTTTGTCAAGCTATGATGGTCTGTTAGTAACAGAAATTTCTTACCCAAGAGATAATGTCGCCACATTTTAAGAGCATGTATAACAGCTGTAAGCTCCAAGTCGTAAGCAGAATACTTCTGCTCATGCTCCTTCAACTTTCTTGACTCATATGCGATAACTTTCCCTTCTTGCATCAGTACACCACCAATGCCTTCCTTACTGGCATCCGTACACACAACATAATCCTTATTAGGATCAGCTATGCTTAGAACGGGAGCCGTAGTGAGTAAATGTTTAAGTCGATCAAAACTTTGCTGGCATTCCAAAGTCCATTTGAATGTCCTTCCTTTCTTCTGTAAGGATGTGATAGGATATGCCACCCTGGAGAAACCCTCCACAAATCTTCTGTAGTATCCTGCTAACCCCATGAATGATCTGATATCTGCTACATCTTTAGGTACAGGCCAATTCATTATGGTTTTGATTTTCTCAGGATCCACTGCGATCCCTTCCTTGGTGATCACGTGGCCTAAATATTGAATTTCTTCTTTATAGAAATCGCACTTGCTAAATTTAGCATACAACTGATGCTCTCGTAGGGTCTGCAGCACTATTCGGAGGTGCTCCTCATGTTCCTCCCTGGAACGAGAATAGATCAGAATATCGTCAATGAATATTAGTACAAACTTGTCTAAAAACTGATGGAACACGCTGTTCATCAAACACATGAATGTGGCGGGTGCATTAGTCAATCCGAAAGGCAGCACTACAAATTCGTAATGCCCATATCGGGTTCTAAAGGCTGTCTTAGCAATATCCTCTTCTTTAATTCTGATCTGATGATAACCAGATCGCAGATCGATTTTGGAAAATATGGTTGCCCCTTTAACCTGATCAAAAAGCTCGTCAATTCGAGGTAAGGGGTATTTGTTTTTGACTGTGAGTTTGTTCAGCTGTCGATAGTCAATGCACATTCTAAAGGTTCCATCTTTCTTCTTGACAAATAGTACCGGTGCTCCCCAAGGAGATACACTGGGACGGATATAATTTTTATCCAATAGTTCTTGTAATTGCATTTTCAGCTCAGTCAACTCAGGAACACTCATCCTATAGGGTGTTCGCGAAACTGGGGCAGCACCCGGTATTAACTCGATGGTGAAGTCAATATCCCTCTTCGGAGGTAACCCAGGAATTTCCTCCGGAAACACGTCCACGAATTCCTTTATTATTGGAAGGTGGTCTAGCGGACTCCCTTTATCCTTGGTTTCTGCATAATTTATCTGAATGGCATATACTTGGCATCTTTTCCGGATGCATTTCACTAGCTGGGATGCAGTGATAGGCCGGACCTGCACAGGTCGTTTAATTCCCTGCATCTCCTGTTCCATTCCCAAGTCATCCCTGAACCGTATAGCTTTTGTTTTACAATTCACTAAAGCCCAATGCTTCTCTAACCAATCCATCCCAATCAGGACGTCATAGGACCCAAGTGGCAGCATGTTCAGATCTGCTACCACTGGCTGTCCTGCCACCATTATGGAACAGTTCTTGATTTTTGCCATTACACGTCTTTTAGCCCCTGTAGCTAACTGTACTAGCCACGGATTCTTAAATTTTTCAGACTGCAATTTACACTGTTCAACTATCTTTGGACTAATATAACTTAAAGTAGCTCCTGGGTCAATTAGAACAGTGATAGAAAGGTCTGAAATTTTACCTTCGAATTCTACCATGGTAGGCTGGTATTCTGCCTGGCGATCATCCAAGGCTGCATTAATTTTGTGCACACTCCGTCCCACGTCGCCCACGGTTGATGCCTCATGAATCTGAGAGATCTGATCAGCTCCCTTCCTCTGCGGGCAATTCTTGACATAGTGTGGTCCGCCACAGCCCCAGCACTGTACTGGGGGTCGTGTTACTCCTTCATTATCCAATTTGATGGATGGTTCTCCCATTCTGGTCTCACTGACAGGCTTGGGTCTGAATGAGCTTCTTGGTGCTGTTCTGTTGTTCTGGCCTTTGACATTTCCCTTAGTTCCACCAACCCGGCTTCCTCTATTGTTTCCCACAGTTTTACTACCCTTTTTCTCATTCCATTTCTTATTGGAACTGTCCCCCTTCTGTTTGTTCTGCTGGTAGCACATTCTAGCTTTTCTGATAGCTTCGTCCATGGTTCTGGGATTGTCAAATTCAATCCTTTCTCTCATATACATGGGCAAGCTGCTAACGAACCTCTGCACCTTTGCTTTTTCCTCCTTAAGATAAGGTACATAGCGAAGCAAGGAGGTGAAACGATTAATGAATTCATCCATGGTCTGCTGTCCTAACCTCAGATCATGGAATTCCTTGGCTTTTTCATCATAAAAGCGCTCTGTTAGATATCTCTCTTTAAAATACTTTTGAAACTTTTCCCATGTTATGGTTCGCTCACTCACTCCTTTTACGATTTTCACTTCTTCCCACCACAATGTTGCCTTCCCTTGCAACTGAAATATGGCCAATCTAGCCTTCAGATTGTGGTCGTATTCATATAACTGGAAATATTTATTCATGTTGATCAGCCATGCTTCAGCTGCTTCCTCTTGCTCTCCATCATAGTGTGGGGGTTTGATTTTCCGGAATTCTCCCTGCAGTTCCACCTTCTGCCGCTTTGAAGTCTGTTGTTCTGAGACATTATCAGACTGCTCCTTTCCATCTTCTGGAATCTCAGATTCTGCTTGGTATTGTTGTTCTTCCGTCGTTCTCTGTTGCTCTGCGCTTGGATTGGTCAGTGGCGGGTTCTGTTTATCAGACAAGCTTTTTAATATTCTTTCTTGCTCCATTGTCAAACGTGCGTTATCCTCACGCAAGCGAGCCATTTCATTCTTCAGCTCTTGGACTGTTTCTAGTATCGCCAGGTTTGTACTGCGGGTCTCCTCACCCAGCTGCACCCACAATTCTGGGTTGTTTCCTGGATTCATTTTTCTTCTTGTTCTGGTCTGTTCTAATCATACAACAGACATTCTTGTGAGCTTTGGGCATTCTTTACCCAATGAAGAAAGAGCAATACCAATGCTGTAACAACAAATATATTTTTTTTAACATAAAACGACAACACATTTTTCTAATACCCAGAGGCCACAGTTTGGGCATCCTGGGCTCTGATACCAATTGTCACATATCTACTCTTCCTTAAGCATATAATAATTTTTTTTTTTACTGTAATGGTTGTCCCACCATTAAGCAGATCGAGCACTATCATACTATGTGTACCTTTATATTGTATGACAGTATTGGACTTGTACTTTAATCCACGGAATGCATAGCTTTATGTTAGTTCTACTTTTAACATTCTATATGCATATCATACATAAGAGGCACGTACAAACTTGTTATCATGGCCATGGTCTAAGGTTGTGCATTCCAAACCATTGTCAACACAATGATATCGGTATGGTATATAGTTTATTGTTAAGTTGATGTGGCTCGTGTTTTATGGCATACCTACCAATCCACAAGCTGGCGCTCCCAACACTGGACACTTGGACTTGTCTTAATTATGGATGGACTGGTCACGTGGTCTGTGCACGGCTCTACCTACTGGATCCTTCCCGCGTCTTTATCTTGGTCTTACCGCCACAATCGACGGTCCGAGGCCTCTTGGAAAGATCTAGGGCCGAGAGGGCTCCACGACTTAGGGTTATACCTGGGGTTTATAAACCCTCTCCCCGGATTATTAGCGATTTGGCTGGGCATTCGCAGCGCTCCGACGCTCTGGTTCTCTTGCCATCTCTTCGGCATGTATGCCACTCCTCTGGCACCATTCTTCTGCTGTCGTCTCTTCTCCGGCGCTGCTCCTCTGTTATCGATTACAGGGTGTCTTCGCTTCCTGGATGAATGCCACCGATTTGGTAAGGTAAGTCCCCGTATCTCTGCTAGATCTTAAGACTTAACAACAGTTCAGTTAATTGGCGAAGTGACTGCCATATGTCTTCTGTTGACAGGTAATGGTAGCTCCTTCAGTTTTCCTTCGGCGGTCTGCTCTTCTTGCCGGCAATGGTCTCAGGGTTATACACATGTATGTACGCTATTCCTCTGTGGTTATTTATGGTCTGCTTTGCACAAGTTTAAAAGTTCTGAATCTTTTTCTGGGTTTATACTTAAACCCTAGCTACCTTATGCGTTCACCCTTGACGCAGATGACGGCATGGGTTTTGAGCTACGGTTTCTGCATGGGGTTTTGTCTTCCATGGTGGAAAACTCTCTTTGCCCACGGTGGTTGAGTCTGAGTCTCCTCCCAATGAGACTGTTCGGCTTGACTGTAACCGTGAGGTTATTGCACTTGGGTTTTGATTTATTTCCCTGTTTCGAGGTGGATTTCCATATACCCACCAAGTTTGTAATGTATAAATCTGTGGACAATATATCCGATGTTTAACAGTTTGCTTGGCATAGATTCGCTGTCGGTCTCCACATAGCCTGTTTTGTTTATTCATTATGGAACATGTTGTAAAGATTATTCTGGAGTATTACTCAGTTTGTTTATGTAAAATCCCGTTCAGGGTTTTGTTAATATTTGCATTTCGCTTACGTTTGTTCTTAATCCTTTTCTCCACCGAACAGGGAAGTCTTCACTGTGTTTGCCCTGCCTCTCGTTTCATAGAGGTGCGGGCGAACACAGGTTTAAGACCGGCTATGGATAAGACTCACGATGTTTACTTTCCACTCTGGAATAAGTTTTGTTTATATATACATATGGTTATTCGTAACAGTGAAATGGTATTTGTGTGCTATATGGAAACACGCTGTAGTTTTGCTTCATACTGTATATGAAAACCGTGTTGTATTTCATTCTCACAGCGTTCATACTTCTTCTTGTTGGTTAGTTTTGTTCATGCATGTCGACCCATATCCCGACACGATGATCTCCGAAGTCGATATAGCTGGATTTCAATCCGATTGTTCTTTAAAATATTGTCTGCTATGTATATAAGGTTTTGTTTACAATAGAATGGAAATGATGTAATGCGGTTTTCCCTATCATGGAAATGCTACTGTTTTAATGACAGAACTTGATTTCAGATTTAGTACATTTATTTATATATGTACCTTGCATGTACTCAGTTTTTCCCCTTTAAGGTGATAGAAGTCTATGCACATTAAATATTATTCTAGTTTCTTTAACACCCTTGCACACACACACGGTAAGGTTAACTTTCTTGGATTGCTGGTCTGGAAGGGTTTTAGAAGGGGTCCGGTCACGACTCGCCGGGTATTTTGACTGGTCCCTCCTTTCTTAACTTGACCCGAACAGAGGAAAGTTTCCCAGGTACAGCTAGATTCTAAAGACCTTCTGGCTCGTTAACCCGGACAGTCTACAGGTAAACTTTTATTTTACAGTTACACTATCAGATTATGGATAGGATATATCCGACCCTTCTTACAGACGGGTCTGCTCACAGTTTCCACCACTGTCCCGTCTTATCTAGCTTTACTTCTACTCATTCATGCTATTTATCAGCTGTCTTCCTGGTACAGTCTGTGACTGTCTATTGTATTTTATCAGTTTGCCCTTCGACTAGTATACACACAGCTACAGCCACACCATTCTAATGGTAACTTAAAGACTCTATCGCTAACAGCTATAGTTTAATCTTCTACATGCACTGTATAACGATTATAACTACTTCAGGGTTTCAGATACTTACCTGGTTACTCCTAGTGTGAAATCCCTTCAAAATCCTTCTGTAAATTCCTGTATGCAGCTCGTTATCCTCCCATCCGTGAGACTTGTCCTTCAGGACTTGAGTCTCCCCCCGAGCTTACCCTTACCGGATCACAATCCTCGGTAAGATAGCACAATCCTCAGTGCTTGACTATCCGGTCATTACCAGACATAGTCCAGAAACAAGGTTCATTACCTTCTTTTCCTCTTTCCCTTTGTCTGTCCCCATAGCACACCCGAGAAAGCTATTCACCACCTTTTTCCTTTTTCCTGGAATTCCTTCCAGTTAAGGAAAGTGGTTACTTTCAGTTCTATTAACTGTTTTCCCTTTTTGGGAGCCCAATGTTTTCTCTGAGCAATTCTTTAAACACATTACTTTAATGCATATTAAAAATAACACATTACTCTTTAAAAGAAAATAAGTTTCTCAATGTCATTCCAGTTTTACCACAGTAAACTTTTCAATAATTACATTTACGGGGTCATCACATCTAGGTAGCAGTTAGCTACTCTACTCATAAATTTTGCAAATCTCCTTGGTAGCTAGCCCAGCTCCTAGCCAGAAATGCGCATTTACTTCAAACAGTTGAGCAGCTTCATGCATGAGTAGTTGGGTTGACCAGTTCCACCTGGGGCAAAGGAAACATGATTTACACAAATGGCTTGCTTTTTCCTGGAATACAAAAAGGCAACATGCAAAAGGAATCCCACGATTCAGGGAGATATTTTTAGCAGTTAGAGGTTAATGCAAAGTTCGTTTAGGAACTTTCCTCCAAGTGTTGCCTTTTCCTAGATTTGTTTCATGCACGTCATGAGCTCAAAAATTATTTATTCGACACATAATAGCTCATTATTTCACATTGATCTTGGAGCTTTGACATCCCACAACACATCTAGGACTCTTTGACACATCCAGCTTAGCTATTCAAAAGTAAGTGGCCTCAACTTGTCTTTTTCAACATTTCTGTCGCTTTTTGTGTTTTCACTTGTGCGAGTGATGTTTTCTTGATTTCTTTGAATTATTGTTGTCATTTACATGTATACTAGCTTGTCCTAGCACTGTTTCAATTTTCGTTGCTATCTCACTACTGTCGCATGCATGAAACTGTTTTGCACGAACAATCATTGATTCGGCAACTCACTTCACCCACATGCATGTTTATCTATTTATTGAATCTTTCATTCATCTTTGCATGCACTGTCAATCACTTCTACTTTCACTTAGTGTTTCCATGCATCCTTTTTCATATTTTCTTTCAGTTTCCCGTCGGTAAGTTTGTCTAACCTTGGCCCGAACTCTGCCTTCACTGAGACAACATTGCATAATCTGGGGAAGGAAGGCTTTTCCTTCCTCTCCAGAAATGCACATTTATGCCTATCCACAATCATCTAGGATTTTTTTGCACATTTCTGAGGGACAGTGACTGCTAGCCTAGAAAATTACGCAATGTAGTCCCTAAGCCTGCAGTCACTCCCAGCAAGAATTGCGCATTGCGCAATCCCAGCAGCTAAGAGCCAGTATGGATTGTGCATTGCACAAATCCAACAGCTAGTCTTGCCTCCTAGACAACCCAGATTTCCTTTTGCATAGTTCTGGAAGCTAGTCGCCCAGCCTCCCAGAAGAAATTGTGCAATATTGCCTATTAGTTCCCTAGGTATGTGCTATGTCATTCCTCAGATTTTCTTTGGTTTTTGCTGATAGAATTCTTGCCATGCATGTTGCTTTGTCTTCAAATCTTTCAGGTGTTCATCCTCCTATTAACAGTACAGGATCAATGGCCTCCAAGAGAGCAAGATCATAGGACATTGACGAAAATGCAGCTGGAGCAACAGTTGAGCTAGTTCCTCTAGTCTACTGATCTATGGAGATACTAAATTGTTTCTAGAAAAGGACATCAAAAAGAGGCAGCAAGAGGTTAATGAAGCATTTGTAGGAATTTTTGAGGAATACCTCGAAGACTGTCAGGTGTATGTGAACATTCACAAATCTGGCTTGTACTAGATTGCATGCAGATACCTCACGTTCCCATGTGCGGACATGATACACGAGATTGTCTCTCACACTGATCCTGAGACAATGACCTTGAGTAGTGTTTGTGGGATGAAGCTATGGAGTGTGGACTTTGTTGTGGAGTGGTTAGCGAAGCAACATGAAGCAGCATCACGGAGAGCACCAGTTGCAGTAGGAATTTTTGAGGAATACCTCGAAGACTGTCAGGTGTACGTGAACATTCACAAATTTGGCTTGTACTAGATTGCATGCAGATACCTCGCGTTCCCATGTACGGACATGATATACGAGATCATCTCTCACACTGATCTTGAGACAATGACCTTGAGTGGTGTTTGTGGGATGAAGCTATGGAGTGTGGACTTTTTTGTGGAGTGGTTAGCGAAGCAACATGAAGTAGCATCACGGAGAGCACTAGTTGCAGTAGCAGCAGAGGTAAGCATACTAGTGCGTGACAAGGGTAAGAGGAAGATTATCGATCACATGGAGGAGGAGAAATGCTACAAGTTCTGAGTAGGTCCATTAGTAGAGAAAGCAACTATGGATATAGAGGCAAAGAGACACCAGTGTGACATGTGAATCGCGCAAAGGCAGAGGGAAAAGAGAAGAAAGGAAGAAGTAGAGAAGGAGTTGCATGAACTGAAAGAGCAACTCCGAAAGGAACAAGAGCTGTGCAAACAGGAGAGGGAAGCACAACATCAACAGATACAACAGGGGGCACAACATTGAAAATATATGAAATAGCGCTTGTACAAGTACTTGATTCATCTGAACAGCTGGCATTAGGAAAACAGGGTGAACCATCATAGGAGCAAGACTTCACTCATGAGATAGAATAATCACTTGAACAATAGGATGCAAACATGGAGCAGCATGAGTTGGAACATGACACTGAACTTCTGCCTCACCATCAAGAGGTCGACTTACCTAATTCACCGCATCCAGATGATGGGCAAGTCTCAAGTGACTGAGGAGGCACTAAGATCCTTGATGATCAGCTAGAATGAGAGATGCACAACATTTCATTCAATGAGTTTCAACATAGAGTTGTGCAGTCTCGCAGAGTGTCAACTCCAGAAGTTCATACATCTCCTATGCAAGTTGAGGAAGGAGTGATTGTGGCTGATGTGCATAAACATCTAGCAGCCTTAGCCGATGCAACCAGAGTGTATTTCAAAGCCACTAGCTCAAGTATTCACTTTCTAATTGGTGAGAATGAGTGAATGGCAAAGGAACTACAGACGACCAAGCAAGGAGGAGACTTGGTGACATCATTTTCCCGAGCTGAACTGAAGAAGGCAATACTAGATGAAGTATTGTCCCTTGACACAGTTATGCGAGCGTTGTACTCCAAGTTGTGTATTGTGCATAAGGTAGTTGTCCATCTCAGCGGATGGAAACAACGATGTACTAGAAGAGCACGTATCTTGACGAACTTGCATGATGATGTTGATGCCATGCAAACATGGACGATGAAATGCAAGGGAGCCCCACTTCACTTGCCTAAGATGATGAGAGCCAATGTGGTCGAGCTAAAAGCATGTATCTAGAGTCAGATATGGAACTATGAAGAGCTCCCGTAGCTCATCACTAGCATACAAGCTTCCCATGCACGAGTATTCAAGAGTATGGATGTTGTGGTGCACACACATGTGATCCCATCTATTGGGACTCTCTCCCAGGTGAAGACAAAGAAACAAGTCTGACTAGAGCTTGACTCATACTTCGATGAGTTGATGTGCATTGCCACCAGCCCAGACTTGCCCATTAGTGTAGACATCATGCACAAGTATGTTGTTGATTCGGCCACATTGAAGACAATGATGCGCATGCTTTTAGATGAGTTTGACAGAGGAGCTTGAGCAGTGTACTTGGGTGCTATACAAGCAAGAGTCAAGTTTCAGACAGATGTCACCTCAGAACACACGGACACCATCAAGGACTACCAATATTGGCATCAGTATGTTACTGTCGATCAGCATGAGGATGTTGAGGAGTTGGAATTCCATGGTTGTCTAAGCTAGAGTGATGTCTAGCTTGGCTTTCTCAAGCCATTTTGTTTCACATGGGTACATATGCATTGTAATGTAAAGTCATGCTAAGTGTAAGTCAAGTTGTGATAGTTGGATGTAACAGTCATAGAGTAGATGAAGAGTCATGAGGGTAGTTGAACTGTCACAAAGGGGAATGTCAAGGGTCACCACACCCTTTGTTATAAATAGTCCCTCATAACTCATTGTAAAGGATTTTATTTAGCCAAGCTTCTGATAAGACTATCTTGGAGAGAGCTTGGAGAATATTGTAACGAGCCTTGGCTTCTCCACTGCGCAGGTCCAGTACATCTCTTTGGAGGAGCATGTGGATGTGGCTATAACCTTTCACTATTGGAACTGGTGGTTGGACATGGATGTATTGTATGACTGGAACTTACACTTCTTTATATAATAAGATCCAACACATTTCATGCATATGTTGTATTGTATTCTATGCTATCTGGTTTACTATAAATGATATATGTATTGGTTTTCTTACACATGCATGTATAAACTATTTTGTATAAGTATGTGTGAATCTTTATGAAATGCACTGTTTGTTTAACCATCACTTTGGATTGCTCACTGACTTGCCTTCCATGTTGTGATGTTTCTTTGCTCATGTGTTCCCTTCCAAGCCAAGTACTATTACAGGTTTTTCAAGGGGCACACTCACCTCAACCCCCATGTGTTAGAACCTCTCATGCACCTTCCTTGACTCACTGCAGCTATCACACCCTTGCTACCAATAGAGTTATCTTACTTGCCTCTGTGTGAAATCGCACTCAAGACATTACCATATGACCCACTACTGGGACTCCTACACCAAACAGTCTGAGTTCTAATTGGAACTTCTTACTAGAGAGATCCCCCTGACGTGTTGGTGGGTCCATCACCATCAACAGTACCCAGGAGAAAAGGGATCCTATGATCATGTTCACCCATAGAGGGTGGGAGCTCCTTAGGTTTGTCAAAGACCTGCTGGTGGTCATCCAATACCTATTACGTATCAGGATGAATGTTAGGAGGAGTGGATTTATTGGCATGGATGGCATTAAATTATGCTACTATCCCATGATGGTCCTTTTTTAAAATCTTCTCCTTCCGATATGAGCTGATGACAGTAGGAGCAACTTCCTAGAGTCGTTGCAATGTATGAGTGTGGTCATTATACTTAAAGCTCATATATAACTCCTAGAAGTCCATTGTGATAGGGCCTAGTGCGCAGAGCCATTCAACACCAAGGAAAATGTCATAAACACCCATTTCAATACAAAACATGTGGGTTTTGAGGTAATAATCCATCATTTGGAGCTTTAATATTTTCACATCATCCTTCAATTTCATGGTCCCCTTATTAGTGATAAGGAATTGGAAATTATATACCTTCATGAAAAAACAATGAACCACTTATGCTACTCTCTTATCGAAAAAGTTATGCATGCTACCACTATCAATCAACACCAATACTAGCTGATGTTTAAGAAAACCTTGGATTTTGAGAGTCTAGGGAGAAGAAATGAAATCCAAGACATGGAGTGAGATAATCATATCATCTAGAATAACTATATTATCAGTGTTTGGGGATGTTATGGGTTCACCCTCTTCCTCCTTAGGCACTTAAGTGGATGGAGCTTCATCAACAGAGTTGTTTTCAGTAGCGTTGATTTGAAATAATTTTGGTTCCTTGCATTTATGTCCTGGGGAGTATTTTTCATCACAGTAGTAGTAGAGTACTTGTTTCCTTCTTTCGATCATTTTTGTCGGCAACACTTTTTGAAACTTAAGTGTTGAGTTGGGGCTTGTAGTTGGGGTGGGACATGCTCGTGCTATGAAATTTGGATGATTGGATTGGGAATTTAAAGTGACTTCTACCTCTAAGGCCTTACTGTGTGCTTCCAACCAAGTAGCTAGGTGATGCATTCTGACACGGGCTTGGATGGCTTCCTTTAGGCCATTGATGAAACATTGCAAGTAAAAGGCATCTCCTAGACCTTTAGTATTGATGGCTAATGTTTCAAAGGCTACAATATAGTCCCGTACTATAACCATTTTCTTGAGCTTAGCGAGACGACCCAGAAAGTGAGATTCCCAATCAAAGCAGTCACAAATGGATTTTGAAAACATGTTCCAAGTTGGACTCCCTAGATAGGATTTATGATGCCACTGCCACCACTTCCATTGATCTTGGTCCAGGTAAAGAGCTCCCACATGTATTTTAATGCCATATTCTTTTCTATTATTAAGGTGGAAATGTTGTTTCATTTGTGCCACCCATATTACCGACTTAGAACCATCAAATTTGTACATGTCCAACTTGGGTGTCTGATGGCTCAAATATTGGTGGTCTCCATGGAAATGAATATTATTCCTAGATTCTCCTTCTACGCGTGAATCAACAATGTGTTCTTCCCTCATGGGTTTGCGAGACGTCTTCAGGGATTCCAATACTGATGCTTTGACGCTATTGTTAAAGGATGCCCATAAGTCATTACTTTTTTTTAGGGTGTCGATTTTCTCCACAGCCTTCTCCAGAGCCATAACTTGAGTCTTGGTACCTTGCATATACTAGCCCCAGTCAAATTTTGAGCTTACTTAAGAGTAGCATGGTTGGAATGTGGGAAATATGAGGAGTCTCGTGATGTGGGTCATTTGAAGTCGCATCAAGAAAAAATTAGGACCACATGAAAAATGGGGGGTTTACAGGTAAACGACACCACTTCGACTAGATTGTTATCCTGAATATTATGGGCTAGGTCTCTTGTAAGCGTCCTGTGATGCCCCCAATTTTTTTTTCTTTTTTTACTCTGAAAAGAGTTTTACTCCTAGCTGATCAATACTACGGTGGCCAAAATACAAAATTGATACTACTAAATATCTTGTGAAAATGTGGGTTCGACTGTAGTAGCAGAAACACCAAAGTCTTGGCACTACAAAATGTTCTACAACAATGTGATGTGGAATATAGTGGCCAAAACCCTCCTTGCATGAAGATTCCAATCTGCATTATGAAAACCTTAGTTATTGATTTTTATATGTATGATGATGACAAAACCCCAACTATTGGATGTGATCTATACAGTAGCGTATGAACCCCAATTGTTGGATCTAATCTGGATGAAAGGTAGGGGATGTCTTCAGATAACTGAGGTAACTATGGTCATAAAGACTTGTCAAGTGCTATAGATTTTGATATACATAAGGGTCCAACAGTAGTACTTGACCTAATCTTTCAGAGTGGTAACTAAGGAGGATCGACCATACCCTCAGTTGTACTACTCGACTACCCTATTTTACATGCGAGTAATCTCCCCAAGTGTTGTTCTTAGTGTAATGTAGTAACAAGACTTACGATAACTTATCTAAGGTTAGGTTTCAAGTTACCTTAGGGGGGATTTTGATATACCCAAGGGTACGTGGAAGTGTAGTCCGTGCATGGATATGTCTAATGCGCTACTACTCAAAGGGGTACCCATAGGGATTGCAATTAACAAGTGTGACCACCTATTCTAGTTCCTTCTTGCATGTCTCCCAAAATACGCAGGTTTATGCACTCAATGATAGATCTCGTGGTTTAAATATTCCAAAACAAGTCTCTAGCCTAAAAAGAATTCTACCAATATTGGAGGTACAACTGGCTATGGAAGTAATTTGATACCACTTGTTATGCACTTGACCAATGAGAATAAAAAAATTCCAGAAGAAAAAAACAATATTGCAAGAAAAATAGAAATATCACATGAATTGAGACAAGTTGCAAAGGTATTTTATTATTAAGATGCATAATACAATGTTCACTCTCCTCTTTGAGGGGGAACCTCCAACAAAGCATAACTCAATTACAATAAAACTCAATGATTCTTCCCTTGCTATCTAATACTATTTATAACTTTATGACATCCCAAAACCCTAACGACTAGTGGTCCCTTGCATAATATGAGTTAACCACTTTATTTATTAACTATGGCCCATTTATAACTAATTTTGGTCCCTTTTCTATAATGCAGGTCAACCACTTACCATTATTATTAATGCGGATAATTTCTTATGGGATTTATAGACTAAAATAACTAACAATGACTCTGACTAGGCCCCTTGGGATTGTTACATAAATAAAGGGTTTAGGGTTGAATCCTAACTTTGTCCAAATCCAATCGTCATACTAACAGGGAGAAGGAACACTAATGAAATATATTCCTCTTCACATCTACATAGGACACACCAGGAGGGGCCCTATATATTTATGAGCCTTATATTTTCCATTGTTAGGAATTTTCCCAATAATCAATGTTCAACAAAATGCATTCACCTTTTGGATGGCATCGTTGTTCTATATTGATTTCCAGTTCTTAGAGGAGGAGGAGGAGGTATTTTCTTAATAAGACCTAATATCCTTCCTCGATTGTATATTGCATCGACTTTCCTGGATTCCAAGCCTGATCATCTTAATATCCTTCTTCTATAGGATCTATGCCATTCAATAGTGGGATCATTTAATTCCACTTACTATGCAGATGTGAAGGGATATCTTGGCATTTCCATCCCTACCATAGTCCTGAACTATACCAAGCAAAAAATATCCTTCAATATCATGATCCCATTGTCCTTCATCCATGCAATGAGAAGCTAAATACCATTTTGAAATTGAGATTCTAATAGAAACCTATCCTTCCACAAATTTATTCTTTCCCTATTCCCCGCTTTCCATTCCAAGTTGTCAATGATTAATGGGGTTGCAGCCTTGCGCAGTTTCCATATTTTTGAACCATTTCTCATCCATTGAACTTCCTCTACTCTTAGTAGATGAGACTTATGAAAATATATTTTTAGAAAATCCTCCTTCCATCACTCCTTTGAATCTTTTATTAGCTTCTAGCCAATTTTTCCACCTAGTGCTATGTTCATCATCATTGGATCTCTGACCACCAAACCTCCATTCTCTTTGGGGAGCCGCACTGTATCCTAATTAATCAAATGAAATTTCCTATCATTTTTCTTGCCTCCCTACCACATGAAATTTCTACTCATAATAGTGATTTGTTTTAGGATTCCCATTGGAGCTGAAATCCCATAGCACATATAGATCAACAATACTGATAGAAATGACTTGATTAATATGGTTTTCCCTGCCAAATTTAGCGAGTATTTCCTATCGTTGTTCCTGCCTCCCTACCACATTAGAGTTTAAATCCCATAGCACATATAGATCAACAATACTGATAGAAATGACTTGATTAATATTGTTCTCCCTTCCATATTAGCTATTATTTCTTATCGTTGTTCTTGCCTCCTTGCCGCATGAACTTTCTAATCATAATAGTGATTTTTTTTAGGATTCCCATTAGAGCTGAAATCCCATAGCACTGATAGATTATCAATATTGATACAAATGACTTGATTAATATGGTTTTCCCCACCAAATTTAGCTAGTATGCTCCCCATCCTTCAATTTTCCCCTTGCGTTTTTGAATGATTTCTCCCAATATTCTTTGAAGGGCATACCTGAGGAGATTGGGACTCCTATGTATTTATGTTATGAAACCAACTCACAAAATATAGAAAATATAGATCAACGCCTTAGAAATAAGCCTCTTCGAGGGGGTTGTACTAATAACAATAAGGGATTGCACTAGTAGTATAGGGACCTAACATGCCCCTCTCCTTCAAAAAGTGTTGTCCTCAATGCTTGAGTAGTTCTTGATGCTTTTGTATAAATTCTTGTCCTCCCATGTGGAATATTCAGTGGGTAATTTCTTCCACTTGATGAGATACTCTGAAATTGATCTATTTCGTAGCTGTCGATTTCTCGGTTTTGTGACTGCTTCAAATTCCAATATGATTTTTCCTTCCTTGTCAAGTTCTTGCAATACTGTTTGAATTGGGATCTTCTGCAACTTTTGAATTAGTTCCCACCCCTTTTGGAATATGGATATCTGTAAGGCCTGACGTTTGGAGGAACACTTCCTGGAATCAAATGAATAGCATGATCGTGATCATGAATAGGTGGGAGGCATTTGGGAGTCTTAAATACCTTTGAATGCTTTTCCAAAACGTTTTGGAGATCTGGAGAAATACATGATTTCAATGTGGGATCCTTTAGTGAACATAATTGTGCAATTGTGCCCCGATGTTCTTTGTTTAGAAGCTTTTTCATGCTGTTAGAGTTGATTATCTTTCCCAATTTCTCTTCGATACCACTCAATTCGACTTCCTTTCCTTCCCAAAATTTTTCATGAAAAGTTCTTGAAAATTAAAAGCTATCATACCCAAAGATTGTAGCCATTGGAATCCTAGTAAAACATCAACACCACCTATTGGAATGGAAAGCATTGGGCTATTCAATACATATTCTCCCATGGATAGCTTGATATTATGGCAATTTCCAGAGAAATTTATGGTTCCTCCACTTGCAACCATCACTTGACACTCTGGTGCTGGATATAGGAAACAATTCAATTCCTTGGCTATCTTACAATGAATAAAATTATGGGTACCGCCCGAATCAATCAACACTATTACCTTTCTCTTCTTGATATTTCCTTCTATATTGATAGTTTGAGGAGTGGTAATTTCTTCCAATGCATTACAAGATATGGTTGGATTCATTTCTTGATGCTCGATGTGATCGTTCACTTCTTGAACATTTTTGTTCTTGATATGTCCTTCTATATTGATAGTTTCAGGAGTGGTAATCCTGTCCAATGAATTACAAGATATGTTTGGATTCATTTCTTCATTCTCAATGTGATATTTCACTTCTTGAACCTTTTTCTTCTTGATATGTCCTTCTATCTTGAGAGTTTGAGGAGTGGTAATTCTTTCTGATGCTTTACAAGATATGGTCAAATTCATTTCTTCATTCTCGGGGGTTAGTTCCTGGTGAGTATCCTTTTCTTTTGATGTTTCTTCATACTTTTCTTCTTGATATTTCACTGCTTGAACCTTCTTCTTCTTGATATGTCCTTCTATCTTGAGAGTTTGAGGAGTGGTACTTCCTTCCATTGCAATACAAGATATGGTCAAATTCATTTGTTCTTTCTCTAGGGTTGGTTCCCAATGTATATCCTCTTCTTTTGATGTTTCTTGATCCTTTTCATCATTATGAGGTCTTTCTTGTAGTAGTTTTGTCCCACCTTCCTTCAAACCTTCCATGTCTTTCTTCAAATCTTCCATGCCTTTCTTCCAATATGCTTTCATACCCTTGATATCAACTTCCATGGCATAGATAAAACTATTTAATATTTTGCTTCTCTAGAATATCATTTACCCTTATATTCAATTTTTGAAAGTCCTCAATGTGCTCTTCCATTGAACCCTTTTGTTTTAAATTTATCAATTGGCTAAAGAAGGTTTTTCTCCTGGTATCCTCATAATGTGCTATCATTTCCTCCATGAAAATTGACCACGTGACAAGTGGTTTACAAGAACAAAGCCCTTTATACCATAAAAATTGATTCAGCTCTAAATAATTAGATGCAATACATACCTTTTGTAAAAGTGGTACATGATGTAGATAAAAATATTTCTCCATCTGTAGTATCCAATTTACCGGATCCTTGCAATCAAACTTCCTCATCTCGCTCTTTCTTGATTTTAGGAGCTTGATCTTGAAACAACTGTAACTCTGTAATTTCAAATCTTTAATTTCTGAAATGTTGGCCTATAATAGCCCTTTGAGTCCTCTTTCTAAATCCACAAGTTTGATCGCAATTGGATTCCCTAAGGAAGCATTATGTCAAATCTCCCACGGTGACCTGATTATAGACTAGTTCAGTAGAGCGAACTTGTATGACGTGCCACGTGTCACTGTTTCAACCTTAGTACCCGAAACTGATACAAAAAAAGCTACAGGCTGTCCTCTTTCTTAAACTTCTTACGAAATTTCAATCTGATGCTCAAAATAAATGATGTGACTATTTTTCCCAAGTCACCTGTTTAAAATGTAATTTGGGAGTCTGGAAAAACTCTAACTTCCTTGGATCATATATCCGAAAATATAGCGACACAAGATATGAAATTCAGATTCGAGGTTCGCGCCACTTTCTTCTCAAATGGGTTTTTCTTTTACGTTCTGAAACTTTGTAGCGAAAAAGTTATAGCAAAAATTCCACGATGACCTGTTTTAGATGAAATTCTTGAGCTTTCAAAAACCCTAACTTCTTCAAATCATAACTCTGCAAATATAGCTAGACAAGATCTGAAATTTGGATCCGAGGTTCAGCATGATTTCTTCTCAAATGGGTTTTGGTTTTTTCTTCTGAAATGTCGCAGACAAAAAGTTAAAGTGAAAATTCCACGATGACCTGTTTGGAGCAACAAAACCCTAGAATCCAAAGCTTTGATACCAAATGTTATGAAACCAACTCACAAAAAGATAGAAAATATAGATCAATGCCTTAGAAATAAGCCTCTTCGAGGGGGTTGTACTAATAACAATAAGGGGTTACACTAGTAGTATAGGGACCTAACAATTTAAAATAATTCCACCTTGTTTGGGTAGGAAAGTCTAGAACTAATGTTATTTCTTGAAGAACACCCTCAGAGAAATTCCAACCATATAAGTGACTCTTCATTTTATTTACTAGAGCCTTAGAGAGGCCTAGATAGGTGTCTAGTATATTTTTGAATCTCAAAGAAATGATTTCTGAAGCTCCTCCCAATAGGATGGTGTCATTTGCAAATTGGGAGTGATTGACATCATTGACATTTCTGGTGATGGAGAGACGAGGCAACGATCCACTAATACGAGCTTCCTTCAGTTGTATGCTTATGATTTCCACTAGTAAAATATATAGAAAAGGACAGAGAGGGAAACCTTGATGAAGACCCCTATAGGCTTTGGGAAAGGGATCTGTCCTACCATTGATCAAAGGAGCAATGAAGGGGGATCTAATACATGCATTTATCCACTTAATGAAATCAAAACTAAAACCAAGCTTCTACATAATAAGAAAGAGAATATGAATGAATTACCCCATCGAAGGCATTACCCATGTTAAGTTTTATTACAAACCCTGATTCACCCCTTTCTTTACTTGAATGAATTGCCTCCTACACTAGAATAATATTGTCCAAGTTATGCTTGTGTTTAACGAATCCACCTCGATTCTCAAAAATCAATATATTAATATATTATTATGTTATAAATAATTTAAATAATTATTTGTTATTAAATATATAATTTAAAATAGAAAATTAGAGCACACATTTTAATCTTAATTTTTAAGCATATAGGTTATACTTTTTTGAAAATATATAATTAATTATTTTTTATTATCATTTATAATAAGAATGTTTTATTTATAACATATCTATGGATTTAGCAAAAGTTAATATATCTTATAAAATGTGTGGTTAATAATTTCTATTTCAAGAGGTTGAATTATTTGAAATTTTTCAAAAGTTGTTTAAATAAATTATATAATTATTATTTATTAATAATTTGAATTATATTTTTATGGTTGATTGAACATTTAGAATTTAGAATTTATTATAAATTAGTAATAATTATTTTTTGAAAGAACGAGTATCATTCTATCAATGCTTTGTCTACTATTTAAAAAAAATAAAATTTGGCAACTATTACATCTTAAAGCTATTCTTAATACATGTGTTCTATATAAATTCTTCCCATACAATTTCCAAAAAACACCTAAAATCCCTATGTACTTGGAACACATTCTCTACTTTGGATTTATGAAAAAACTACATATTCCCATTTTCATCATTGACCTGGGTTTCTTCTTCTTTGTTCGCTAGCTAAGGTAGGTCTAGATCTTCTGAGTTGGTGCTCCCAATGAGGGGGTTCCCATTCTATGCTACTAGGTTCTAGAGGTTCTACACATTTTCCTCTAACCTTGGTCCAAGGGCTACAACTGTTGTTCTTTCCACTCGGGATGTCAACCTATCAACTCACAATTGAAGCTTGTCAATCTTTGTTTCTAGAAGCATGATTTTGTAAGTTGGGCCAACACTGCATTTTTCAGATTATGCTTATTGATCATTGCTTGGATGAATCTCCATGATAATTGGATTCATAAGATTTCTTTACTTTAATATTTTTGTTCCTAGAGGGAGTCCATAAGCCTCTGCCTTGTTGTTTGAAGTCTTTCCCAATTTCAATTCAAACGTAATGGGATTATGCATGTCTTGATCAATAAGGATGCCTCCTACCCTTGCAAGCCCCAGATTTGACTTTGATGCGCCATCAAAGAAAATGCATGGCCTCGTTAGAGCATTTATCCATTGAATGAATTCCTCCTCTTTTAGTCGAACTTTCTAGTTCTTATTGACTTCTTTTCTTTTAGCAATGGTTAGCAGATTTGGCTTGCTGTTTGCAAAGCTATTCCATATTCTTTCTTCCTACTGAATTTGGTTGAGATCTGTTATTTTTGCTCCTTTTGATGATAGAAATTATGTGGCTAGCCCCCAAGCTTTTGAGAGCAACTTGCCTACTTCGGGCTTGTAGTTCTAGAATATTTGTTTGTTTCTTGCCAGCCATATTTTCCAGCAAAGGAATGAGGGAAGGCTTTTCCAATATATTTTGATGATGTTTCTCTTTTTGAGAGAATAAGGATATTCTTTTTTCCATGATATATAAAACTCAAAGAAGGGTAAGGTTATATTCACTTCTAATTCCAATGGTCTTACAAGTTGGCTCCAACATTCAATTGCAAAAGTACGGTCAAGGAAAATATGTTGTATGCTTTCATCTGTCGTGAAGCGCATGGGGCATCTAGAGGGCCCTGAGAATCCTTTTCTCTTGAGATTATCAGCTGTGAGGATTTTCCCTTTCAAGAGAGTCCAAATGAACATTTTGATTTTTTTGAGACTTTCATTTTTCCAAATCGATTTCCAAGGAGGCCATTCCTAATTCCCTTGCTGTTCTTGGAGTTTTAAATAGCCCAATTTCACTGTGTAGTCTCCTCCTGACGGGTCCCATATGAAATAATCATGGGTTTCTTGATTGATTGGGGTTGCGCATTTGAGAAGAGATATGAAGGAGTCCCATTGTTGCTTGAGGTTTTGAGGTAAATCAATTTTCCTCCATTCTTTCCAAGTGTTGCTATTTTGATCCCATTGTGAAATTGAATCCAAAGTACGAAATCCTTTTAAGCTCAACCATATTTTTAATCTTTGGATTTCTAGATGGGTGGAGAGAGCCTTCTTTCCTGTTATACTTTCTTCCCATATACTAATCTCTTTACCCTTTCCTGGTAATCTAGATGTATTTTCCTTTATGAAAGGAAGAACCTTTTTTATTAGTTTCAACATTTGGGTGCAAGGCCTAGTCCAAGTTTTCCTTGTGAGAAAATAAAAGCGAGAATGGCTCAGATATTTTTCTTCCAGTACCTGCTTCCACCAACAATTGTACCCAATAATGAATCTCTAGGCTATTTTAGCTTCTAGGGCCAATTTCATCAATCCCAGAAGTCTAATTGAGATTCCTCCTTTCTCGTATGGTGAAGTTACTTGTTCCCATTTTATGAGATTGATTTTTTGTTTTTTCTAATTTCCCTCCCTGCTAGAGGAAACTCCTTCTGATTAGTTCAATTTTCTTTTGTATACATGTTGAAGCTAAAATTGTTGCAAATTGGTAGATGGGAAGAGCTGACAGAATGGAGTTTATTAGAGTTGCTCTTCTGGATAAATTAAGCCAAATCATTCCCCAAGGTTGTATTTTTTTTCCATTTTCTCGATGTATTTGTTCCAGAATTCTTCTTTCAGATTTTCTTTTGTTACTGGTAGTCCCAAATATAGAAAGTGGTTCCATTTGGCTTGAAGGGGGATCTCAAGAATTTTTGACATTCTTTGGAGGGTGTAGGGAGGAGCATTCCAACCATAAATTATACTCTTTTTATTATTGAGTAGGCATCCTGATACTTCCATAAATCTATCCAAAAAAAAATTGAATCTTCGAGCCACTATACAAGGGGCTCCTCCCATTAAAAGAGTATCATTTCCAAAAAGGGAGAGATTTATACTTTTGATTCCAGAACTAGTTGATAGGCCTATTAGGGTACAATTTCTTCTACAGTGCTCAATATTTCTGCTGAATGAGTCAGCCATTATTACGTAGAGGAAGGGGGACAAGGGGCAGCCTTGTCTCAAACCTCGAGAACTTTGAAAGTACTCACTCGGTTTTGCCATTAATGAGAGGAGCTATACATGGACCAACAATGCATGCATTTATTATTTCTATAATCTCATTAGAGAAGCCAAGTGATTTGAGAATAATTGATGAAAAATAGAAATTAACTCTATCGAAAGCATTATCCATATAAAATTTTAGAATGAATCCCTACTCATTTATTATGAGACTGGAATGCAATGCTTCTTGGACAATCATGATATTGTCCACAATTTGTCTGTTGGGAACAAACCCACCTTGATTTTCTAAAATTAAACTGGGTAGGAGAGTTTTATGCAGCTGGGAAGGATTTTCGTGATGATTTTATATGGTGGGTTGCGCAATGAGATAGGTCAAAATTGGTTGAAAGATGAGAGTCTGGCTTCTATTGGGATGAGAGCTAGAAGGGTTGGATTTGTGAAACGTCCCAGCTTCTTTTTTCAGAAAACATTTCTAATAATTATAGTGAGGTATTTCTTAATGATTCTCCAGTTGAAGCGATATAAAGATATTGAAAAACCATCTGGACTAGGAGCGTTATCAGGATGAAGGCTCCACATAACTGCTTGTATTGTGTGTTCTTCAACCTCTTTCAAAAGTTCTAAATTTTCTTCTTCATTTATCCTTTTTGGGATATACTTAGCGAAGCTCTCGAATTCTAGAATTAATGGCTCAACTGTTAATAACTTTTTAAAAGTGGTTGTGTGCTTATTTCTTGAGTGCCTCTTGCCATTTGATCTCTTGATCTCCTTCACCTTTTATCATATCTATTTGGTTTATAATTCTTCTCATCCTTGTTTTATTGTGAAAGAATGAAGTAATTTTGTTGCCAGGTTTAATCCAAAGGTTTCTAGACTTAAGCCTCCATTCTTCTTCATCTTTCCTATTAATTTTGTAGATTTCCCAATATAATTATTTTTCCTTTAGTTGGTTCTCTTTTGCGTCCTCCATGCATTCTATTTTTTCCCGCACTCCTTCCATTTCATTTTTCAATTCGTTCTTTCTTTTTTGTGGTTCCCTGTGATTGTTCTTCGCCCAAGATTTTAGGTTGTTTTTCACTAATTTTAATTTAGTTTTCCATACGTAAATTAGTGAGCCAATGACCTTTGGTGCCCATGCTTCTGTTATAATTTATTTCACTTCTTCATTGTTGTTCCAAGGGGACAATATTGAAATGGGAGGGGGGCCAAATTTTCGATTGTCCCTAATCTGATTGCCATTGGCTTGTGATCAGAGGTTGTAGAGGGGATAATTCCTTAACATACTAAGCTGAAGTTTGCTATAATATTGTCTTGGATTAAGATCCTATCAAGTCTCTCTTTAATATTTCCTTTCCCGATCCTTTCATTATTCCATGTGTATTTCCCATTCCTTGGAGGAATGTCGATTAGACTGGGACATTCTATAATACTTTCAAGAGCATCTTGAGATGGATCAGCATGAAAAGTGCCTCCAAATTTCTCCTCAACATTCAAAAACAAGTTTAGATTCCTCCTATTATTGTGATTTTCTTTTAGTTTTGAAGTAGATTTTCTTTGAGGGAATTCCAACATGTCTCTTTTTCTCTATAATGGGTTGGAGCATAAATATTGTAAAGGAAGAATTGAAAATCTAAAGTTCTATTTTTCAATTCTATTTGGATCTAGTGTTAGTCTATTTGATGGTTCTGTAGTTCCCATATGTCCTTTATCCATATCTTACAAATTCCTCCCAAAGCCCCAGTTGCTTAGAGGACTGTGCCATCATAATTCCTTAGCTTTTGTATTATTTTTCCCATTTATTGTTTAATAATTTTGGTCTCCTGGATCATGAATATATCAGGTTTTTATGTTGTTAAGATGTTTTTTCCTGCATTAAATTTTTAAGGATGTCTGAGTCCTCTACAATTCCAAGAGACCGCATTCATTACTTGATTTGGTTTGATGCAAAGGGACCTTTCTCTCAATTAGGATTATGGTTTTTTTCCTTGTTTCCTGTACTTTTTTCGAGAAAAGAGTCCATATATTGATGGATACCCATTGCGATTTCCTTAGCAGCAGCTTCATCCCTAATTTCCTTGTTGGTCTTTCTTCCTTGTTTTTTTTAGTTGTCTAAAGAGAGTAGAGAGTCTCTTGACTGATTTCTTGTGAGGATTATATGAAAATAAGGGGGGGGGGGGGGGGGGTGGGTGTTGAGGAGACAGGTTGGGGGGGAGGAGGAATGGGAGAAGAGAGGGAGGGAGGGGGTGCGGGGGTGAAGGGGGATAAATAAGGAATAACATGATAAACAGGAGGAGGATCGAGAGAGAAGTCGAGGGGTCCAAACAGGTTGGAGTGAAGGAGGGGATTAGAAAATAGGGGTTACGAATATGGGGGATTTCTCAAAGGAGGAGGAGCAAATGAGGACGGGGATTGTTGATAAGAGAGTTTGTTTGTTGTCTTAATTTTTTTGTACTAGTTCCCATTTTATTTCCTACACTTCTACTTCTTTAGATTCTTGCTTTTTTGGACATATATTAGAGAAATGATCGTATTCATGATATACCTTACATTTATATGGGATTTCTCATACTCGAATTTTTGAATATGCATCCAGCTATCCACCTTGATATTTATTTCTTCAGGGAGTCCTTTTCTTAGATCGAATTCAACGTAGATTCTTTCACAAGCATGCATATTCTCCTTTGATTCACTTTTATCTATGTACTTTTCCACTTCATTTCCTATTTATTTTACCAGCTCATTTCCCCAGCAATGAAAAGGGAGGTGGGGAAGGCGCACCCAAACTGGAACAACGCTTGGGATATCTAGGTCAGGATCAAAATCTGGTGTCCATATGTTTAAATAAAGTCCTCTTGTATCCATGAAATAGGGCCCATTCCTAAAGATAAGATCTATGTCTTCTTTAGTTTCAAAATGAAAAGTGAAGTATCCTCTACCGCAGAAGGAAATGGATATTTTCCCATGGGTTGAATGTGACTAGTTCCTTTCAACCCATTTTTGCATCGATTTTGGAGAAGGCCACATGCATGTGAACTGTCCCACCAATTCTCTTTCTGATAAAGAGAGAACTGCTCTATGGGGCAAAGAAGGCAGTAAAACAATTTCTAGAATTTCCTCGAGTTTCTTGTTGAACTTAGAGATAGAGGGTCTAAATCAAGGAGTTCCTAGTGAAGACATCAAACTTGCAAAGGTTGTTGCAGACTCTTCTGGAGGATGTTGAGATGGAGGTAACGATTCTAGAGGAGGAACCCCTGCTAGAGGAGGCTCCAAAGGGGCCATGGTGGTGGTGAAAGGCCAAGGCAGTGAGAAGGAAGGTCAAGCGCAGGCAGCCTGAGCGCATAGTTGTTGTTACTTCCAATGATTAACCAAATCTTATATTAATAATATTAAGAAATAAATAAACTAATGATTTATATTTGATGATACACACACACACACACACATATAGATATATAATAAATATTATAATTAACAAAAAAGATATATGATTAAATAAAATATTCTTACATAGATTTTAAGAAAAAGGAAAAAAAAAAAAACTTGCAATATATTTTCACATAGTAATGTTTTCTTTGAAATTTCCGAGAGTATCATGTATATAGTTTTATGTGACATTTGCTAGGTATAATTTATATTATTTTGTGTATTTTTTGTATTGATAATGTTTTTTGTGTTTTATTTTTATTTAAATGGTAATATTTTTGTAGGAGATTTACTAAGATGTAATTTAAAGTGTAGTGGCTTTACAAATTAAATTGGGGAATCATAAATTCTATAACATAGAATAATGATTCAACTGAGGTTTAATATTTAAAAACATTGTATATGTAATGAGTTAATATGTATGGAGTTAATGTTTTCATATGAAATTTTAGGAGACATGTTTACCTTTATCTTTATTGTGATTTATGATTTTCTATATTTTTCTTGTAATTTAAGTTTAATTTTAATATTGTAGATTAATTTATGTGAGAATAATTTGTGTAATATCTCTATTGTAAAATTTAATTCATTTATTTAAAGTGAAAAAATTACAAGTTTAATATATGTTAAAACCATTCCAAAGGTGAATTCAACATGTTTTGAAAAACTAACATAGGTATGTGCATTTGTTTCTCGTGTAATAAGAGACATATATTATCTCTCTTTATATTATCTGTCTTTATATTTGTGAAAAATATCTCATGAGTTCTTGGAAGACGAAGATAAATCTTTGGATGCTAATGGATTCATCTTGATGTATCTATGGGTCATCAAGCTATTTATTTTTGTTTAGAATGTATTTTTCTTTAAGAAAAATGCATATCTTCTCATTAAGAAAATTGTCATGGTTTTTTTTTTAATGCAAGCATCTAAACATGATTATTGTGTATCTCAGTTCAAGAAACATCTATTAAAAGGAGGGATCTCACCCAATATTTTACATGTTCTTATAATTGCATAAAATGAAGCCAACATGTGTGTAGTTGTAGGATCATGTGATTGTGAAGGAAAACCATTTTTGTCCATGTGTCAAGAATAAACATAAATGATGAGTGTCAAGTGCACTTTACCTATGATCGTTCAGACTATGTAATGCAATTAGCATTTTCTATTCCTCTTAGCTTTATTAGAATGTTTTTTATTTTTCGAAAAATGTTTAGCAATCCATCTATAATACTTTAGGTCAATGAACATCATTCTCTAAAAGAATAAAATAACTGAATTTTGAGGCAAGGTACAATAAATTAGGAAGAGTTATAGAAAATCTTTCTTATAATACAAGTATAATGTGTATAATATATATTAACACATAATAACACATTATTGTTTGATTTTCAAATTAAAAAAAAAAAAAAAAAACAACAACAACAACAACAAACTTCTAAATATGTATCCCTTTATAATACTATCAGACCGCCATGAAAAAAGAAAAAAAATAAATGTGATAATTAATATAATAATACTATATGTAACATAATTCAAATCTAATACTAAAAATAAAAAGAAACCTAACATAAGTTTAATTATAATATGAATATGAACTAAATTACATACATTATCTATAATATATATATATATATATATATATATATATATAACATTAATATCTCATATTTCTAAACTTATCCACATATATATTTATTATGTGAATATCTATATTTTTAAAATTCACCCATCTAAAATATGAATACTATACTTATTTGAAATACTAAAAAAAATCAAATAAAAAAATTCGAGGCTATATTTATTTAAGATAATATCATGCATTTTTTCTTTAACAGAGTAAATAAATAAATCTATTTTATAGTGTGAATGACTTGGTTCTCGTATTCTAAATTCCTAGAAACATTTAAAAAAAACGATATTAATAATTTGAAAATAATGGTTTCTATGTTAAACTAAACTAACTTTCATAAAGAATATGTGAAATTAAAGGAATCTTCCAGAGTTTTTGTGTATTATTTAGTGACCTTTAACTCCCCCATACTCTCCCATATAGAGTATGTCGAATTAAAAAACTTTCCAGACTTCTTGTGTGTATTATTTAGTGACCCTTTTGAGAGTTAATTAGGGTGGTTTTGTAGTTTTAAGTATTATTAAAAATATAAATTATTAATTAAAAAATATAGAAAATCTATATATAAATAATAATGTATTTTTTTTTTAAATAACCATTAGAATATTAAACAATGATACTGACGAAGATTATTTTCATTTGATTTTTTTATTTAATTATTATTAAATAATAATTTTACTAATATAGTAAATAGATTAAATTGTATAATTTTATAACTCACACCTTTATAAATAAATTAAATTATATAATTTTATAACCAATAAAATGTAAAGTTGTGAAGGTTAATAGCTTAACTGATTTAAAAATTTAGGTTGATAAAAAAACGACGAAACAATTATCTACCATTCCCATCTCATATGTAAGCCTATTCTTTTTTATTTCCACATCTTTGAATTCAGAAACACAATATAATACAATTTCCATCTCAAATGTAAGTCTAATCTTTTTGATCTCCACATCTTTGAATTCAGAAACACAATATAGCACTATGTCACGTCACTTTCAACTAATATGATCAACACCATGTTTATCTTCATGAACCATCCTAATATGACATAGTCTCTATTGCAAATAGGTTTTTGGCAAAGTGGTTTTCGTACCACCTGTTCAATTCTTTCCAACGTATATTTTTGGCTACCATAAAACAGTTCAATAACAATGACCCCCGGGATTAAAACCTTGTGACAATACCAAAATCCTTTAAATGCAAATATCGAGAAGATAAGATATGACATTAATCTCAGAGATATTTTTCAAATAACACACTGCTTTACACATGGACTCAGAGATATTTTTCAAATAACACGCTGCTTTACACATGGACTCAGGGATATTTTTTGAAATAACACACTGCTTTACACATGGAGTCAGAAATATTTTTTAAAGGTGGTATGTAACTTTGTAGTTTTCACCCCTATATGTTTGACACGGAATCCAAGATCACTGCAGTTAAATCAGCAATTATATTAGGTCAACATAACCAAAATAGCCATATTCAATTATAATAATAAGCTATTAAAAGGAAACGACGTGTAAATGAAGTGAAATAAACACAAATCGACCCTTGAAAAGAAATGGTATTATATCAAACATAATCAACTTTTAAAATTATTCCTTTGTTAACAGAACAACCTCCAAACAGTCAATCTTGTTATTTATATTTAAGAAAGAGGTATATATGACGGCTGACATTTAAGAAAAGATATAATTTTATTTTGATTATATGTTTTTATAAATATTTTGGGATATGAAGTAGATAGAAAATTGATTTTGTTTTATTTTATTAGATTTTGGAATAATTTAGAAATGTACAATTAAGTTGAGTAGCTAAAGAGATGGACCCAAAAAAAGAGTTTAGATTTTAAGAATATTTTGAAAATAAAGTTAAATAAGTAATTTAGTTTTATTTATGCAAGCCACAATTTTAAATAACTTTAGATTTTAAGAATATTTTGAAAATAAAGTTAAACAAGTAATTTAGTTTTATATATGGAAGCCACAGTTTTATCAGGAGAATGTTTGAATTGTTTTTTGATGGCTGAAATGGATTCAACATGGCACCAAAAATCTTAAAGCTTGACAAGGATAACCAAGATTTTCAAAAAATTCTGCCAGACTTTTTCAAAATCTTTTCCTTCTATTGTTTTTCAAGAGAAATTATGACCTAGGTAAAATTCTAAAATATTCCAAAAATCTAAATCAAATTGAAATTCAAAAATCAATTTTATGAATATTTTGAAATTAAAGTTCAACCATTAACTTTCCTCTTTTCTATCGCATTCTATAATATTCTAAAAAAAACTAAAATCAAATTACCAGAACATGAAAAACAAAGCACAAAAACATTTTCATTTAAAAAAATATGAATTTCCAAAAAATATATAAAAAGCAGAAGGCAAAATTGACGTCCTCGAAAACAAAATGAGAAAGCTAAGCAGCCGTGTATGAGTGAAGTTCCTTACATGTTTCTAAATCCAAAGGAAAATATATATAAGAGACCGTGGCGTTATTACGGAATTGTTTATTGCCCGAAAACACTTCTACTGTCTATAGCTGGTTACTTTTGATATATATATTTTTTTTAATAACATTGTATTATAGAATATAATTGAGTTGTTTTTAGTGTGATTTTTTGAAGTTTTTGTGGATTGTGTAATTTTCTTAAAAGTTTATTTTGGAGATTTTCGGGATTTAATTTCTCTAAAATCTGATAAGAATTTATTGAAATCACAAATATAATAAATATTTTTAAAAATAATCTAATTTTTTTTCAAATGCTGAATCTATATATTCAATAAAAAAAAATTTAAATAACACAAATCAAAATTTCAACACAAATTTAATATTCTGAAAATACTGTGCAAAATCACAAATACAAATTAAAACAGGTGATTTCCTAATTTTCCAAGTAGCCGGCCAAGGTGGAAACCTCATTGCCAGGCTTTAATATGCTCAGTGAGATTACGACATGGACTCAACTTCAATGAGATTGCATTTAAACCCTATATGACCTGTCCATCGAGGAAAATAAACAGAACAATAAAGATCGTGGAGTTAGAATTTTCCATACCTTTTATTTATTTTTATTGTTTTTTATTTAGTTTTCTGTAGAATGTTTTTTCTCTCCAGTTAGAAAAATCCGATCTAAACTTTTATATATTAAAAGGTAAGTAAAACCCCTCAAAATTTTGTGCATCCTCGGGATTATACTCATAAGCAATCGAATATGTTGACGCCACAAGCACAAGCGGGATGCTTGTCTAAAAATTTGGATCATTTCTCGATCTGTGCATGTCATCTTTACTAAGGGCCAGGCTAATTTTCTTTATATCATTGATTGCACCGAGGACATCAAGAGAAATATAAAAATTAATAAAATATATAAACCACTAAGGAAAGAATATACATGGAAAAAAATATGTATAGATATGTAAGTGAGTGAGTTAGAGAAAGTATCAAAAAGAAAATTTACCAGATTAATGCCATAACCATAACATCTTTTTAAACTTTACAATTTTAATTTTATATATATATATATATATATATATATATATATATATATATATAAATATAAAATAACGTATATCATTACGTTATAAATAATTTAGATGATTATATGTTATTAAATATTTAATTTAAAATAAAAATAACAATAAAAATTAAAAATATATTTTATAATTTTAGGAAATTATAATTTTTTATTATGTTTTATTTATACTATATATGTTGATTTTTGTAAAATTTAATAAATTTTGAAAAATGTGGTGTTAGATAAAATTTATTTTTAATTTTTAATTTTTAAATATATAAGTTATAATTTTTGTAAATTATAATTTTTATTATATTTTATTTATATTATATATGTTGATTTTTGTAAAATTTAATATATTTTGAAAAATGTGGTGTTAAATAAATTTTATTTTTAGAAAGTTGAATTATTTGAAGTTTTTCAAAAATAATTTAAATAAATTTTAAATATGATATAATTATTATTTGGTAATAATTGAATTATAAATTTTTGGCCAGTTGAAAGTTTAGAATTTTAAAATTAATTATAAATTAATAGTAATAATTATAATACTAATAATTTATAAATAAATTAAAAATAATATAATATTAATAGGTTAATTATAAGTTTTTTTGAATTATAATATATAAAAATAAAAAATATTTATAGTATTATATTAATAATATTAAGAAATAAATAAAATGATAATTTAAATATATCTAGGAAAGAAATCAATATTATAATTAAAAAAAATGATGCATGATTAAATCAATATTTTTACACATATTTAAAGAAAAAGGAAAAACAATTAAATTTATGAGATAAATTCATATACGTTTATGATCTCTTGCAACATATTTTCACTTAGTACTGTTTTTTTTGAAATTTCCTAGAGTATCATGTATAAGGTTTTATGTGATATTTGCTAAGATATAATTTATATTATTTTTTTGTATTTTATTTTTATTTTAGTGTTAATGGTTTTTCTGTTTTATTTTTGTTAAAATGATAATATTTGTGTAGGAGATTTACTCATGTAATTTAAAGTGTCGTGACTTAAAAATTAAATTGGGAGAATCATATACTCTACTATTTGGAATGAGGATTGAAATGAGTTCTAATATTTAAAAATGGTTGTGTAAAACTCATTTATTTAAGGTTAAAATATTATAGGTTTAATTCAATAGGTTTTGAAAAGTTAAAATATGTATGTGCATTTATTTCGTGGTGAAACTTCTAGGGATTTTTGTGGGAGATATTTATGTTCTTGAAAAATATATGGGCAAATTATTTTTAGAAAAAACGGAAATTGGGGAATGCTGTTTTTGGAAAAAAAAATATGGAAAATTAGCCCACGGAATATTAGCCCCTAAAATTTTCCCTGGCCAAAATAAATCTTTGGAAGGGTTTGCATAGTAATAATTATAAAATTAATAATTTATAAATAAATTCAAAATAATATAATATTAGTATATTAATTATTATATGTTTTTTTGAATTATTATATATAAATATTTATAATAATAAAATGATTATATATATATATCTATATATGAGAAATAAGTATTATAATTAAAAAAAGATATATGATTAAATAAAATATTATTACAGACATTTAAAGAAAATGGAAAACAATTAAGCTTATGAGATAAAGTGGTACATATTTATTATCTCTTGCAACATATTTTCACTTAGTAATGTTACTTTTGGAAATTGGTAGAGTATCATGTATAAGGTTTTATGTGACATTTGCTAAGGTATAATTTATATTATTTTTTGTATTTTATTTTTATTTTTATTTTATTAATAATGACTTTTGTATTTTATTTTTGTTAAAATGATAATATTTTTGTAGGAGATTTACTAAGATGTAATTGAAAGTGTAGTGGCTTTAAAACTTAAATTGGGAGGATCATATACTCTACAACTTGGAATGAGGATTGAAAGGAGTTTTAATATTCAAAAATTGTTGTATCGGTTAATATGTATGGAGTTAATATTTTCATATGAAAATTTTAGGAGACATGTTTACCTTTATTTTTATTGTGATTTATGATTTTCTCTATATTTCTTGTAATTTAAGTTTAATTTTAATATTGTGGATTAAGTTATTGTGAGGATAATTTGTGTAATATCCTTCGTGTAAAATTTATGTAAAAATCATTTATTTAAAGTAAAAATATTACAAGTATAGTATATGTTAAAACCATTCCAAAGGTGAATTCTACAAGTTTTAAAAAGCTAAAATATGTATTTGCATTTATTTCTTGGTGAAACTTCTAGGGATTCTTGTGCAAGAGACATAGATTATGTATCTTTATATTCTTGAAAAATACCTCATGAGTTTAGAGGACGAAGATAAATCTTTGGAAATATTTTCATATTATCTTGAAAAATAGGGAGAAGATAAATCTTTGGAAATATTTTCATATTATCTTGAAAAATAGGGATAAGATAACATCGGTAATCTTTGAAAAAAATTTGCATATTATCTCGGAAAGAAAAAAGTGAAGATAAATTAACTGGGGTAATTCTTGATAGTTTCATGGATTGTATTAGATTAATTTCTTCTAAAGAATTTATGAATCTATGTGCATATAATAACATAGCATTGGTAATCTTTGAAAAAAAAATGCATATTATCTTGGAAAGGAAAAAAAATGAAGATAACTTAACCGGGGTAATTCTTGATCAGCTTTCATAGATTGTATTAGATTAATTTCTTTTGAAGAACCTATGAATCTATCTGTATAAAAAATGTATGTTTTCCATGTTGTTGACTGCAACAATTTTGTATTTCTATGCATGGATAGAACAACTATTTGGGGTAGATTTTTTGAGAAAGAAAATATGTTGGAATACAAAAAAAATAGCTAGCATGCCTTTAGCTTCTTGAAAATACATGTATTTTTGCATGCATGGAAAGAGTAACTATTATGATTTCTTTTGGAAAATAATATTGTAGAGGTGCACATAAATAGCCACAATATTAGTTCTCTTGGAAAAAATAGATGTTTGTGTTCATAAAAGATAGCTAATGTGTTAGTATTCTTGGAAAAGAATGTGTTGTTTTGTGCTCATTTATTTATGTTGTTCTTGCATGACAATAATAAGCCATTAGGATAGATTTCTTGGAAAATCTATCATCACATATAATAATCCATTATGATATATAAAACTAACATGCAGTGGAGAATATAATTATTTTGTAGATTTTTTGAAGAGAAACTTGAATTTGCGTACAGAAAAGAACAATTATTATCCTAAACTTTGGAAAATAAACATGTAATTGTATGCAATAAATATGTTAGCTTTCATTTGGAAAAGTACATGTATCTACGTGAAAGAATTAATAACTATCATGTTAGTTTCCTTTTAGAAGAGAACATGTATTTGCATGTACAATAGTTATTGTGAATAACTCTCTATTGGAAAAAAAAATATGAAAAAAAAAAACTAAACTTTTGGAAAAAGGGCTTGCATTTGCATGCACAAGAATAGTATCTATTATTTTAGCTTTCTTTTGGAAAGGGACATGCATTTTCATGCATAATAATAATATCTATTGTGTTAGTTTAGTTGGAAGAATACATAGTTGCATGTACAAAGAAATAGTTGAGGGGCTAGTTTATTTTAAGTAAGTCTATCTAACAACATGCACAAAGATCAAAGCTAAGATGCCTGTATCCTTTAAAAAGAAAATGGACAATTGTATTGGTTTTCTTTTAGAAAAAAAACATGCTTGTGCGAGGATAATAATAGTAATGCGGTATTTATTTATAGACATGTTTGATATTTATATGCTTATAATTAATGTGTGAGAAATGTTGTTAAGAGAAACATGTTCCAATATTTTGGTTACATTCCATGTATTCATAAGAATAGATGTCGAAGCATTTCTAGTATAGATTTTTTATTGGTTTGATTAATATTTGATCTAATCATGATATCAAAGGTTGCTGACAGTAGCAATTATAGAAGAAGACTGCGACATGTGCAAAAGATGGATTATGTTTAACATTATGGAAAGAAATTCACTAATGGTCTATGTAGGTTGAAGGAACGTCAGTTGTAGGATAGTCCATTGATGGGAAGAACCAGCCGCCAAAGACACAATGCTCAAGGATTTGTGCGTAAACGATATCATGATGATTATAATAGCACACAGCTAGTTATGTTATATTTAAGATTATATTTATTTGTCAAATTTTATGATAATGGTCAAGCGATGGTCTTTCCTACAAGCCATTGAGTGAGGGGTGCACACCCTTATGAATATTTACTAAAAAATAAATGTTTGCTAATTTTCACCTTATGGGGTTTCCAAGGTATATCAATATGCCATGTTAATGATGTTGATTGCTTGCATGATGTGACATCTAATTTATCAAGTATGTGATTAACTAATTTAGTTAAAAGAATCATGGAAATAATACAAAGTTACATCATAAAATTTATGTTAACATGCTACAACAATGGTGTTAATAGTAATATACTTATTATTAGTTTACTAAACTTACTCTACGTAACAATTAAGATTTTATTAATGGTCAATGGAGAAATATGGAATAGTAATTTGGAAAGTTATATGTTAGTAAATTTTGCAAAAAAAATTCTAATCTTATGTATTTTTCCACGAGGTTTACATGGCTCTATAATGTATATAAATTTTCAATTCATGATTATGAAACCATATGATTTCATTCATATCAATATATGTAACGTTATGTGAGTATAATGTTTTTTTATTACAATTTTAGATATGATGAGATTTATATCATTAAGGGAGGGAGAATAAAAGAATTTGGAACTTTATTTAGTGCTACAAGGCTAAGAAAATATAGATGTGACCAATAAATAGTTACAATATATGGGAAAAGGCATTTAGTAATTATTTTATGCATTATTTGTCTTTTATACTTGTCCTCATAATAGAGTTTTTTGATATAGTTAATTAAATTAACAACCTAGCAATAATGGCATAATTTGACTCACTCATAAAAATAATTTTTGATTCGGACTCACTAATAAAAATGATCTTGCAATTTGATTCCTCTAATTCTTCTATTATGAAAGTATTGATATAGATGAAAAATAATATAATGATCTAATCCAAATTGGGACTCAGATAAAAATGATCTTGCAAATTGGTTCCTCTAATTTCTTCTATTATGAAAGTATTGAGAGAGATGACACGTAATATAATAATCCAATCCATATTACGAGAAATTATAAATGAGGAAATAATATTGTAAGCCCTAAAGTGCATGTAAATGATGTCAAAATTGAAAGAATCTTACCTCTCAAAGGATATTAAACCTATGGGAAAATATATAAATAATTGTAAACAAATGAGGGCTTTATGAGATTAATGATATAATTTATTGTAGTCTTGGTAACCATGACCAATTTAAAATGAAGGTATGATCATAAAACAGAACATACTGATACATAAGGTCAATATGTAGAAGTTCCTCAAACAAGTGTAAGAAATCAACTAAAACATGATGAAATCTTTTGGAATTAGGGAATAGTCATGATGAAATAACTTAACACTCTAGTAGTATCTTATAAATGAATAACCATATGACACGTAGTTGTAGAATCACATAAGCCATGTGTTGCAAAGGCTTCATATGCAACAAGGAAAATAAAATGTAGACTAATGAGCAAACACCCAACATGAAGTGTATGAAAAAATGTTATGAAAAATTTACAATTTTTTGAATATTTTGTATATGTACAATTAAATTAAGTTTAATTTAATTAAAAAATTAAAAAAAATATTTTAATAATAAATTTTAGAAATATTTTAGAATTAAAATTAAATAAATAACTCAACTCTTTTATTTATAAAATTTTAAAATATTCTCAAAATCTAAAATCAAATTAAGTTCAATAAAAGCCTAAAAACAACCATGCAGCCGTTTACATTTGCAAATAACATAAATAAATAAATACATTCACTAAGAAAAATAAAATATATATAAGAGGCAACAAAATTGACCACCTCAATAACAAAGTGAAAAAGCTTAGCAACCGTGTATCAGCGGAGTTCCTTTGGTAAATCTGGAACTTGCACGTTTCTAAATCTAAGGAAAATATATAAAAGAGACATTGAAGCATTGACAAACTCTAAAACAAAATGACAAAGATAAGCAAGGAAACCCTTATTTCTATTGTAATTCTCGGAACCTGATTATTTGGCACACTTCTTTGGCGTTAATTACGGAATGGTGTATTGCCAGAAAACTTTCACAACTAGAAACCTACACTACTCTGGCTCCTGACGTTTGATATCACTTTTTTCTCGTAGCACCGTTTATTACGGAGCCGAGACATGGAATTCAGTGCCTTCGTGGGTCCTGTGCAGAGGCACAAATTCAGGCTTCTGTTATCTCCTAGGTTCTACACCAATAATTCTCCGAAGTAACCTGTCAAGGTGGAAACGTCATTGGGTGGGCTTTTATGTGCTCAGTGAAATTATGACATGGACTAAAGTTCAATGAGATTGCATTTAAACCATACGAGACCTGTCCATCCAGAAAAATAAACCCATTGCAAACCAAAAGAGGAATAAAAATTGATGCACCGGGTAAAAAGATGTATATCTATTAAAGGAAAATTATTTTAATATATAAACTAGTAAGAAAAAATATGTATATATATATATATATATATATATATATATATATATAAGGGAGAAGATTAGAGAAGTTACCTTGACTTTGTTTATAATTGGTTAATAAAATTTATGAGATTAATGTCAGAATCATAATAATAATTTTGTAATTTTAATAAAAATAATAGTATATATATTAGTTATAGTTTAATGAGGTTACGTTTTTACTTATTTGCAATTCGGGGTTTACAATTGTTAAGATTTAGGATTTTGGGTGCCTTAAGAGTTCTTGATGGTGCTAAATCCATTTCCACCATAAAAAAATGATTCAAACATTCCAAGATTGGATTTTTGGAAAAAAATTATCGCAAGATTTTGGCTACAATTTCACTCACCAGGTGAAATCGTGACTTCGTTAGACAATAGCTATATATTATATTCATCTCTTTACACACACACATATATTAACACAACAATTATTTTTATTTCATAAAGCCTACATTACATGGCCAAAACCATTTACATCAGCTAAAACAACACACAACTATGTGATCTTAACAACTTCCATCTTCCAATAGATTCAAAATAGGGTCTTGTTCCCTTTAAGGGCTCTATAGGCTAGGATTCTACATTGATATCTTCCATATGATCTACAAAATTGAGCCAATAACAAAATGAACTTGCAATACATAAAATAACTAAAACTTAGGTTGGCTTGGAAGATTCAGCTTCATCCTTGTCCATCCAAAAGACAAGATTTTCTTTGCTCGTTCCTCCATCTGTTGCACCCACTCTAGTAGATTCTTGAGACTCCTTAGTGCCAAGGAAAAATTTTCCTGTTAAAAGCTTGTTGACCTTTGCGAAAAGACCATCCCTGACAAGCACTAAGTTACAAGAAAACATTTCTACCTCAAGCCTAATGAACTTCCTCTCAACGCTCACCTCCAAGCTCTCGAATTTAGCTTCCATCAAATATGCCTTTGCTGCACTATCGCTCTCCACCAGATCTATCTGACGAGTCAAGAGATCAAGGGGACCCATCATGTGAGCAGTTTGAAGAGGAAATCTACCGCCCTCTTCCACCTTGTCGCTTAATCCTCAAAGGAAATAAAACCTTTTGTTGTCCTCACTACATAGGTTACCAATTGACAAAAACTTAAGAAGCACCGAGAGGAACTAAGAGTAACTGGCCAAATACTCGAAGGAATTACTATATATTGACCCCCTGTTGACCAGACATTCCCCATCCCTCACCACTATCGTCATTAAACACAAATTTCTGCTAATTTCCATGACAATCTCAGACATGTCCTTTGTAAGGATCTAAACCAACATTCCCCATGTTGAATTAATTAATATATGAGGAAAGAAAAATTGTCATTCCGTTGACATTAACATCAACCCGCAGGACCTCACATCACAAAGGTTCGAATCCATTCACCTGTATAACAATCTAGCTGAGACACGCTTGGGGAATAGAGCATAATGTCTAGGCTTACCACATATTTGCATGAGAACTCCAACTGTACCCTCATTAATTCTTAGTGCCAGACCACTGTGCATGTGGAAATTGAATTCTCGATGGTTTTGATCCCATCCACTGTCGACCTCAAATGAATGTTGATACATGATCATAACTTATGTCACATAGATACAACCTTTTATAATATCATTGAATTCCAATACACCTATGTTTAGCT
Source organism: Pinus tabuliformis (assembly GCA_031772625.1). Classification (NCBI taxonomy): domain Eukaryota; kingdom Viridiplantae; phylum Streptophyta; class Pinopsida; order Pinales; family Pinaceae; genus Pinus; species Pinus tabuliformis. Next base: position 837,288,695 of record CM062809.1, on the reverse strand, counting down.
TCGCTTCTTGACTGGCCGAACCATAAGCCACACCATTAAGGTATCTTAGAATATGATAGAAAGAGAATTATTAAAAAAATTTCAAGATAAAGGTTATTATTCTCACTACAAGGGGTAGTGTAGAATCAACTATTGTAATAAACTTAGATAATATTCTAATTACTATCATAGAATCTCCCAAGATTTTAAGCTCTCGTATACCTTGGCTCTTGGTGAGGTCTAAACCTTTCCACAATAAAATAAATTCAACTTTATTGATTGTTGTTGTGCCTAGTCTCCATGTGTAACTGATCCCTTCATATTCATCAGGGCAATAAATGGCCTCTTGCGCTCTTGCCGCCCACGAGTTCCCTTTTGCAATGCCATCAAAAAATAATAGTCGAAGGGTTTTTGTCTGCTTGGCAATCCTGGAACTCTTCCTTATTCATTCTTAAGGATTGCACTTTAACTACATTCAACCAACCTCTGAAGTTGACAACATGAACGGAAATAGAGTTTATATTTATTCAACTTTATCCAATTTAGATAATCCATCGATCTCTTTGCTAACTTAAATCCTTTAGTCGACAGTGGTTCCCCGAGTAGTAGTAGAGCGTTTTTAGTTGTTCACATTAATTCTCACCGCAATTCTCCAATCCTGAGAATGTTTGAATCACCTTTTTGATGGTGGAAATCGATTCAACACTATAAAAAAAATCCAATCCTGAAAATGTTTGAATCATCTTTTTGATGGTAGAAATCGATTCAACACTATAAAAAAATCCAATCCTGAAAATGTTTGAATCGTTTTCTTGATGGAGGAAATGGATTCAGCACTAACAAGAACCTTTCGGTCATCTAAAATATTGAAGCTTGACAATGGTAACCAAGATTTCCAAAAAAAGCTGCCAAACTTTTTCAAAATCTTTCCAAAATTTTCATTGTTTCCACCAGAAATTATAGCTTGATTAGGATTAAAAGATATTCCAAAAATCTAAATCAAATTAAATTCAAAATGATATTGATAATAGATTTTATGAAAAGATATTGATGATAGATTTTATGAATATTTTGAAACTAAAATCAAACAATTATCAAGGACCTTAAAAAAACAAAAAACAATCGAGCACTTGCATTTAAAATGAAAATATGAATTTGAATATATATATATATATATACATCAAGGAGACAGCAAAATTGACGAAAACATGAATTTGCAAAAAAAAATTATATAAAGGAGACAGCAAAATTGACGACTCAAAAACAAAATGAGAGAGCTAAGCAGCCGTGTATCAGTGAAGTTCCTTGCACGTTTCTAATTCCAAGGAAAATATATATGAGAGACATCGAAGCATCGACAACCTCAAACAAAATGACGAAGATAGGAGGGCAACCCACTCATACTTTAACATTGACGGACGGTGGCGTTAATTACGCAATTGTTTATTGCCGGAAAACTTGTACTGTTCTCTGTAGCTATGTACGTTGGATATCACTTTTTCTTCTCGTAGCTCCGTTTATTGCGGAGCCGCGGCATAGAATTCAATGCCTCCGTGGGGCCTGTGCAGAGGCACAAATGCAGTCTGGATCATGTTATCGCGTAGGTTCTACACCAATATTCTCCAAGCAGCCCGCCAAGGTGGAAACCTTATTGCCGGGCTTTTATATGCTCAGTCAAATTATGGCATGGACTCAACTTAAATGAGATTGCATTTAAACCCTATGAGACCTGACCATCGAGGAAAATAAACAGAACACACTAAAAATTGCGAAGTTAGAATTTTCCGTATTTATTTAGTTTTATGTATAATGTCTTTTCTTTCAAATAATTGTACCAAACGTTGCAAAACAATGGGGTTAAGGCATTAGTTTAAGAAAAAGTAACATTACTTTTATATGATGAGAGTGAAAGTGTTGCAAAACAATGGGGTTAAGGCATTAGTTTAAGAAAAAGTAACATTACTTTTATACGATGAGAGTGAAAGTGTCACTGGATGTTGCCAAAAGGTGTAAGTAGAATTTTAGATCTTAGTTAAAGATGGGGTCTATGGAGTTGCATTATTGACATGATAGGGATATCACTATCAAGTTCTCTCTCTTTGGTTATTTAATGTAGTTGCTAAAGAATACAGTGTAGAGATATCAAACATTTCTATCCTTAGCAATTATTGACGGGAAGACCTTGATTTGGTCTTTTGGTTAAACATCCATATGTATTTGCACTAGCAACACGTGTTTGAAGTAATTTTTTCCTACTTGAATGGTTGGAATTTATCCACACCTTATTTGTATGTGCCAACTTTATTTGGGATTCAAGATTTGTTACAATTGATATAGCTCTCTTAGGTTTCATTCAAACTCATTTACATTGTTCCCTCAATTCAAACTCTAGCGAACATTTGTTTCATTCTTTTTTTTTATCATACTAATTGGTTATTCAAATTTAAATTGACCTTAATGAATATAGATTGTGCTTAAGGATAACCGTATTGAGCCATACGAGAATTAATTAGTGAAAATATGTTTCTTAAGTGACAATGGTGATTGTCATAATAGTTCCTTTTGGCATGTGCTTTCACCTAAACTATTATTAATTCATTTTTACCCCACATCTACGAGAAAATATAAAATATTAGTTGGAGAATATTCACTATAAGTAGTAAATATTTATACAAACATAAATACCAATACCAGAACAATTTAATTTCATGTGAAACAAAATACCAATTCTAGTAGCTACATATAAAATTTAAGATACCAATATAAAATAATATATCCTTTATGACATATTTAAAACAATTTGATTTCATGTGAAACAAAATAGGGATTCTTCTAAGTATATATAAAATTTAAAATACCAATATAAAATAATTTATCCTTTATGACATATTTAAAACATATATTCATAAAACATATATGAGAAAGATTTATTGATATAACATATCTTAAAAAAACATAACCATTATATCATAGAATCTGTTATTATCTACACCATTTTATTTCTCCTTATTTCTCTCATTATTCAGTAACTAATCCTATTATATATGTTAGCACTCTCTTCCAAATTAAACGTTGTGGACTTTCGGAGTTGCTTTCTAGGTGGCAAATAAAGTCATCTATAAAGACGGCATGAAAACATAATAACCGTAACCATTATACCATAGAATATGTGACTATCTACACCATGCTATTTCTCTACACCATATTCTCTACACCATACTATTTCTGTATGTGAAATAAAATTTTAATTTTTCAATGAGATGATTTTTGATATTTCAATTAAAATTGTTGAAATCACTTTTCTAACCTACTTATATTATTTATATAATTATGATTATATATATTTATTATTACACTATCATCTATTTTTCAAAATAAAGTTTTTCAATAAATCAAGTCAAAGCATTAAATGCAATAACAATTTCGAAATATCATTAATGACAAATTTGCTACAACCAATATATATAAATAAACTAAGCAACTTCAACAATCCTGGCCATTTCCTTATTGCAAAATTTCATTTACTTCATAAGAAATATTTTTATTTGTGTTAACTTGGGTAGCCATGATTTGCTTTGAACACCTCCATTAACCCATGTGCCCCAACAAAGGAAATACCATTGAGTGATAAATTTGCTACAACTATACATATAGCAAAACTAAGCACTACACATAAATATTCTTTTGTATTAACTTCGCTAGCCATGATTTAATTTGAACAACTCCATTAACCCATGAGCCACAATAAAGGAAATACCAAATACCATTGAGTGATAATTTTGCTACAACTATACATATAGGGAAACTAAGGGTATTCTCGTGAACTGAGCCCATTCTTCCATTGCTTTACATTGCATAATCGGGTCAAAACATCGTAACGCTGTGGATTTTAATAACTTTTCCATTAGTTTGCTCGTACTTCTAAGGCATGAAAAGTCCAATATGACTACTAAATGTGAATACATGGAGTTGTTGGGGGAATTTTATACATAGAACAATGCTAATATGATTAAAGGAGAGGGCCCGTACCTAGGCTATAAGATGAAGTGTCTATTCCATTCTTTGACAATAGAATTCTATGGAAATTCTGGCATGCTCGCAAAATTTGGAGAAATTTTAAACTCGAATCGATAAGGTGCCATTTTCATGCGATTTGTTATTCTGATAGCATTCTTTCTCTGAATGTTCTGATTAAGTCAGATGAGATTTGACCAATTTATTTGATCATGGAAAAAGTACAACTCAAAATCCATTTACAATAGTAGAATTTGCAAAGTTACATTTATCAAGATTATGATTTTCCCTCTCACACTATTAATGTAGCAAACAAGAAGACTAATTTACTAATCATTCCTGTGGCATCTGGCAGTTATCAGGTTTGGAACTTCCAACCAGTTTATTCCATATGTGCAGTGTGGGATGCTACTAGACATAATCATGATCTCATATCAGTGTAGCACATAGAAGTATTTTCAACCCGAAAACCCACCATCCCTTGCTTCAGCCAAACACCATTTTCCACCTACCAACCAATTAGATAGAGGTCGAAATAGTGCTCAGAGGCGAGGAGATGAGAATTTAAAGTTGCATAAATGTCCACCAATGTTTCATCTTATGTATAAAGATATAATCACCGGTTCTATCTGGTTCATGATTGGTTTTAGGGTTATTTCATGTTTTCGAAGTGACTCTCATATTGATATCTGGACTTCAATATTGTAAAGCCATCCATACCCTTGATAGTGAAAATGAATTTATGATGTGAGTTATAGTTTCACTCAACCTTTTTAAAATCTAAATAAACGGGTGGTTCCATTTGATATGCCAGTTTCAAATATATTTATTAGTACATTCGAATGCAAAACGTAATTTATTAAAAACTTAGATAGAGAAGTTTTTAACAGTTCTATTAAGAGGGGCCTATATAAATTTATTTAAAATAGCTATGAAGGTTATGCCATCAAATAAACAATTTTATAAATCTGTGTGCGTGCTTCCAAAGCCATAATGCACGTGAAGAGAATTTGGAAAGAATAACTTTCCATGTTTTGAACTTGGATAAAGTTATCACCCATCTCCGAAAAAATTAGTGCAGGGTAAACCATTTAATATGAAATAATCTTGATCCCATTTAAGTAATATGATGTAGGCACCCAAATTTCAATTCCGGCCGACAATAAGTTTATAGAAATAAACTAATTGACAACAACAAAGGTGTTGTAACAACGAAAAGTGACTCCGTGACAGTGGATTTTTACATGGTATTATCATCTTCATATAATGTAAGGGAACAACTCTTCTAACCCAATGTAATGTGACTGAGAATCTGGGAGAACGGTTACGTTTGATATCAATATTTTCCAAAATGAAGCAGGTTTCTAGTCAGTTATTTAGATCTAGCATGGAGAGATAACGGTCAATAAATTAAGCAATTTTGGATTATTTTCAATTCAATACTGTATACAACATACTTCCCAATCTTCCCCATCTCACTTTGAAGGCATCCTTATATACCATCTTAATTTTTCAATATCAAAGAACCACCATATTGTCAATATTAAGGAGATGTCATTGACTCAAATATAGGTAAAGAGAAATTATCAAATGTTAATTAGAAAATGAAAACTAAATATATGACCAAATGCTAATCGGAAAATGAAAGCCAAATTTCCAGTTGAAGAAAAATGGGAAACCCCGACTATTGAAGAAGTTGAAAACCTAGAGCACGAAGTTGGTTAATAACGATTAAACACAAGTAGTAATAAGTTGGTTCACAATTAAGTAGGAGTTGGTGGTGGGATCCAATGGCCAACATTTTTTCAATCGTCTAACCCTCCATCCAATGCTATAGACTAGTAGAGAGTGGCAGCTGGGGGAGTTCTTCTCAGAGGGGAATGCCTTACGACATAATTAAAAGGTAGGTAAAAAGTCTCAAAATTTTGTGCCTCCTCGGCCTGTTTAGATTATGCTCATAAGAAATTGAATATGTTGATGTCACAAGCACAAGCAAACTACTTGTCTAAAAATTTGGATCTTTTCTCGATTTTTATTTGTCATCGTTGCGTAGGGGCCATGTTAATTTTCTTTATAAATAGGTAATTTTCTTTATACATAGGATGATTAGGAATGCATTGACTGCACAGAGGAAACAAACTCATGTAAATCAAAAGAAGAATAAAAATTAATGAAGTATATAAACCATTAAGGAAATATATATCTATCTATATATATACTAGTAAGGAAAAAAATATGTATAGACATATAAATGAGTGATGACAAAGAATGAAAAAAGAAAAGTAGAGCAAAGATTGTTCTTCTCAAATAGCTAAATATATTACATTGTAAACATCAATAATAAATGATAAATGACTGAAGTAGAACTCGACACCTATGGAGTAGAACTAAAGTAATACTAAACTGTCTATGACACCTAGCAGACAAGAGAATAAAATGTGATGACACCTAATAGACAATGAGATTAATATCTCTCATCGTCCTCTCCTAATCTCAATTGTTACATGTAGAGACCCTTACAATGCCTAATTGTTCTACTTGAAATTCAGATACATTCTTGCCCAATGGCTTTGTGAAAATATCTGCAAGCTGATCTTTGGAACCACAAAAAGTAGTACTATGTCCCCATCATTAACAAGCTCACGGATGAAATGAAAATGTGTGTTAAAGTTCTTTCTATTTTTGTGGAAAACAAGATTTTTTGATAAAGAAATTGATGAAATGTTATCATAATAAATTGAAGTTGGCTCCTTTTGAACCTTTTAAAAATCTTTCAATAGTCTTCTCAACCACAGTGCTTGACAAGCTGCTAAATTTGCTGCTACATATTCTGCCTCTATAGAAGATATTGAAACAATTTCTTGTTTCTTGGATGCCCATGAAATCAGATTGGTTCCAAGATGAAAAGCATACCCTGAGGTGCTTTTGCAATCATCTAAAATTAATCGTTGTCTGTATAACCTGTAGGTGAACAATTTTCAGAATGTGTATAGAACAAACCATAGTCTATTGTCCCTGCAATATACCTTAAGATCCGTTTCGCAACTTTCTAATGAGAAATCTTCAGTGACTGCATAAATTTGGAGACAAAACTTGTTGCAAACATAATATGAGGTCTAGTTTCAGTTAGATACAAATAACTACTAACTAGACTTTTATACAATGTGGGATTAACTGGTTGTGCTATATCTTCTTTGTTGAATTTGATGCCTTGAGAAATTGGTGTATCAACTAATTTACAATTGGTTATTTTGAACTTTTGAATGATGTCAGTGGCATATTTTTGTTGACCAACAAAAATGCCATTAATAGATTGGTAAATTTCAATGCCTATAAAGTATTTCATGACTCCTCAATCATTCATATCAAAATTTGTTGGCATTGCTACTTTGAAATCTTCTAACATCATATTTCATGTATAAAGAAGATCATCTACATAAAGGAATACAATAAGAATTCTACCTTCATGAGTTTTGGTATGCAAAGTTGGCTCATGATTTCTTCTGCAAAAACAACTTTTGATTAGATAGGCGTCGATGTGATTATACCAAGCTCTTGGAGCTTGTTTCAAACCATACAAAGCTTTCTTCAATCTGTATACCTTATGCTCCCATCTAGGAACTTCAAAACCAAAAGGCTGCTCTACATAAACTTCTTCCTACAATATACCATTTAGGAAGGCATATTTTACATAAAGCTGATAGACTTCCCATTTATATTGAGTTGTTATGGATAAAATGATTCTGACAATGTCTAACATTGCTACTATAGAAAAAGTTTCACCATAGTTGACACCACACTATTGTGAGAATCCTTTGGCAACCAACCTTGCCTTATGTTTCTCAATCTCTCCTTTTTCATTAAGCTTGGTATTATATACCCATTCTACACCAATTCTGGTTTTGTCTCTTGGGAGAACAGTTAATTCCAAAGTCTGGTTCTTCTCTATGGTGACAATTTCTTGGTTTATTGCATCAACCTAATGGTTTTATTTAACTTCTTCTTCAAAATGAGTTTGTTGAGATGAAAGAAATGCAAACATATTCTGCTAGTCAAACTCATGCTCATGCTCATATATTGCGCTGATGCTTCTTATTTTGTGATTTTCTTTTGAAGATATTGAATCACTGGTGGATTCACTACCTGAAGATATACCATTTTCAAAATGATATGGCTCTTCTTCAACCCGTAAACTTGGTGGTTGTAGTGGATAAAAATATTGATCTGAAGCTTCACCAAATATGATCTTCCCAAGATTTATTTTCAAAATTTTTACATCTCTACTTAAAACAGACTTTTTGGTAACTGGATTGTAAAGTATGTAGGCCTTTGACTGCTCACTATAGCCTACAAAAATACATCTTTCACTCCTATCATCGAGCTTCTTCTTAGCTACTTAGTAACATGTGAAAATGTTATTGATCCAAAAATTCTAAAGTGAGAAACATTTACCTTTTTACCATCCCATGCTTCTTGAGGTATTGTATCTTGGAGACTAGTTGTTGGAGATATATTGAGAACATACACTGTTGTCAAAATTGCTTCAGCCCAATAGTTATTTGAAAACTTCTTCTCATGAAAGCATACATCTGACCATGTTCATGATTAACTGATTTTTCCTTTCGGTTACTCCATTCTTATATGGAGTATATCTTGTTGTGTTCTGCATTGTGTTTCTTTATTGTTGAAAAAATGCTTTGAAGTCATTGGAGTCGTACTTTCCTCCTCTGTCAAATCTGAGTCCTTTAAAAGGCTTTCTACTCTACCTTTTTGCTTCTACTTTGAATTCTTTCAACCTTGAGAATGTATTTGATTTATTTTTGAGAAAATATACCCATATCTTCCTACTATAATCATCAATGAATGTCAAAAAATAAATACTACCACCAATGGAATGTGTCTAGATTAGGCCACAAATATTTGTATGGACTAGCTCTAAAGGCTCTTTCGCTCTAGAGGAATATGTGGGAAATCTCTCTCTTTTATGCTTTGATAGAACAAAGGTTCACAATTACAATCCTTTTCATTCATAGTAGGGAGACCAATGACCATTGAATGTTTTTGAAGAAGACTTAGACTCTTGAATGGGATGTGGCCATACCTAAAATACCATAGATGAGACTCATATATTATTGACACATTATAGACAAAATATTGTGAGAGATTACGAATTCTAAGAATCAAAGGAAACATCGTATTCTTGGCTTTTTCAACCTTTGCTATCAATCTTCTATTGGGAGGTTTGTCATAGATGTAACATGTGTTCCCTTGAAATATTACATCATAACCATGTTCCATCGATCGTCCTAAACTAATGAGGCTATGCTTCATATGTGGTAAATAATAAACATCAGATGTCTATTTCTATTGATTATATTTAGTAAGAATAGGGACAATACCTTTTCGTTCAAACTTAATGCGAGAATGGTCACCAAGAGTAATTTATGATGTTACGGAAGCATCAATATAAGAAAAAAAAATTTACCTATCATATGATTGATGCAACCACTGTTCAACAACCAAAGGTCCTTGTTGTGAGTGTCTTCAGAAAGATGGCAAGAAAGAAACAATGTTTCAGAGGATTCCCCTTCATTGTTGGAGAGATGGACATTGACTCTTTGTTGATCTGATTGTTTATTTCTACATTCATGTTCATAATTCCCAAATTTCTTATAGTAATAACATTGGACATTAGATTTTCTCCATGGTCTGCTTCTCTGAGTTTGGTTTTGTTGAGGTCTCCATTGCTCTATTACATGATGATGTTCTGATCTACCTCTACTTCAGCCTCGTTGTTTCCACCTCTACATCCTTTGCCTCTGCCAAAAGAGAGTTGTGGTGAGCTCCAATATTGTAGCAATAATGCTACAACTCCTGGGGCTTCCTGTCTCTTAATTATATCAACCCGGTAGTTCGTACAAACTTGGAAGCAATGGTGCTGTATGCACAAGTACTAGCTCTTGTCGCAGCTGTCACTTGGTCAGCTGGAACAAGTCCGCTAGGGCTCAAGCCAACTTCTATAGGCTTACAGAAGAAGCTTTATCAATGATGGACGAAAGCTAGCTCAAAGAAGACTAATCTACTTGGCAAAAATGAACTGAAAGCAAATCAAAACAAGAAAACCCTAGGAAACCCTAATTTAACTAGTCTAACCTCTATGATGCAAAGAATGTGAAGGAAACTTCTACCAATGATGCCATTACCTCTAATAAGTGAAAGTGCATGAATCTAATCTACTTGCAACATAAAAGACATGTTTTTGTAATTTTCCTTTAAGTGGATGGAGTGATTGTGATTTTGTGCTTATTAGGGTTTGGTTGTACAGATGTGATGCAGAAGGAAGGAAGCTTGGGAAAGGTTGGGGAGGCTAGCAGAGGTTCCCAGAGATCCTTAGCATCAGTCCACAGAGGTTCCTCACGTTCAGAAGCTCAGCAACCGAGTGAGTGGCCTCCTACAGGATGTCTGCAGGGGATTCTACAGGATACACAGGGGTTTCTACAGGATGTCTACCAATTGCTACAGGATGACCTACCGTGGGTGTTTGAAGTGATGGAGGAGTGATGGAATGGTAGGGGGAGATGTGTAAGGTAGGAATAAGGCTGGTGATGGCTCAGGAGTGGAGAAGTAGGATGGAGAATGAGTGTGTGACTTGGGTTGATGGATGAAAGGTTATAACAACGAAATGTCTAAAGGATGGAGTTACGTGAGGAGTGGAGGAGTTTAGGAGATGACAGGGCAGAGCAGAGGTCGAGGATGTGGTTGTATGCGTGATCAAGACAAAGAAGGAGGTAAGAAAATGATGAAAAGCAGTGTAAATGAAACAAATGCTTATGACTGTCACCAAGATGAAAATTCATTAACCTAAACTACCTGAACTCAATGAACAACAAGATAAAGCGTGTAAAGGAATGTGCATGAAGTGGTGATGAAGGTGTATGGTGCAAGAGTGAAGTGCATGGAAATATCTATCATAAACGAGACTATGTTGCAGCATGTATAAAGTGAAGAACTGCGTATTTTTGTGGCTGGTATGGGCTGCACTCCAATCTCCAAATAGAGATGGCAGTGGATACCTTCTCAACCTTTTTGTTGGAGCTCCAATGTATTATCAACCTGCTAATCTAACTAAACAACCGAAATCAATTCAACCATAAACCAGTCCTATCTATGCTCATGAAAAACGACTAAATGACCAAACTGTGACTTCGAATTGCATGTGAAAATAACCAAACTCAAAGTGCTGGAACGAAATGCAAACACATTACAACACTGAGGAGATCTATTGCTCTCAGGTTGGGCCCTAACCTGAGAGCTATAGCTCCTTGAGAAAACTCAGAACTAGATCAAAATCTGCCTTCTTTATTCATAATCTGATATCATGCCAAATTGGCTTACAAAAAGGAACAAAGACCGAGTTGTGCTCAAAAATTACAATAGTAATGCGAGAGTTTCAACAACCTATCAAAGGCTATGGCCTCCATACTTATGAAAAAACGATCATCCAACAAGTGTCCTTGATTTTAGGAGCTCGGCTGTCCAACTAAAGTTTAACTTGCTGATCTTGTAGGACAGTCATAATTGATGTTCCTGTAGAACAGTTATAACTGCTGTTCCTGTAGAACAACTGGCTGCTTCTAAGCTCGGTGGGGAGATGGATTGGAGCTCGGAGTTTTTGGTGGGAATCACGAGGAAGGTCCCAAGACTGTGGACATCCTCTCCTAAAAACCAACAGTGCCACCTCCTTGTCTCCTTTTCACGTGGTATTTTCTCCCTTTTAATGCAAAAACCTGAGATCATAATGCATTAGTCACGTAGATAAAGTGTCTACCCTTCTTCCTACAAACAACACGAATAAACTAAGAAATGCATGCATAAGCAGTAAAAAGTGAATGGTTTGAGCAAAACAAGTAGGCCAAATGAGCCCAAATTATACCAAAAATTGGGGCTCATCATCACCCCCCAGCTAAACTATTTGCTCATCCTTGAGAAACTTAGTCCAAGTCCTCATCTTTCATTGCTTTCACTGCTTCTCTTGCATCCCAAGGTTTTGTGGTAGGGTCCTCTCTGTAGATGTGAAACCCTGCTTTTCTGTTTACCTCTTCCCATTGTTGACTGTCATCTTCCTTTGTACTTCCTTCAGTCAATCCTAGCAATAGTGGTGGGCTGAGTTTAAGGCCAATCCAGCTGGCCTGGAGGCTTTGCATGGACTTCTTGTAAAGGTCAACCCTTGCCAATGCTTCTCTCATCCGGATGGGGGTATGGTACTCCCGGATTTTCAAGCTGTGGGCCATGGTATTCCATCTGCGTGCACATGCCTGGGCAACACTTTCTCCCAACAACCTTTCCATGTCTTCAAAGTGAGCTATGGCCTGGGCTTGTTGGTCCATAAACTTCAAGGAAGCTGTGGGATCCGTAGCCAACTGTTGGTGGGTTGAGATGAGTTCCACCGGGTCCTCTAGTTCCGGCCTAATGAACAGTGGTTCGATCACTTCTCGGTTCATGACCGATTTTGCTTCAGCTGCTCTTTGATCTTCATGGTTTAACCATGAGGCGAGGGCCATCAATTGCATATCACCCAAGGCAATGTTGGGATCCCATGAGACTTCATTAGGCAAAGCCAAGTTGTGGAGGTAAAACTCTGCCAATTTGGCTTTGTCTTCTGCCGAACTAGTAGTGCATAATTCAGAAAATTGTTGTGGGTTTTCGATGTGTGCAATACCTCTTTGGGCCAAGGTGTTTATTTGGAACTGAAGCCATTGATCTTTTAAAAACAATCCATAAGATTTTGCGGGTGTTCTGCACTGAATTGCTTCCATGGCCCAACTGGCCATGCAGGCCAATTGTGCTTCCTTTTGTTGCAGCTGTTCCTTTAAGGCTTGTACTTCAATTCTTGTCTGCTGTTCTGCCTCCTGTAGAAGTGTCATTGGCTCTTCAAGACTGGTGGTCAGCTCCTTTTTGCCTTCTTGTTCATTTTTGATGTCCTTGGAGGAGGTTCCTGCCCCTGCCTTTAATTCTTGTAGCTGCAACCGTAACTTCTGATTTTCTTCCTGTAGAAGTGCCTGCTGGCAACTAGCCACATGTTTAGCCATGGTGAATTCACTCCTGACCTCCCTGAGTTGATCCTGTAGAGGGCCTATGTCTGCCACACCCTTCGATTTGGCGATCTGCATCCATGTGTGGGAACGGACTCTTTCTTTCTCTAGTTCAAAAAATAGAGGCACGGTGAATTTCTGCGGTATGATTTTGCCCGCCTCTAAAAAGGTGTAATATGAATTCAGATTGGGTGAAGGGCTAGGTTCTGGTATGTGTTCTCTTGCTATCTCTTCAGGCAGTTCTGCCTCACCCTCCCTTGGTGATGAGGGTCCTTCTCCTTCCCTCTTTTCTGTTTCCTGTAGCCGGGCCAGAGTATCCTGTAGAACGTTTTCTGCTTCCTGTAGCTGAGTTTTTTCTAACTTTTCCTGCCATGTATTTTTCTTTGGACTCCCCTTCTCGTAGGTGACTGTGACCTTGGAGGGTGACTTTTCTTTGGGAGAAGTAGGTGTATCTTCGATGACGATCGGGCTGCTGGATTGGGCCTGTGGCTTGCCCGTCTTTATCCTAACACTTCTCCGAGCCTTAAAGTACAGAGGAGTCTCCCTCTTCCTCTTGTCTTTCGGCTTAGGTGGCGTATTGAGGCCAGCTAATACAGCTGCTGCCTCCCGTGCCAGAATATCCACCTCCTTTTCTTTGGTTTTTACCTTTTTGGGGCTTCCTGTAGAAGCCTGTTTCTGCAATTTCGGGCTTCCTGTAGAAGCCTTTTCCTTCAGCACTTTTGGGCTTCCTGTAGAAGACCCTTTCTTGACCGGTTTTGGGCTCCCTGTAGGAGCCTTTTCCTTTAGCAACTTTGGGCTTCTTGTAGGAGCCTTTTCTTGAGTCTTTGGGCTTCCTGTAGAAGCCTGTGTCTTTGTTTCCGGACTTCCTGTAGAAGTCTATTCCTTAGTGATTTTCGGGCTTCCTGTAGAAGCCTGCTTCTGTTTTCCTGTAGGTACAGGTGTCTCCGTCTTTGCTTGCTTACCTGCCTGAATTTTGCTTTTTGCTTTGGTTGCAGGTGCTGTTGAGGTACTTGGGCTGACGTGGACTACCTCAGCTTTGTCCATTCTGCCTTTCATCCTCTTTTCCCTTGCTGACAGGATTGGTGTGCCACCCTTTTCTTCGTCCTTCTTTTCCTCAGCCACTGCTTCCTTGTCTTCACTGCTGGAGGAGCCACTATCTTCAATCAACATTTTAATGTCCCCATCTCGTGTTAGATTCCTAAATGACTCCCAGGAGAGGGGAACTTTATATGAGTGCAGTGCATCCTCCACAAGCAATTTTATTAACCCATGGTGGGCTATCTGATCAGGTATGCCCTCTCTTAGCTTTGTAGCACACTCCATTAGGGACTGCAGGAGATAATGAGGGATGCTCAGTTTTTGCTCTACAGGAAGGTCAATTCGGTGCCTCAACTCAGTGAGTAACCGAAAGTGATATGCATACACGATGCTGAACCGGCCTTCACAAGTAATATATTTCATGATTTGCAAACTGACTTCATTCCATGGTGGTGATAAACTCGTTCTTCTCACCCCATTTTTATCCTTCGAGAATTCTTCCTCAGGGGGAAAGAATTCTTTCTTTGCTTGCTGGCTCTGCTTTCGCTCTTCTTTATCCCACGGCAGACCCATAGGAAGTTCTGTGATCCGACTTATATGCTCTGGGGTGAGTTGGAGGCTGAGACCTCTGAAGCTTACTGTGGCCAGTGTCTGGGATTTAGGCTTCAATGCCTGCAAGAATTCCTCGGCTACTTCATCATCGTAGCCCTGCAGCTTATCACAAAAAGGCATCCATTGTGCTCTGGTGAAGAGCTCTACCACTGCGGGATTTCTCCTTAATTTGGTGGAATCTGTGGGTTCCCGCCTGATAAACCCACCCGACATGATGAACACGGGGGTTTTGACTAAAGGTGACAAATGCAAAGGAGATTCGGCCTATTTCAGGCAGAGCATGCATACAATTCACAAAACACAGTCTAATTATACTGCTATCCTGTAGAAGCGATAGTATAGGCACAGCAATCCGATATTTTTATGACCAGACTGTGAATAATGATCTTGCCACCTTTGAAAGCCAATTGCGGAAGGAGTTTCAGGGTTACCTTTTTTCTGCCACCTTTTCTTACGTGAGGAATTCACCTTCCTGTAGAACCGCGTTCCTGTAGAGACTGCTTCCTGTAGGACTGCGTTCCTGTAGAAACTGTTCCTGTAGGAGCAGTGTGCAAACTTCGGGGAGGACTGTAGTTGGCCAGCGGTCGAGAGGTGCTTCACCGGTGTTCTGGTAGCCGAAAGCTCGGCGTATCAACGTTTAGAGGAAATCAGAAGAGCCACTCGAGTTTTGAAGTGGAGGTTGATGAATACATGCGCATAATCTAGCCGATTAGATTTTGAATCGGCGCAGCTCATGGCGCGGGGGGTGAGCTGTCCCCGCCGGACCGTTGGGCGACGTCACCCATCATTCACCTGCATATTCACTCGCTGCCGCATTCATTCCCACAGATCTGCCGCCGCCCTTTTCGGTTAAACTCGTTTCTCGGCTGACGGGACTATCCTCACGTGCGTGCTGCGTATTTCTTTGTCGTGGCTGCCACCCAAGCATCCGACTATACCATAACTGGCCGACGTGGCCAGTCAACTGGCCATACGGCCGCTCAACCATTCATTTCTACGCCATGCAAAACAAATCAAAGTAATACTCATGCGATTTGGTGGAAGGAAGGGTTGAGACACTTACCTGCGCGCGGCTGCACACGATTTTTCGGTTTTTGGACGACGGGGAGCGGATCTACCTGCTGCATGCGGCTTACACAGTCCCGGAGGCTCGTGGTTACAGGATGCTGGCGATGGAGTGGATGCTCTGGTTGCCTGCGCCCGTGTTTTGTTTGCAGAGGGCGGTGCTGTGAATGGTATCCACTCATGTAGGTTTGACTGTTACAGGATTCCCGCGGGGTGCCTTGTAACAGTCTCGCCTCCTTGGGTGCATGCTGCACGATGATGGATGGAATCTTTTGATCACGCTCCCGGAGCTTCTGATGCTCGACATGGATGTGGTATGAGCTCTCGGTGCTTGTTTTTCTTTGACAGATGGCTTTACCACGAGAACTCATTGATCTGGTTTGCTGGTGCAGGGATCTTGGTTGCATGGCGACGAGGATGGTGGAGCAAGGTTACAGCAATGTTCATGGGTGCCAATCAGTGGCATGCATGCATCCAACCCATTCCTTAGCCGCTAGATCTCCGTTTGAAACAAATTTTTGGCCGTCCCAGACTTCTACAGGAAGTTTCCTGTAGAACACAGAGCTTCCTGTAGAAAGTTCGGCCTTCCTGTAGAAAGTCTGCACTTTCCTGTAGAAAATCCGCGCCTTCCTGTAGAAAGACTGCGCCCTCCTGTAGAAAGACTGTGCCTTCCTGTAGAAAGACAGCAGCTTCCTGTAGAAGATTTAAACCATGATAAAATTGCACATACCTTGAAAAACATGGGTGCTCTTGGAGGAGGTACTGATGAGGTCCCTTGACAGCATGATAAGGACCCTTGGCTGTGATTGAAGAGGCTTCTTCTCCTCCATAGAACATCTGCAACCTGCATGCAATTTTCATATTGTGCTTATTATTTTTTCTTTTTTTCTTTTTTCTTTTTTTTTTTGAAAAGATAACAGGGGCGCCCCAAAGAGGTTTTCACCCTTGCTACCTGCCCTGAGCGCCTTAGAGAGGTTTTCACTCAAGGATCTTTTTCAACCTTTTCTCTTTTTTTTTTTTGAAAAAGCAATAGGAGCGCCTCAATGAGGTTTTCACCCCTATTACCTGCCTTGGGCGCCTCAGAGAGGTTTTCACCCAAGGATCTTTATTTATTTATTTATTTATTTATTTTTTTTTTTCTTCAGATCTTCTTTCAGGGTGTGCCAGAGGCAGAGGCAGAACCCTTCTCTATGACCAATACAGATTTCTCCATAGTTTGGATAAACTCTTGTCTTGAGAGGGGTCTCCTGTAGATCTTCAATCGATGCCCATTGACAAGCATGGGAATGGCTTCCTCATCAATAGTTCGAATGAGGACAGATCCATTGTCATGGCATTTCTCCACTGTATATGGTCCTAGCCATCTGGTTCTCAGCTTCCCCTTGAAATCTTTGTATCTGGAATCATACAAAAAAGCCCAATCTCCTGGCTGAAATTGCTTGTCATGGAGATGTTGGTCATGCCACACCTTCCTCTGAAGTTGAACCACTTCTGAGTGAAGGAGGGCCTGCATGCGGTGCTCATCCAGTCCATTCAGTTGCAACAACCTTTCTTGTTGTGCATGGCTAAGATCTAGGTCCAGCTGAGCTGCCATCCTCAAAGTGTTATACTCAAACTCAATGGACAGCAAAGCTTTCTTCCCATAGACCAGCTCATAAGGTGTGAAGCCGGTGGTGGTCTTCCAAGTGGTGTTGTAGGCCCATGTGGCCTCAACCAGGCGATCTGCCCAATCTTTTTTGCTGCTGCTCACCACTTTGGTCAAGATCCCTTCTAATGCTCTATTGGTGACTTCCACCTGCCCATTTGCTTGAGGGTGATAGGGAGTGGAAGTCCTATGCTTGATCTTGTGATGAGCTAGGAGATCTTCAACCAGGTTGGAGGTGAACTGGCTCCCTTGATCGGTGACCAACTCTCTTGGATAGCCAAACTTATAGAAGATGTTCTCTCTTAGGAACTCGACCACCTTCTCTTCTGTTGCTGCTTTGATTGCTTTAGTCTCTGCCCACTTTGTCAAGTAGTCAGTACACACAATGATGTAGGATCTTTGCCTCGAAGAGGGATTGATTGGACCCAAAAAGTCCATGCCCCACTTCTCAAATGGCTCAAGAGTCACTTGAGGTTGGAGAGGCATTTCATCCCTTTGGGTTGGTTTCCCCATTCTTTGGCATTGGTCACACTGACTGACATATCTTCTGACATCTTGATGAAGTGTGGGCCAGTAGCAGCCTGCCTGTAGGATCTTGAAGGCATTTCTCTTTGCTGCAAAATGCCCTCCACAAGGCCCATCATGACAAGTGAGGAGGATATCAAAGACTTCCTCCTCCCTTACACAATGCCTTAAGATCTGATCGGGGCCAAGCTTGAACAGGTTGCCCCCGATCCAAGTAAATGAGGCACTTTTTCTGATGATTCTGCTCTTCTCTTTTGAAGAGAGATGCGGAGGGAACTGAGCCGAAACAAGGTAGTTTGCTATATCAGCAAACCATGGAGAGAGTATTGAGATAGCAAACAGATGCTTATCAGGCATCTGGTCATCCACCGTCCCATCTTCATCTGCAGACAAATCCAATCTAGATAAAAAGTCAGCAACAACATTTTCTCTACCTGGTTTATCAACAATGGTTAGATCAAACTGCTGCAATAAAAGTAACCATCTAATAATACGAGAATTCACATATGGTTTATTCATTAAATATCTAATAGCTGCATGGTCAGTATGTACAAAGGTCTGGTAACCAGTAATATGATGTCGGAACTTGTTCAATGCATGGACCATAGCCAAGAATTCCTTCTCGGTTACAGTATAATTCAGCTCAGCTTTGGACAATTTTTTGCTAACAAGGTAAATGGCATATGGAAGTTTCTGCTCAACTTGTCCTAAAGCTGCACCTATGGCTTTGTTCGAGGCATCAGTGTGGATGTGGAAAGGTAGGGCCCAGTTTGGACCTCTCAAGATCGGTGCTAACACCAACTTGTCCTTTAACTCATTTAAAGCCCTCTGACAATCGTCAGTCCATTTAAACTCCACATATTTTGCCAACAAACCAAACAATGGCGAGGCTAGCTTGCTGAAATCTTTAATGAATCTCCGGTAGTATCCTGCTAATCCCAAGAAACTCCGGACATCCCTTACCTTTTGAGGAGGTGGAACCCTCTTGATGAGAGCAATTTTGTTAGGATCCACCTGCAATCCTTGGGAAGAAATGGTATGGCCTAGCACGGTCCCTTCAGTCATCAGGAATTCACATTTTTCAGGACTGAGGGACAGGTTCATCTCGGTGCATTTGATTAGGACTTTCCCCAGGTTGGACAATGCTTCCTGGAAGTTGGCCCCATATGGAGTAAAGTCATCCATGTATATTTCCACTGCATCATGGACTAGCTCCGAGAAGATGCTCAAGACAGCTCTCTGAAAGGTAGCAGGAGCATTGCATAGCCCAAAGGGAAGGACTCGGTAGGCAAAGGTACCCCAAGGACAAGTGAAGGTGGTCTTATCTTGGTCTTCTGGGCTGATTTGGATTTGATTGTACCCGCTAAACCCATCCAGGAAAGAGAAGAACTTCTTTCCTGCCAGTCCATCCAACACTTGATCTATGAAAGGTAGAGGGAAGTGGTCCTTCTTGGTAGCTTTGTTCAGCTCACGGTAATCCACACAGATTCTCCACTTCCCATTCTTCTTGGGAACCAACACTAGAGGGGACACCCATTCACTATCTGAGATGGGGTAGATGAATCCGGAATCCAACAGTTTTTGCAATTCTTCCTTGACAATGTCCTTAAGGGCAGGGTTCATTCTCCTCTGCGGTTGCCTAACCGGTTTACAGTCCTCTTTGATATATATGTGATGAGTACAGACCGAAGGATGGACTCCTTTCATCTCCTTATAGCTCCAAGCAAAAGCATCTAGGTGGTTGGCCAACAGACTACACAGCTCCTTTTCCTGGGAAGGAGATAAGGAGGAGCTGATTTTCAATGCTCTCTCAGGGCCGAACTCCACATTCTTAACTCTGGGAGTGACAGGGTTGGTTGTACAAAGATCCACTAAGGTGCCAGCTTGGGCATCCTCCACCAATTTTTCTAAGGGTAGTGCACTGGTAGGTGGGTTTTGGATCAAGTTCTCGATCAAGTCATCCTCGGTTGGGGGGTTTCTTCTAGTGGTATCTAGGGTACACAGAGGTGCTGAATACACCTCGTCTTCTTCTCCTTCCTCCAACCAGAGTGGTAAATCATGCTCTAAAGAGGGTCGGGCAGGAGGGTATAGGACTAGCTGCTTGGACATGGGACCATTTTTGATGGTCATGTTTCCTGCCCGACAACTTATGTAAGCATCTGCAGTAGCTAACCAAGGCCTTCCCAAAATGAGAGGATATACAGTAAGCTTGGCCTTTGGTTGCAGAACCAGGAAGTCTGCAGGGTATTCCCAGGAATCAATGGAGACCATGACATCCTCCACAATCCCTTCAGGAGTCACGGTGGAGCGATCTGCTAATTGCAGTACTGTCGAGGTCTTCCTCAAGGAACCCTGAAGATTGAGTTTAAGCATAGTATCTCTGGTCATCACATTGATGGCCGCCCCCAGATCAATCAAGGTGTGGGGGATAATGGTGCCATTGATGTGAACATCTACTACAGGACTACCAGGATCTAGGTACTTTGGGCAGATGAATTGTCCTAGCATAAGGTCAGACAGTTGTCCTATGACATTGATAGTTGAGGCATCTTTCTTCCGTCTGCCTGGGTGTTTGAAACACTTCTCCTTAACTAGCTTGTTATATATTTGCACATCCTTGATGGCTTAGAGAAGTGGGTTTTTTACACACAATTGCTTGAGCTCACCCAAAAGCTCATCTTCTTCTGGGTTAGGTTGTGTGGTGGCTGTTAGTCTCTCAGGAAAGGGTGGAATAGGCTTTGGTTCACTCTCCTGATGGTCTTCCTCATCCTCTGGGGGAGGAGGCTGGCGATCTGGAAGAGTCTTTCCAGATCTAAGATTGATCTCCTCGATCTCCATAGCATAGGTAGGGCATGAGGTTTGCCCAGTGTATACCTGCTGGGCCTGTCTATTGTTGGGGTTCGGGTTCGGTTGGGTAGGCATTTGAGGTTGCCTTGGAGGAGCAGGAGGTAATGGTTGAGGTTGAACTGGTGGTGGAGGCAAAATGGCAGGAGGGGTGTTGTATTGGGGCCTCCACCCCGATTGTGGTGCATTCCACTGAGGCTGTGGCTGGGTATGTGAGTGATATGGATGAGAAGTAGGTTGAGTGGGGTACTGAGGTGGATAAGGCCATGGAGGAGGCATGGACCATGAAGGATGAGCAGGGGTACCCCAGGAAGGCATAGGAGTTGACTGGTTGGGGTTGTAATAAGCTTGAGATGCCCCTTGCATCCCCTGCTGATAAGGTCTAGATCCTTGTGGCCTCCTTTGGTTGAGGTAATAGAGAGGCTCTGTGGGAGCTTCGGTCCCTTGGTACATGGCTTTAAACCCAGGTAAGGTTGGACACTGATTTGTGGGATGGTCCTCCTCACAAACGAAACACACTTCAACCGAATGCAATGGACATTCGTTCTTAGGGTGCCTCCTTGTGCACCTAGGACAGAAGACAGCCAAGGTTCTCTCAGCCTCTTGTTTCTTTTGCTGAATCCTGAAAGTATCAAGCTGCATGGCAATGGTTTGTCTCACCTCACTCTTAAGATCTTCTAATTGGTTTGCAAGCTCATGTTTGGAGAAAGGGACACTAGTTGAGAGGTGGTTTCCTCTACCTCGTTTCCGAGCTGCCCTGGAGTGGTTTCTAAATACAGTCTTGATGTCCTCATAAGGCAGTTGGTAAATGTCCCCCCCAGCTAACATGTGAAGGGTATCTAAGAGGTCTTCAGGGACTCCTCGGAGTAGGACCAATTTGAGGGATTCAGGGTCAAGTGTGCACCTGGCTCGCTTATAGCTTAGTTGGAACCTCTCCTCATAATCCTCTAAGGACTCATCATTTCCCATGGACATCCGAAAGATTTCCCCCTTTGTTTCCTTGGACCTACAGTAATCCCGGTACTTGGTGTTGAAAGCTTGCTACATCTGAGCCCAAGTAGTGATACTATTCCCAGGTAAACCCATGAACCAGCGTAGTGCTGCATCCTTGAGAGTGGAAGGGAAAAGTTTCAACTTTTGCTCATCTTCAGTATAGTCATAGGTTCTACAAAGGACAGAAAACTCAAACAGGAAGGTATCTGGATCTTCAGTGGTCAACCCATGGAAGTGAGGTAAGGTGGAGGGGCTAATGTTTTTCATTTTCATCTCTCCATTGGTCTCTCGGATGGGGAAGGCACCTTCTATTCTCTCGTCTTCTCTTCTATTGTCAGCCATAGCTTCAGATGGATTGGTCTCTAACTCTTCTTCTACTATAGGGTCTTTGGATATCCCAGGTTGTTCACCTATAGGTTCCTCTGGGTCACTGTCACCAAAGAAGAGAGAAGGGTGACTCAGTGATGTGGTGGGGGTATTTGGTAGGAATTTGCTTGATCTATCTCGGTTCCTACGAGGCATGAAATGGAAAAGACTTTCTTTTTCTTTTTGCTTGCTTTTGCTTTGCTTTTCTTTTGGTACCTGCAAAACTGAGACAGATTGATCTACAACTAACTATGAAAGATGCAATATTGACTGAAAGCAGGAAAGAACTAATCTACTTTGCTCAAATGAAATTGCAGAAAGGAAATGCTAGTCTATGAAAGCAGGAAATGCTAATCTAGGAAAGTAGGAAATGCTAAGCTATGAAAGCAGGAAATGCTAATCTATGCTACTTTTGCAGAATGGAAATGAAGTAAACTACTAGCAGAAGGTAAGAGTAAGAAAGTAGAAGAAAAGCAACAATTACTAATACTCTGACGCTTCCCCGGCAACGGCGCCAAAAAGATGGTGAGCTCCAGTATTGTAGCAATAATGCTACAACTCCTGGGGCTTCCTGTCTCTTAATTATATCAACCCGGTAGTTCGTACAAACTTGGAAGCGATGGTGCTGTATGCACAAGTACTAGCTCTTGTCGTAGCTGTCACTTGGTCAGCTGGCACAAGTCCGCTAGGGCTCAAGCCAACTTCTATAGGCTCACAGAAGAAGCTTTATCAATGATGGACGAAAGCTAGCTCAAAGAA
Source organism: Pinus tabuliformis (assembly GCA_031772625.1). Lineage (NCBI taxonomy): Eukaryota > Viridiplantae > Streptophyta > Pinopsida > Pinales > Pinaceae > Pinus > Pinus tabuliformis. The sequence goes on along the minus strand of CM062809.1, from coordinate 837,265,763 downwards.
GACTAATCTACTTGGAAAAAATGAACTGAAAGCAAATCAAAACAAGGAAACCCTAGGAAACCCTAATTTAACTAGTCTAACCTCTATGATGCAAAGAATGTGAAGGAAACTTCTACCAATGATGCCATTACCTCTAATAAATGAAAGTGCATGAATCTAATCTACTTGTAGCATAAAAGACATGTTTTTGTAATTTTCCTTTAAGTGGATGGAGTGATTGTGATTTTGTGCTTATTAGGGTTTGGTTGTGCAGATGTGATGCAGAAGGAAGGAAGCTTGGGAAAGGTTGGGGAGGCTAGCAGAGGTTCCCAGAGATCCTTAGCATCAGTCCATAGAGGTTCCTCACGTTCAGAAGCTCAGCAACCGAGTGAGTGGCCTCCTACAGGATGTCTGCAGGGGATTCTACAGGATACGCACGGGTTTCTACAGGATGTCTACCAATTGCTACAGGATGACCTACCGTGGGTGTTTGAAGTGATGGAGGAGTGATGGAATGGTAGGGGGAGATGTGTAAGTTAGGAATAAGGCTGGTGATGGCTCAGGAGTGGAGAAGTAGGATGGAGAATTAGTGTGTGATGTGGGTTGATGGATGAAAGGTTATAACAACGAAATGTCTAAAGGATGGAGTTACGTGAGGAGTGGAGGAGTTTAGGAGATGACAAGGCAGAGCATAGTTCGAGGATGTGGTTGTATGCGTGATCAAGACGAAGAAGGAGGTAAGAAAATGATGAAAAGCAGTGTAAATGAAACAAATGCTTATGACTGTCACCAAGATGAAAATTCATTAACCTAAACTACCTGAACTCAATGAACAGCAAGATAAAGCGTGTAAAGGAATGTGCATGAAGTGGTGATGAAAGTGTATGGTGCAAGAGTGAAGTGCATGGAAAGATCTATCATAAACGAGACTATGTTGCAGCATGTATAAAGTGAAGAACTGCGTATTTTTGTGGCTGGTATGGGCTGCACTCCAATCTCCAAATAGAGATGGCAGTGGAGACCTTCTCAACCTTTTTGCTGGAGCTCCAATGTATTATCAACCTGCTAATCTAACTAAACAACCGAAATCAATTCAACCATAAACCAGTCCTATCTATGCTCATGAAAAACGACTAAATGACCAAACTGTGAATTCGAATTGCATGTGAAAATAACCAAACTCAAAGCGCTGGAACGAAATGCAAACACATTACAACACTGAGGAGATCTATTGCTCTCAGGTTGGGCCCTAACCTGAGAGCTATAGCTCCTTGAGAAAACTCAGAACTAGATCAAAATCTGCCTTCTTTATTCATAATCTGATATCATGCCAAATTGGCTTACAAAAAGGAACAAAGACCGAGCCGTGCTCAAAAATTACAATAGTAATGCGAGAGTTTCAACAACCTATCAAAGGCTACGGCCTCCATACTTATGCAAAAATGATCATCCAACAAGTGTCCTTGATTTTAGGAGCTCGACTGTCCAACTGAAGTTTAACTTGTTGATCCTGTAGGACAGTCATAATTGCTGTTCCTGTAGAACAATTATAACTGCTGTTCCTGTAGAATAGCTGGCTGCTTCTAAGCTCGGTGGGGAGATGGATTGGAGCTCGGAGTTCTTGGTGGGAATCACGAGGAAGGTCCCAAGACTGTGGACATCCTCTCCTAAAAACCAGCAGTGCCACCTCCTTGTCTCCTTTTCACGTGGTCTTTTCTCCCTTTTAATGCAAAAACCTGAGATCATAATGCATTAGTCACGTAGATAAAGTGTCTACCCTTCTTCCTACAAACAACACGAATAAACTAAGAAATGCATGCATAAGCAGTAAAAAGTGAATGGTTTGAGCAAAACAAGTAGGCCAAATGAGCCCAAATTATACCAAAAATTGGGGCTCATCAAGTTGTGCTTTGAAAGCTTGCGCCGTGGAATCTTCTGCTAAGTTGGGTCTTGTTTCATGTGCTAGAAGTGATCCAGTCAATTGTTCTATGAATAAAGTTGTATAATATTTGGATTCTAGAATGGTTGTTCCAATCATGTCATATTTCTTAGGCAACCTTCGAAGAAAATTTTGAACATATTCTAATCTGTAATGGTTTCACCAATGCGTTTGATCTGATTGACTATTCCCATGACTCTAGTCATGAACTGATCCACATTTTCTATGTCAGTCATCTTTAGGGTTTTGAACTATGCTCTCAATGTATACAATTTAACTGTCTTCACTGTATCATTATGTTGATATGAAACTTTCAATATTTCCCAATCACTTGTTGGGGATGCGTGAGTTATCTTGTCGAAGATAAGTCATTGATTGAGTTTTGTATCCAACATTTGACTCACTGTTACTTGTTTCTGAGTTCAATAGTTGCAATCCTTTGATTATTGGCCATGATCACCAATTATTCTTGGGTCGACTCTATATAGGCATTCTGAAGTGTGTCCCAACATTCTTGCGCTTGTAGAAATGTCTTCATTCGTAAATACCAAACCTCATAATTTTTTCCAAACAAAATCCAAGTCTGTGGCAAGATGCTGGAGGAAGCCATTCCTTCAACTACAGATGTGTGCACTTTTTTTACAATCTTCTTTCCAAGGCTCATCCTCCTTTTTGAAAACCTTTTTTTTTAAATAAAACATTTCGAATAAAAGGGACTCAATATTTATTTGGGCATTGTTTCCACAAGTGTGTTTTTAAAAATTGAAGTACGTTTCCTTGTCGTTGACTTTCATCAAATATGTGGAGCATGAACGTTTTGTTTGAACCCAGTTTTAGAGGAGCGCTCTACCATGAGTATGTTCTAACCCAAGTCACGCAGTTCACAATGGTGATATGCAATGTTGCATAGTAGAAAACGTGGATTTCGTAAGTGTATGATAGTCAACGCTCTTGGTCAATATGGAGGGATGTGTTGCTGATTCAAAAAAATATTTAAAGAAAAAATATTAAAATTTCTTTCCGCCTTTTCTTTCAACTAAAAGAAGATAACAATGTGCTTCATCCTCTTCATAGAACTGGCTTCACGCTATTAGCTTCTTCGAAACTGTTATCACTCCTCTGGATCTCCAAGGCCGAGGAAGAGTCCAGCTGAGGTAACCACAGACCAATATTTTGACTTGGTAGCTAGCCCTACCAGGCTAGAGAGGGCTCTCTCCAAAGGATCACAACCAAGAGGGTTGGATAGATTAGGGTTCTAGGCTAGATATAAAGTGTAGAGGGTTGTTTGATTTGATTTTGATTGGGGTAGTCACTGGATGAGTGAATTAGGTCAGAGAGTGAACTAGGTCAGGGCAAAAGAGAATCAGAATTGCAAACATCTGATGGGGCAAGGTGGGAAAGTTACTTTAACAATTTGTAGTATAGTGATGAAATGGTTTAGACATGAGATGCTAAAAATAACATGAAAATCATGAATTATTTTTAAACTGAAGAAATTAAACAAATTATGATGATTTTCCCAAAACATAGCATGGAAGATGTATTCTGCTTATCACACCTTGAAAATCAAACATATTTAGAAGTGAAATGGATCATGGAAGATACAAAACACTAAAGAATAAACAATATCAAAATACCATGCCACAGGAATCCCACCAAAATAGCTGCAACTCATCAATATATTCCATGCCAAAGTCTGAAACACTAATACAATATCCAATGGAGTCCAACATGTAGAATGACTAAAAAATTACATGATATAGGCCTCAAACCAACTCATCCTAGCCTCAGGGGTCAAATACATGAGAGGAGGAACAGTTACAACAAAAACTGAATTGATAACTAGAGTGTAGGGTGGTTAAAGTGACTCATCCCTAACTTAAGTGAGCTGATTCATTACATCTCATGGAGGCCATTTACCTAACGTAATTACCCTAGGTAACAGTACAAACATGATAATTACATCAATAATATCAATTAAATTAGTAAAATATTGATTTCCCATAGGTAAAAATCAAATTTGGAGAAGAACAGTGAAAAACTAGGCCAACTGTGAAATGTGCAGTGCAAGTGTCAAACCCGCAATGGTATCTTCAAACCCACGTTTTCCTACCTTCCCGGTGTCAAAATTGATCCTATGATAGCTCATTAGAAACATTATCCTGTCTAGTTTCCAAAAATTCCCTTGGTTTTCAAAATGAGCTTTATTTGATCCTAAAAAAAATGGATTCTCCCAGGACTAGTCAAATGTGCAGCGCCAGAAGGAAACGTGCAATGCCAACTTTAAATCGACTTTTGAGCACCTTCCTGAAGTCCAAATTGAGCACATTATAGTTAGTTGGAACTATCACTCTCTTTTATACACAATTTACTTATCAAGAACTGAAAATGATCAAGTGTAGCCCCTCAAAAACCAATTCTCCCAAGACTGGTCAAAAAGTGTAGAATGAGGGTGAAAAATTGAAGTGTGATCTTACAGGAAATTTTTGGAGGTCTTCCTCAACTAAAAATTGAGCTTATGAGAGCTCATTTGAAATCTCCTTTAGTATAGTTATGGCTTGAATCATCAAGAAAGTCATTGGGACAATCCAGCTAGGAGAAAAATGGATTTTCCCAAGGTCACTCCAGAAGTGCAACAACTCTCTTGTAGCAACTGTATTTTTGAAATTTCTCCAAAACCATAACACCTGTGTAAAAAATGGAGGTTTTTCATATGTGGATGATTATGGATAATAACCTCTCTCACTTGTGAAACATTCATCTCCGTTTGGTTGGAAACATACTTTGAATAAAAACTTGCCCTATGTGTGGCAAATGATTTGTCCCTTGGAATGACTTCTTGAAAAATGATGGAGACATGACGTTTATGAGTTGGAATGGCCTCATACTTGATGAAATGAACTCCCTTATGCCTCGTCTTCTTAAATTTCTCTGATTCCATAGCCAACGCTAGCTTAGTGGGAGAGGAAATTAGGGTTTAGTGTAGGCAAAACACACACAAAACAAGGGATTTGGGAAATTGATAGGAATCAAGGGAAATAAAGGGGATAGGGGGCTTCTACATTCTTAGGAAAATTTTGTGAGGTAGCGAGGAATGTTAGGAATTAAGGGAAACTGGAATTTTGAGGATTGAGTGAGGGGAGGGGGTCCAAAAGGGTGAAACATAGGCCTAGTCTAGAAAAGTGTTAAAAGCGTAGAAATAGGCTAGGGTTTGTAGAAAAGTGATGATTTTGAGGGATATGAGTGATGGGAAGTGTTTAGGAAGGTATATTAAGGATAGGGGAAGGTGTAAGAGCATCACGATACAATTTTTGTTGATATTTTAACCATGGAGGTCATGAAACCAAGAAAAATGTCCTCAAAACGTTGGGAGAGGGAAATGAGAGGAATGGACATGGGAAAAGGTCAAGGGTGGTAGATGGAGTGTAGATGAGTGAGGTTTTTTTACTATGGCTACCATTAGTGAGTAAATTTTTGAATGAGGACCTACGTGGAATGACAAAAATTTATGAGAGAAACCCTAATATGAATATGAAAAGAGGAGTTTTGATCACTGATGACAATATGCAAATACTGACACTAACAAAAACAACGAAGGCTTCTTCTTCTCCTTGAATTATTGGTCTCTATTGGCCTCTTTCAAATCTTATGCGACCTATTGCTCTGATACCATGATAAAGAATGAAAAAAAAAAATGGTGCAGAGATTTCTCTTTTTAATATTAAAAAATAACTAAATAGATTACATTGTAAACATCAATAATAAATGATTAAGTAGAACTCGATACCTATGGAGTAGAACTAAAGTAAAACTGAATTGTCTATGACACCTAGCAGACACCATAATCAAATATGATGACACCTAACATACAGTGAGAATAATATCTCTCAACAAGTGAGTTAGAAAGGTTACAAAAGATTGACTTTGTTTATAAATATTTTAGTAAAATTTATGAAATTAATGGCATAACCCTAAAAAAAAATTAACCTTTGCAATTTTAATAAAAAATAATTGTATTATATTATATTTATACTTTTATAAATATATATTTACATTAGTATATTATTATGTTATAAATAATTTAGATAATTATTTGTTATTAAATATATAATTTAAAATAAAAATTAGAATATATTTTTAATTCTTAAATATACAAATTATAACTTTTGGAAATTATAAAATTAATTATTTTTATTATGTTTTATTTATAATATATATGTTGATTTTTCCCTCACTAAGGTGTGTACTGTATCCTCAGCGGAATCACCTCAATTAAATGATGGGTACCTTGAAGGACAAATCCACCACCTTCCACATGCGTGGCAAGGCTAGCAGGGTCACCTCATGCAGGAGAGGAGGTAATAACAACACAAGTGGTGCTAGGGGCGGCCATTCAAGGCATAGGCCTCTAGTTGATTGCATGCAATGGTTTGGAGGTGAGCCATAGGTCCCATCTCAAAGGAAGTTGGCGGACGATGTTAGCTATTGTGGAGAAAGATCGGTACAAATGTGCCTTCATCCTTCCTTAGTGTTATCACTCAGGTTGTCCTTAAGCTCTAGAAAAGGATACGGCCGAGGTAACCACAGACCAACTTTGGACTGCAGGTTCTAGCCAACCTGCAATCAGAGAGGGCTCTCTCTTTAAGATTTAGCTTTGTTGAAAAGGATTTTAGGCTAGGTCTCGAGTTCAGAGGGTGTTTGTTTTGTTTTTGGTGGGAAAATTGATGTTTTCAGACAGAGAGGCAAGGCATAGTCTGGAAGTTTCGAACCATTGGGCGTGGAGTCGAGGAGGAGAACTGCTGGTATACTTCTTCGGTCACAAGGGAGGGAAAGTGGAGCAATATAGCTGAGCATGAAACAATATTTCAGGTTTAAATTATGGGAAGAATGCTAAGTATTGAGAGGCAGTTAAGAATCTCTCAATTAGCTTAACAGAGGAGGTAACAGAGTGCTACCTAGGGGCAGTAAAGAATCCCTAGATAATTTGAAAACACAGGTGAATTGGGGTAAAATGAGCCAGGAGGAATTCATATTCATAACCAATTCAATCAGAGGAAAACATAAAGAAATAGCAGAAATTGAGCATAGAGAGTATTTAAACTAATTCTAGGCTATTCTTTCTTTCTGCTATTTAGATAGTGGTAAATAATAAACAGAGGTAAGATGCACTTATTGCTTCAGGCTGCATCATAAGAATTCCATCTTCATATCTCCAAAACATTCATTTACAACATTCAGTTTGCTCTCCAAGCTTTCAACAATATTTGATTATAGAAAAAACTCAGGTATACAATGCGAGTCTCTGGTGAAAATTCTCAATCAACCAACTCTTGAAACAGTGTAGAGGGCGGTATATATAGGGCAAAACTATCTACAGAGTTCCTTTATTACATCTTGACCTAATTAGGTATGAAAGAAAAATGACTACTTAACCTAATCCTATCCAGAAATAAATGCAAAAATATCTAGGGCTGCGCTTAGGGCCGCCGTATCAAAACTGAATAAATGATGTTGTCCTTGGTGGCTTTCTGCAGTGTTTTCTGAAATAAATGTGTATGGGTTTCTGCATCTCTGCTGTCTGTCTGCATTTAAAGCTTTAAATGTGATTTGAGGGCAAGGTTGGGCTTACGCCTCCTGATTTGACTTTCTGGGGGGGGGCTCATCAATGTTCAGGTGCTTCGAGCCCCTAAAAAATCTTGGCTGATACTCTTTGGCTCTTTTCTTCCTCTGATACTCTTTGGCAATAAATTGATGCTGTTCTGACATGCTTTGTGTTAAATCATCATTTAATGGCCGCTGTTCGGCCTCTGTTTTCTTCAAAACTGTTTTCTGGTCCTTCCGGCAAGCTTCGCGAAGAAAAATGGGTCTTTCGGCGCCTTTCGGGCTTCCTGGGGGCTGTAAAACGAAAAGATTCCCTGAATATTCCATATTCAGGCCCAAAAAATCTAGCGATGAGCGATTAATCGCTCATCAAAAACTGCCTCAGAAACTGATTCCGGGGCTCCGAAGTGCGATTTTTTGCCCTTCGTGCCAAAAAGTGCTGATGACGTTAGCATGACGTGACGTTGTACGGCAGGTGACGTCAGCGATGACGTCAGCATGATGATGTGGCGGGATGACGTCATCATGTACGGATGGTGATGTGGCATGACACGTGGTAGGGGCCACGCAGGCAGATGACTCGACATGTGACTGGGCAGAGGGGGTGACGTAAGCGGTGACTGTGCAGGGGGGTGACGTAAGCGGTGACTGTGCAGGGGGTGACGTAAGCGGTGACGTCAGCGGGCAGGAAGCGGTAAGTTGTTTTTTTGCGCACCACCTTTGGGGTGGAAGTGGTATTGTCAGAGGGGGCTCTGCCACAGCCCAGGAGCTGACGCGTGGCGGGAGGTACAACGGTAATACCGCCCATCTCCCGGACGCTAAAGCTCGGGCGTTTTGGAGGTGGGAGGCCCGCCCACCGTCGATCTGCGGGGCGGACGATCGGACGACTGGCGGGAAGGACGAGGCGACGGCTGGTTAGGGCGGGAATATGCGCAGAATATTCCCTTTTAAATATAGCACGTGGTGGGTTTAAAACTTAGGTTTATGTGGGTTATGGGGGTTATATGGGTTTACTACGCGCGGGTCAATGTATTTGTGCACAAAACTTTGGTTTAGGGGCGGAAAAGGGGGTTTTTGAGGGTTTAGGTCTAGGGGAGAGGTTATTAATCTGGCCAGGTGTCAGATTAATCCCTTTTAAGACAGGGATGGGCTAAAAACAGCCCCGGATGGACCGTTTTTTCCCGAACTTATAAAAAATATGGCTATATTGCCAGGGAGGGGATATTTACATAGGGGAATTTTATATACAAAGTTTTAATAGGGGAAAGGGGAAAACTGATAGGGAGCTATACAATATTGTTAGTAGTTAATATGAAGGTGATAAGCAGGCGCCAAGGTCAGGGACCTTAGGCTAATTTTTGGGGAAAAGACTTTGAAAAGAAATAGAATCCTTGAGTGAAGCAGGTCTTCACCAAGGCAACTGCTATGGATGATGATGAAACTAAGAGGAATCAAGCAGATCTTGACCTCTTTGGGAAGTTAGTACAAGAATTGGAGAATTAGAAGAAGGGGCGAGTTAGTTATGTCCACCTTTGAGTTCCTTTGCATGAACACTGCCTGCAATGTGATCTGTAAAATATAACACTTTGTACCACAAAATTGATCATAAATTATCATTCTGCAACCACACAGCTACCTACCCAGCCTACTCTCCTAACATTTTTTCTTATTTTTGGTTTGGGTGCACTTAGACTTGCAAACCCAGATTTACAATTTTTTCTTTTGAATTTTTCCTATCTAAATCTGCACTTATTTCTGCCAGGGCCCAGATTAAGCAGTTGGGTCCCTTTGATTCTCTACCTATCTACAGATCTGCCAAGATTAAACTGTTTGGACAGATATCATTCTCTATATTCTAAAACAGGAAATTGAAACCTAGGGAGACGAAGATTAAACTGTTTGGACCTCCCTTAAATGAAAACTTCTTCAAAACTGGAACAACTCATCAAAAATTGGATTCAGCAGTGGCATTTGGACTAGTACACTTCATGGCTTTCTTCTTTGGTCTCTTCTGGAAATATGGAACACTGCAGCTTGCAAAGTATGACATATTTGGCATGTGAAAATGTCAATCATGAAAAATGATACCCTGTTGCAACAGGAGGCTAACAGTGGCTCCACTTAAGGATGGCTTTTCCTTGTGAAAAGCCAAGAACAGCAGGTCAGATTGCCTTGATTTTCTATTTGTTGTTCTAGACTGGGAATACTTCTTTGTTCTGGCTTTTTAAAAAATATAAACTTGGAACTATAAACAACCTCTTCCTCAACTGAATTACTGTGAACTGTACAACATCGCCTGCTTTCTTCTGCGTGCTTGATAATTATGTACAACATTGTTTGAGCATTATGTCTCTGAAAATCATGGGTCAAAACTGATGTATCTCCTCTGACTCTGGTCCTGAACAGTTACTGACCAATTTCTTCTTCCTTGTCAATACTCTTTTGGCTGAAGATTACAATCTGCAACAACTTGCCTTTACCATGATACATTGTGATGTGTCTATGTTATTCTTCACTGTTGTGTTGAAATTAGTGCAGAGACAGGGCTTTTAAAACTGGAATACTTACATCGGCTAGATCTTCACAAATTTACTGCTGCTTCTCAAACAATCGGCTTGCTTATAAAAAAAAATGAAAACAAAGTGTTGATATATACAAATAAGACTGTACAAAGATATATACAAAGCTGCATTGTGTCCCTTTAAAAGGGGTCATGGTAATGCTTCAGCATACGGCCATTGACAGGGCCTTCTTCGACAGAACAATCCTCTACAGATCTTAGAAAATAAGTGTTATTTCCCTAAACAACAAAAATAACCAATGGACCTCTCCATAGAAAATCAAACTTGGCATGTTTGCCCTTGTCTTCCCTTCTTGAGTCCCATCTTAGAACTTTGTCACCAGCATTGAAATCTTCAGCCTTAGTTCTCTTATCAAACATCTTCTTGAGCTTTTCTTGCACAATCTGAGCTCTGTCATAAACTTGTTCTCTGGTTTGCTGCAGATGGATGGTCTGATTGATTCTTCTTTGAATGTCATTCGGTTCAGCCTAAATCTCTTGTAACAGCTTGATAGTAGGAATGCCCAGGGATGAAGGAAATCTGGCCTCCATGCCATATACTAGCTCATAAGGGCTCATCCCAATGGATCTTTTGCTTGAAAGTCTGTCTTCCCATAGGGCATTTACCAGCTTTTTGTGCCAGTTCTTCTTGTTTTCTTCCAGCACTTTCTTTATGATGTTGATGAGGCTTTTGTTAGATGACTCGGCCAAGCCATTGCCTTGAGGGTAATAGGCTGTGGAGTGGCCCAAGGTAATATGAAATCTGTGGCAAAAATTGATCATCTTTTTGGACTTAAAGGCAGCGGCATTGTCAGTGATGATTTTCTCAGGGTAGCCAAATCTGGAAAGGATATTGCACTCAAGGAATTGGATAATGATGGTGTCATTGACTTGTCTACAGGGAATGGCTTCAACCCACTTGGTGAAATAGTCGGTGGCTGTTAGGATCCATTTGTGCTGGCATGAGGAAGAGGGATGGATTTCTCCAATGAAGTCAAGACCCCATTTTTGAAAAGGTTTTTTTGTGGAGATGGGTTTAAGGGGCAGGGGCAACAACTTTATTTTGCCCTCAAAAATTTGGCATTTGTGACATGACATGGCAAAATTCTTTATATCTGCAAAAAGAGAGGGCCAATAAAAACCAGCTCTTAGAATTTTATTAGCAGTGGACTTCCAATATAGATGTCCCCCACAGTCACCTGCATGGAATTCTTTCATGACATTGTTAGTCTCATTCATGGTTAAACAATTAAGCAATATACCTTCATGATTTCTCCAAAATAATGCACCATCTATAACACAAAACTTTAAAGCCTTCATTTTCAAAAATCTTTTCTTGGTTCTGGACAATCCTGGGGGAGCACACAGGTTTAACAATACAAAGCATATATCAGCGTACCATGGGGATTGTAAAAAGATTTCACTGATCTGTGGAGTCGCCAGCTCCGGTTCATTGTCCAGCTGGTTAATCTCTAAGGCTTGAAAGTTTGTTTCGGACATCAGTTTAGCTAAACCTTGTCCCTTTATCAGCTTGGTTGGTTTTATTTCTATGTCATACTCAAGGATGTTTGCAATCCACTTGCCTCTTTTGCCTTCTAATCCCTCTTGGGTCAATATGTCTTTTACAACAGCATGTGGGACATAGGCAATCATGTGTGAATATAATATATACACTCTGAAATCCTTGATGGCCTTAACAAGTGCGTAGGCCTGCTTTTCCATTATTGGGTACTTCAAAGGGGCGTCTCTTAATGCTTGGCTGAAAAAAGCGATTGGTTTTTCAGCTCCCTGTTCATCTTTTTGCAAAAGGATAGTGGCTATAGTGTGATCAGATGCAAACGAAAATATGATAAAATCTTTATCAAACTGTGGGCTAGTTAGGACCGGGGTTTGTGTTAAGGCTGATTTGACACTCTCAAATGCTTGCTTGGTTTCAAGAGACCATTTTACCTTGGCATCCTTCTTTAACATGCTGCTTAACAGTCTTATCAGCTCAGCTAGAATTGGAATAAATCTTCTCAAGAAGTTGATTTTCCCAAGGAATGCTTGTAGTTCTTTAATGTTTCTTGGAAATGGGATTTGGAGGATGGCTTGTATTCTTTCAGGATCAATTCTGATCCCATCCTTTGATATGATGTGGCCAAGTAATTTGCCTTCTTCAAGGCCAAACAGAGACTTCTTGGGGTTCAAGGAAATGCCGTATTTCCTACATGTCATGAAAATTTGTCTGAGATGCTTGAGGTGTTCTTCATCAGATTTGGAAAATGGGGTTAAGTCATCAAGGTAGACAACTAGGAAGTCATGTATTTCTTTGGCAAAAGCAATATCCATTGCTCGTTGAAAGGTAGCACCAACGTTTTTAAGACCAAATGGCATCTTTACATACTTGAATGTTCCCCAGGGTGTAGTAAAGGCGATTTTGTCCTGGTTGTCTGGGTGAACAAGTATTTGGTTGAAACCTGAAAAACCATCTAGCAAAGAGATTCTAGATGATCCCACTACTCTTTGCAAGATGTGGTCCATTTTGGGCAAAGGGTAATGGTGTTTTAGGGAGACTTGATTTAAATTTCTGAGGTCTACACAAAGTCTGATTTCACCTGTCTTTTTTCTCGTAGGAACAAGATTGGACACCCATTTGGAAAATCTGATGGGTTCTATGATGTGTGCTTCAAACATCCTCTTTACTTCCTTCTCAATCGGGGAAGAAGCATAGGGTTAATTCTCCTAAGTTTCTGCTTGAAGGGTTTCTGGTTTGGTTTTAAAGGAATGGTGTGTTGGATCACTGAGGTGTCGTAGGATTTCAGATCCTCATAGCTCCAAGCAAATACATCTTGGAACTCTTTGAATAAGTCAATGTACTTGGGCTTTTGATTAGGTGGTAAGTTTTTGGACAGTTTGATCATTTTTGGCTTTTGTACTGTCCCAATGTTATGTTCCTCTATCTCAATGTTTATGGGCTGCAATTTTGGCTTTCTGGGCACGTCATTAGCATCAAACATATCTTCTAATGGGGTTAGGCCAGCAGGCAGAAAGTTATCCTTTAATTCAATGATGTATGCCTCTGTTTTGGCTATATCTTCCAAGTGTATTTGTTTCAGCTGTTCTATGTTTTCTTTGTCAAAAATAGTTGGTTTCAGGGTTTGCTTGACTATTGCAGCCGTTACATCTTGCTGAGTTTCATTTGTTTGGTGTTCTGTATCTGTCATAGCATCCATGTCAATGTTGATACTTGAAAACTCATGCTCAAGGGTGAGGAAATTATTAATCTGGGCATCATTTTCGAATACTTGCCAGTCTTTAACGTTATTTGGGACTGCGGGCCTATGTTTTATTTCAGCTATAAAGTGATGGTTTGGGTCAAAAGGAAGCTTGCATGTACTAGCAAAAGTAGCTAGGCTATGTGCATGAATGTTGTGATTTCTTGAAATCTCGTCAAGCTTGAATTCACTGAATGCCTGGAGTATATTAGTAGGAGCGGTCCTATAGGCTCTCATTCTGTTGTCATTGGTTACAAAATTGCCTTTCATCTGTTGTATGATTAGATTAGAGTCTCCCAAAATAGAAACTTTTGCAGCTCCTATAGTTTTAAGGAGTTTAAGGCCTAAAAGCAGAGCCTCATACTCTGCCATGTTATTTGTGCATTTGAAATTCAGTCTATAGGCATGGCCTTCTGCATGGTTATTATTTGTATTGTGAATCCAGACACCTGCCCCTGCTCCTAACTTGTTGACAGAGCCATCAAACTCTAAATACCATGTGATTTCTCGCTTATGGTCAGTATCAAGAGATTGAGCTGTTTTAGGATTGGGCAGATTTAAGATTTCTGTTTGGGAAAGTTCTTTTGGTATGCTGGTTGCATCAATTGCTGTGACAGTTTCATGGGTATTTGCAACCGACTCTTTGTTGATGTGTTCTTGTTGCTCTAGAGCGAAGGGCTCATTATCAATTGAAACATTTGTATCATCATTAAACAAAATAAAAGAATCCATATCAGAGTGGATCGAATAAATGGGAAAATTTTCTGGCTTGCTCTCACTACTTACCACATATTTCATGAGCGTTTCTCTATACAGTCTCTTTGGTTGCCCAAAGACTGAAATGGTGGCATAGGAAAGGTCTAATTGAAGGGATCCTTGGAGCTTTGCTCCCCATGATCTTGACAGGAGCATACCATACTTTGGTGGAATGTCAACAACCACTACATCCATGAGGATGGTCTTGTTTGGGTATTGAACTAAGGAGACACACAAGTCTTTGATGAGGCCTAAACATTTCACGTGACTTGAGTCAAATGAGTATAAATCTTTGTAAGGTCTTGTAACATAAAGATTCAGTTTTTCCATAACTGCTTTGGGCATAAGATTGTGCGATGCCCCTGAGTCAAACATAACATTGTGCAAAACTTTGTCATGTATATGAAAACTGACATAAAAGGGTGGGACAGGTCCATGTGTTGATTTTCCATTAACTTCTGGGCCAAATAGCAGCTCTGGGGTGTCATCTAAAATATTTACATCATCTTTAACCTCTGGCATTTGAAGTGATTTTTGAATTTGCTGCCTATATGCATCATGTTTGGCCAATTCTAAGAGGGGAATGGATATTTTTAACTTAGCTATTTCTGCTTCTAAATTAAATGGTTTTTCCAGTAGAGTCTTGGTGTTGATAATGGCAGTTTTTTCTGTTTCATTTGAATTGTCTGTGTTTTGCTCTTGTTCATCAGTGTTATGTGAAGTTTTTTCTTGCGGTTTTTCAACTTCAGGAAAGTTTTTTGGAACCCTATTTGAGCTTTCTTTCAAGGAAGAAGGTGGCAAAGGCTGATCTTTGGAAGGCTGTATTTCTGTTATGTCTTCTACAGTCACTTGATGCGGGTTTGGAATAGGCATATCAGCTGGTTCTGTTATGACAGCCTTGCCTTTAGTCTTGTTGGGTTGTTTGCTTTCCTTTGTTTTACTAGGTTCGAAAATTTCAATGGTCCTAGTTCTCAGCTTATATTGTTTATGTACTTCATACACAGCAATATCATAACATTGTTTAAAATCAAAAGACTCACCAGACCTAGTCTGAAACTGATTGTAATCGGGTTCATTTTGGTCTTCTCGGGACAGGACAGTTTGGTGCTCACTCTTTAGATCCATTAAGTTCATGTGAGTGTCCTCTATGGGTTCACTAGAAGTAGATCCTTCAACATAATTATCTTGGAAATGGGGTCTTATATCATGGTCTTGGTTAGGCCTACCAACATTTGTGTTCTGTGTTTTTCTAAAATTTGGGTTCCTTATGGTATTAGACTGTTGTCCTTCCCATGATGCTTTTCTCTCAACATTTTCCACTCTTTCTCCCAGCCTTTGCAGGCCATTGATGACAGCATCCAGCTTTTGATCAAAAGCTGAGGGTTCTTCCTTAAAGGTGGTTCTTCTTTCCATTCTAGCTCTGTTTCTTTTGGTAATTAAATTGGCGTCTACGCTAACAACAACATTTTGCATGTCCTCAAGGGTTTGAGGAGCTCTTTCTTTTAACTGGTATGCCATATCCAGGTCAAATACATCGGGAAATTTGTACAAGGCCAAATCAGGTGGAGGCCTTAAGTTCTGTGGTATTGCGTTATATACATTATTGAATCTTGCACAGTACTCCAAAACAGTCTCTTGAGGACCTCTTTTGATCGTATCATATTCAGCTAGTATGTGCAAGGGGTCTTTCTTTTTCTCCCATCTGTTGGTAAAGGATTGGTAAAGCTCATCTGGGGTGGTTATGGAATTTGCAGCAAGTGATCTGAACCAAGTTCTTACATCACCTGTCAAACTCTGAACAAAAATTCTCATTCTTACACTATCATCGTCTATCTCATAGTTTTCAAAATAGTCTTGCATATTTTTGGTGTGCTGAAGGGCTGTGAAAGGACCGGTGGAATCAAAATATGTGATTTTAGATTGGTACTCTTGAGGTAAAGCCCCAGCATTAGCAGGTAATTGCAGGGGTGCATATCTATTAGCCATATTGGCAGGTATAAGTGGAACAACTGGGATAAGTGGAACAACTGGAGTAACGGGGATCACAGGAGTAACTGGAACGCTGGAAACAACAGTAGCGCTAGTCTGTGCAGTGAATGAAGGTGTGGAAGGAGTACTACGGGATGTAGATGATGAACTAAGGGAAATAGGGGTTGAACGGAACAAAACCTTGACAGGAGTCGGAATACTGCTAGGGTAAGTTGTTTCAGGGCTCAAATCAGCAAAATTTTCCTGTCTTTCTTGCTTCCTAATGATTTTCGAGATTATGTTAGGGTTTTCAAAAATAGCTGGAGGGTTGGGGTCTGGATTAGACCTTGTATATCGTGGATTTTTCTTGGGAGCCAGCTTCCGAATTGTTTTTTGGGTAATTTTCCCGGGAATTTTTTTGTAATCAACGAGGGACTAGCTAAATTTGAGACATCTTGTTTGTAACTTAAAACTAGCATGAAGATTGACTGAAGCAGCATTTATTTACTCTTGTTAATGCAAAGCAAAAAACAGTCTCAAAGGCTTCATGGCTGACAGTCAGGCTTCATATGTAGTTTTAAGAGATAAACAACAGTTGGAAAGTTTGATTTATGGTCTCAGTAGAGCTTTCTTACCTTCTTCGTGAAACTATCTGAGGAAGTCCCCAGTGGAGTCGCCATTATGTTATCTTCGTGAAACTATCTGAGGAAGTCCCCAGTTGAGTCGCCATTATGTTATCTTCGTGAAACTATCTGAGGAAGTCCCCAGTGGAGTCGCCATTATGTTATCACTCAGGTTGTCCTTAAGCTCTGGAAAAGGATACGGCCGAGGTAACCACAGACCAACTTTGGACTACAGGTTCTAGCCAACCTGCAATCAGAGAGGGCTCTCTCTTTAAGATTTAGCTTTGTTGAAAAGGATTTTAGGCTAGGTCTCGAGTTCAAAGGGTGTTTGTTTTGTTTTTGGTGGGAAAATTGATGTTTTCAGACAGAGAGGCAAGGCATAGTCTGGAAGTTTCGAACCATTGGGCATGGAGTCGAGGAGGAGAACTGCTGGTATACTTCTTCGGTCACAAGGGAGGGAAATTGGAGCAAGATAGCTAAGCATGAAACAATATTTCAGGTTTAAATGATGGGAAGAATGCTAAGTATTGAGAGGCAGTTAAGAATCTCTCAATCAGCTTAACAGAGGAGGTAACAGAGCGCTACCTAGGGGCAGTAAAGAATCCCTAGATAATTGGAAAACACAGGTGAATTGGGGTAAACATGAGCCAGAAGGAATTCATATTCATAACCAATTCAATCATAGGAAAACATAAAGAAATAGCAGAAATTGAGCATAGAGAGTATTTAAACTAATTCTAGGCTATTCTTTCTTTCTGCTATTTAGATAGTGGTAAATAATAAACAGAGGTAAGATGCACTTATTGCTTCAGGCTGCAGCACAAGAATTCCATCTTCATATCTCCAAAACATTCATTTACAACAGTCAGTTTGCTCTCCAAGCTTTCAGCAATATTTGATTATAGAAAAAACTTAGGTATACAATGCGAGTCTCTGGTGAAAATTCTCAATCAACCAACTCTTGAAACAGTGTAGAGGGAGGTATATATAGAGCAAAACTATCTACAAAGTTCCTTTATTACATCTTGACCTAATTAGGTCTGAAAGAAAAATGACTACTTAACCTAATCCTATCCAGAAATAAATGCAAAAATATCTAGGGCTGCGCTCAGGGCCGCCGTATCAAAACTGAGTAAATGATGTTGTTCTTGGTGGCTTTCTGCAGTGTTTCCTGAAATAAATGTGTATGGGTTTCTGCATCTCTGCTGTCTATCTGCATTTAAAGCTTTAAATGTGATTTGAGGGCAAGGATGGGCTTACGCCTCCTGATTTGACTTTCTGGGGGGGGCTCATCAATGTTCAGGTGCTTCGAGCCCCTAAAAAATCTTGACTGATACTCTTTGGCTCTTCTCCTTCCTCTGATACTCTTTGGCAATAAATTGATGCTGTTCTGACGTGCTTTGTGTTAAATCATCATTTAATGGCCGCTGTTCGGCCTCTGTTTTCTTCAAAACTGTTTTCTGGTCCTTCCAGCAAGCTTCGTGAAGAAAAATGGGTCTTTCGGCGCCTTTCGGGCTTCCTGGGGGATGTAAAACGAAAAGATTCCCTGAATATTCCCTATTGAGGCCCCAAAAATCTAGCGATGAGCGATTAATCTCTCATCAAAAACTGCCTCAGAAACTGATTCTGGGGCTCCGAAGTGCGATTTTTTGCCCTTCGCACCAAAAAGTGTTGATGATGTCAGCATGACGTGACATTGTACGACAGGTGATGTCAACGATGACGTCAACATGATGACGTGGTGGGATGACATCAGCATGATGTCATCATGTACGAACGGTGACATGGCATGACACGTGGCAGGGGCCACGCAGGCAGATGACTCAACATGTGACTGGGCAGAGGGGGTGACGTAAGCGGCGACTGTGCAGGGGGGTGACGTAAGCGGTGACTGTGCAGGGGGGTGACGTAAGCAGTGACGTCAGTGGGCAGGAGGCGGTAAGTGGTTTTGTGGCACACCACCTTTGGGGGGGAAGCGGTTTTGTCAGAGGGGGCTCCGCCACAGCCCAGGAGCTGACGCGTGGCGGGAGGTATGGCGGTAATACCACCCATCTCCCAGACGCTAAAGCTCGGGCGTTTTGGAGGTGGGACGGCCCGCCCACCGTCGATCTGCGAGGCGAACAATCGGACGGCTGGCGGGAAGGGCGAGGCAACGGCTGGTTAGGGCGGGGAATATGCGCAGAATATTCCCTTTTAAATATAGCGTGCGGTGGGTTTAAAACTTAGGTTTATGTGGGTTATGGGGGTTATATGGGTTTAATACACGCGAGTCAATGTATTTGTGCACAAAACTTTGGTTTAGGGGCGGAAAAGGGGGTTTTGAGGTTTTAGGGCTAGGGGAGAGGTTATTAATCTGGCCAGGCGTCAGATTAATCCCTTTTAAGACATGGATGGGCTAAAAACAGCCCTGGATGGACCGTTTTTTCCCGAACTTATAAAAAATATGGCTATATTGCCAGGGAGGGGATATTTACATAGGGGAATTTTATATACAAAGTTTTAATAGGGGAAAGGAGAAAACTGATAGGGAGCTATACAATATTGTTAGTAGTTAATATGAAGGTGATAAGCAGGCACAAAGGTCAGGGACATTAGGCTAATTTTTGGGGAAAAGACTTTGAAAAGAAATAGAATCCTTGAGTGAAGCAGGTCTTCACCAAGGCAACTGCTATGGATGAT
This sequence comes from Pinus tabuliformis, assembly GCA_031772625.1. Taxonomy (NCBI): domain Eukaryota; kingdom Viridiplantae; phylum Streptophyta; class Pinopsida; order Pinales; family Pinaceae; genus Pinus; species Pinus tabuliformis. Next base: position 837,246,401 of record CM062809.1, on the reverse strand, counting down.
GATGAAACTAAGAGGAATCAAGCAGATCTTGACCTCTTTGGGAAGTTAGTACGGGACTTGGGGAATTAGAAGAAGGGGGGAGTTAGTTATGTCCACCTTTGAGCTCCTTTGCATGAACACTGCCTGCACTGTGATCTGTAAAATATAACACTTTGTACCACGAAATTGATCATAAATTATCATTCTGAAACCACACAGCTACCTACCCAGCCTACTCTCCTAACATTTTTTCTTCTTTTTGGTTTGGGTGCACTTAGACTTGCAAACCTAGATTTACAATTTTTTCTTTTGAATTTTTCCTATCTAAATCTGCACTTATTTCTGGCAGGGCCCAGATTAAATAGTTGGGTCCCTTTGATTCTCTACCTATCTACAGATCTGCCAAGATTAAACTGTTTGGACAGATATCATTCTCTATATTCTAAAATAGGAAATTGAAACCTAGGGAGACCAAGATTAAACTGTTTGGACCTCCCTTAAATGAAAACTTCTTCAAAATTGGAACAAATCATCAAAAGTGGAATCCGCAGTGGCATTTGGACTAGTACACTTCATGGCTTTATTCTTTGGTCTCTTCTGGAAATATGGAACACTGCAGCTTGCAAAGTATGACATATTTGGCATGTGAAAATGTCAATCATGAAAAATGATACCCTGTTGCAACAGGAGGCTAACACTTAGCATTGGATATTTTGTATGCAATTTGTTTTCTTTCCTTTTTCTCCATGAAGATAGTCTTTTGGATAAAAGAATTGGGTCGTACTGGTCTGAAGTTGTGGGGATTATAGGGTATGCGTCCTCTCTCGATAATGCATGTGTTGGTTTGGTGGTTAAATTATGGTAATTGGACTGGGCATGTCCAGTGTCTGTTATGTTTGACATCTGGCTGTCGTGAAGGGGATTAATTGTAGTATGTTACCTTTCCTTTTTCTCCATGAAGAGAGTCTTCTGGATAAAAGAATTGGTTCGGTCGGTGATCTGAAATTTTGGGAAAGCTTGTTATTGCTATGCAAGATCCCTCATTAGTAATTTAAAAATATGTTTAGGATCGTCTCAAATTAACCAAATTGTGAGGATTTATGTGTTAAGTATTGAGTGTATTTTATGAGCAATTTATGAGGTTAATTAGTTGTTTAAAAAACATATACAACAAGTAAATTGCAAAGAAGTAAAACACAATAAACTCATAAACACAAAGCTAATAAAGGAGTTCGCCCCTCCTAGGCTACATCTCTTTGGGCCTACTTCAATGGCTACGCCCTCTTTGGATTAATGGTCAATTATTTCATTACATGCACCTTCAGTGCTCCAATGGCTTTGCAACCTGCTCCATTAGATTCAGAAGACCCAAAAACCCCAAAAATGACCTTCCAAGCTTTGCAATTGGACATCAGCTGATCTAGGCTTGACGTCCTCTCTTAGTGGCCCTAGGCTTCCTTAAACTTCAACGTAGAAAAATTACATACAGAAGTGTCTTTATGCCTCTGCAATCTATTCCATTGTGTTCAGAGGATCCAATTCATCTAGGAATGACTCTTTTTGAGCCAAAATTGTTCAAAATATGCCAAAGTTATGGCCTCTTCAGTTTTCCCTAGGAAAACTCCACCAAATCTGGAGAAACTTTAGTTAACCCTGCCAAAAATGGAGGAATTGCTGAATTTGTCGGACCTGCCAAAATTCCACCAAGTTAATCCTGCCTTAATTAATGGATAAGCAAGGATTAATTAATGTTAAACTTCAGTTAGTGGATTAATCACGCGGTTAGCGTAAAATGTTGGGTTAAGGTTTCGAGTTATGGTCACATGTGGAGGTTAAGTTAGCGATTAATTAATGTTAAACCTATTTAATCTGCACGGTTATCATATGCACCAGCCTCCAATTACATTGTAAGGTCACGTGGGGAGGGGGCTGCCCCTCTCTTCCCGCAACCCACCAGATGTTAAACTTCAAATAATTAATGAACCATGGTGATGGCATAGTGGTAACACTTGGTGCTTATGCGGGCGAGGTCACAAGTTCAATTCTCGACCTACCGCTAAAATTTTAACCCACCTTTGAGAGGGCACATGGCGGCCTCCGAGCTTGCCACGTGTTAGCCTCTCATTAGTCCACCAAAATTGCTCTAGACCAATCTGATGTTGACACTTGTCACAACACAATTGAGCCACCTCTGGGAATATTCTAGGAATATTCTCTAGAATATTATTTTTGCTGACTGGGTTGTACAGATGCTTAGTCAGCATCCTAGTCACAAAATTTTGTTGGTTTGACAAAGCGGACAACAAGATATATCTTTCTCATACGAACTCTGTTTTGAGTTAAACAAGTTACATTGGGATCGTATCACCGAGACAGACACGATCATTTAGATTTTGAGTGATTCTGAGTAATTTTATTTTTGAGAAAAAAAAAATTCCTCTAATCCAAATTCTGATCACTCCTTCACACTGACAGGCTTTTGAACCCACAAAAGCTGGTTATCTAATGAGAATTGAATACTCTTCTCCTTCCCAAGTTCTATCAACTGATTCTACTTGGAAAAATTCCATGACAACCACTTGGGTTCACTAACATGCCTTGCCTTGCAAATGGCTTGGCACTTCAACCAATGTTCTCCTTTTGCTACTGAACCAATCCAACACTTGCTAGCTGCTTGCTAATTAAACACCCCGTTATACTAAAGTGATCCCTCGGTGCTTGGAAAGTTGACTGATGGCCTTCCCACTAAGAATCATGTTCCTCCTTTGCAACACATGCATTCGATGCAAGCTTCTCCTTAGGAACCACTTTTTCAAGTTTAGCCCATCTGAGTGAAATACAACAATTAGTTCCAATATCAGTAATAAAAATAAAAGAAATGACTATTCTTTTACCTCCACGGTTCCAAATTCCACATCTGGAAGAATTCGTTCACCATCTCTTTCGTTTCTTGGTGTCAATAGATCAAATCGCATTGTAGACTATTTGATGTTTGAGAAGGGTTGCAACTTTTTTTTTGCAATTTTGTCCACTTTCGCTTCTTGATTCCATCATCCTCCAGTATTAACATGCTGCTCATGTTATGATTTTAGAATGAAGGCTAATCATGAGCCTCTTGCTCAAGCGTGGGCCTTCAAAAATCCCACAACATCTTGTCACAAGAAACACCATTAACCTTGAAAAACACTCATGCAAGAATATAACTTGACGACCTCTTCCTTTTGCTTCTTCAAAGGAAAAAATGTCACATCATGTGAACATTGACATGTACTCTTACATCTTGGTGTATAAACCATTGACTAAACACATGTCGACAAAACATTCTTGTTCAAACAACTGACTTTCAAATCAAGCAAAATCATGTACAACAACTTGATGATTTACAACAAGAATTCCACATTCTCATGAAACAATTTGTCACATATTCCTTTCATCTTTGGAGACAAAATCAACTCTTCCAAGTCGATATAAAATACATGTAACAATCAACCGACCACACAATCTGACACTCATGCATGTGCAAATGATAAGCATTCTCAAGTTGACAACATACATGTTAATAAAGAAATCAATCAACACAAGTCAATCACTCAAGCATGTTCAAGCACAATGAAACTATTAAAAATTCCACTGTTCACACAAAAAAAATTCATGCATGTATAACAATTCTCAACTCTCTCACAAGTACAAGAATCCCATTGGTATGTATGCGTACTTAAAGAGATGAAATGACCAAATTTTCTACAATAAAGTGAGTTAACATACTCCACTTTTGAACACCTTCCTAGCATAAACATGCAAGTTGAAGAATGAAACATGCATGCAAATTTGTAGTTGAAAATTGCCATCTTTGTTGCATCTAAGTGAGTCAACATAACTCTACTTTTCAACATCTTGCTTCATGAAATATGCAGCATATTTTCAGGAGAAAATAAATGCATCCAAATAACAAGGAAATGCATCAATAAAGAAAGATTTGCATCAATTATTAAAATAAATGTGAGGCATTAATTGGTTAAGAAATCTAACCATATTTTTCCAAACCATTTCAATGGCGCTTCTTTCAGCTGCACTTCATCATGTGTATCCTTACCCACATCAATTATGGAATCCTCTTTTCCATCTTTTTCAAAATCTCTCTCCACCTTCTTCAAATGTTGTGGATGACTTGTTGGATGCAAAGTCCAACACTTGTCTACAAGATGACTCTGCTTATGGCAATGAGTGCAAAATAATTGCATCTTCTTTTCAACATGGTTTTCATTATCCAATGGACCTTTGGCTTTCTATCTTTTTTTTTTGAAAGTTTCCTATTTATGGATATCCTCTTCCAACACATCAAAACAATATGGTTATTCAAACCACAAAAGGAACATGTAAATTTTCTCCAAATATTATGTGAAGATTTACCATGTTTATCATAATCAAAAGAAACTTGATTAAAGGTAGATTTATACCTTGCACATTCACCTATGTCGCCTTCTTGAGGAGGTGAATTTGATGAGGTAGTGGCTCTCTTCGGAATACTAACAATGGTTTCAATGACCTTAGAGCTTTCAACATCCTCTTGTTTTCCATTTCCACTAGTTTCATGCTTATGAGCATCTTCTTAGAAAGTGGGTATAAAACTTTTGTATTCCTCATGAACACAAGATTAACAAGCTTGAGGTAATGAACATGTAATGAAAGTCCTTCTTGGAACACCTTCATGTGCCTCCTTGGCTTTGGAGCATTCTCCATCATGTTGTCCATAACCAATAGCCAAATGCCTAGGCCTTTCCTCAACAACAATTGGCTCAACTATGCCTTGTGCATGTTTTCCTAACCCTATACCTTCATAACCCATCTTCATCAATAATTTGGACCCTGTTCCTCTAGTGTGTCTTTCAAAAGCACCAAAACATTCATTTTGAGAGGAAATCGAAGATAAAATTGAATTGCATACCTCATTTTCATTCACATACTTGGCTAGGGTTTCCTTGGCATGATGGAGTTGAATCTCCATCTCATACATCTTTTCAAGAAGCTCTTTCTTCTCCTCCTTCATGGCCATCAACTCCTATTCAAGTATAGTGTTATCCTTCCTATATTCATTCATCTCTTGCACCATATCTCTCATGATAATAAGCTCTTACAACATCTCTTCATCAAAGAGTATTGCTAAGGAAGATGGATTCGAAACATCGCTTGTTGAAGCTGCCATCGCACTAGTAATGCATCAAAAAGCTTCATAAAGCTTCAAAATTTTTCTCAACAAAGAAGCATATCAAACCATCTCCTTTCTTCAACCTACACACATAAACTTGCACACAGTTAAATTCTCCTTGCAAAAATACAAAACCAATAGCTAATTTTCTATATAACCTTGGAAAACCATCTCAGGGTTAAAATGAGCTAACAATGCTCTGATACCAACTTGATCTGAAATGTTGGGAAAACTTGTTATTGCTATGAAATATCCCTCATTAGTAATTTAAAAATACGTTTAGGATCATCTCAAATTAACCAAAATGTGAGGATTTATGTGTCAAGTATTGAGTGTATTTTATGATAAATTTATGAGGTTAATTATCTGTTTAAAACACATATATAACAAGTAAATTGTAGAAAAGTAAAACCCAGTAAACTCATAAACACAAATTTGATAAAGGAGTTCACCCCTCCTGGGCCACATCTCATTAGACCTAGTCCAATGGCTAGGCCCTCTTTGGATTAATGATCAATTCTTTGATTACATGCACCTTCAATCCTCCAATGGCTTTGCAACCTACTCCATTATATTTATATGACCCAAAACCCCCAAAAATGACCTTCCAAGCTCTGCAATTGGACTTCAACTAATATAGGCTTGACCTCCTCTCTTGGTAGCCCTAGGTTTCCTTAAAATTCAACGTAGAAAATTCACACACAAAAATGCCTTTCTGCCTCTGCAACCTTTTCCATTGTGTTCAGAGCATCCAAATCATCTAGGAATGACTCTTTCTGAGTCAAAATTGGTCGAAATATTCCAAAGTTATGGCCTCTTCAATTTTCCCTAGGAGAACACCAAATCTGGAGAAACTCTAGTTAACCTCCAAAAAAATGGAGGAATTTCCAAATTTATCGAACCTGCCAAAATTTCACCAAGTTAATCCTACCTTAATTAATTGATAAGCAAGGATTAATTAATGTTAAACTTCAGTTAGCAGATTAATTGCGCAATTAGCTTAAAATGTTTCCTTAAGGTTTCGGGTTATGGTCACATGTGGAGGTTAAGTTAGCATTTAATTAATGTTAAACCCATTTAATATACACAGTTAACATATGCACTAGCCTTCGGTTACATTGTAAGGTCACATGGAGAGGGGGTGGCCTTCTCTTCCCCCAACCCACCACATGTTAAACTTCAAATACATAATGTGCCGCATGTATGTTAAGAACCATGGTGGTGGCATAGTGGTAATGCTTGGTGCTTGTGTGGGTGAGGTCGCAAGTTTGATTCCCTAGCCTGCCACTAAAAGTTTAACCGACCTTTGAGAGGGCACGTGGCAGCCTCTGGGCTTGCCACATGTCAGTCTGTCATTAGTCCACCAAAACGGCTCTAGACCAATTTGATGCCGACACTTGTCACAACATAACTAAGCCACCTATGGGAATATTCAAGGAATATTCCAAAGAATATTCTCTAGAATATTATTTTTGCTGACTGGGCTATACGTATGCCTAGTCAACATCCCAATCACAAAATTTTGTTGGTTTGACAAAGTGGACAACAAGCTCTATCTTTCTCATACGAACTCTGTTTTCAGTGAAACGAGTTGCACTGGGATCGTATCACCAAGATGAATACGATCATTTGTGTTTTGAATGATTTCAAGCACTTTGATTTTTAGCAAATTTTTTGCCCCTAATCGAGATTCTGATCAGCTGGGTCTAAAGTTGTGGGGATTAGACGGCTTGTCTCCTGTCTTGATATTGCATGTGCTGGATCGAGGGTTAAATTATGATAATTGGATTTAGCATGCTCCTGTGTTTGCGATGTTTGGCCTCCTCGTGGTAATAAAACCCATGGCTCCGTATCTATACAGGGTTGACCTAGCTAGGCTATAGGGTAGTATAATGAAGTCTCGGGCCTCTAACTACCAAAATTCTGAGTTGAGTCGGGATGGGTGGGTGGTGGGTAAACTAGTGTGGGGTGGCTATTCTATTATTGAGACTCCCTAGCTGCCTAGTGGGAGCAAACCCTTAGGCCATTTGCATATGATTTGGTCTGTGTTGAGTCTACCCGTCAAGGATGAAGGTAATAGTGGATGTCAGGACCTTAGGGTTTTCATCAAAAGGTTGGTGTCTAATTACTGGTCTTGGTGTAAGGGGATGGAACCCCTACCTGTTTCAGGGAACACTGTTAAAATTTGTTGTGAAGAAAAGAAGGTCGACAAGACCTATGTTCTAGTTTTATAAGTGCTTGTTGGTCTCTGGACAGGTGAGCAGGTTGGTAACAGGACCCGTAAGCTTGGATGTTGTGGGTTTATACCACCCGTGAGTACTCAATGACACATTTCTTCAATCTACAAGATGACAACCATGGATCATGCGACGGCTCAAATCTAAAGCCCTGCCCCGTGGAGCCATGGCAGGAAGAACAAAGGTAAATAAGAAGATGGCCAATCCAGTGCACCTGGAGGCAAACCGAGAGGCAGAAAGCCTACTGTGAGCATCATCAATGATGTTGTGGAAGACTACCATGAAGGCACAACTGAGGAAATTCGGCAATTGATTGAGGAATGTGAGGTGGATCTTAACCGCCAAGCAAGTTCAATGGAAATTGATGTTGAGGATTGGCGGATATTGGTGCCAGAACTTGGGCATACATGAGGTCGAGTAACCCAGTTTAAACACACTCTACTTCTTTACTGGTATATGAAATGGATTATGGGCAAAGCCCTAGAACAAATAACTTTGAAGATGGCGATCGAAGTGGAGGCTTTTCCGAACTACAAGCAAGACTTCCAACAAATCCAGTTCCAAATGCAGAAGCATAGAAGACCACCTACCTTGCATCCTCTCTTCGACAGAAATCCCGGGGTCTAATGAAAAATACCCGACACCAGTGGAATCTGCTTCAACTAAGGAAGTATATTAGTTATTATGATGTCTCTTTTTGTAGTTTTTTTATGCTGATAACTTTTACTTTTAAATATATAGACATTTATGTCAGTAGGCAAGTAGATGGTAGGATAAGCATAGACATACAGTCATATATTGCTTGGTTAGAAAGACTTAAGACTTATCATTTTTGGATGACATACCATGCTATTAGGTGGTCAACAGACTTGGTTTTCCACAGGGAAAGTTGAGGCCACCTAAATATCTTTAGAACTGGTTGTAACTTGTTGTTAAATTAATAGAAAAAGGAGGTACTACCAAGCTTAACACACACTATGGGGGCTTCACTTAATGAACCTCTGACATATCACGTGCGTTCATGTTATATTAAACAATATCATTAATTTGACTACATATTAGAAAATACCCCTAAAAATCATATTATTTAACCCCTACCAATATAAACCCAATACAACTTCCCAATTTAAAAAACCCCTACTTCCACTAGATATTGTAGGTATCCATTTTTTCAGTAACATTATTTATACCCCTTTATATTTTTTTATTAACTTTGAACTCCATTTTTTATATCTGCCAATATAAAAACCCTTTACCACCTATATATCCACCAATATATTATGCCATTTTTCCCTCAATATATATCCTGAGTATGAACCTACGTGTTATGGTATTGCTCCCCCAATGGTGACACACACACACACGTGTTGATTTTTGTAAAAGTTAATATATCTTAGAAAACGTGGTGTTCAAATAAATTATATTTCAAGGTTGAATTATTTGAAAATTTTCAAAAAATATTTAAATAAAGTGTAAGTGTGATATATTTATTATTTGGTAATAATTGAATTATAATTTTTTGGTTAGTTGAAAGTTTAGAATTTAAAAATTAATGTTAATAATTATAAAATTAATAATTAAAAAATAATACAATATTAGTAGTTCAATTATATCTTTTTTGAATTATTATATATAAAAATAAAAAATATTCATAGTATTATATTAATTATATATATATATATATATATATATATATATATATATATATATATATTTTGGTAGGTAAGAACCCACGGGGATTTGAACCATTGACCTATCACAAGGAGTGCCTTAACAATGCACCCATTCACCGTCAATCCAAAGCTTCATGAGCTTTTATATTAATAATATTAAGAAATAAATAAAATGATAATTTAAATTTCGATATATATATATATATATATATATATATATATATATATATAAAAGAGAGAAGCAAATATTATAATTAATAAAAAAAGATGTATGATTAAATAAATATTCTTACACAAATTTAAAGAAAAAGGAAAAAAAGAAAAAACTTATGAGATAAACTCATACATGTTTATTATCTCTTGCAATATATTTTCACTTAGTAATGTTTTCTTTGAGATTTCCTAGAGTATCATATCTCTGGTTATATGTGACATTTGTTAATGTATAATTTATATTTTTTTTTGTATTTTATTTTTATATTTATTTTATTGATAATGTTTTTTTGTGTTTTATTTTTATTTAAATGGGGAGAATCCTAAACTATACAACTTGGAATGAGGATTGAAATGAATTATAATATTTATAAATATTGTATATGTAATTGGTTAATATGTATGGAGTAATGTTTTCATATAAAAATTTTAGGAGACATGTTTATCTTTATCTTTATTGTGATTTATTATTTTCTATATCTTTCTTGTAATTTAAGTTTAATTTTAATATTATAGATTAAGTTATTGTGAGAATAATTTGTGTAATATCATTATTGTAAAATACCGGTAAAACTCATTTATTTAAAGTGAAAATATTATTGTTAAAACCATTCCAAAGGTGAATTCGACAGGTTTTGAAAAGCTAACAAAGGTATGTGCATTTGTTTCTTGTGCAAGAGACATAGATTATCTATTTTTATATTCTTGGAAAATATGTAATGAGTTCTTGGAAGACGAAGATAAATCTTTGGAAAGATTTTCATGTTATCTTGAAAAATGGGGATAAGATAACAATGGTAATGTTTGAAAAAAATTGCATATTATCTTGTAAAGAAAAAAAATGAAGATAAATTAACCAGGGTAATTCTTGATAGGTTTTCGTGGGTTGTGAAAAAAAGAAAATTAATTAGATTAATTTTTTGGAAAATACTTATGAATCTTTACACGTATAAAAAACATAGGTTACTCATGCTGTTGACTGCAGGAAATTTGTATTTCTATGCATGGATAGAAAAACTGTTTGGGGTAGATTTCTTGAGAAAGAAAATATGTTGGCATACACAAAAGAAATAGCTACCATGCATTTAGCTTCTTGAAAAGAAATATGTGTTCTTCCATGCATGGAAAGAATAACTTTTATTATTTCTTTTGGAAAATAATATATGTAGATGTGCACAAAAAAATAGCCATAATATTAAGTCTCTTGAAAAAATAGGTGCCTATGTACATAAAAAGATAGCTAATGTGTTAATGTTCTTGGAAAAGAATGTGTCATTTCGTGCGTAGTTATTTATGTTGTTCTTGCATAAAAAGAATAAACCATTATGATATATATATATAGATATAGATATAGATATAGATATAGATATAGATATAGATATATATATATATATATATATATATATATATATATATAGATAGGAGAATATAATTATTGTGTAGACTTTTTGAAGAGAAACTTTGCATACAGAAAAGAACACTTATTATGTTAGATTTTGGAAAATAAACATGTAATTGTTTGTAATAAATATGTTAAATTTCATTTGGAAAAGTACATGTATCTGCATGCAAGAAATAATAACTATCTGTTGGTTTTGTTTTAGAAGACAACATGTATTTGTATGTACAATAGTTATTGTGAATAACTCTCTCTTGGAAAAGAAGCTTTTGAAAAAAGGACTTTCATTTGCATGCACAAGAATAGTATCTATTATGTTAGCTTTCTTTTGAAGAGGGACATGCATTTGCATGCATAATAATATCTATTGTGTTAATTTTGTTGGAAAAGTACATAGTTGCATGCACAAGGAAATAATTGAGGGGCTAGTTTATTTTGAATAAGTTCAACATGGATGAAGATCAAAGCTAATATGATTGTCTCCTTTAGAAAGAAAATGAATAGTTGTAGTGTTTTTATTTTAGAAAATAACACGTGCTTGTGTGAGGAGAATAATATTAATGTGGTATTTATTTATAGACATGCTTGATAGTTATATGCTTATAGTTAATATATGAGCAATGTTGTTAAAGGAAGCATGTCACAATATTTTGGTTACATTTCATGTATGTATAGGAATAGATGTTGAAGCATTGCTAGTATAGATTTGTTATTGGTTTGATTAATATTTGATCTAATCATGATATCAAAATATGCTGACAGTAGTAATTACAGAAGAAGACCGCGACGTATGCAAAAGACGGATTATGTTTAACATTATGGAAAACAATAGGCTAGTTGTCTATGTAAGTTGAAGGAACATTAGCTACATGATAGTCCACCGATGGGAAGAACCATACCCCAAAGACACAATGCTCAAGGATTATGATGACTATAATAGCATACAACTAGTTATGTTGTATTTAAAATGATATTTATTTGTAAAATTTTATGATAATGATCAAGGGATGGTCTCCCTTAAAATCCATTGAGTGAGGGGTGAACACCCTCACAAGAAATTACTAAAAATTAAACGTTTGTTGATTTTCACCTTATGGGGTTCCCAAGGTATATCGATGTTCAATGATGGTCTTCCTATTGTGCCATGTTAATGATGTTGATTCTTGCTTGATGTGACATATACTTTATCAAATATGTGATTAACTAACTTAGTTAAAAGAATCATGGAAATAATGCAAGGTTACATAATAAATTTTATGTTATCATGCTACAATAATGGTTGTTAATAGTTATATACTTACTATTCCTTTACTACAGTTACTCTATGTAATGACGAAAATTTTATTTAATGGTCAATGGAGGAATATGGAATAGTAATTTGGAAAGTTATATTTTGATAAATTCCACAAAAAAAAATCCAATCTTATGTACTTTTCCACGAGTTTTACAGGGGATGTTACAATTTGATTATCTATAAATGTATATAAATTTTCAATTCATGATTATGAAATTATATGACTTCATTAATATTAATATATGTAACTTTATGTGAATATAAAGTCTTGTTATTACAATTTTAGATATGATGAGGTTTGTATCATTAAGGAATGGGGAATAAAAGAATTTGGAGCCTTATTTAGTGCTACAAAGGTAAGAAATATAGATATAACCAATAAATAGTTACAATATATGGGAAAAGACATTTAGTAATTATTTTATGCATTATTTGTCTTTTGTACTTGTCCTCATAATAGAGTCTTTTAATATGGTTACTTAAAGTAAAAAGCTAGCAATAATGGCATAATTTGACTCACTCATAAAAATAATCTTTGATTGGGACTCACTAATAAAAATAATCTTGCAATTTGATTCCTCTAATTCTTCTTTGAAAGTATTGATATAGATAAAATATAATAGATTGATCTAATCCAAACTGGTACTTAGATAAACATGATATTTCAAATTGATTCATCTAATTCTTTTATTATGAAAGTATTGAGATAAATGACAAATAATATAATATGCCAATCCATATTAGGAGAATTTATAAATGAAAAAATAATATCGCAAGCCCTAAAGTACATGTGAATGAAGTCAAAATTGATTGCAATAGAAGGAATATGAAACATACATAGTATGATTCCTCCACTCATATAAGATGTTATGCTTGTAACAAGTTTGGGCATGTAGAAAAAGAATGCAGGAACAAATCTATGGATCACCTCAGATAATGGCAAGCAATCAGATAAGAATATTGATGTCAAAAGACCTGAAAAAGATGGATCCACCAACATTTCTTATAATAAGCATAAAGAAGAATAACACATAAGGTGTGGTATTGAACTATGTTCATTTGAAGAAGAAGATGAATGGTACATAGACAATGGATTCTCTCATCACATGACTCGAGATAAGAGTAAGATGACGTCTCTCAAGAAAAACCAATATGGTAAGGTTATTCGCTCCATCAAAAGTTCTGGGAAAAAGTATGGCCATAATTAATAAACATAGAGGAATAGATGATACTTTATTAGTTCAAAGGCTAAAGAAAAATATTCTAAGTGTAGGTAAAATGGAGAATAAAGGAAATATAATTGTGTTTACATCAACAAAGTGCAAGGTTATGGATGAAGAAACTGGAAAACCCATAGTAAGAGGATACAAAATCCAGACAAATTATACGTGTTTAAAGAACTGAATTCTCCCAAAAATGAGGAGGATTCAAACTCATAATAAAATAAGATGATCCCTACTACATTAAATTATTGTTAAAAGAATAATTCTCATAGTGACTGCAAAAGTGATGTTAGGGACATGAACTCATGAGGAGCAGAAGATGATTATCGGGTCCTCAAGATCAATGATGTATGATCTCAGAGGGAGCTATACATATGTATATCTTGATGATGATTCCCATATTGATTTGATATTCATATTTCTTATATTACTGAAAATGCATATGATGTAGTAACAATCAAACATGAACATATAATACAGACTCAGGGGGAGCAGTGGCTATGAAAGTTCAACACTTTACTTTCTGTATGTGGATATCCTAAAGGAAAGTCGTGTATATATGTGAGCTTTGGTCTAGATAGTCGCGTATCTTTATCGAAGATGAAGAAACCGTGGGACAAACTCAGGGAGAAGTTTGGATACGCTTCAGTTAGTTATTCTTTGGCTTTCTAGTTCTGACATTGGTTGATTACATTCTGTTGATGCTGAGATACTAATTAGAAGTAGTATTGTCTTATGATGATTATGATTTGTTGCAACATGATTCTCTTCATAAATGTATTGATGGATGAAGATAGATATGATCATATTTGACAGTGAATAAATGACACAGGTTTAGGGGGAGAATTTGCTATATTTCTAACAGTGCATTGTTGGCATTATGATTTTTTGAGAATTCCTTGTTGCATGATGATGTGTAGATGTTGTTCAATTCACATATGTTGTTATTTTGTCATTAATGATAATGAAGTTTTGGTTGTTGGTTATAGTTTCATGAAGAGGATATGCATACTATGGCCCTTATTAACATTAGTTGATGATGATGAGTTTCAATCACTTCTTATATCTTGTTATCATTATATCTTCAATGATGCATCAGTTGCATATGGTGCAGTTATGGATGATGCCTATAGTGTTCTTCTAGGTTCTCACATATGTTTCATGGTAATGTTATGTTACATATGGTATGTTTCTTGAGGATTGTGGCTCTTCATATATAGAGCATGTTGATCTTGATAATATGAGATCAAGGAGATGGGTTACTAACAAAGCTTGATTTCACAATCTTATGATTGGTTGATGATGATGAATTCTTACATATTGTTATCTCTATTTCATGGGATATCAATAAATTGAATATAGGAATATTATGGATGATCACTTGAGTTTCCTACGGTGTAATGATTCTTCTTGATACACTTGATTAATGTTGAAGGTTCTTCTTATCTTTGATAGATGCAGATGATGAAATCATAATCTAAGAGAATGGTATTGTTGTCTACGAGGAAAAGGAAAGTTACATGAAGATAAGAGAATGGTTATTGATATAGTGGCTACTACATTTTTTGGGTGATGATTGAAAATATTGCATATTTAGTGACATATAGATGCTTGAATGATTTGGTCACATGGTGATGTTGATTGATGCTACGTTTTCCTATCTTACTTTATGATGATATTCTTGGTTCTCACACATGTTGTTGATGCATGAAGAGAAATTTTGTTGTGCTGCAAATGATCTATATGTTTTTGATGTATGTTGATTGAGGCTCCTTCTACAAAGGGAAATAACCAATTGACATTGATGAGGTGAAGGGGACGAGTTGACAACATATCTCTACGGAACAATATTATGATGTTGTATACTTGGTCACAGGTTAATGATATTAGATTATCTTATATTTCATATTGATGATGAGGATGTGCATTTTGTTGTTATCTATGTTGCAAGATCCTATGATGACTATTATGGTCTTGCGACCTCATGGTTGAGGTCCTTATCCTTGGTTTTGGTCATAAATGTCATATCTGTCTCTTGATGTAAAGATCATGTAAAGACCCATGATGCAATAATTGTAAAATTTAATCTTGTTTGGACTATTTTGGGTCATGCAAATTATGTATGTAATACCACTTTGGGAATTTGATGTAATGTTGAGTCAAATATGTAACCTTGCTAAGTTGGGTGATAGATATAAGCATGAGTCCTTAGTAATAGGAAAGGTCATACTTAGTTGAGTCGTAGAGTCATGTAGTTCATCTTCCATAAGATTCAACATATTCTCAGGGGGAGCATGGTCATTATTTATGCAAATCAGACCTACATTGATCTTCTCTACAAATGGATAAAGAAGTCTTCATTCCACATTTATCAACCCTTTCCCTTGATGTCAAAGCGGGAGAGTAGCTTGGTGTTCAGAGAAGAATGCTTGGAGAGAAGCTTGGTATGTCTACAAATGTGTTTATAGGTATCTGTAGGTAGTGGTGAAAAAACACCAAAGTGGTTTCCATCTACAAGTAGTGGTGACCTAGTACCAAAGTGGTTTCCATCAAGTCCAAAGGGGGAGATTGTTGCCATTATGATTAATGTCTTGTCCTTGATAGAAAAATACTTGATAAAGTTATCAAAATGATGGTTATGAAGATGCTACAGGTGAGATGGACAAAGGAATATAAGTTCAGAGACAAAAAGATGATAAAGTGAAGTTTTGGAAAGTAGACGTGGGCCCTATGAAGAAACGTCGTGTACATATGCAGGTGTGATGAAGAGAAGTCACGTACAATTTCTGCACCATGTATTATTAATACCACGGGTATTTACCATGGTATTGGCCCACATTAATGAGCGTAGCAACAAATATTTGATCCCATCAAATAATATCATCGACATTACTATGGGATTGACCTAAGGTATTGGCTAAGTCTTATACTATATAAGGATATGGAGATCAAGTGTTAAGTGTGTGCATATGATGGATTATTGATGAATGACTTGATCTGAAATAAGAGTGCACCAGGGATCATGGAGATGGATTAGATCTAATAGATATGAAATGACCACATATTGAATAATTTGTTTATGGTTTGATATATTTGTGATGATAAAATTATGATGTGTGTCTGTAATAGTTTGCATGTCGTGATTTGGGTTTGATAGATGTTGTGTTGCAACGAAGGTATGTCTTAGTATTTACATATCTATACACAGGTTTTACACTAAGAAGTCACATACATATGCAGATCCTCTACTAGGTAATCACGTATATATTCTATAGTATGGACAAATCTATATGTAGGTGTGGTGAATAATAATCGCGTACATATGCAGATATGATTTATAAGAGTCGAGTATATCTTCTAGGGTTTTGTAGTATGAGTTGTTAATGATGTCTAACTAGTTTTATTATGTTTGTTATTATATTTCAATGACGTTTATCACATGATAATCTATGTTTAACAGTTCTGGTTGGGTTGAATTGGTTATGGAATGATATGTTGATTAGAGATGATGCTACTATGTGATGATATGTATCTAGTTCAGTAATTTTTTATGGGTTCAATATGTGATTTAGTAATTGATTTAGTGTGAGAGTGATTTAGACTCAGTTATTCAATATTTTGAGATCTGCACGCAGGTCCGCTTAAGGAAAAGCGTGTACATACGTGGGTATGACTTAGAATAGTAGCATATATATTCTGACATATGGTTGATCAGGTTTTTTGCAGTAGCAACAACTGGATTCTGTGATGGGTAACAATGCTTGGATTGGTATATTGATGTATCTGATGGTTTATATCTGTTATGGTTTGGTTTGATTCAGTTGTAAGAAATGGTAGAAATTCAGTGATCTGATTGGTTCAATGATTAAGTGATTTGATGCAGTGATTGGTTTCAATATTGTTATTTGGTATTGGGCTTAAATGATGGTAGTGGGTCTAGTTTGAAAATATGATGAAAATTGGCCTACAGGTTTGATGTTTTGGATCAGGTGGATCCAATATGAAATATTATGAAACATGGTCCACATAGGTGCTGAGGGTTGGAGCCTTCAGTGAGGAAGTTAAAGATTCCTTCTAGTGGTAGTTGGTGAATCTGATCACAGGGTTGGAACTCCCTTCCGGTGGGTGTTGGTAAATGAGATAAGGGGGTTGGAGCTCCCTTCCAGTGGGTACTGGAGAACCAGAGAAGATTATAGCCTTCTGCATGTGCATGCCTGTGTATTGGTATGAGTCTACGCTAGTACAAGATTGAAGATGTTTTCCTTTATAATAAAAGGTGAAGACAAAGACGAAGATGATGATGGTTTTTTTCCCACATTGGATTTCCACATAAAAATATTGGTGTCCTCATGTGTTGATGTGCTACTTATGTGTGATGATTTATTTTGTTCTTACTCAGGGATATTTTTCAATTAAAGACAAATGAAGTAATGACATACTGGCTAAAGTAGAATAGATGATGAAATATATGAAAAGTTATCTAACTGTAGATACGATGTTTTCCTTGACCATAGTTGCATACATATGCTAGCTTACTTAATGACAGTAACGTATAGAAATCTGAATAATAAATTGAAAGGTTTAAGTGAGTTTTAAAATAGTAATTCAACCCCCCCACCCCAGCCTCACCCTCCACCCTTCTTAGTATTTTTCCCAACATAGATTAGTATATCTGAATTAGAAGATAATACTATTTATTGAACCTTGCCTGAATCTACCTAGTTTGGCATTATTACCGACATCCTCTTACTCACCCAATATGTTGTGTGTTTGATTTATTTTCAATTATTAATCAATATTATTTTTTTGAGATTTATGGATTTTCTATCATTTTGTATAGATCATTGCAAGATGTATTATTGAGGAGTAATGTCAAAATTTAATTTTGCATTGTCGGATCAGAGATCAACAATAGTAGATATGTTTACATTACTTAAAATATTTGTCATGATCAATCTATTGAAGACTAGATCATGGATCATTGAAATTGATGTCTTTTTATTGGGATAATTGGTATTTGAGAAACGCCTTTAGGATGCATAAAATTGGCCACGTATTTTAATCGGTTATGTGATTATGTGTTCTAAAATTGGAACCCACAACCATTAAAAGTTTCCATTGCATTTGGTTAGAAATTATGAATAGGTGAGACAACTTTTCTGAAGAAATTGACATATTTTAGGGTTCATTATTTTATATCTATGGGAACTCAAGAATATGCTAATAATTTAGTTATGGGTTTCATATTTGATAAAAATAAATAAAAAATAACTCAATGTGTTTCTTAATATATATGCTCAATCTGAAATCTATATCATGTACACAATCAAATCTTCTCCCCCCATTTTGTTTTTGTTAATAACTTTAATTTCGACTATTGATATTTTTTAGTGTAGAATGGCATTTTTTCTTCCCTATATGATGATGTGCCATCTATTTTATTGGGACCTTGTGAATTCTTGATAAATACTTATCCCGGTAAGCTCTCTTATTACATTAAAAACCCTTCAAAACAATATTCCTTCAATCATTAGAACCTTCTCAACGTAATTATTTACGGAAAATATATATATATATATATATATATATATATATATATATATATATATGATCTATTGAAGACTAGATCATGGATCATTGAAATTGATGTCTTTTTATTGGGATAATTGGTATTTGAGAAATGCCTTTAGGATGCATAAAACTGGCCACGTGTTTTAATCGGTTATGTGATTATGTGTTCTAAAATTGGAACCCACAACCATTAAAAGTTTCCATTGCATTTGGTTAGAAATTATGAATAGGTGAGACAACTTTTCTGAAGAAATTGACATATTTTAGGGTTCATTATTTTATATCTATGGGAACTCAAGAATATGCTAATAATTTAGTTATGGGTTTCATATTTGATAAAAATAAATAAAAAATAACTCAATGTGTTTCTTACTATATATGCTCAATCTGAAATCTATATCATGTACACAATCAAATCTTCTCCCCCCATTTTGTTTTTGTTAATAACTTTAATTTCGACTATTGATATTTTTTAGTGTAGAATGGCATTTTTTCTTCCCTATATGATGATGTGCCATCTATTTTATTGGGACCTTGTGAATTCTTGAGAAATACTTATCCCGATAAGCTCTCTTATTACATTAAAAACCCTTCAAAACAATATTCCTTCAATCATTAGAACCTTCTCAACGTAATTCTTTACGGAATATATATATATATATATATAACATATCTGATCTACTAATCTCCAAGTAGAAAAGAGGTTATTCCATCCCTTTCTTTCAAATTCAAACCTTGGAGTTCATTTAAAGATGTGTTCGACGATCAGTGGATGTGTTGATCAACTAATGGGCCCATGCATACCTTTGTGAGAGGTCACAAGTGCTCAATGAATCATCTTTATACTAAACTACATGATAAAATAATATCATGTACACCAATGAACTTTCAAATAGTGTATTGTAGGGATCATTTACTTCTGAATAAACATTTCTTTTACTTATGGCTTTGCCAAAAGTTATGAATCTTCTACTTTTCATGGAGATGTAGGAAAATGGTCATTCTTATCGAAGAATCCAACATTACAGAATCACGATCATGGATCACAAGGGAAAAAAATAAAACCTATGACTATTTTTCCATAAATGGAATCTCAAATTAGTGTTGATCTAGATCTACTAGCATTATATGGTACACCCTTGCTACATTATTAATTCTATCAAAGGGGGCTATAAATAAATCCTACAAATAATTTCCTTTGGAAAACACATGGACAATCTTCTCATCAACAATCTTGCTATTGGTTCATGGAGAAACAAAGAATCCCATGCGACATTCTTACTTTTAAACAAGACTAGAAACTCCATGGTCTATAACATTCATTCAAAATTCATGGTTTTCATTCCACATTTTTTAAGCATTACTTAGCAAATCCATCAAATATGTAACCATACTCTCCTTCTCACTCATGTCTATCAATATACGCTTCACTACTTATTTATAAAAATCTCTTTTGGGCCCTTGATGCTTCTCTAGGTTTTAGAGATCATTCATATTTTCATAGTGCCTCTCTCTGTGGTGTTATTTATTGCACTGTAAAATTATTTATGCTCTCCCTAATCTCCTTGTGTGTGGCATGTCTAAGGCAAGTTTGCATGCATAGCTAGGGTTCAAGCTTAAATATTATCATTTTATATTTACAAACCCATTAGTATTTTAAATGAGTGGATTATTCGTAGACAAAGTTATGAGGGCCCTCTCAAATTGGGAGAATAAATACTAGTTATCTTTGGCCATTCTGCTAAAAGAATTTAAGGTACAATCATTTAAAAGGAAAGTGTTGATTGTTAAGAAATAATCACTAATTTGTCTAATGTGGTGCTACCAAAACACACATAGAAACCATTTTTATATTTAGATAAGGTACACCAATTTTTTTTAGCTTTGTTATGATGAAAATATGTGGGTAAGGTCCTAGAAAGAATATTTTCTTTGTAATAGTTAGATGGATGGTCAAGTGATGGGTTTTGTAACAATACATTTATTTGGTAGAAATCGAGGTTCAGAGGTGGGTTTTGTAATAATATATTGAGTTATGGAACCCAAAATGAGAGACTCGGGTTTTATTTCTCACAGTAGAAGCCAATCTCCCATGAATGATATTAGTAGTGTTTTATTCATTGATCCCTCAATCATTTCAAAACATTTTTTTTTCTTGAGAGTTCTTACAACACATTGTTGCAATACACCACATCCCCATTTACTATTAGTGCCTTGTTCAAACCTCGAATCATTATTGATTATTTAGTTAAGAAATATACATAATCCACCTTATATATTTTCCCTAGCTAATCATGTATATGCAGTTCAATATGGTATATAATTTGTAAGTATCATTTTGATGCTCTCTATTGATATCTTCTTTATCATCTATAATAGTCTGCAATGCTCAAATTCTTCTAATATATCCAAGTTTTTATTTGTCCGTTTCTCATTGTTTTTCAATTTTTAGTGTTTGGTATTCCATAGAATGAATTTCAAGCCTTGTTTGTGGGTATTCAATAATTGAAAGATATGTCAAAACATAGTTTTCGTATAAAGGCTTGAAAATTGAAGAAATAATTGGCTTAAATATTTCTCATGGAGTAGCAAGTATAGAACACTAATTCCATAGGTAAAGGGCTAAGAATAGTCCCTATCCTTACAGGGAATCTGAACTTCACCATGTCTTGGTGGCATGAATTGACATGAGGCAAAGATATAGAACCCCTTGAGATAAGATCAAAGAAAACCAAGAGGAGGAAGAAGTTAAAGCTTCTAAATCCACCCAATCTATTGTCTCCCATTGTAATATTGGAGTAAATAAAGATTAATTTAATATCACATTTTCTTATTGAAGAGATGTATAGCTATTTTACATTTGTGCAACTTTCCACATTACATTTTGGAAATATTTCTTTGAAGAGATTGGAAAATACGACATTAAGATTGTCAAAACTATAAATATTGATAAGGTCTCCAAACTGTTAACCAACTTCCAAGTGAACCCCTCTTTTGACATTTTTTAATATGCATTATATAGATGCATGGTGAATATAATTTTTAAGATGATGTCCTCTATGGGCCAAGCAAGTCCTTGCAATGAATGCTTAAATATACTCTTGAATTCCGCCATGCAAAGAATGCAAAATATCATTTCTTTTCTTTTATTTGATCAAGATTTAATGAAACATCAATGGTTCTCCTTCATTTCCCATTTTGTGAGCCAATTTCTTCAAATCCTCCAATAGAATATTATCATAAGGGAATGATCAATGTGATTAAAGTTAATTGCATTTCTATGCTATCTTGAGAAAGTTAAAGTGGACAAGATATAATTCTTGCATTATTAAATTTGAAGCTAGATTCCAAAATGTTTTCCTCAAACTAAGATCTACAACCAGAGAATCCACTTATTCATTACCACTTCAATGTAATCGGTTTGTT
Source organism: Pinus tabuliformis (assembly GCA_031772625.1). Taxonomy (NCBI): domain Eukaryota; kingdom Viridiplantae; phylum Streptophyta; class Pinopsida; order Pinales; family Pinaceae; genus Pinus; species Pinus tabuliformis. The sequence goes on along the minus strand of CM062809.1, from coordinate 837,224,180 downwards.
AAATCATAATTTTATTTTGATGATGGTAGGTGAATTATTGTTGATTCTCTTGTAAGTGGTCAATCTTACCTTTGGTTACTTGGTCATAGGCTGCAATATGGACACTTGTGTTTGACCAAGAAAATTTAATTACTAAACAAAACATTTGAAACAAACATTGTTGTAAGATTACTTATCTTAATAAATTGATATATTATGTCATATATGTTATAAACTAAGTAAGAAATGGAAATGTGATCAAATTATTGGTAGCTATGTGAGACTTGTTAAAAGATTATTTGGTTAATCTTGCACTTATAATGGTATATTGATATGTCCGTGAGAAATATATTGAGAAAAATACATTAACATTATAATATTATCATGGTATGGAGTTTAATTTAACCCTAAAGAGGTGAGTTGATTTGGGCAAGTACTCTTGACATGGAAATTGTTAAACACATACATGGCTAAGGAAAAATATGAATGATCAGCATTGAATATCTTATTATTCACAATGATACATATTTATAATACATTGGGTGACCCTTGGTTTCATATTGTGAGTGATCTTTTGGACTCCCTTTGACTGTTCAACTTCCACACCAACCCTTAGAGGATTAGGCATCCAACATTCTCCCCCTTAATTCGAAGGGGTATGTGTGAGTCCAAGAAGAGATTTGTAATACAAAATGTTAAAAAACATATATGGAAGCACTACGCTAAATGTGATCCCTGAAATGTTAGCATGAGGGGGTGGTTTAAGGATTACCACCAACATTAGAATGCTTAGTGCATATCCCAGAACTCTTCCAAATCTGGTAAGAAGCTGAAATATTCTACTAGAGGAAGTGTCCCTAATGATTTGGAGAGGGAGAGCTTCAACGTGAAATGGGGAGGTCTACAACCTGCAGTGGTTTAAGGATGATCACCAACTATGGAATGCTTAATGCAATTCTTTGAACTCTTCCAGAATTGGAAAGGAGCTGGATTCTTCTGTTAGAGGAAGTGTCCCCAATTCTTTGAAGAGGGAGAAGCTTAACTTGAAAAGGGAGGTCTCAAACCCACATAGATGGTTTAAGGCTTACCACCAACCAAAGGCATGCTCATGGGCATCTTTGTCTCTGGCTACAACTCTAAATCTAGTACGACAGGTTTTGGCTCAGGATCACTTGATGTGGCTTTGAAGCTTGTGTATGACCAGCACTTCCCCCCCTGTCAGATACAAGGTGAGAAGATGAAGAGATCTCAACAACAAGACTTTTCAATATTCGAGAAAAAATATTGTTGTATGAGTCTTCTTGGCTATTGAAGCCCATTGCCAAGAAGCAATCCATCCAAGATGAATCTTTTTTCTTGTGGGATGCTTGTTTTTGAAGCATCTGTGTCAAGAATGAGTACGTTGATCATAATGCTTACGCAGATGAAGATCAAAACAATGATCTTTCATATGGAAAAATTTGTCACAATGTTGGCATCTAACATTCTATTGTGGTTGCAAATGTGGAGGAGCAGAATCTTGAACATATGAAGGGAAATTTCCATGAAGAAACCCAACACTTTGAAATTGAATGGGCTTGGAATAGTATGGAATATGAAAGGACACATCCTTGTCATATCCAAGACCTGTTATGTGCTTGTTGTTGACAAAATCTTCCCAAGTTCTGATGATTGGCTCGGGAAGTGAAGGCTGAATTTATGCTTTTTCATGCAAATATGTTATTGTGTTAGGCACTGAATGTGAATCTTGCTCAACCTTACTGATCTTATCATTTTTTGGTTGTTGATGGGTGTTTTTTAAACCGTGAACAAAGAATTGTTTTGACATAAAAAAATTTAGAATGACAAATATACTAAAGCTCATCTCGATGGAACTGAGATTCTAGTTGCAAAAAATCAATATTTTCCTTTGCATTATGTAAGTAGGTTCGAATGTCAACAAGATAAGCTTCATCGATTCTTACTGTATCATGATCAGAGGAATATATAAGAGTTTTTAAGAACTCTAATACTTCACCCATTCTGGCTATTTTATCCATTGTCAAAATTGCACTTTAAAGTGATCACAACTATAAACCATATAATTCAACTCATCTTCAATGCACAAATATAGACCAAGACCTATGGAGAGCTCAATCAACATACAATATATTCGATGTTGAAATTAGGTACAAACTTCAACACAGAGATTAATAATGCATATATCATATATACTCACATATGAACCAGCAATAGAGGCATATGAATGGACCAACACACATATGATGTGGTTTTAATCAACACACAAAGAAGGAAATGAACCAAGCACTGCAATCAACAAAATTTTTAACCCCAACACATTTATAACATCAATGTTGCTCTAAATCATGACTTCTAATATGCTAAAGCAGTCATTATTCAACTCAAACTCTCACCACAGTTGATGATGTATGACAATATACAGATAAGGTTGTTATTAAAGAATTGGATATGGAGGCCAAAATGGATGCCTGTCTTGATATTACTTTATGGCGAGTAGAATAATGACTCAAGATGCTCACAGACTCGAACCATAACATCTATTTTTATCCACCTAATGAATGACCAATATCGAACCATAACATCTATTTTTATCCTTGGGGGCACTTGATCTGAAATGATCATATGTTAAAACTGAACTAGAATTGATTATGCCATTAATAAATAGAATGTTAACTGAAAGTGCTGAAACTGTGAGAACTGATCGAGAAGAAGACTTTAAAATAGATGAGAAAACATAAATAAGATGCAAAATAGTAGTGCAAAAAACAAATGCACAACGATACCAGATAGCAAGATTGATTATGGAGTTTGTCCCTAATGGATTACGTCTTTGGGTCTGCTTTAAAGATGGGCGATCACTTTATTAGGATTGAAACCAAGGAGGTCGATTACACAAAAATTTGATCGAGCTGAATGTGCATGCAGGCACTTCTGGTCACTGTGAAAGGATATCTCTCTCAACCAACTCTCCAACGCCTATCACGGTTCCCAATTCCGACTCCAGATGCTCCTATTACACTGAAAACAAAACAACCTCTATCCTCCAAATCCTGCACATGAAACTCAAAACCACTCTAATGCACTTCAATGAGAAAAATACCTTTTTAAAACCCTACAAGTACACTCAAGCCTCCTTAGGCTGAATTCAAGATGAACAAGTTGCAATTTGGGGTTTTCTAGGTCTCGGTCTTATCACTGTTTGCCACCTAGGATAAGGTTGCTTGGTGGTTGAATTAGTTTGCACCAAAATTGCAACGAAAACCCAAAATAAAACTTTATATTAACACATAGCCATTGGCATCTTGTTGGCCGGGTAGAGGAGGTTGACCGCCGACATGTGACTGTCGCGGTCTAACTACAGGCTTCCACCTCCACAGTCTTCCTTCGGTGGTTCCAGCTACCAATGCTTTGGCGGTTCTGATTATGATTTGTTCACATGCTCAGGTTACGGTTAGGATTGTTCTGAGCGGTGACATAACCTTCGGCATTTGTAACCCTGACTACCCGACTGCTCACATGGAATATGTTGGCTAGTTGAATTGTTTATGAATTAAACATTCAAGTACCACATTAATTGTCAACCAGGGAAAGTCTTTTTATTTCAAAGGCTATTGCGTACTGTATGCACTCAAAATCTAAAAGCATCGAAAAGTTGTAGTATACGTAATTCTTACGCTATGTCATTACAGTACTTGTTAAGATGAAAGCAATTAATTAAAAATACGAATCTGGAAAGCGAAGTAATGGACGCTCTGTTGGCAGAGGATCAGGACCCTATCCTCCAGATGGGAACATTCAACACCTGCCCCTGTAATCAGATTTACTAATGCACACTGCACTCTCATTCACCGGTGAGAAACAAACTCAAGTGATTAATGAAACAGAGTACTAGCAAAACAAAGAATACCAGAGGTAATGCTTATCAATTCCAAACAGAGTACCAGAAAGAAACTACTGCACACTTACACACTTGACAAGAAAGTAAATGGGTGAATCTTGTGAGGAAGGTGGGCCCAGTCCCTCTCACAAGATTCCCTAGGAAAACGAAGACGGGATTAAGTGCTCAAAACAATTTTATATTCATCTGCCAAAAAGATTAAATACAATAGAGTTCAGACTTGCTGATGTTCTCAGAATCTCGCTTACAGACTGACCATAGACACCGACTAATCCCTTTTTCATGTAGATGTCTCCTCTTTATAGAGGATACATCTATTACAATAAAGTATTGCAGCCTATTCAGTTAACCCATCTTGTCAAAAATAAGCAATTCAGAGTGTTGTTACAACAGTATGATAATACATTCTTTTCTTGAGCTTTAGCTGTTACACAGCGGGTAACTGACTTTGACCGTCTTCTCAGGATCTTCATATTCCTTGGCCATTTCCCCATGCTGTTCATGCTGACTGTGTTCTTCTTTCTTTAGACTTCCGCTTGATTATGCCACGTCAAGATTCCTTAGATAGCTGCCATCTGTTGTTCGTGGTTGTTACAAAATAGCTTGCTTTAGGTAATTGTTGTTGCTGACTGTAGCAACTACGGAGTTGCTGCTTCTGGTGTTGCAGCAACTGCGTAGTTGCTGTTTCTGGTGTTACAGCAATTGCGTAGTTGCTGTTTTTGGTGTTACAGCAACTATACATTATAACTCTTGCAAGCTTAAGACAATTATTTGACAATTTAGTCAGCGTTTCCAAGGATAAGTATAAAGATATTCACGAATATGAAATAAAAAATTAAACATAGATATGCGGAAGGTTACTTCATACCTTGGGGTCAATATGTCATTATAAAATAAAAGCTTTCAACTTATGACTGCAAAAGGGTAATAATACGGCAAAAGATAAGGTCAAAAATAGGTCAATTGTGAGTCCCAACATCCCCCCCAACTGAAGAGATTGCATGTCCCCATGCAATGTCTACTCTGAGTCTGAGTCGGAGAACTAGGACGAACAATGCAGATTACTAAGACAATAGCTGTAGGGAGTAACATCAAACTTGTCTCTGAAACCACAAACAGTTCGTATATGTTTCCATGCTGCTACCTCTTCTCTGTTAGAAAGTCCAAACTGGCCCTTATACTGATCACCCGGCAACCATAAAAGTGGGAACTTGAATTTGTAACCCATCCAATTCTCAGCACAACGTTGCACGCATTCAACATACCTAGGTACCCTTGATAATGCTACTTGCAGATTTGATGGGTTATACGGGTGATATTCCTTCCTTTCTGTGGGGCAGTTATCCCAAAATAGTTTATTTGCTTTAACAGCCAATGATGCTTTGGTCTTTACATACTGCTGACAGTCTGTTAGGACCTCTGTTCGCAGTCTCATAACATGCTCCTTCATATCATCATTGCTTGTCATTTTTAAGTGTTGTGAAATGAAAGTGGCAGCGTTCTGTGGTTCAGACCGCATCCACAAAAGACAATTCTGTTCGTTTTGGAGGCCTGAGACATAGGCATTTTACCAGGTAAGCTGATTAGTCAAAAAGGAGATGAAGGCTCTCAATTGAATGTCACCTACCACAGGTATCATATTCATGTTTCTTTCTTCAGACACAACCTCATTATGGAGGTACAATTCACATAGCAGGTTTTGGTCGCTTTTGGGTGCCGACTAATTGTTCACTTGCTCAATTAAACATGATGACGACAACCAAACCCTGCAAAAAAGGACGAAAAACCCACGTCGACACTAAATCCCGTGAGGCAGATGACAAACACATGTCGATGACCAAATTTTGGTGACACTGACGAAAACCACATTTCGACAGCCAAGTACAAAACCATATCACCATGAAAACCATTGACATCACCTGAATAACATGAACCATAAATAACACTGTTGAAACTGAACGACACCTGACTGAATTGTTGACGACGACACTAAACCTGTGTAACTGATCTGACAAGATCCTCTTGGATCAATCCTCTCCACTTGAAAGCTTTTGGACCACAAAAGTTTGACTTAAATAATTAGTTGATGAGGGTAGAGCTCCCTCACTTTCCACCTTGCCCTGATGTCGTACCAATACATTCGATCAATCACCTGCAAGTGAAGACCCGGATGATGCTGACCATGGTACATTTTGAATCAGTGACCTGTTCCTTCCATCTGCAATATGTACAACGTGTGATGATGGTCAAACAACCTGTTGAGAACATGGCCATTGAATTCTTTCCATGAAATAGCATGAGTTAGTGATTCATAATCATCTTTGAAAACAGTGCCTACAAGATATTGTTCAATACTATTGACATGCATTAATAATCTATTTTGTGGAATAACAGAGACAATCAAAGACATTTTTGACATCAAACCAGCTACTTGACTTGTGATACCTTCCTGTTTCCTGATTACTGAGTGAACTCGCTGCCATAAACCCATCAAACTTTAAGGTAAAAAATGTTGCAACTTAGTTTTTCTTTGAAAGTATTGAAATAGTTGTGGATTTGTTTGAATCACTTTTTATTCATTCATTAAATGATGTTTCCATTGATTAGCACTTTCCCCTAATGCATAAGTTTCCCTTAAAGGTTTTGAATGTTGTGACACTACTTTAGAAAAGGCTTTGATATGAAAACAAATAGGCTTCCTCTCCACTTGAAAAGAGGCTTCCAAACTCTTTGAAACATGAAATGGTGACACAATATAAGAGAAATTTAACACTGACTTTCCCCAATACTGACTTGCATCCTTGTAACTGTTAACTTCCAAACTAGACTGAATTGATTCATTCTGACATTAGCAAGAGGAGGTTTAGGCAAAAACTATAATTCATGTTGTATTCGCTGCTTATGAGTAAGATGTTTGGTTTCTTTAAATAGAATTCGAAAAGTTTCTACCTCTTTGATCAAACTATCTTTAAGCTGAGTCTCATACCTTGAACAAACATCATGTTGATTGTTATGTTGTTCCTTTACACACATGATTACATATATTTTATTTGAACTTATTAATCACTTCATCTAATTAGCATTAACTAAATTCAAGTGATTTTTGTTTTGATGTGCCCTGACAATAAATTCAACCCCATCTTTCTTAAGGTGATATTTATGCTCTCTCCTATAAAATACTACATCACGATCATAAAGTTAAGGACTTCCTAAGACAAATCCACATATGTCTACTGGAACCACTGTTAGGCCCCCATACTACTAGTGTAACCCCTTATTGTTGTTAGGATATTCCGAGACATAGGAAATAGTTAAGTATAACTTGGTCTAGTATAGAGTTAGGTAAAGTGTGTTTCTTTACTATGTACATTTTGTAACTTACAATCCGACGGTCACGATATGTAGTGATCTGATGGTTCATTCTCTCCTCGGTATTATTGACACTTGATCCATGGCTTAACACTCGATTGGTCCATGATCTCTATTTAAAGAGCATGGAGGGTCATTTGTAGGTTAACCGTTCATGAGAGAATCTTATGTAAATTTTCATCCTTTTATTAATAAATTTCCTAAAGTGGCCGTGTTGGCTCAGGCCGTGGACTGTTTCCCTCTTTGAGGGTTTTAACCACGTCAAAAGTACTGGTGTATTGATCTGTGATCTGTTTGTGAGTGGTGTCCTTTGGTGTTCTGTCTGAGGAACTTACCCTGTAAATTCCTACATGGTATCAGAGCTATTTGAGGGCCACGTCCGTTGGTGATCCGAATCTGAAGCCGGTAGAATTGCATCCGACTACCGTTTCCTAGATCTATTGTTTCTGACTGCTTTCAGGCTGAGAGGACTGCTCTATTGTGTTGGGAGCATCTGTTCCAGTGAGGAACCCCTTTCGTTTCACGCGAAAAGGTTTTTGTTAGCCCTAGCTGCGTCATTTTTAAGATTTGGAGGTATACAGTGTTTATTTGCAGTTTACAGTTATTTTCTCTCTCTTTATTTCAGTTTTAGTTTATTTAGCCTTTTTTTATTACCGGATCTATACCTTTCATTTTTGCGTATGCTCTTTTCCCCACGACTTTGTGCGATCTGGGCAAGTTAGAAACAGAAAGGAAGGATTTTTCTCATGTGTATGCTCTTTTCCGTTGCGCCTTAGTGTGATCTCGGAAAATCAGAAACATTGAGGAAAAGATTTAGTTTCCGGCTAAAGCTAACTTCGAGCCGCAAGGTTCATTTTTTTTGTATGTCCGTGTTGGGTTTTGTGTTTTTTTGTTTTGTAGGGAAAAAGAGCTTTCACAAAGCAAGCACGCAACCCAAAGCTTCCACCCCCCCCTCCCCTCTCTCTTTCTCTCAAACTTTTTGTATAGCTCACTTGGTCCAAAGCTAATTTATGAGAGTAGAGGTCTTGAGTTCAAGTCTCCTTTTTGTGGGGGTGGATTTTTCATTTCCACACATTCCCACACTTCGTCGGCATCTTCATCAAATTTTATTCAAAAAGCCATAACTTCTTCATCCGGAAGCCGTTTTCAGAACCGTTTTTTTTTAAACAACCTAATTTTTCGAGATATTTCCATTGGAACACTTAATTTCAGCATCTATAGCTTCAGTTTCTGTTAAAATGGAAAGTCCATGCCAAGTTATTCTTGACAACACCAACTACTTCCAATGGTGGTCCTACATTATGGATTTACTTAGAAGTAAAGGTCTCTACAGAATAGCCACAGGCCAAGAAACCAAACCAAAAGATGAAGATAAGGCAGCTGAATGGGAAAATATACAATATCAAGCACGTGGGTTGATAGGGATGTCTATTTCTCCAGATCTTAGATTCCATATTGCAGAACTTGATACTCCTGATGAAGCATTGAAATAGATTACTAAAGTTTTTGGAATAAAAAATGAACTTAGAGCCCATCAACTTGAAAATGAGTTGCTTACATTGGACCCCAATAATTTTTCTTGCATTGAAGATTTTTTGTCCAAGTTCAAGACCCTTAGACTTCTCTTTGAAGGTGTTAAGGTTAAGAAAGAAGATAGTAACCTTATCTATTCCATTTTTCCTATGTTGGGACCAGCCTACTCTGTGTTTGTTTCCACCTTCCATTCTACAAGAGAAGCCTTCATTTGTCAAGGACAAGACTACAAGTCCCCTTCCTTTGATTCTTTTTGTGATTCTTTAATAAGAGAACAAGAAAAACTCTTACACCTTGGTCTTCTTGATCTTGGGAACTCTTCTAAGAAAGCGTTAGCCGCCCAGCAGCAACCAATTCCAAAGAATCCTAAGTTGTATCCTAAAAGGAATGGTCCTAAACCAAACAAGGGTCCTAAGCAATCTCAACCTCAAAATGAAAAATCATTTCAACAAAATGATAAGACAAATAAAAACAAAGGGAAGAAGACTGAAAGACATTGCAACTTTTGTAATCGAGATGGCCACTTAGAATCCAAATGCTTTAAGAAGATGGAAGCCTTGGAAGTAGCAATGAAGAAGCATAACATCCATTTGGAGCACTCTTCAACTTCAACTTCATCTTCAGGAATGACACTTTCTGCATGTGGTTGTCAAGCATCCCGGTCTGGCTATGCACTAAATGTATATTCTTCTTCTCATTCTCATGAGTGGATCATTGATTCTGGAGCTTCTTATCACATGGCCAAAAACAAATCCATGTTTTCTTCTTTAAATGATTGTAACACCAAAAATATATATGTTAGTGATGATAGATCTCTTAGTGTTGTAGGGACTGGAACTGTTCATATAGACAATGGTCAGTTTAATGATGTATTATGTGTTCCAACCTTATCCTACAACCTTCTATCTGTATATCAGATAACTCATTTAGGTGAAGGTAAAATCGTTGAATTTTCACCTCACGATGTTGTAATTAAGGACCTAAGAGATCTTAGACAGATTTTAGCTACTGGCATTGCTGATGATTCTACAAGGTTGTATAAGTTTCACAACTTTGGGTCATCAAATCTTCCCTTAGTATTTGTTGCTCATAATGATGAAGTGAGAAAACTTTGGCATGAGCGATTTGGTCACTTAAACTACTGCTCTCTCCAGAATCTATGTAAAGAAAATATGGTGACAATTCTTCCAATGGTATCTTGCAGAGATGGTGTTTGTTTGGATGTGTACTTGGAAAACATCATTGGGACAGTTTTGAAAAATGTGCGTCTTGGCACACCTTAGCCCCTTTATAGCTCGTGCATAGTGATTTATGTGGTCCACTTCCAGTTGTTTCATTCTCTGGCTACAATTATTTCTTAACTTCCATTGATGATTTCTCCAGACACACTTGGGTATACTTCTTAAAACTCAAGAGTGAAGTATTTAACATGTTCTTGGCCTTTAAGGCCTTTTTTGAAAAATGATCTGGACATCAAATTCTTAAGCTAAGATCTAATAATGGCGGAGAATATGTTAACAACAAATTCATCAACTTTTGCACTGAGAATGGAATTCAAATGCAACATACTATTCCATATACTCCACAACAAAATGGTGTAGCTGAAAGGAAGAATCACACCTTAAAGGAAATGGCTAATTGTATGATTCAATCTAAAGGACTTAGTCTTAATTATTGGGCAGAAGAAATTAACTGTGCAAATTACATAATAAATCGCACTCCTACTAAGGTTTTAAAGAATATCACTCCAGAAGAAGCATGGAGCTCAATCAAACCAGATGTAAGTCACTTTCGTGTTTTTGGAAGTGAAGCATGGGCCCATATTCCAGATGATAAACATAAAAATTTAAAACCTAAGAGTGAAAAATGTATTTTTGTTGGATATTCTGAAGATGTCAAAGGATATAGACTTATTCCACTTAAGTCCAAAAATGTTATCATTAGAAGAGATGTAAAGTTTGCTGAAAATATATCGGCCTACGAGCCTAGTTCGGCGGATGTGCCACCTCTCCCTATCTCTTCTACTTTTGAAATATTTCTTCTTCGGATGTTGAAAGTGAGGATGAAAATCCTCCCCCACCTTCTCATGATCCTCCTTCAGCTCCTCAGCTTCCAAAATGGGTCCGTGCTACTCGGGATGGAGCAGGTGATCTTGTCGGTGATCCTACAGATCAGTGACGTACACGTTCTCAGTTTGATAGAGCCTCTTCTTTACTGGCTCAAGCTTCAGTGAATTATGATCCTGACACCTTTGCAGAAGCTTCAGGCCATCCAGATTGGGAAGCAGCTATGAATGAAGAATATCATTCATTATTGGCAAATGATACATATTGTCTTGTTCCTCTACCAAAGGGATGAAAACTTGTTAGATGCAAATGGGTTTACAGAACCAAGTATGGACCAGATGTGAAAGTTGATAAACATAAAGCTCGTCTTGTTGCTAAGGGTTTTTCACAAGTTGAAGGCATTGACTACACTGAAACCTTCTCCCATGTTGCCAAAATGAACTCTATCCGCCTTGTTCTTTCCCTTGCTGCCTCTTTCAAATGGGAAGTCCATCAGATGGATGTTAAATCTGCCTTCTTGCATGGGGACTTGCATGAAGAAATCTATATGGAACAACCTATTGGCTTTATAAAAACAGACTCTAGCCTTGTATGTCGGCTTAAGAAATCCCTTTATGGTCTCAAGCAAGCTCCTTGAGCTTGGTATGCCAAAATGGATAACTTTCTTTTAGAAAATGGCTTTTCTAGGTGTCATTCTGACAATACTGTCTACACCAAGAAAGCGGGCAAGTCTCTTATCATTCTTGTCCTTTATGTTGATGATCTTATCCTAACTAGTAGTGATCCCAACCTTATAAACCATGTGAAGACTAGCCTTAAAAGGAAGTTTGAAATGACAGACTTAGGACACTTACATTATTTTCTTGGTCTTCAAGTCTTGCAATCCAAGGAAGGTATTTCCCTTTCCCAGTCCAAGTATGCCTGTGATATTCTACGCCATTTTCACATGGGAGACTATAAGCCAGCCCCTTCTCCCTTTCAGTCTGGAGTCAAACTTTCAGTCACTTGTACTTCTCTTGAAGTTGATGCTACCTTATACCGTCAACTTGTAGGAAAACTTTTGTATCTAACCCATACTCGTCCTGACCTTTCCTTTCCTATTGGCCTTGTTGCTCGGTTTATGAAAAACGCACGTGAAAGTCATTAGAAAGTAGCTAAAAGAATACTTCGTTATGTTCAAGGTACAATTCAGTTTAGGATTCATTACAGTGCCGAAGCATCTCCTCTATTGGTTGGTTTCACTGATTCCGATTGGGCTGGTGACCCTGATGATCGAAAGTCTACTGCAGGTTATGTGTTCACTCTTGGTTCAGGACCTATTACATGGGCTTGCAAGAAACAAGGTTCCATTTCTCTTTCTTCAGCAGAAGTAGAGTATCGTGGTGTCGTAGAAGCTAGTAACGAAGCCTTGTGGCTTCGTCAAATCCTGTCAGAGTTTGGCTTTCAGCAGCAACATCTGACTACACTTGGTGTGATAATCAAAGTGCCATTCAACTATGCAAAGATCCAGTCCAACATCAGTGCAGCAAACACATTGAACTGCACATGCACTTCATCAGAAAGCTCATCCACGACCATGTTCTTGAAGTGCAATATTGTTCAACAGATGATCAAGTTGCAGACATCTTTACAAAGGCTCTCACAGAGGCGAAGTTCACTAAACTTCGATTTATGATTGGAGTTCAGGAAGTTGTCACTAAGGGGGGATAGGCTCTAGTGCCTCCTTCCTTCTCCTATTGTGTCATATTTGTAAATCCTTCAATCCTATCCCAAGTTGTTCTTAAGGGGGGATGTTAGGATATTTCGACACATAGGAAATAGTTAAGTATAACTTGGTATAGTATAGAGTTAGGTAAAGCGTGTTTCTTTACTATGTACATTTTGTAACTTACAATCCGACGGTTACGATATGTAGTGATCCGACGGTTCATTCTCTCCTCGGTATTATCGACACTTGATCCATGGCTTAACACTCGATTGGTCCATGATCTCTATTTAAAGAGCATGGAGGGTCATTTGTAGGTTAACCGTTCATGAGAGAAGCTTATGTAAATTTTCATTCTTTTATTAATAGATTTCCTGAAGTGGCCGCGTTGGCTCAAGCTGTGGACTCTTTCCCTCTTTGAGGGTTTTAACCATGTCAAAAGTGCTAGTGTATTGATCTGTGATCTGTTTGTGAGCGGTGTCCTTTGGTGTTCTGTCTAAGGAACTTACCCTGTAAATTCCTACAATTGTTATTAGTACAAACCCCTTATTATATTGTTCTACCCATGTAGTCCCCATATTGTTACTATTGTGCCCCATAGAAGCCCACTATTGTTATTATTGTGCCCTTACATTATTATTGTTATGTCGGCTCTGATTATATTATGACTCCTTAGACTCCTATATATAGAAAGGAGGTCTTGTCATTTGTATCATCCAAGAATTGTTCATTTTTGTAATGTAAAGGAGGTTGCCCCCTCAAAGAGGCTCAATTCTAAGGCGTTGATCTATCTTTTCTATCTTTTTGTGAGTTGGTATTAGAGCTTTGGATTTTAGGGTTTCTCTACTTCAAACAGGTCATCGTGGAATTTGCGCTATAATTTTTTTCTGTGATGTTTCAGATGCTAATGAAAAAACCCATTTGGTTTGAAATCCGTCTGAAGCCCGAGTCCCAATTTCAGAGCTTTTGGTTCTATATTTGTGGATATATGAACTGAGGAAGTTGGCCTTTTTGCAGACTCCTGAATTACATTCCAAATAGGTGACCTGGGGAAAATAGTCATAACTTTTGATTTGAGCATCAGATTGAAATTTCGTAAGAAGTTATAGAATGAGGACATATTGTAGTTTCGTGTATACATTTTTCATATCCAAAGGTCAGAATAGTGACACATGGCACGTCGCACAAGTTCACTCTACTAAACTAGTCTATAATCAGGTCACCGCGGGAGATTTGGCATAACTCTTCCTTGGAGAATCCAATTTGGATTAGACTGGTGGAATTAGAAATAGGAAAAAGAGTGCTACTGCAGGTTGCAATTTCAAAACTGGAAGAACCAAAATTACAGAGTTATAGTCGTTTCAAGATCGAGCTCCTAAAATCAAGAAAAGGCGATATCAGGAAGTTTGATGGCAAGGATCCGGTAAATTGGATACTTCAAATGGAGCAATATTTTGATCTACATGGTGTACCACTATTACAAAAGGTATGTATTGCATCTTCATATTTAGAACTGGATCAATTTTTATGGTATAAAGGGCTTTGTTCTCGTAAACAACTTGTTACGTGGTCCATTTCCATGGAGGAAATGATAGCACATTATGAGGATACAAAGAGCAACACCACAACAATTGGAAAGAGTAAAAGAGCTTTGTTACATAGTTGAAAGTAAAATTATGGCAACAAGAAAGTCTACCCCTCACAACTATAATAATGGAAGTGTTGTTTCTCCTAGCCTTCCACAACCTACAAGGGTTACACCAAAACGATTGGAAGAGAAAAGAAAAAAAGGGCTTTGTTAAAATTGTGATAGCAAATGCACTAAAGGTCATAAGTGTACTGAGAAGAAATTATTTTACATAGATTATGAAGAGGAGGAAGAAAAGGATCAAGAAACATCAAAAGAAGAGTATATACACTAGGAACCAACCCTAGAGAAAGAAGAAATGAATCCGACCATATCTTGTAAAGCATTGGCAAGAATTACCACTCCTCAAACTCTCACGATAGAAGGACATATCAAGAAGAAAAAGATTCAAGAAGTGAAAGATCACATCGAGAAAGAAGAAATGAATCCAACCATATCTTGTAATGCATTGGCCAGAATTACCACTCCTCAAATTATCAAGATAGAAGGATATATCAAGAAGAAAAATGTTCAAGAAGTGAAAGATTACATCGAGCATCAAGAAATAAATCTGACCATATCTTGTAAAGCATTGGAAGAAATTATCACTCCTCAAACTCTCAAGATAGAAGGACATATCAAGAAGAAAAAGGTTCAAGCAGTGAAAGATCACATCGAGCATCAACAACAAGTTCTCCAACTTTTAAAGGATAATGCCACTTTGGTGCAAAATCGAATGAAACAATAGGTAGATGAACATTGTAGTGAAAAATGTTTTGATGTAGGTGATTGGGTGTTTTTACTACTACATCTCAAGCAAGCTATTTATGAGAAGAAAATTTTGGAAATACTACATGCACTTAAGAAATGGCAACCTTACCGAATGGGAAGACACTTCAAGGTAAAAATGGATCATGATAGTCTTAAATACTTTTTAGAACAAATATTATCTATAGAAGAACATAAAAATGGGTCACAAATATGTTGGGTTATGAGTTTGACATCATCTATATACGAGGGAAGCATTGTTTTGTGCTATTTCTATTATCCAACCAAATTGGATAAATGAAGCAAGGGATGAATGGAAGAAGGACAAAGAAGTGTGGCCACTCATTCAAAAGTTGCAGAAGATCCCAATTCAAACAATATTGCCCGAACTTGAAGAGGAAGGAAAAATCATATTGGAACCTAGAGGAGTCACAGAAACAAGAACCCGACAGCTACGAAATTAATCAATTTCAGAGTATCTCATCAAGTGGAAGAACTTACCTGCTGAAGATTCCACATGGGAGGACAAGAATATTCTACAGAAGCATCAAGAACTACTCAAGCATTGGGGACAACACTTTTTGAAGGAGAGGGGCATGTTAGGCCCCTATACTACTAGTGTAACTCCTTATTGTTAATAGTACAACCCCCTTATTATATTTTTGTACCCATGTAGTCCCCATATTGTTACTATTGTGCCCCATAGAAGCCCACTATTGTTATTATTGTGCCCTTACATTATTATTGTTATGTCAGCTCTGATTATATTATGACTCCTTAGACTCCTATATATAGAAAGGAGGTCTTGTCATTTGTATCATCCAAGAATTGTTCATTTGTGTAATCTAAAGGAGGTTTCCCCCTCGAAGAGGCTGAATTCTAAGGTGTTGATCTATCTTTTCTATCTTTTTGTGAGCTGGTTTCATAAAAACCACATCTAATTCCACTTCATCAATTTAATTAGCTGTAATGGCAAATATTAATCGACACTGTTTTGTGACTTTTATCTGGGTTGATTTATTTAGCCATCCTAATGGGTAACGTCTTCAATGATTTCGTGTCTCCAAACCCAAATTATTAACTAAATATTCAGTAATAAATTGGCCTGTGATCCACTATCAAACATTGTATCTATCTTTGTGTGCTTAGAAGTTATCCTTATGTTAAACAATTCAACTCTTTTATCCTCATTTGAAGGATTTATGTTTGATGAATATGCAATAGTTTTCTAACTTGAACCGGTGTCAGACATTTTACCTGTTGTAACCATAGTAGTTATCCTCCTTTCATCACCTAAATCTGAAGCTAGATCTTGTTGGACTACTATTGCCTTCTTTTCACCCTTCTCCTTAAGGAACTTTTTGGGCTTAAGTTCTGGATGAAGTTTTGAACACTTACATTCATCATAACCAATTCTCTGGAAATGAGAACAAGTAGGTCTTTCCTTATGAGCTATCACTAATTTCATTCTCTTCGAATTGTTCTTCCCTTTACTGTCATTGGAATCTTTGATTTGTAACTCTTTGGATGATTGCGATGAAAAATAGAATATTATGTCACCTGATTCAATATGTATGTCTTGAACACACACTTCATCAAAATCATTAGGATTAAACATCAATAATGTATGCTGCAAATATGAATGTAAATTGCGGATGTATTTTAATAAAGTTTGACGTGTATCCAATGAAATACCAAGCGCCAATGCTTTCTTTCTGAACTCTTGAACACTCTACCCTTTACCTTGCCTCAAATGCTGCCAATCAATAATAGCTTGTTGCACGTATCCCAAAGGATATAACTGTTTCCTAAGAGCTTTTAAAAACTTAGACCATGAAGAGATGAATTTTCCTTTTCGCTTTACATCTATTTGGGTTTTACTTTCCCACCATATTAGAGTTTTTCCTCCCATTCTAAATGTAGCTAACTAAATTTTTGTTTTATCATCAGAAATGTTCTGAATACAACAATACACTTCTAACTGCTTAATCCAGTTATCTAGCTTTTCAGGATTCATTTCGCCATCATAAATAAGTAACTCAAATTTTAAATTAAGTTTCAAAAGAGATGTTTTCTTAGGTTTCCTATTTGTTTCAGATTTTGTAGTTGAAGAAGAAGAAGAAGAAGAAGAAGAAGATGATGATGGATATGATGGAGATGAAGGTGGTTTATCAGCCTTGCCTTTACCTTTGTCCTTCTTCGATGTCTTTGAATAATAAGTTGCATCTCTCGCCTTCTTGTCTTCGTACAGTTCTCCCAACATCTGCTGCATAGTCAAGAATGCTTGCTGAAACTGTTCATCACTCATATTAGTTTCAGTATTTTCACCTGAATCAGATCCTGTCATCGTCGACTTATGAACGACTTTTTGATTTCCAATCTCTAGATCAATCTGCTCAAGGATTCCTTCTCCACATTGTGAATTTGACCTTTTTAACATTCAATGGCAAATTATACGAATTCAACCTAATCTGATACTAAATTATATGATCTGAAATGATCATATGTTAAAACTAAAGTAGAATTTATTATGCCATTAATAAATAGAATGTTAATTAAAAGTGTTGAAACCGTGAGAACTACTCGAGAATAAGACTTTGCGATAGATGAGAAAACATAAATAAGATGCAAAATAGTAGTGAAAACATAAAATACATAGCAATACCAGACAACAAGATTGATTACGGAGCTCGTCCATGATGGACTATGTCTCCGGGTCCACTTTCAAGATGGGAAACCTCTTTATTAGGATTGAATCCAAGGAGGTCGATTACATAGAAATTTGACCAAATGGAATGTGCACATAGGCACTTCTGGTCACTTTTAAAGCATAGCTCTCTGAACCGACTTTCCAACGCCTATCATGGTTCCCAATTCCGACTCTGGATGCTCCTGTTACATTGAAAATGAAACAGCCTCTATCCCTCAAGAACCTGCACATGAAACTCAAAACCACTCTAATGCACTTCAATGAGCAAACTGCCTTTTTAAAACCCTACAAGTACACTCAAACCTCTTCAGTTTTGAATTCGGGATGAATGAGCTGCAATCTGGGGTTGTTTGGGTGTCATTCTTATCATTGTTTACCACCTAGGATAAGGTTTCTTGGTGGTTGAATTAGTTTGCACCAAAATTGCAACGAAAACCCAAAATAAAACTTTATATTAACACATAGCCTTTCACGACTTGCTGGCTGAGCGAAGGAGGTTGACTGCCCGCATGTGACTCCTGCGGTATAACCGTAGGTTGCCACCTCCGCAGTCTTCCTCTGGCGGTTCCGGCTAACAATGCTCTAGCGGTTCTGGTTATGATTTGTTCACATGCTTAGGTTACGATTAGGCCTGTTCTGAGCGGTGGCATAAACTTTGGTGTTTGTAACCCTCACTGCCTGACCACTCACATGGAATAGTTTCCAACATGGTTTTCGCTACGTTCTGCGGTAAACTTTGGTGTTTCCGATGCGACTAGGAGATGGTGGTTAGGGACTGGCATCTCCGCTTGTTCACATGCTTACAACCCGCGTGGTATTCTCCCATTGTGGTTAAGACTGTTATATATATTTTGGATTGTTTTTAATTTTTTTAATGTGGTCGATAGTTAATATAAGGTTTTATGTATCGGTTTAACACATAGATTTTATGTATTTTAATGTATTTAGGGTGGTAATATGGTTCGATAGGTTTTAGACTTAGGGTTTAGGTCTATTAGCATAGGTTTAATGTTTTAATACATGGATTTGATAGGTTAGGGTTTAGGATTAGGTTAATTTTAAAAAATAACCTTTTACATCAAATTGTCATAAAGTGACATTCATGACAATCGTAACATGATGGCGACAACCAAACCCTGCAAAAAGGACGACAAACCCATGTCGACACTAAATCCTGTGAGGCAGATGGAAAACACATGTCGATGATCAAATTCTAGCGACACTGACGAAAACCACATGTCAATAGCCAGATACAAAACCATATCACCATGAAAACCATTGACATCACCTGAACAACCTAAACCATAAACAACATTGTCGAAACTGAACGACACCGGACTTTATTGCTGATGACGGTACTGAACCTGTGTAACTGATCTAACGAGATCCTCCTGGATCAACACTACTCTCTAATCCCTGCTAGGGGGGATCCAAACATGCAACCGCCCCCCATGGACCCCCTAGGTAGCAATAGTTGGGGGGGGGATCCCCCCCACACTTCCCCCCAATTGGGGATTAGGATCCAAATGTGGCTGAATTCAAACCTCTAAATCAGGAAAATAATCAGGCTCCACATCCAACATTCTCCCACTTGGAGACTAATTATATAAACTCCATCCTTGCTTCACTTGCTGGACAATGCTTCCAATTTGGACATGATTTTTTCTCATCTTCATCATCATTCTTGAAGACCAGTTGAAACTGAGCAAGAACTCAATTTGTCCCTTCTTACAACCTTTTTCAACATATATACAGGATTTTGGTTAGTGTCTATCTTTCTCAACTTCAGTTGTCCATCATCGAAAACTGACCATATGAAATGATACCTGATTTGTATATATTTAGATTTAGAATGAAAGGCTGAATTCTTTTCAAGATGAATGACACCTATCACTATATAAACTTCTCATCTCTTGCTTCTTTCCCAACTCATCCATAAACCTTTGTAACCAAATAATTTATTTACTAGCTTCTGTAGGAACAACATACTTTGCTTCCATTGTTAAAAGTGCAACAATGTTTTGGAATTTTGGAAACCCAGCTGATAGTTGTTCCACCTACAGTAAACACATACCCTGTGGTGCTCCTCTTATTATCTCTGTCACATGCCATATTTGCATCAACATATCCCTGTAGAGAAATGTTTGAACCTCCAAAATGTAATGTTTGACTTGTTTACCTCTCAAATACCTGAGAATCCACTTCACTTCCATCCAATGCACTTTTCCTGGATTTTTCATATACCTGCTTACAACTCCCACTGCATGTGCAATATCAGGTCTTGTGCAGAGAATTTCATACATTAAGCTTCCAACAACTGATGTGTATCAAACTTTATAGATATAATCCATCTCTTCATGGGCCCCGAGACACATATCCTTAGTTTGAAATGGCTATCCAAAGGTGTACTGACTAGTTTTCATTTTGCATATTGAATCTATCTAACACCTTTTCTATGTACTCACTCCGAGACAATGTTATTTTGCAGCTTTTCCTCTCTCTAGTTATTCTCGTACCAAGGATTTGTTTTGTAGCACCGAAATCCTTGATTGCAAATGAATTTGTCAATTTTCATTTCAACACATTTATTTCCTGCATTTTATACCCTACAACAAGCATGTCAACTGCATACAATAGAAATATAATATAGTTGTCATTTTTCCTTTCACAATGATTAGAGTGACATCTAGTATAACCTTGTTTAGACATAAACCTTTCAAATTTTAGATACCACTGTCTTGGAGTCTATTTTAAGCCATAAATATTTTTTTCAATTTTCACACTAATTTCTCCTTCCCTTTGACCACATACCTATGTGGCTACTACATACATACATACATACATACATACATACATACATACATACATACATACATACATACATACATACATACATACATACATACATATATATATATATATATATATATATATATATATATATATATATATATATATTTCTTCCTCCAAATCCCCATGGAGCAAGGTTGTCTTTAAATCTAATTGCTCAATATGAAAATCTTCTACGAGCACCAGTCCTAAAATAGTTCTAATTGAATTCATTTTAACAACATGATGAAAAAATTCATCAAATTCTATAACTTTCTTTTGTGTAAATCCCTTCACCACAAGTCTATCCCTATACCTTTGTTTACCTCCATCTTCTTCCTTCAACCTGTAAACCTACTTATTCTACAATGATGTTTTAGCAACAGGAAATTTGACTAAGTCCCAAGTCTAGTTCTGCATCAAGGAGTCCATCTCTTCTTCCCTTAATTGCTCCCACATGTTCTTGATTTATACCCTCTTTGCTTCTTCATTCCATTTTGGTTCACTAGAATCAGTCAATAATACATAATATAATGAAGGAGAGTATTATTGAGGGGGTCTACTTACCTTGGTAGATCTTCTAACACCAGTTTCAGGTGTTTGAGGTGCATGTTGCTATTGTGGTTGTTTTTGTTTTTGTGGCTGCTGATTATTCTGATTTTCAGGCACCTTTACTTTTTATGTGATCTCATAAAGCAATGTGTATTCTTTGTTTCCCTTTTCCTATTTATTTCCCTGAATATGATCTTTATACGATACCTTTTCATTGAAAATTACATCTCTGCTCCTAATAATTTTGTGAGTTTCATAATCATAGAAGTGATTAGCAAAATCATTTACACCATATGCAATAAAGGTACATTTATTTGTTTTTTCCTCAAACTTTGTTCTATTTTCTTTATTGATGTGGACAAAGGCTTCACAATGGAAAGTCTTTAAAAATGAGTAGTTTACCTTTTTACCTGTCCATGACCCCTCTGGAATACCACCATCCAAGGAACTTGAAGGCCCTATGTTTATTAGATAAACAATAGTATCTACAACATCTGCCCAAAATTGTAAGGGAAATCTTGCATGAAATCTCATGCACCTTGCACACTCCATGATTTTCTTGTTCATCCTTTTTGACACACCATTTTCCTGTGGTGTTCCTGGAGCTATCTTCTCTATTCGAATTCCATGCCCTGAATAATAGTTATCAAACTCTTTGCTACATATTCACCACCATTATCTGATATGGGACACTTCAACTTCTTTCCTGTCTCATTCTCAACCAAAGCTTTCCATTTCTTGAAAATATTAAATGCATCAGATTTATTTCGAATACAATAAATCTAGGTTTTCCTAGTTGGATCATCAATAAAAGTAACATAATAGTGAGAGCCACTGAGAGATGATACTTGAGCAGGTCCCCATACATATGTATGCAAAAACTCTAATTTTTCTCTCTTATTTTCCTTCCCAACTCCGATAAATATAGCTCTCTTATTTTTTCCATACACACAATTTTCATAAAAATCCAAATAAACATGCTTTAGACCTGGTAACAAATTTATTGAGTGAAGAATCTACATCCCCTTCTCACTCCTAGGTCTATGAGTCTAGAGTGATGTATCTTCTCTTGTGGATGTTAAACCATTAACAAAATTAGAAATACTATTGCATAAATACAATGTACCAACCTTTTCTCATTTTTTCTATTACTAGGGATCCTTTAGTGACCTTACAGGGTTTGTCTGTAAAAGTACTTACACAACCTTCACCTCCCAACTGCCCGATCAAAATTAAATTTTTCTTCAGATCTGGAACATGCCTTACCTCCTTCAATAACCATTGGTTTCTATTTTGTTGATTTATAAAAAACTTACTCATTCCAACGATTTTACAGGATTTATCATCACCTAGACGAACCTGTCCAAAATCTCCTTGAATTTAGTCATGAGAATGTTTCCTATCAGGTGTGGCATGGAATGAGGCCCCTGAATCTACCACCCAAACATCAATAATATTATCTAATTTATGAAAATATTATTTTTAATATTATATTACTGTTAATATAATAATAATAATAATAAATTATAATACTAATTTTATCTTTTCTAAGTTATAATAATAATAATAAAATATGCATTGATGACTATGGGTGAATTTCAAACATACTTATCAAAATGATTATGGATCATTTATCAATCTAATTATGGATGTAATTGATTCATATATTTCTATTGGTGTATAAAATAAATGTGGTTATGCTAATTTATTAATTTATTTTATAGAATATGAAAAATAATTTTATAAATAAATTACATGGTTCATGAGGCACAATACTTGCTAAGGTTTTGCAAATGGGGTAGCAAGCTAAGTGGGCTTGATTGTGGGGAAAAAACTCCACAGTTAAGCGCGCTTGAGCCAGAGGAGTTCTGGGATGGGTGACCTCCTGGGAAGTCTTGGTTACCGGGTGCAAGCCCCGGAAGTGATGATTGATGCTATGTGATTCGTTCTCCACATTTCACTAGTTTCAATCTCACTTCTTCACCCTGTGAGCATCACCCGATGCAATGAGTGCTAAGTGAACTATTCAAAAATCATGAGAAATTAGTCACTTTACGACTACCTCTCATGGAAATGGTCATACTTTGAATGACTTACTTAACGCAGTTGAATCCCAAAAATGATATCTAAATTACATTTTATTTTAAAAAACTAAAAACAAAAATGGTATTTAACATGGTTGGAAATTATACTACAGAAAAGTTATAGAAAAAGTTATATAAATTTGAAATATAAACTTGTTCAAATATATTGAATAGGGAAGCACTTTAGAAGAAATAAAGTCTATTTACTTTAGGAATTTTAATTATATTATTTGTTTAGTTTTAGATATTAACATTAATATTTTTTGGCGTGATAGAAAGGACATTTATTTTTTTAATTAGGTGGAAAAACAGAGTTTTTTTTTCCATATCTTTTATTACATTTCAAGTTTATAAAATAATGTTGTTGGTTTATTGAAAATGTTTTAAATTAAAATAATTAATCAAAAATATTTACAAATATATTTAAAATTTATAGAAATCAATTTAAAATAGAATATTTATTTTATAAAATATTTTATATTGTTAAAATTTAAAGTAATAATAATAATTGTTATTATTATTATAAAATGTTGAAGACATATATTTAAAAAATATGTAACAAAGTTTTTAATCACGGAAATCTAGTTTACTTTGGAAATTCTCAAATTTTAAATAAACTTTATTAAAATATCATGGTTGTTTCTTAATACCACATGCTAAAAAAACATCGTGTGTGTGTGTCTATATATATATATATATATATATATATATATATATATATATATAGGTTATCTTAGTAATTAGAAGGAAAGAATAAGACCTCTCCACCCATGTTCATAGATGTTGATAATCAACATACACACCTTTCATGGATGTGCACCACCCGCTCATTTCTCTTTCCCACCAATGACATGACAACTATATGTTTAAATGAAATTTCATCAACTGGAAGCTCGAGCAGGTATAGAAGCCAAACTATTGTCGTAGTAATGGTCATCCTGCTATCGATCATTTGTGTGTATTTAAATCAGTGAAATTCCTGTATTTGGAAATCAAAACGATGAAGTTGATGCAGAGATATGGATTGTTGAGCTCAAGCATGAGATTGACATTCTTTAGCCTACAGGAGATTAGAGATTCCACTATGGGCAGCATCAAACATGATTCGCTAAGGAGTTTTTAACATTGTTTACTCTTATTTTACTATGGAGATGATTCTCTCCCATTTTATCATAGAGATTTTTTATATGTAGGTACAAAGATTTTTTATATGTAAATATGCTTTGTTACAATACTATAGTTTATAAATACCACATTCCCTAAAAATTATAATGCATTTGACTCATCAAATTAATTTAAATAAAGTAATATTACATTACATAACATTTTACAACATTACTGCCATACTCAATTGTATATTGTAAAAGTTATATATTGTAATGTTATGTTGATTGAAATAGTCAAATTAAAATGTAAAATAATTTGAAAATAATAATTGAAAATAAAATTAAAATAACCCAACAAAACCCTAAATAATTTTTTAATTAAAATTAAAATTAAAATAACCTAAACAATTTTTTTTAGTCCTTCCATATAAAATTTGAGTAGGATAATTAAGTTGTCGGTGAAGCAATTCTTGGTTTTACCTTTGTATAGATCTTAACATGTATAAAAACTTTAGGGTTGGATACATTTCTTTAGTAAAGTGATTACATATATATTTTTATTATTTTTATTAGTGATACCTTAGGCATCTAGTTTGGTAGATGATAGATTTAATATTTGTACATCTTCCTTTGATATTCCACATCTCAAATTCAAATATAATTATAGGAATCAAGTGGGAGGGTTGATAGTGATGACTGTTACAGCAAAAGAAAGGTAAACATCTCGATATCAAATTTATGCATTTTAATTAAGGATAACAAGGTAAATATCTAGATATCAAATTCATGCATTTTAATTAAGGGATTTTGTGAATGAATTCTAGGTGAAATTTCATGCCCAAAATTTATTCAGCCTTGGATGGTAGGAAAGCAAACCACCAATCTCACATGATATAAGTGGAAGGTAAAATTTCAAATAATCCCATTGTTATTTTCATCGATTCTAAAGAAATTCATACTTATATTTCTCCTAATTTGGTTTAAATGTTCGATTTAATGAAAAGTAAGCTTGACAAGGCAACGCTGGTTCAGTTAGCTACTGGAACCATGAGGAAGATCCATGAGATAGTAAGGAGTTTTCCATTAGAGATGAATGGACTTCAAATTTTGTAGACCTGGACATCATTCCACTACGATCATATGATGTCCTTATTGGGATGGACCGGATAGATGCACACCATGTTGTAACAGTTAAGTTGGTTAAGTATATTATTGAAACAGTCTCTGCTAATCATTCTCTAGATCCCCTCCTTAGTTTGTTAAAGATGAATGGGAAGTTGGTCATAGTTGGTTTTCTAGAAACACTGTTCAATTTGATGCTCCGGCTATTGTAATGGGCAAGTCGTTTCTGTCCACATGTGCTGTAGATGAAATATGTAAAAGAAATTATATATAAATGCATTGAGAGTATCAAAGGCATTGACATATTAGGTAGATATGTTAATTTTGGTGTTTGCAGGTCGTTTATTTGTAGTAGGGAGTTTGAATGAAGAGGTGAAGGAAACTTAGAAAACGTTAGACTTTTTTTAAGAGCATAACATTTATTGCAAAATATTTCATTGGAATATGGAAACACAACAATGTAAAAATTGGTGAAGGGAAATGTCGAAGACATGGACATCTTAGGTAGATATGTCAATTTTGGTATGTGCAAGTCGTCGATTTGCAGTGGGGAGTTTGATTGGATGGGTTAATGAAACTCAAAAAATGTTAAATTTTTGTGGAGAGCATAATATATTTTACATGAGAGAGAAGATTTCAATAGACCATGTAAACACAACAATGGAAAGATTGGTGAAGGGAAACGTCAAGTACTATTTTTTAATTGATGTTGCTCAAAGTTTAAGTCTAATGGCATATCTGATAGAATGACATGTCATATTTTTTTTAATTATCATTGAACATAAATATGGAAGACCAACATATATGAATGGTGCATCTCTTTGTCACAATAAACTCTTTTAATGAAATAGAAAATATTAGATATTAATGGGTCGTTGCAACAATATCTCTTGAGTCTTTAGGGATAGGTGAAAGGCTTGTTAGGTATATTATTAATTAAAATGGAAATATTTTTTTTTCATTCAACGCTATAAAAAGTAACTTTGAATTTTCAAAACTATATTTTAAAAGTGCAATATAAGTTTATTTTAATTATATATAGAGATATAACATAATTATAAAACTGGCCCCAAAGGATAGCTCAGTTGGTCTAGTTCTTGTTGCTAAGTACTTTATCTATCAAGAGGTCACGAAAATACACTGAATATGAAAATTGTAGACAATCCATTTTGTTTTTCACTGATTAATACATGTATTAACAAACTTGGGGAGATTTCCATAATATTCTTTTGGGAATTGATTACAAGTGTATTCCAAGATCCAATAAAATAATCATAAATGAAACCAAAATGAGGAAAAAAATCAAAACGTCAACCTAGAAGGCACTTCCCAATTTATTTACATTTTAAATAAATTTATATGAAATAGAATTTGGATACCAGTTCATAACTAAGGCTAAGCGACATTCTTAGGAATGTTCAATATGGACACACATGAGGTTACACAAACTATTGATGGCATCCCAAAGGAGTTCCATCAAGTTCCCGGTCGTAGTTTCCTCTACAATCGTCTCTAATCTTTTGGTGGCTCAGTGTCTACTAACAGACACCATTGGAGACGGAGCCACTTCCATCCACAGAGAACAAGAAGCCATTATTGCCATTCAAATTATGAAGTTTCTTTCTTCTCTTTATTCTCCTCAATTCCATAAGCAATGAACACTTAGATATGTAGGGTATTAAATCTTACCCTTATGTTCTTGTAGGTTACTTTTAAACCTGAGTGGGACTTAGGGTATTCAATTTTCCTTTGAGCACATTTATTTAGACCCGACAACAAGCATGTAAACTACATACGATATAAATATAATATAGTTTCTATGGTTTTTCCTTTTAAAATAAACGTAATGGTAAAAGTGACATCTACTATAACCTTGTTAACACATAAACCTGTCAAATTTTAGATATCACTGCCTTGGAGCCTTTTTAAGGCCATAGAAGCTGTTCTTCGTTTTTCACACTAATTTCTCCTTACTTTTGACCTCATACCGTTTTGGTTGCTGCATCTATATTTTTTCCTCAAAATCCCCATGGAGAAGGGTTGTCTTTACATCTAAATCCTCAATATGCAAATATTCTGCTGCCACTAGTCTTAAAATAGTTCTGATTGAAGTCATTTGAACAACATGAGAAAAAATTTCATCAAAGTATATATCTTTCTTTTGTGCAAATCCCTTCACCACAAGTATAGCCTTATAACTTTATTTACCTCCATCTTCTTCCTTCAACCTGTAAATCCATTTATTCTACAGTTATGTTTTACCAATAGGAAACTTGACCAAGTCCAAGGTCTGGTTCTACATCAAGGAGTCCATCTCTTATTCCATGGTTTTCTCCCACTTGTTCCTACTTTCTACCTACATTGCTTCTTCATATCTTTCTGGTTCACCAGAATCAGTCAACAATAAATAATACAATGGAAGAGAGTACCATTTAGGGGGTCTACTTATATTTATAGATCTTTTAACACGAGTATCAAGTGTTTGACATGCCTGTTGTTGTTTTTCTGTTGTGGCTACTAATTATTCTGATATTCAGGCACCGTTACTTTTTCTGTGATCTCATAAAGCAATGTGTATTCTTTGTTTTCCTTTTGCTATTTCTTTCCCTTCATCTTATCCTTATATAAGACCTTTTGATTGAATATGACATCTCTGCTCCTAATAATTTTGTGATTTTCAAAATCATATAACTGATAACCAAAATCATTTACACCATATGCAATAAAGGTACATTTATTTTATTTTTCCTCAAGCTTTGTTCTATTTTCTTTATTGATGTGGATAAAGGCTTCACAACCGAAAGTATTTAAAAATGAGTAGTTTACCTTTTTACTTTTCCATGCCTCGTTTGGAATACCACCATCTAAGGAACTTGAAGGCCGTTTGTTTATTAGATAAACAATAATATCTACAAAAATTGCCCAAAACTGTAAGGGAAATCTTGCATGCAATCTCATGCACCTTGCACGCTCTATGATTGTCTTATTCATCCTTTCCGAAACACCATTTTCCTATGGTGTTCCTGGAACTATCTTCTCTCTGTGAATTCCTTGCTTTGAACAACAATTATCAAACTAGTTGCTGCAATATTCACCTCCATTGTATAATCTAAGATACTTCAACTTCTTTTCTCACTCATTCTCAACCAAAGCTTTCCATTTCTTAAAAGTATTAAATACATCAGATTTATTTTGAATACGATAAATCTAGGTTTTCCTAGTTGCATCATTAATAAAATTAACATAATAGCGAGAGGCAACGGGAGATGATACTTGAGCAGGTCCCATACATTTGTATGCAAAAGTTCTATTTTCTCTCTCTTCTTTTCCTTCCCAACTCTAATAAATCTGACTCTCTTATGTTTTCCATAAACACATTTTTCACATAAATCCAAATCAACATGCTTTAGACCTAGCAACAAATTTATTAAGTGAACAATCTACATCCCCTTGTCACTAATGTGCCCGAGTCTATGATGCCAGAGTTATGTGTCTGCTCCTGTGGAGGTTAAAGCATTAACAAAATTAGAAATATTGTTGCATAAATATAATGTACCAATCTTTTCTCATTTTTCTATTACTAGGGATCCTTTAGTGACCTTCCAGGTTTTATCTGTAAAAGTAGTTACACAACCTTCACCTCCCAACTTCCCTATTGAAATTAAAATTTTCTTCAAGTTTGGAACATGCCTTACCTCCTTCAATAACAATTGGTTTCCATTCGGTTGCTTTATAAAAAAATTACCAATTCCAACAATTTTACAGGGTTTATTACCATCTAGACGAACTTATCCAAAATCTCTTTGAACATAGTCATGAGAATGTTTCCTATTAGATGTGGCATGAAATAAGGCCCGTGAATCTACGACTCAAACATCAATAATATTATTTAATTTATGAAAATATTATTTTTAATATTATATTAATGTAAATATAATATAAAAATTGTAACCACATTTATCAATATGATTATGGATGTGATTGATTCATATATAGCTATTAACATAAAATAAATGTAGTTGTGGTAATTTATTAACTCATTTTTATAAAATAGGAAAGATAATTTTACAAATAATTTTACATTTTATTAAAAAATAACAAAAACAAAAATGGTATTCATGAGGGTTGGAAATTATACGAAAAAAAAGTTATGTAAATTTGAAATATAAACTTATTTAAATATATTGAATATGGAAGCACTTTAGAAGAAATTAAGTTTATTTATTCTAGGAATTTTAATTATATTACCTTTTAGTTTTAGATATTATCATTTATTTTTCATGTGCGATAGAAAGGATATTTATTTTCTTAATAGGTGGAAAAATGGAGTTTTCCCATGATATCTCTTATTATATTTCAAGTTTATAAACCAATGTTGTTGGTTTGTTGAAAATGTTATATATATATATATTATTTAAAATTAATAAACCGTATAGAAATCAATTTAAAATAGAATATGTATTTTATGAAATATTTATTTATTTTAAGAAATATTTTAAATAGTAGAAATTTAAAATAATAATAATAATATTATTATTATTATTATTACTATAAAAACAATTAATATATGAGTTAAATATATATATTTTTAACAAAATTTCAATCAGAGAGATCTAGTTTATTATAGAGATTTTCAAATTTGTAAATAAACTTTACTAAAACATCATGATTAATTTCTTAATATCACATGTTCAAAAAGCTATATATATATATATATATATCAATCTTAAGTACTGATTTAATATGAGCCGAGAGGCATCAAATTTCTTCACGTGTAAACATTTTTAGAGTGAAAAATAGAATGTGTTATATTTTTGTTATTGAAATTGTAATTTTGAATGCTAAATTAAGTATAAATAAAAATTTTAACTATAAAAACCTAATTTTTTCTATATGTAGATATATATGAAGTTGATATCGACATAAATTAGTTAACATAGATCTTCAAATAGTTTATTTGAATCTCTAGTTGAAATATTTGTTAAAAGCATGGGATTTAAACACCTGATCCACACATTTTTTTTACTTCCAATTACTTTAAAACATGTTCATTTTTTTAATTATACCCAATCTTATTTTTCTATTTTGAACATAATTTTTACTTTTTATTTTTATTTTAAAGGGGCACGGATGGATGAACAAATTTACACATCTCCTCATACTCGCCCTGTAGAATGAGCCCCTCGGCTCAATAAATATAAATTAGGGTTATCCCAATAATTGGAAGGAAAGATTGAGACCCTCTCCACCCACGTTCATAGATGTTGATAATCAACATACACACCTTTCATGGATGTGCGCCATCCGCTCATTCCTCTTGCCCACCAACGACATTACAATTATATGTTTATACAAATTCCAGCGACCGAAAGCTCGAGCAGGGATAGAAGCTGAACTATTAAATAACTACAACATGAAATCTGAATGCTTTGTTTCGGATTCAGGCACCTGCCTTGGTATTGCCGATCTAAGCACCTTTGAAAGCAGGGTGGAATCGTCTGGTATGAAGTTGACCAACAACAAATCTGATAAGGGATATTTTCAATGCAATAAATACTTGAGGGCCATGGAAATGATAGTTCATTCCCTAAATGGAGGATCTAGAGGTCAATCAAATTTCCCATTGTTTGTGATGATCTATTTGGGAGGAGTCATTGGTGTCTATGACGGTCTCGACCCGGACATTGTTTATTAATCTTCTGAGTGTACATAATAGAAAAACATTAGGAATGAAGGTAGCAAAAAGAACTATGAATTCATATTTCCTTGTTTTTATCCATGTCGTAGTAATGGTCAGATCAAAGATTCCAGTATTGGCAGCATCTAACATGATTTTACATGGAGGTTTTAACATTGCTTACTCTCATTTTACCCTGGAGATTCTCTCCCATTTTACCATGGAGATTCTTTATATGTAAGTACAAATAATTTATATGTAAAAATGATTTCTTACAGTATTATAATATATACATCTTGAGTGGGCATAATGGTTAAGAGCATGCCTTTCCACCAAGAGGTCATGTTACGAGATAAAACACCCTAGGGTCTAGGTTGGAAACCTCAATAGCTAGAAGGGAATACACCAATAATAAGTAAGAAAACAAGTAGTCCTAATGCTTAAACTACTAAAGTGGGATGAAGAGAGAGTACCCGTAGGTCCTACGTTTGAAGATGTTCCCACAGGGTTCAAACCCTTTGCTTCCTCCAATGCTTCAAAACCTACAACAAATTCCAGAAAAGCATATATACTAGCAGTATTTCAAAGCATGTTCAAGATATGAATGTTAGATCATATAAGCATATGGATATAAAACATGAGATCATACATAATTAGATCATAACATGGGTTAAAGCATAAATATAATAACTATCAGGAACATGACATATCCTATTTATTGATTTTTGCAAAGAAATATGGAAGAATACAACCTGATTCGACTGCAGCTTCAAGCAAAACCTTCCTCCGGATCCGTCCAACCCAACCCTCAACAATCCTCTTTCAAATGCATACACATAGATGCCATATAAAGGAGATAGACATATCTATGAGGATACAAGGGTTTCCTATACCTAGGAGTGCAGAAGGCACAGGGTTAAATCAAACTTGATTAGGGACCAATTGGATACAATCTCCCTATCCTCTCTCTCTCTCTCTGTTTAGGACTTCCCATGAGGTGTATTTATACCACCTCCAAACAATTGTTTCAGTTGGGATACAGTTAGGCCACAGGCTCTTGTATGTGGGCTTCCGGTGTAACCTGTAAACCCCACCCATAAAATATGGATTTTATAATTTTTTTTATATTTCAAATTATATACGTGGGTTGGGTATAGATGGACCCACATGTGTACGTGCTTTTTGAAGGGCAGTGTCATGTATGGAATTTAAAATAATGTTTTCTAGTAAAAGGACCAAGTCTGAAGGTAAAGGGCTGCCCAAGGCCATGACTTAGAGCATCAAGTATACAAGGGTGATAAATGATGCTATAACAGGTGCCACCTAATATATGAGGTCAGAAGGGGTACATTATGGCCAAGATGTATTAAGTGTATCGAAAGAATCATGCAAGGACTTGGGAGGAGGTCACTAGATTCCAACCTACCAAATAAGTGGAAGAGATTAGAAAGAAAGCGCATGTCTGAGGTGGGCATACCCATGCTCAGGGATAGTAAAGCACGTCCGCATGTCAAGTGTAGAGTGGATCCAATATGTATACAAGTACAAAGGAAACTAAGAAATACATATCGGATCATCTGATCATAGCTGCAAAAGTACATATCAAGGTCATGTCACAATATCACATATAAAAGAACTGATCAATGATGTTGAAGGAGATATCAGATTGTTGATGTCACATAACTGGTCCTCAAAGTACCAAGTCAAAAAGTGGAATAATGGTATTTCCTGCAACTCAAGTGCCAACATATAAAATGTTGTTGTGATGAAGTGCAAAATATAAGGTGGATGGTGTCACTGATAGCAAACTGGAGGAGCTGACAAGTGAACCAAAAAATGTTGATGCAACCCGAGGTCTTCACCGACCGCCATGGTATATTTCTACACTATGGGAATAAATGAACTAAAGTCAACCATGTGAGAAATCGTTTGATTACCGGTCATTGATGTATATTGTTAACAAATGCGAGACAACTCACCAATAATGACGATGAGAGTCAAGGTACCCAGTATAATATAACAACTGTGAATAAATGAGTTGAAGTTGAACACTTAAGAGAATCTACTAATCAAGAGACATTGATGTATTCTCACTGTCAATAACAAAGGAGCTTGCTAGTGATGACTGCAAACCCTAAGGTACTGAAAAAGGACTCTAGACCTTATTCCCAGATAAATGAGTTGGAGTCGATGGGAAAATATCTGCTGGAAGGAAGGCATTAAGGCATCCCACATCAATCTAGTGTGAGTGTAACTCCCAGGCCAATAAGTTGGAAGGAATCAGATGCACAAAGATGAAGTAACCATACCGAAGCACATTTCCGACGTACACAACATGTGGCTAGCACACAAAAGAAACCCTTTGAACCAACTAATAATGAAAGCTAACACAATGGCGAGGAATCCACTAACAGAGTCAAATGGAAACCAAGGTACTGCATGAATGACAATGTGTGATAATGTAAGCTAACGTTAAATGCAAGGGAAACCACTCGGTCAAATACCCATGACATTAATCAATGCTGAGTACAAGGTCACCTATTAATGATGGAAATAGGGCTATAGTGCGACTCTAGGCCTACTCTGAGAGGAATTTCTCGAAGTCGATAAGAGCAGGCACGCCAGTAAGAAGTCAATGGAGACCTTCTTAATTAGCACGAGAAAAGGACCAAATAGATGATGTGATACTGAACATAACTCTGAGAGACACCGCAGAAAGGCTGACTCAGGCTTACCTCCGTTGAACAAAAGCAAGACTCAAATGTGACTGTATGGTAGCATATGATAACTTTGTATAAGTTTGTCATGTAGGAGGCATAAACAAACTCTCCATGTGATTGGAAGAGATAACTAAATGGAGGAGTACTGACTTAATGACAAGGTTATGGCTCTCCTAAGTCAAACTAAAGCCCATCCTGATGGAGGAAAGACTTGCTTTGAGTGCTTTCTTGAAAGGCTACACAACTGAATCTTGATGCCATCAATAATCGAAGTAAAGTCCCTTTCCCTCTCTTTTTTGTAATATATAATTTTTTTTGTCTTTTTCATATTTAAAAATCTTGAAAAATAATAAAATAATTCTTATGGTACAGTGAAAAGAACGAGTGTCTAAATACAGATGCACTAGTTCCTTCGAGTGGAAAATTCCTATGCTCAATTCAAGGTGATGACATTGGTCAATTACACTCAAAGGAATGTTCTTTCCACAGGAATAAGGTGTCAAGTTGCAGAGGCTAAGTGATTGCAAGGTTGATTTTGCAGAAAGACATGGTCAAAAAGTGGCTTATACATGAGTCCAAGTGAAGCCGACTTAAGACAAAAAGGTACATATAGTCAACATGCAATGCAAAAGTACAGCTCAACAAGTGGGAGCTTCTAGGGTATAAATCGAGAAAGATAGCAAAGAAGAATGAGAATGAAGCTTCATCGCAAAATTCATGGAGGGACTAAAGAGGACTCCCGAGCCTACTCAATATTTGCAGCATGGGAAACATATGCTAGAGATGATCTAACTAGGAAGCCCATGTAAAGGATGGATCTACCATCATGTCATGATTTTATAAGTCGGCGAATGAAAATGGTTTAAGAATCATAACACAATGGGGTCGACTCTATGGCCATATATCATAGAATGGAGGCTAGAATGCATAATGCAATGGAAAAAGTGATATTCCCTAACCTATATTCCAGTGACGAAAACTATGCCTGCCATGATGGGTCAGTGATCATGGGATCGAAGTGGTAGAAATGTCTCAAAGTCTCCAACTGATCCTGGAAAGAAAAAAATGAATCTCAACACTCAAATCCAAAAGGTCACAAAGTTTATAAAATAAAAGTAAAACATAAAATTTGCAAAAGTGGTTTTTCTTTTATTTATTTATTTATTTTGAAATTACAACTATAAATAGATCTTTTGACTTACCAATCCTCATTTGTGCTTTATACAATTGAGTGCAAGAGCTCCGGAGAAAATCTCGGCAACCATGACCTACCAAATTTCTTAGCCAAAACAACTAGCAATCTTCGAGGTAATCTTCTAATTTGATTTCTTGATGAAATTTCGTGCAACTCAAGTGTTTTTTCAATAATTTCGACCGTAAGGATTTATTTTCGTATTGTAACTCTACGCATACACAGGATGGGTATATTGAAGTCGCATATTTGGAAGCCCTATACACGACTGTGTATGAAGGGATCCCGTGTCTGCATAGTCAAAGATCTAAAATCACATATTTTAATTGATGAAAATGCTTGAACTTGCAGGATGGCAATTACTTGGAGGGAAAGAGAGCACAATGCAATAGATAATGAAGTTATGAACGATCCATTATTACTAGATGCACTGAGAGGATGCAGATTGTTAAATTTTTTCAAAATGCTAAGCATGAAAACCAATACAAGATTGTTGGAAATGCTTGTCAACTATTGGGATCCAGAAGAATATGCTTTCATGGTTGATCAAATGCCCCCACGTATTGAAGTAGAAGACATATACTTCATTACTAGACATTCCTGGAGAGGAGAGATAGTCAATTTGCAAGGGAAGGCTCGAGGAAGCCTTAATGTGGGTGATTACATTCATGTTTATTGCCCTGGAAACACCGAGAATTTAGGGACACAGATCCCAATCAAGAATGTGGAGAGTCTACACCTAATGATTCTCCTTTTTACCATTGTGAGGGTAGCTAGATCAACCTCATTGCACCAAGCTTCTCATTTTACAATGAGCTTAGCATTAGATTGCCTTACCATAGGTTTTGACTAGTGCACAACCCTTCTAACCAACATGAAAAAACAACTTACTGCCATTAAGAATAATAATACAAAACATTTTAGGTATGACACTATTCTTTGTACTTTCTTCGAGAGAGACTACCGAGACTTCGATCCAAAGTGATTTCCACCACCACCAGCCCAAGAGATCCATGGATAGGTACATGGGCTGACTTAATGAAGAGTTAGGGGGTGGTGAGGTCCCTAGAACATCATTCGATGACAAGTTTTTCCTTTGGTGGGAAGAACAAGTCATTGTTATTGAGGACTACCCATATGCAGTCATGGATTTCAGAGCAAATCTAGGTCTGGTGCTTCCACCTTGCGCTGTATGGGGTGCCATTGGTAAAAAAAAATTTAATTAATTTGATTGTTTTGGATTTCAAAAATATGAATTAAA
Source organism: Pinus tabuliformis (assembly GCA_031772625.1). Classification (NCBI taxonomy): domain Eukaryota; kingdom Viridiplantae; phylum Streptophyta; class Pinopsida; order Pinales; family Pinaceae; genus Pinus; species Pinus tabuliformis. Next base: position 837,187,961 of record CM062809.1, on the reverse strand, counting down.
ATTCTTTTTGATGAGACAAAAATTCATACAATTTTTTTATTATCATGATATAGATGTGGGACTAGTAATACTTGAGGGTCTACCCAGGCACATGCGTCGCGGAAGAGACGTAGAGGGTGTCTTTGCTGAGACTGAGAGAGTTCTCCAGGCCGTATAGAGGAACTTAGAGCATTTGACTGACCAAGCACCTATGGCAACAATGGAGGATTTACCAGAGCGAATGCAGAGATGTGTGGTAGGAGTACCACGAGACTCGGTGCGACTTTTCCGATGGGTGGCTACTTCCATCATCTTCTTCTGAGATGCACATCCAGGGCAGGGCCCATAGATATAGATTAGAGATGTCCTGATATTTTTGATAGACATGATTGGGCTTAAGCCCTAATTTTGTAGGACATTTTGTCCCGATTTTGTATAATATTTTGAACATATAACTTCTATCTATATATAGATGGTTTCATGATGTGACAACCATATATACATATGATTTTTTATTATTTTTTATTTTAATGTGATGAATGATTAATATGTCAATATAATTCTTGATTAGCTATGGAATCAACAAATGAGTTTTATGATCATGGAATATGAATAAAGTTAATAAAATTAAATGATCTTTGTAATAAACGCACTCTCATAAATTGGCGATATAAATAAAGATCTGTCACTCGATAGATGTTGTTTAACGAAGACACCACCAGTTGTGAATCCAAGTATACTACTAACAAATCAATACCAAAAGATATTGCTTCAGATAGTAAGCTAACAAAAATAGTATATTCAACAACATTGTTTGAAGCAGGGTCTATACATATGCCTCTTGAAACCAACAACTGACCAGATGGATAGTAAATCACCCAAGCCGCGGAAGCCAAATTCTGGGTATGTCTACTAGCCCCATCGACGAACCCTAGATATACTGGATCATCCATCGATACCTGCCAAACTAGATCAAAAATATCGATATCACTATGAAACCTATAAAAAAATATGCACAAATATATAAAACATCTACAAGACCAATAAAATGCTAGGCAGAAGCCTAATAATAATATTTTTTAAGATAGAGCCCATTTATGGGTTCCGCTAGCTCGTTTCCATCAAAATCAACCAATTCATAAGCTCCTTTTTTGAAGACGTTTTTAATGATAAAAGGACCGTACCACATGGGATTGAACTTGCCTTCCCCAAAGGAATCTTTGTATTGGTCATAGACCAGGACAAGGTCACCTTCAGAGAAAACCCTAGGATGCACAACCTTATCATATTGGATCTTCACTCTCTTTTTATGAGCTTCGTTAATTGTGGCTGCATCTCGACGCTACTCATCAAGACATTCCAAATAAACGAGGCATTCTTCAAGATTGGAAGTGTCTGGAAGAAGTTCTACAACTAATTTAAGAGAAGGAATTTCACATTCCACAGGGAAGATTGATTCCAAACCATAAACTAGTTGAAAAGGAGTGAAACCCATAGCGGTCTTAACCGACATTCAATATGCCCAAAGCGCAAGATATAACATGATATGCCAATTGGATCGAGCTTTATTAATTGTCATTTGTAGGATAACTTTCAAGGATTTATTCACGACTTCCACTTAACCATTGGCCCAAGGATATTAAGGAGATGAATGCTCCTGTGGGAAACCCAACTTGGGAACCAATTCATCCATCATCTTGTTCTGGAAATGACTTCCATGGTCAGTGAAAATATCCTTTGGAATACCAAAACGAGAAATGGCTTGGTTGAATAGAAACATGGTTTTTTTTTCACCATCATTCACAAAAGTGGCAATAGCTTTGGCCCACTTAGTAAAGTAGTCCATTGCTACAATAATATACTTATGACCCTTTGTCGAAGGTGGGTTACAAGTTGTAAAATCAATGCCCCACTTTGTGAACAGACCAACGGTAATAATAGGAAAGAGCAGAGCTGGATGAGCATGCATTTTTCAAGTATAAACCTGACAAGGATGGCATTTTTTGACCTCTTCAACACAATCTTTGAAAATCGAAGTCCAAAAATAACCTACACACAATATTTTTTGGGTTGTAGCAAGTCGAGATACATGACCACCACAAACTCCATCGTGGAAGTCATTCAGCACTGACTCAACTTCTTCTAAGGTTAAGCAACGTCTAAGGATTGAATCAACCCCGACATGATATAACGTGTCACCGATAATAACATAACTTTTAACTAAGTGATGCAATTTTCTTTGCTCATCCTTTGAAAAAGTGAGAGGAAATTTCAGAGTCTGGAGAGATATAATATCTCCATACCAAGGATCTTGTGGAAAAATAATGAAAAGATGTTCATCAAGGAATGATTCCTCATAAACCATTTCTTCTTCCCAAGGAAACTCTGAGATTAATTCCGCAAATACTAAAGATTTCTTAGATTTGGCTGATAGAAACTCGAGATCGAATTCTTGTAAAATAACAATGCATATGTTATATTTTCCCCCAATCAATCGCCTACTAAGAACAAACTGAAATGGGTTGACAACCACTAAGGAAAAAGTTTTTTTAATCATAATATAGTGTCAGAGTTGCTGGACAGCATGAACAAGTGCCAAAGCTAATTTCTCTATAGGAGAGTATTGTAATTCAGGACCTACCAAGCCTCGATTCAGATAATAAATCGCGTGCTCATGGAGAACATCGTCTTCTTGAACCAGAACCATACCAATGGTTGATTCTACATAAGAGGAAATCCCTACTATAATTGGGTGGAATTAGTAAAGGAGTAGAGGTAAACGCTTTTTCCAAAGCATCGAACGAGTGCTGAGAGAAATCGTCCCATAGAAATTGAACTCCTTTTTTCAGCAATCTCATAAATCCCTTTATGATCTTAGCATAATTGACAATAAATCTCCTCAAGAAATTGGCTTTTCCTTGGAGACTTTGAAGTTGACAGATGGTAGATGGGGGAGGCAATTGAAGTATTGCCTCAACCTTGAAAGGATCTACACGAATCCCTTCATTATATACTATGAATCTCAATAACCGACCGGATGTGACAACAAAAACACATTTATTTAGATTCAACCAAATTTTATAATGACAACATCGCTAAAAAATCAATCAAAGATGATGAGGATGATCAATTCTCTTTCGAGAATGAGTAACTAGGTCATCCAAATAAGCTTCGATGATATGTTTGATATCGTGGAAAGCATAGGACATGGCCCGTTGAAAAGTCACTCCAACATTTTTAAGGCCAAAAGGCATCTTTTTGTATGCAAAGGTACCCTAGGGGCAGATAAAAGTTGTCTTATGCTGATCTTCAAGACGGATAGTAATTTGATTATAACCTGAGAAACCATCCATGAAGGAGAAAATCTCATTTCCCACACATTCATTAATAATTTGATCAATAAAAGGTGTGGGGAAATTATCTTTTGGACAAGCCTTATTTAAATCCCTAAAGTCTATGCATACATGGATCGTTCCTTGTTTTTTATCAACTAAGATTGGATTTGAGACCCAATCAGTCAACAAAATGAGGTATATGAACCCTGCCTTAAGAAGCTTCTCAACCTTGGCTTTGATAGTTGCTGCTTTCCTAGGGTTTACCAGCCGAAGCTTTTACCATATAGGCTTCGCATTTGCGTAAGTATTGATCTCATGTTGGACTATTGATGGATCAATTCCATGTATTTCCTCATAGGACCAAGCAAACCAATCATGAAACTCTTTAAAAATATTAGTATAAATTTGAATTTCTTTAGGGGAGCATTTGGATTCGATGAAAACATTCTCAATTATATTGGGATCCCTACAGATGTTCACCAGAACTGTTTTCAAAATGATAGACATGTTATATTTGGAAGAAATTTGTGTTGGAGCCAAAGGGTTTAAAATTGTGTGAACACCACCAGTTGAAAAAGGGCTAGACAAACTTGATTCTACTTCTGCAAGTCTCAGAGAAAATATGACTAATCATGCAAATCATCTCAATGTCTTTCTATACCCGTCATTGCTTCTATGATTTCTTCCTCAGATGGTAAAAAAGTATCAAGGAAGTCCATAGAAGAAGTAGAGTCAAGAGTCCAAGTGGGAGCCACATCTCCATCCAAATCCTCCGATGAAATAGGAGTAGGGTCAGAATCTAGAGTGTTAACTATAAATTGGTAAGCAATTTCAGCTGCACACATGGGATATGGCATTCCACCCACTTTCCCTTCTTCTAATGTGGTTGTAGAAGAGGGTAAGGGCCAAGGATTTGAGAAATAATGAGTTCTGAAGAACTCTCTTCGAGAAGGGATCTTAGATGAAGAAATTGAATTTATTCGAGCAATAGGAGAAGGAAGATCAAAATTACCCATCAATGAGGAATACATTCAAACTCCTAAATTCTCAACAGGCTGCTTGGCATTCTTCAACAAGGGAATGGTAGAATCAGAGTATGAATTGGATTCTTTCATAGAATAATCCATCTAATCAATAGGAACATTAACCCTTCATGGGGAAATCATAGGATGCAAAATAATTATGATACAATGGCATCCATTTCATAGATAGAATTTTGTCCCAATAAAAGATTATAATCCAAATTCACATTGACTATTTCCACCTTGATATTGACCACCTTGCCCCCAACACAGATGGGAAAGGCCGAAATAATTGAATGTGGCCTATGAGAATGACCATCAAATGCAGTCAAGAGGGTAGGTGAAGGAACAACTTGAGGAGATCTGATAGCTTTCCAACATGAAATCGACATGGCACATGTGGAAGCTCCGTCATTAACTACAATTCAAAATATATTGGTCTTTTGATATGTAGATTTAATCTGGAAATCCATATGATGAGGAAGTCTCTTCTTCATATTTGACATGTCAAATGTAATAATAAGAGATTTTTTCAAATCTATTGCCCCGATCGCAGTGAGAAGCACACTCCTTTGTGATGGACATGACTGGAGTACCTCTAATGCAGAAATCACACAAGGACTTTGATTTAGATCATCAACAATGGAGTAGTTCTAGGCAGCCTTAGCATTAGGGTTGATCACCGAATGTTTTGCATAGCCTTTCGGCATCTGAGGTATAGGCTCAACTGCGGGCTTCTCAATATGGATCAACTCTAGAACATAGGGAGAGACCTTTAGCTTAGAGGATTCAAGTTCACCATAATCATGTGATCTTGTAGCAACATCAACATGATAACTCATAATGTATACGTTTGATGGATTTTCCCCTTCCCGGCAGCCCCTTGTGGGGGTTCCAGTATTAGCATTTGCACGAGCAAACATTTGCTACCCTTCGGGAAAAGGATTAGTCAAAAAGAACTTGGAGCTAGAAGAACCTTGTTGCACTAACAAGTGATGAGCATCCTGAATTTTGAGGGAAAATATGAGTTAAATCGTCTCCATTGCATAATTTGCAAGGAAACTTAACTTTCTTTTTTGGCTCCTTTTTACCCTCCCCAACATTATTACTAGGTTTGTTCGCATTGCCCTTCCCATCCTTATCTTTCTTCGTACCACATACTTTTTCATTCTGATTAGATTGTTGATTTCCTTTGGGGTTAGAAGATTGGACAACGTTAATAGTTAAAGGTTGAAAAGGCATAGGCACTAATGGCAATGCCTGAATCGAAGAAGCAGTTTCTAAAGACAATTGTTGCAAGAGAAACCTTCCTCCAGATCCTTCCAACCCAAGCCTCAACAATCCTCTTTCAAATGCATACAAATAGATGCCATATAAAGGAGATGGACATCTCTATGAGGAAACAAGGGTTTCCTATACCTGGGAATGCAAGAGGCACAGGGAAAGATCAGACTTGATCGGGGACCAATTGGATATAATATCCATATCCTCTCTCTCTCGCCCTTTAGGCCTTCCCATGAGGTGTATTTATACCACCTCCAAATAGTTGTTTCTATTGGGATACAGTTAGGCCACGAGCTCTTGTAGGTGGGCTTCTGGTGTAACCCGTAAACCCCGCCCATAAAATATGGATTTTATATTTTTTATATATTTCAAATATTATACATGGGTTGGGTATAGATGGACCTACATGTGTACACACTTTTTGAAGGGCAGAGTCGTGTATGGAATTTAAAATAATGTTTTTTAGTAAAAGGACCAAGTCTGAAGGGAAAGGGTTGCTCAAAGCCATGACTTAGAGCATCAAGTATTCAAGGGTGATAAATTATGCTATAACAGGTCATAGGTTCAAATGGAGAGGGGGGTAGAGTATGTATGCCTTCGTAGACTTAGGAGTCAAATTGTTGCATGAAGATGGGTCTCTTGTCCCACAAACAAGGGGGTCCCATACACCAATTTGGTGGCTGGCTTGGATGTGATCTTAAAATTGGATAGTAATAATAATAATCAATACCACATTCCCAAAATATTATAATGCATTTGACTCATAAAATTAATTTAAATAGAGTAACATTACATTAGATAATATTTTACAACTTTACTGCCATACTCAACTGTATAATGTAAAATTTATGTATTATAATGTTATGTTGATTGAAATAGTCAAATTAAAATGTAAAATATTTTTAAATAAAATTTAAAGATAATAATTGAAATTAAAATTTATTAAAATTAAAAAAAAATAATTAAAATTAAAATAACCTAAACAATTAATTTTAGTCATTCTATATAATATTTGAGTAAGATAATTAAGTTGTTGGTGAAGCAATTCTTGGTTTTACCTTTGTATAGATCTTAACTTGTAGAAGAACTTTAGGGTTGGATACATTTCTTTGGTAAAGCAATTACATATAAATTTCTATTAGTGTTGCCTTAGGCATCTACTTTGGTAGATGATAGATTTAATATTTTTACATCTTCCTTTGATATTCCACATCTGGAATTCAAATATAATTATAAGAATAAAGTGGGAGGGACAATAGCATCAACTATTATAGAAAAAGCAAGGTAAATATTTAGATATCAAATTTATGTGTTTTAATTAAGGATAACTAAGGTAAATATCTAGATATCAAATTTATGTGTTTTAATTAAGGATAGGAAGGTAAATATCTAGATATCAAATTCATGTATTTTAATTAAGGGTTTGTGTCATTGAATTCTTGTTGAAACGTCATGCCCAAAATTTTATGCAACCTTGAATGGCTGGGAAGAAGACCACGAATCTCACATGATAGAAGTGGAAAGTAAGACTACAAATAAGCACATTTCTATTTTCATCAATTATGGAGAAATTCATAGTTATATTGCTCCTAATTTGGTTTAAAGTGAAAGTAAGCTTGACAAGGTAGGGTTGGTTTAGTTAGCTACTGGAACCAAGAAAAATATCTATGAGGTAGTAAGGAACTGTCCATTACAAATGAATGGAATTCAAAATTTTGTAGACCTGAACATCATTCCACTGGGATCATATGATGTCCTTATTGAGATGGACCGGCTAGATGCACACCATGTTGTAGAAGTCAAGTTTGTTAAGTATATTATTGACACGGTCTTTGCTAATCATTCTGTGGATCCCCTCAGTTTATTAAAGGTTGTTGGTTTGCTAGAAAAGATTGTTCAATTTTCAGCTCCGATTGTTGCAATGGGAAAGTCTTTTTTGTTCACATGTGCTGTAGATAAAAGATGTAAAAGAAAATATATTTAATCACTGAGAGGATCAAAGGCATGGACATCTTAGGTAGATATGTTATTTTTGGTGTGTGTTGGCCATTGATTTGTAGTGGGGAGTTTGAATGGAGAGGTGAAGGAAGCTCATAAAATATTATTCTTTTGTCGAGAGCATAACATCTATTGCAAAATATTTCATTGGAATATGTAAACACAACAATGTAAAAATTGGTGAATGGATATGTCAAAACATGGACATCGTAGATAGATATGTCAATTTTTGTGTGTGCAGGTCATCGATTTGCAGTGGGGAGTTTGATTGGAGGGGTGAAGGAAACTCAAAAAATGTTAAACTTTTGTGGAGAGCATAACGTCTTTTACATGATAGAGAAGATTTCAATGGACTATATAAACACAAAAATGGAAAGATTGGTGAAGGGAAATGTCAAGTACCGTATTTTGTAACTGATGTTACTCAAAGTTTAAGTATGATGGCAGATCTGATAGAATGGCGTGTCATATTTTTTTAATTATATAATTTTTAATTATCATTGAACGTAAATAGGGAAGACCAATATATATGAATGGGTGCATCTCTTTGTCACAGTAAACTCTTTTAATGAAATATAAAAGATTAGATATTAATGGGTCACTGATCTTGGATCTCTAGGGATAGGTGAAAGGTTTATTTGGTATATTATTAATTAAAATGGAAGGATTTTTTGATTTAACGCTTTAAAAAATAATTTGAATTTTCAAAGTTGTATTTCAAAAGTGTAATATAAATTTATATTAATTATATATAGATATAAGATAATGGTAAAATGAGTCCTAAGGATAGGACAATTGGTTTAGTTCCTGCTGCTAAGTACTTTACCTATCATGAGGTCACGGGCTTAAATCTCCTCGATACCCTTGGGATTAGGCCTTGTTAGTTTGGTGGGCTGCTAGATTGAACCACCCTAAAAAAACATAATTGGAAAACTAGCTTAAATCTATCATAACTCTTGATCCACCCTAAAAAAAACATAATTGGAAAACTAGCCTAAATCTATCATAACTAAAAAACATAATTGCAAAACTAGCCTAAACCTATCATAACTCTTCATCCACCCTAAAAAAAATATAATCGGAAAACTAGCCTAAATCTATCATAACTCTTGATTTATTAACATAATTGCAAAACTAGCCTAAACGTATCATAACTCTTCATGCACCCTAAAAAAAATATAATCGGAAAACTAGCCTAAATCTATCATAACTCTTGATTTATTAACACTGGTTAAATTTCTCTTTAAATTTTACACTTGAAAAAATGATTTTCATCTCGATAGATTTGTCAATAAATCCAAAGTTAAAATGAATATACATTGCTAGATGAATCATAAATTACCACCATTAAAAAACATAATTTTAAAACTAGCCTAAATCCATCATGACTCTTGATTTATTGAAAAAGATTAAATTTCTCTTTAAATTTTACATTTGAAAAAGAAATTTTCATCTTGAGATATTTGTCAATAAATCCAAAATTTAAAATTTAAAATAGAAAATTAACTCAGCCACTCCAATACATTGAATATGAAAATTTTAGACCATCCAGTGTGTTTTACAGTGATTACTACATGTACTAACAAACTTGGGGAGATTTTCATAATCTTCTTGTGGGAATTGAGTACAAGTGTATTCAAGATCCAATAAAATAAATCACAGATGAAGCCAAAATGAGATAAAATATCAAAATGTCAACCTGTAAGGCATTTCCCAATTTATATGGAATAGAAGTTGGCTACCAGTTCGGAACTAAGGCTAAGCCACAGGTTTAGCCATGTTCAATATGGACGCAGGAGGTTACGCAAGCTGTTGATGGTAGCCCAAAGGAGTTCCATCCAATTCCCAGTTGTGGTTTCCTCTGCAATCGTCTCCAATCTTCTGGCGGTCCGGTGTCTGCTAACGGACACCACCGGAGGCGGAGCCACTTCCATCCACGGAGAAGGGGAAGCCATCGTTGCCCTTCAAATTACAGAGTTTCTTTCTTCTTTATTCTCCCTGGTTCCATAAGCAATGAACACTAAGATATGCAGCGTATTCAATCTACTTCTGTGCTTGCAGGTTACATTTAAACCCGAGTGGGACGGACGGTGGTCGTAATAAGAAGACGTGGAGAACGAGAAGAGCAATGAGTCCAGTTGTATTTCTTCTAGAAAGTAAAGAAAGAAGGAACCGAACTATTTTGTTTAGAGGCTCGTAGTCTTCAAAGGATATGGTTTAAGACCTGGCAATCAAGACTTTATCGACTTGGTAAAGGTTACAGTCCAGCATGGCATCAAAACAGGTCAGAAACAATGAATATATAACCTTTGTGGAAACCCAATGGATATATGTAGTATTGTGATTTACAAGAACATATAATTATGGATTTATGTGAATTATAAAATACGCTGATAATGTAAATAGTTGTAATTTTGATTTATTTTTTTAATTAATTAACCCATCTAGCCTCTCCTTCATTGATTCCCTTCTTTTTTGGGGTGATGGAAAAAATGGGGAATTTTGGGCACTATTGATTTAGTGAAGGTTAGATGGCATGTTGTTAATAGAAACCCTTCCTTTTTTGGGGTGATGGAAAAAATGGGGAATTTTGGGCACTATTGATTTAGTGAAGGTTAGATGGCATGTTGTTAATAGAAACCA